>CM036588.1:42589727-43908477 GCA_020745705.1 Hemiprocne comata
AGAATAAGGGAGAGAGATCCAGGGTCCTCTGTGGCTACATCCTGAAAGGGGACACATCTATTTGCCTGCCTGGAATTGGCTAGGTGACCAAGGCTGCTACAAGTAGCAAGTGCTTCCTTCAGGTGTGAAGATGCTTTGTGTCCAAACCAGGGAGGCGTTGGCACTACCAGTGTGGTGGAAAGTGCTGTGTACACAAAGGAATTTTCTGGGGTGCTGTAATTTCAGTGGGAAAGTAATTGACAGAGAGGCCAGAACTCCAGCTTCTGGAGTTAAACTTTTCCCAGCAAGCATAACCCCTGAAGTGTGAGAACAGACGTAACTTTGGCCTTTTTCCTCTGTTCCCAAACTCCAAAATAACTGAAAATTACCCTGACAGAGTTTGAAGGGTGAGAAATAGTAAAAAACACAAAGAAAAACAAACAATACCCCAAAGAAGTAATGATGGCAGAAGGGGTTTACTAGTTTTTCATACTACTAGACTCTCTCTGTGGTGAGATAATTGGGACTAAGGGAGGTTTCCAGATCTGGTGTGTTAACCAGTAATACAGGAAGGAATCATAGGAGTGGATAGCTTATCTGTTTCCAGATAAAAAGCTGGTCAAGCTGAAGTTTGTCATGCTCTTTCTTGTAGAATTAGAATTGAGCCCTAAAGGGGAGGGTGAATTCTCATTTCTCCTGCTGCTTCTTTAGGCTGCTGCTGCTGCTGTCTGATGCTAACCCCTGCTCATGGCAGCTAGTGGAATGAGGGGCACTTTCTTTTACCTTCTTGCCTGCACGAGGCCTTGTCTGCACTGCTTCCCACCCAAACAACAGGCTAGGTGGAGAGCTGAGGGAATGTGTCTTTCTGCATGCATTGCTTAGCCTTGTTTTTCCGTGTGTTTGTGTGTATCTGTGTGCGCATGGTGTGAGAGAGTGCAAACTCAGCTCATCTGTGAGGAAGCCTCTAATTCTGCTCTTAAATTTACCCCTGTACTGGTATCACCCCCTGACCCCTCTAGGTGAGCCTGGGAACATAGAACTCATCGACCCATTCACAGGTTGAGATTCTCAGCTGTTTTGCCCTATCTGCACAGCACTTCACCCCACCAGTGACGTCATGCCATGTCTTAACACTATGTGCTCTTAAACACATTAGCCATCTCCCTTCCTTCCCTTCCCTGCCCTACTTGCACCCCCATCACAAACATTAACCCCTCCTCTCTTGTTTTCCTTCCCTTTCCTCTCTGACAGATGTGAAAAACCAAGACGGTGAGCAGCGGAAAAGAAGGGGGAACAGCCCTGTTTCTGGAGCCTGATTTCTCGCCTGGACAGAAAAAACAAAACAAAACAAAACACTAATCCAAATGAACCCTAAAAATGAAGGATCGGTAGAGCACAGCACTTTCAGTACGGACGATGGACTCCGGAAGGAACATTCCCCAAGGCACCCGCCGCACAGAATTCACCTTTTGGTTTTGAACTGTTTTATTCTATTTTTCTTTTCATGCTGCTAAATAACAGAGCCAGGAAGACTATAGGGGTGTATTTGATGCGTTTTACCATGCATACATATATATGTGTGTATACATGCATATACATATATATATATGTATATATATTTTAACCACATCTATATATACATATATGTATATCTTAACCACACACACACACATATATATAAAATATATATATATATACTGATTATTTTTTTTAACATTGCTAATGTTATTGGTGTCTTCACTGGATAATACTCGACTGCTGTGGACACAAGCGGGCTACTTGGGGCATAAGAAACAAGCTAAGACTGGACTTGAGTAGAAGCGCTGGGTGTAAACTTCTTAACTCTAACTGACTTGTGCGGCCTCCGCTGCTTGTAGAGTGTGCTGTACCACAGACCACCTTCTCCTTGCCTGAGACAGGGAGGAGATGTGATGGAGAGGATGGGCAGGGAGTTCCAAAGAGTGGCATCCTAGGGTGTGATGGGTCAAAGGCCAAGGAAGTGGCCATCTGCGTGATCAAGGATTCCTTATCCCCTCTCTTCCTCCAACCTTCGCCCTTACTCGTCTCATAACCTGCCTGCCTTGCTGGGACATGGGATGTCAGTGTACATTTTGCGTTGACTTTATTTGCTATAGAAACTTTGCCAGAGAGACATGCTGGCTTCTCTTAAGGATGGTGGGCAGCTGATGCGCACTAACGTTCCATTCGAGGAAGTATCACAGGAGTCTAGATTTCCCGCCCTTGGTGGCTGCAAAAGGACACGAGGCCTACAGTGTGCTGAAGCAAGAATGGGGACCGGTGCATAGCCACGCAGTTGTTCAGCACTGTCTGCTTTCTTCATGCACAGAGCTGCCACTCAAGAGCATCCAAGATGCTTACGGAACATTTCTGGAAAGGGATATTAATCAAAAGTATATACACAGTAGGGGGGTGTGTGTGTGTGTATGTGAACGTGTGCATTTGTGTCTGTGTGTATGTGTGTTTGTGTTTTTATCTCTTTTTTATATATATATATTTATTTTTATACATATATATATATAAAAAAATAATATATATGTATGCCAAGATTGAAGGAGGGAAAAAGAAAGCAACTTTTACTGCCTTCAGTTTGCGTACACAGCGTGAATGACCCTTAAGAACGTCAAGTTTTGGGTTTGGTTTTTTTTTTAATGACAGACTGTAAATATCAGGCCCCTTTTCCACATCTTGGGCTGGGGAGTCAAATGCTGGGGGGTCAAATGTGAAGGCAGCCGGAATCCCTAAGCCGTGTCTGAGAATCTTGGCTATGTGTGTATCTGCAAAATATGCTGTGGTGTATGTGAAACCCACCTTCCACACGCGCGCACACACACGCCCCCCTGAAAGCGTGTTTGTACATCTATGTGGATATATATAATCTAGTTCTGTGATTAAAATTATTATTATTAATAATAATAATCAAAAAGGTACTCGGTCTGTGTCAGAATGCTGCCAAACATCATCTGCAGTTGAATTTTCAACGCCTGATAATGTACAACACGGAAAGCTTCCAAAAAGACAAGACAGTCTAAAAACAGACTCACGACAAGCGACTACTAACCACTAGGAACTCCCCATCCAACTGATGGCTTTCAGGAGGAGAAAAAACACAGGGGTGGGTGCTTGCATCTGCAATGTATGATACTCATGCTGCATCGTGCGCAAGACGGAGGCTTCCGATGGGGGGGGAGGGAAGAGAAAGTGTTTTATATACTTATTTAATATCCCTTTTTAAATTAGAAATTAAACAGATAATTTAATTAAAGAGTAGGGATTTTTCAGTATTCTTTGTTAATATTTAATTTCAACTATTTATAAGCCGTACCTCCTTTTTTTTTTTTTTTTTTTTTTTTTGTACTGGTTGTGTATAAATTTAACCTCCCTGTTGTCCCGTCCCATCTCTCCCCAATTGTTGGCAGAGTCAGTAGCATGTTATGGGCAGTTATTTAATTAATTTCTCTAACACCTACCCCTACACATTCCTATTGAGACAAGGGTTAGATATACATCTACATACTATATATATATTTGGCTATGTGTTTGTATATATATATATATATGTTTATGTATATGTGTGATTCGGATAAAATAGACACTACGATTTTTTTATATATGTAAAAAGAAGAAACAGGAAAAATAGAAAATTCTACATCTTGAATCTCTCTCCTTTTTAATTTTAATATTTGTTATCATTTTATTTATTGGTGCTACTGTTTATCTGTAATAATTGCGGGGAAAAAAGATATTAACACTACATATTGTGTCTAGTGAATTTTTTCAAGATATTCCTTAGTACATATTTATTTTTAAACAAAAGAAATTACAGATATATCTTAAAAAAACGACGACGACAACGAGAAACAAACTTTTTTTTGTATTAAAGAATTTAATTCTGACCTTGATTTCCTTTGCCTTCTCCTTCTGCCTTGCATCCTGGTTTTCTTCTATTGTGTAACAGACCCTCCAGCGTTGCCTCTGGAGGCTACAGGGCACCAGCAACCTGCCAGTCAGACGCTTGGATTTGGGCCCAGAGCCTCCAAAAGCATCTAGGGTACCTAAAGCTCATTGACGTGAATGGGAGGTAGGCACCAAAATATTTCTGTGGGGCTCAATCCGAGTTCCCTGCTCAGTGAGAAGAGGGTGGTCTGATGGGCAGGAATGAGGGGGCAGGACTCCAGGGTTCCTCCACAGCCTCTGATGCCAAGGAGCGTGGTGATGGCCCCAGCCCTGCCTGCATCCTGTCAGGAGGCAAGCCCCACGTGGTGGGTGCTGTACAGGCATGAGCAGATGCAATCCTGGTGGAGTTTACAATCCAAGGTGAAAGTAATGCTCTGAGCCTGCCCTTCACTGGTAATGGACTTGGTGTTTGCAGTTGGAGCAGCGTGTGTGTAACCAGCTGTCAGTGATGGCTCAGCAAGGCCTCACCATCCTGGCCAACTTTAACCAAAGAATTGTTCAGCTCTGACTGTGCTCATCACTTCATGAGGGATCTTGGTACTGTTGCATTTTTTGTGATCTGCTTTGAGATCTTGGAGAGGAAAAGGTATTTGGAAGCAGCGTCTTTTCCTCTTCAGCCATGGAGGCGAGTGTATCATGTGTCACTCATCTGGCCAGCTGGAGAGGAGCGTACAGGATGTTCCTGCATGTCTGGGAGGCGACTCACCTGGGTTAATACTGAGTTCGTGGCTGCCTCCATCCTGGTCTTGTGAAGGCAAAGGATCTGGCTTTTATTTAGGGTGGACTTAGGCAGCGTAACAGAGGGATCTGCAGTCACGGCCTCTGCAGAGGGCAGAGTGGAGGAAAAAGGACAAGTACTTGAGGAGGCCCTGATTCATCTTGTTCAGTGACATCTTGTGGAGCACAGCGGTGAGGTGTGAAAGTGAGTGGGGCCATGCATGGATGCTGCTGTGTGAGGAAACCAAGGAGTTGCTTCCCCTGCGTATTCACCACCGACTTTTGGTTTGTGAGGATCTATGGGCTGTTCTGCAGATGGCTGTGTGAGGTAACAAAGACAGCAAGCCTGTCCTCGGTAGACCTGCATTGTCTCTGTGAACTGTGAAATCTTTACAATTCAGAAAACTGAAAATATTTATACTGGCATGTCAGTGTTGCTCCCTTGGGCTGAACTGGATGTGAAATCGCAGCATGAGGGAACCCCAGTCTCTTGCATGGATGAGGCAGTGGGTCCGTACTGCCAGTCGCAACATGTCAAACCCTGCCTGCTGATGGCGAGCTGGGCTGGCTTCTCCTGGTGCCTGGAGGAGAAGAGCATGCCACACTCCTCTCTTTTCCTTCCTCTGAGGGCTCAGGAGAAGCAGGACATCTGCAGAGCCAGCTGACGCATCTACCTACTCTATGAGGCAGCAGCTGTGCCTGACTGGACAGCACATTTCAGCTGGGACATCTCCACCAGTGCAAAGGATTGGCTTGCATGCGGTTGCAGCAGAGCCGAGGCAGCTGCCTGAAACCATTGCAGTGAGAATCTGCTCAAGCCAGCTCTGAATGATGTACCTGGGGCTCTGGAAGCAGTCCAGCTCTTCTTCTGTATCCTCCAGGGTGGGAATGGCTGCGCTGTCACCTCTTGTGAGGAGAGTGATCACAGCTCGATGTTGGAGAGGAGCCCAGCCTGGCTGGAGGGGCTGCACATGAGTGAGGACCCTGCTCCTGGAGGATTTGGGATGGTGGCTGCCCCTCACCCTGCCCAGCCTGAGCCCATGTCTCACACCTGGCTCATGTGTTCCCTGTCCCGAGGTGAGGCAAGGACATGTGGAGCAAGGCCAGGTTTTCAGGCTGGCACTCTGATCTCAGCGTGCAGCCTTTCACCCTGTGCACAAGAACTTTCCCTCAAAGGCTTCTGGTCACGTCCACGTTTTGGTGGCTAGCTAATTAAAATTCTGCCTCCAGTCAGCTGGCTGGGTGCTTTCCTTGTGCCCGCGTGATTTATTCTGTGGGATTCACAAAGCAGAGGCACTTTAAGAGGGACAGAGGGTGTCCTGGCAGACACAACAGAAATCCTCACCAGCAATGGGAAAAGGGTGCTTTTGGTTGGAAACCTCTTCTTCCTTTCTCGTTTGGCACCTGCTAGCTGGTTTAAGCCCTTGTTGGTTGTGTCTTATGCTGCTGATCAGATCTGTAAGTCAGCCAAGCTCTGATTGGGCTCTGCCACCACCTACAGCACTTGTTAGAAATGCCACTAAAGCTTCTGTCCTTCAGTGTGATCCCATGAAGGACCTTGGAAACACAAAGGAAATCCGTCCCACCGGCCATGTTGTCCACTGCCTGCTCTCAGGAGCTTTGGTAGTGAGAGATAGGTATTTTTATCCCAGACTATGCAGGGATGGTGAGGGAAGCCTCTCTGCTCTTGGGACACCCGAAACTTAAGGCTAATCCAAATTGTCTAGCACAAGGTCTGCAGTCCCAGTCCATTATGCTTGTTCCCACTGCCCTGTTTGGGGCTGGACCAGTTTGGCCCCTGGCATTGTGCCACCCACCCCACGGGCAGCTGCTGGCCCTTGCTGTGCCCCACAGCACCCCACACCCTGCAGCATGATGGGGCTGCTGAACTGCTGGCCATACCAGTGGGATCAGGTGCTTATGCCTGAACCTCCAGCCAAGTTCCCCCGTATCTCATAGGAGGTGGTGAGTTGTGGATAAGAAAGGGGAGGTGATATCCACTGTACCAGCAGCAAAGGAAGGTGTGAAAGGAATGCAAAGAGTGCCTGACCACAGCTTTGGGGAAGCCTTTCCCTTTGATTCGGGAAGCTGGGAGGACCATGGGGGCTTTGCACCACACAGGTGACAAGGGTCAGGTCCCCCCTCAAATGTAAGCGGTTTGCTGTCAGCACGCACTGGGGAGGGGTATGCAGGTATCTCTGCTGCTCACCCTGAGCTGCCCATCTCCTGGCCAAGCCTGGTGCACACAGCAGTGGGAAGGCACCATGCTGCAAGCCCTAGCCCAGCATGGCAGGGGTTCAGCTGGGGTGTTACTTTGACACCTCCTTTGCCAGCTATTCCGGGAGCTGTTGCTGCACTCTGCTTGGAGCATGTCGTGTGGTGAGACCCGGGCTGGGAAAGGCATCTGGCTCTGCTGAGAGCTCTGCCAGGACTGCTGCAGAGTGGCAATTCCTGCTGATCACTCCCCGGGGAGGCCCACGTAACACTGGAATAATCTGGGATGCTGGTCAGGATATCTTGCTCCCAGTCTATGTGGTGCCTTTGGAGGTGAGAATCTTTGGCTTCGAATGGCAGTACCTCTGAATCTTGGTTGAACGGGTCTGTGGTGAAGGAAGGGTGTGTCTCACGCAAGCTCTTAGGCCTTTCATGTGCAACGCTGTTCAATGGAAGCATTATCTAAGCAAAATGGGAGAGACCCAACCCCTTAGCTGCAAGCCCTATGGACAGCTTGGGAGAGGTGGCACAAGATCAAGGAATCACAGAATCACAAAATCGTCATGGTTGGGAAGGACCCCTGAGATCACTGAGTCCAACCATCAACACAAAAAACCCCAAACAAACACAAACAACCACACACACTCCACCAAAAAAAGATGAGTACAATGATCAGCTTAAACAAATAATTCAGCTCCTTCAGAGGATCCAATCTCATCAGAGATTTTAAGGCCAGAAGTGTGACATGTGTGAGAGTCATATGGGGAGTAAGGAGCCACTCCTACTTATTTTGATTTATCTCACCACTGGAAGTGTGGTAAATATGGGGGTAAACAGCACTGGATCTGGTTGTTTCCAGTCTCCATAGGCACCATAAATTATGAGTCATAGGATCATCCTGAGTTACTCGGTGACTAATCTGAGGCTGGTCTTGGGGCTTAGGGCCAGTTCCTTGCTTGCAGGATTGGCTTGCCAGAGCTCTGTGTTGTTGGTGTGCAGAGTAGACCTAATGAATACAGGGCACCTAGGAGAACTGGCTGAGCTGCCAGAGGTGGTGCTGATGAGTCAGGGAGTGGCACTGCCCTCTGCACCAGTACCCCACTGGGGTGGTTGGATGTAAAGTGTAAGAGGCTGTGACATTTGTGAGTCACTTTGTGGGACTGAGTGTGATCCACACCCCTGCTGAACTACGAGGACCAGTCACGGACTCAGAGACATCCCAAATGTGCTGCTGTTCTGAACATGTCTATCTTTGTGCCGGTCATACCCCACAGCCTAACATTTTGCACTTCCTGAATTCTGTCCTGCTCTTCAGTCTCAGTTTTCTCTGCCTTAATTTCACCCTGTTGCTCTATGTTTGAAGATGTGTCAGTAGATTTCTCTTTTTCATCTCACATAAACCCCTCAGATGATTGTGGAGTTCCATCACATCTCCTCTGCAGGTGTTTCTTGGCCAGTTACATAAAATGGTTCTTCAAAGCCCCTGGCATCAGGTCATTAAGCTCTGCCCTCGATCATTCCCATTCCTGACACCTTTCATATATACCAATAATACTCCTTTTCCCTCAGAAGTTGTCTGTTGCTGAACATGCTGAAATGTGGATCACTCCGGAATGACAGAAGAGGAAACGGGCAGCTGGGTCTGAACATATCCCCTTGTGTCCCTCTCTAGAGGCATCTCTCCATGGTTGCTCTTTCTCAACCTCTTCTGGCAGTTCTGCTTTCCAGGGTGTCCCCTCCCACCACAAAGCTGCTTTGCCCCAGATACATTAGCTTATCTTTTCACAAGTTAAATCTCATTTTGTTTCCTGCTCATTTCTAATCTCTCTAAATCCTTTGGGAGGGTTTCTCAGTTTGCAGTGGAATTCAGTCACTTCTGGTGGAGATGCCAGCTCAGGGAGTTCATGGGGGAACCTTCTCTGTGGTGCTGCTGAGTCAGGAGGGTGCTGTGACTCCCAGTGCCAGGATGGGGGTGGTGGTGCCCCACAGTGTGGGTGCAGGTGTGGCCCTGCACGTAGCTGCGTTCAATCATCTGGTGAGCTCTATTTCTCCCTCCCCACCACATAGGAATTGCCTAGCACAGCTGGAGGAGCTGTGCGAGTCAGCGGGTCCTGGTCTGTAGAGCAGAGCAGAGGTATGGGAAGTGAGGGTGCTGGATTCAGTCCCTGCTGGGCCACTGATGCTCTGCTTTCCCTCCCTGCCTTGATTTCTGCATGTGTAAGACGAATCCCATCCTCCTTTTCTGGGAACCTTGGAAGATGATCAAGTGCAATTCACTGCTTAGTATTTTAATTTCAGTTAGTAGAAGGCTTCCCATCTTGCTGAGGGATCTTTGTGCACTTTTCCAAAAAGCTGGCAAGTCATTGTCCCCTCACCATCTAGTCACAGCTGCAGTTATGTCTCCCTGCTCTTCTCTGTCATTGGAGAGAGAACCTCAACAGATATTTTGGTACTGACAGCACCTCCTTCCATCTGTTCTTTGCGGAGGGGACAGGAGTATATTGGGTATGGGGGTGGAAAGGAAGGGAAACAGGAAGACACAGATCAGGAGAGGCTTTGCTGGCTGGGAGAGATAGGGGATAGTGTAAGGCCAATGAGGGAGCAATGTAAGGGATGCCCTGTGAGGTGGGAGGATGAGGAGGAGTAGGCTGTCTCAGGAGTGGGGTGGGGCCTGAGATTATCTGGCAGCCCTGGGAGCAGGGAACCCTCCCAGTTACAAAACCTCCTGCACTCCCATGGACACATCTCTCACTGGCGTGAATTGCTTTGAGTGCTGGAAAACTCCTGGTTGGGGTTTGAGGAGTGCCTGAGCTGCCAGCTTCACCAGCACCTGGAGAGCCTTCCGTGGGCAGCCCCTTGGCCTCCCTGTGCCACGGAGAGCCCTGCTTCAGAAAGGGTCGTTGTGAGATGCTGTACTGCTGTCTCCATGGCTATTGACTCCTTGGAGTCTCCCCTTTCTGTGAGGTGACCATGCAGGCAACAAGGCAGCTACTAGAGCCCAGGGTGGGCAACACTGAGAATCTTGTGCCACTCATGCCAGCACAAGAGCCGTTTGGTGTGCAAGACTACCTGCTTTTAGTCAAACCAAAAAGCTTTCAATCCTTCATACCCATGAAAAAATAAGATCAAACATGACCCAATATACTACAAAAGCTCAGAAGGCAAATGTCCGCAGATGGTACTAGTTTTCAAACCTCAGTGGGATTCAGCTCGGCGGGTGATTTGTGGCAATTACTTTCCTCCCATCCTTACATCCTGGCAGTGAGTCCCCTTGGGCATGCTTCAGACTGCTCTCCAGGCTCTTGCCATATCCCTTTATATCCAGGTTCCACCCTATTTTTAATCCATGCCCCATCTTCTGGTGGTGTCAATCTCAGACCTTTCCCTGGCCTGGATGAGGGCTGTACGTATGTCCTTGTCTTGCTGTGGATATTTTTTACAGTTTTTCTCCCTGTTTTAAGTCACCTGAGCCCTATTTGCCTTTTGGGTTGTAGATACACAAAAACCCCAGGTATCCACAGCAACTGCTAAATATTTTTTTCCAGAGGGTGCCTTCCAGGCCTGTTGGTGGAGAGGTGAAATTTTGACTGTTCTGTGCCAAGGTATGTCACCTTGCACCTCTCTCCAGGGGCTGTTTCAGAGCACAGCTTCACTCCAAAGTGTCTTTACATCCCTTTCAGGCTCCTCGGATGTCTGAGCACCATGAGCCAAACCCATTAGGTCCTCATCCTCCACGTCCTGGGATCATTCAGCAGCGACCAGAGCACCAGCACCCCGTGGCTTCCTCATTGGAGGCTCTGCTCCTAGCACCAAGTTTTCACTTTTTCTTTAATCGCATCACCGAGTTTTAATGCCCACCAAGAACTTTGACCCTTATCCAGGGATTAGTTGTTATCCTTAAGAGCTTTCTGCTCCAAGCCTTATAAAAGAGCGTCGGCTTTGGAGAATGCGGGCAAATCATGTCTACTGGGTTAATTTTCTTTATTAGCTGACTACCTCGTTTTTCCATCCACAGCCCTTGGATATTGTCTCCTCACTCTGGGAGAAGGGCTGTTCCCATCAGTTCACAGGAAGTTCACTGCCCGGATCCTTGTGGCCAACCAGCCACCCTCAGCAAGAAGGGGGAAGCTTGGCCTTGGTGAAGTTAAGGGAAAAACGTTATGTTCCCTCCTCAGGCTGTTTCGCATCCAGCCCCAGCAAAATTAGGCAGTGATGGAGGACTGCCAGACAGATCCTGTAAAGAGGCAAAATGTTTTAACTAGGAGGTGTAGAGGCAGCTGGGGTTAAGCAGAGGTAGCAAAATCTATTCAGCTGTTTAGCAAGTTGTCTTCATGAAAATAAATGTGGGCATCTGTCTCTTTCCTTGTGTCTCTATCACAGCCCATTTCAAGTATAATCCTGTTTACTGAGCAAGATTTTATTAAGGCATAAAAGGGGATTTTTCTTCTGGTTATTGACTGTTATTTTGCATGTGTCTGCAAGGTATTCGGATACGGGAAAACTGGGAGCACAGTGTGTTTTGCTCTAAGTAATTAGGGGCAGGATTCACAGGTATATTCTGGCTGCTTTCAGCCTTTCCCGTGACAGAAAGCAGCTGCACACCCAGCATTAGCCAATCTGCTAATAGGCTGTGTCACAAGACACAGCATCACCATGTCTCACAAAGCAACTGCATTGTCCTCTCTAAGCTTATTGTGCAAAATATCATGGGAACACCACCAAATCGTGTCCTGCAGACCATTCCAGACTAAACATCCAGGGCCCAGCTCCCTGACCCAGATTGGGGTCCTTGAGGGAGGAGTGGAGGTACTTAGCTTTTGCTGTGCTGGGAGCACAGGAGGTCTGTGCACTTGTTCAGCATCTCCACACAGACCGGCCTGTACGCATGGTCTCCCATGCATACACAGACTACTCATTTTCTTGTTTAGATTATAAGTGCATGGAACGTGTTAATGCCAAAATCAGTCTGTGGGTACCTTTGGACCAGGTCCTTGACTCTCCCAGTCCAGGTGGCCAAGTAGACCAAGCCCTGCACCAGAAAATAGTGAATCCTTTGAATCCAGGGTGCTAGCCAGCGCTGATGACTGGTCTCTAACTTGCTGAAAGTGAGGGGGTGTGGGTAAAGATGAAAGGCAGAGTAATGACAGGAAACCTGCTTGGAGGCTACTGAAGAGAATGAAGGCAATTTCAGATAGAATGTTTTAGCCAAGACAAACCGAAACTGCGGTCTCTATGGAAGACTTTTTTGCCAAACCCTGTGTTTTGGCTCGGTGTAAAAGAAACTGGCTAAAAGTTACAGGGTTGTGCAGTACAAGTGATCCATGTTACTAAACTGGGACTCCTGGGTTCTCTCCCCAGCCCTGTGCCTTGCTTGCTAAGTAGGGCAGCGTCAATCACTACTCCGGTCTCTGCCTCAGTTTCCTCATCTTTTAGTGGTGATAACAGTACTGAGCTGCTCTGGTGGATGATCTGTGAGTGAATTAATGGCAAGGAGTTAAAGATGGATTAATTGGTATCTTCTGTCAGGTGCTCAGAGATTCCACGATAGCGAGCACCGAGCCAAAGTTTTACATGCTGTGCAAAACATGACTTTTGCTTACGTTGCAGCCTGCCTCTGACTCTTTGCTTATCTCTGTGTGGCTCCAAAAGGAAAAGTCATTCCTTGAATAAGACAAGCACTCATCAGTCATGTAATGTTATTTCCAGGTGTGCAGCAGTCTGTGTGGGCAGGATGGAGTAGCTTCCCAGCTGCATCTGCCATCCCCTGAAGCAACATGTAAAGAGATAACAGAGGGGTAACATTCTCCAGTAGACCCCCACATGTTCCATGTGATGACAAAGAAAAGGGAAAAAACGAGGAGAAAAAGAGCAAAGTAGGATGTTGCTTGTAGTGTCCTAGTGCTGTAGTGTTTTAACCATAAACTGATAAAAGCTAGGGAGCACAGCTCTGGAGGAGTAAAACCTGGAGAGTGAAAAGCATCACACAAAGTCAGCTGGGAGGGCAAGATCGAGGACTGGAAAGAAATGTCCACTGAGAGCTGCATTTGGCCTCCACCTCAACAGTATATGAGTCTGGGGTATGACAACTGCTTATTAGGTTTCAAGTTTTTTCGGTCTCTGAACTCCTGCCCTTCTTCCAGGCATGCTTCAGAGCTCTTCAAAGAAGTCAGGTCATAGATCTCTCGAAAACACTCAGTGAAGTACCCTACTTCATCACTTCTTCTGGATCACTAAGATGTAGTTGCTAGATCTATGATCATTTCTGGAACACAAGCAGATCACCCTTGGTGGATCATTTCACCTCTCTGCACCTCATTTTCCTTCTCTGTGAATCAGGAAGCTAAGACCAACATCCTCCTAAACAGCAGCTTGGTGCCCAGAGTCTGGCAGGGGCCACAGGGCAGGAGCAAAGGGCAGGGCAGGGCTGGAAGGCCACATGTAGGTCTGAGTGAGACCCCAGAGGACCAGATCTTTTCATGGATAGGGGATTGTGCCTCCAGTGCAGCTGAGTGCCGGCAATGGGAGGAAAGCGGATGCTCAGTGCTGGCTTCTCTGCTCTGCTCCCGTTTGCACAAGCTGCATTGTGTGCTATACAGTTCACCCTGGGGAGCTGGGGTCCCCCAGTCCACGGGGGCTGCTCTGCACCTCAGGTCAGGATGGTCTGTTTGTAACCCTCTCCCCTGCACATGGCAGGTCCCGGAGGCAGCTAGGCACCCACCTTACCCCTCATCCCCATGGTTTCTGCCTCTAAAGATGGAACCTCTTTCCCCTGAGGACGGAGCAATGTGGCAACGCTCTCAGACCTTGGCTTGTAACAGCAGTAACCTCCGAGCTGCTGACTGTTGCTCAGCAATAAACACCACTTGTGCTATTAATAAACACTATCTGTCAGCCTTGGTATTTTTAATGCTGGGACACTGTGCCCTGGCATGTGGAGCCACTCAGGGACTGAAGGCTGGATTCAGAGACGAGTTTAAACTGGAGGAAGGCGCTGCATCATGCAGCCCTGCAGCCTGTGCTGGTTGCAAGGTGGAAGGTCTCTGCTCTCCTTGGTGTATTAGACAGGATCCAAGTTCCTCCCCAAAAGGGATTTCCTCTCCCTCTGTCATAGACTGGGATAGATCTAACAGGATCTCTGGACCTGTATGAGTCAGAGGAAATACTTTGGCTTTTTCAGTACATTCAGCTGAATCAGCAGGGGAATGCTGCCTACTTACACACTGTCTTCGGACTCACAGTCCTGGTATAGGAGGTTTCAGCCACCAGACTGAGATGTGCACAGAGGCCGTTGAGAAAGTCCTAGTAGGATTGGTGCTTGGATTCTGTCTGCTGTGCATGACTCTTCTGCTGACAGCCTGGAAGAGAAATAGGAAGTAAAAGGAAAAGGAAGCGTGTATGGGAGCTCATCATGTTGTACTGACACTCTTGGCTGCTTCCACTCGGCTGGGATGTGAGCCATCCTTGCATCGAGCTGGTGTGTTCTCTGCTGGGGATCAGTCTATGCCCAGGCGGAGCCAAAGGGGGCTGGTGTGATGCGGCGAGGGGGTCTATGTGGGAGAGGGTCCAGGGCAGTGGGAAAGGGCCAGTTTCACCTGCAGACTCAGCATTTGGCCCTGGGAGTGCAGCTGGGGTGGTAGGTGGGTGGCTCCTCCTGTGCTCAGGGGCAGGGAGTGGGGTGAGCCAGGGTGGGGTGCAGATGAAGTCAGAGGGGAGCAGGGTGGCCCTGCTACCGATTGTGGCTGGGGTGCACACTGGGGCTGCACCCCAGGGGTGTTTCACCCTTTGCTGCTGTGAGTGCGGCAAGGGCGGCTGCGGAGGGTTTTGGAGGTGTGGGGTGAGGGGAGGAGGAACAGCCGAGCAAACATTGAGCTGGCCAAGCAAACAGCTGCCAAAGTGAAACAATCATGTCCCATTCTGGTAAAGCTCAGCAAATACTGCGTAAAACCTGCTAATGGCAGCGGTGCTTGCCCTAGTCATCAGGTATAGCACTATCAGAGGGCAGATACAGAGCAACTCAGGGAGGCAGGGAGAGGTTGTGCAAGAGAAAGCTCTGGCCAGCATGACTCAACACTCACCAGCAGTGGCACACCTACAAGAAGCCCATTAAAACTGAAAGGAAGAAGCTCAAGCACCTGATTTCTTCTCTTCGTTGTAAACCATCTCTTTTCCCACATGCACATCTCAGTGCACATGTCAGTGATGTCAGCAGAGAGAGAACTGTGGTGTATTGTAATCCTTGGTTCTTGGAACTGTACAGCATTTCTGGAGAATTAGTCCCTGGCCTGAAGAGCTTCCAGTGATGCTTCCACATTATTATAATGGAGTGCACATGGCCAGGGGAATGGGAGGTGGGAGAACCAAGTAGCAGAGATAATTCCTTATCCCATCACTCTAACCCTCTCTAAATTCTACACAAGCCTGGCCCCATGCCCTCGGGCTCTGCCTCTACCCCTCTCCCCTGCCCTGTGGCCCCTGCCAGCCCAGCCCCAGGCCCCACATTGCTCTCTCCAGCCCAATGGGCTTGTCAGTGATATGATCCAAGGATCATTTTTCGGCCACTGCCTTAGACTCTGGTTTCCTCAGAACCAAAGACCCTGATGTTTGCGAACTCTTCTAAAGGCTGAAGTAGCTGAAGCGTGGTACTGCCCTTGTGCGCTCTGTACAGCCCCATGCTGGGCTGACAGTGTCCATAGCACAGCTGTAGATCTGTACCTGGGAGATGCCCTCGGCTTTTTGGGTGAAGATGTACTCTCTGAACACCACCCACTGTGGGCTTTTCCTTGTCTGCTGGCTGATTTCTTGGACGTGCCTTTGAAGAAAGCACCAAACTATAGAGAGAGGGGACTTCTATGTGTCCTCACCTGGAATGTGCGGAGTGGAGACACAAGCATGTCTGCAGCATGTCTGCATCATGCCTGCTTGACACTGGTGTCCCTTGCTGGTACATTACTGGGAAAACAGCTTCATTTTTCTGTTCTCATTAAAGACACCAAAACTTAGGTTTACCCTGAAGTGCTTAGTATACAGCTCTAGGACTGGCCTTGGAGGAAAATTCCCTTAACTCACTTCTCCATTATTATTTTACAAGGAGATAGCTAAATCCAGTCATCCCTTGGGTATGTCTGCATTGCATTCCAGAGGTAGGATTGCAGTTTGGTAAACACACCCTAACGAGCTTGCGTTTTAATCTGAGTTTTAACCTAGTTTTCTGCCTGTAAGCATGGGTACCAGTAGCGGTGTGTCACCGAAATGTCTGGTTTGCAGACCCCGGCCAGGCCAAGTTTGGCTGTCTGCGGCTGCTCATTCTCTCCCATTAGTCCCCAGCTAGTTTAAAGCTGGCTCAAGGATGTCTCCCCAATCTGTCCTCCGGATTTTGGACTGTTGTTTTTGCACTTTATGTCAATGTCAAACTCCCACCACATCCTCCAGGCTAGAGCCACCATGAGTGTTCCCCTTCTACCCCACTGCTCTCCATACATGTCTGAGCTCTTGGACTTGCTGATTTAGACCAAGGTGTGCAGTCCTCTTGCAGTGTGGAAGAAGGGATCTCTCTGCAAAGGCAGGGGCTCCTGGAGGTGAGCTGTGTGCTGCCGTGGGGACAGATGGTCCCAGCCCTCTGCGCCAAGGGTGTCTTATGCTGTTCTAGACAATTATCTATCACAAAGCAGACAGGTCATCCTGCCTTATCCTTCTGCCCTGTGCCCCTCTCTCCTGCCCTCACAGTGCCCACAGCATGTATTTAGGAGAGGTTCTCTCTCCCAGCAACACCATCCTAGGCCCACTGACTTATCTGATTTGGATTAGGTTTCTTTCTGCTTTTCTCTTCCTTCTGTTGACACACGGAAGAGTGATACCCCCACAGGGGAGCATCCGGACATGCTCCAAATGATGTCAGCTTTGATTTATTTTTATTTAATATCATGTTGCTTACTGTTGCCATTGCATGGAGTTAGGTTGGTTTGGGAAAGACTGCTCTTCTTCGGACAAAACAGATGGTCTGAAAATTAATTTTTTCCCTTGCCTACCTAAATATCCAGAGCAGGCTGTTCTGTCATCAGAGCTTTGCTTAGGCAAGATCTTTTGTCAGTAGAATTGGCAGGGGAGAAGGTGGGGATAAGGGGGAGAGCAAGAGGGGGATGAGTGTGCTCTACCACAGTTGAGGTTTCTCAGTTTGTCTCCTTGTCTCCCCTCCTCAGAGCCTCTTTTCATTCCTGCCAGTTTCCCAGTGGTCTAATTCAGAGTTGCATTTGGGATGGGGCCAGTGCCAGACACTGCAAGGAAGAGCGTCAGGAAATGCAGCTGCAGTAATTAGGAAACAACCTGCTCAGATGTGTCATTTTGTCTTAATCCCCATCAGTCAGGGCTGGCTGGTATCTTGAAGCAGGAGGGCTTAGGCCTTTTACATTTTTATTCTATTTCGTGTAGGTCTGGATGTTCTTTTTTATCCATTGAAACATCTGATCCTTTCGTGCTTCCTGCAAAGCACTTGGCTTCCCTGATGACAATGATTTCCATCTGTGCTCTGCCTCAGATCATTTCCAGGTTCCTTTTGGTGAGCATGTGGGTCCATGGTGGATCTGAGCTCCTGTTTTGTGAACGAGCTCAAACGCTTGCTGGGAAGACTGCTTGAGCTCTTGCTGCCTCACCAGCTCCACAAAGCTTGGTGCCCTTTTCTGCAATCGGCAGTACCGTGTGGGTCCTGGCCACTGTATATGGGTCCCGTTGTGTTTCTTGCCAGGGTCATGAGCCAAGCTGTTGGGCTGTTCAGAGCAGGTAGAAGAAGATTGACACAGAGGGACAGAAAGAGAAGATGCCCACAACCCACATGCTCAAGCCAGCTCCAGTTTCAGTTTTAGCAGGGACACTACCTGACACACACTTTTCTTCTTGTATGTCCACTGGGAGATGAAGGATACTACATTTGTTGCCACTACTACTTCTAGTATGCAGCTCTCAAGTGCATAGACCTATATCATCTCAAAATGTTCACTTATTTTGTTTGGCCTGAATCCTAGAGGACATAACTGTCGGTTTCCGAATATTTAAGGCCAATGTGTTATTTATAAGCCGTGTCGGAAACATCCTGAGCATGTGGATTTTTAGTGAGGAGAGTCTGGGTTTGGTATGTCCGCACACCTCGGGTTTGCCATTCTGCAATGCTGTCTGCGGTGATTGCATTTGAGGTTAGCGATGTCTGTATCTGCGCTGGTCTCATGACATTCTCCTCTTAATGTCTTCAATCTACTGGCAAACAGCAACAATTTAATAAGGTGATTAGCGGAGGATTGAGAGAGACCTTGTGTGCTTTTGGATCCCTCGCAATGCCCTCGTTTAAACTCCTATGAGCCATCACACCCCTCCTCTCTACTATCCTTTGGTCTCCTAAAAGAGTCCTTGCCCTTTACGTCTGAGATGGTGACCACTGTCCTCAGCGTGGCACCCCAACCTGCAACCATCTCCTCAGGGACAAGCAGGGACAGAGTAATGAGCCTCCTTCACTCAGTACTGCTCCATCCACCTTTCCCTCATGCTACTTACACGGAGCTCATCTCCGTGTTGGCTGCCCACAGTGTCTCTCCTCAGCAGCCTTTCCTCCGAGATAAACAATCCCTGCGGTGCAACTGCCCGGCAATTAGCCAAGAGCTGAAGTGGCTCCTGGGGCCCACGTTTTCCTTCTCCTGCAGGAGCAATTAGGCTGCTTGGATGCTGTCTTCAGCAGGCTGATGTTATCTCCACCATGACGCAGGCAAGCAGCCCTTGTAATAACCATGCCAGGGTCACTCTCTCCCGACTGCCTGTGTGGCTCTACCTGCAAGATAGGCTGAGCTCCAGGACTCTTCCAGCTATTTGCAGCCAACGGGCAAAGCCTTTTCTTCAGCAGCACCAAAGCTTGAGAAAGCCTCTCTGCTCTGTGCTTGAGGCAAGCCTGCAAGGCTTTTCGGGGGGAAGATGCATCCTGCAGTCCCTGCGAAAGCCACGCTTTGCTTGGCATGTTGAGGCCAAGGAACTGCTCCAACTGGGAAATGGTTCTCCAGGGGAGAGCCTTTGCTTTCCCACCAAACCACAGAAAGTCTGAGATTTTGCTGCCTGCTAATTGAGACAAGATAAAAGTTTGTGTCAGGGACGCCTGCTCCTGCTGATGCCGTCACATCCAGCGGGCCTGCTCTGCTTGGGTGTTAATTGTGTCTAGGAGCGCTTCCAGCTGCTCCTGTCACTGCTCAGGGAAAAGCAATCTCTATCCTGGAAAGCTTTTACTTAATTAGACAAGACAGATAAGGAGGGAGACAGAAAGGAAAGGACAAGACAAGACAGAAAGAAGGAAGTGGCAAAATGGCTTGCCCAGGGCCACGTGTCGGGCAAGTCACAGCAGCAGGACAATGAAGCCAGGTCTCATGGTGCTGGTGCCACAGGTACGTTACCTCCATGGCAGGGCTCTGGCACAGTGTGGCACTAGACCTGTCCCAGGGCCAGGCACCCTCCAGCCCACCCTTCTGCTTTGCCTGCAGGCTGCAGGATGGCATTTTTCTCTCCTGGCACAGATCATAGCTCGGTAGGAAAAGCCTGGCCTGGCTGGGGCATGGATGGGGGGAGAGGGAAGCAAGCACTGGCCAGATGGCAGCCCCCAAGAGAAAACAGAGACTCTGGGGCACTGTCTGTAGTAGGTGGTGACAGACAGGTGGACAAGAGTGTGTCATTCCCATGCACCTGTGGGTGGGTTCCCCTTGCCCAGAGAGACCACAACGTTGACCACTAAGCCCAGGGCCACCTCTCTGAGGATTCAGTGTCTGATGCTGTGTCAGTCACTGGAGAGAGAAGACCACAGGTCAGGCTCTGCACAAGGCACTGTTCCCATCATGTTCTCTTCCTGACTAATGTGGAATTTGCCATGGGACAAGGGGGCTGGACTGAAACCAAACCCACTCCCCTAATACCTGCCTTGCCTTTGAGCATGGCTTGAAAGTAAAATTAAACCAGATATATCACCTATGCTTCTCTGTACACTGCGGAGCTCATCCTGCCAGGTCAGTGAGATCCCTCAGCCCTGCCCTGATCTCACACTCACCAAGGTTTTTACCCAGGATCATCCAATTTTGCTGCAGAGCTGAGGGGTTTGAGTGACAGGACATGCAAAGAGACCAGTCCAGTCCAGGGCTCTTCTTGCTGAGCTGTTTTATTCTGCCGCCCATGGTTATTTGGCGTACACCAAGATCTTTAGTTACACATCCTGGCAGAACACTTTATATCTTATGGTGATTGCAAGTTCTTTAAACAGCAAGCCAAGGTCTTGCAAAGGAGGGAAAGGGCACGGGTGAAAGAAAATGGCCCTGAACTGTGAGACACTGAGTGGAAGAAAGATCCTTATTTCAACTGTTTCAGCAGACAGAGTTTCCTCTAGATTCCAGCAACCATTTGGGAGCTGCTTGTGACTTCCCAGGGCCCTGAAGCATGAATGAGAGAGGAGGTTAGGAACAATGCACTTTCAGCATGCTGGAAGGACCATGGCTATTGGGCTTCAGGTTCAGCCTGGTCTGCAAGCCATTTCAGTGCATGTGTGCTCACACGTTATTGCCCACAGGATTACACTAGTGACACTGTTTTTCCTCTATCCAGCTCTTTCAAGGGTTGGGGATCACCCGGCATTTTGGTGACAGGATTTATCCATTGAGGAAAGTCAGCTGGGGCAAACAAGGAGGTGTTTCACCTTTCTCCCTGATTAGACCAGCCAGTCCCATGCAATTAAGCAGCTTAGCTCAAGGCAACAGATGCCATTATCGCTGGGCTCCTCTGCTCTGCTTGAACTCTGTTAGCTACGCTAAAAATGTCAGCAAAAGAAAACATTTCCTTCTCTGCCGGCGTCTCCCTGGCGCTGGCTGAGTGGCAGGTGCATATCTGAGATACCTGTATGTGCATCTATCTGATCACCCTCTCTCCCCACTTCAGGCTGTCTAATTAGAGGTGGGGTGGGAGTCAATCTCGTGAGAGAGCAAGAACACCTGGCCAGGTGTGACTCTCAGATCTCCTTGGGGAAAACCTCTTTGGTTTGGCAACCTTCCTACCTCTCAGGGAGAGAGCTCATCTTAGCTGCTGAGGGCACCATGCGCAATTCTCCAAGTGACCCTTAGGAAACAACAAGAGTTGAGGAGAAGCCCTCCTTGAAGTGCCTCTGTGCTTCTCCCTTCTTCTCCACTGTGTCTGTGCTAGGCCTACACCACAGGAGAGGAGATGCCTGGGGAAGGCAGGTAAACCACCCCACTTTTGGGGTAATCGCATGACTTTTTATCTGAGCTTGAGCTTGAGCTTGGCATGTACTATAGGGCTGGGAGGGGTTTTGCAGATAGGCATAAACATTGCAAGGATTGTTCTCTTCTGGTTATAAACATTCATGCTGCAGTCCCAGTCCCCTTATCTGGGCAAAAGTTTGTAACATTCAAGGAAAAATGCACACAAACATGAGCATACATGTATGTGCATACATACATACATACATGTGCAGTGCACAGAACTGATCCCTATGCATAGCCCCAAACGCAACTGATACTTGAGGACAGGGTGTATTCACTCCTGTCCAAAACCACAGACCATCTCTTCCTTCATAGCTGGTCCCTGTTGATTTCCTACCTACTTACCCAGATGTCATGAATCATTGCTCTGTTACTCAGACATGTTTCCTGATCATAACTTGCTATGGGTTTTCACATTCAGGTTCTATTACCACCCATTTATGTAATAATAAAGATAATTGAAGGCCTGTTTTTAGAAAGAAACTTATTTCCAGTGAAGATGCCTCTAACCCATCTTCCTGCCTAGAAAGTCCTTAGAGTCTGCTGGCACAACAATAGCAGTGTTATGGCTTAGAGTGGTTGCCTCCAGCCAAATAGCATAAGAAGATGTCCCAGGTTCTCTGGGTAGCTCTGAAAGAGATGTGGACACTTCCATAGCACTTCAAACACCACTTGTGCTACTGGCTGTGAAGTGTCCCTGAAGGAGATGATGGTGTATATTGTAGCAGCTGGAACATGTGCTGCTTAGGACAGGACAGCAGAGCTGAGGAATTAGGGCATAGAGGGCAGAGTCTAAACCCAGGAGGGAAACAGTAGGGAGATCTGTGGAGGTAAAACTAATCTGGCTTGTACTGGATCCTGAAGCACATAACCTCCAAGAGTCCTCTCTTTTTCTTTCAGGAGCCACAAGTCTCATATTAGGATTGAGAGATAGTCAGAATGAATTGGTTTGGCTCCAAGGTGGGCATCCACACAGGATTAGTTAGGAATATGAGCTTTTATCCTTACAAAATACCTCTTTTTAGAACCGAAGATCTCAGCCCCTATTCTTGAAGAGATTGCATGGAATTTATGAGCAAAGCTGCAGAAATGAGCAATGTAATTTGCTGCCAAATGGGGAAAAGTCTGTGCAGGGAGGAGAGCTTTCTGGTAGGCTAGATAACCTTCAGGATAACCTCCTTGGAGGAGCAAAGGACCATTGTAAGCCTTGCCACTTTCTGTCTTAAACTTGAGAGCAGCTCTTCAAAGATTCTTTCCCTGACTATGATACCTGGTGAGCAAAATAAACCACTTGCATTACCTGCATTCTTCTGCCTGTGGGGGAGGAATGAGGAAAGAAGAAGTCCTATAGAGCAGATATTAGACAGACTGCCTCAGGTGCTACTGAAAGGTCTTCATATACTACCACAATGTTTGTGTAAGAAAGGGAGCAATTCTGAGGTTCTGTTACTGTGGGCTGGGAACTGGTGTAGAGTCTGACATTTGGGTAAGAGTCAGCAAAGTGCCAGAAGTGGGAGATGTGTCCGGTCCTATAAAAATGACACATGGACAGGAGCAGAGAAAGGAGAGCCTCTTCTTGTGATGTGGTGTCAAAAGAGGGCTTTGATTTTCACTTTAGCAGGTGGTACATCACTCTGGGACGGGCAATGATGGGCTCATTTCTGAAGCTGCTCATCCTCCTGTTCCTGCAGGCACAAATATTCCCCATAATGCTTTTACAACACAGAGAGGAAAGTGACTTCATGGCATTCCTTTTTTGACTGTTTCTCTGCCATGCGCTTTCTAAACATAGATCTAAAAATCAGAAAGCACCAGGAGAATTATGGGTTCCTACAGCCTATTGTGCTTTATAATAATTATAATTATTGTAAATACGGCCCAGACACTGTAATTTTCTGCTCTCCATTGGGTCTTTCTTTTTCATTTGCTTCTTCTTTTTATGACTGTTTTCTAAGAAAGTTTTCATATGTCACCTTATAGATGGGAAATGGCAGAGTCAGCTCTTAAAATAAAAGGAGAGGAGTGGCTTGGAGGGATGGAGAGAGGGATAAGAACGGAGTGAGGAGAGAAATGTCATATAGTCTGCAGTGAAGGCAGTGGTGGGAACAGTCAGGAGATCTGGTATTGTACCTAATCTAGTGCTGACCTGCTGTGTGGTTATAGACTCCATCTTTGTACCTATTTTTGGTTGTGAGGGCTTTTTTTTTACCTCTTATCTCATTGCTTGGCTCAGCAACTACCTGATCTTAAGTTTAGAGGTGCAGAGCACTGTCAGATGCAATATCTGGTTGAAGCTACTGTAAGGAGGTCTGGTATAGATATTTGAATAGGTGGAGTTTTTGCAGCATTGTTCAGGTAATGTCAGGAAAACCTGCTTTACACTATGGATAGATGTATGTTGTGGTATAGACTCTGATCCTACACCCTATCAGTGTCCAGAGCAGAGATGTGGCCAAGATGTGTCTTCCGGCCCAAGCAACATGGTCTTATTCCTTTGGACATTAAGGCATGGGGTAGAGTGCAGAGAAACTGAGAATCAAGTATAGCCAGGTTTTGTCCCACCAGGAAATCAGAATGTGGCCTGGGTATGGACTTAGGCAGGTAAAGTGGAAAATTCTCCTATGGCTCAGAGAACAGACAGAGCTAATGCCATCTGGAGCTTTGCACAGGAGTGGTGAGGAAAGGAACGATTGCAGTAAACAGCACCAGGTGAAACAAAAAACAAAGTAACCAGATACCCTGAAGTCAGGCAAGAGAGTTCACACTGAAGTCAGACTGAACTTAAGGAAAGAATTAGAAAGAAAATGAAAAAAGGTAGGATAGGGCCTTGTAAAAACATGGAGGATGTAGTGTCATGAATAGTAGAAAATCAGAAAAAATATCTATGTGATGTAGAGAATAAGAAAGCAGAAGACAGGCCAAGGAGAATAACCTTGAATTACAATAATTGTTTTTAAATAAGGAACAGAGTTGAAACATCGTCATCAGAAACTTAGCAGAGATTCAGATTGAGCTGCAATTAATTTATCCAACTTTTGCCCAAACAGGATAGTTGAGTAGTCTCTCACTGAGAACTCAGGTTTCTTTCTCTCCTCAAGGGGCTTCACTGGAGACTTCCAAAGCTGCTCTCTACCACATGATCAGGGGAATCTTGGTTTTATATAATTTTAAAGGCAATGGAGGAGTATTTTTGGGTGACTTCCTACAAACAGTGTAGGGTTTACAGTGTGGACTAGGAGCTTGAGAGATGTAGGTATTATTCTGCCGATGAAAAGAGCAGTTTAGAGATTGCAGCTGGTGATGGAACTCGGGATTTTGGCTTCTGATTCCGGGCTTGGGAAGTGACTGACTGTAGCCTGGAAGTGAAAAGTGGGTTAGTAGACTTTAATTCCTGCCTTTTCCACTGTCCTACAGCTACCTCCTGAATCACTCTCCTAGTACAGCAACACCAATTAATTGCCTCACAGAGGGTTTCCCCAGTGCTGAAGTTGCTGTTTGCTAAGTGCCCAGAAATCTGCTGGTGAAAGGTGATTTGGAGAAACAATGATTATCCCTTTACCTTATGGGGCAAGAACTACTTACAAGAAGAGGGTTTGTATATTTGCCTCCAGCCATCCATAAATACACTGCTATTGCAGGCAATGCAATAGGCTGAGCAAGCCCTGTGCATTAAAAGGAACAGTTGCTGTAGTATTTGGAAATAAGTCAAATTCCCTGCTATCTGCATTTCTTACAAATACCACAGATTCATTATGTTTGTGCCTTCACCATTCCAAGCTGTTGCTTTGACTTGCTAATAGGTCTCTGTTGTAAAAAAAAAAAAACACGTGTGCTTCTTTTTTTCATGGAACTAACAGTCACATGTTACTTTGTGCCCAGAAAGACAGCAAGAACATGGAGTCTGCTGGATTCCAGAAGAAAAGGTCTGCAGGGATCCTGGAGGGAAAACTATCAGCCAGGTATTTATGAAAAGGAGGTGATCTGGTTGAATTCATGTACTACAAGGTAGATGCTTATCTGATGTCAATTGACAGTTTCATTGAATTAATTGAAGCTATGCTGATTTATAACTACTGAGGATTTGGCCAAGTCTATATAAACAACTCTAATTAAGCCCCTTTCAAGGCAGCAAGAATTAGTACCAACAGATAAATCTCGATGAGCTATAGGTCTTTGGCAGTTGTCTTCCAAACTCTGCTCTTTCTTGTCACTGTAAATAGCATATGGAGCTTTTGTGATCCAGGTTCAGCCAGCTCACTTTCCAGCTCTCTCAGCTTTGCTGATGCAACTCCTCCAGCCTGTGCTGAGACACTGATCACAATTAAACACAAACAGAAAACCAAAAGAGATGAGGAGCCCCACAAGAAACTGCATCAGGTGGGAGCTGATGTATGGAGCTATGTTAATGTGATAAATTCTAGCTTGACTTGTGGAGAAATACATGGCAATGAAGCAGAATCAACAAGATGTGCACTCTCAAGTTGAGCGTGGCTGACTTTCTGAGAGATATGCTTTATCTTGCTCAGCAA
Organism: Hemiprocne comata; assembly: GCA_020745705.1. Classification (NCBI taxonomy): domain Eukaryota; kingdom Metazoa; phylum Chordata; class Aves; order Apodiformes; family Apodidae; genus Hemiprocne; species Hemiprocne comata. Next base: position 42,615,424 of record CM036588.1, read on the forward strand.
TCACCAAGAGTTGAGGAAGAGACACTCTTGTGAGATCCCACCTGGAATACTGCATCTAGTTCTGGAGCCCCCAGCATAAGAAGAATATGGAGCTGTTGGAGCAAGTCCAGAGGAGGGCCACCAAGATGATTAGAGGGCTGCAGCACCTCTCCTAGGGAGACAGGCTGAGAGAGTTGGGGTTGTTGAGCCTGGAGAAGAGAAGGGTCTGGGAGCTCTTATAGCAGCCTTCCAGTACCTGAAGGGGCCTGCAGGAAAGCTGGGAAGGGACTCTTTACAAGGGCTTGTAGTGATAGGATGAGGGCATAAAGGTTTTAAACTGAAAGAGGATAGATGCAGATTAAACATTAGGAAGAAATTATTTACTGTGAGGGTGTTGAGACACAGGCTGCCCAGAGAAGTTGTGGGTGCCCCATCCCTGGAATTGTTGAAGGCCATGTTGGATGGGGCTTTGAACAATGTGGTCTGGTGGAAGGTGTCCCTGCCAATGGCAGGAAGGTTGAAACTAGATGATCTTTAAGGTCTCTTCCAACCCAAACCCTTCTATGGTTCTATAAAGAGAGGACTGGCAGAAATTTTGTGGCTGGTACTGAGCAGGTATTAAGTAGGAAGCTGGATGAAAGGTTCCAGAGGATTCCTGTGGGCATGCAGAGGTAAGGATTTAGCCACTCAGACAGCAAATGTTATTTGTGGGCTCCCATCACCTTCCCTGCAGACCTGCTGTGCTGTAGGAGCAACACCCAGTGGCTGTTTCCCCAGCAGTGGGTGGAGGATGGCCAATATTTTTACCACCACACTTCATAGCAAGTTTGCTGGAGGGCTGTGTGGTGCCTGCTGCTCTTCTCTGGGCCCTGGGTATTGGTTTTGCAAGACTCAATGTGGAACCTGGGCTCCAGGGCTGCACATGTTGCTTAGAGGATTCAAAAATGGGAGAACGTGAGGATTTCCAGAGCAGGCAGCTGGCAGTTTAATTTCAGCATGGGTAGGTACAAGGTAATACAACATGAAAATCAATTTAAACTACTTATGTAACATGACAGGCCCTAAATTAATTATTTCTTATTCAGGAAAACATCAAGGTCCTTTCCAGGCTCCTTGAGCAATAGTGAGAGGTAGCACTGAAAAGGTTGTGTGATAATACCTTCCTGTGACTCAAAATTGTGTCTACATTTGTGCTCAGATTTTGTCACTTTTCTGAAAGACATTTCAGAAATAGAAGGTATCTAAAGATAGATGATTCAAATTATTAGAAGGCCTAGAAGCATTTCACAAAGAAAAGATTAGGACCTTAATTTAGTGAGAGGGATGTGACACAGGAATGAAAAGAACAATGGCAGGGAGAGGGCACATGAGTTCCTGCTCTTTATCCTTTATTAAAATGTCAGAATGAGAAAGAAAAAGCTCATTACTTAAAATACTGCACCTGCAATACTAATGAAGGAACAGACTGCATTACACAATATGTAACCTGTGGAATTGACTGTTTGAAAATACAACTGGGGCCAAGAGCTTGGGAGGACATTACTCTCACATTTTCCATACAGGAGCAATAAAAATATCATCCACCCCTACACCAGCTGGGATAAAAACCTACACGGGATATAAATCTTCATCTTGCATGACAGTAATTGCTGCGAGCTAGATGAGGAGGCCTATTGCATAACTGTCCACTACAAGGGTTTTACTACCTCCCATGGAGCATGTGGTGCTGGCTGCTTGTGGAGATGTGCTGATGGGCTTCCCTTGGCATCCTCACGCACATAGTTTCATCTGGAACAGGTCCCTTAGCTGTGCCAGGGACCTCTGCAGCAGTGAGGGGACAGACCACCCTCCTCAATGCTCTCAGCAGCGAGGACTGTATTTGGCGTGCGTGGCGTGGCTCTGGTGAGCTGGCTGAAATGAGACGTGCCTCTGGCTTTGGGAGATGTGAAAGCTGGTAGTCATTCACCCAGCTCCCTGCAGGAGCAAAATCCAGGGGTTACGAGTCAGCAACAGGGAAGACACCTGTCTGCTGCAGACATCTGCGTTCCTCTCGAGACAAATTTTCAGGTGAATCACTGCCGCCGTGAGCTGCGGCAATCAGAAAAGATGAAATATTTCCCTTAGGCAGCCAGCGCCCAGACAGAGAGTTGTTTTGGAGAGGAGGGCTGAAAGACTGGATTTGGCCCAAAATTTGGTACGGAGCTGGTGCAGATAACGAAAGGGTCTTGCGTTTGAAGTCTGTACCCAGCCCAGAGTTAAGTGGAATAAATTCAGGGGCGGTTGTCTCTGGAAAGGCTGAATCAATATGTGAACCCAATGGGAAAGGGGTGTTGTCTCCTTGCCAAAAGATGCTTTATTGCTATTCATCTGCAGCATGGTTAGGTGCTAGCTGAGAATGGGCCTCTGCTGCTTGAGGCAATGTTCATACAGAGCAGCAGATACAAATCTAACAGATGTGGCTATTTCAATGTCTAGAAGCAATGAAGAGCCAGGGGAACACCAAGGCAGTGGGTTGTCTTAACACGCAAAAAAATGGGGCTGATGATGTAAGTTCTCTTTAGCCCTCGTCTGCTGATTTTCTGAGTGAGACCCTCAACTTGTCCTTGGGAAGAGAAATCCAAGAAGTATTTGCAAGCCAAATACATTATTTTTTGAATTATCCTACAAAATGGATTCTCATAGAGTTTCCAGTATGGGATTTGGGGTTTTGCATTTTACATTAATTTGCATTCTAGAATTTCGAAGCATCAGTTAGAAATCCTGATTCATGTTCTTTTCGTGTTTTACAATGATTAATGTCTTAGGATAGAGTTTTAGTGCAAAATATGGCAGGAGAATTAAACCTTCCATTCTTTTATTTTTCAATACAATTAAGGGCAGCTGTTATACAGTACTAATTAAAAAATTTTATCTTTCTTTACAGATCAAAGTGACTTTTATTCGTTTTGCAATGAAACAGTCTGACAAAAAGTCAAACACAAAAAGTGTCAAACTGCTTCATTACAAAACAAACAGGAGACACTTTGATCCCTGAGAAAAGATAAGGTGTTTTAATTAGTACTAAATAACAGCTGTTCATCATGATTTAGGAAAGGAAAAAAAACCTCCAATATTTCAAGTCTTTCATATGGTGATGTGCATAGTGAGGAGCTCTCATGAAGTTAAAAAGCATTATAATGAAAATTGGGATAAAATTTTGAAACTTATAAATTTATGAAAATGTATTTCTCAACCCAGAACAAAGAAGATGCCCATATTGACATATTTCACCAGGGGAAATTTCCATTGGCTTCAATATCTGGTTATTAAGAACAACGTGTTTAATCAAAACGTCTTTTAGGACAAAAAGCGGGGTTTAAGAACTTTCCAGGCAGCTCTGCAGACACCGGTTTCAGCTGTGGCCCTGCTGGGTGGGGTATGTAGGTAAATAGCTACATAACGCAGAAGCAGCTTCACCAACATGTGGCAGGCATGCCTGCAGCCTGTGCACTGCACATGCAGCACTGCAAGGACATACCACCTGGTTAAGTCATTCTTGACTTATGGCTGGGCTCTTAACACCTCTCTCCACTGCGCCGTGAAGCCATGGAGGTGTTGGGGGGAGGGCAGGTGAGCGTGGGTCTTGCAGGTGGTCAGGAGGCAGCGACTGAGCCTGCAAGGAATGAGGTGCCCTCTCAGTGTGGTCCTGCCGAGCTTTTCCACGTTCCTAGGCTAGGGCAAGTGTTTTGAAGCTGGCCATGTCAAATATTGCCAAGAGCAATTAAAGTCTGCTCTTAGAAAAACAACAGTTATCTATTACTAAGTATTTCCACTGATTCTCCCTGGGTCTGCGTGTTGTGCAAACCTGGTGAAGGGGAACTCCCATCCCAGGGAGCTATCCAAGCCGAGAGAGCATAAACCACAGGAGGACCCCATTCCTGCTGATGAGGTCAGGGTGATGGATGACCAGGCAGTGGGTGAGCATGTCAGAGGGTCAATCAGTGATCTGAGCGGCAGAGTTAGTTTTGTTCTGGCCTTCCACCTTGCTGTTAACGGCCAGTGAATTTCCTCCAGGAACCCCATGGAAAGGGTCCTCAAAACAGCGTCCTATGATCTCAGGGGCAAGCAAACACCAGCCTCAGTCCAATTCTTGGATGTCAACTCTGCCCCTTGTTCCCGGATCATTGGGAGCTGCTGGGCTATGCTGCTTGCTTTTCACAGCCTCCTGTTTATCTCACCTTTGGTCCTGCTCTGTGTTTACAGTTAAGCTGTTCATTCAAGTGCCATATAGTTTGTCAGGATTTGCTGAGGGAGCAAAGGTCTTCAAGCAGAAGACAAGAGCAGAGGAAAAACAGCCTCTGGCTGCCACACTTGTCTACGGTTTGCTTCAGAGAGATTGCTCAAGATGGGCTGGCAGCTAATATGTACAAAAAAAGATAGCAGTAGCAGTATGTTGGCAAAATTTGGAGGCCTCTGAGACTGTTGTTTAGCTGTTGTTCTTGGTTGATTCCTCCGTGCCTTTATGATAATGATGAGGATGGTGCAGTCATTGCTGATTTACTTCTAGTGTTTTATCAGGAATGTTTTTTATGGTTGCACTAAATCCTGAAACATAGATGGGGTGACTGCTTCTGCTGCCTCACCCTCACCCCAGGCCTTCACATTTACGGTGTCCCATATTCATGTTATAGCTATGGTAGAGAAAAGAATATAAATAAAGTGTCATGTGGAGAAAGTATGCCTATTACTTGGACCAAATAATGCAGTTAGGGAAAAAGGAAAGATTTCTGGCACCTAAAGGCAGGTTCCCCCTCACTTGCTTATATCCTATAGTAATATAAGACATCAAGATTTAGCATTTTATCTCTTCAAAGAAGAAAATCTTGGCAGGCTGGGCCTTTTTGACAGAATCTTTGGTATCTGTGCAAGGAAGGCACAGGCCTCCAATGCTGTAAAACGCCCTCAGTCATTGCTGCGACTGAAATACTATGAAATTATTTGGGATGCAGGAAATTCAAGACTGTGAGTGAAAGGCAATACCCTGTTGCTTAAGAGGTAAACAGAAGCAGGAGCCACTGGAGGAGAACGCTAACTTGGGCAGGGACTAAGACATTTGCATATTAAAGGACAGCAAAAATATTGTGTGAAGGTGGAAAACAGGTGGTTGTTTATTCAATTTAATTTCAAAGGAACTCTTGAAATAATATTTACAAAGGGTCAAGAGAGGAAAATCCAGCTATTTATCCAGGAAACCATAGTGAACAAAACTGGAAACGACAACATCGCCAGGGGTCATGACCAGGCATGGGCGTCACGTTTCAACCACTTCCCTCAGGCTGAAGGTGATGTTAGGGAAGGGTGGCTGCACAGGTCGCTCAGGCTCAGTTGTGACTCCCATGGCCACTGCATGTGTGAAGAAGCAAGATCCTATGCAGGTTAAGAGCCAGTCCCCTTGGTAGGCAGTGAGATGCAAGATTAGAGCTTAAGAGGCTGAGATGAGGATGTGGCTGGAGAAACTGAAGGAATAAACATGCTAGAGGTGGAACTATGCCTTTTCCTATATTTTCAAGTTTGGAGGTCTGAAGAATCACAACTAGTGTAGCAGGACTGGCCCCAAGTGAAAGCTATCCCTGTCCAGAAGGACCACCTCCATCCCATGTGTGTCCAAGGAGTACCTACCACAGGGACTGTCCTCCCCACATTACTCCTGGCTGAGTCTGTCATTTTGGTGACCCAAGGATTCCCTTATTTCCCATAACCCATATTTATGACTCAAAAACACAGCCTTTTTTCCTGCTAACCACTCCCTCCCCAGGCTCACCAGGGAAGGTCAAACACCTCTCCAGATGTTAATCAGCTTCCTTGGCAGCCTTCCTCTGGGAGGCGACCTGGAACCTTATGCTACCCATGTGCTCCCTGGCAATACGAGCCCTGTGTAGGTGGCGAGTAGCACCTCCTGAGTCTGCCTCTGAGCTGCCCATTTGGTGGCAAGCTGTGTGACATTTCCACAAAGATCTTTCTGTGCTTTTCCCCTCGAGATGGTCCCAAAGATGAAATAATTCAACATATACAACACTGTGTGTCTTGTGGTGGAGTAGGTGCTGCTGTGGTTATGGGAAGGCAGTGGGATTGCTTTCACAAAGGTAACTTCAGCCAGTTTTCCTAACTGCTTACTATGGGTAGAAACCCTTCTTTTTCCAAACACACATTCGTGATGAACCAGCCACCAACAATGCCTGTGAGGTGTCCATGGCATTGTGCCATGTAACTCAAGTTGGCAGTATATGCATGTGCAAGCCCTGCCCTCAAATCCCTTTGTCCCCATGCTCTGGAAACAGGACAGCAGCATGCATGCCTTTCCTCCAGGATGCTGAGCTACCTGTTCCTGTGGAACCATATCTCTGCAGATGTTCTCATTCTCCATGCAACATCCAAGAAGTGAGAAGGCTGCATAATGTCTGCTCTGAGCTCAGCCTTGGCTCATGACTTGTGGCATTGGAGGGTGCACATGTATAACACAAATACGAAGATTATAACCTGGTCCTATGCCCCAACATGGAGGGCTGTATCCCATGTTGCTCTCTTTTGTATGTCTGGTGGGGGATCTGCACATATTCCCATAGTTGGGTCTCCAGATGGGTGCACCAGCCCTCAGTGGGAGAGGAGCACAAGTTTTCAGGGGTTATGACCACCTCCAGGACACACCAGGAAATTTGGGGCAGGACATCTTACACCCTTTTCTTTCTTAACACAAGGTCACCTCTAGACGAGATTATGAGCCTTTGACCTGAGTGGAACTTCCCACCTACTGGTTCCCCAATTTAATTGAGAAATAGTTTTCAGTCACTTCCCCTCAGCAGCCACTCTGAGAAGCTCTGGTCCATGAAAACAAAGCACTTGCCTTGGCCTCATGCTAGAGCAGAACATGCCAAGCAGATAGCCAGTCAGCCATTTCTTCCCATCACTGCGGTGGGGGATTGCAGGATGCTTTGATCATGTCCTCTGAGTGAGGACAGCTGGGCTGTAAATCAGGGTCCCTGCTGCTCTGAACTCTTTCCTTCACCAGGCACCATAGAGAGAAGAGACATGTTTTTCCTCTCCCCACAGGGGTGAGCCAGGGTGAAACCTAGACCTGGCAACTGGGCCAATAGACTTCTCTGTGCCATTCACTTGTTGCTTTTGCAGGAATTTTCCACCTTAGAAACCCACCTCTCTTCTCCTCTTCCAGACAAATAATATAGGCAAGAGGTCAGCTTCTTTCCTGTGTAAAGAACAACCAAATTACACTTAGATGATAAGCTGAAAAAGTGCCAGATTTCTTTTTATAGCTTCTTTATTGCTCTCTGTCTGTGCGTATAGAATGAGGAGAGCTGCGATTCACATGGTAGCATGGCTGCTCTGTGAAGGAGTCTGGGAATTGAGGAATAGACTGAGACAATTTTAAGGCAAACAGGTAATAAAAAATAAACAAACAATGGGTAGCTATTGAAGCATGCACGCTGCCTCTTCCATCTCAAAAGGCATGAACCGATACATGTGAGGGAAAGGACAGTGAATTAGGAGGGAAATTTGAAGGAGCCTCAATACTGCTTCTGATGGTTACCTGACCTCTAGCCAAAGCCCCACTTTTGCAAACACTTTTCCAGTGAGCTCACAACCTCCATTAAACATGACATGACCCTGGAGAGGTTGTATTCAGTAACTGGGTTCTGACACAGCCTTCTACTCCAGGCAAATACCCATCTGCTTTTAAGATGGAATTCAATATATTCCTGAAATGTAGCGCCTGCAAGAACTAAGGACCAGGCTGGGTGAGCCAGGTGCCCATACAATCTCACATTCCTCAGCTGGAGACAGGTAGGGGATGTGTACAATTCTTGTACAAATCAGGACTACTGTCTACCTTGTGCTGGATTTTTCTCTCCCCATCTTTGGCTGTCAGCCTCCATCACCCTCCTCATTTGAAGTTCCTAGGTCTCTCTTCAGTTCCAGAGGGGTTTTGTCCAGCAGACAAAACATTAATTAGAGGCTGTGTTGATACTATCACACTCATTTTCTGTCCTTGCAGATGCCAAGTGAGTGAAACAACCTCCCTGGCTGTGCTGTCCCCAGAGGGCTGCTGATCCCCTCTCCACATTCCAACGGGTGCAGGAAAACACCAGGGCCTTAGAAGACACTCCTAACCTTTGTGTGCAGTTGTGTGTCCTTGCTTCAACAAAAGCACCATGCTCCACAACTTGTCTGCTTGGGATTGCAGGCCATGCATTTGTATCCAGGCCCAGAGAAGCTCAGGATCCTAGCTAGAAGACCAGCTTTCCCTGGGGTCTCAGAGGGACTTTTCATCTCTTGCATCATGCTTTCTGGTGTCACCATTAAATCCTGATGGCAGCCCTCAAGGAAATGAGGCTGACTTTTGGACTGGAGTAGTTTCATATACCACCACATATTTGACAGCAGGCTAACTGGCTCATTCCTTAGCTCACAGTGTTGCCCCTGCAGTGTGTCCAACTGCTGACCCTGGTGAGCAGAGGCTAAAGTTGCCACAAAACATACCTATATTTCATTGGGCCTCGCTCCCAAGTTCAGTGACAGACAAGGGAAGGACCAGGTCTAATGAACACTTGACATTGAGATTTGCTTGCCTCTCTGGGTCTCCAAGGCCTCCACGTATGCATTAGGAATTCCTTTTTGGGACATGCTTTCCTGAAGTTTGGGTGAAGAGAGCTATTTTCTGGATCTTTCCTGCTGCAAACACTGGCTTTTCTGGTCACTGCTATCAGATGTAATCTCCACTTGGGATGATCTGAAGGGTGCTTTGAAGCAACTGAGTGTGTTTGAAGCATGGAGGAGCATTTTAACTTGCGGTTCTTGCATTAACCTGCTGCAGATATGAATTTCAGAGCCTTTTGGGCAATTTGAAAATCTCAGTCCTGAGATATAGAATGAAGATGGAATTAAAAGGAAAAACACAGGATGTACAAGGAACTAATCATTTCCTCCCAGGCAGCAGTTTCCCACAGACAAACAGGACATGTCTTCTTTGCAGAAAAATGACAACAGTAAACTGGCCATGCCCATTGGCCAGTGCTGAGAAGAGGCAGGAAAACCTGTCATACTGGTGCAGCTGCCCGATGAGAGCAGGTGATTAAAGCACAACAGGCAGCCCTGCAAAACCACCAGGCAGATGCCAGAATCCTGCAGTTGCTGCGGACCACGGCTGAGTCATGTCCAGGGTCCAGAGACTTCCCTTGTGGTGCAGAAAATGAGCAAGACTTTCCTCTGAGTCCTACATTCTTCCTGGTGCAAATTGCTGTTTTGACCTCCAGGTGCAGGCACATCAATTATAAAACCTCACAAATTAATGCCTGACCCTTCTAACAAAGTACCAGTAGAGGGAACACACAGGAAACATCCTGAGCTATGAGAGAAACTCAAAAGTCAATCAGTCAAGCAAAACCCAGGCAGAGTAGATAGCATACACTGGAGATGGCAACTGCACCGCACCGTGCCCCTAGGTGAGCACGTCCAAAAGCATGTGCAATTCTCAGGGCATCTGCACAGGCTGTACACTCACTCCCTTTGAAGACTGTGTATCTCTGTTTCTGCAGCTACTCAATGTTACATCGTCACTTGATCTCAAGGGGTTGCTAATGAGCTTTGGGCATGCTCTGTTCCTGAAAGGGCCCAATGGTACATCCCAGCTACCACATGTGCTGCTTGGGCTGGAGGTGAAGGGATAGAGCTCAGGAACAGAATCTGAGGTGTAAGTGCCGCACTGAGTACACCAGCAGACCTGCCAATTTGCAGCACTGGTGACACGCAGCCACATAAGTACAACACAACTCAGTGCAAAGGCCAGACTTTGCTTTCCTCTCTGCTGACATGAAACAAATGTCTATTCCAGAATTTATGGGAGTGACTTGTGGTCTTGCCTAAAGAAATATTTGAGTTAGTTTTGTTCTGAGGGATGTACATAGTCAGGAAGAAGCTGTGCTCAGGACTCAACTCTGGAGATTTTTATTCCACGCATAACAACATCATTTTTGAGAACTTTCCAATAGGACATTGGGCAATGTGGGTCTGTCAAAGGCTGCAGGACAAGAGCATGACTTAATCTCTCTGACTATACAGATGGGACCATTCCCCTTGTGGGTGGGTTCATGTATCAAACAAAGGCTGAGATGTCTTCTTGCAGAGCACAGACACAGGAAGCAGAGATCCCTGTGCTCGACTGATCACCACCTGCAAGCAGCAAATGATCTTCGCTCTGGGGATGCAGGAGAACTGGCTGCCTTTCTCAGGGGATCTGCATGCCACTTGGCCAACTGCTGCCATACACCTTAGGCAGCCATCTGCTGCTTGCTGATACGGGGGACCCACGTTACTTTGGCTGCTGACTCAGGCCCTCTGCAAGTGATAAGCAAGGAGAATGATGATGTGTCTTTCTAACCTGGTGCGATTCTTCCTGGCAGCCAATATGACAGAAGGATGGCTTGCTGTGACAGATATTTACTCCTCAGGTGTGGCTCCCTTAAGGCCACCTCTGCCAAGGCAGGCAAGTCACGGAGCTGTGCAGGGTTTCCAGGCAGAGTCCATAGGGCACGGGTGTACACGCGCGGGGCTTCTTGCACATTCTCAATGGTGTCATGGCCATGCCAGTGAAAGCAGAAGGGCACACTGCTCTGCTTGGCTGCTGATGGCATGCCAGTGGGGGCCAGGGTCCCCCAGTGGTGGTGGTGCTCATGGGGTGCTGTGGACATTGTGTGTGGTTGTGTTTGTTAGGGGGTTTTTTGTGTTGATGGTTGGTCTCGGTGATCTCAGAGGTCCCTTCCAGCCATGACGATTCTGTGATTCTGTGGCATTTTCTTATCCCCCAGGTGTAATGGGCTGCCCTAATGCTTGGGGATACTCTTGCTGATTAAGTCACAGGGCCACGTGTGATCTTGACAAACATATGATCGCTCCAGGGCCAGGCTGTGCAAGCATTTAGTGCACAAGGCATTTTGTCTTGGAAGATCTGTCATCGCCTGGCAAGTGAGACATATTTGAGTTTCTGGTGAACTTATGTTCACATAAAAGAATAAAAAAGACCTATCAGATCACACACAGCACATAGGATCATAGCAATGGCCTCACTGGCTTGCACCTAAACATTCACCTAGGGCTAGGTATGGGGACCCAGGTAGTTGGGCAGGTTTGGCTGGAAGGGGATAAGGTGTGGGAAAGGATGAGGCAGGAGCACCAGGGGAGACATGTCCTAGCTGCTGAGCATGAAGACATCTGGGATGCTCAGCCTGAGGGTGCCATGAGCTGGTGGAGCATGGGTGAGGAGCCTGCATGTGGCCAGGTGTCTTATTCACAGTCTGCAGTCTTGGTGAACATGCACCTGTGTCAAAGCACTGACCAGCCACAGGGACGGGTGGGAAAGAGTGGTAGCTGTCAGGAGGCCAGGGAACCTAGAGCAGGCACATTTAGTTATTGCTGGGTTGGCTGGAAACTGGGAAGAAATTTATGACTGACAGCAGGTTTGCCAGAGCAGTTAAACAGACCAGTGTAACAATAGGAATAAGCATTTCAAATATTTGATTTTGTCTTGTAATTCCTTGCAGGCTGCTCCAAATTAACAAGGGGAATTTTGTCAAGCCTAAAGTGACTTCGATATGGTAGATAAATTCTCAGCTCTTGATGTTTACATTTTCTCTCCCCTGCCTCCCTCAGCAAAAAAAAAAACCCACACAATTTTTTTTTTTAAGTGGCATGTGTGGACAGTAGAAAGCTTGAGCTTGTCTCTTCTGCAAGTAGCACATGGGGCTGGGGCATGAAAGGTTAACAAGGATGGAAGTTCCTCATGTTTTTAAAGGTACAATTTTATAAAAGCAATTAATCAGTGGTAAAATCAGTCCCAACACGATGCTTCTAATATTGTACCCAGACACTTACCAGAAACAGTGCTGATGTCCTAATCTCACAAATCCATCTTGGTTTCTGAAGCTGACTGCAGTCAGGTTTGCCCTTCCACGATGCTCATTGCTGCCAGCTAAGTGGCCTGCAGAGCTCCCACTCCAGTAGGGTATTTTGATAGAGTGGAGCTGTCAGCCTGATTTACAAAGGTGCTTTTGAGCACACTTGTGTGTCGTGGTGGTTTGCTGTAACAGAGGACTGGATGCAGAAGGGTCTTTCTGCAGTTACGCTCTCTTCTCTGATATCCAGACTTCCAGGTGAGCCTGTCATTGCAGATTTAATGCCTACCAGGGAGGCTGGCATGCCAGCTCATCTGGGCTTGTCTTACCTTGTAGTGCAACCTTCTGGAAAGAGCCTTTCTTCATGCGGATAGATACCTTTACTGCAACACCTGGGGCCTTTCTCTGTAAGGCTCAGAAGTCCCTAAGCCCTAGCTACAAAAAGTCAACAGTTGTAGCAGCTTCCACAGGTGCAGAGCCTAAAAGGGAATTCAGACATGCTTCCAATCCTGCAGAAGTTCAGTCCTATTCTGTGCTGGCAGAGAAATCCATGCAGACATTTATAATTTCATGAAGACACAGAGATAAAAGTTGTTTCTCCAAGCTGACAGGACTTTTCCTCATGTCTGTATAGCTAGCCACTAGGATCTTCTTTTGGAGACAAAGGGGTAAGGAGAGGAGGTGGCATTGCCTTTGATGGCAGACCTAAAGACCGAGGGAGCTGGCCTGGAGGTGGCAGAGGCCCAAATAATCTGTCAGTGCTTGTCTCTGAGAAGATGGAGGTTGCAGTGGTGCCTGTTCCCTCACCTTACACGCCAGAACTCTCCGGTCAATGAGCTGGTTACTAATCTTCTACCCCAGTGGACCCAGCAGTGCTCAGCAATCATGGTAGATGGGGCCTGAGCTGCTACTTACTTGGCATTGTTGTAAAACATTAAAAAATCAACTGAAAGCAAACGAGACCCAGTTTCTGCAAGTCCCCTGGCAGGTGTCCAGCTTTTGGGGGGCAGAAGCAGAGGAGCAGGGCAAGAAGAAGTGTTGAGAATGTTGCTTAAAACCTGTGTCAAAGGTAGTATTAGCAGCATATTCTACCTCGAGCAGGCAAAGATGAGTGGAAGACTTGTAGTGGGTGGTTAGAGGACTTGTCATTGCCTTCCTTTAATCCACTTTCCAGACCAGTTGCATATACCAAAACATTCCCTCTTGAAGAAAGAATAGGCATCACAGAAACAAGCCCAAAACCTCCTCCATCATTAGCTTGGGTCTCCATTCTGTCTGAGAGCCTGACCAACCTCCTTTTGACAAGGCAAGTCCATGGAATAATAACAGGAATGAGGAGCAGAGTCTGCCCTCCTGGGAGCCATGGGTGAGATGGTGAAAGGCAAAAGGCTGCTGCTCTTCTCATCGTTGCTGGAAAATTAAAGCTTTATTCTGCTCTCACTGTTGTCATTTATACATCAGTGTGACTCTCCTAACTTCAGTGGCACCCTGGATGAGAACAGCCTTTTTGTCAGCAAGGCAAAACCATTCATCTTGTGAAGACACCAGTGGGAATGTGTTGTGGTTTTACCAGCAAAATAATCTGGAATGGTTTCCTCATGTTATGGATGGTCTCCAGGCACTGCGTGATCACAGTGGCCCCAGGCCTGTTTGCTGAGTGGAAGGAGGTCCCCACCCCTCTTTTATTCCCATTCTCTGTGGGATTTTCCCAGCTTATCTTCCATGATCAAGATTCTGCCCTTGTTTTTACTGAACTGCATAAAAGGGCAACAGATCACCCGCACAGGAGAAGGAAGGAGAAAGCGGAACAAAGAAGTCTTCACAGATGCAGTTTGAAATTCCCGGGATGCCATCTGCATCTCCTTGGGCTGCAACAGGGCAAACACCAGTGCATTGCCTGAAGTGTGAGATGTCACAGCCCACCTCACAACCAGCCTGTCATCCTGGGCGGAGGGACGGGAAGTAGCAGCGTGTGCTCAGCTCTCAGCAGTGCTGTTGACAGGCTGGAATAAGCCCCGGGGAATGACTCCGAATCTCTGCCAGTGACCTGAGAATTTGAATCAGCATAGCGGAAGGGGCAAACAGAGTGATGGGTTGCTGGTATAAGGGCTTCAAGATGTGACAGGGGCAACAGGTCATCACATCAAAACCTGTCTCAGATCTGTTAGTGAATCTTTCTAAAGAATGGACTCACAGAGAGGCAGGAGGTCTAGAAAACTTTTCCCCAGGCTGTGTGCCCCCATGTAAGCCTGTTTCAGGGGATACCTACAGCACTAATGCAGAGACCATACTCTAACAGCTGTCTGGTGACAATGGGCTAAGGCTTAGGAGAGGAGGGGGTTGTAGGTGTGAGATTCAGAGTCACAGATTTGCTACAAACTTCAGTGAACACTGTCACTTCTCCCTGTTTTCTGGGTTTGGTATTTGTGAGGGGTGCATGCAGCTGAAGACGCATTGCATGACAGGCATAGGAACTGCCAGTTATTCTTGATACCAGCCTGTGCTATATACTGCTGCTGCTTTCGTCTCCTCATCCTGTGCTACAGCTTTCCATGGCAGGATTTCAAAGCTTGAGAGTAGAGGCTGCCCTGGTTAGTTTTCCATCAAAGACCCATTAGGAAACATCTCTCAGGAGGATGATAGTAATGACTTTTTATGAACAGTAACAGCACTGGGCACCATTAATTTGAGGGTGCCAGCAAATTTCCTGTTTCCTTTGCTGCTCCAAAAAGCATCTTCGCTTAACTGTGCTGCTTTCTGGCCCTGCTGGGTTTTATTCTGCTGCTTCCAAACTGCCTGAGTTCCAGAGGTCAAGGCAGCTGAAGGAGTTAAAGCCACCAGCTTGCCAGGAGAATTCAGACATTCAAGAGCTGCCTAAACACACGTAGAGAGGCAGCTGGCTGGCACATGACCCACTGAACAGATCAAACAATGCTGCCAGGAGCCAAGAACAATCTCCAGTACCTGCTGCAGCGTCCATATCTTCCATGAGTCCCTCCCCCTCCTCCCTCCTTTTATAGCCAAGTCAGAGTAATATCCTCTGAGGCTACTGAAGTGACACGCACCTGGTTCAGAGCACATGTGCCTCACAAGGTGACAGCTGTTCATGATTAGGCAATGGTTATGCCACTCATGTCTGCAAAGGCATTTGAGTCAGATCACTTGGTGTGAGAGCATGTGCAGTCACTGAAACCCAAGTGCCAGAGTCACATGGGTATAAAACAGTGCTTCAGCTTGCATTGGCTATAGATCCTCTTCCCTTCCCTTTCTCCTAATCAAAGATATGACTCACACTACACATTGACAGAGCAGACAAGCACTTTGGGCAGGTGGTTTGCAAAGACAGCAAAATAACCATATGCTGTAGTATACCTTGGCAGGGCCACAGCACAAAAAAAACCCCAAGCTGTTCATTGTAGCTGTGGGTAGATTTGGGCTGCTGGGGTAAGCAGCTATTAAGAGGAGCTAGAGAGCATTCCCCCACCCCCCCTCCAAATGCAAAAAGACCAGCAGGGTGGACTCCTCTCACTCATTTGTCCCGGTAGTTTGCTCCAGGGTAAACAGAATGCATTTTTCCCCACCATGCTGGGAAGCTTTGATCTAGTTCTGTGCAGGGATCCTTAGAACCCCTTCATCACCCAGTTCCTGAACACTTGAGCAGCACGATAACATGTATGGTTGCTGTCAGAGGAAAGGTGGAATGACTTGCTGTACTGAAGTTTTTTGGGGGTTATTTTTCCATTCACTTTTGGTTACTATATTTGAAGGATGAAAAAGGTTTTTTGAAGAAATGCCCTCACAATTGGAGTAGAAAGACATGTGGTGTCTTCCTGCAGAAGCTCACTCCATGCATGAGCCTGTGGCTGTTCCAGCCAGCTGGAGGAAGGTTCATCTTGCAGTTTAGATTCCCCGAATGCTGGAGGAGTCGAGCTGTCAGCCATGATGTTCACCTCAAGTGGTAGCTGGTCCTTCAGTTATCTTGGCCTTTGCAGTGGGACACCTTGAAGTTAATGATTCTGACCTTGAACTTAGCTGGGTATAATAGGGGAAGCCAGGCAGGAAAGACAGAGATCTCAGTTGTCCTGGGGACAGCCTGTCCTGTGGTGGCTCTGCACTGCAAGGAGTTCTTAATGCTTTGAAGGTTTTATGCACTGCCACATTGCATAAGTTTGATCACTGTGTAATCAAATCACGGTGAGAAATAAGACAGAGCAAGCTCTTGCAATCCACCCCGTAGTGAGAGCTGGCTCTGCTGGCTGCAATGTGTCTGCCACTCTACATCAGCCCTATGTCACTGCATGCTTTGCTCTCCAAAGGTAGCAGAAATCTTTTCATTGAATTTGGAAAAAGTCCTGAGCTAACTGGAACCTTATAGCTACCCTTTGTAGTATAGTTGCTCCTTTTCCCCAGGCAGAGACAAAGTACAGTGACATTGAGAAGGAAATCCCTGCTGGGGCTGAAGACCATTCTGAAGGGCAATGAGCTGCAGGGACTAAATTCTGCCTTTAGCTGCCTGCTTTGCTTGTCACCACACTGGGAAAATGGGAAAATCACAAATAGCCCATTTGTGCATCACTATCCCCTGCTTGCCCCTTTGGGTCTGGTTCTGGCAGCATGACAGATGAAACTGGAGAAGCAGGATCAGGTTGCAGGAGCAGTTTTGACAGGAGCCAGAGCTGGCTGCTGGGAGACATGGGACAGCTCCATTTGTCTTGGCGTTACTGAAGTCAATGGGATTTTGGCCATAGTCTTCAACAGGCTAGGATTTCACTGAGCATGCCTAAGGAAGCACTGAATCTTACAGTTGTGTTGTCTGCCATGATATTTACTGCTCATGAAACCAAAGTCCTTCCTGTCCCACTTGCGTCCTTGTCTCTATCTTCATAGCTCTTCACCTGTGTTTTTTCCCTTTGCCTACAGTCTTCTATCTATCTATCTATCTATCTATCTATCTATCTATCTATCTATCTATCTATCTATCTATCTATCTATCCTTTACTCTGTTTCTGTCTGACTGCTGCTTGCTGCCCTCCCTCGCTGTCTTCTCAGCTTGCTCTTTCATGTACTCTTCAAGGAATGTGCCCACAAGAGGTATTTCTATTTGGCAGCCTGAGTGAGCTTTCTGTTTTGGCCACAGGTACTGAGATAAGCAGCCAATGGACCTGAGAACTCCTCTGTCACATTTTAGCTCTTTCCATCTGATAGAGAAGATGACTTCACTGGCTGACTGTGTTGGGGAAGTCTGGTTGCAAGGGCAAAGATATTAGAGTTAACCTTGAAAGAAGAAGTACAATTCGTCACATATGTTTTTAGGCTGATTTGCTGTGTTGTAGGGGTATCACAGGGGATTCAGGCATTAGTTCAACACAGAGGATGTGCAAAGAGGAATCCAAATAGTGGGACAGCAAGAGATTTTTCCCCTGTGACTTCAGCAATAGGAAGAGGCTGCCAAAGGGCCTTGTTTTATCTGCTCCTGAGGAATATCTTTCCTTGGAGCAAGTTGTTCTCTGACCAGCCTAGAGGTGTTATAAGGTGCTATATGGCTTTGCTCTCTCTGTTAAAGAAAGTGGAGCTCTCACGTGTCAGGGGTGTAGCTGACATGTTAATTTGTGGCATCATATCAGGCCACAGTGTGTCTGGTATAAACCAGGATAACCTAGTTCGAGGTTGCCATGGAGGGGCTCAGCCCTCAGAGTAGTGTGCCACGGGCAAGACAAATTCAATGTCATCCTCCTGTACAGAAATGTGGGAAAACACTCTAGGTGCAGATGTTAAAGCCTCCTCCTGCACTGAGATTTGAAGGGGCAACACCGGCAATCTGAGGCAACATATTCAAGACATCCTATTTATTGCTGCAAAATCAGTGAAGAGCTGCAGGCAAGTTGTGATCCCAGCTGTCATGAAACCAGGATCCAGACAGACTTGGGGAAAGGACCGGCCTGTATTGCTTCATTAGATGAAGTCTCTGAAAGTCTACCCCCTTATCACATAGCACCAGATAGTATAAAAACTCTGGCTGCAAGTGCAGAAAAGCACTTGTTATTCTGGAGAATTTGCTTTGCATATTGTCCTACCACCCTTCCCAGCTTTCCAACATCTGATGCTGGGAAGGAGCTGCCCTCCTCTTCTGAGCAGAACTGTGGTGGCCAACCTATTACAGCGGCACGACTGGGGAGATATTTGTGTGTGTCTTAGGCTGTGAAGGTCCATCTTGCTTTTTGCAACTTGTCCGACATTCCTTGCGCACACCCATCCAGAGACATTAGCTCACTTTTCCCTCTCAGTGCAACACGGAGGAAACTGTGACGCTTTTCTAATGAGACGTGTGCGTGTGCATACACAAACCAGGCTAAATCTGGTCTACGCAGGTGCTAGCTCAGGCTGTGCATCCTTGCACGTAGTAGCGATGGGCAGACAGGGTGTGTGCTGAGACAGCCAAACTGCTCTGCTCTGACAGCTCTGCTGCACGTGTTAAAATAACATCGCCCTGACTTGTTGTCTTTCCTCTTCCACCCTCTCCTCTCACTCAACAAAGTCTAAAGGGAACAAGCTCCAGGTATTAAAATAGCTTCTGTCTAGCTTGTTCAATCTATTTCAGGAGGCTGGTTCCATCTTGACACAGATAGAATACAGAGAAGTTGTGGAAACCACAGCCACAAGAGGCCATCGGCCAAAACAAAATGATTTCCCAGTGTACGCCGAGCAGTTTGTTCTCCCCCTGCCCCCTCCCTCCATCCCCTCTCCTGGCTTAAAATAACAGCGGGAAGCTGTTTGGCTTTGTTTTGTTGAATTCTTCTGCTTGCTGTGCTCGGTCTGATGGTGTTGCAAGGGAAAGCTGAAGGCAGTTTTGCAGCGTCAGGGACTCGTCTTCTGGGCTTTTAAGTGAGACCTCCAGAACCACCAGGGAAATGAGAGCCCTGCAGATATTTTTGGAATGTGTTTTCAAGAGCAAATAGTCAACTGGTGCTACTGCAGTGCTAATGCATGGATTTACCAACTTAGACTGTAGATTCAATATCCTAGGTTGTCTTATATTGACTAGAAAGGTAGTGGACATCGAGAAAGAGGTTAGGATAAATGTGGCACAGCGGTAGCTAAAGTCTGATTAAGAAATCCACAGGGAAGGGCTCATTTTCTGGTTCCTGTGACCCTTCTGTTGCTAAATCAGGGCTTGTGACATGGACACGCACTGCTTAACACTAGCCGAAGGTTTGGCCCAAAATATTCCTCAGCTGAGGATCTGGATGATAATTCTGATATGAAAACACTATGAACAAGACATGAATGCTAACTTCCTCCCTCATCTACCTCCAATCTTCTACCCATCTGCTTGGAGCGTCAATGCTTTCTGCATTTTCTCACCCTCAGATTTATAGGTCTCCTTCCAGCTCCTGCTTCTCCCTAGAAGGGAGTAACACTAGGCCTATTCCATCTGTTTCTCTCTGGAGGACAAGAAGAAACACCAGGCCTATTCCACACATGGATGAAAATTAATGGGTTAGTTAAACCTCTGTCTTTCAGTCTAAACTGCACCAGAGTTGGTGCATATTTCAAAATATCTCTTTTGGATTTAAAGGTATTGTTGATCCTTAAGGAGAAGAGTCAGATGTAAAAATATGATGTCTCAAATCTTTAAAAAAAACCTTAAAAAAAATTAGCCTTGTTTCCCCAGATGATGTTAAGTTGTGGGTGTGCAACTTATAGTGGGAATCTGCAAACATGAACTGAGCCTTTGGACCAGATGGCTCAGCACCAGAAGGGTTTGCAGGCAGCTGGGCCTTGGGGATGAACCTTGCTGCTTAGCAAGAGAGCTTCCAGGGCTTGCTCTCCATGATACTGAAATCCAAAGTTGAATATCATTTTGTCAGGGCACAAATCTTATAACCTGAGGCCTTCTGTGTCTCAGCCCAGGTGCTTCATTCACTGTAAAGAGAAAATTTGTATTAGCAGCATTCAGTGGGCACTTCTGCCTTTGAAAGGAGAAACAGTGCATGGATACAATTTTCAACTGCAAGCAGCAAAAGTTTATGACCCGTTTAAACGTAGTCAACACTGTGTAAGTACGTAAGTTATGAGGTCTTCGTATCAGACACATCACTTATTTTACATAATAGCAAATCTGCTCTATAACTTGAGAAAGGAAAATATTACCTCTTTTTTTTTTTTATTTTGGTGTTTGCTGCTATGTAGCAGGAAAGCAGAATAAAACCCACATTTTCTATTTAATTAAATAGATGCTTCAGCGTTTGTTTTATGACAAACATGGAATGTATGTTACCCCTATGCTTGGCCTTGGTGAGGCTGCACCATGAGTACTGTGTGCAGTACAGTATAAGAAGGACACCGAGGCACCACAGTATAAAAAGGACATCGAGGTGCTAGAGAGGGTGCAGAGAAGGACATCAGGTCTTATGAGGTGAGGCTGAGGGCGCTGGGGCTGTTCAACCTGGAGAAGAGGAGGCTGAGGGGAGACCTCATTGCTCTCTACAACTACCTGAAAGGAGGTTGTAGTGAGGTGGGTGTTGGCCTCTTCTCCCTGGTGACTAGCGACAGGACAAGAGGAAATGGGGTCAAGTTGTGCCAGGGGAGGTTCAGATTGGATATTAGAAAAAATTACTTCACTGAAGGAGTGGTGAGGCATTGGAACAGGGGAGGTGGTAGAGGCCCAGGGAGGTGGTAGAGGCACTGTCCCTGAAGATGTTCAGAAAGTGGCTAGATGTGGTGCTTTGGGAGATCTTTAGTGGTCATGGGGGTGCAGGGATGATGGTTGGACTTGATGATATTGAAGGTCTTTTCCAACCTTAATGATTCTATGATTCTATGAAATACAGAGGGGGTTTGAATGAAAATTTCTAACATGTTTACAACTGTAAATTGCTTTTATTGACATTTCTGAAGGGAATGGACTATTTGACTTTCCCAGGTGGCAACATTCTGAGTCAGCTAATTCAGTTTACTAGAATGCTTTCTTTTGAATTTGTTCAGTATTACAAAGAATATTTGTATGAAGGCACATGACCCAGGTTGAATGTTAGCCCCATATCCTCATGTGAACCACAAGACTGTTGTATTATGGGAAAGAAATGCAAACACTTAGGATAAAGTGCATCACAATATGCAAATGTAATTGAGACTATTTTGGGCTAGGTCAACAACAGAACATATAGTCAGTCACACTGAATTATCTGATTTAAACTATATGGGTTTGATTTTCATAGTGGAAAACTTTAAGAAAAAAAAAAAGCCCTTGGGAAAAAAAACCTGCTGATGTTTGTAGAAATTCTGTTACCTTCAGCAAGAGATTATAGCAGAAATTTCCTGACTAGATCTATTTAAATGTGTGTAGAGTTCTTCTGTCTGTCTGTCTGTCTATCTATCAATTATCTCTCTCTCTCTCTCTCTCTCTCTCTCTATCTATCTATCTATCTATCATCTATCTTTCCACTTTTACATCTTTCTTTATTTCTGGATCTTGCGTTTTAATCATGATTTAATAATTCTACACTTAAGAACAGTCTGTCCTTAGACTTTGGATCAAGTCTGAAGTCACCTGCATGTGTCAAACTATAAAGTATTTGTCATGTCCCTCTCTATGGGCTAATCCACAGATGTAACACAGCAGACTATTGTCAGTAGTTGAGTAATTACCTTAATTTGAGCAAAAAGGTCAGTGGGACCAAATGTTGCTGTAGCCCTGTGGTTAGTGTATTACACACCAACCCACCCACACATGTTATTATTTGCTCAGTGTTCTTTTTTCCTCTCTCTCTCTTTTTTTTTTTTTCCTGATGGGATTTTTTTTTTTTTTCACAAACCATAAAAATAAAGATACTGTCTCTGGCTAGAAATGTGAATGGAATAAATTGTAAGTTCCTGAAATGCTACATGTCAAGTTAGCCTGCATAAAAAAGCTTTCCACTTATATAGCTTCTAAACACTGCAAGGACAGCCTGCTCTCATTGAGCCAGACACGTGGATCCCTATTTCAGGAAACACAGCACAGGAGGCATAACCCAGCCAGGGCAAGGCAAGTCAAGGAGGCCACCTAGATTTGCTCTAGTGGAGGATTTTCTCCAACAGTCTCTCCCCTCGTCCTCCCTTCGTGCCCCTACTCCAGCACACGTGCCCATGGTTTTGCAAATGTGTTTCTCTTTGCTTTGCAGAAATGAGGAAAGAGGTGCCTGGGTGCTGGCAGGGGGATGCTCAGGGTGGAGGATGCTCAGCTGAAGGCAGGAGAATCATCTTCACAATTCAGAACATGCAGTTTGGCACCTGAGTGGGTGTTTAACCAGACCCACAGCAGAAAAGTAGGATGTAACCTGCCCATGCAGAGGAGTTGGAACTGGATCATCTTTAAGGTCTTTTCCAACCTAAACCATTCTATGATTCTATGATGTCTTGGGGACCCCATCGCTTCAGTGAGAGAAGCATTCTTCTAGAAGTCTCAGAGAAACAGGATCTTCATAGTGAACTGTTTATGAAACAAGTCTTTCTGGAGTGTTTTTTATCTGGTACTCAGGGAGGCACAAGCCAGAATTTTGAGCCTAACAGGGGAGAGAAGTCTAGGGTTGGCAGGCAGTTCAGATTCACCATTAGAAGTGAAAAGGGGGATGAGAGAGTCCTACCTGCATCAGATAACACCTCTGACTGTTAGGGTAACAACTGCAACAGGATCCCCCCCAGCTGCCATCAGAAAAGTTGTAGGCACCAGTCCATCCATCGCTTCCCTGCTGTACCCACCATTTTCCCCAGGCCAGCCCCAGGAGCACTGAGCATGGCACAGGCTCTGTTTTCGTGGAGTTGAGGCTTCCCTAGTGCAGCCTGCTTTCAGATTAGACACTGTCTGCCACAGTGTGCTGGGATGTCCCTCTCCTGGGGGTTTAATTAGCTGATCCCTATGATGACAGCACCTGAGCAAGAACCTACATGCTGTTGAGACTGGTCCTTATGGAAGACGAGTGGAACAGAGAGCACCAGATGATCCTGTTTCCAGAGAGGGAATCAAAGTGCAGGCAGCTGAAATTGTTTCCTATGTGTCACAGAGGAAATGTGTGTCTCAGTGTCACACAGGGCCTCTGCAATGGGAATTAAGCACCTATCTTCCCAGTACCAGCCTGCTGACTTCTCCATAAGACACTGCTCCAGCCCCTGTGACACATCTCTCCTCCTTTTCTGCCTTTGTTCCCTCATCACTTGGTGCATTGATGTTCTGTGTCTTTGGTTGTGGAAGACAAAAAAATCAAGAGTCCTAGTAGTATTAGGTTCCTTTTCTAAAGAAATGTCTTTAGAAAGTCATCTTTGTTATACCAAAAGGGGTTCCCCCTTCATTTTAGATGCTAGGGGAGCCTGACAGACTCCAGCACAAGTGGGCATGGCAAACTCTGTCTTAGCTCAGGGGCTCAAGTGACAGCAGCAGCAAAGACACAACCTTGACGCACTGAGTGCTCGATGAAGTCCAGGACCCTACAGGGAAAGGCAGCCTTTGCCTGGGGTCTTTGCCAGCATGCAAACACTGCTCTGCACACCCAAATAGGCTGGCCAAAAGCTGGCCACTGGCTGCTGCTTTCAGACCTCCTACTGTAGTGTAGGTACAATCTAAGCCTATGCTTTCTTGTGCCACCCTGGGCTGGCTGTACCGTCCCAGCTCAGGTAGGACATGTTTACAAAGTGCAGATCTCCACTGAAGTAATTGCTTAAATACCTGGGTAGATGATGGATATGGATGAGACACTCCCTGAATGTACATGGGTAATGGGCGAGACGTTCCTCTTGCATGGCCCTGCTTGTTATCATCTTATGTGCAACTGTGAATCCTTTGGTATCTTTTAAAATAAGTATTTATCTTGGATTTAAATCTACACTAGAAAGGTTGTGTCTTTCCCAGTATGAGGAGGCATCTGACAGCCTCCCATATGTTGTGAAACTGGCTCTTTTCCTATGGCTGCTTCCATGGTTTGAAAGGGCTAAATCTCCTCCTCTCTTGCTCAGTCACGGTGGCTGTGTCTGGCACTGGACATTTATTTACACTTGTATGAAATGAAAGGTCTTTTCCCTTAAGTAGCAATGAAGGTGCAAGGCAGGATGGGAAATTGGACTGCACTTCAGAAACAAATCACTTTACATTGACAGCTTTAAGTCTTCATGTGTTCACTTCTGTGTTCATCTGTAGGGCTATGCTGAGTACAGATGGGAAAACACTAGGAAAACTGAAGAGCTTAGAAGGTTCCCATTGTGCCCACCTTAGCCCAGGGAAGAAAATCGCAGACTATTGCCCTTTGCTCTGTTTAGCTACCCTTTATGAATGTTTCATCCACAGACTACTGTTTTTTATGCCCCAGACAGGCTTATTTTAGTGTGTGGTTGCAGTTCCATTCCTTCCCTGCACATGGTTATACTTGCAACACCTGATATAAAAGTATGGTCAAAGACAAAGGGAAAGCAGAGAGACATTCCCTGTGGAGGGTCGCAGAGGCGGATCATGGAGTGTTGAGGTTCTGCAAAACGACAACGTGGCAACAGCAAACAGAGCAGTTGCTATTTTGCAATATCCTGATGTGACAGTGATCAGTAACTGGCATTTGCCTGGGCTCTCCACACGGCACTATTGTGCCAGATGTTGTTATCTGGCAATGACATTCATCTGACTACACACACCCTACATGCTCACAAGCTGGCTCCAAAGAAGGAAGGGTTGGTTTATTTTACTATGTCATAGAGAATATCTCATCTCTTGTCCTTGGGAAACCTGGTGTTCATGCTTAAGGATGCCCTCATATGGCTTCTGCTCCCTGACAGATCACACAGATCACACTGGAAATAGCAGGGACAATGTTTGCTATGGCAGTGGTTGATGTCCATATAGTTTATGAGACCGAGACCTCTGCTTCACAGTGCAAGGCCTGGGTGCACCATCTAGATAACACTGGTGGAAAAATCGTCCCATGCAGGAGAATCCTTCTGTGGTGACATAAATACCCTTTACATCACCTGCATTCAGCAGCCTAAGCAGGAATGTGGTGGGATTGGGCACTGGGAGTGGAGATGGTGTACTGGTAAATGTTTGTTGTGAGTCTTCTCTGCTGGAGGAAGACAAAATGCTGCAGCACAGGACCTTGGTGCTGCTCTAGGTTGCAGAGTGCACTTTCTGCTATAGAGAGGCTTTAGACCTCTCATTCCTAGGCTCACTGGGCCCCTGTGATAGCAAGGAGAACACTTTCACCTCTGCAGGCCCTGTTGCTCCATCCTTCCCAGGAGGTGTGCACTAAACCTCCTGCACCCTTGACCTCAGGGGTCTCATATGCACTGTGAGCAATGGTGGGCAGAGGTAGAACCTTCATGAGCAGTCATACGTGGAAGAAAAACAGTGATCTGGCTGCAAAAGAGTCCTTGTAAACATCTCTTCACAAGAAGCAGCTGCAGTCTTTGAGTAGCCCATCCAAATCATGGGCTTATTTCCGGAGGGAAGTGCTGCTCCTCAGCAGGAATTAGGTGATCAGATGCCAATATGTGATAAAATGTTTTCACAGGAACACCTCATTTGTGAGCTGAAGTAGAAGCAGGATGGGTCTGGGCAGTGGACTGGGACTGGGAGTGGGGTCTTGCTGTTGTGATCTGCATCTCCTCCTATGCAGCCAGAAAGGTCGGACGGAGTACACATTGCACTGAGCCTCAGCTCTCTTTGAAGTGAGACGGGCACCTCCAGAGGGTGTCTGATTTGGATTAAAGTTCCCCATGGTGGCATTTGTCTCACTCCACATCTGGGTGACTGACCTGTTGAGTACTTCTCTTCAGTGCCTTCTATCAGATGGATGTAATGCCTCACTGAACAGTGATGGTGCTTGGGCTCCTAAGTCACTTGCGCACTTTGGGAAATATTTTCCTGTATTGAAAGGGGTAACATTTGGTGATAAAGAATGAGTATGCCAAACTGACAAGGTGTCAAGGCCAGGAGGGAGTGGTGTGTCATCATTAGCTGTACACAGCACACAGCACTTGATCAAAGTGATGCCGATTTCCTTCTTTGTGCCTGAGAAGTGTTAAATCTATCTGGGAAGGTGCCACTCAAACTCCTTATTTCTATGTCTGCTCTTCGTCTGAGAGTCTGCAGCAGAAGGAGTCTTGAAGAAAGCAAAAAATTCTGTGCAATGTTGTGAGAAAGTTGCTGGAACTTGATGTTCACTGTGTGTTACGTCCTGAACCTCCCTCTAGTACCTTCTTACCCTTGTATGGGCTGCTGTTGTCAGAGGAGCATGACTGCAGGTTTAGTGAAAGGGACGGGAACCCATGGATGCCATGGGCTTTGGCAACACCTGGCTGAAGTGCTGAGCTACCTAATATAGGCCTGTGCTCTCAGATTTGGGGTTCAGCTACCACTGTTGATCTTATCTTCTGTGATGGCTCATGAAAAGCTCTCCTCTTCATCCTCCCCACATGACCTGTTCTTTCCCATGGCACACTTCTCTGGGTCTTCCTCATGCCAATGGCCCTGTGCTCTGGGTTTTGCTGTGAAGGTGCAAGTGTAATTTAGATGGCTTGTCTTTAAGAAGTAAAAAAAGATAGGGAAATTAATAAAATACAGTTTTGTATGATCAGGAAACAAATGTTCTCACTGATAGAAACAAGCCAACATAGATAGCACTTTCTTAGCCACGAGCAATTGGGAGAGGCAGCCAATGTAATGGCAGTCAGTAATGTCAAATGTTCTTCTTTCACTGTGTTTAGTGTGGGTGATCTGCACATGTCCACCCAGAAGCCTGGGACCTCTCCTTCTGATAGGTTAGTGGGTGTGGCCATAGTTTTTTCCCTTCTGCTGACTAAACAGTTGGGTTGCTAGACGTGACACTCCAGCGACATATCTGAGAACTGCTGATTTTCTATTGCAAAGACTTTTATCCCCTCTCTGGGGATAAACCTATACAGGGATATACCAATATGGGGCTACTGGTTTGACATTTTCTTTCTCAATTTGAAGGCACGGTCTCTTTACACTCCTCCAAGTGTTACTGGCAAATTCTTCCTGAAGTGTCTTTTTCTGGCCATTTTGCCATCTGCCTGCAAAGAAGATGATGTTGGCAGTTCTGCAGTGAGATCCCACCTCTCTGCTTTGTAATTCAGAATTCTACTTCGCTGTTTAGATTTACACAAAAATCCTCTTCTTGCCACGAAGGATGTTCAGTCTGAGAACAGGCATGCGTGTGTGTGCCATGTGATCCATGGAGCCTTACAGAGCACATCGATTATGCTCACAGACCAACAGATTGTCAGCTGATGCTTCTTAAATTGTTTTTTTATTTTCCACACATGTGACTGACCCTTGGATAGATAGTCCTGGGACTAATCTGTGCCAGGAACGTCTTGCTGGACTTCCTGATCTCGTGTGCTCTGTGAACTACCTGGGCTTCCTGACTGACTGACAAGGAAGTAAAATCTTTGTAAGATACAACACTCAGTGCTATTGCACTTTCTTATTCGCACCATGATTTTATCAGGCAACATTCCAAATCCTTACTCAGTACTTTTCTTAGCCTTTATTCAGGCAAAACTCCCACTAAGTTGTTACTAGCATGACCACAGTGATAAATTTGTCAGTAGGGATATTGCTCTTGTGCAAATGCCATCTGTACATTTGGGGCAGTGACGGGTAAAGTAAGCCAGCATTTTGTCTTTTCCTGCTTCCCCCCCCCCCCCCCTTGTAGTTGCTTATAATATTGCCAGTCATTATTTTGCTTAAAGTCTTTTGCTTCAGCATGATTAATTAATTAATTAATTAATGTTTTTTAAAAAAGTTTTGGCTAAAATGATTCACTGAATTCTGAGAATTCGTTTAGGAAAATGACATTGCTTTGCCCTGTAATAATCTTTCCTTTTTGATGTTATTTTCACTCAGTACTTTGGAGGAGGGCCTTGACATTTCCCCAGGAGGTGGTTGATATGTTATTGATTGCTACCCTTGCCAGAGCTAACCAGACTTTAAAAGCCCCAAAAAGCTGTGGTATGCACCTGCTTGGCACAGGCTTGGGGGCTCCTGCCTGCTAAATCTTCCAAGGGCTCTACCTCCATCGCCTCTGCTCCAGCCCCTCCCAGGCCTTTCGCCAGCCCTGGGGTGCAGGAGAGCCTGGGCTGCTGTCTCAGGGATCCCTCCACGCTGAGCAAGGCTTTCTCTGCAGTTGCACCACTGGTGTTGAGCCTTGGGCATGTGGGAACTTGTGATGAGTCTCTTTTCCACATCTTCATGGGAAGATGTGACTTCAAATGCCATAGGGGAGGATCATCCTGATTGTTAATGTAGAAAGACAGGAGGTAGGAGGAGAGGAATTATGGGGCTGGGTTATGGAGGCTGCAGGAGGACAGTAGAAAGGGGTGGGGGAAATAAATCAGAAGGTGATGAGAAGGGAGGTGGGAAAAAAGGAAAGATCACAGACAGGAACTAGGGATGACAAGCAGGAGGGGACAGTGAAAACAAGGAGCTGGTGAAGGTGAGGAACACAGGAGGGAAAGGTGACTGGAACAGAGCAATTCATAATCATAGAGCAAGAGGCTGTTCCTCAGCCTTGAGCACAGCGAGAAATGCCCAGACTCTTCTGTCACAGTTAGCTGGGAAACCCAGTGTCAAAATAGGTGCCTTGCTGGTGTCCTGGAAGGGTCCTCGCGGTCACCAGCTCCATCCCCTTCTCCCAAGACAGGGTCAGCACTACCTACACCACATGTGACCAACATGTGTTTCACAACCTGCTGTGGCATCCCCATGCACTGTAGACCAGAGGTTTCTGAAGAGAAAGACTAACCTCGACTGTCTAGCACCAGCTCATTGCAGGCTCATCCCATTTGTCTTGTCTTGTTCAAGTGGGTAGTAAGAGCAATTTATTCCCTGCTTCTCTGTGGCAGATTTTTCCATATGCAAGGAACATGACCTTGTCTCCCATCAGTACTGCCTCCAAAAGTCTAAACAACTAATCTTTTCTGGATGTGTATCTCCTAGTCTCTTCTTTTCCCCTCTTGTGTCCCCTCAATTTCTCACATGTGGTCCTCCCTTTCCCATTGGCCAGATATCAGTTCTGGCTTTCCAGGAGCTGAGGAGAGAAGAGATCACCTGGAATCATCCTTCTTCTCCATCAGACTCCACACAAAATTTTCAGTTTCAGGGAATAGTAGGACATTGTTGGGTAGCAATTAGACATGCATTACCACAGTTTTCAAGTCATCAGGTAGCATCTGAGTCACCTTAGCTCTGTGTGAGGTAATATGAGCAGGTTAAAGTCTCTGACTCACTGGCAGGAAGGGATTACCCTAGCAGAGCTCCTGCCCCTGCTTGCTGCTGTGCTACTTTCCCACCCCCACCGCAAGGACAGCTCTGGTGCACTGCTGGTGAACTGCGACTGTGCACAAACTGTGCCACTTCATTCTCCTGCACTCAGCTGGAGGTTGAAGGTGCTACCTGAGTTGCTGAGCAATGCCTACTCAGAAAGCGAAACCACTGAGAGGTGGCAGGAAACCACTGATGGATGGCAAGGAGCAGCCATCCCAAAACACACTCAGAAAGAAGACTCTTTACCTGCAGTCAACAAGGTGGTTGGTTGGAATCACTGAGGGGTCTCTAACTCTGCCCTCTAAATTTAGAGGTGCCATCAGGCACTCAGTTTTCCAGCTTAGGGATCCCAGGTGTCACAGGGGGAATCCAGATTGAAGGGAGGTGCAAATTGGTGGATGATCCAAAAATCTAAGACTTAATCTCATCATGTTGGCCTTAATCTCATTATCGTTTGTGAAAGAGCAGGTACAATGGGAAAGGTACCACAGCAGGAAATGAATAATGTTCAGGGCAGAGGCTGGATAGAGTGGTAAATAAACATGGGTAAAGAAGGAGGGAATGACGAACCTGTGCAGATTATACATTATAACTTGTGTGGACAGGAAACCTGTGGGGTAAAAGTAGACTGCCTTTTGCGTGTGAAGTCTGTATCATTGCATTAGTACCTGGGGGGAGAAAAAGTGGGATTGTACATAGAAGTCTAACTTACACTCTTCCTTACCTGGTGGTCCTTGACTTTGCCAGTTTACTTGATTCTGAACAGAGCTTTTTGTGAAAAAAATGTGGCTGAAGGAGTGCTCTGTTGTAGGGGGCTGAGGCTCCCTCAGACAAAAGAATTCAGAGTAGATAGTAGCATCCTTGAGCAGGGGGACACTGGTGGCAGGGACATGCTTAGAGAGACCTTGGCGGTGTTTCTTTCTTCCCTCAGAAGAGGGAAAGAATTGCTTTGGAGAGCCTTGTGGGATGAGAGCACTTAGGGAATCAGGAAGCACAGTAGGATGCCATCTTTAACGCTGTTTTGGGGTGTGTCTGTGGTCCCTTCCCAAGCCCTCACAGTTTGGCCTCATGTAATGAAAGTCTCCCTTGTGCAGTGGGTCCACAGGGGGGGCCTGTGTCACGCTGCTGTCTAAAACTAATGCAGCCAGTCTGACAGATCCCTTTCCATCTTACCCCCTCGGACATCTCCCTGGGATAAGGGTGGTGTGTGGGAAGGGACCAGCAGGCAGTTTCACAGCACTGCTCATTAGTAGAGTTACTGCAGTGTTACCCTTTATGGAAAACACTACTTTGAGGGGTGAGTCTTCAGGGGATACGTTAGAAGAAGATGCATGTGTCAGCCCAGTCTGACAACTTGAGGGTCAACAGGTTCTCAGGCTAAATGTCCCCAGGTGCCCAAGTCCTTATGGGGAGCCACTGTATCTGGGTTCTCTCTATAAGAGAACTGGAAGGAGGCCAAGGAAATTAGTGCAGTGAAATGCTTACCAGGAAGCTGAAGATAAATATTCATGTCTGGATTTGTTTCCCATTGACTTTTTTAATTACATAAGGAAGAGATGATGTCTGCAAAAGAATTCCCCTTATCCTCCCACAGGATATATAGTGCTTTGATGCATGTCCTTTCCAGCAACAGGAATCCTTCTGAAGGGAGTTCCTAGAAAGTCCCTAAGGAAGCTATCTTCATATTTTCTATGGCTCAACTGCCAGCTCTGAAGAATGGGGTTGCTGAGATTCCCCCTGTGCAGCAGTGGAACTGAAGGCCTATTCATTTTCTGCATGATGTGTGGCTCTCTGGTCTGAACTGGCACGGGGGAGCAGAGGGTCTGGCTCAGCCACCATGGGGTGGCATTCACCTTTTTATTACTGTATTTGTAATTACCCTCCCATTTCTTGTACAATTTGCAAAAAACACTCTCCCTTTGGCCCTGCCTGCAGAATAGTATTTTAGGTGGGGGCTCTAACATCAGTATATTTGGGGACAAAACTGTCTTGCCACCTCACACATGGGTGGTTGCATCTCTCCCCTCCCTCCTCTCAGGTATGTGGCACCCCACTCCTTGTCCACTATTTTGTGTGGGAGGGAATTCACTCTCACTTGGCATTGTGTTCTTCAGACCTCAGCCCTGTTTAGTGATGAGCCCAAGTTTGCACACTGACAGCTATGGCTTGCTTGTCCTTTGATGGCAAGTCCAGGATTTTTGGGCTGCTGTGGACAGAAACATGTTTGGGTGTACCATAACAGCAGCTGTTGGATTGCTGAGGCCTCCAGAGTCTGTCAGGTAAAATGAAATGGAGGAACCCAGTGAAGTCCTGTGGAGAGCAAGGCTGCAAGTTTGCCAGATGGGCAGCCACATCCTGGACATGGTGGCCAACAGAACATGGACCTGTCTGAGAGGGGACTCTTGCATACATTTAGGTTTATCTGACATGCCTCATACGGGAAGAACTGTGGAAATGACCCTCAAGCTCAGCTGGAGACCACCTGTCTATGCTGGGAGCCTTCCTTTTCCTAGAAGGATGCTGCTATGTTGCACTACAGCTGCTGCCTGGGTGATGAGGAGCCTCAGCTTCTGCACCATCCTGATGGCTCCCTTTGCTGCTGGCTCCATAGAAAAACTGAAATGCCAGAGTGCTTAATTTCCATTAGGTATCAAATAATATAACCACTGGTCAGTAATGCCACTTCCATTCCTCTCGTTCTCCCTCCCATGTTCCCTTCAGTCACCTGTTCCCATTTCTACCCACCCCAATGCTCATGCCCTGCTGTAGCTTGGCAGAGCTTTTAACAGAAAAAAAGGAGATACTGGTTCCCTGCTTGCTCAATGCCCTTGTTTTCAGTGGATATTCAGATGCTGCAGGGTAAATAGCCCAAATCAAATTGACAGAGATGTCTTAATCTTTGGCAAAACATTCCTGCTTATTTTACTTGCTTTTAATGAAAACATTGAATGCAAAAATATTTTGCAGTGCAATTTGTGCTTGTGTGCAGGCAAATGCAGGAGAGTTTCTGGTAGACACATTTGTTTGTTTTTGTCATGCGCACTATGAAGCAATATGATCCTGCTGGGGCCATCAAATAGGCAATAGCTTATTTTGTTCTTTCAGCTCTTACTATTTTAAGGCTCCTCTCTGCCTTTGAAGGGCCAGCCTGCTGAGTCCTCAGGTAGTTGGTAAGTTGATTCTTGTTGCCCTCCCTAGCTTATTTTCCTCCCCAGCCAGCTGAAAACTGGGCCAGGGTCTTCTACAGGAAAGGTAAAAAAATGTGGCAAATCTCTTACTGTTACTAAGCTCACACCAGTCTGGCATGAGTAGATGAAGGAAAAAGTATTTCTCTGCAGCTGGCATAAAGACTGGTACTGAGACAGTAAAGACTGAGCTGTGTCCCTGTTGCCGTATTTGTTGATGTACCATTTGTTGATGTACCATAGATGGGAGTGTTATTCTTGTATGAGTATCTGGCACATGCCTGCTACAAGATGTGGAAGGTAAGGAGGACTCAGCTGC
This sequence comes from Hemiprocne comata, assembly GCA_020745705.1. NCBI lineage: Eukaryota > Metazoa > Chordata > Aves > Apodiformes > Apodidae > Hemiprocne > Hemiprocne comata. The sequence continues at coordinate 42,648,151 of CM036588.1, forward strand.
ATCCTTGCAGAGTTGGAAAGCCAATGGAGGAGGGCTTGGAACAGCATAAGATATATTCAAGTAATTAATGAACAAAGCAGTGGCCAGGCAGTGCAGTGCAAGAGGTGCACACAGGAATACACACAGCCATGAGGAACAGGCTCCACCTTCACTTCTTTTTCCATCAAGACACCAAGACTCGCCACAGCCTTCCCTCCACTGATGACCCCAGGTGAAGCCAAAGCTCATGGGGATGTTCCAGAATGGCTGGAGCAAGGACAGCCGTGGTGGTGCTCAGAGCCCTACACAAAGCAGAAGTGGGACTGCTGGAGGCAGCAGGCTTGAGCATGTCAGCACCACGGGCTTTTCCAGAGTCTCCCCTGTCAACATGGACAAAGATGTATGATGATCAACCAGGCTTCTCAGAGCTGTGTCTGTGTCTGAGTCAACACTGAGGCTTGAGGTGGAGAGCAAAGAAAAGGTGATTGCATCTGATGGATCGTGACAATTCAAGTCAGGAACCTCAGCCATGTAAATATATCAATAACCGCTTTGTTTATGTTGGACAAAGTACTTCCCTCTCTGAATTGTGGCATTCACCCAGTATTGTGCTTTTTTCAAAACAAACACCCCACTTTCTGGGCAGATATCCTATGGTACAATGTTTTCCTGCCATGCTCTGAACATGCCGGCAATGTCATACCTTTGCTATGTCAAGAGGTGACGAAATGAAGCCCTTTCCTTGGCTTTGGAGTGCTGTTCTGTGGGGTTATAGAAAATTAATTGTGGGTTTATAGAAAATTAGTGTGCCTGAAGTAGAAGAAGACAGCAGTATTGCAGGTGCTGCTGACCTAATCGTCAGGTGCCCTGAGGCAAACCGTGGGATCAGTAAACAAGCTGGTGTCCCACAAGATGGTGCCCCACAGGCTGATGTCCTCAGGTCAGCAGCACCTGCAATACTGCTGTCTTCTTCTACTTCAGGCACACTAATTTTCTATAAACCCGCAATTAATTTTCTATAACCCCACACTGTTCCTATCTACTTTCCCTACTGGAGATGAGCTTTGCATGGGAATAGAGCCTTTGCCAGCCCTCATGGCATTGCTGTCCACCCAGACTCTGCTGCCATGAGGCCAAACATCCCGCCATCCATTGACTAGTAAAAATACACCAGACATCCTGGTGGTCATGCCTACTTTCCTAGCTAATTAATATCTAACTAGGGTGGTCTGGGGCAGCCAGAGCCTGGGTGCCAATGGCCATATGTGCTGTTCCAGCTCACTGGTCTGCAGCTGTTGGAGGGCGGAAGTGAATATGCATGGGTTTCTAGAAGAGGGACATTTATTCTGCTCAAACTCTACCTATGGTCCTACCAATGGTCCTACCAAACACGTTATATTCTTCCCCACCAGCCCTACCATGCTGCAGAAGCAGTGGTCCATCAGAGAAATCTGTTCCCTGGAAAGTTCACTCTCTGACTCGAGTTGATTCCCCTTCCCCACCACCTAGTGCTGGTGGGACTGGCAGTCAGAGCTATTGGTAAGACCAGCACTTTCCATGGGGAAGTGTGTTTCTGAGGGCTGTAGGCGTCACGACAGGTCTTTCCTTATGAGAAGCATGTGCTTTGGGAATAGCTGAGACCTGAGCCTAGGGAAGGTGAAAGAAACAGCAAATCCAAAAGGCCCTCCGAGACAGACAACCACCAAATTCAGCTGGAGGCAGTAGCAGGTCATTTGACCCACAGTACCTGTGGTCATGGAGCAGAGAGGGCTGAACTGGAAGTGGGACAGTGCATCTGGCCCTTGAGCTGCTAAGAGGCCATGTTTACACTACAGTAGCCTTCCTGTTTGCCACCTGACCTTTCCAGCCTCATCCTCACTCATTTCTGGTTGACTTTTGTCTGTCCTCAGTTAATCTCTAGCCATGCCCTTTCCTTTCCCCTTTCTAGCATATTTGCTATTCAGCAGCTTCACACAACAATAAATTATTAACCAGCAGATTTGTTGCTCAGTCTGTTATTGGAACGCAGCAAAGATCTCAACTAACTTTGTACACAAGGTGTAACAGCGAGGCAGGGCTTCTGCCACAGCATCAAACAAGCTTCGGCCTGTGCATTAAATGCAGGTAATAATAATAGGAAAACATTAAAAAAAAAATCTCATTGAGTTTAGTAGGGAGCCAGCCAACCCCAGGTTCGCTTGGGACAGCATTATGCATATGCCACACTCACATGGATAGCAGGGACATGCTGAATAGCTGGCTAACTTTAAAGCACAGCCACTGCAACCAGCAACCACATGTCTCAGCAGGGAGGCCTGGCAGAAGGCAACCACACCTCCACACCAGCCCCACATGAACTAGCCGTCTGGAAGGTCTTGGCTTGGATTGCTCGGGAGGTGAGACTGGGTCTCGGGCTGTCAGACCAACCGGTTGAGCACAACTGATGTTGAAGATGAAGCAGGTGCCATGCAGGGGAGTTTGGCAAGGCAGAAAGAAGACCTTCTTCAAGGTGACCTTCCCCCCTTCAGAGGCAGCCGGAAAGCAGCTGGTGGAAAGCGGAAGGCACCAAACTGCTGGTGCCATCACACCCCAGCAGGCAGGGAAGAGCTGGGAAAAGAGAAAACTTCCCCTTGCAGGGTGCTTTCCTCCCTCTAACAAGGTAAGCCGGCAAATCACTCAATTATATACTGAGGAACAATGAAATAAATGTTTACAAGATGCCTTTTTAAATGCCAAGAGTTATAAACCAGTGAGTGGAAGAAAGCAGGACTCAAGATTCCCCGGTGCCCAATTCAGGCAATGCTTAACTACTAGACTGTGAGATATTGGAAGGGGTCCAGTTCCTCTTCTGGCAGCTCTCCTCCCAAATCACAAGCACTAATTTTCTTTTTTCATTCAAAGAAATAAATAAATACCGTCCTTAATTGTGTTCTGTGTAAGTGCCTTGAATGGAGAAGAGAGGGGGAAGGAGGAATAGCAGTTTTGCATATCATGCCTATCTTTCCAGGCTCTTCAAGGCACGTACATAGGCCCTTCCCTGGTTACAGCCATACATATAATTAGCACAGCACATTATGCATTGCCTTCCTATTTGCCAGCTCGTTCACCTCCATGCAGGACAGCACAATGCCTGAGTGCCACTTACGTGATGTGGTGCTATCAACAGACTGAGCTGTCCCATGTCCCCGGGTCAGACTCCTGGAGGTTTGCCTCAAAGAGCCCAGGCACTGAGATGAAAGGTAATTGGGGCAGGGGCCTCATTTGCCTTCCAGTTCTCAAGCCGCTACCTTTCACGTTGTCAAGTTTTTCTCACCAGCATAAATGTCTGGAAACCGGCTTTATGTAAAAGTTAAAATTGCTGCATTATAGCAAGAATTCTGGAGTTGGCAGAAACCCCATCTCCCTTCTGCCCAGATAGAGGAGCACTAGCAAGGTCCCTCCTTAGCTGCTCCGTGACACATTTATCTGTGACTGCAGAGAGGAGACAGAAGGAGAAAGAGATCCCTGGCCAGTGGTGGGTAAAGCTGTGCAGCTGTGTGACCTCACTGTCTGCCTGGGTGTGTAATTCCTGAGCAGGGCAGCATCAACTGAGGGGGAGCCCTGCCCCCTTGCCCTTCCGTGCATGGAACAGTGTGTCAGGTCATAGTGCCTCCAGGTACTCCTGGTGGGGGTGTGGGGTCCATGCTGAAGTCAAAAGATCAACACATTTTTCCAAGGAAATTTCATGAGTCAAATGACTATAGCAGGGACAGGCAGTGTAAGAGGTTTACACATCAGCACACAAGAACCTGTAACCTAAGTAACAGGGAATGAAAGCACAACTCAAGAGACAAAGAGGGAAGAGAAGATGAGACAAACATCAAGCTCTTTGAGTGGCTTAAAAAGCCCAACAGCTCTTTTTGAGACATGGACTCAAACACTTGGCAATGCCTTGGGGATTTGCTAACTGGGGACTATCATGGCTGCACAAACAATGGAAGATATAAATGTCCTCTGTGTGGGGTAGGACATTTGGTGCTCCTCTGTCCGGCTCCCTCTAATCACTGGCCATGTATCAGCAGGGCAGGTTGAGAAAGTTTACTACCAATATAGGCAGGTGTTTTATGCAGGCTATTCTTCCCCTAGCCATCAAAATTCTTAGGCTGGTGCAAGTGGTTGTACCTGCTCTGTCGGGGTAGCGCAGGGCTGGCATTAGCTTTGAAACTCTCCAGAAATTCAGAAAAGCAGAGAAGCATGAGCTGTGGAGGCAGAGCGGATGGCACTGGAGCTTCTGGACATGTCTACTGTTTACACTGCTACTGTACTTGCCGACTCTGAACCTAATAACTTAGACTTCTCACTGGCCGACTTTGCTGTAATAACTTAGGAATGATACGCAAAGAGCAAGGCACAAAGGCTGCTGCAGCTGCCTGGCAGGACCACAGTGCCAAGCTTAGCTCTGCAGAGGAATGGGAGCAGGGAACTAACGTGGAGGCAGGAGTGGGAACTTCTGCAGCTTTAAAAAGTGGGCATTAGGGTGTTTAAACATTTAATAGGTTTAAGTCTTTGAGGACCTAAGATTTATTTTCACAACCTGATAGACCTTAGAAACCTCTCTTGCCAAAAGCCCTCCCCTTAATCCACTTCTGAAATGCAGGTTTAGGGTCCTAAGTAATTTTTTCATTCCTGAAAATTACATTTCTTTCATGGTTACTTGCATCCTCTGGGGGAAGGAAGGACAGAAAGAAAGTTCTCATATGCCCCATAGATAGACTCAAGATTTTTGTACCATCCCTCTTTTTCCTGAGGTTCCTCCCAAATGCAGGGATTCCACCAGTCTCCTTGCAAGAGAAAATGTTTATCCTGAGTTTCTCAGCATTAGACGTGTCTCCTAATGTGTAGATTGTGGTTGTAGGTAATAAGTCTTACTTATCCTGCTGCTGCAGCAGCTCCGTTACTCAAAAAGCAGTCAAGAGCACCAGCCACGCGGTGGCAGATAATTAAAGACTTTGGAACAGTTCCACTGGCACAGCCATCCCCTTGTGCTGCTCCCTTCACAAACTGCAGCTCTTCCCTACCTCCCCTTGGTTAGCTTGGGTGAGCTGGCTGGGCTTTGCATGTGATCAAGCACCAAGCAAAAATAACTGCATACTTTTGCATGGCAGAGGTTCCTTCTATCAGGGTGACTCAGCAGGACAGCCATGCATTCCTATGCAATGTCCTGGAACAGACCGCCTCTTCTTTAGACTGCCTTGGGTTTGGGGTGGGACTTGGGCCTCTGGAGCAAAGTTGGTGCCAGAGAACAGCTTATCCTTAATTACATTTCCACGATAGGATTCAGCTGCAGAAGAACAAACACCAGCGAATTCAAGGTGATAGAGTATATTTCCAGGCTAGGTAAATCTCAGAACGGGGAACCTGAAATTGAGCATAAGTTCTGCAGAGATAAAGATTTCATCATCTCAGAAATAGTACTGGCAAAGCCCCAGGAGACAATGTAGCTAAGTTATTCTGTGGCTTTTATGTTCTTTCATGTGGCTTCTGGATAGCTAAAGCCTAACCACAATTATAGTAATTTTATTTTAAGGAATCACACAATGGCATGGCCATCTACTCAGACATTTTGTGTGGCCCCTAAGAGGGACGTATTGGTGGCATTTTTGGTCACTGGCATTGCGGGATGGCAAGTTTCCTGCACGGCTATTGAGTGCAAAGCCAGTACTTTTTTTAAACTCTTCTAGTCAAACCTCTGCCTTTTTTTTTTTTTTCTTTTAATGAACTTTCTATATTCTTTATTTATATCCTTTTGTAGATGCTGGGGCAACGCTTTGAGTTCCTGGAGGCTAGACAGCATTTGGGATGCAGGAGCATTTGTTAAAAGCATATCTGGGGGGTGTTGGTTGCCTGGAAGAAAGTGGGAAGTGTCCGGGAGTTCGTTTTTCGGAATTGCTCTCCAATGGCGCCAGTCTGCCTGTTTGCAACATTTCACCCGGTTTTGCAAATCTGACAGCCCTCTGGCCAGTGTTACGTGTTCTGCCACAAAGTTTTGCGAAACATCCTCTGTCTCTTATCGAAACAACAACAGGGTAGAGTTCTGCTTGTGGTAAAAGTTCACAACACTGAACCAGAAAAAAAAAAAAAAAAAAAAAAAAAAAAATTGGGGGGGGGATCATCACCTCACTTTTTAGTGAAGCTGCACTAATTTGCACCACATTGTGCCTCGGTAGTCATGCCATTCTCCAGACTTCCTTGTCTCACTGACTACAATGCTGACTTTCAGGCAATGTGTGACCTCACCACACTCTGATGAAGTGCTGATGATCTTCCATCTGTCTTGCTGTGGCTAACGCTTAATGGCTCAGCCTTAGCTCTCCTGCTTACAGACCTCCCTGTGGTGGTTCTTTTAACCATCTCTCAACTTGCCAGGCCAATTTCTTCAACGTGTGTTTGCACACAGTGGCCAATGTCCTCCTAACCACTGGTGAACACGGTAAGCCATAAACACCCATGTCTCGGTTTCTCTTTCCCCTTGATCTTAGTGTGATCCGAGTTTCACTTCCAGTAGGTGTCACAGTGAGAGATGAAGAAAGGAGAAGACAACAGAGGTGAAGCTTGGTTATTATTCTTAGGGACAGCTCACATGTGAGTTATGTCACATCTGAGAGAAACTGCTTTGGAGACTAATGTGCTGACTCTTTTATCATCCAGCCACTCTGACCTTCCTGATTCTCCCTCTCCCACCCTCAGTCCCCATGCTGTGATTTATGCCCTTGCTCCATTGTTTCTATCTGTTCTTTGGGATAGGTTTGCACAGCTGATGCAGAGTTTATTACAACTAGGGCTTAATATTTACTTTATATTTGCAAAGTCCTCATGAAAAATCATAACGATCATGTTAATAAACTTCATAGCACTTGAGAGGATGTAGGGGTAGATAGGTCCTTGCAGTGTTATGCAACTGCCCTAGAGAGGAGGGTGGTGGTTATGGAAGAAGTCATTCTCTCCATTGTCAGGTTCCTCACTGACACCCTTCACCCATTGCACTGCTTGCTTGAGTTCCCCAGTGCTCCAAGAAGATACAGAGTCTTCTTTGAGCTCCTGCACTGCACTCCATTCTCCTTGAACCAACCTCTAAATAAGTGTCAGACCATAATCTGACAGGAAAGCTGAGGATCCTGGAGGTTTCAGGCTTACCCAACCACGGCTCATGTTTGCAATGCACAAGCATGCCCTTGATGCCCTTGGACAGAGGAAGGTTAAGCCCTCCATGAGCAATCCCATTCCTGTTAAGTGGTTTCAGCTTGCCCACAGAACTGTGCAGGAGAACAGGTGATGTTTTACTCTAGAAGTCTGTCTTCAGCAAAACCCAAATGCTTTTAATGAGCAAGAGAAACAAGAACTTATTTTATTTTATTTTTTTAAAAAAGCCAGCTGCTTTCTCAGTGGCTGGAGCTGCTGGTTCGCCTTTGTCTTTGCATGGAGTTCTTCAGAGGGGTTTTAGCATGGGGCCACATCAGAGCCAGGTCTCCTGCAGAGGTGGTCTCAAAGGCCCTCTGTGGTGTGCTGGGATTTTGAGATGGACCCGTGTTCTGTATTAAGCTCATGAAAAAGAGACAGAGGATTTAAATAGCATTTGTTCAATTTGTTTGTGGATGTTTTTTTCTTGAAATAAAGCCTTTTTCTCTTTTGTTTCATTGGTAACACACCCACAGCAGGGTGTTCGAAATCAGGCAGAGCTGTGCTTGGCAGTCATTCATGGGGAAGCAGCATGCAGTCCAGCAGGGTTGCTCCGTGGGTGATTCTGTGGTTCTCCATTCCCTCTTTGTCTAGCCCATATCTCCACAAGGTACCAAGTGACACTTGGACCCTCCTGGCTAGCTCTCTACCTCTCTGTCACGCCAGCTGCCATGCAATGGGTGTAAATTTAATTCCAGCCTCTAACTGTGTGCTAACGGGCTACTCCAGATCACCATCCTCTCAAACTTATTTGAATACATTAAATTTCCACCAAGCAGGAGTCAGTGAAGTGGTTTCCCTCTCTGCAGGGCCACAGGAGGTGTCAAGTTACTGCAAAACAGTGCCTGAGTAGTGCTCATAGCCATGTTGCACCCAGAGGGTACTGATCGTAGAATCACAGAATGGTTTGGGTTGGAAGAGACCTTAACGATCATCTAGCTCCAAGCCTCCTGCACGGGCCAGGACACCTTCCACTAGACCAGGTTGCTCAAAGCCCCATCCAACTTGGCCTTGAGCACTTCCAGGGATGGGACATCCACAGCTTCCCTGGGCAACCTGTTCCCCTCATCTTAGCGAGATCAGTCCCTCACTCCACTGAGCTTTAGTTATATAAAATATATATATATATATGAAAAAGACAATCATTGCCACCTGTGTGAACAGCTGATGGGAAATCTTGTGACTTCTAAATATTATAATTCTTCTGTAATATCTAGTTATATGTACTAGGGAAACAGAGAACTGGTGCAGTGTCCAGTCCCAACCCATTCTTCCCCTACTCCATGGAGAAACTTTGGGGGTTCCTTTTCGATCATTCCTGCACCTTAGTCTTTGCAAGTGGTCTAGTGACCAAAAGCTGTCAGTGGGACAGGGAAGCAGCTCTGCTAGGACATTGTGCATTTGCCTACAGACAAGGAACGACTCCCTCTCCTGCTGCATGAGGAGCTGAAAGCATTTGCTCATCTAGCATGATCGGCCCTTGAAAATTCAGTTTGTGTCAAACAGCAAACCTCAGAGCAAGCAGCATGGGCAAGGTCCCTGAAGGATGATAGATGGCATTCTTTTGCCATGCAAACAACAAGAAAGCAGCAGCCAAAAGCCATCAAGTCTCTGCTGAATCATTGCTGAATGTCATTCAGGCTTAATATGGTGTCTGAAGCAAGAATATTTGGCTCTTCAGAGATAGTATGGAAACCATCTCTGTATGGTAGCTCAGCAGATGGACCAATAGATCCATACCTCTAACTCAGGTGGTGAATGCAATACGGTTGAGCAAGGCTCTGCAGGGCATCAACAAGGGGATGGATGCAAAAGTCCTGTTTGTTTTTTAAGGTGATCAGTGCCTACCTGATGTCAGGGAATGCCAACAAGGAATTTTGCAGCAAGTTAATTCTGTGGTCACTGGCTGGAAAGGTAAGCCATCCTCATTTTATGGAGGTTTGGAAAGAACTCACAGCTGGAGCAGGATGTGGGACCCTGGAGCTTCAGTGCTCTTGTGCAATGAGTGACATGGACCTGTGTGGCTCTTGCTGCGATGAATTAAGACCAAGTAGCTAGCCTCTGTTCTGGAAAATTATTCAGATGTACTGAGGTGCAAACAATCTCCTCCTGAAGGAGGAGCCCAGGAAAGAATCTAGGTGTCTAGTCTTTTTCTTTCCTCGGGATTAGCACTGGTCCATACAGAGATCTGAAATCAAACTGAGGGTGGCTCAAATGAGATAAGGCATTTGTGAGGCTTATTAGAAAGTTGAGCATTAGAGGGACACAGCAAGCACTGTCTGCTGTGAATACCTGTCTGGCTCCTGCATAAATAGGTGTATTTATTTAGATATGTTAATATCCATTGCTGTAGGGAAAGCAACCAAATCTGAATGCTCAGTCATTACCTGCTGCAGGGAAAGGGTATATGCAAGAGGAATTTGAAGGGAGTTCCTGCTGCCAAGGAAAGATGAAAGGATTTTAGAGAGGTTGTGAAAACAAGTAGTACTGGAGAGCTTATCCATGCATAAACGAGCTGGAGCCTGAAGTGACGGAGAGTCCCCATTGCTTCCTTAAAAACACAAGGACAAAACAAAAAGAGTGGCTGAACAGGATGTAAGGTGGAAAACAAGATCTTATAAAAACTGCTAGCAGTCAGGGAGGGAAGAAAAAAATGTCAATGTACTCAAATGTAGTTTGATTTGATGCTCACCCCAATGTCCTACTACAGAGGGATAAGCTTGCAACCCTCCTCCCCAAAAGAAATGAAGCATGCTCCTAGCTCTCTGGGTCCATGCCAGACTGTGAAGTTCACTTTCAAAGGCAAAGCTGACACGGAGACATTTGACAGGACTCATGTTTCTAAATCACGTGGATGCTTTTGTAAACATTACTTCTGGGTGTACTTAATATCTCCGCTAATAATCAGGTTGCGGGGAGTTAAAAGCCCATTAATGGCATTAACAAATGCTATTTAACTGGGCTGAATTGCAAATGCAAGTTTAGGCAGAGAACAAATACAGTGTGACTTTGGAGGAGCAGAAAGCCAGCCAAAAAACCACCCATTTCATCTTGAAAAAAATTCCACAAAACAAACATCTATTAATCAAAATACACAGCCTATGAGAAGAGAAACCTTGGCAGATGTAATATTGAAAGTACTTGTGAGTGTGTTGGTTAAAGCCAGATGTGGGGCTCAACAAATGGGTGATAGGTTGGCCAATACCTGGAGCAGATTTGATAAGATCGTGGCATTCAGTGTGACCACAAGGACGGTCAGTGGAGTTTGATCTTGCTCGCACAGAGGGCACACAAAACAGGTCCATGAAGTTATGGTCTTGCTCTGAAATCAGTGGTCTACCAAATGAGGGAGATGGTGATAACCTGGATGGTCTTCAAAGCAAAGCAATAGTAGGGAGTGAGGGTCTGGAAAAATCATCCAAGCCTGTCTGGGTTTTTGAAGAGTGCAATGACCCAAACCTGGTTAGTTTGGCTATGTATTGGCTGGCTGTGTTTGTAGGGGCATGTTAATACCTGCTCCTGCTCACACTTATTGGTTTATGAGCAGTCAGGAAAATGAGCCTTTAACACAGTGCTTGCTTGTATGTAGAGGTATAAAAAGGGGAGGAAATTGGGTTAAGGGAAAATATAATCTGAATACTGTGGGGAAAAATTAAACAGTGAAATGCACAAGAATATTAATATCTCCCCAGGCTCTTTGCCTTGGGCTTTAAAAAGTAGGGAGTGGCATGTGTCCTATGAAGTCCAGTTCTATGCTGTTGAAGAGGACAAGTGGATAACCAAATAATTACTTTCTCAATGTTAATTGCATAGTATTTCAGTGAGATGGGCCCTTATTTTTGTATTACCAAAATCCTTATTACCTCTCAATAATTATACTTAAAAACCACTGAGGTTGGAAACGTGAAGTGCTCAGAAATAAGAAATGCTGAAGTCCTAATTGTTCTCCGTGCCTTACTTCAAACTTCTGTCTGCATCTGCATTGTGTCATGTTCACAAGATCATCACTGTATAGGACAGATCATCACTGTGCTCACTGGTTAACTGCTCAGAATTTCTTCTTACCCTCATCACTTGACCTCAGACCTTATTTACTAAACACCACTTAAGCTCTGCCTAGAACACAAACTGATTACATTTCCTCATGGGCTTTCCTGTGACACTTTCACTCTAAATCTGAGCAGTTCACAAACATGAACAGATTTCCCCTCTCCACAGCCCTTATAAAAAGAGGAAGGAGCTAGTACCACTTCCATTTTACCAAAGTGAAATAACATAAAGACACTCGAGATGGGACCACTATCTCTGGTTGTTCACTTTATAGCTACACAAGTTTGCTTTTTCTGGATTTTGTGTGTGTGTTTGAGTGTGTGCTGTATATGTTTAAAACTTGGCATGCTACTGAAATCTGCAGAGAATTTTCCCTCTAAGTGACTATTGTGAAAGACAAAATTGCAGATATTTAACAAAACCAATTGTTTTCTGTGAATGTGGGAGCTGGGCGCTTACTGAGAGAAAAGAACGAGAAAAATAAAAATAAAGAAGTGTTGAGAGGACCAGGGAAGAGAGCAGAGAGAATGTTGTGTGGACAAGAAAGTCTACTATTATGGAGGGTTCGTGAAAAAATAAAATGAACACTTGAGAACCTCTTCAGGCAGGACATGGACCTGAGACAACAGAAGAATGGTGAGCCAAGCAGCCTGTAGAATATCCTTGCCATCAGGTTTTGATACTGAAGCCACCCAAAGAGAATCACTGGCAAACCTATGGTGGCCTGCTGTGAACGACCTCTAGGGGCAAAACACATCCTTGGCTGAAGGGTGGGAGTGTGGGGCAGGGAATTTCTAAGAATGGCCAGGATTTCTTGAACCTTTAGCCCCAGGGACTCCCATAATTTCATGTCGAAGGCACAGCTCCCAGCAACTTTGCTTGCAATGCAGAACACTCAGTGCTTTTGCCAGTCTGGCCCCAGGTGTCCATAGCTTGGCAAACAGAATGGGAAGTAGTGGCCAACTTAGAAAATGCTTATTTAAGTGACTTGCCAGTAGCACACAAGGACTCAGTGGTAGGAGCAGGGCTAGGCAGCGTTCAGCTGCCTTAATGACCAATCATCTTTTTTCCACCTCCAATCCCCTTCCTCATTTCCTACACACCCCTCCGGCTTGGCAATAAAGGATGTAGGGATCCTGTGGGAAAAACCCAACAAAACGCTACGTGATCATGTAATTAAAGGCTGTACTATAACACAGAGGCACAAAGCAGATTAATTAATGCTGTATGGAAAGCCTCTGGACCAGCATTTCATTGCTCTGCTGTTCAGTCATAATGTTCCTTTAACGTAGTTCTCCTTGTGCTTTTGCATAGCCTTACGAGGGGAACCACAACGAAGTTTCAGAGTTTTCTTTCTTACTGCTTAGATAGTGTGCAGTGTGGAGACAGGCTGACTTTGGCACTGGTCACCAGGGCACAGGGAGCTGGAGATCAGCAGCCCTCTGACACCTGAGGTGATGGGAGGGATGCAGCCTCAGACTGCAGGGACAGGAGTATGCTGGGGTTGGTGTCAGAGCCTGGGCTGCCAAGGGACGTGGAGCCACACAGGCACACAGACTCTCCAAAGGAAAACTTTCTGTAGCTTTAATGCTCCTCCTCCATCCCTGAGATTCTGAGTGATGTAACCCCACAAACCACGGTCTTCCCTACCTCCTTCTTTCTCCTTCTCTCACTCATACCCAGTCTGCCCTCAGCTCTGGCTGGTGCCACATGTTTTTTTCATTGCTGTCCCCCAACTGCTTCTTGCTCATGTCTATGCTTACCTCAGCCTTCGAAGGCAGAGTGGGTACAGTCCTCTTATAGCCAGGGATCCCATCAGGAGTGGTGGTAGAGGCAATCCTGCTCAATCCTCATCCTGCTCGATCCTCATGTACCTATGCGGGGACATATGTGAGCACCTACATCTCCTGCGTGGTGGCACAGATGAGTTGGAAGAGATAGGGAACAAACTCAGAAAAGATATTCAGGAAACCTTCAGGGAAAACAAATGCTTGACGTGCCTCTTCTACAGACAAAATGCAAATGTTGGCTTTTCTGAGGCTTATAAGGTGGCCAGACAGGGGTAGATTGTAACAAGGCTGCCAAGAGTGCATCCTTGATATGAAGGCAGTCCTGTACTTGGGGTGCCTGCTCTGAGGCATGAGAGTCACAGCCCAGTGTGAATGTTTCATCATGAGGGAAAAAATACATTTTTGTTCTCCTCGTGCTCAGAAACAGCCGCACCACTTAAGCAGAAATGCAAAAACAAATGAACAAAACAAATTCAGCTCGAGGCAGACACCCAGCATGGGGAATTGCAGGCCAGATGGTTAGTGTGACAAAGTTATAAGTAACTGAAAACAGCCTTTTAATAAGAAGTATTAGGCAACTTCAGCATTAGGTGGTACCACCTTTACTGAAACCCCATCTCCCTCTTTCTCTTTTTAGAGACAACTTTTCAAAGTTCAGCCCACCAGCAAGTTCCCTGAAAAAGCACAATGATGGTGCAAGAAAAGGCTGGTGGTGTAGCTGCTGCAGTCATATCGCAAATGTGCCAGAGGACAGTGGACGCCTTTCCACCACTTGTCCCACTGCTGGCTCCCGCTCCCTTCTCCTCCTCTTGGCCCCATTCCCTGGGCCTGTTGCCTTCTCACCCAGCCCGTGGCTGGTCCCTCAGTGCCTGTCTCTTCCCCCTTGCAGCAACTGCCTGCTTGGCCTCCCAAGCCACCTCCTCCTTGCCTCTCCCACTGCTCGCTCTGGCAGCATCAGCCTGGAGTCCACACTAATAAGCCCAGCAAAGCTCCTTACCTTGGCTCCCTGCCTCCCTTTCCCTCTCCTCCACTGTCAGCACGTCTCACTAGTCTTTTGGAGAAATCTCTGTCTTCTTAAAAAAAAAGGGAGGGGGCCAGAATCTCACCTTCTGTTGATTGCTGCCACTCTGTTGACTTTCTCCCAAGCCGAGGCTCGGTTATCGGTCTATCGACTTTGGTGGGATGACACCGCCTCACATCACCCAAGGATGAGACCGGATTTTGCCAGTGGACCGATGCCAGCTTGCACCAGCAGAAAATCTGTCTTGTTGGTTTTGTTTTTGGTGTGGCTGGGCTGATTGCTGTCAGAGGGTGAGCTGAGCCCTGACTCCAAATGAATGCATAAATAGCTAGGCACAGCTATGTGTGGCCTCTTCGTCCACTTCACCTGCTTTTTGCTTCTTTTATGCCAGAAGCACATGCACATAAAAGGAGTAAGTGTGTACATGAATTTTCATTTGTGTGCACGGATGCTTGCCCTGTTTCATTCTTGGAGGATTTCCCTGTCTCAGGAGATGCAGCACACGCTGCTTTTACTGTGTTTGCATGAGCGGTTCCAGCTTGTTACACATCATCAGGTTATGTGCTGACAAGCGGAGCATATGCTCTCAACAACATGTCTGCTGTGGCTAAATCATATCCTGGGTCATCAATTCAGGGCTCACTGTGTGCTCTTCCAGTTTCAGAGGGAACTGTTGTCTGCTTGCATTGTTTATAACCCTTGGGAGACCTGGTCAAATCAGGACAACCATGTGCAAGACCTAGCATTACTTTCTTCAGCTGTGCAAGCATTTGCTTTCTTACCTCCATTGCTCTCTGCATGCACTATGGGAACCTACTCAGTCATGCCACATGTTGGGTGAAGAAGGGCTCTTGAGTCACCCCTTGAACCATTTGTGTAGATCTTGGTTGCTTCTAATAGGCCTCAAAAAATGCAACTTAGATTAACATCACTGCGTACTACAAATGGTTAAACTTTCTGTGTTGTCAGTCTGCCTTGGCAGTGTTTGGGAAGTCATTTCATACAGGTTGTGAAAATCTTGTAATGAACTTACGGACACAACGTGTATGAGAGGCAGAACTTCAAATTTATCATTTTAAGATCAGCATCTGCAATAATTAGGATATGTCTTCCTTTCTTTTTCTTCTTCTTTTTTTTTTTTTTTTTTTTTTTTTTAAACTGAAACTTCATTTTGTTTAATTGAAACCTTTCCTCACTTGCAACTTCTGTAAGCACATGCTGAAATAATTCCTGATACTCAGTGACAGCTCTGTCCAAGACAATTATATCACCAGTAGACACTTCAATTTTTACAGGGTTTGTAGCATCTGTGCAATGAAATACTTTGGAACCTGCCCAATAAATATATAGAAGGTGTTCAACCCTGGGCTTTCCATGCCAAAGGAGATCTGAGAAATCTTTATCAGTCCATCTAATCTGCTGAAGAATTTGGCTTCCACCAGCTAAGTCAATATTTCAGTCCAAGTGGAAATTTTCTCTTTGCATATTCCTGTTCCAGAGGCCATTTAAGGCTGAATCAACTATGCTCTCCTCCATAATTAGAAAGGAGCAAGCTTGCTTGCATCCCCTTCTGTTTTACAAATACTGCCACTTACTGTCATGCAGTATCTCCTTGGCCTTCTACTGCAAGGCTGGAGGAATGTTTTAGATTGTCTGGGTCCAAGTTTCCATGACATCTTCATCTTCACTTGGATTCCAGAAGTGCTTTGCCACGACTGGGGTTTCACTCTCCCAGATGCTGTCCAAAAGTGTAATGAGAAACCATCTCGACTCCCGTTACATTACAGATAAACACAGAGAAATGAACTATTCCTGTTTCTGTTTCTGTGGAAGGAGAAAGTGTTGGCTTACTTTCTCCTGAGTTGTCCTGTAACCATAAAGTCATCTTTCCACTCTGTTTCATTGAGTTTACTTTACGAGAAAATGGTTCTTTCTTTTTCTGAGTCAATCAGCATCAGTGTTTCATGGCTTGGGGTTGTCACAAAGGTTTCCTTCCTTCCTTCCTTCCTTCCTTCCTTCCTTCCTTCCTTCCTTCCTTCCTTCCTTCCTTCCTTCCTTCCTTCCTTCCTTCCTTCCTTCCTTCCTTCCTTCCTTCCTTCCTTCCTTCCTTCCTTCCTTCCTTCCTTCCTTCCTTCCTTCCTTCCTTCCTTCCTTCCTTCCTTCCTTCCTTCCTTCCTTCCTTCCTTCCTTCCTTCCTTCCTTCCTTCCTTCCTTCCTTCCTTCCTTCCTTCCTTCCTTCCTTCCTTCCTTCCTTCCTTCCTTCCTTCCTTCCTTCCTTCCTTCCTCTTTCTCTCTTTCTTTTTCTTTTTCTTCTTCTGAGAAGGCAAAGCATGACTGCAGACATCCCACTCACCCTAGTGGAGGACTCTCTGTTTTCTACTTCCAGTTCCATACACACCTTGCAATCATTACAAAATGATGGCCCATCTTCTGGGTGGTTGTTAGAGGGGATTACACTCTGGCAGCCTGTGAAGGGCCTCTGTTATTTGGTATTATTTTCCTGTCTGTTTGCTATAGCCATTTCCCTTCTGTTTGCAGGGCTTTTCTTTATTTAGAACACTGTCTGTACCTATAACCTACTGAGTTCCCAGCCTAATGTCGTCTCTTGTAGTTGTTGAAACTGCTGTTGGAAGCCAATGGAGTTACAGCAGACTGACACTGCTGTCACTGCAAACAATATTTGGGTCAAAACCTTGTACTGTGTATTCTCCATATCTTAAAGTTACCACCTTGTTAATTTTTCTCTTCTTTTGATTTACTGGTTTGTGGGAAAAGATTCCCAACTGATGTAAGTAAGTATGACTTCACCAAGGTCAATGGATGTAAATCAGTTTTATATCATCCAAAAACCAAATAGAAGTTCTTCAGGGAAGGATTCTGTCACATATTGAACTCAAAACACTGCTTTCTGAAGTCTATAAAATTCCTCTTTTTGTCTTTTTATGTCTGTTTTATTTTCCTTCATATCTCCTCTCCTCGCTTCTGCTCTCCCCTCCTCTTTTATGTAACTGGGGGAAAAAACCCTAAAAATCTATGGCTGAAAAAGTGCTGTGTGTCTTTTTTTCCCCCACACTCACAGTGCAATTTTCTGGCTTAATAATTTCCCAAAACCTAAGTTTCAGAGCCACTGTTGGCGCTTCTTGTCATGGTTATGCCAGTGTGATGACAACTATTTAAATGGTGTGGATTCTTGCTCCATACCATGGAATGGGCTCATCCAATCCTGAAAAACAGTTTTTCACTCTGCAACGCTGTGCACAGTAACTTTATTTCACTGAAAAACTGATTTGGTGATGACACATTTGGGAGAAGGGAAGTAAAAGGCATCTTCCTTCAGTCAGGCTGACCACTCCTCCTCTTTCCTGAGCCCAGGAAAACCTGAAAGGATGCTGAGGCTGCAGACCCTGCCTCTCCAGCTGGTCGCCCCCCCACCTCTCTGCCTATGCTTCTACCAGTGTACATTCTGGTGCAGATGCAGAGTGGAGAAGCAGAAGGACTTTGTCAGGACCAAAACAAAGTGGCCCATTGCATTAATACATTTCTTTACCCTCTTGTCCAGGTTGTGGCAGATCTGTCCATTCCTGTCGGAAATGGACATACGGTCAGGGCATGGATGCTCTGCATGGAAAGGGGTGCAGAGAAATACCTTGTAGGGAAAGGTACCTCTGGGATTTACTGGAACATTCATGAAATGCTAATTTGTTATACTCCCAGCTCATTCCCAGCAGGGAATGAAAAATATTCTTCCCATGGGGAACAGTATGAGGACAAATGTAGGTGTCTAAAATGCTACACAGCATGGAAGTGAGTGGTCATCCTTGTGCTGAGTTTATCCTACTGCCTCCTGGAAGCAGCAGCCTAAGGAGGTAGGACACACTGGTGTTAGAGGTAGCACAAAGAAGTTCGTATTGCCTCCTACCACTACCTATTTACCATTCTCTGAATCAACATCCCCCTTCCTTGACTCCAAAATTAAGCCACAACTTTAAACTCAGAATGTTTAAAGAAACAAGGGGGGGAAATAAATGTCTGGGCCATTCTTCTAAAGCCCTGTGTAAACACTGGGTGACCCACTCCTTGTTCTTTTCCTAACCTGGCTGAACTCTGGAAGCAAGCAATAAACAGCAAAGGTTAATTAAATCCATTTCTAAGTTTAACGCCCCTGGCTCCCCACCCTGTCCTAGCCAGACTTTGGGGGCTGTGTGTTATGGGCAAATATAACCTGGTTTGAATTCCAAAACATTATTTCAAGCTTCCTTCTGAGACAAAGAAAATTGATTTCTATATGCTGAAATGAGTCACTCAAGACAGGGAACCTAATTAGGGTGCCGCAGCAGCTAATTTCCCCACCAAAAAGACATTTTGTGCACTAAAGAATGAAGTGCTAGTTCCGGGCAGCAGCACCAGGCACTCAGTGTAATTATAATTTATATGACCCCCACTGCTGTAGTAGTTAAGTGCTTGACAAGAACCAAGGGATTTACTCTGAGGTAGGGAAAAGTTTTCTTCTGTTTTACAACCAGGGAACCAGAGATTAAATTACCTGCCTCAGACTGTTCAGTGGATTTGGCCAAGCCGAACTCAGGTCTCCTGAAGTCTGCCATTAATGCTTTCAGCAGGAGCTTCAGACCCTGCTTTTGCCCTCACCTCTTCCCTGGCTGCAGTCCTGAGATATTTTGATCCTCCTTTTTAGCAGGGAGAGAGCACGCCCTTTGCAACAGGGCCGGTTCAAGATCCAGATTGAGTCACCAAATTCCCAACAAGACACAAGAAAATATGTCCCAGATTTCGGAAGGTGAAGGGCTCAGGCTCCAGTCTGTCAAGGATGTCAGGCTGCTTTAGCTGTATCACACCCCTTTTCTGCAGAACTCGTACCTGCCACCATTCAGATGCATCACTAGGATGCCAGGTAGCCAAGCAGGGTTAGATGTGAGTGCTCCTGGCTTGCAAAAGTACATCACAAGCTGCCTTCTCTTCTTTTTTGGCTCTCCAGTAATAGTAGAGTTCAAAGTTTCTCTGCAAGTCCAGGAGGAACCTTGCTTCTTGGAAAAGAAGCAGCATAGAGCTGGAGTATCTTTAGGAGTGGGTTAGGAATGTTGCTTTGCTTGAATGAAAAACCTCTTCTGCAGGAAAGCAAAAAGCAGGCTGCAAACCTACAGAAGTAAAGTCTCTTCTTACTGAAACCAAGGCATTTGAGGGTCTATGCTAGGGTGCCAGTACTGGCCACAGCTCTTTTGAGGCTGGCAGAGGCTGAAGAATTTGTGGCTGGCCCTGAACTACATTTTGAGCCTAGTGGGAAAAGGTCAGACCTGTTTGGCAGTGGGGCTAAAACGCCTGTGGATCCAGCCTCAGGGTCTCAGTCTGTCATGCCAGTGCAGGAGAACTGGGAGGCTTGTGGCAGGGCTGGGGCTTGTTCCTACCAGCTCTGGTCCAGCTGAGGAAGGCGTGCGTGCTGGGAGGCTTGGCCTGGGATGGAGGCTGCCTTCAGCCAAAGAGCTTAGCACCTCCCAGGGCTTTCCTCCAGCCCCCAAATCCTCTCGCTGTCTTGGGGGCTTTGTTCGGTTTTGGAGATCAGCCTACATCAGCTATCTACATTTTCACTTTTTCCATCAGAGGATATCTTTGTTGCAGGAAGCCCTTACGATAACTCTGTAAACATGAATGAACACATTTCCCTGATAATGTCAAGTGAAAAATCCCATTTTTTCTCTTCCTTAAGAAGCAATTCTTGCCCTTCAGTGTCTCTGACCTGGAGCATATGTTATTACTGTCGGGTGACAGTGCTGTAATCCCATTCCTATACTTGATTTATGGAGGCAGGGGCTGTATGGGATCAAGGCCCTATTACACCAGGCACTGTACGAGTTCTTAGTGAGGGAGAGAGCCTGTATGTCCAAGAGGATAGACAAAAGGTGGGAGTGAAAATGAAGGCACAGCAGCTGAACTTGCAAAGAAGCTGATGTCTCCTGATTCCTGGAGTAACAGCCCATCTGCTAGCTGTGTTGCCCTATAAATATTCCTGACTTTCCAGCAGCTCTGCTGTGGTTCTAGCTCTGGCGCCAGAAGAGCCTAGTATTTTGCAGTTGTTTCACCTAATGAGTCAAAAAGCAGTTATTGGATGCACAGACAGTACTGGATTTAAGTGACACATATGAACTTGATTATGGTTTGCTAGGGGGAGACAACCACATCTTCTGCTGTTCTTCAGGCATGATTCAGGGGATGTTTTTTTCCAGCTCCTCAGGTTGGGAGTGCCTATGTGAATATAACCACAGTGACGCACAGAGCCAAAGCAAGGATGGGTCCAGCAATTAAATTTAAAAATCTGCTTAATTACATTAAAAAACAAAGTATGCCTTATTAATGACCTCAAGACAGATGCTGATGAGTTCTGCATGGTGTCCCAAAGGTCAACACCGGCTGCCTCTTTCAGCACTCATGTGGACAGGAAACTGGGGCATATGGCAGAGCATGGCTTTCACATTTAATGGGAACTCCCTCCTCTCCAAGAGGAGCAACATGAAGCAAATAGACCATCCAGTTTTAGCTACAGCTTGTGTGTGGTCTGTGAGTGCAATGATGGTGGAACCCATAAGGAATCGTATTGGAGAGCTGGTTTCAGTGTATCATTTCAGTGGAGATGAGAGCAGCCAAGCTGAGTGTCAATGGAGAGCAGTACCTCAGCTGTCTCCTTCCATGCAGGAGCTGTCAGGGCAACATTGGTCTGCAAGTATTTCCTGTCAAACTCTGGGGACTGCAGTGCAGAGGAGTTTGGGTTAATAGTCCATCCCCAAACAAGAGCCGGGGATTGCTGTCTTTCCCTTGCCCCTTCCCCAGGACTCACCCTAGCCCCCATTCAAACCCCTTGGAAAATCCTCCCTGCGCACTAACAACAGTGGAGCCCAGATGACATTCATGGGTCTTTTATTTCCCTGATCAGCCTGCCTTACATCTCCATTATGTAGGTTTTGCCTACAGCACCTACCTGGCATGGGCAAACCCTCTTCCAATAGCCTCTTTCTGCACTTTCTTTCCCCATCTATCACCAACAGAATGCGGGAGAACCTTGGAGTGACCATACAGAAGTCTCTCTCCTCTCTGCTCTGAAAGAAGACTAAATTTTGGGAAAAGGAGAGGGAAGAGAGAGGAAGTACAAATCCTCTTTCATTCCATGATGTGCACACATGTTTTCTGCTCACTTTCTTATTCTATTCTATTATTTCTTATTCTTATTCGCTCTCCCACTTCACTCCCTTCTCGGCTCCTTAATAATTCCAATAAATGTCAGGCCCAATCTGACTTAATGAAACGTGCACCTATTAAATGAATGAAGAGGAAAAACGGCCCACCCCAACTCCCTGCCTTGAAACTCAGATGCGACATATGCTTTTTAAGAAGTAAGCAGATTATTTTTACCAGGTCCCCAGGAAATTTCCAGTAAAATAAACAAACTTAGAAAATCCTATGGGATTCCTAGCTTGCTTCAAGGAGGAACCCTGAGATGGTATTCGGTCCTCAGAGCCATTTGTTTCACGTGTGATCCCAAAGACTAACCAAAGGCAACATAATATGATAGGTATTTACAACATCTCCATTATCTTATCAGAGCTTCAGGTACAGCTGTAAATAGCCTGTTCCATCTGGGCAGTCTGCTGAGTTAAATGAGTTCTACTTTTAGAAGCAGGAACTGGAGAACATGTCGCATTTAAGCTCAGATTCACTTGCACCTGAGGGATGGAAACTCAAACAGCAGACCTCAGCCACACAGGAGGTCCATGTTCTGTGAAATGTGGCTCCCCCCATCTGATGCAAAAGGCCAGGCTCCCTAGGACCATGCTGCTTGTACAGGTGCTTTGTGGTCAGAGTCCTGTTAGCTGTTCACCAAGAGAGAATTCCTGCTCCCTGGATGAGAGGTAATTTTGCAGAGCCAGCCAAAGACAAAAAGAAATATAAGGCTGAGAGTGGAAAGCAAACAGACCACATTGGAAGCTGTGAGCAGAAGAAAGGGAGAGGGCAGAGAGTGGGTGGATGAAGAAAAGAGGAAAACATTAAAAACAAGATCAGAAAAAGAGTAATTTATAGGAAAAAAGCTTTTCCACTGCTTCCCTGGCTACAACCAGCCTGAATGGGACATGGTATTTATTCTTTGCACGCTGCCACACACTGTGCCAGGCGAGAATGGCTGGTCTTCCACACCAGGACCCCTGGAAGCAGTGTCTCTCTTGTAAAATGTCAGAAGGAAACAAACCTCTTAAACCTAGATTCAGTCCTTAGGATTGAAAAGAGGCTGGTGAGGAATCAAGGGAATTAGGTTGCTTTGGGTCTGAGCTCATCTAGTAGCAAATGTCACTATGAAGGAACAGAAGTAAGAAGGTTTTATCTCTGATGCACGAGGAATCAGCAGCCCACTCCAGCATGACCGAGATTACTCTCTGGTCCTTCAGAAATATCACAGAGGCAACTGTACAAGAGGCTTCCTGTCAGGAGATGCTGTCAACCATTTTTATCAGCTTACTGGCTAAAACTAAACGTTATTCATTAATGGCTGTTTGGCAGCTGATTTGACAGTGGGTGATTCGTGGAGGCTGACCACAAGGGGAGGTTACTTTTAGAAGTGGATTGAGTTGACAAGTAGCACCAGAGATTTGGGAATCTAGTGAAACCAGCACTTGGAAGTGTTAAAAAAGCAGTGAGCCAGTGGCAGTGAATCTAGTTAAAGATGCATACCAGGGCACAAAAAACCAGTGCCAGAGTAAACAGAAAGCAGAGAACAGATTAGTTTGCAATAAACATGGAAGCAATTGCAACAGAAAACAATGAGTCTGACAAAGGAGATTTAGTTACAAACTTTCAATAAAAGCATCCCATTTAACAGAAGTATGCTGCTTTTGGCAAACCACAAAGACATACAAAACTGAAGTGCATTTATGCACTCATGGCTGAGGAGACAAAGACTTGGAACTGATGGGCTTGATGATGAGACAAAAACTTCAGTTCTTCACGTTTCCATTTCCATGCACCCAGTCAGGCAGGAGAGGAAGCTGCTTTGTGACATTGGAGTGGGACAGATACCCTCGAATTCTGAAATACTGTCAGTACCAGAGGAGATTTTTTACTTTTATAATTAAGGCAAAATGGCAATGAACTCATTAAGTGGTCATGCAGGACACAAAGAGTCTGTATTGCCAAGCTACATGGGATGTTCACAGAAGAGCAGATGCTAATCAGGACACAGTGGAGGAAGTCTAAGTCACACGAGTATCTGGGTTGAATCAAAGTTTACAAATGTGGATCTATAACTTGTTCACTGAGCAGATGCAACAACTATTTTCAAAGAGCTGGTGGGGGGCATTTAATGCTTTGAGATGGATTAAAAACAACATGAATATACTCACTGATGGGAATACCCGAGTCACTGACAAAACTGTGCAAGAACTGAGTCCTACAAGGACAGAAAGTGATGGTAAAGTTTACCTTAATTTGGAGTATTTGCTGAGTGAGTAGACACCAGCTGGGCAAACTGAAACCTGCAAAGACAGAAACCAAACATCTCCTCCCCAGTTTGAGATTATCTGGGTAGTGTCAGAATTTGATGATGGGTTGAAAATGTCCCATAGCTGGATGGAGTGGTGTGATGTCTAGCAAGTAGCTGAGGAAAGGGAACAGCAGGGACCCTTGATGAGAAATGCAGGTGAAGCTGCTCCCCAGGAGGAGTAAGCATCTCATGGAGTAAGGTTATTGTGCAAAGGGAGGAAGAAAAGGTCTTTCTGGAAGGGGAAATGCATCATCTCGGAAAGGCAGGCATGTGGGAGGAATGCATTTTAGGAACATAGATGCCATGGGAGGTAACCTTTTGCTGTTCATTTTGCTCCTTATGTAAAATAAAATTGCATAACTGCAGGGACAAACGGCTGTTGTACCATCTGGCAATGTCACTGCAGCAGCCAGTGCCCACTGCCCACAGCAGACGCTTGGGATTTGAGCTTCTGGTACCTGGTGAATGAGATGCTTTGAGGACACCAGTTTTCTATGACAGTCCTTAACAGGAGGTACCAAGCCAGCTCCCTCCCACAACGGATATTCTAAGTGAGGGGGTTTTCCTTCAGCCATGGTTTCCAGCAGCCACTTGTGTCTCTCAGGTCAGCCACAGAGCCGGGTAGGCAGTTGGATGGGGAAAACAGGAGAGTGAGCTGTAGTATTTCACCTCCCTTGTCCTCTTCTTGTGGCTGACAAGGTCATGGCCCACCCTCAGCTCTCCAGCGTGTGGCCAACCTTAAGCTTGTCCCTTGCAAGAAGGTTTGAGGGGGCTCCTTGGAGTCTGCAGGGCTTAAACAGAACAGTGGAGGGCACAGAGTGGGACTGATGTGAACATACGGCCATCAGGACTGTGTCTGAGTGAGGGTATTTTGGACGCAATGATATGGCCTTGACCTAGAGTTGTGTCTGGAGTGGGAGGACCACTCAGTCCTCTCTGAGAGATGGAAGAAGGTCTGTGCGTGCAGGGCATGGCAGGGAAAGGCACGAAGGTAATCCGCATAGGGTGGCCAAAGCATGAAAAGGGAGCTGTGTGGTGAAGCCGGGATGACGTGTGCCTAAATAGTGGACGTCAGCACGTAACACAGTCAGGTCCTTCAAGGGGTAACACAGGGAGCTCTTTTAAACACACACATACATGCACGCACAGAAAGAACAATTTATGGTTGTGTCAGAGGCACGTCTGTGCTTCTCATTAAAATTAATGAGGTAACGTCTCCCAGGCACTCTGAAACGGATGCTGCCCAAAGAGTGTGGGAAAGACCTCTATCACTTTGAAATAGCTACTTAGCAAAATCAGTTGCAATTTTTACTTTCCATGACCATGCATCAAAGTCACACCAAGAGTATTGGCTACTGTTTGAACTTATATGCAATTGACCTTTCTTCTGACACTTTTGCTACCATGACTAAGACTCAATGGCTAGACTCATACTGAAAACATATATAATGTGATCTGTCTGGGAGAGGTACCAAACTGGTCCTTTTCCAGGTAATTTAAGGATTTATATCAAGGAGGGGACCTGATTGCTATTAATACTTTTATTTTCTTTTGTCTGCAGAAGCAAAGAAATAAGGGAAGATGTAGCCGTAGAATGGTGTGCAACTGCAATTCCCAGTGAATGCCAGCACCCTGGAACAGAACCCATGAGACCTCAGTCTTCCTATTTGTCTGTTGTCTCCAAACAGCTGTGAAGCTCCCAGCAGAAATGGGTGTGCTACTCCCTCTCCTCCTTTCTTTTAGCCAGTGGCTGGTCTACAAAGGAAAGTGCAGTTTGTTTAATGCAGCAAACCTACAGTGCAAACCTTTATTATTTGACTGAAACTAATAACTCTTCCATGGCAGCTAAAATGAGTAATTAACACAAATGTCAAATTTATTTTTTTGTGCTTGTTTTAAAAGATTCAGGTTGGTGTTGTAGTGCCTTGTGTTTAAGCTGCAGAGTTGATCACTGAGTTAGGAGATGCCAAGCATGAAGAATGTCTCTGCCTTATGCTCAAGAGTCACAGTGCTGCTCTCTGGTTACATGAGCACATACTGTATTTTGGTATGACCTCTGCCTCCTTCGGCACACAGGGCTGGCTGATCTGGGAAGAAATTGGACCATGGAGAAGGAAGGTGCTCTGGGTCACCTGCCCTGAGTGCCACTGATGTCACCAGTGTGGCTGTCATGGCAAGAGCAGTGAGGAGTGTCTGATAGGTGAGGCAGAGGGATACTGTGCTGGAGAAACAGATGCCCTCCTCCCTCTGGGCAGCAGTGGATTCCAGTCAGATTTTCTCTATTTGTTGCTCACTGTGTGCTGTGTTTTTTTTTCCTGTAGACTGTGTTTGTGGCAGTTCTGAGCACGTATACCTGGGGGGGGGGGAAATCAGTGGGAGCTACATGTTGAATGTATAAAATGCTGTAAGATTACTAACAGCTTTGGGAAATTAAGCTCCGAGTGTCTTAATTTTGGCACCCACAATTAGCAAGAAACTTCTGGCAACTTTGATCTCTCTATCATGGGGCAGCACCATCCCCTCTCCCATGCATGCTATGAGGAAACATGCATCGATTTT
Source organism: Hemiprocne comata (assembly GCA_020745705.1). Lineage (NCBI taxonomy): Eukaryota > Metazoa > Chordata > Aves > Apodiformes > Apodidae > Hemiprocne > Hemiprocne comata. Next base: position 42,674,300 of record CM036588.1, read on the forward strand.
TTGAAGCTCTCTGACTTTAGGGTAAGACCACAAGGAAATTCAGTAGTGGTGTTTACAGGGCTGCTTGTGGAAAACAGGCCTGCAGGCCACACACTGGGTAAGGAGGACAAATAGCTGAACTGAATAACCACGCATACAGTTAAAGCAGCAGAAGCCCTATGGAAAAAAGTATGTGTTCATGGAATTAAATGCTGTATGATGCCATACACTCAGGGTTGTGAATGTACATTGTAGAGGCAACATGAAGTCTGCAGGCCTCAGCTTTTGACTGGCAAGCTTCACTGGATGCACATTTGTTTAATGTAGTTGTCTGTATACAAAACTCTAAGTGGACACGGGGTAGACTTCCGGTGCTGCAAAGACATTGCCTTTTCCACCAGCTGCACGTCTTCCCCACATCTCCTCTTATCTCACATGCTACGTGATTTATTGTTGCTTAAATCACAGAACAAATAAATGGCTTAATAATCAAAGTCCTTAATCAAGATGCCCTGTTCTGTACTTCATCATTGGTTCAAACCTTCCTTGTGGCTGCAGATTGGCTTGTTGACTATTTGCTGTTTTGTTCCTTCTATCTCAATCTCTCTGTTTTGCTGCATGAAAAAAACAGACTCCGAAGTTTCTACTAACTTTTCCAATCTATGTATTTCAGGAAATGGAAGATGCTAGTTTCTCTCTTTCTGCATATTTTCAAAGTCAGCACAGAGCCTCTCCAACATGATATATCAGTAATTCCATTTAAACTGGAGAATTATCTTGCAACATATATCATCAGTATATTTTAGTTTCATTTTGTCTCAAATGGTTCAATAAAATTAAACTGGACCTGCTTTCTGCAATTGTCCTGGATATTTTCCATTCCTGTTGTAATTGTAACATCTATTTATTGTACATTTAAAAAGAGGGAAAAGAGAAATCTCTGCTGCTCCCTGTAGTCTGAATGTCCCTGAACCTAACTCTGCTTCTTCAAGCTTATGAACAGTTTAATAGTATCAGACACATGGGAGCCTACTGTCACTTCATTAATAATTCATAAAAAAAGCAATAATGCTTGAAAAAAAGAAGCATGTCCTGATTTCCTTACCCAAGTCAGTACAAATAAAATTGCTAGATAATAGGAAATGATGAAGAGATAAAAGTGGTCCATCCCAACTGAAGTCAGCTGGTTCTTCTGGCTCTAGTCCTTGCAGCACTAGAGGGTTTCTGACCCTTTTGGTTGCCACTGCTTCTGTTCTTGTGTGAGTAGCTGGGTAAGTCCTCTGTACCCACCTGCCCTCTGGCAAGCCTGTTCTTCCTCTTCCATTGGCTGGGGTTTTCTTCAGTCTCGTCTTCAGGTGTCCTTCACCCTCCTCATCCAAAGATCTGTCTATCAAGTCATCATGACATGTATGTCTGTAAATCTTGTGCTGCTGTAGAGCACCTTCCTTCCTGTCTCCATTAGACCCTCGTATTGGTTGCATTAATTTCTAACTGACAGCTCTCCTCTTCCCTGAGCTGTGAAAGGCAGTTATTTCATGGCAGCAGCCATGCTGTTGTGTCAGTTTTGAAGTTAACTTTATCTCCATGCAGTTCAGGAGATCATCCTAATTGCCACTGAACCTCTTTGGATCTTGTCACTTCTGCTGCCTTCACCACTTCTTCTCCATTCTTCAACTAAATAGAACCCCCTTCTCCTTTTCTTCCTCAATCCATCCTCTGGGCTCAGCAGTTCCCTGCCTGCCAGCTGTGACCAAAGGCAGTAGGTGTCTGTCCACAGTCTCTGGCCATCTCACAGCACACGGTGTCTGCCTGCTGCAGTGAGACCACATGATGTGCAGGTGACAGACTGTCCTCAGACCCCCTGCACAGAGGGATTGCATGTGAGATCACTCGCCTACCTTGAACATGGACTTGCTCTCCAGAAGCAATCTTCAAATGGGGAGTTATCTGCATGGCTGCATGGCTCCTGCTCATGCCTGGTGAGATGCTGAGCACAGCTACCTTGGCTACCCTCAGCCCTGCTGCCTGCTTTGGGACTGGGCTTGCTTGTTCTGCTCCCTTTATCCCATCCTCACAGATATCCCCTAGCACAGAGCACTGGGTACCCCTGGCCTATTTGCTCTGATGAAATAGCAGCCCTGGTGTTTTCAGAGCCAGAGGGAGGCAGAAGGAAAGACAGACAGCATTCAGGAATTTTGCTCCTGTGCAGCTGAGTTTAAGAGAAACATTCAGGCACTATCTGCAGAGTGGCAGACCTGTGCTTCGGCGGCAGCCCAGGACCCATGCCTGATTATTTGCTATTTGAATAAGTGCTCTGGCATAAGGGTGTGGATGCTGGCAAGACATCTGGGGAAGAATCTTGGGTACACCAGCAGCCCAGATTCCCAGGGAGAATAAGCGTGTGGACTGCTGTGTGGCAGAGCTGCAGGCTAAAAAGAGTGCTTGTGGCTTTGAGTCCAAGGCAAACAGACCCTAAAAAGCATTCTGGCTGATGTGTCCACATTGCCAGGACAGCCCTGCTGGCAGAAGAGCCAAAGAGGAGAAATCATGTCTTGGTTGTATTGCCACTGCCTTTGCCATGCTACTCAGGCACCTTGTGCAGGCAGCATGGGGAATAAACACTTCTTGCCCCAAGGAGTGGGGCACTTCTCACCTGTCAGGCAGCTCCTGCTAGAGTGCTCCCTTTGCTGTAGTTCCTCAAGTGATCCACTCTCCAAACTCTGCTCCTACCAGAGCTCAAACCCTGTTAGACTCCCCACTGCCCCTGTCCACACTCCCAGCAGAAGGTGTTAGTGGGAGTGATGATGACATGCTTTGGCTGAAAAGACTCATCTGGCCTCACTGCAGCTCTGGTTCCTGGCGGTGGGTGCTAGGGGCCAGTGCACGCCACGGAGACCCATCCATCTGCTCAGCTGTTTCTGGGCTGACCTGCACAAGTGCACATGCAGTGGTCAGTAAAGATCACGAGACACCCTCTGGACTGAGACACGCTGCCAGAACAATGAAGCATACTAAGGTTAGTGACTTTCTCAAGCCAGCGGCTGGGAGATATCCAAGGAATGCAATGGGAATATGACTCTGCTGGGATGCTGCCAGCGACTTAGGATCACATGCCTACATGATGCTTAATATGCCATGCAGTGCCTCTGGGCATCTGGTGCCAAGCAAGGCCTTCACACCAGAGGCCCGGTGCTGCACAGTGCAGAATCTGGAGTGGGGAGCCAGAGTGGGACAATTAGCCTCTAAAGGACTGGGGCCAGCTGCCTTGGCATCATCCTCTCCTCCTCCTCCCCTCTCCAAGGGTTTCCCACTGTGGTTTGCCTGTGGGCTCCTCTGAGCACCACAGCAAGGTCCTCTGTGAAGCTATGGAGGCAGCTCTGGCCTTTAAATAGCCTGCAGAACTGCTAGTGATTGTGTCCAGTGTCCAGTGTTTCCTTTGACTCAAAGAACTTCAGATGAGATATGGATCTCTAGGGGAGGTAATGTGACCTTGGAGCTAGAGCTAAGTCACTGTGGACAGGTATTGGAATAAATCGTTCTGCCTTACTGCCTGCTTTGGGACTGAGCTGACTTGTTCTGCTTCTTTTTCCCCAACCCTCAAGAGAGATTTCGTCTACAGAATCAGCTTTGTTAAACACACCTTACCTGAGGCTGACAGCACCCTCTTCTGTCTCTTCAGCAGCTCCCTTAATATCATCAAAAGGCAGTGGGTTTATTAGCAGGCAACAGTTTAGCTAAATCATGAGGTTACCTGAACTTAAATGCATGTTTGTAGTGGTTGAAGCTCCAGAAGAAAGTTTAATACTTTGAACCTGATGTGCTTGAATGCTTGATACCAGCTACAGAATGAAGAAAATTATTCCCTTCCAAATGTATGTTTGAAATCTCGCCATTTATGCCCACACTTATGTTTCTGAGTGCCTGAGCTGTGTTGTTTAAATGTTTGTGGGAGGCAGGAGCATAGATTTCCAGGAAAGAAGTCTCAATAGACAAGAGGATAACCTTCTTCATTATGTGATTGTCCTGGAACAGGCTTGTAAACACAGAATACCATTTAACACAGAGTAGGAGGAGCAGTTGCTTCCTTTTGTTAGGCTGTGAATGACAGGTCGTTCTTCTGACAGCCCCAAGACATTTAGGAGTATGAAACTCTGCTCTCTAATAACTACGGAGACAGGAGGCACCCAGAGAAATGCCTCTAGTGGAAGCTTTTGGTCTAGTCGCTGTAATTTATTTTTTTAAGTAATGTCAGGGCATTAAAACTTAACAAGAGCCAAAAAAAGATTTGTTAGCTGTCTTGTATCAGGAACTACTGTTCCAAACTGTTTTTTTTGCAGGTCTCAGCACCACGGGGTCCAAACTCCTAAGGTTCCTTTCACAGTGATAATACAGATAAGAAACCCTGCCTAGCGGGCTGAGAGTGTGATACCCAGGAAAGCTGGGGGCCACAGGAAAGGCATTGGTGGCAAAAACATAGCAGCACTGAAGAAGGATTAGAATGTCAAGTTTTTTAGGTGTGTGGTAGATGTGTTTCTAGATCTCTGGCAAGGAAAGTCTGCAAAGTCGAGATTAATTACCACAGAAAGAGTTAAATAAGCTTCGTAAGAGGCAACAGAGAAGGAGAAAACCCTGATAAAATGTTGTTGTTGTTAGATTCGATGGTCAACATGTCATAAAAAGGGTGAAGTATTTGTAAAATTCTGAATGACAGAAGTCCACAAGGTGTGTCATTTTAAAATAGACACAGGAGCGCAAACAGAGCCCTGCACAATGTTAACAGAGTTCACGGAAGGTAAATGGAATAAAATCCCATTGCACAATAGAAGGGTATCCAGAGTGCGCAGCCCTGTCAGCCTGCCAGCAGTGTGAGATTTGGGTCTGCTACAGACAAAGAAGTCATGCCCTATAGACATTTGTACTGCTGATGCTGCTGAGTTGTGGGTAGCCAGCTCCAACATAAGGTTAGGACTGGGCACAATTGAAGGAACAAAGGAAAATGGGCTTGACAAAACCTTTGTTGTAGCAGACCACATGCAAGTTTTCGCAGGTCCAAGGGGATTATTGCACTCAGTTGCAAAAGAACATCCATGCATTAATACCTAGAAAAACTCCACTGATGGTCCTGGCCGGACCATAGGGTAAAACGGAGCTTAGGCAAGAGGAAGAAGTCAGTAAAACTCCAGAGACTTGGGAAAATATGGAAAAGCAGTTTTCCCAAACGACCTCAAGCAAATTGAGCCTTTGCTTAAATCTGAGATAACATCATGGCACTGTATCCCCATGCTGCAGTTCCTAGGAAGCCAGCCCAGCAGGCAGATCCTCAGGCTAGGTACAGTTGTGTTTGCTTCAGTGATGCGAGTGCTTCTCCGCATGGGGTCACAATGAAGTTCTGGGAGGGACACGTCAGCTCACAGATGCCATCTGTCCAAACCCGGGTGCCTCCTATTGCTAAAATTATAATTTGTCCTCTGGTGAGCAAGCCCTGTGAATAAGCAAGTATTTGGTTATCTCCTTCAGGCTGTTCACTCCTTGCATTTGGCAGGACCTTGTGCACATTACTGTAGTTGTTTTGGATGCACACTTTCTCCCTTTTGGCAACTTTTGCTGTGAACTCAAGAGGAAAGCAGGAAAGCAATTCTCAGATTCTGCTTAAAAGAGTTTTTAAAGGCCAGGAGAAGCTGCTAGAGGGAAATCTGTCAGAAAGTTGATTTTAAGAAAATCAGTTCATGTCTAAATTCAATGTAAGAGGGCAGATGCTTTGATGTTGGCAAACCAATTCTTGATCCTCAGATGGATGGAACTACAGGACTACAAAGCATTATTATTAAACCAAACACTGAGTTATTCAGAGGCATAAAACAATGAATTATTGAGGGGGAGGCCTCAAATCTGCCTTGCAATAGCCCACCAGTGCATCACTTTTGAATGTGCTGGGAAGGCTGACGACCTTCACAGGCAGGGGAAGGCTGTTGCAGTTCACATCAGTGTTCTTGAGCTCTCAGGCTATTTATCCAAAATGCTGAATTTATAAGCCACTTTCCAATGAAAAGAACAGGACCTGTGTGAGGCTTCTTAGCTGAGAAAACAAACAAAGAGGAAAGAAAAAGAAGAAAGAGACCAGTCCTCTGACTTCTTTCTCACTTTCTGCCTTAGGACATGTGGCGTGGTCTTTAAAAGGATGTGGTAAATCTCTGTGTACCTCTGGGTTTTCTTAGCATGCCTTTGCATCTGCTGGGACTCCAGCAAAGATGGAATCATGCCCGGACCCCCGTTCATCCCCTTCGTCTGCCCTCCTCTTCTGTCCAATAGCTCCCCTTTGGACACAGAAGTAACAGGGAGCCTGTGACCAGATCCTCAGTGGAACTTCAGGGAAATCCACCCCCCGGTGTCACTCTCAGGTTTGTGAATTGGAAGGATCCCATTTGTTTCACCAACACCTCACAGCCCCTTGGAAGCCTTTCCAGGAGGTTCCTGACAGGGTCCAGAGGACCTGTCACCAGGAACCCCTTCACAGCCTAGGGCTGGAGGTAAATGGTGTTGCTTTCCTGCTTGCACTGTGATATTCACAGTCCAATTTACAAACCCCTCTGATCTATTTGTAGTACAGTCAATAAGCCAGGAAATATTACAGAAGCTGCCCTCTGCATCTGTGATTTATGTTTCTTGCTAAATATAAAGCTCGCAAAGCTCAGCACATCAATATTTTGGAATGGAGCACATGGAAATATCTGATGGATCGGGGAGAACAGATTTCTGCGGCCAGTCACTCACACTTGCCCTTTTGTAAGCAATCTGTCTTTCCCTGTAGTATACGGTGGAATCTGGGCACAACAGCTGGAGTTTCAGTATCTCTGCATGCTTTACTTGTAAGAGAGCCTGGATCTGAGCCATCCAGACACTGACCATCCACAGATGCAACTGGAACATTGGCATTGCGAGAGTCTCTCTGAGTTGCAAGGGGCTGTGTGGAGCACATACCCCCCACCCTGGACCTCGTGCTCCAGTCTGCAGCCGTGATGGCGCATCTCTGTAGAGTGCATTGGGAAACAAGTCATGCTACAGGGACTCCACATCTTCTCCTAGTTGTATGCTGGGATGGTACCTGCTTAGCTGAGAGACTGGTGCTCCTAGTCAGGGCTCTTGGGGCCTCATCTCTGTAAAAGCAGTAACTATCAAAACTGAAGCCAAATAAGTCCCTGCACCTGAGTCAGGGCTATTCCAACCACAAATGCAGGTTGGCCAGGGAATGGATTGAGAACAGCCCTGAGGAAAAGGACTTGGTGGTGTTGATTGATGAAAAGCTTAACATGAGCCCGCAATGTGTGCTTGCAGGCAAGAAAGCCAATCGTGACCATGGCTGCAGCAAAAAAAACTGTGGCCAGCAGTTTTGAGGGAGGTGATTATCCCCTCTACTCCACTCTCATGAGACCCCATCTGGAATACTGTGTCCAGTTCTGGAGCCTCCAACACTGGAAGGACATGGAACTCCTGCAGAAGTTCCAGAGATGGGCCACGAAGATGATCAGAGGACTGGAGCATGTCTCCTGAGAGACTCAGAGACTGAGAGAGTTGAGGTTGTTCAGCCTAGAGAAGAGAAGGTTCTGGGGAGACCTTACAGTGGCTTTCCAGTACTTGAAGAGGCCTACAGGAAAGCTGGGGAGGGAATTTTATAAGAGCACGTAGTGATATAACATGGGGGGAATGGCTTTAAAATGGAAGAAAGTAAGTTAGATTAGGTAGTAGGAAGAAATTCTTTAGTGTGAGGATGATGAGACACTGGAACAGGTTGCCCAGGGAAGTTGTAGATGTCCCCTTTCTGGAAGTGTTCAAGGTCAGGTTGGATGGGACTTTGAGCAACCTGGTCTAGTGGGAGGTGTCCCTGACAATGGCATGAGGTTGGAACTAGATGATCTTTAAGGTTCCTTCCAACCCAAACCACTTTATGATCCTATGATTCTTAAAATGGTGTAAATCTGGGATTCAGAATGGGGAGATGTACCCATTCAGAGAAAGGAAGAGTGGCCAGTGAATAACTGCCAGTGAGCCTAGACTGCCTTGATTGCACAGGACGAGCAAAGCATGCAGTGTGTGTACACAACATTTTGTGCACTGTAGGCTTATATCCCCAGCTGCTATAAATCACTTTAGCTCTGGTACAGTCAAGGGACTTTTTCCAGATGAGAATCTGGTCTTGGGTGGAGCTATGCCAGACCAGCATCACCCTGGATATGGATGTAACAAGCAATGTTGCAGATCTACCACAGAGGCATCCAATATTTTTGACAAATCTCTCAATGCAATGCTCGTTTTATCAGCCCATGGTATGTTGTTTTTGTCAGAGGAGGAATGTAGCAGAGGAAAGGTGTGTGGCATTTTTAGTGTATCGGGTGTATCTGTGTGGCAGATGTCCTCTGACCTGTCAGACAGTCAGGCTGAGCCACGGTTTAGGAACCTTAGTGGAATAAATTAGAGTGTACTGTGAAAAACACACAAAAACTCTCAAAATAAGGAAAAAAAAAATCAAAACAGCAATCCTTTTTACAAACCCTTTCACAGTTCCCTTTTGTGCATTCTTTAGCATCTAACATTTATTTTGGAGTGGGGCAGAGAGGTGGATTGGCTGCTTGCCTGCTTTGTGGGGTGGAGAGCTTTGCATAAAAGGAAGGAGAAAGAGAACATCAAAACCAGATTGAGGGGAAAGCAAAATCACCTCTTTGCTGAGTGCATTTACGGTTTTGTGCAAATTTGGGATATAATGTTTATTTTCCAGCTATTGCGATTCTGAATTTGTCCTGCTGAATAGCTTAGTGGAATGGCTATGACAGTGTGAGAATGCATATGCTTATTCTCATAGAAGAAAGACTGAACTTTAACATGAAGTGGAAAGTAAAAGGTGTGTGTAGCTAGTCCTGTTATGTGTAAACCACTGAGTACTGACTTCCTTGCATGATTCTCTGTAATTCTGTCTATGAATCACTGCTTCCCAACGCACAGGTTCGAGCTAGCAGTGTAAACCTATTGTTCTAGCTGATCGAATTTCTCTGATGTATTTGATTCTGCTGCATACCAGAGTGCATCTGAGATAAGGGCTGGTTCAGCAACCGTCCCGGCAGGGGAAAGTCAGATTGCAGCCTGGAATGCCAGCCCTGGGTCGGGGGGGGGCCTCACCAGGGTGCTGGAGCATAATAGAAACCCTCTGGTCATCAAGCCTACCAGTCAACAGATACACAACAGTTGCCTTCTCCAGCACGTACTCTGTGCACCACCAAATAGAAGACATAGTAGGACTGTGGGACACCTCCTAATATCCTCAAAAATTGTCCTTTTGAAAAGGACCTGAAATTAATGCAAAAAGGATGAAAAGGCACAATTATAAAGTGCAAGAAAGCAAGGCTGATGTAAGTTATGGCTCTTTCTGTATTCTCATGAGCTCACAAAGGACTTGTTAGATAAAACTCCAGTAATGCTCAACCTTTGTCCTGGAGAGTTGTACCAAATCACTGCAGTGAGCCTTTCCTGGAAGAGCTTCTAGAGCCACCTGTTTGTTGAGTAGGAAGCGCAAGGCCCGACAATCACTTACCAGAGCTCCGATTTTCCAGATAAAATGCCCAGCTTTCTTCTACCATGCCTACAGCCTGTATTTTGGCCTGGGTGTGTGTTGCTCTACAGTTGGATGAAGCCTCCAATTCGCCTGTCCCAGACAGCAATCTGCCAGCCAAAGCAGGTACAACTTAATCTCAAAAATGTCAAACAGAAAATCATACTATGGGCAATGTCAAACTGTTGTGCTTAAACAGTCATCTTTGCCTCTAGTCACTATCACTAGAAAAAAGATGCCCTCTTCAGAGCCATAATGTGTTGACATTGCTTGCCAGATCATGAGAAACAGCCAGGCAGTTGCACTCTTATTCCTTCAATAAAAATGGCAGCAGAAGAAGACTCCTTCCAAAGTGAAGGACTGCAGAGATGGTAGGTATGGCATAGAGACGTTCTTAGGTTTCTGAGGTCAGGAGGGGATCATTTAGTTTTAAGTCACACATATCACAAGCTACTGAGCAACCTTGAATTTGCACTTGCTTGGATTACAGAGGAGCTTTTAGAAAACCAACAGCCTTGATTGAAAGATTGGTCATGGCAGATAATTCATCACAGCTCCTGGTGTATGGCTCCCAGTAGCTAGTTGGCTGCTGCCTCACTTGTAGTTTATGTTTTTCTTTGACAGATAAAAGATCTTGTTTTGTCTTCACGGGCTTTTCAGTCTAGTGGATAATTGTCAAATTTACTTTCCCCTAAAAGTGTTGATCAAAACATCACTTCCTTTTTTGTGTAGCTCACCATGTTAACTCAATGTCTAAGTGTGGGATCCATCTAGCTTCATTAGCTACCTAAAATTACACCTCTGTTTGGAACCAGTTTTCTGGCCTCCCTCTAAGTTTTGGAGAAGTACAGGCTCTTTTAGAGGAAAATTTTTCATGCCTAATACATTCACACCTCTCTAAGGACAGATGAGACTTTTTTATAAATGGGGTTATGTCTTCTCCAGACCATCAATGAAAATGTGAAATAGCAGAGGGTCTAGAGTTGATGTCTAGGGGAACTCTGCAGGAAATAGGTGAGAAACAGCTACCCATTTATAATGACACTTGAAACTCCACCTATTAGTTGACTGATAATCATTTCAAGGGTGCCTTGTATTACATATTTCTTTAATAAAAATATTGTGTGATACCAAGCCAGATGCGTCACAAAAGCTTAGGTAAATCACATCAACTTCTCCTTCCACTGACTGAATCTGTAAATCTCCTAAATCTGAGATTACAGTCTAACCTGACACAGATTCACTTCATGGCCCTGTGGGTGAGCAACAAGGGAAAGTGCTCCTTTCAGGACGCTGTCTTTTGAGGCCTGAATATGCCACCTCTACCATCTGAATACAGACAAACAGGGTTAAAAAATCTCTGTGCAAAGCATGCCTCTGTGTACTTACATCTATTATATATCACTGAAAATGCAAACTATGGCCTCAAGCCAATCACATGCTTTCAATTACAGAAGATAGTACTTTCAAAGAACTGGAATATTTTGGGCATCTGATCCTTAGGGCCAAAGGTTGTTCAGCTGCAGGGTCTTCTTCTGAGAGGCCAAGAAAGCCTCCTGAGATACAGGCCCCAAAAGTCCAGTGGTTGTTCAACCAGGCAAACCTCAATCAGGGACATGCACTATTACAAACTTCTCTCTCTTACCCTATGTGTAGTATATTTGATTTCTTCTTTGCTTATTTCTCCCATAAGTTGGTCTGGATTTGGTTTGGTTTGGTTTGGTTTGTTTGTTTGTTTCTTTGTTGTGGGGTTTTTTGGTGAATTTACAGTGGTTTGGACCTTGAATGCACTATTCTGAAAACAATCCATAGTTTGGAGGCAACTGGGTCCTGCAGTCCACATATCATCAACTCACAATTTCATGTCTTGTTAGCCTTGCTTGTAACCAGGCAAGATTGTGCTGTTTGATTGAAGAATAATGTCCAGACAAGCATCTGGCCTTGATTTGAAGACATCAAGAGATAGAGAATCCAGCACCTGCACTCGCTGCTTAGTAGCTAAGCACCCGCACTGTAATCCAATTTATCTGGCTTCAGCTTTCGCTTGTAGAGCCTTGATCTTCCTCTCCTTCTGGCTTAGAGAGGCCTCATGTCTTTAAATCTTCTCTCACTCTGGCTTTAGATAGGCAAAATAAATAGAGCTCTATAAGTACAAGAAAGATACTGGTAAACTGGTGAGAGTCCAACAGAGGATGACTAAAACAGCTGGCAGCTGGGACATATACGGTGTGTGAGGAGAGGTTGAGGGAACTGGGATAGCTTAGCCTGGAGAAGTGAAGGCTACAGGGGAGCTGCCTGCTGTTTTCCACTGCTTAACGGGTGGTGAAGTGAGATTTCTCATGGAAGGGCACGATGGAAGAATGAGAAGCAATGGCCATAAGTTGCAGCAAAGGCATTTTCTGACTGGACATAAAGTCTTCATTGCGGAGGGTGATAAAGCACTTGTGTTTGTCCAGAGATTTTCAGAACCTGGGCAGATGAGGCCTTGAGCAATCTATTGGCTTTGAAGCTGGTCCTGATTTGTGTGGCCTGAAGCAGTCCCTTGCTGGTTAGTTTATTTTTCTTTTCTAAGTCACACTTCATAAGACAATTGTCTACATCCATAGAGACTTCTCTGTGGTTCTTTTTTAAGCACTGTCACTCAAAGTTCAAGCATCTTCTAAAAACTGCAAGCAGAATTGACTGCAGATTCTGGTATTTTTCAGCAGTGCCATGGAAAGGTTGCCTTCTTCTATAAGCCTTTTTGTATCTCAAGGGATTGTATTAGCCTTAGCACACCCCTAGTCTTGGTAAGTTCAGTTCTACTCTTCTCCTTGATCATTTTCCAGAATGCCATCCCTGGGCTTTCTGAATGGCTCACATTCCCTGTTCCTAGATGCATATATTAGCATTTGCTTCATTAAACATGTGTTGTTTGAAGGGCCTAATTTAACAAGTGATACAGTCAGGCAGTGTTACTGCCATGCCTTCAACATTGTTTACCCATCTGCCAATCTTTGTGTCATCAACAAATGATTACCAGTGGTGGTAATTTCAAGCTTCTGGCTCATTGATGAAAATGTTGTCTAGCACAGAGCCTACTACCACTCTCACCAGCCACACATTTTCCTTCAGCAAGAGTTTTCTGCTGACAGCTGCTTTAAATCTGTCAGGCACTTTGCTCTTCGTGCCATTTCACCTGTGCTTTCCTGATGTTTGGTTATGTTAATTTGTAATTAGGTTGTTATGTGGTGCTAAAGGAGACACTTCATCAAGGCCTATCATGTAACTGTTGACTAGTGACTTCACTGTCCATTCCTGTAAACTCATCAAAAGAGTGCTATTGTATTTATTTAATGAGACATACTTTCCACAACGCCATGTTATGGGAATTAATTGCCTCCTTTTTTTTCTTTCTTTTTTGTCTTGTCCTTTTATTCTTTATCAGTTGAGTCCCATGTCAGTTTTTCCATTTTGCTTGGACTGGGGTTAGGGTAAGTGATCTATAGTTACCTTGCTCATCCAGCTTGCCCTGTTTGAACTGGCATCGTGCTAATGTTCCTTTCGTTTTCTGGAATCTCCCATTTCACAAGACGCTTTCAAAATTAATCCGAACAGGCCTCAGCTAACAATTTAATGATTCCTGAATGCAGATTATTTAAGTCTGCTGACTTAGAAATGCTTTGTCTTTAATAGATGTTTAACTTCCAAAGACATTTAACAGCAAAGCAGGAATGTTTACTGAACGGCTTCTGCCTCTTCATGTTAATATTACTGCTTTTGCTGTCTTTATCCAGTAACGAGCGTAAGTGATTACTGCAGTTCCCTGTGTTCTGAATATCCTTTGGAAAATGTCCTTCTAGTTGCCTTGTGTCCTACTGGCCATGTATTTTCCCCTAGATACTCTTAACATTGAAAATCTTCGGTTTTAAAACTCTGAAGATTTAAAAATCCATTTTTTTCTCATTTGTTTACTGAAAATTCTTTTATTATTCCTTATTGCTCTCATAAACTTTAACACAAAGCTTTTGTCTAACATTGTGGCAGTTCATTTTTGCATGCTTACAGCTATTGGACATCTAATAAAATTTTCCTGGATGTTCCTACTTTCATTCATGTTTTTCCTGTCTCAGTTTTTCCTCACAATCAACTCCTAATTTTGGGTTTGAGAAATGAGCTCTTCTGAAGCCCCAGTGCACATATAACTGTTAGGGGCAGCCCTCTATTTGAACATAATCAGGTCACTGTTCCCTTGACAACTGTCAACTCTCAGCCCAATAATTCATTAATCTCTGTCAGAATGAAGTCCAGAAGAGTTACCACATGATGGCTCCTTGTGTTAGAAAACAGCCTATAGATTTCCCCAAATCAGGAGGCTTTCTCAGTGGCTGTCTGGAGCTCCTAGTGTACATAAATCCCCTGCAACACCTTCTTTCTTTCCATGCATTTCTCATGTAATTCCTATTCCATGGTCTGATTTTATGGCATGATTCACACAGTCCATTTTCACCAACTCCATCTTTCCTAAGCAGGTTATTACCAGTTATTTTAACATTCCGATCATGAAAATTGAAACCAGCAGATTTGAGTAATGCTGATTATATCACATTTCTTCTCACTAATGAGAATTTCCAGTTCCCCTTGCCTGCTACCCAGACGCCTAATGTCTACATAAAAGCAAATGGAAAATGTCTTCTCTTCACATTTTTTGTCACACGATTAAATCATTTTGCAACATGCAAAGCTTGTTTGTAGTTCCTTAACCCACAGTTCTTGCATTGTGTAATGCCTCGATTGCTGCTAGATTCCGGTGAGGAAGATGAGTTCTCCCTTCTCACCAGCAATACGCCTGTCATCCTGTTTATACAGGGGATGTGACCTAGTGCCCTGCAAAACCCAGACCTTCAACATCACCTCCCTCAGCTAACTAGTAGTTAGTTTATCCTTGTGTTCTGTCATCAATGGGCCTAAAAGGGTTTTCAGTAGGTTATTTGAACCTCACTCTTCTTTGCATCCTTTCCAAGGGTCCCCAAAGCTTGTACTATCTGTGCTGCTCCATGTGATGTTGAATCAGGAATTTCCCCATTTACAGTTACCAATGAGACTTGCTAGAAGAAAACACAATCCAGTACCTTTTGTGCAGTCATCCCTATTATTTTCTCCAGGGATATGACTTCCCACCTCATTTTCTTCATGCCCATGTTCTCATCCCTTTCGCAATTTGATTTCCTTCACAAGTTCAAGAATGCCTCTTAGTTAATTTCACAGAGTTACTATCAGCCTGTCCCTTAACAAGTTCCTGACTATTATTTTTTCTTCTGTTTGAAATTCTTTCTTCTAACCAGCCTCAGGTTAATGGAACTTGTCCTAAGTATCCACATGAAGTACTGAGTTTGGACTTCATTTGCGTAAACATAGCAAGTGCAGTCAAATCATTATTATTTGGATGTAAGCAACCACTAATCTGGTCACTGATCAGTTTGTCTTCTCTGCCAAGGTCAGGTCATACATGAAATTACTGCATAAAGGGTGCAACTCTTTGTGAATTGAGACACTGTCACTTGTAGTTCTGAACAGTGCATGGATAGCTATATACTGAGGGTAGCACCCTATGTCACTCTGATGGAAGTACCCCAAAGTGTTTACTGGGATCATTGGTTACTGTTATGAGAACCTCATATCTCAAAAAGAAAACTTTAGGTAAGTTCATTTTTGGGTGAGTGGCTCCAATTGCCTTTAAGGAGGTGTGATTTCCAGAGTGCAGAGGAGCTGGACTGTGCTGGAAGCAGTTCTGTCTGGTCTGTCTGGACTGTTTGTTTAAATCAGAATAGTTTCCTGAACAGTTTGTTAAAAGCTGTATCATCATACTCTTTCCCTGGCTGCTGCCTCTCCTGGGAACTATGGTGTCCAGATTGACTTACAATCATAGAATAGAATAACAGAACCATGTGTGTTGGAAAAGATCTTTAAGGTCAAGTCCTACCATTAACCTAGCACTGTCAAGTCCACCACTAAACTTTGTCCTTGAGCACCACATCTACACATCTTTTAAATACTTCCAGGGATGGTGACCTGACCACTTCCCTTGGCAGCCTGTTACAGTGCCTGACACCCCTTTCAGTAAAGAAATTTTTCCTAATATCCAATCTAAATGTCCCCTGGCAAAACATGAGGCCATTTCCTCTTGTCCTGTTGCTTGTTACCTTGGAGAAGAGACCTTAATGGTGACCTCTGCTTTCTACCTACTCAGAGCCAGACATGGGACTCCACCTGGAGGGGAAGGGACTGAGTACTTGCTGGATGCCTTCACACTCAGCCAGAGGGGTTGGTTTCTTGTCTCCATCTCCCTTCATTCTCTGACCCAGACTCAGAGGTCCCCAGAGTAAGTAGGGGGAAAATCCTTGCTCAACCCCGCTGCATCCTTGGAGTAAATAATTAGATGTCTTGGGGTGGCTGCTGCCTTTCTCAAGGTGGCAGAGGGGGGATAGTTCAGAGCTTTCCTTGAAGACTCAGCAGAAGAGACTGTATACGTGTCTTCTGTGGGGCAGCTTTGCAGTCCATAGGGGAGCAAAGCCAGTGATGTTTGTGGTGCACTCACATACCATTTCTGCATCCTCTCCTTGCAGAATCTAATCCCTCTATATGATGGCAATGTAGTTAGATCATGCTAAGAATGGGTCACTAAAACAGCTGAGGAAGATCTGGGAACAGAATCTCAGCTCATGCAGTTAAATGCTGTGATAGGAAGAGTCCATTCATACAGCTTGCGAGTCTGGTCCCTTGGACATGTGATAATTTTCTCTGTCTCATTCAGGCTCTCCTGTCCAGCATGTAACATGACAGTAACTCCCTCATGTCAGGAAGTCCCTCCTTGAAATTTTATTTCACTGTCCTCATGAATTAGTGGCATTTGAGGACATGATCTGTAGGTTTGATTTGAAAAAAAGTGGAGCTGGAATTGAGTTTGTTTCATCTGGGCATTTGCTGGTGAATCTAGAGGCCATCATATAAGGCTGGGCTAACCTCAGGTGTGGAGTGAGACTATTGAAATGTAATTGCACTCCCAAGACACAAATATGTCTTCCAGACCATTGTCTTTGGGCTGCAACATACATGCACAGTGACCCTAGAAGGACCTGGATCCTGGCTCTTGATAAATGACATTATTTCACTTATTTATTTATTTATTTTCTGCCTGTTGCGACATTGACCAGGGAAACCTGCCCCACCAGTTTTGCCATTCCAGTTCTCCCATTCATTTCTGGCTTCCAGCCCCACTATAAAGTCAATAGTAGTCAATGAAACAATAATGGGAGAGGAGGACCAGGATTAGAGACAGAGCCCATCTCTCACCAGCAGACATGTGACTCCAAGGCTAAGTGTTGGCTTATAATTATTATTAACAAATGGAACCTGGGAAGGAAATGTGATCTTCCCTTTGTGCAGTCTGCAAGGTCTACCCTTGAATACGCTTCCTGGGAAAAAGATACAACCTTCTGCATAGTGGAGAAAGGCAGGGTCTGTGGTTTTCATTTGTCTGCTTTCTGAGTGACTGCATTACTCTGTGGAAAGTTTTTTGCACTTTCGAAGTCCTTTTGTGAAGATCAGAAATGTGAGCTAGTCAAAGCAAAATAAATCAAAGTTGTTACCATTATCCCTTCCTCAACCTCACAGTTCACTCCAGCAACGATGTGACTTACAAGAAATTCCCTGGCTTTAGTGGGGAAAGTATCAAATGGAAGAGTATATCCATGTCCTTCAGCATGGCTTAAGATGGTATAGCTGGAAGTTCACCGAGATGAAAACCCAGGGTATATATTGCCAGAACTCAAGTGGCCTAAAAATACACACAGTGATTTCCTGATGTCCTCCACACCCACCAGTAGAGTGCTAATGTGCAGGTCATGGCATGAGATGCTGCAAACAACAGTCTGCTAGGAAAAAAACCTCACCACATATTAGGTTTATTTTTTCAGTGTAAGATGTGCTTCAGTGCAGTTTGAACTCTCTAAATGATCTGTGGCAGGAGGGTTTTTGCCACAGTCCTGAGAAACCACCTCTTTCTCAGGTACCACTACAACATTTGACCAGCTGACTCATTCCTGTACACTTGAATGTCTGGGGTGAGGCTTTTTTGCAAAGAATCTTTTCTTCTCTCATTGAAACCCTTCAGGGCAAGGATTAACTTTTGTTCTCCTGTGTTTGTACAGCACCACACACAATCTTGCGTGGTCCTATGTAGCACAGCACCTTCACAGTCCTCTGAAGAGCTGCTGCTTCTGGTCACAGCTGACTATGGAGCTTCAGTTTTGTTAGATGTTCCTGACAGAACTCCTAACTCTTTACAGATCTGAGGTGAGATATGGATGCCCTAAAAGCTACACACCACATAAAAAGGTCACCTCATTCTACTGGAAGGCCTACTAAAGGCCACGTCTACTCTACATTGTTCCTAAGAGGTGTAAAAGTACATGGCCACATGATTCTTTGGTGGGGTCTAAGTGTTTTTTTGGCAGGAGATTTAGCTTTCCACCTTTCTCACAGATGGGAAAGCCTTGATAGAGAACACCTCCCATTCGCCACAAAGACCATTTTCCCCATCCTGCCCTTCACAGGGTTCTTACCATGGGCAAAAGTTTTCAGGAGCGGGACATTAAGTAGAGAAAAACGTGATCTAGGACTACATAAAAACTTGAGAGGTGCCTTATTTACAAAGACCTGGGCTAGGATCTTTGGTGGGATGGTAGCTACTGAGCATGCTGAAGTCTCTTTCAAAGATAAATATTCCTGAGAGAAACACAGAGTAGCTGAAAAATCTACCAGCACAGACATGGGCATGGAAATATATATAAAAATAGGACTGGAGGTGGTGTATATGTAGGAGAAAGAAGATATCAGATAAAGAGGTTAACAGGTTTTTATTACATGCTCAGTTTAGTGGAAATGAGAAGGAAAAACCTTCTGCTTTTCCTCTTAGCATGCTATCCTCATGGTCTATATTTGTCATCCAGTACTTGAACAGCAGAGAAAAAATTTGCATTGCAGTAAAAATAAACTAGCTTTTTTGTTATTGACTATTTTTATCAAATGTTTAAAATGAAGCATGGCAAAAAAAAGAAAATCATACCCATTCTTTTGCCAATTTCAATACAGATAGAGATGGGCTGAACTATTTTTAACAAGAATAAATACCCCTCTTTGAGGTCTTCCTCTGAATTCCATACCAGGACCCTTTGTGTTCTCTGGCGTGAGTGTTTGATCCAAAAATACATAAAACGCTGCCAAACCACTAACTACAACTGAGACAAAGTTGAGTAAAAATGGAGCCAAAAAAAGTTGTGTGTGTGGCTTCTCTTGAGAGGTTAGATCACTTTTATGTTTTTGAAATATATAAATGTATATAAGTATGTTTATAAATGGCTTATCAGGGGAAACTGCACAGGTAAAAGGAAGGATATAGAGATTAGAGGATGGAGAACGGGGCAGGGAAGTTAAACTCAGCCATTCCATCTACAAACTGAGAAAAAGTGATGGTTTGGTGATCCTTAGAAGGATTATCCTGTAAAACCCTACAATACAGTATGTGAGCAAACCACAGATTTTGGAGACTTACTAAAAGGAGCTGACCGTTCTAGTGCTGATGTGAACTGCAAGACTTGAGATGGAAATTACTGGAAAATTATGTATTGGAAGGGGGTATAAACCCTATGGCATTTAATGTAGCTGTTCCTAAACCAGGAGCGTTGACCCCAAGGTGGTTTTAAGAGTGCATCCACCTGGCAGAAATTCAATTGCAGAAGCCTTTCAAGCAGATATGGGGCTGCAGGCTCGGAAAAGAGGCTGGCATTGGGGAGTGGCTACTCCTAATGCTGGAAGTAGGAAGGTGTTAGTCAGCAGCTGAGGCCACTGTATTTTTTTCTGTCCCCAGCTGGAAAATAAAAGGAGGCTGACCAAGGAGTACCACAGTTCTGAGGAATTATGACTGCTATTTACAACCAATTCATTTAACTTCTGGGAAGGGTCCCAAAAAAAGAATAAAAAAACTGTCATAGACAGTGGGCTATGGGCAGAAATGGGGTGTTACCTTGAGGGACAGTGCAGCCCACTTGTGAACGATGTAGCCGTGTGGACTTACACCATCTGAGGATGTAAACCTAATACCCACACATGTCTTTTGGTGTCCACATATTTGGCTTATAATTATCTGGCATGGAATAAGTGAAAGTAATCTTTCTTTTTTGTGGCACACCAGAAGGTCCTGAAAGGCACCAAAAGTGGTGGCTGTCTTCTAGAGTGTGGTACTTCTATTTCATTCTTTTACCTAAATTTCACTGTTTAATTAAACTGTGTTATGTTCCCTTGCAATGACCCAAATACTCCTTTGTGTCATGGTATGGACCTGACACTCCATGGACTAAATTCTCCCAAACAGCTTCAACGGTTCCTAGTCCTCACTCAGTCAGCAAAGGGCTAGAGGAAGACTCTTTCACATGAAAATAACACAAAGGATTATTTTACTGGTCATAGTGAGGAGAATCTTTAAGCACAAAAACTTTGTGTTAGGTAAATAACTTGCAGTCTTTCACTGAGAACTGGGATCTTGTCTTCTGTTTGCATTTGAAAACATGTCCTGACTCAAACATGTTCAGCCAGAGCATTTCAAACAGGAGAAAAAAAAATCAAGATGGGGAGGCAGGCTTATTTTCTGATACAGCATGAACGTCAGCTTTATCTGGATGAAACAAGCCAGAGATTAAATTTACTCCCTCAAAAGAATGGTGAATATAAAACATTTCTGCAAGGTTTGGGTAAGTCTCATTTGTTTGGATTCTTATCTGTTCTTCACGCAAAAATAATTTTCTTTCCACAGACAGAAATATTTCCAAATCCAAGTCCCTCCTTACCAAAGTGTTAGATCTAGAGACCACAGACCTTCCCCAGCCTCTCCCTTTCCTCCACAAGGCTTCCCTATCAGCCCCAGAATCTGAGCTCTCCCAAGCTTCCTGTTTTCCACAGTGGCATTGTCACTTCCATGGTATTTTCTGAGGAATACACCACCACAGCTGCTGTAGTTTCTACTTGGGAAAATATTGTTTTCCTACTCTGCTGCTGAATCCCCATAAAAACTCTGAAAATACATCTTACCCTGCATGGAGAACTCCTCTGGGAAGTCTACCATGGTCACTCAGTCCTCCAAATACAGTTATCAAGGCAAGAAACTTAATCTTCAAAGCCTGGGGAGTGTTTGATATTCCCAAAAAAAAGTGATTTCAGATTGCTCCACAACTCCCTTGTCAGACTCTGGAAAAAATTGTAGCACAAAGGGAAAGAAAAAAAATGTTCCCTGTCTGTCCCATGCTCTTGCTTGCAAGTAGCTTAATCCTGAAATCAGATTTCATTGCTACGTTGCCATCGTAGTGGACAATATCTATTTTCTCAATCAACTTTTCCCCCACAACTTAAAAAAAACAGCAAACAAAAACTTTAATGAAAATTGGGTTTTTAATCTGATTGAAAAAATGCTTGCAGAAAATGTCTCCTTTGGTAAGTGATGTTTTGGGTTTCTTCTGCTTTTGAAATGCTGCGTTTTCAGAACAAGGCACCTAATGAGACACTGGTGGGCAGCAGGCCCATGGATGGGATGTCAAACAGTGGGACTTACCAAACACTGACACCATTATCTATGAATAGATACTTTATGATTGGGGCCTTGCAAGCAGGAGATGGCAGGAATGGTAGATCCCTGGGATTATTTTAGAAAGACCAGATCTCTCTGGCCTTGGTTTTGCACAGTAGAAAAACGACCTTTCCTCTAATCTGGGCTCCCAAATCATCCATGGAAAAAAAAATACACTTTCTGGTGGTATCTCCTCCTGCTCCAGGCTCTGGCCAATAGATGATGAAGACCTGAGGGAGCTCCTGGAGAAAGTAAAGCTCCTGTGATAGTAAAGGACACAGGAGTGGTATGAGATAAAGCTCGGTCAGTGGAGATGTGGGGTGCTCCTGGATAAGCCCCAGTCAAAGGAGACAACTCCATGTTGTGTTTTCCACCTCCTGAGGCTGCTGTGTCTGGGCTTAGGTGTTTGCATCTGTCTCCTCTCTGCACTCCCTGCCTTCCTGTCTGGCTCTTCCTCCCTTTGTTTACTCACCTGTGAGATATATTGTCTCAAGGCCAGCCGGCCCGCTTCCTATGCCTGGGTTATGTGTTAGTACAATGATGTACTAATCCTTGTTTGGGGTAGCTGCACACGAATGCAGGGCTAATGATAATCCTCTCCTTCCAGCACCAAATACATTGGCTGGCACCCTGACAACAGGCTGATTGGTGTGTCGAGTTTTGTAATAAAAAGCAAACAAAAAAAACCAGGGGTGAGCCAGGATATGGCAGGTGGTGTCTTGGGCAAGCAGCAAGGACCCTCAGGGCAAAGAGCCCTGGAGAGAAATGATGGGAAACCCTGTCCCTTCTGCCCACCCCTCTGCCACCCTACTCCAGCCTACCACCACCACCACCTTGCCCTTCAGTTAGGCTGCTGGAGCATGAGGACAAGGAGGTGAAGGAAAAGTGGCATCTCACCACCTGAGGAGACCCCAAGTGGGCAGCCAGGAAGGACACAGAGAGGACCTCTGCTCCTCCTCCTGTTTCCACCTCACCCCCTGTCCCTCCCAACCACCAAGGGGTTGCCTGGATGCTGGCTGGGATCTAATTTCTGGTGCGGGTTTTCAGACAGTGCAGACATGATGTTCACCTGTCCTTCTGCTTCCTCATGTCCCCAGGGGTGTAATTGGCTGGGTGCTACGGTCACCTGTACTGCAGCTAAGCCTGTGCAGGTCTGTTGTGGATGAGACATGTGAGATTAAATACAGAGAAGTCAATGATTGCTGCTTCGTTCAGGCTGAGAGAGGGAGAGGAGAGTGAGGTCCTGGAAGCCAGGAGCAGAGATGATATTGTGCCATTTAGGGCACAAAATGGAGATTTCAGACATCAGCTCTGGGTTTTTATGTATTGTGTTTGCATGGTTTGGCCCATCACTGCAGTGAGGGCTTCCTGGATTCAGCCTGTGCCTGTGCTGCAGCTGATCAATCCTCCCGTGAATGTTGTGTGGAAAGATCCCATCAGGTAGGTGACGATTTTGGAGGGAGCCTGGGGGAACAGACATTGTTCTGTCTTGGCCCAGGTGGGAGCCACTCCACTGCACAGGTACTGTATATAACACACAGGGTGTTAATTCAGTTTTCTTGTACATTTTGGAGGAGCTGAATGTGGCCTTTGTCTAACACTTTGGCTCACAAGGGCTTTTTCATAAGAAATTCTATTTAAATGGAATAGAAAACTTTCTGATAGTTACCAAACACCATGAGACAATGGCAGGCTATATCTGTTCATCGACATCAGCCATTCATTTATCCTCAGAAGGAATTCCTTGGTGATAATCCTGAGTGAAGGCTTGCTTGTTCACATGACTGGATGAGATCCAGCATCAGTGGCACCTTGCTGAACCTTTTGGAGTGTCAAACTGAAATTGCAGCAGATCTAATTAAGCTGGGGAAGCATTAACAAATAACCTAATTGCAGCTGCACTGTAAGCATCTTCCCATATGAGGAAGAAGAACCAAGAAGAAGAACAGGTAGGTGAAATACAGATATGACTCCAGAGAGAGGTACAGCAAAGGAAACACTTAACTTTGGAAGGGAGGAAGGGGAATTTGCTAGAAGGGGTAGTGGGAAGCAACAAGCTGGTGAAAAGTGTTCGTGGTAAGAGTGGGATGCAGGAGGGCAGCACCACAGCAAACCAGTGGCAGAAGGAACCTGAGAGTCCACCCAGCACTGCCAGGCCCTGTGACTTGGGCTCACCTGCCCTTTACAGGTCTCTGCATCACCTCCTCTTAAACATGCCCTGTGCCCTTCCCAGGCACCCTGTGCCACTGCCTCATACTCTTAGCATTAGAAGGCATTCCCCAGTCTCTAACGTGGCTTCCCCTTGCTCTACTTAAGCTCATTAACTATTGTCCTGCTCCTGGAGATGTGACAATTAGCTGATTAGGAGATGCTTTTGCCTGCATACAAACCAACAGTCACAGCCATCTTCAGGAGAGAAGAGAGGGGCTTTATCCAGCTGTCTAGGTGCCAGATGGAGTCCAGATTTCAGGTGAAATTCTGCCTAAAAGAAGTGACTGAGAAAGGAAGGGTTTTTTCTTTGTGCTGTTGGACATGTTCCAGGACTATGTAGAAAAACCCCGAGTTAGATTCTGAAGGAATTAATGCATCAGTCAGCTCCAACAAAACCTTCTAGGAAAGTGATAAGAAGGCATAGTAAATATTTTACCAAGGGCTAGGCATAAATATCTGAACCACGCTGGGGCAAATTAGTGGCTGAGCTCCTGTCAAGAGCACCTAGCAGAGCACCACTCCAAGGACGGTGCACAACCTTGTTTAACCCCAAGGAGGTGTCAGTGCTTCTGTGGCAAGTGTCCATCCTGCCGCAGGCAAGCAGCTGGGGATGGTCCAAGATTGCTTGTGCTTTCCTTTGCCAGTGCCACAACAAATAGTGTTCCCCTCTCCCAGGCTCACCCAGGCTTCCAGAAGACCTCACGCTCTCCGCCTGGATGTTACATGGTTTTGAAAATGTGAGGACTTCATCATCTTTTGATGGGAACAGAGACCTCTGGGTCCCTATGTGGGGAGCCAGATGGAGAACAAGGGGCCTGAAAATGTGAAAATTCTTGTGAAACCTGCTGCTTTCAGGCAACAGTGGGGGACCAGCAGGCTAGGAAAAGTGGAAACTAGGCAAGCATGTTGTGCTTAAAGGGCATGGGATCAACTGACAAATAATTAAAACCAGAACTACTGGTTGTCGAAGTGACTGCAACAGGGTGGGTTTCAAAGAGCCCAGTCTTCACAAGGGGAAGCTGGACCTCTTCCATCTGCCAGAATGCCTCCAAATGAGGCAGCAAATTGGAAGCTAAATTGATTGAAATTATTTGTTAAGGGATTGCAAAGCTTACTGATGAAAAGCTGTCAGGGAAAAAAGAAGTAAGTGTAAGGGGTTAGGTGAATGACTACTTTTAGATCAGACCTGGGGCTATGGGCATGCCTACAAGGTATTTTGCAGCCAGATACAGATACACTGTCTGAACTCTGAACTGATCAGACGTCACAGGATACCACTGACCTTACAGTAACCTGAGCATGGGTTTTTCAAGGTGATAACTCCTTTAAAGCAGCTTCCATTCAACTCTACACAGAGACAGGTCTTGGTCATGCTTGCTCAGTGCCTGGGCAGAGTGCAAAGTCATGGATGGATGTAGCCTGAGAGAGAAGCTTAATTAATAGATACAAACTAGGTCTAGCAAGCTGTGTGCTGGATCAGAACAGAGGGAAAAGGGCATACTTGAGGAATGTGAAAAACAAAGAAAAAATATGTAAGGCAAAGAAAAGGAATGTCAATACACAGTTACTTGTGTCAGTGAGTCCCAGGGGTCACCCCTTTTTTATCAGGGTGAATTGCTGGATGTCAGTGTAATTAATGTGAATGGCTGAAGATACAGTAGCAATAGTTAAGTAAAAAAAAAGTAAAAAAGCTGTTGAAAGGTACATAATGACTTGTTTCAGGACCTGAGGCTGCCTGCATTGGAGATTAAAAGGTGGATATCTCACTGCTGCCTACAGTCAGGGTTGCTGGACTGCCCTTTGGAGAAGGAAGGACACCAGTACTTAGGGGATTTGGTCCATATTTAAAGCCAACAGAGTTCAATATTCGATATTGCTTCCTGCACTCAATTTGTGTCCAAGTAGAGTCAGGTTCCCCACCTCGCTGGTCCCTGGTAGGCAGCTGCCAATGGTGATACAAACTCTGCCTCTGGCTCTGTCTGGCATTGATGCTGGCAGACAGGGTCCAGGGCAAATGGCCACTTGGATGGGCTTCTTCTGGGCTGGCCTGGGGAAAGCAGAGCCCTGGGCCACCACCAGGGTGGGCAGGGGGGAAAATAGCTGCTGCCTCTGTTCTACCTGTCTGAGGGATTTAATTTAACTCTTGGGTCATACAGAGCTGCCAGCATGGCACCTTCTGCCAGCATAAAATGGCTTTTTAAGTGGGAAGGGAAATGTGGATATAACACAAACAAACAGAAATTGGTTGACCAAGAATTCAGGGAGTGCAATATAACTGCACACAAAACTGAGTTTTGCCTCAACCACCAATTTACCTTGTCTTGAGGGCACTGGAATATGTTAAGAGGCATCCAGTGGCCACAGACGTCAGCTGCTCGCAGCCAGGGCCCTGAGACCGGCGCCAGCACTTGCTCCTCCTTGAGCCCTTCCCAGCTGGCAGAGGTGGTGCCCTCCAGTTTTGCACTCCATCCCCTAAATATGGCCCCAACAGCCCTTGGGCTGGTCCTCCCCACCCTCTTCTCTTGCTGAACACCTCACGGGTATGCTTGTTGTTGGGTTCCGGAGGATGCTTTTGCAGAAAGAAGGGGTCCTTGCAAAGCGTGGCAGGAAATCAGGAGATGAGGGCTGTCAAGGAGAGTAATATATTTAACTCCCCCACTCATAGGCAATGTTTTGTGGTGGCTAATCTGCAGGCTAAACAGTCCTGAGACCATAAGGGAGAAAAGCTCTCTTTTTGCAGTGACAAGTACCGGAAGAGGACTAGGGCAGCTCTGCCATGCTTCTCGTCTGGAAACGGGTTGCTCTCTTTAGAGATAATAAGCACAAATGCATTTAGAGGGCAAAATGTCAGAGCTGAGCTTTGGCTTTTGGTTTGGGGTTTCTGATAATTTTTTTTTTTTCTTCCTTTATTTGTGCATCATTGTACACCATCATTTTCCCTCTTGCTGTCCTCCACCAGTGCTGCCCTATGGGACAGGCTGACCCATGGGGAGCTCCCTGGATCCTGACGCACATCCAGCATGACACGGTGTTGCTAAACAGAAGATTAGGGGGCCCCAGGGAGCCATGAACCCCACAGTGGGATTGCTGGTGTTCTCCAAACCCGGCTTCTGTGGAAAGCTCAGTGCCCATGATGTCCCTTGCTCTGCCTACAGGGAGACCTCTGAGGTCTTGGGAGCTAATTTTAGGGGCTTTGTCAGTGGCTGCCAAGCGGACTGTGAACAAGGGCTCGGAGGTGTTCATGAGTTTTGCAGAGGTCCGGCATTTTCAACCCTATTTCCAGCTGGTTCAGGCTGGAGCCTTTTAAAGACACAGCTGTCCCTGAACCCAGCAGGGAAAATTTTACTAACCCTCCGTGGCCGAGTTGCAGAAGCTACAGGTCATTGCAGCCCCCAGTTACAGATGGTTAGCTTTTTAACCCAAGCTATCTTATCTCACGCTTTAGACTTCGGAGAGCCCGGGTTCAACTCTTGGCGCCTCAGCCAGGAAGCTGGCTGCCTTGGATGCTCTCCAGTGCTTATTTACAACACACATATGCAGCGTGGCCATTGATTTATACTCCAGGCAGCCTCCGCCCCAAAGAGGCAGATTTAGAAGCAGTGTCTCTTCAAAGCGAGAGCACACTCAGCTTCGTTCTGCCCTCAGCTGAGCCTGCCCACATCTGGATGCTCAAACCCAGGTAGCAACCCTGGGATTTTCAGCAGAGCCCTGCCGAAAGATTAGATGTCCAGCTCAAAGTAGAGGTTCCCTGTCTCTTAAATCAGTGGCTTGGTGCTCCACAAGCACTGAGACTCTCCAGGCTTCAGCAGGGAGTATAACAGTGCTCCTGGACAGATTTAGGTTCCTAACTTTTGGCCCTGGTTTTGAAAATGTTGGCCTTGATATTCTGAGTCTGAAGTATTTCTGCATGGTGACACGCTGTCATGCCTTCTATTTTGGCACCCTACCATCTACCCAAATGCACTGGCCATGTTAAAACGGCCACATCAAAGAATTTGTCTTTTCTTCCCCATCTTTCCATCGTTTATGTATGTGCTGTTTTTGCCCTGAATCCACTGGGTTTCCTCTTGAAATGAGGCTCCCAAACTGCCGGTGAAAAACGTCCTGTTTATTGCATTAAGGGGAAAGCTGGTGCTGAGGCTGAGCGAGTTTTGTCTAGCTGATCTCTGCCCCAGGGCAGGACCTGAGCATCTACCAGGATCTTCTCCCAGTGCCCCTGCCCTCGTGGCTCTGCTCCACCGGCACAAAGCCTGGCTAGAAGCAGCCTCACACCTGCTTTTCTTCAGCAGATGATCTCCCTTTTCTTAGGCACATGAATCACTCTATGACATTTTCAAGGGTCTGCCTGGTGCTTGGGATCAAAGGCTCTGCACCTTCCTTACGTGTGAACTCATGCCAGCATTTTCATAAAAGGAAAATAATTGCGTGGCCTCTTCAACAGACCTGGCTAATGGCAGGTTCTGAGAAGCACCTAAGTACCTGGTAGTGGAGATGTAATAAAGCCTGCTATACTTAGGCCCTTGCAGGCACTTCCAATTATAAAAATCTATTTTCAGACCTTTAGAACAGTTCTTTTTAGAAAATGGTTCTAAGCAAAGAGCCTCAGCCTTGGGTTATATTTTTTTCCTTACATAAAAAAAACCAAAACCCACGCATTGTTTTGCTTATTTTGAGCTGACAGTTTGAAAAAAAGAAAACAAACAGGTTTGCTGGTAGGAGAGCTATTTTTTGTGTTTGTGCAAGTAAAGAAAGATGTGATTTATAAAAATGAAAGTTCCCTTTTGAAAAGACAGTTCTAGGCATGTTTTCTGAGGTGTTTTTGGGAGGACCCTGTGGGGCTTGAGGTCTTGCTTACAAGGCAGAAAGTGCCCTCTGAGGTAGAAAAAACTCTCAAGAGAATTACTGAAGACTTCCTATGCCCTGTCTAGCCCCATGCTCACTTTGAGGCAATCTAATAGCCAATTCCTGGTGGGGAACATTTTCCTCCTCACTCGATGGTTTAGAAGTATGATCTATAAAATATCAGACAGAAAAATGGCTTCTGACTTGTGGAAGAGAATTGATAGATAAAGTCTGGAGGATTTTATCTGCCTTCTAACTAAAAAGGCAGAGGAATTTAAATATTTTTATTTTTCTGTTTAATAACTCAACCAGTGAATAATGGGAAATGCATAGCTGAAGAACAGCTCTACACTGAGAGTCTCTGAGCCAATTCTGTAGCAAAAATGCAATTCAGGCATAAATGTCAAAAGTAAATCTAACTTTCTTTTACATTGGTCACATCCTTCCAGTCTGCATTGTAATTTAGTGGGAAGGATGCTGCATTTGGGATGGACATGAAAGAGCAAGACGTGCAGCCTGATGCACAGGCTTTGGTTCAGTTCGTGGGGGCCCAATGCCTCTTCCACTGCTTACCCCCTTCTCCACAAGGACTGCAGGAGACCTGAATAACAATGTGCCAGCGTGTCCCAGCCACGCAGGGAGCCCCAAGCACAGGTGCTGCACAGAGCTTTATGCAGCAAAGTTGGGTTTTACGTGGGTTTGATCTGCAGTGAGGTAGAGGGGTCCTGGGCGTGAAGGCAGCTCCCTGCCTCAGCTGGCAATGATGGCTGGGCACCCTTGGGTGAGAGGTGTTGCTGAGTCAGCAGGGGTAGCTAGGATGTCTCTGGGCGGTGAGGAGCAAAGGGTGATGTGTTTCTGCCTGCTTAGTGCAACAAAGCACTGTGAGCAACCTGTGAGCTTGGGCCCAGGTGTGAAGCAGCCTGTTGGCTTTCCCACCACATCCATGCTCACATGCCTTGCCCCATAGGCTTCTGGAGTCTGCATGGACAGAATCAGCTCCAAAATGTCTTTGTTTGCCAGTTTGGGCATGTTCAAGCTACATTTTTCTCTTGGTGTAGAAACAAGCAGCTGACAAAAGAGGAGAGGGTCATGGCTTGGTGAACTAGCCCTGGGAAGGTGCTGTTGGTCGTGCAGATGGGAGGCTGAGCTGGAACAGGCAGCTTACGGGACCAGGAGAATAGAGGATGCTGTACCTTGGGGTGCTAAGGTTTTCCAGGGGTAGCACCAAGAATGATGGTTGATTTAACTAAGAGGTGGTGATTGATTCAGCACAGATGGGTAGAGAGGCCTCTGTCAGAGCTTTGTCCTATCTCCTTCCATTCTTTGGCTGCTGACTATTCAACAGCACTTCCAGGAGTCAAGGGGGACTAGTCTAGGTGGCTCTATCTGGTCTTTGCACTGCCACAGTATGGGGCTGTTTATGGGTTCACCACAGACCACCAAACCAGGAGAGACACAAAGTAAAATCAAGACCATTGCCAAAGGCAGAGCTAAACCATGTATGCTTTTACATACTCTGCAGCAGCCCCAGCCAGGGACAAGCAGCACCAGTGCACAGCCTGAGGTGGCCAGTTTCCCTGCGTGCACGAGGTGGATGTGGGCTCCTGTCTTATCACTCCTCCGCCAAGGGCTCCTCTGTCCATCTCCCTATGCCAGCTGTGAGGCTGTGTGCAAGGAGCCCTGCTGAAACCCATGCCAGATCCTGCGGTCCTGCAAAAGGGTAAGCAACTAACTCTGGCACTGCAGACTTCGGGCATCCCTGGGGAGCTAGGAGTTGTCGTGGCGTTGTGGTAGATTTTGGACATAACTGAGGGAGGGAGAACAACAGTTTTACTCCATCAGATGTTATGAGTGGAGAAAAACAAATTAACTTTTGTCCATGTATGTCCTCCTTAGGCATGTCTGAAAGCTCGCCTGTTTTTTCTGCCTGTATCTGTTGGTCAACTAAAAGCTATTACTGGCCCCTCCAAACCTTGCTGTGGGAGTTGAAACCAGCTTGAAAAACCAACCAAAGCAACAATGCGTAATTGTCTGTAATCAGAGACAATATTCTCTCAGCTCAGTTTTTCACAATGAAGCGGGATAAACACTGACATTTTTCCCATAGCTGAATTCAACTTTTGGCACCAAAACATGGCAAAGCAAAGAGCACCTTATAGTGTCTAGGACTGGTATTACTAAAGCTGCTGTTGGGTTGGTTTTCTTCTTGGCTCTGCATGACAGGGTACACGGCCACATGTTGTAAAGCACTGCTTCCAAGGGAAAGCAGCGGGGAGTGACTCTAGACTACAGCCCTGGGTTTATGTTTGACTGACAGCGATGTCCTCTTCTGCTGTTCCTAGGCAGACTAGGGGCATCTCATCCGGAGGAAGAGAGGAGGAAGGAGACCAGAAATGGGAGACACAGAAGGAATCCAGACAGATACAGTCCAGCTCGGTTGGTCTAAGATCTTCTTGGCTTGGTGGATGCTTGACCTGCCAGGGGATGGTCAGCATGCCCAGAATGAGGTGGACCTTGGCAGCAGTGAGGTGACCTTGACAGACTGCTCCAAGTGCCAGGGCAGTCGGAGGCAGCAGGGCAATTGGACCCCAGTCAAAGAACATGGATTACTCTGGAGGGAGAAGAAGGCATGAGGCGTAGCAACTGAACTTGTTTATAACTTGTGTTTCTTGGTATGTGAATGACGGGAAGGCAGGAGGTGTCTAAGGCAAAGAGCTCCTGCATGCACAGGGTATCTGGGTTATCAAATTAACCTCCTTGTTGCCTAAAATACCCTAATGTGTATGTGCCTTACTATCCTCTCTAGTCACTATATATACATTCTATATATAATACATATCTATATATATATATAGATATAAAAAATACATATATATCTAGATATACAATTTGGGCAGTTCCATTATGATATGGGCTGCATCCGGGCATGTTTCTGCTCCAATAACCCAGACAAGCAGGGGACGGTTTGCTACTTATTCTTTGGTGTTCCCGGTGCTCTGTACCTGGTCTTCATTGCACAGATGCCCGCACCTACTTTCCCAGGGACTAACATGTTGAAAGCATAGGAGTTGCAGACTCTGATTTACATCCAAAAGACTGTGATGAAAACCTGAAGGGGTGTAAATCTCTTTCCAGGCTGCCTAGCAGCAGAACAATTTAAGCTGTATGTTGCAAAGGTGATTTAAAGCATGTCTCATTTCCTAGGAAAAGGTGCTCAGAGATAAACTCTTCCTTAAAACCTGAACTAAGGACATCTAAAAGCAAAAATACTCTCTGAGTTTTATTTTAGTATAGCTGGATCTGCAGCTTGTTCCAACCACCAGGATGCTTTAAAGTGCATTCATGAGTAAAACCCACTTCCTTCATCCCTGGGACAATAGGACAATAAATGGGAACATCTCTTCCAGGGTCCTACGAGGTCTGGAGCAGCATTACTCAACCTGCAAGCCAGACAGCAGCTAGGCAAAACATTATGGCTGCGCTGCAGGACACAGTTGGTGTTGTTCAAAGAGGGTAGGTGACCAGGGGAGGAGGATACAATACAACTAAGAACAGCTGCATGTGACTTGTACCAGAGAGGACCAGCTTGAAGAGCACCCGGAGACCTTTGCTCCCATTTATACTCAGACTTCAGCAATAGCATTGTGAAGCCTAATTCAAAGTCCTCTGAAGCCACGAGAAGTGTCCTACCTACCTGCTTGGATCCATCCTGAAGGACTGAATCTGAGCCATTTTCCTTGGCTCACCTGTGGCAGGCCTGTACAAGCTTTACTAATGCAGCACTTTTTAAGAGTAATTCAGTCTGATGGAGACGAGTTACAGTAAAACTGCCTCCTCCCACTAAAATTTTCTTCATTATATTACTCATACTCTTTAGAATATTTTAACTATTAATTGTTCTGCCTTTTTTTTTTTGTTTTCCCCCCCGAGTGATTGAAATTGCTGCAAATGCCTGTTCCCTCCATAGTGGAAACTAAGAGACACACCAGCCCTGTGCCTTGAGAGCCAGCACTTGAGCTGTGCCTGAAGTAGTCAGTCATGCCAAGAATCTCCAGCCAGGAGTCTGCTGTGGGACAACATCTGGTACCACTGCAAGGGGTGAGGGGATGGAAAAGCGAGGGGTTCGTTTGC
Source organism: Hemiprocne comata (assembly GCA_020745705.1). NCBI lineage: Eukaryota > Metazoa > Chordata > Aves > Apodiformes > Apodidae > Hemiprocne > Hemiprocne comata. The sequence continues at coordinate 42,706,717 of CM036588.1, forward strand.
ATTGTCTCATTCTCCTTTCTAATTATTTTTATTTTATTGTGCAGAGCATATTGGGCATCAGAAACAAAGCACAGCAAACAAACAAACAACGAAAAACCCCAAAGTGCTGGAAAACAGTACTCCTAATGGAAATCACATCTGAAACATTGAGGGTGTGTGTGTGGGGACATGTGGATGCTTGGTCTCTCAGAGCTGGAGAGAGAAAACGAACAGGTGAGGAACCCGTGTCCTCCACCCCAGCTCTCCTGCCTGCAGCAATGCAAGGGGAATTAAGGCAGCAAGGAAAGGTGCTCTCCCCACTGGGAGTTAGCACTGTGATGGCATCAGAGGACTCGGTAGGGTCCCACAAGTTTCTGTAGGGCAGAACTGTGCAGCCTTCAGAGCTCTTCTAGGATGCTTTAAGAGTCCTCAGCCTGAGGTGGAGCTTAGCTTGCTGTGGGAAATCACAGAGGACAGAAGGTTCAGAGGAGGTCAGGAGAAACCTGGGCATAGACACCACAGGGCATTTGCTGCATTGCCCAACTCAGGAAACCCCTTTGGTGCTGTTTGCTGAAAGCTGGAACAATATTTGAATGGAAAGATGACTCTTGTCTGGTCTATATGCCTTCACTAAGCATTTCCTACCAGGCAGAAAATGACTACTGGGGTAAATGAGCCTCTAGCCTGATCTGATGTACCTAATAACTTTTGACAACCATAGAAAATAGCAAGGGATGACAAGAAGGCATCCAGTCCCTTCCTGACCTGCAAGGCGGATCAGCTCATTTCACAGAATCACAGAATCACAGAATCACCAAGGCTGGAAAAGACCTTTAAGATCATCAAGTCCAGCCTATGACCAACACCACCACACCATCTAGACCATGGCACTAAGTGCCACATCCAGCCTTGCCTTGAACACATCCAGGGATGGTGCCTCCACCACTTCCCTGGGAAGTTTATTCCAATGTCTAACCACCCTCTCCGTGAGGAAGTGCTTCCTAATATCCAACCTAAACCTCCCTTGGAGCAACTTCAGGCTATGCCCTCTTGTCCTGTCACTGGTTGCCTGGGAGAAGAGCCCAGCCTCAACCTGACTACAACCTCCCTTCAGGTAGTTGAAGAGAGTGATAAGGTCCCCCCTGAGTCTCCTCTTCTCCAGGCTAAACAACCCCAACATGCTCAACCTCTCCCTATAAGACTTTCCCTCTAGTCCTTTCACCAGCCTTGTTGCTCTTCCCTGGACCCGCTCCAGCACCTCAACATCCTTCTTGAAGTGAGGAGCCCAGAACTGTACACAGTACTCAAGGTGAGGCCTCACCAGTGCTGTGTACAGGGGGAGAATTACAGCCCTGCTCCTGCTGGCCACACTATTCCTGATACAAGCCAGGATGCCATTGGCCTTCCGGGCCACCTGGGCACACTGCTGGCTTATGTTCAACCAGCTGTCCACCAGCACTCCCAGGTCCCTCTCTGCCAGGCTGCTCTCCAGCCACTCTTTCCCCAGCCTGTAGCGCTGCCTGGGGTTCTTGTGGCCAAAGTGCAGGACCCTGCACTTGGTCTTGTTGAATTTCATGCCGTTGGCCTTGGCCTGGGGACCTTTGATCCCTACTTACCATGAAGGAGAATTGGCCTCTAGCACCACCAGCCCTGGTGTCTTACTCCAGAAAATGACATCTGACAATGGGATGTTGCTTCCAGAGGAATCCAGCCACCCTACCTCCTCTTCCTGAGTGTCTCCCAGTAAATAAGGTGACCCAGGATAAGCTACAGCCCAAGGGATTAGATTTGGCAGGCTGTAAAATATTCTTCAGAGTGTAGACGGGGCACCCCTGATTTCTCTCTTTTAGGACATCCTTCCAGTAAGGCAAGGAGCACCAAGTCTAACGGCAAACTAATACTCCAAAAGAGTACAAGTGGCCAAGATATCCAGGCAAAATGGCAATCACTAGGAAGTGATTTTTCTGTTCCCATGGGGACCTTGCTGGTCTTGGAAGTTCTTGGATTTCAGTCAATGTCCTTGGCAGGTGGCAAAGCTCTTCTAGCAAGCTTTACTGTCTCTCCCAGTCTTTTGGCTCCCCTTGTTTAAGATATTTCTTTTTAAAAGCAGATTTTGTTTGTTGCTTCTCTTGCGCTGGATTCTCACATTCTCCATTTTCACATCATAGAAGAGCTGTCAAGAGTCAATGACTATGCTGGAAACAATCCTGCATCCTTGCCAGCATAGAGCTCTTCTAAATCTGTCCCCCTTTGTGGTGTGTTCCTGTTTTCCAGATATTGTCTCAGAAAGGGGAGCCCTATGCCATTCCAAGAATATAATCATGAATGCTGTTACTAAGTTGGTAAAGCAGAATTGCCCAAAGGCTCACAATCATGTAACACCTCCCCCACATCCAAGTATCATCTCCACTCATGCTCAGGATATCTCTGGTAATCTCTGCAGATTTTCCTACCTCAGTTGTAAGTGAAATGGGATATATTTGGAGGAAAATTATCCCAGTCCTTCCTTAAAACTCATCCTTTACTATGAGAATACTAGGGAATAAGCCATTGTTTCTGGCTCTTCAGAGTCTGCTGAGAACCTTGTTCAGCACATACTGTAATTTTTGCAGGTGAACATCTCTCCTGATGCTTTCTGCATTTCATTCAACAGTCACTCTTGCCCTCTTACTGTAGGACACTTCTGCCATGTAGCAAGTCCAGACAAATGTCTTCAACTTTTTATGCTGTTGAAGGCTGCACGGTGGCCAAAGGCTGTATGGTGGCCAAAGTCATGACACTGTAAATTGTTTTAAACTACATGCTTCTTACATCATCTCTGCCCTGCACAAGGGTGGGGCATTGAGACATCCCTGCCATCCAGTCAATAGCATAGAAGCAAATTCCACTGATGTGTGCGATAGGGATGGGTGTTAGAAGGGGCCTGAATCAGCAGGTTTTGCTGCTCTCTATTGCAGTTCTGCTTGCAGCCCTGTAGTGATGGTAGGGGCTATCCTTTCTCAGCCAAGAAGAGCTGATAGACCTTCTGGAGAAGATTCTATTAGTAGCTCTGGAGTCTGACAGATTTTCCCTAAAGAAAATATAAATATCTTGGATTGTCATAGTAGACAAGGTGAGCAAGGCCCTGACCAAACTTTACTGCTCCACTTAACTCTTCTGAGATCCATCTGTATCTTGGGTGTGAAAAGCAAGCGCTATGCATATGGTGTGTCTCTGGGAAATGCATGTCCTGGGAGGAGGCTGAGACCAGCAAGAATTGTGGCTCCACCACCCTCATTCCCTGTGGAGCTGCTGGAGATTTGTGCTGGTCAGACCTGGTTATTGTTGGCCATGGAGTGCCCCTGCATGGGAAAGCAGTGCTTCAATACCCTGGATATGGTCTTCAGGAAGGTGTTGGTTCTCACAGTGTTTTCAAAGTAGGTAGAAGTCTTTCCAGCTTATTGAAACATTTGTTTTGACTTTTATAACATAGTTGAAAAGTCTTCAAGTTTTGTCTACTAAATTGCCATGCCATAATATTATGACGGGTCATGGCATAATAGTCTTATTGTTTTGACTCTGAAGTATGCTATGACATGGGTCAAGCTGATAAAATCAAAATGAAATTAATGTTTTATTTTGACATGATTGTGTTTCTATTTCGTTTATTTGAAAAAGTCAAAATAAAAAAGTCAGCAGGATTTTTCCAAAGTGCAGTCTCAAAATTACATTATCGCATTCAGGTGTGGATTTTGAGTGGGCACCATAACCTCATTTTGTGCTAAGATCGTAGTGAGAATGTTGTGCATGGATAACACTTTGGAGTGACAGTGCAGTCTCTGATTTCCTGAGGGCTCTACTTGTCTCTTTATCAGCTTTAGCAAAGAGCTTTTTGCAAAAGTATAGTCTTGGCCTATGGGTCCAGAGTCATACTTTGAACTATGCCACCTTCTGCTGTTGTAGTTGCTTTCTGTTTAGCCAACTGGAGCTCACTCCAGAAACAGGCTAGGAAGGAAGAGCTCCTAAAAAAAACCAGGTTTTGTGACCTACTGGGTAAGGGAGCCTCCAAAATATGGAATAAAACTGTCCTAGAGCAGCAGAGTCTCTGTAAGCAGCCAGTGGTGCAGACGTGCTCTGTGGGGCTACAAGGCTGGTCCATCCCTTATTCATGTGGCACACAGCACTCAAAATCTCTTAATCCTGCTCCTGGCCCTTGCTGCTCACACATGATGTTAGGTGAGTATCTGTGCCTGCTCTCCCCTCTCCATCTTTGTCTAGTCGGACTGAAGTATCTCCGAGACTGAGACTTAATTACTTGGTGTACAAAGCACCTGGAGCTTTGTGGGAGTCTTGTTCTCACCTTCTGGTGACTGGTAATGTATCCTTTCTATTGTGCATTTTTCTACTCTGAATGTTGGCTTTCATAGTAATATATTTATTTCCCTTGTTTATTCCACCTCCTTTTTTTTCCCCCCCGCAAGGTTTCCCTTTGTTTGCTTGGTTGTGCTCTGATGCACAGGTATTTATCTAAGTGGGGTCTGCTGTATTTGTACCAGCCCAGGTGGCATGTAAGATGCAAACATCAGACACCTCTTTACACATCCCCAGGCTTCCTGGATCATTGATTAATAGCTTTCTTCCTTATCAGCTTTTCTTTCTCATAACTGGGGGTCAGCTTGCATGGACTAACACCTTCAGGGAGGCCCAATTTCCTATATACATCAGCTTTACTCACTTCTTATTATCTCAGCCCTATCTGAACCTTTGTTCAATTCAAGAGGTAATTAAACTCAGAGCCAAAGCAAATGTCAGGGTGATAATGAGACAGATAAGATTAAAAGAACTTTTTTTTAAAACCTGACACATACCTGGGCTGCCTGTTGGCCCACAGTCAGTGGAAAGTTTCCTTTCTCGCCTGGATATAGTCGGAAAAGTGACCACATAAAAAATGGCACCACCTCTCTCCAGGTGTGTGCTGCTGAGAACAGCACCTACCTGGCAAAGCATTCGAGCATGTAAGTATTTGCCCTGAAATTGTTTGCTCATGTGCTTAAATTTAAGCACATGCTTAAGTGTTTTGTTCACCCAGGCCTCAATTCAATGCAGCTTGAGTGGGTGTAATCCGGTGGGTGCAATTCCATTCATTTCAGTAATGCTGGTGGGAACCCTGGCCCAGAGTGCAGCCATTGCCTTCACTCTGCTACTCCTACCTAGTAGCTGGAGGTGAGCACTGGGGCCTTGCCGTGCTGCCCAGTTTGCAGGAGAATTCAAAAGCTATGTGGTAGCTCCTTTGGGCTGCACAACACTGTGAGTCACCTGCTTTCCTTCCCCTTTCTCTGGGTCCTTTCATGCTGGAAGGATGGGCATGCCCCATGCTGATCCCTGCTCTGGGCTAAACTTTCTCAGCAAGAGCCTCCAGTGCAGAAGAACCTGCTGAGGTTTGGGGGAGATTGTGTAGGAGACAACATATAGGCTCTCCCTGCACCATGGGCTGTCCACACTACCTTTTGCCTTTCTGCATTGAACAAGTTCATAATCTGAAGCAGACCTATGGTGTAATTATAAGGGGTTGGGGTGGAGAAGGCACTAATCAAAAAGAGCTGGAGTTTTCCTAGGGAGCTTCAAAGCTCTCCACAAGCAGGAGAGCCTGTGAAGGATACACATGTTGCTGGCTAGGCAGCCCCTGATGGTTAAAGTTTTACTTAAGCCCATGTGTTTTTCCACTGGGTATTTTTATCCTCTGGAGTCTACTGTACTTGGCTACGTACTGTAAACACATCCCTGTTGTTCTCTTGCACGTGTTTACTTTGCAGCTGGGGAAGCACAGCTCACCATGCTAGCTGTTGGTTGCTGGCTGAATAAGTGAAATGAAACACCAAAACACCCCAGAAGCCCCAGTGCCTCTCCTTGCCGGCCCATCTTCTCCTCTGACCTCCTTGCAGACACATCTGAGACCCATGCTCTCCTCAGCATCACTTCTGCACTCTAGTTCCTATCCTGCTCAGTAGCCTCACCAGCAGCATTTAGCTGTTCTCTCCTGCTCTTAAACCTGCCAAGAAAAATCAGTTGCTCTGATAAACTTCTCATGGGGTGGGTGAGAAGCAGATCTGTTTTCTTGTATCTGAGTGATGAGGAGCAGAGGAGCAGGAAGGAAAAGGTCTCTGTTCAGAGGTGATGCAAAGGGACCATGATAAAGTCACAAGCTGACGACAGGTGTCCCCTTCATCAGTGCAGGACCTGCACATGGCCTTTCAGCAACACTTCCACCAACAAGGTGATTTCACAGAGCTCTGCAACTTGAAGACAGATGTTGAAAGTGGTAAAACCAAGGTCAAGTAACTCTGAAAGCAGCAGAATGTATTAGTCTCTCCCATGTCTCTGCCCATTATGGACTCTTTAATGTTTAATGATATGCCCAAGCTACTACCGGAACTGAGAAAGAACAATTTTATTCTCCCTCCCTTAGCTAGATGCCAGTTTGCCCAAAGCAGATAGAAATTCAAGATCTCTTGAAGATCCTGTTCCCTTGCTGATGGTTCAGAAGGTGGGAGGTGGGGTTGCTGGGCACCATAGTTGCATGAATCTTGTTCCTTTCGGATACCAAGCTAAAAATTATTTTAGTGAAGATCTGACAGTAAGCAAACAAATGACAAGCAGCTGAAGGACCTGGTTGGTAGAGGTCAAGTTCAGCTGTAACAGCCATACTTCACTCTATGAGCAGGCTTTGTGCTTTGGGTGAAGCTTTGGTCTACCTAAACAGCTGACTGTCTACTCCCCAAGATTTGTGTCTGAACAGTTTTTGACTGGAAACGGGTTACTGCTGTGGATGTTTCTCTCCTGCTGTAATATGAATTATAATAATTTTTTAAATGGTCTAAAATTAATACTTTGTGTCCTCAGCCATCCATTATTTATTGACTGACTCACTTTGGAAAATGGATAGGAAAGCAGATTTTAATATTAAGACAAAAAGAAAGATCAATGTAATTTTGAATATACATTGCAAATACATATTTGATTGTATCAGTTTATACATATTTAGGCTGAACACAAAAAAGGTTATATAAGGCATCTATCAGAAAGGGCACAAATCCCAGACTGAAGTCTTTTGAAACCACTATCACGTATTTATTACTCAATAAGAGTAAGCTGGTTTTTTAAACAGTTTTAAAAAAGAACTGTGGTCAAATAAAAAAGAATCACCCCTTCAAATAAACAACTAAGCCCACACATGAGCAGATGTGGTTCTCATCATGTCTGGGGCAATATGAGAGAAGCAAAACAACATTTGCCCTGATGTTTGTTTCCTGAAACCTTCTTCCTGCACATGGGATGAAAGGCAAGCAGGCTTTATCCATAAAGGTGGGAAAGTCCTGTAAGGTCCTTCTGCCTGTCTTTGGTTGGGTTGACCAATAGATTGCTTGGCTTTCATGGGTGTGCTGATAGGCATTGTGTCCTTCTTGAAAGAAAGGCCCTGTGTACAGAGAAGAAAGTGAAGGGGTCTTTCTCTGCTCCCTGCACCTTGTTCCCACCCCGAGCAGATCCTGGAGCTCTTGAGGTCAGGGTACAAACCACAACCTCCCTGGGGTGGTGACTCACTGCAAGACTTTACACGCTGACAGGCAAAGCCAACAAATGCCACCCTGGGAAAGGTGTGGGAATGAGTGGTGGGTGGCAGACAGACAGTGGGGGAGTATGGTGGCTGTGCTGCTTGCAGCCCTGGAAGGACATTGGGATGGTGCCGTGGGCAATGGTGCCTGCTCACTGCCATAACCAGGGGCTCTGCAAAGATGGGTAAAATGTCCAAATACCAAAGCCCAGATAGGAAAATGTCATTATTCTTCTATGAACATGTTTCATGGCTGCTGGGGAGGTTCCTGAGCAGTGAACATATCACTACAAAGCTCTCTTCCTTCTAGCTTCAGGTTGTACGCTCCTTCCAGCCTCTGTGCAATGGGGTCGAACATGATAAAACAGCCTGAGGTCCTCTCTGTTCAGGGAGTTCCGTTCCTCCCATACCCTGCCCCGTGCAGTGCTGGGAGGATGCCCTCCAGAATGGCTGGACCAAACTCACTCTTGGCATCAGGGAGCTACACATAAAGTCTGTCTGGCCCAAGGAAGCGACGGCCCCCAACAGAGGTAGTGGAAACAGGGGAGCTGGAGGCTGCCGATAAGAACTGAGTAACATGAAGGCTAAAAACTAACACTTACTGTAGCTCCTCCTCCTTTTTTTCTGCTTTTCTCAGTAATAAAAACTCAGCAGGGGATGTTTAAAATGCCAGTCATGTAATTACTTGTTTGGTTTGTGATGTTTGATATAAGATTTCAGCAAAGTAATGGAATCCAGCTCATACTGCTGCAGTCTGTGTACACAGCTCAGAGGAAGGGGAATTGCACCTCTGCTCATGAAAGATCCCATCAGGGCACTCAGACTGAAACGAGCTGGCAGAGTCCCACAACCATGGGTGACTCTTCCACTGCAGTCCTTGCACACAGGCCACAGAACTACAATAAATTATTTACTTGCTGAGGAATCAGGAACTGAAGAGACAACCGGCTGCTTACACCTGGTATTGCAAAATCAGAGGTAGAGGCCCGCTGCTTTTTCCTGGGAGTACAGAATTTTCTGTGCATGTATAGGGGAGTTTAGCTGCAAGCACTAGGAGATGTGCTCACACAGCTGCTGATACACGCAGGCCAAAGTGAAGATGTAAATTTCTGCAGCAGTGAAAATGGTGGAATCAACATGCAGCTGAAAAACTGAGACAGGCAGTATGCCCATGACATCCACAACTTGGAAGTTATAAGCAGAATGAAACACTACATGGAATCTGCCATTCACCTAATGTGCTGCCAAAAGTAGTATTAAAAAGTAGCGTAGGCTCAAACATGCTATGGGGCTTGGGATCAGATTTTCTAGGTTCTCGTGGAAAATCAAACCAGCATTAGTTTGATTTTCCAGCCCATCTAGGGTTTGGTTAAAGAAGCATTTTCCATGGCTCTGTTCTCTGGCCAGAAGCAGAACGACAGATGTGCGAAGCAGCTTCCAAAGTATCTCCCCAACACAGCATCCTGCTGTCAGCCCTTAGCAGAGACATTGCTTCATTACTCTCCCATTGCTGGACTCTGGAAAGAGTCTCATCTGCCTTCAGGCCTCTTTCTAGGACTGCAAAGAGAGCTTGAGTAAAGAAGTTGGAAGTGAATAAACCCCTGAATTTTACTTTCTGTTGGTACATGTGGCCAAATCTCAGATGTTCAGAAAGAAAAGGTAGTGCCTTTTGGTGGAAAGGGCAGAGTGGGAGGAGAAGGAATGTAGAGAAAGGGCTGACCTAAGGGAATGTAAGAAGTTTTTAAGCCCTTCTTCCCTCATCTTGCTTCCACATTTGTAATTCTTGTAATGGGATGCAACTCTTGCTCAGTTTCAAGTGCTCCAACGTCTAGTAAATCATCTCTGTGCTGCTCTCACTTTACCAGGGCACTTTGCAGTTTCAGTTTCACTTTACTTCTCTTTGGATGAGTCAGGCCCTTTCACCAAGATCTTCTATTTATGATCACCCTGCTAAAGAGACAGAAAATAGAAATCTCTTTCAATAATTGAAGAGAACTTTCCTTCCTGACAGCTCTGAGGCTGGAAACTTTGGGGGAGGCTGCACTGACAAAAGTAATCTTCTCCATAGCTAAGCTCTGGAATCAACTGCTGTTGCTTATGGCTTTGGGGAGAGGAAATGCCACCTCACCCTTCTGCTCCCATTGCTTGGCATACTTGCAACTGGTCTGATTTTCATTTTTTAGCAGTGGTAAAAGCTATTGATCTCCTAGGCTGAATTGGTATGATTGGTTCCTTTGTACATTCGGTGCGTCATCAGAGAAGTTTAACTTGTCCCTTGGAAAACTGAGGAACAGAAGGCTTTTCCTTTCTGTGGCAGCAAGACAGAGCTCAGAGAAGAGCCCATGACAGTGCATCGGTGCTGGGGTGTTGTATGCATGGACCAGGAAGCCCCAGGACTGCCAGAGAGAAGTATGAGGAGGGAGATTCCTCAGTCTCCTTTAACCTGGAGTGAAAGGGGACAGTGCTAACCTGAAAATATCTTCTTCTTTGAAAGTCATACCAAGACCTACTGTAGCGGCTTCATACACTATGCGTGTGCTGGTCCCTGTTGCTACCTAGGACAGTTTCCTGGAAGGGAAACAGATCTTACTCTTAAACCCTTGAGGGTGAACTGGGCAGCCAGATTCTTCCTGGATCAGGGACTTGGACCCACTATTCATATACAGCCTCAGAACCCATCTCCGTCAGTGTCAGAGGATGTCACTTCTGGCTCAAGCCCACAGGGATGTTGCTGAAGCCGGTGTTATCCTGCCAGATTTTTGTTCTTTTGTTTATTTTTTTCTCCAATAGCAAGAATATTTTGAGGAAAGGTTTCTTTCTTTTCCATTCCTTGGGAGTTGGGTAACCAGTCACACTGCCAAATCAGCAACCATTTTTTCACAACCTAACCAGGACCACTGAGAGGCTAAATAAGTTCAAAGAAAAGACCAAGGGGATTTACTTCTGTTCATTCCTAGGATCCTCTCTGCATGAAATGTAGGAGTGAACCCTTCTAGCCAGACCTACAGTTCTGTCAGCTCATCATCCCAATAGATGATCCCAATACAGATGTTTTACAGAAAGGAATTATTTTCTTCAGCAAACCCATTAAGAAGAGTTTGGCTTGAGTTCTGAAGGTTTTATATCCTTTCTGTGCTTCTTAGATGTCTATGTTCTTTGCCTAACAGATATAGTGGTGAATCCTGGGGAGAGGTAAACAGAAGAGATAAAGACTCTGAAACCCAGAGCTTATTTGTCTGGTGTTTGTTTAAATGCCATGCAACCAAGCGTTATTAGCACAAAGCAGCAAGGCCTGCATGTGGCCAGAAGTCTCTCCTGCCTGTTGTCTCTGCATAGCCCATGTACTCACTCCTTATCCCTGGTTTATACAGCTGGTCTGAGGACCACCCCAGGTAACAAAGAAAACATCAGCTCTTGAAAGATTTGCTGGGAATGGGAAGATGTCGTATTATTTACCCGGTTGGATTTATGCATGCGTGTGTGTAACAAGGAGCCTGGTGCCTGCTAGACTCCTGAGGCTGGAATTTCTACAGGCCAGCATTTGGCTGCTGCACTTTATCTCGAATACAAGAATAACAAACTCAGCTGACAGGATGATGTACGCAAAGCATCTTCTCTTCTCGTGGCGTGTGGTAGAGGTGTCTGGTTTGCAGGGAGTCCTATAATTAAGTGATTAGCCATGCAACATTATCAATATCAGATTGCTTAAGGGCTTTGGGGGATCAATGATACAGTAGGACATGACGTCCATCCATCATGGTGACAGTCAGATACAGATGGTGGTGTGAGAGCACTACCTGTGTAGGTGAAACAGATGCGTGCGTTTGTCACATGAAAACTATTGGAGATACTTGCAAAAGAAAACTAAGCTGCACCTTCGTTATTATTAGTTCCATTACAAGATAACTTCTGCTACATTGTTTTAATGTCCCTCTTTGTCTCCTCCTTGCTTGTCCTATTGCTGGCTCTCATTCAGCACAAACCAAAACAAAAACATCCCAAGCACCACTGAGTATGGTATTTTCTTGACTTTCCAGGCAAGGCTGATTTATTCATCCCTAATTAAGTTTCAGCATCCAGGTGGCTTCAGTCTTCTCTTTGTGCTTCTGCCAGTTCAGATGGTAACTCTGGGATCTTAGGAAGCCTGGGTCTTTGGATTTTTTTTTTTCATCACCTAAAGGGATGCTGAAAAGACCATAAAAACCCAACAGCTTGCTGTTCAGCATGTGTTTCACCCTGAATAACCATTAAGACCCACATCTTCAAAGGCAGATGAAGCACTTCAGAGGATCTGACTGTAACTATTTAAATCGCATCCTGCTCCCATCATAAATAAGGCTTACCCATTTTATAATGCATAAAACTCTTCAAGGCCACACCTCACTGTACATGTTTCCTCTTGTCAATACTTTTTATCTTAACCTAGTTGTGACACCAAAATCCCCTCGGTAAGGGCCTGTTATTGCAGTTTGTTATATAAATGTACAGTCCTGCATACATGAGTGATTACAGTTGATCATGTATCTGTGGGAATTATTCCTCTTCAAAGTGCAACCACTCCCCCAACACAGGATGACTCTTAGAGGAGGAAACATTAGGCCAAATACAATCAGGCCAGGCTGGAGCTTGAAAGAAAATTTGGGTCTAATCCATCATGTCCACATGATGCAGGCTGGAACCTAGTTTCTAAAGCCTTTCTAATTTCCTTACCTCCCAGTAAGTCTTCGGTGTCCTGTGGGACTTACTAGGATTTGATCATGTGTTCCTGGGAGGTAGAGCTTTTAATCCTGCGATTTGGACATGTAAGCAGACACTTCCCCCATCCCACCCATCTCAAAAGTGAAGATAGAAATGCTCACAAATAATCCAGGGCCCTCCTGACTGAAATGCTCATGTGCTGCCTGTCTGTGCAGCCATGCTCTGAAGGAAAGCTGAAGGCGAAGTCTCTCTAAGCACTGCTTCAGAGCTTGGAGCAGCTTTTCAGATACTTGAAGAAATTCACAAAGCAATCATGCAGGGAGGCAGATAGTGTGAACATGGGTGAGACTACAGTCTTAAAGAAACTGCTTTGGTAGAGAAAGGCCTGAAAACCTGAACACTGACCCCCAGTTCCTGAGGACAGTTTCACCCAAACAGTGACACTGCCTATTTTCTTACTGGCATCTGACATCCTCCTAAGTGACATGCTGGCTTGCTCCTTTATGTGGGTCACTTTCTGTCCCTCTAAACTCAGGGCACTACTTTGTCTTGTCCAGGGCTTCATTACCCATGGGTGCAGTTTGGGTATAGAAACTTTGCTGCAGCTACAAGAAGACGCTGCTATCTAATGTAGACTACTACATTGCCTGGCCAAATAGGAGGCTAGTTCAAGGTATCTGAAATCCTTTGCCCTCTTTGTTGCTTCCCACTTCTCAAATATGGAGGAGCTACAGCATCAGCTTGCCTCTACCTTGGAGAACATATTTTGGGGGAGAAACAAGACCTGCTTCACTGAGGTCAGGGGAAAGTCACTCGTTGGTTCCAATAGGCTCTGAAGTGGGTCCTGGAGGGGCATTGTACAACTTGGTGATGTTACCCAGATCCTTCATTTGCATTTTTTCTTGTCCTCTGTTTCCTGTTATCTGTTTTCCCTCTCAAGTGTGGAGACAGATTTATCCTAGCAATTTACAAAATATCTTCTCCTCCTCTTTTGTGAAATCACTTTTATTATTTCTTCATCTCTTGACTTCCTTTGCACAAAAACCACCTTTGCTTTTCCTTCAGCAAGCTTCCCCCAAAGCCACCCAAGTTTCAAACCATTATTTTCAAACAACCAGCTCCATAAGCAAGTCACAGTGTTGTTTTTTCCACAAGAAACTTCAAGCAGCAGAAGTTGGTTGACAGGACAGAATCATCACTACTTCCCTCTTGCCTGGGTTTTGCACCCTATATCATACTTGACCAGTTCTGAGTGTGGCATCCCACCCCCACTGCCAGGCCCACCCCCCCCCTCCCCCCCTCTGTGCACCCTGCACCCCACAGAGCAGGAGAAAAGAGCTAAACTCCTGGCAGCAAAGTTTTATCAGAGCTTTCAAACCTTCTTTTGCACTATGGGCAGCTTGGAGCAGATTGGATCCTAATGGACTGTTAGGCCAATTTGGGCTAGCTAACTGCCTTTGTAAGGATAAGAAATGAGCTGGGACAGAGAGGAGCAAAATGCTTTGGAATACATATTTAAATCTCTGCTAGCACTTCTGTGGAAGAGCCAAAACGGATATTGCTGTCTCTCAAATTTCCCTCTTATCGTTTAGTTTACTGTCCCTGGCCCACCAGGCCACGCTTGCAATGAGTGTGGAGGCCTGCCACTCAGCTGACCTTGGTGGAGATACAGCCAGTGGGGCTGGGGGCCTCCACTTTCCATGGGGCATGCGTCCCACGTAGTAGCTGGAGATTTGGGCTAACCTTGTTGGCTTCATTCAGTGATGACAGTTCACAGAGCCAGTGAGAGACAGCTGCAAGAGGGCTGTAGAGGACATGGAGCAGTGCCCCATGAGCAGCATGTACAGCAGAGGCCATGTCTACAGCACGATCTGCACCATATTTGGTCTCTGCGGGCAGCAGAAATGAACCTCTGCTCCTTGTGCCTGTATGAAATTGTCTTTGTAAGTACAGCACAAGGGAGGGCTCTGGGATTCAAATAGAGGCATTTTGCTAACAAAACATGGGGCTATGCCCACCAAGTGAAAATGTCACTGTACAGTTAGTCAGCTAAAGGGACCTCATGCTATTATGAGCCCACAGACCACCCCACATGGTCACCCAAGGGAGCAGGCAGTGGCTCCAGCTAAAACATGGAGAAAAGTATAGTGTGTGTGGATGGGAAGAAGGGGATGAGAAACCTATAGGAGGAGATCTGTGAAGCAGAGTTGATAGCTGTATTACCCAGGATCTGGGTAGAGCAGCTGCAGGGAGAAGGAGGAGAAAGGGAATATGGTGTTATGTCCTGAAAAACACTTCTCATTTTTGCTAGTCTATTCTGGTTTGACTCTGGCATTGCAGTCAGGGAATGGGATTTTCCTTTGCAAAGGACCACAATGTGCCTGGTGATAAGGCAGTGATTTTGCACTCTTCTGAATTTTTCTCCCCTTTTTCCACCATGACTTTTTCAATGTCTTAATCACCACATTATAGTCAAGGTAAGTGGGACCACGCACATCCAGAAGTGTATTACATCATAGCAGCAGGCTGAAGGGCTCCTCTGCTTGGACAAATGGGGCAGGTATGTGCAGAATAGTGCTCCCAGTTCCAGGTCTCGGCCCAGCCAGCCATAAGTTGCACGATGGCAGCAGAAGCACAGGACTAACATCCTCTTGTGTCAGCATTACCCACTCCAATTGTTCTGAGGATTAAAAAGAAAAAAAAATCCCATAGCTTTCTGTTTCTCATAATGGTTTGATCTTGCACATTTGGAAATACTTTCCCTTCTTGGAGCTGATGTAGTGTGCTGGACTGCTCCTGCAAGTACCAACACAGCATGGGAAGAAACAGGTATGCACAAAGAAATGGAAAGATGTCTCCTCTCCTAGATGGTTTCTAATTCTCCCATGGCTTAGACATAATTGGTAGCACCAAACTTTTGAAGATCTCCTCTGGAAACTCAGTAGAAGAGATGCAGGATTGCTTTACCCAGACTGATTCACATCCAAATAACTTAGTGAGTGTTAAAAACATCTTGGAAAATGCTATTCTGAGACCTCTTGATGCATTCAATAGCTCCAGAGTATATTTGTAGTGTTCTGGGTTCATAGAAACAACATTCTTTCCTTTAGCTTTTGGGTGTGCTGGATATCCTAGGTCCATGCTGTGCAGACAGCAAGCACAGATGATGCTCGATTTGCCATTGGTCTCCATGGAGTGCCAGTCACCACCAGCTGCACAGTCAGGGAGGTGAAGAACCAGTGGCTGATGGTCTGCAATTATTTCTGCTGGTCTGCAGAAACTCAAGGCAGAATCCACCTCTTGATGCTCATCTTATTCTTCCAAGGAAACCTCTCTACTGTTAGAGAGATACTTACCTTGCTGGAAGGGCTGAAAAGCAGTAACTTGTACTCCTACTGCTCTTGCCATCTTTCAGATAGGGGGTTGTCTGCGGACAGCCTAGTGCTGAAGATCCTGAATTATGTCTTGGATTCTATTCTGTTCTCCTCTTGCCACCGCTGCCTTCTCACAAGAATTATTTAATGCAAGACACATTCCCAGTGATGAAGCAAAGGATGGGGTCCAGGGCTTCCCTCCCTCCAGGTCCAGTCTCCTGTCTATCAGACAGACTAGCCTAAGGCTTGGCTGCTGGCTTCGCCTCCAGGCATTGGAAGACATGATGTTAAATATTCTTGGGCTAGGTAGACAACCAAACGCAGGTCTCTCCCTTGCACACATCACTGTTAAAAACATCAGATTATATCACAGGCAGCCTCTCCTCCCAGTTGTTCTTTTGAATGAGCTGGTTGTGGTGTTTGTGCATTGTGCCAGAGAGAAAGGCAAGTGCTTGACTCCATCCCTAGGCTGGGATGTTTGGAGGCCTTCCTCAGCAGGTGAGCAAATGCATAACCAAGGCAAAATTTTGCCACTCATTGCCACTCAGTGGCTGGATGCCTCTTCAGTGATCTCTTGAAGATGGCCACTTTCCCACTGTCTGCGCAAACACCACAAGTCCCTCTCCCCTCACATAGGGTCCCAAGGAGAAGCTACCCATCTCTTGTCTGATTCCAACTGCTCTGTCTGGTCTCTGCATCTTTTCTGAATGGATCCACACTCTTGCTGACCACAGGAGGTTTCCTGTACATTCAGGGGGGCTGGGGTGAATTCCTTACCCACCTCCCTTCCTTGGCCAAGGATAGCCTGTTTCTTCCAGCTGCTTGCAGTGCTGTAGTGGATGGGATGCATCCAGCACATTTTCTCCTTGCAGGCCTGCAGGTCTCTTGCTTGGAGGCAAGCACAGGAACTCACACAGTCATAGTGTGAACATTTGAAAAACATTTATAGAAAAGGGAGGGGAAAGCAAGTCAGTATTAACAAATTACAGAAAGATAGAACATCTGCACTAAATTATTGCAAACTCAAGTGAGAGTGGAAAGCTAAATAAATAAAGAGGAAATCATGTTAAGGAAGAAGATGAGTAATAGAAAAATTCTCCTTCAAAGTGCCACCAGTTAGTCTTTTTGTACAGCACTATATACAAACAAACCTAATGGAGATATAACAGGGGTTGGAAAGCTAGATGCAGCTGTCTGCCAGCTGTCTGCCCTATTTGTTCTGCTCCCTTCTGACTGTACATTGTCTTATGGCCTGGCTAGTGCAGTGCAAAGAGAGGGACCCTGAGGTTTGGAGTTGCCTTGCCCCATCAAGGTGGCTAGGGGATGTCCTAGCTGAAGGCAGAGGTCCTGTGCTGGCAGCAATTATGAGGTAGGTAGCCACAAACAGCAGGGGATTAGGAATGTTCTTGGAGAAATCATGTGGCAGACAGGACATTTGAACAAGCCAAAGAGCTCAGCAGCTCCTGGCCTGTGAAAAAACACTTTTTTGTTTGTTTGTTTTACTAGTTCTGTTGCCATGTCTGCTCCCTGTTGGATGTGATGGGGCACAGAGGTGGAGTGGGTGACTTTCAAGGATCCTGCCCAGGAATACAACTCTGTGATGTTTCATATATTCCCTTTAGTCAGGGATGTGCCTGTACTAGATATTCATGTTGACATAGGTGCAAGTGGGAGAGGGGTTCAAAATGTGATAGAGTGGTTCTCTCTGTCCTAAAGCAAGATCAGCTGTGCTGTTCCTGATAACAGTATCTGTTTATTGGTCCTAAAGACCTTCTGAGATGGTTATTCCATATCTTCCTCCAGCAACATATTAATGTGGCTGGTGCTGGAAAACTTTTCGGAATGTGTGAATTGCTTTTCTTGTAGCAAGGGAAAACCTTTTCCACATCAACCTGTCATTACCATTTCAGGTTTAGCTGACCCCCCCAAACCCTTTTCCCAAAGACCCTTCTAACCAAAATGTCTTTCAGCATTTTTAGCATAATAAAATTTACTACGTGTGCGATCTCCACAGTCTATCTGAACTTAATCCTTTGATCTTGCTCTGTCATCCCATCCACCGTTTTCAGACATTTCTTCAACTTGTTAAGATAATTCTGGAACCAGATGTTTTGCTGAGGCACATGGTAACACCACAGCTTTTCCTCTCTGTGTAAAGTCTTGTTTTCCTAAATACTCCCAAGGCTGGTTTTCCCCTATTCTAGCCTTAAATATTAATTCTTTTTCATTGGCATTAAATGTGCTAATTGTATCCTTATATTTGACCATTTTAGATGCAAAAAAAAGGAGACATTGTACACTTTGATCTGCTCATTGTAATCTCCCCACTGCCTTCTTTCTTCACAGAGTAGTGAGCTAAAATTTTCCTCATCTTCCTTTTAGTGAATGATTGAATTCTGTTACCTTTGGTGTCTCTTGCTATTTAACTTTAATTTTCCTGAAGTTGTTTTACCTAGCTATGTTAATACTCATCCTTAGATATCTGGTTTTGCTTCTACATGTAGTGGTTCCTTTTTGTCTTTGAGACAGATGAAGAGAAGTCAGTGTCTTTCCATTTCTGGTCTTTCTTCTGCATCAAGCCTTAACGTTGTTTCTTTGGGGAACTACTAACTCTAAGTCCTCTCATTCTTGGCTATTTCTGACAAGGTATTATCTGTTGGTTTCCCAAGCTTATTGAAGTCTGCCTGCCTAAAACTCACTGGGTTGGTTTGACTTCTCTTCTCCTGACTTGCCTCTCCATCCACATTGCCTTCCACCTTCACTTTCTTACACTAATCCTCTCTCATGCTGAGACAAACCCAGAGGACCTTTTCCTTTTCTTCCTTTCTGGATCTTCTGAATCCAAACAAAAGTTGTGATAAGTACTTGCCATAAAGGTGATGGAGTGATTGTATGCTGCTGAATTATTTTTTTTTCAACAAGTATTTCTAAATGTAGATGAAATTTTCCACTTCCCACAAGACCTGTGCTTCAGATGTTTCTGTTAGTTACTCCCAAAGAGCCTCATACATTTTATCTTCGTGGATGGACGGCCTTTAATATACTCCAATAAACTCTGATAATGGTATCCGCTTTCCACCTTTGAAGACTTTCAGCAAGGCTAACTCCATCCATCTTCTGGATTTCAGAACAAGCTTATACATACTAGACTCACAAAGTGACACCCATTTTCTCTCTTGGGTGCCCATTCTTGAACAAGCAGCATCCTTTTCTGTAAACATTCCAGTCATACAAGTGGTTCAAACATGTCTCTTATTTCAGTGAAGCTCTAATCTAGATCCTATATTAAAACTCCCGGTTGGAGTATAAAGAATGTTTATTAAATGCTGATTTCACCCTGCCTCTTTCATTACTATGCCAACATCTAAGACTGATGCACTATCCTTTTGTTTCTTCTTGGACCTAATGACAAATAGTCTTATCCTGCTTAGTTTTACAGTCTTGTCTAGTTTGCTGTGATGCATGTGTGAACACATTCTGACCAAGTGGTTTTTACTCCCTGCACATTGTTCTTATCCTGAAACGTCATCTCACAGGTAAGAAAATTTTTTTACTGAGGCTCAAACCTTTTTTTTTTGTGAGTACCAGGGCATAGGACACAACTCTGAAATCTTTCAACCCACCATTTGCTCACAGGAATCAGGAGAAGTTACTCTTTCTGTAAACTGTAAGCAGCTGCCTTAAAAATAGATTTCTCTCAGTTCAAGAATTAGGTTTTAATAATAGGGATGAGTTGAGGGCATAAATCATAGAATCATAGACTCATAGAATGGTTTGGGTTGGAAGGGACCTTAAAAATAATCTGGTTCCAACCCCCCTGCATGGACAGGGACACCTCCCACTAGACCAGGTTGCTCAGAGCCCCATCCAACCTGGCCTTGAACACTTCCAGGGATGGGGCTTCCACAACTTCCCTGTTCCACAACCTGTTCCAGTGTCTCACCACCCTCACACTAAAGAATTTCTTCCTAATGTCTAACCTAAATCTCCCCTCTTCCAGTTTTAATCCATTACCCCTTGTCCTCTTGTTACAAGCCCTTGTAAAAAGTACCTTCCCAGCTTTCTGTAGGCTCCCTTCAGATTCTGGAAGGCTGCTATGAAGTCCCCAGAGCCTTCCCTTCTCCAGGCTAAAAATACACCACTAGGAGTAAGTGAAGATGAGGGAGAAAAGTGCCTGTCTTACTAAGCAGAATTTAATGTACTTCCTTCAGTCTATGAAGACATATAGCTCTTTCAAGTCGTTAAAGAGGGAAGGGGGTGTAGCATGCAGGAATGCTCACTTCATCTACATGCAAGAGTTTTTCCTAACCTGGTTGACCACACAGCCCAGACCCAAAGTTCTCAGCAATAACACAAATGGAGGAAATTATCAGTCATGGGAATGCTTCAACACATTCTACATTGCCCAGAAATGTAAGAGACCATCTGGAATTAGGGTTGAATATTTTTGCTAATGACCTTATGATAGAATTTCGAAAATGTTTATTGAATTTACAGATGACACTAGGCAGGAATAACTTGTGAGTCTGACAGAGGACAGGATTAGAATTCAAAATGATCTTGCCAAACTGGATGAATGCTCTGAAAAACACCCCAGAATGCGACTCAGTGGGGACACATGCAACACAAACACTTAGGCAGGAATAATCAGCAGCATAAACCTGTAATGAGGAACAATTTTTAGAAAGTGTGCAGAAAAGGACAGGGAAGAATCCTGGTGGACCACAGAAGGAGTTGTCAAATGAGCCAACTGTCATACTTCTGTGCAGATGTCAGCTATTATCCTGGGATATATGAGTAGGAATAGATCTTGGAGGATACCTTTTACTCAGCACTGGGAGAGCCTCAGGAGGAACACATAGTCCAGTTTTGGGCACTGCACTTCTCAAAAGGTATAGAGAGTTTGGGGAAAGGCAGGACTTGAGCAGCATAATAGTGTAGAGAACTCAAAAAATGGGAATTGCAGAAGAAGCTTGCATGGAGACTGCTTAACAGTGGAAGAGCCCTGAAATAAACTTAAGGTAAATAAAGCTTCTACAGAGAAGAAGGAAATTACCTGTTCTCCTAGCCTGAGAACTAGAAGACATAAATGCAGTGGGAAAGATGCAGATCAGGCATTACTAGGAAAACTTTCTTGATGGTCAGTAGAGTGGCACACTGGAAGGAGTTTTCTAGGAATGTAGTCTCCACCCTGGAAAGCCTTTAGACATGCATCTTCATTTAGGGTGAATTGCAGGTATAGACAGCTTTGGGCATCCTCTCCAAAAGGTTTGGCTAGTTGAATGCACAACACCAGCCTATGAACCACAGAGGTAAAGCCAATATTTAAAACAAAGATGTTTAAGGGAGTTATCCACTTGCATTCTGCCTTGAATCTAAGCAACCCCTGGGCATGCCCCTTCTTTAAAAAACCTGGACATTGTTCCTACATGCTCAAAATGGGGATTTCCACTGCACCAGGAGCCTGTTATTCTCTGTCACTTGGAGTCGTTTAATGATGTCTTGCTTGAAATG
This sequence comes from Hemiprocne comata, assembly GCA_020745705.1. NCBI lineage: Eukaryota > Metazoa > Chordata > Aves > Apodiformes > Apodidae > Hemiprocne > Hemiprocne comata. Next base: position 42,727,870 of record CM036588.1, read on the forward strand.
TCCTGAATGCCTCAGGTATTCCCGGGTGGAAGATGCGCTGGGCAGCAGATGACCAGGGCAGACTGCAGCTTTCCCCTCTCTCCCTGAAATGCTGGTGTGAGCAGGGTGCAGGACAGGCGTGAGACACAGGACAGCATATCAGCACCTGCTTCCACCTGTGTGTACATACACAGGGGCCCCGTTTCACCCTCCTGCTGCCTTTCTGTCTCCAGGTGGACTGAGCAAGCAGGGGGTCAGCACAGGGTGCAGAGCAGCGTGTCCTTGATGCTGAGAAACTGTTTTTTCCTACATCATACCCGATGCAGGAGGCAACAAGGATGGGTAATGCTACTCTGCCAACCAGGCACACTGCAGGAAAGGTCATGGTCTTTTGTGTTCTTGGGAGTCAAGGGAGCAAGCAGTAGCCTGGTCAACTTTAATTGGGCAGGACTTGGATTTAGGGCATCTTATGGACCTGGATGTTGATGCAGAGATGGTACCTTCCCAAAGGGAGCTTAGATTTGCCTTTCTTCCATTTATTAAAAGTTATCACCTCTGCATTGCTTGTGTTTGGCTTTCAGTGGTGTTCCAAGTAAGTAATTTTAAATGCCTATGATTCACATGATGCATGACTAATGGTGCCCACAATGGAAAATTCTAGGAGTTTTGTGATGAAAAACATATTTAGTGTTAGTGGTATCCATATATAGTAGGGACTGATGGGAATAAAGCACCGAAAAGCAATACACTGGTAAAGACAGCAAATGAAGCCTCTAGAGTTGAAACTTTTTCATATGATATTTAAAGGACATGCTAGACGAATTTTGGTGGGGGATCGAATACCACCGTTCTCCATGGTTAGGTTTGATCTTTGATCTTTCTTCTTGGTCAGCTTCTAGAGAGAAAAACCACACACATACACAAAACATCTTCTGTTCACCTCCTGGTTTTGTACTTGGGCTCCTCCTCCCTTTTCCAGTGCCAGCCCCTCCCAGGTTCCACATCACCACGGGGTTATTAATCAGTTGTGATATCCACATGACCTCCAGTTTCAGCTCTCTTTGGTCCCTCTACTCCACTGGCTGAACTATTTCTAATTGGCTAATCAGCTTATCCGGTTTGGCCCTTGATGCAAACCAGGTCTAGACATGATCTATTCCTGGGAGGCCCCTGGGTTCACGGGGCCAATCTCACACCCTGTCCATCACTATTGTCAGCACGGTACCCTATCTCAAAGACATGCCAATGAACATTAGTGAGAGATTAAAATGACAGCCTTGGTTTTCTTACATGCCTTTTAATCATCGTAACATGCAGTCTAATGTTTCACTCTGTCTTCCTTCCCCTGCAAGAGCATGTTCTCAAGGAAGAACCCAGGAGGGATGAGAGCAGGTCAAAGACCACAGCAGGGTGAAAGCAGTGGAAAGGAATTAAAATGGAGGGTGGGGGAGGAGGAGGAGGCAAGAGACAAAAACCAAGTCAGAATCTGGCAGCCAGACACAGAACAAGGCTAGAATTTCAATTCCTTCATGTGGCTCCCACAGGCTGACATCTTACAGGTACCGCTCCCTGCCACAGCAGCGTGCCACCAACATGTGCCAGCACTGGTGCCTACAGAGGGCTGCCCGATGCCCCTAGCCACGCATCTGAAAGGTGATTTTCACAAATACTGCCCACCTCTACTTGCCTTGGGGAGAGCTGGGAGGCTTGGCTACTCTGAACAACAAGCCGTCTTTATTGAAGTGCCTGCACACAGATCTAGTAGCTGACTTTTAGACCTTTGGGTTTCTGAAAAAGTCTTAACCTGGTCACTTAGCTGTGACTTTATGCAATTATTGGTCATTTAGACAAATGACTATAGAGGGCTCCATGCAACAGGATTGTGTCTGAATTCCTTCTTGGTCTCTCTGGCAGTGAATAGTTGGAGGCTCTTCTTAAACAAAGCCCCATTCTCTGCAAAGATGTGTCAGTGTAAAAGCAAATGCTCCTGTATGCATATCTGCTACACAGAGGGACATAAAGAAGGTCTCCCAGTGCCCCAGTTGCAGAGCTGTGTGACTGCGTTAACAGCATGCACAACCAAAGCTAATGACCTCACTTGTCCAAGACTTCCTTGTGCTCGGTCAGCTCTGAATGCAGACAGAGCAAGTTCACACCTGCCTGCAAAATACCATATGGACATCATCTGTAACAAACTTGTTCAGATGGTTCATTTCTAGAGAGCATTCAAACTTTTCCTAGATGAATGCATATTTTTTCCTCTCACAGTCATGCTTTTATTAAAAATTCTAGCTAATGTTATATTGACTCCTTAGCTTTTCGACTCCTTGGTCCAAAACTATTTGGCTGGTGGGATGTGTGAATTCCTTTAGCCAACCAGTGGAGCATGTAATTAGCTCTATATGCACGAATGAATTACGCATATGTTTTGCTATGTGGCTTCAGCTGGTAACTAAGCATGAGAAGTTTCCAGCTAGAAAAGGAAACTGGTGAGAAAGTTATGAAAGGCTGTGAAGTGGGCAGTGCACAGAAGGTCTCTGGTTTTCCTTGCTCCCTTTCTGCTGCATACCTGATTCTGTCTGCATCCTCATTTTTGTGCTGTGCTTTCCATGGGGTGTATGTTCCTTAGTGGATGCTGGGAGCATCCTGCAGGACATGAGCTGTTTCCTCATGTTCTGCTTTCACACAGCACTGAGTTTGGGTGACATTTCCTAATCTGGTAAGGATTAAGTTTGCCCAGCTGCAGAGGTTAGCAAGAGTCCTGCTCACCCATCCCAGCCTGCTTAAGTAGGGGATGGAAGCAGAGCCTTGCAAGCACACCTGGAGAGTTTATAAAGTTACTATCCCTTGGCCAAGATGAGGTATCTGGCTGTGTGAGTGCCACTGAGGCTGCCACAATACACGGTCAAATGGGTTTGCTTGAATGGATTCACAGTCCAGCTACATCATGTACTTGCAGGCAGAGTTTATTGCAAGGGCAGCTGGCTTACTGAACAGTTGCACTACTTTGCTCCTTTCTGTCATCTGTTTAGCATTTCTTTAAGGATGGGAGCCTTAAAGCAGGTCAGGGTTGAGGGGAGTTTCATATTTGGCAGTCTTTTCTCAGTCTTTTCAAGAGAGAAATCATCTCATGTTGAGTTGGCCTTCTCTGAACAAGGGGAATGTAACCCTGCTGGTAGTGCCATAATATTATTTATATAGCAAGTTAAAGTACAGAGTTCAGACTTTTTTTTACATTTCTGGGGGGAAAAAAATTATTAGAATGCTTTGCATAAGCAGAATTTACCCTGTCTGTTTCAGTACTCCATTTTTGTAACACAACCTGGCATGTCAGTGCTACTATTTCTTAATATAAATAATACCCTAGTACACAGACTTTCCTCCTGTTAAAATCTAGCTTGCTCTTTGAAACAATAGCAGGCCCAGGTGGAGTAGGATGGATAGCAAGTTATATCTCCAAAAAACTGATCTTTTAGCAGACTATCAGATCTCATCCAATTTCGTGGTGAGAGCAAACCAGAAGTGGATTCAACATGATTGCTGTTGTCTTCCACCAGTGGTTCATAGGAAGCTGTTGCATCCAAGGCTCAAACCAGTGCTGCCTGAAGTCAGCAGAAGTCTTTGTGCCATCTCAGGCATTCAAATGAAAGCCATCCAGCTAGGCAGCACAGTCATTGTCTCTCCCTCTGACCTCTGGTATTGCAAACAAGGCCACACATTTTGCAGATGAGGAAAGGCTGAGCAGCAAGCATTTCAGCCTCTCACAGATGAGGTTAAATTATCTTAATGTATTTAAACAAAGTGCGGTGTCAAAGTAACATAAATACCATATTTCAGCAAAATGGCTCCTTCTCCAGTGTTCTGGTTGCTGAAGCCAAATGAAATAGTTCTCACTGTTTATTCACAAAATTCTTTCTTGCCCGCTGAATTTTCATATTGCTGGGCTGGGCCAAATAATCAGTTTCCTTTTAAAATAGAAAAACCATTAGTGCACTCCAATAGGCTTTTCATGTTACTTCAGAAACCCTCAGGAGTGCAGGGTGATTAACCTGTTTTGTTTTTAATTATTACTGATTGGAGCCTACCTGTGGGTAAACTCTGAAAGGCAGAGGAACAGCCAGCAGTGCACACTGAGACACGTACAGAGCAACGAAAGGAGGAAGCTTGAAATGTCAGGAGCTGTTTGGTATATTAGTGGAATTTCTAGCCTTTTTGAACAGGATGCCCTTTGTGTTAAGAAACACACCTGCACCACCTCACAAAATAATGGGCAATTCTTTGGCAGTACTTGTGGACACTTCAGCTGTCCATTAGGGTGATATAAGTCTAGGGGAGAAGTTTTTTTGTCAGCTTTAATTGATGGTAATGTCTTCTCCTTAAAGTAACCTGGGTTTCTTGGGAAACTTATAATCCTCCTTCAATGTCAGGACAAGGAGTAAAGAGATGATGGAGGCCTCCAAAAGCATAAATCCTCCTCCATTAGTCAAGTCCCTTCTGTGAATGAGTTAACTTTAACAAAATTATATTACTAAGTATTTTATCAAAGCAAACATTTAATCAAAGTGAAAGGAAGAGATACTCATCCCCTTCTGGAACAGAATGGAGACTGCCAAGATGTGTTTTAATTTCTTAAGAAAACAAACTTTTTCAAACACTGGGTTTTAAGCAAGCAGATGCTCATTTATCATTCGTCTTGTCTGTGCATGCTCTTGGGATCCTGCTGAACACTAGTTTTCTGAAATGGAAATGACCATATGGCCAATACCTTAAAAATTAATTCAACATGCCCTGCTTCCCATGTGCAATGTGCTTTTCCTCTTCTTTTTTAATAGTGTTGGACAATTGAAACAATTGTCTTTGTGGGAGTCCAGTTCATTGCAGAAGCAATTTATGATGGATGCTGTACACTACCAGCAGAGTTTGGATACTTTGCAAAGGCTGTGCTTTCACAGCCCCGTTCCTTTTAGAGGTTATCTCACCAACAAAAAGCTTTGCTACTGTTTTAACTCTGGTCTCACTGCAGACTTCCCCGCTGGGGCCATGGACCATCCAAGCAGGCTGAAAGCAGCAGCCTGCAGCTGCCCCAGAGATGTTCTGGAGCACTCTGGGCTGAGAGCTGGGTGTCTGGTGTGCCAGAGATGTCCATGGATGACAGTGGTTCACTGGCCCTAAACCACCCAAGAATAGGAGGCTGGGAGGGCTCTGAGGAGCCATGAGCAGGACTGGGGCTGTCTGTGCAGACCAGTGAGAGAAGAGCCTCTGCCCTGTAAGTCTGCTACCTAAAGGAGAACATGCTTGATTTGCTGTGATAAATCTGGGCATTTTCTGTCTCAAGTGAAAAAAATTTTTTAATTTTTTTTTTTTTATATCCCTTTCTCCTCTCAGCATTGTTTCCATTGAGCATGGAAAATTCCTTGCCAGGTGTTCCTCACACATCACAAAACAGCTAAAGCTTGCTGAAAATGTGAGCAAGCAAAACAGAGTAGCTTTATAAGACCATGTTCTCCTAATATGCAGGTACAATTGCCACAGTCACCGGAGATTGAGATGGTAAAGGCTTCTTCAGTTTCAGACTGGTTGTTTGAGAGCAAAATCAATGCAAGGGCAGTTATGATCCTGGGTCTTGATGCAGAAAAAAGATGCATTCAGTTGAACCCAACCAATGGGCACACAATTTGCTGGAGGCTCTAGCTTTCCCCTTCCCCATAAAGACTCAAGTGGCAGTCAAGATGTTGAAACATAGCTCAGTGACACAATTTATAGGTATCCCCCTTGCCTTAGCCAGGACTGCTCTGCTTTACAGGGGTGTTTCCCTAGTCAGCAGAGTATAAGCTTGTCTGCTTCTTGGTATCATCTCTGTCCTGCCTTCTCTGCTGCCTTGTTCCTCTGCCTCCCCTCTGCTAGTGATCACAACTCACCCACTCGTCAGCAAATAGCTGCCCTAAAGCTCTACGAGCAAGAGGTGACACTGGCAGGCATTAGGGCTGAACAATGTCATCACAGTGACTGGCATCTTTGACACCTCGTAAAGCCGTACTTGAAACTGGAGCATCCCAGAAGGATCCTTTTCTGACCTATGCTGATGCAAACAGCAACAGCAGAGGCGCATTAAGGCTGCATCTACAGCTAGCAGTTGTGATGCTCTATATTATTAGATGCCACAATGGTAGTTAACTATAAATACCACACACCCTGCATGTGACACAGCTGCTCAGCTGGGCTTGTGCCCCGGGTTAAGGGCAGCAGGGATGACAGCAAGGAGAAAGGGATGGTGGCTGTGTTTCAGCTCTCCTCTTACCTGCTTTCAGAGGAGGTGAGCCTCAATTTCTGCAGATCCAAGTGTCTGAAGAAATATTTGCTGATTGGAATGTTCCCAGTCTACCAGGGAAGTAAACAGCATTGAAAACTCCCAATATAGCTGCCCATGAAAAAACCCGTCATAATGATAGGGAATGGGGGAATAGACTATTTCAGTGGAAAGGGACCTACAATAATCATTCCAGGGCGACCAAGTTAAAGCATGTTATTAAAAGCATTGTCCAAATGATTCTTACATGGCATCGACCACCTCTCTAGGGAGATTGTTCAAGTGTTTGACCACCGTCTCAGTAAAGGAATGTTTCCTGATATCTAATCTGATCCTCCCCTGATGCAGCTTGGAACCATTCCCATGTGTCCTATCACTGGATAGCAGGGAGAAGAGCTCAGCACCTCCCTCTCCACTTCCCCTCCTTAGGAAGCTGCAGACAGCAATAAGTAGTTTGAGTTTTACGCTTGATAAACCATTGCAACTTCAGAAAGTAATTCATTTAGGTGTGGCCAGATGTCACATCTCAACGAATGCCTTTTGAACTGCCACCTTCTCTAAGGAAATTGGTTTGTGCTTTGAATTATCTACAAATCACATTCATATGTCTGATCTTTTATTTTCTGGTGATACCATCTTAGCATCAGCACTCAGGAAGGTCAGCTGACTGATAAGGATGGCAAGTGCAGCCCATCATTAGAAACACAAGCTGTTTCGTACTGATCACTAGGAAACCTTTCCTAATGCCTTCAGCTCTGTCTTCTCTTGCTTTCTGTGATAGTTAGTCCATTGGTAACTACCTACTCTACCCCTCAGAAAGGACTTGATTTTTCAGCCAAAGGGAGTTAAAGCTGGGAAACAGAGACTGGAGATGTCAAAACCGACAATGAAACATCACCAACAGTCTTAGGAGGAAATCTCAATATATCCAAGAAAGCTCATTTGCAGAAGAACCAAAATGGATTATTGGAGAAATATTTTAGTAAGATTAGCAAGTAGTGTTTGTTTCAAAAGTCAGTAGAAAGTGCCTGGGTAGTGCTTAGAGAAAGTCTTATAGGGATAGGCTGAGGGAGCTGGAGTTGTTTAGCCTGGAGAAGAGGAGACTCAGGGGGGGACCTTATCACTCTCTTCAACTACCTGAAGGGAGGTTGTAGTCAGGTGGGGGCTGGGCTCTTCTCCCAGGCGACCAGTGACAGGACAAGAGGGCACAGCCTGAAGCTGCGCCAGGGGAGGTTTAGGCTGGATTAATAGGTGAGTCAGGTTCTACTCCTGCATCTTCTCTGAATCCTCATGTTGAATCTCAGTCTACAGCTTCCTGCTGGACTACAGTGACTCACCTCTAGGCCAGAGCATGGAAGGTAGTGCAGATAGGAGTCATCTCTTTCTTGGGAGAGATATGGCACACTGCTAAGGGGGACTGTATGGTCTGGCATGCATAGAATATGATAGGAAGCCTTAGGAGACCTGGATCCTATTCTCAGCTCAGTCACTGGCTCATGGACATGTTGAACAGGACACTTCTCCATGGACAAGCTCCATATTTAGGCAACATGGAAGATTAACTCACATTTTCAAAGTGCCTAGAGGTGAGTCACCTATTAATTTGTGAAAGTTTGACAATCTCCTGCTCTCATGCCTGGGAGTATTTCCTCAGGAAGTTTTGTTTTTTCGTTTTCTCATTATCTGGTGTTTGTTTGTTTAATGTTCCTGAAACACAGTCCAAGCAGGTTGAACCTTGTGACTTGTGGCTGACCAAATACTGCTTTGCAAACAAATGTGCCATGACCACAAACACAAAACAGTGGGCTTCAGTCCCAGGGAGGTCTCCTTTTCCTCTCCCTACAAGCCTAGAAGATTGCCTAGTGGAGCCCATGTCTGTGTACATGCAAAGCTATTTTCTGGAGAGACAAGTGGAGCTTTTGTCTGACACCAGAGCTGCGTGCTGAGTGCCAGCCTTTCACAGTTGCAACATCATCACCACAACATGAACATGGTCCCCTGCCCTGCAGCTCAGTGAAAAGGCAAACACGGACTACGGGGAAGGATTTACTACTTTGTTTTGTACTTTCTGGCAGCTGGTGGCATTTTCATCATGTCCCCTTGAAAGTCCTGATAGTTTTTGTCAGACTCTGTCTATGCTGATAAAATAGCAGCACCTGTTATCCTGGCCTCCTCCCCCAGGTCTGCTGCTTGGGCTTGTACAGTTGGCACCTCCTGCCTCTGCCTCTCATTCTGCCTCACAGAGAGGGCACATTTTTGCTGGTCAAGGAGTGCATTCAGCATACCAGATCATGCGCCATTCCCTGCACCTTTTCTGTGGCTGCATTTCAGCTTTTTGATCTCTGGGTACAGCCTTTTGCAAAGCCTAGAGTCTCCCTCTGCTAAAGGACTGTCTCCAACTGTGGTAAGCTAGGCAGATTGTCCAAGACAGCTGGCCATGGAGACCAGGGCCTGTCTCCTTCAGTGACGTTTCTTCTGAGACCTTTTGTGCAGCACAGCCCTTGTGCTGAACTTGGCCTTCATCTCCCCTGTTCAGGAAGGTCCGAGGACCTCCCTGACTGCATGGCAGTGACATGAAGTTTCCCTTGGTATTGTCCTCGCTACTGCAGCCCAAACCTTTTACTTTCTGGAGACACAGGAGAGGGAGAGCATCAGACAGGAAGATCAGGAGCCAGCAGTTTTAGACTGTTCCCTTGTCCTCAATTTATCCATCTTTTTAGAGGAAATTTCTGTCTCAGAAGCCATGCTTATCTAATTTTCCACTCCTAAATATATCAGCAACAATTCCCTGCCTCTCAACAAGTGTCAGGGGTGAATGCAATCGTCTTTGTGTCTCCCAGTGCACTTGACCTGTTGATGCTGTGCACAGGGGTCGGTCTGTGTGCACCCCTTGACTCACTGTTATCTTGAAGCAGCAGCCCTGGTGAGGAACTGAGCTTCAGCTGATTACTTCCAAGGTATGTTTTATGCCCTGAGAATGTTAACACAGTGGTAAAGATGCTCCATGTGCACTTTAGCTTCCTAACACTACAGACCTATCACTGTTCTTGGAACAGGTAATTAAACCCATTTCTATTATATATTTATATATTTTTAATAAATGATGTAAATGCATATATGCTCCTCAATCAGCCTATTTTTCAAAGGTCCTCTGGCATTTGTACAGTTGGCTTCTCAGCTCCATCTGTCTGGTGTATGTTTCCTGAAGTGGGGGAACGCAAATGATCAGCCCTCTGAAGGGCCCTAAGCTAAACAGGCTGGACTAGATGATCTTAAAGGTCTTTTCCAGCCTTGGTGATTCAGTGATTCTGTGAAATGCTCCAAGACAGCCCAGAAGTCCTTGCTCTAACATCCACCCTCACAGTAAGCATTGATGGTCCTGGGAAAGGGTTGTTCAGGGTTACCTTGCATCCAGCTGCTTCATTTTCTCACCTGGAGAAGGGGGGACTGGGGGCAACTATATTATGGGGTTTGTAGTTTCTGGGCTGAAAGGGAACTTGATGGCGTCTTGCATTGTGCAGTTTGATGGTTTGGGAAGTTTGTCTTTCCACAGACTACAGACTCTGATTAATGTGATGTTGTTGCTATGGTCATTGCCCTATCATGCAATGTTTTCTGTTTCTGCCTTTGCTGACAAGGCCTTTAGCACCAGTCTAAGGGCAACGAGTAATAACAGAGATGAACAGAGTCATAATGACCGTCCTCTGAACAAACAATTGATATGCTAATGACGTTGGTGGGAACACAGCTCATATCTACAAAGAGAGGGACTGGAGAATGGAAATAGGACAGGGCAAAGAACAGAGCAGATTAAAAAAAATTATTTGAAAAAGACATTTGTGGGATTCTTCCAAGGACCTAGAATAAACTTTGTGGAGGAAAGGGAAGAAACCAGTGTGATTTTCATACTGGGATCTAGTCTGGTTTATCAGCTGAACTACTCAAGGAACTGACCCAAACTCGAGATTAATCCAGCATAGGGAAGATGTTGAGAGAAAGAATTTTATGCAGAGCATTTTAATTTGTGCTTTATCTTCTCTGCACTTCTGGTACTGAGTAAAGAGCAAATTTGTTCTTGAATCCCACCTCAACCCCAGGGTACATTACCTTTTCAAACTACCAGCCTTGTGCTCTAAATGCTTTCATCTGGAGCTGTAAGCACTAGCTCTCCCAGGTACCTGTGGTCATGAAGAGCACAGTGCTTTGAAAGTGGTGGCTGGAACACACAGCAGTTGTGTTTGAGGCTACACCTCTATGCAGAACAGCAACCAAAGCCAGTGCCCTGGCCATGTTTCAAGACAAGTCATGGAGAAAAGGGAGCTGTGGCCTACTGATGTAGACAACGTAATGGGTTGTGGCCCTAGGAATAGTTATGTGAATGCCTAAAGAGGAGATCTCCTCTAGCCATGTCACGGACAATAGCATTTCACACAATCTTTCTTCTTTTTTTTTTTTTTTTTTATTTGCCCAAACAAATAATCTGTGATTGAACCTGCCATATTTTTTTAAAAAAATACACTATCAACCAAAGACTTCAAACAATGGAAAATCTGGAAGTCTCATGAGAATCAACTCCAGTGCTAACACCTTCCCTATTAAAGCCTTATTTCTACTCTTAATTTTTCACTCTTCAACTTCCACATTTCAGAGTAAAGAACCTCTCCTTCTAGATATTCTCTTGTGCAGACACTTTTAAACTCCAATCAAGTTGTCTCTTAGCTGTCTCTTTCATCAGCTAAATAGATAGAGTTCCTTAAATCTCTCTCTGCAGGGTGCAGTTTTCTCACCAAGAACCATTTTTGTGGAATCTAGGATCTGAGCTGAACAAAGCTGAGGAAAGAACTTCGGCCAGACTGTGTTTTGAGAAAAGACTTGGGAGATGGACTTTGTTATCTTATTACATTTGGTGTTAATAAAAACTTGATTATAAAGTGGTAAATTCTACAGTTTTTATTGTTTTGCAATGACAAAAACTTGAGTCATCCATTGCACTTCTCTGTGAATTTCTTCCCTTTGAAACGATTATAACAAGCATGATTGTATTACATCAATATAAATCAACAGTGATGTCCTGTCCTGGTTACAATATATTGACGCTTTATTCACAACATCATTAGTTTCTTTTTAGGCATTTTCAAAAGTATAAATCTCCCTTTCAGGGCTCCCAGTAGCAAAATTAGCATTTGCTTTTTGTCCCTGTGCTCACAATTTTTTCATGGTTGTCAGTCCAAGTATTCGGCCTTCAGAGCTGTCTGACGGGAAGCATAAATCAGGTATATAAAAATCCAGTATATAAAAATGCAGATTCAATTATGCACAAGAAAAAAATTCCTTTTTGCAGGTGTAAAAGTGAATCTCTGTTTGAAAGTGTAGTCACTGCTTTTTCATTGCAGAAAACTTAGCAGCTTTATGCTGCTACAGTGAGAAAATTGCTATTGATCAGCTAAAGGCCAGTAGATTTTAACATGCTACAGAGTCTCCCATGGAAGAAATCATGATCCCATGGTGGAAAAGCTCAATGGGGTATATTATTACTGTAACATGTTCTCTGAGAACAAGAGCAGAAGCTCGTAATGGATATGGTGCTAGCACAATGGCACATGAGTGTACCCTGCTATCCCCAGGCCTCTGCACTTCTTCTCCTCCCACAGAAAGGTCAATGACAGAGAGGCAAGATGATTTATGTACCTACCACCCTACTAAGAAATATTTGCAGCTAGGCTGGGCCTGGGCTGTAAACAGCCTCACTTATTTCAGCTAAACATTATTAAGGTCATAAAATGTCTCAAGATTCATGCAAAGTTCATGCCAACTTGGCTGCAGCCCAGGTACATCTGCTGTGAGAGCCTCCTGGGAACAGTTGGGGAGATGCGGGGGAACATGATGGCTGGTGGCATGCTGAGCTGGAGCCTGAGAGGGGTTTATTTCGGCACTCCAGCTTTCTGTGGAACAAAAGCAGTGCAAAAAGAAAGCACTGAAAAGAAGGTCTTCTGGCCTCTTGAGTCCCTCTGTGCCTGTGAGTGGCATCTCTGACTCAATGGCCAGGGCATCCTGATACTTGGGATCATCTGAAAGTGCAAGTGTGTTGCTCTGGAAAACAGCGGAGACTGTGGCATTACTTCAGAGGTCAGGATGAGGGGTGTTCTGCAGTGGCACCGGCTTCTACATTCCTGTCTACAAAGTTTGCCCAGTAATCCTCAGAAATTAGGTATTGTGCAGGCTTTCCTTTGAGGGCAGTGGCCTTTCATGCTCAGGAAGGTAACAGCTTGTTCCCCTCCTTTCATGAAAGCATGGACTGCCCCATTTAACCAGAAGTGAGGCTCAGCACTTGTCCTCCTTTCTCTTCCTTCCAGCCTCAGGGCACAGGTTTTGGGGGGAGGCTCAGGAGCACAGCCCAGAGCTGGGGCAGCAGCCTGGGGTTGGGACAGGGATGCAGGGGATGCCAGCTGGGGTGAAGCTGGCAGGGTGACAGATGCTGGAGCCCAGAGTGTCAGGGAACCCCCGTGCACCCCCAGGGACATCAGCTCTGGCCAGGGTGTCCTGTAGCATGGGGGAAAATGGGAGGACAGTGCTCACCCTCCCAGGCCCACACAAGGGTGGCCGTCCAGTGAGAGGAGACCAATCAGGCTGCGGCAGCCTGGCCCTGTTGGTGACATGATGACATGCTTCCAGTTCCAGAGGACATCTTCCCAAATGAGATTTTGTATGCTAATCCCTCCTGCCCCCATCAGCCAGGCCTGTGACTGCCAAGCTGCCAAGTCCCCAGTGGGAGTAACCTCTGGTGCATTGATAAGAGGGGACAAAAGCCACCTAAAAGCTCTTCCCAGAGCCCCCTGCAGCCAGCCCCACAGCAGATGCTGCTCCCCTCTCCAGGAGGGTGATGCAGTCATCCAGTGAGGATGCTGGCCAGGTCCAGACTCACCTGGAGACCAGCCCACAGCTGTGGTCATCCTGGCCCCTGAGGAGCAGGGAAAGGGTCCCCAGGCCACCACCTGGTGACTCTGGCAGCATCTGTCCCCTTTGCTGTGCTGTCCAGCCTGTGAAGCAAAACTGGGCATGCCAGTGGTAGACAAGGATCTTATCCAGGGGATTACCACTGCCTGAAATACAGGCAGCTCTCAGCTCCAAGGCTCAGAGAGCAGTAGAGGGTCCGCTCTCCCCCATGGTGATCTCTGAAGTTACCTCTGCACTGCCCATGACCACTGGGGCTGGCACAAATGTATCACACTGGTCCAGGGTTTGTTCAGCCATGCCACAAAAGCCTACTCTAGCAGCTGGGAATAGCTAGAGTAGACCACGGGCCTGGTCATGGAAGTCAGTCCACCTTCTCTGTAAAGAGAATTAGAAGAACAGTAATACACAACTCCTCTGTTGATATTCCTGCCCCATAGGGAATTTGCCCAGGATCAAAGACTCAGGCTTATGAACTCCTCTGCTCTACTGCAAAAGATCTGAAATGCAGTCAAGTTCCAGGCTCCTGGCATTTTGATTGGTTTTGCTGTCATATCTTCAGAGATAAATCCTTTAAATTACACCAATCAAGCAGCATCCTGCTAAACATAAAGCCTTGCTGCAGCAAAACGTTTTTTTAACTAACTCCACTCCACCAACAGGTTTGTCTCTCCTTCATAAAGCTGTTTTAAGAAAAAGAGTTTGATTTTGCACATAAATCACATCTGTTTAGTAGATCTGTACACTAATCAGGTGAGGTAAATGCCCAGAAACTAGTTACGGGGGCCGTATAAATACCTGCATAGATAGAGACATCAAGAGATAAAATGCAAAGATATTTATTATTTTATGAGGCTCATTCCTTTCTCCAGGATCTAAAGAGATGTGCTTCATTGAACATCGAAATTCTTTGATGTAGTGAAAAATCTATTAATTTTGATAGGCTTGATCTTTCCCAAAATAACTGTATATTGAAGTATTGTCTGTGGTGCTGGTGACCTTTAATGACACTCTACCAAGTCCTAACTGGCCATACATGGCTGTGATACAGCAAGGGCTCTACGTGGCTTGAGGAGTCCCGTAACACTGTAGCTTTCCAGAAGTATTAAGTGTCCGGCACAAAGTCAAGACACTGTGTAAATTGCATGCATGAATCATATCCAAGTGCTTTCTGCTCTTTAGTTTTTCTGGTGATTGATCACTATTGTTGCAGATACTGGGCATATTTTTTCAGCTTCTTGTTTGTGGAAGATACCACTGCCTATTTCATCCGTAACTCGGCGTTCAAGCCCTTTGGGCTGCTGAGGCAGACAATGCTAACACGTGGAGCAGATCAGAATTGCATTTGCCAGGGCTGGCCCTGGGAGTGGGCAGCGACCCAGGGTTTCACTGCCTCGGTGATGTCCTCAGAGCTGTAGGTGAGGGGGTGGCTCCAGTCACTTACTTTAGGTGGCACACAGGTGGTTGCTTTCAGAGAAAGGCAGACAGATAGCTCTTGACACAGAGGTTTATGAATGTGAGAACCAAAGGACCGTGCTGAAAGCACCTGTGAGGGGACACAGCTGGCAGGGGTGCTGTCTGGGGGAGATCTGCAGTTCAGAGGGGCAGAAATATTCCCTCCAACAGCGCTTTCAGCAAGAGGTGGGAAGGAGGCAGCAAAACATGCCAGCTCCTCAGCACTGCTTGCTGATGAAAACATGCAGAGAAAGTGTGCTCCCTCTTCCTGGACTTTTAATCAAGGTTTATTAAAAAGGTCTCTGTGGGAACAGCATAATTGTTTAGTGTGGGAGTATTATATTCCGATTATAATGTCCTGCTCTGGACCCTTTTGCCAGTTCAGGGTCATTAGCTACGATCTAGTACTAGGGATTTCTCTAGGAATATAAATGGTTAATGTGTTTTTGAGGCTCATGTGTCTTGTTGGACAGCACATCAGAACGCCAGCAACTGGGGATGAGACGTGCTGTGCTACAGGTTTATTTCAGTTATGATCTTCACCTTCCTGCTTTTCCTTGAATTAAAGAAACTGCTGATTTTTCTTTTCGTTGTGTTTGTTTCAGTTGCTGATTGCTGTTAATGACTGCAAAGCCCCACCCTTTCTATTAACGGGTCAGTGCCCAAAATATGCCCACTGTTAGTCAGGTCTGCATGGTTTAAACAGGTGCTCTTTCTAACACAGGAGAAATATGAGCTGACGTTTTAAAGTCAAGCTGTCCTGCTCACAGCTTAGGAGCAGGTCTCACTTATGCAAATACTCTCAATGGCCATGGATTTAAGTTATGCAAATCCTGAACAACTAGTATTAGGGAGGTGGTCCCTGGCTGACTCTGAAACAGTTGCTTCTGATGAATGGTCCAGCAAATTCTCAGCTGATAAAGCTACCTGACTCTAAAGCAGCCAGAGGAATGGCTGTGTGCCATTGCACAATGCAATGGGTGAATGGATTTTTTTTCTTATTTCAGCCCTTTACCCTAAGGCTGTATTTATAACAGGAGAGGAGACTATAGCAGCCAGGTAAACTGCCTGCAGTGGCATGTCCCTCTTGGGATTGTGGCAGGTGAATGCCCATTCCACATGCACACCTGCCTGAAGGCTGTGGGTAATGTGTGTTCAGCAAGATCCAGCAACATGATGAGCAGCTGGTCTCCACCAGTTGATCTTGCTCACCAGCAAGAGAAGGAGGGAGGTACAGCACTCAAGGGACTGAAGGAGGACTCAGAAGATCCACCTTCCTCAGAGGGAGCCTGCTGACCTTGTTTGGAAACAACCGAGGTCTCTGGCCCACAGGGACACTGCTTAGGCCAATGGGAAGAGTTCTGAGGAGGTGACATTGAGAGCTAAGGGCACAGAGCATTGAAATGAGATATGTGTCATCAGGTGGTGCACTTCACATCCCTGGCCAGAGCCAAAATCCATCACTGCTCTCCAAGATAAAACACATTTGACCTTTTTAATCACACTGGCAGAGGGGAGGCCACAGCCAGTGGTCCTAAAACATCACCCTGAGAACCTCTCTGTGGTGGTATTGTTATCTAGGTGCCACCAAGACTCTGGGTGGAGGGACTGTGTGCCCTGGCACACCTAGAAATCCTTTCTTTAGAAAACTTATGCCTTCCTGCCAAAATTAGCACAAAACTCCCTCAAAGAAGGAAAACCAGCTCTGTGTCCCCTCTAGGCTTCCACCCAATCAAGATGGAGAGCTATCTGGTTAGGCACTTGGACAACTGATTGAGAGGGATCAGGCATGTTGTGGGAGATTAGGTGTTGACCCACACAGATCCAAGCTGATTTACAGGGCGCTTTTCAGCTCAGGATAGCACAAGCTCCCCCCAGGATGGGGAGGGATAGAGCCCTGTGTGCTCCTTTACAACATCTTTTCCCCTTTGTAGCCTGTAGGTACCAGGCTATGGGTCTGCAGGTGAAGAGGGGCTGGAGAAGAGAACAGTGGGCTACGGGTGCAGACCAACATGCATGAAAGACTGCTCCCTTGTGCTTCCAGGCATGCCTGCTCAAAAACCGCATGACCAGACCAGTCCTGCCAAGGACCAAAATGGCACCAGGTGTACCCATGAGCACAGCACTGTGCAACGTGGCCAGGAACATCCATGCATGGAGGGGCTCCAATGAGGTTTCCACACAGGTTTATGCCAGCTGGCACACCTGGCCTGGCCACACCAGCGCGGGGGACTGGGGCGAGAGGTCTCAGGCAGGCAGCAGTTAAAGCAGGAGATCTGCAACTCAGCCAGTAGATCCTTTGCTAGTATTTTCCAGCTCACGTCTGCCTGCAGGGCAGGTGGGCAAGGGAAGCCAGGGTGATTTCTGAGCAGAGGCGGGCAGCAGCATGGCAAAGCGTTGCAGAGCAGTGGGCATGCAAGGCCTGTGCTTGGGGATTAACGAAGGAGTGGGGCATTTTCCAGCGTTCGTATTCAGTGTGCTTAGCTTAATCCACTGTTTTGCTCCATTCCCTCTCAAGCAGCACATCCCACCAGATATGATGACTTTTCAAAGCCCTTTTTGGGGTGAGTTCTTTGTTTGTCTTTTTTGGGTTGGTTTGTTTCCAAAATAGTGCTGAGGCAATAAAACACGGCCCAGCCCTGCGTACGTGCTGCCCCATTCTGGAAGATGGAAAACAAAAGCTAAAAGAGGATGGTTAACCTTTTCTAATTGTCACAGCACAGGACTAGTTGCCAGGAGGAACTTGAGTGCTAATCCTACTTTACTCACCATGTGACCTTTGGGTAAATTACCTAATTACCTTGTCCTTCAGTCAGCAGAGCCTGCAAAGAGCAGGTGTTTCAGTGAAACCCAGGATTGTTGAGCCAATATGTGGCCTTAGGAAATAACTGAAGAATAAAACCCACTGCACTCTTTTAAAGGTGGCATTAATACAGAGAATTAAAATGTCCTACTGTAAATTTAAGCCTGACCTCTAATCTTCTGTGGGGCATGGGATTGAGCCCAGAATATTTAGTTGCAGGGCAGATCATTTCAGACACCATTTGTTATTTGTGGAGAAGTGACATGGAGTGACCTGGTCAAATTATAACTGAGTCAATTCTGTTCTGCTGAAATCAATTTCCTCCCACTAGACATGCATGGATCCTGAGTTTCCCTGGACATCCTGTACTGTTACTGCCAGGAGTGCCCTTGGAATCCCACTATGGCTGCTCTCTAGAAGGAGATGGGATTGCCATTCTTTATCCTCATGTTTGAAAACAGTTTTCAGGCTGAGTTAAAAACACTCGGTGCAAACAGGTATAGTTACTGCTTGATTCCAAGCTTTTTCCCATTTAATTTCTCCCCCTTCCTGAATATGTCTTTTTTAATTACTCACTTTAGCCATAATTTAATCTCTTTTCTTCCTGAAATTATGCAGCATTAGGTACACAAACACTTCTTCTTTTTGCTGGATTCTTCATGCTGAGGTGAAACGAAAAGATAGGAACAACCATCCCCAGAGATCATCCTCTCTCTGGTGAAAGATCTTTCAGCTTGCTTTGGAAAAAGCACTTTACAAAACTATTCACTCCCTCTTTAGCATTTGATGTCAAAGAAAACATCATTGTATCTCTGCTGTGGATTACAAACACATCTTTTATTATTATCTGGCACTCAGGAGGCAAGCTTGCCTCCTGGGGTAGGTACCGTTTGTTTTCCTGGTTTGATCTCTATTTCATTTAAAGAGGGAGCTTTTCAGGGAGATGCTTTGCAAAGAGCCAGTCCACACTCTTCTCTTTCAAGCAAGTTTGATCCTTGCAGCTTTTTGCTACAATGGTCCTGTACAGTGTGCATTTGAATCTTCTCTTTTTATAATATGCTGTAGACTGGGCAGCTGAAAATGCAGCCTTGGTTTGGATGAAAGCATCCTGCAACCAGATTTCCAGAACCGCGTTTTGATCCCATATTATTCAAAAGTGCCTGTAACCATGAATGGTGTAATTGAAACCTGAGGCACTCGCTGCAGACTAAGGAACAATTCAATGGGATTAAACCAATGCAGAATCTGGGCAGTTCTGATTAAATTTTGCAAATATTAACTGAAAAATATTGGAGCAAATCCTAGCCAATATGTATTTAAGCAGTTCCCCAGATGGGAATGGAGCTGAGCCTTGCCTGAGGTGTATTAGCACGGCTGTTTTAACATGTCCTTCCATTGTCTTCAGTTGACAGAAGCTAGGGATTTTTGGCTCATGAAAGGCAAGCTCTTTGAGGGATGTTAAGGTTGGAGTTTGGAAAGAGCAATTTCCAGGGAAAAAATCCTGCAATGTGGCAATAAAACCAGACAGAAATACTGATGCCTTGAATACTGATTCTAGGAGTGAGAACCTTTCCCACAAACCCAACCAGTTCCTTAGGGCACATCTGCACCATGCAATGAAGCACACTGCAAAGATCCCAGTGGTGGCCACAAAGCTAATGGCAGGACCAGGATCAAAAGATCTGTGTCTCTGTGGTCCAGTGACCAAGCCCATCCTCCCTGCCCCGAGGGCAGCATGCCATGATTTCAAAAGAGAACTCACCTCCCTTCAGGCTTCAGACTGTGCTGAATGTACAGATTAGGCTGGAGTTTGCTCTGAGCATTTTGGAAATGCACTATAGACACACTGGCATATTCCCTCACCTGAAAAATAAGTCCTGGGATGTAAAAGGGAAGAAGTTTCTGTGACAGCAGGACAATACCACTTCTCCCTGAATACTTTTCTAACAGACTGTTAGAAGATCCTTTTTTCTTCGCATGGTCTTCAGAGCACCTCATTGTAAATCTATCCGGAAACTGAAGCAGAAGCAAATTTAACAGGACATTTATCAAAAACTGTCTCATACAGTGAATCCTCTATGCCAGTTCTAGTGGTATTTTTTGTTTGTTGTCTTTTGTTTGTTGTTTTTCATTGTGGTTTTGTTTTTGGTTTTGGTTTTTTTTTTTACTTTGCTACAGCTGCCTATTAAGTTCCAGGATGAACCCAAGATGCTGATCTTCATCTGTGAACCCACTGCTTCTCTGGAAGGCAGCCAGTCTGACCCAGAGATAAGTTTCACAGAGGTGCCACAGCTGGAGTGAATAGGTAATTCGTGGTGAGGATCCCTCAGCTTTGAAACTACTCCCCTCTGTCCTTTGGCCTGCAGTAACCTGTTGAATCAATCAGCATCCATTTATGAACATCAGACTTCAAGAGGATGTTGACCAACTGGAGAGAGTCCAGCAGGCAAGAGCAAGAGTGATCAGAGGGATAGAAAACATGAGCTATGAGGAAAGGCTGAAAGAGCTGGGTTTGTTTAGTCTAGGGTATTGAAGACGGGTTAGACGTGATAACACCCTTCAAGTATGTGAAAGGCTACTGCTAGGAGGAAGGATAAGCTGTTCTTCATGTCTGCTGGGGACAGGAAAGGAAGTAACGGGCTTAAAGCGCAACAGAGGGAATTCAGGTGAGACATTAAGAGACATTATCCAGTTGTGAGACTTGTGCACCACTGGGATGATATGCTGTGTGAAAGTGCTGCTGTGGGAGGGCTTTAGCAAGGACTGAGATAACTATCTCAACTCCAGCACCTTCAGCATGGCTGATCTTATCTGGAGGCTGGTGGAAGGGCAAGATGACCTTTAACAATTTCTTCCAGTTCAGTTTTGTATGATTTCTGTTATCAAAGCAGAAAGTCACAAAGCTGATCCTCAGTTCTCTGGTGGGTGTGTTGTGACCAGGCCACTACCTAGTGTTACGTATTGTTCTTTGATGGGAGAAGGAATTTAGATGAGTTGTCCATCCTGAAATAATCCAGAAGAAAATCACAAAGAAGCCAGAGGGACTCCACTTTAAGGGAGTTACAGATGAAAACAAAGAAGTATGAGGGGCTGGTTTCTCAGCTGATGTGAAAAATAAGGATCCCTGCTGGATCAGCTGCCCTTGGCAACATCCTAAACCATCCTTCCAGTAGTGGCCAACATGGTGGTTGTTGCACTTTGATGTCCCAGCAGACGGTATCAAAGGGACACCTGAGCACTTTGGAGAAGCCAGGAGTTGCTGAGTTTCTTTATGTAACTCAATAAAGGGGAGAGAAACAAAACAAAAGCAAAACCTGACGCACACAACAATCCCTCCTTCTCCAGTTTCATAGGGAAGCAAGTTCCAACACCGTCAAGACAAAGATTAAATAAAAAGAAAAAGCCAAGGGCACGCTGCCATGCATACATTAGACCTGTGTAAAACAGCGGTGTGCACACCCTCACAGATATAAACACTGTGAGGTGAGCAGGGGTTTAAGACCCGGCAAAGAAGCTGCCTTTTCAGAAAGTTAATTGGGCTTGTATTTTTAGCCCTTCCTTTGCTGTAATCCTGTCTTTTTCATGAGGGAGCATTATGCAACTGGCATTCTCCCGGAGCAGTGCCTGGCTGTGGGTCAGCACAGGAGAAGGAGGAGGCTGGATGGCAGCAGTGGCCTGGGGCTCCCGGGGCTGCAGCCACCCCTGATGCTGCTCCCCATGGAAATCTCCCATGCAGCTAACCTGGCACAAGCACCACGGCCTAGCCGAGAATTAAAAGGCATTTCAGACATCCCCACAGAGAGCAGCCCTCCCCTGTTTGCAAGTTCAGCTCCTTTCTGCTGCTCTTCTGTGTCCTTTTGTCCTCTTTTGTGACTCTTCTGGAATTTAGCTTTGAGACACGCGCACCAGCCAAGGGGCAGTGAGTTCCTTCGACTTTCCACTTCATCTGTGACAGAGCCATTTTTAAGTAAGAATAATGACAAATGCTGATGAGGTGCAAGATTTGACATTCATCTGGGAGTGCAGAGTCATGCAATTTCTTATTTCACCAAAATCTAGAAATGGGTGGATATTTTTTCTTTCATTTGCAAAGTTTTGGAGGTCAGCAATGCATTTGAATTTCTGTCACTTTCAAACGTGCTTATTTTTCCATGGATTTGCTAGTTGCATAGATTTTTTAAATCCATCTTTCTCTTATTGAGAAAACAGAAATATGAAATTCTCAATTTCAAATTAAACATTTTCTTCCAAGCAAAATTTTCTTTCTTATTGCTACCTTTCAAAACTTCATCATATGGCTATGCTGATCAAGGGAAATGGCAATTAAAAATTCTAGAATAAATACCAGAAATGAAAGCTGTGGAAAAAAAATTGAAAGACTTTCAAAAAGACTTTGAGAGGAACAGCTATGTATTTCTCTAATTATTTGAGAAATGTTAGCCAGCTTAATGTAAATGATGCAAACCCTTTGTTCTGTCATTGCACCTAAAGGTAATTTTCCTCCAAGGAGAAATTTGCCATTGCAGAGGGAGGGGTTTTTCAGTTTATATACCAGGTCTCTTGAAAATTAGGAAATCAAACATGATTTTCAAATGATGCACATCTATCCTTGTACCCTTCCTTTTGCACATCTGCAAACATACAGGTCTGGGAGAACAACCCTTCCAAGATGGCAATGCCTGGAGAATTTTTTTCTCTCTCCATTTCCCTCCCCAGTCATCTGGAGAGCTTTCTGTGCTGGGAGGACCTGTGCTTGGTGCTCTTAGTCAGTAGCCTAGCACTTGGGATATGCATGTGGCTGCTGAACATATCTGATGACACGCACCAAGGGAGAAGAAACTTTTTCTGCTGACTAGTCCAGTGCTGGCACCAGGTTGGGGCTGGGATAACAATGCCATCAGATGCTTTAGCAATACTTAGTGAGATAGGGAAGTGTTTAGCCTGGGCAGTGGGATTGCAACCTTCATGTGCTGTCCAATGAATTAAGTCAAATAATTTTGCTGCTCACATTCAGTGTTTAGTTTTCTTTTGTGATTGTGTTTCTGGGGGATCCTTGAAGGGGTGCCAAAGAATTCCATTCTGTTGCTATTTGGGGGTATTCCTCTGAGTGAGACCCGGACACCTAACTCCTTCATGTTCTCTCACAAACGTAACTGATGTCATTCCGATTCACGTTGTGTGTGCTCACCTTGCCTCTGGGAACACGGATCACCTGGATCCCAGATGGCTGGGAACCACGGACGTGGCGCAGGACCAGGGCTGGTGCAGGGTACATCTGGTGCACCCGAGGCTCAGGCGCTGCATAAACGCCTGGTTGTTCTTCCCACCAATGCTTGGGGCAAAGGTTAATGAGTTCAGCTTCTCCCTCTGCTCCGTGCATGCAGGATGTACTAATGCTTCAAAATGCCGCTGAATGAAAGCTGTTTTATGAATATAGGGTATTAAGTCTTTGTACAGCACTGTGGCTGAAGTGTTTACTTTAGGTCCTGAACACCCAGCCCGAGTTACTGGAGCAAGTAATCTCTCAGTGCCTGTTGCCACACGCACTGCAATCCACTGCTACCCGTACAGCTGCCTCCTGAATCCGGCTTGGGGTTTAGCCTCATCGCACCGCTTCAGATGCTGGTTGGAAGGACCTCTTCTTCTCTTACACAACCTTTGTGTAAGGTTCTTTGTCTGGAGAAAATCCCACAGGGGAATCCCAAGCTTGATCTTTCCCTGACTGTCACTCCTGCCAGCTGCACACCTAGTACTGCAGCTCTTGCTGAGGCAAAACATCCTTTTAGGCTGTTGGGGAATTCTGCCTGAATGAATGTCACTAAATCTGCAAACCACAGTGAGAAACGCTGTTCACCCGGGACAGTGATAGGGCCCTGCAGGCTTAATGCACTATGGAGCAAGCCATGGGGCTGTTACAGGCATGAAGCACACTGGCTGCTCTCGTATCACACTGGGACCAGTAAAACTGGACTACCCCAGAACAGAGCCCTTGACTTTAGGTAAATGACGTGCGCTTGCAGCTCAGAAAGACAACCGTGTCCTGGCCTGCATTCAAAGAAGCATGGGCAGCAAGTCAAGGGAGGTGATTGTCCCCTTCTACTCTGCTCTCATGAGACCCCACCTGGAGTACTGTGTCAAGTTCTGAAGCCACCAACAAAAGAAGGCCATGGAGCTCTGCGAATGAGTCCAGAGGAGGTCCATGAAGATGATCAGAGGGCTGGAGCACCTCTCCTATGAAGATAGGCTGAGAGAGTTGGGCTTGTTGAGCCTGGAGAAGAGAAGGCTCTGGGAAGACCATATAGTAGCCTTCCAGTACCTGAAGGGGGACTACAGGAAAGCTGAGGAGGGACTTTTTACAAGGGTTTGTAGTGATAAGACATAGGGGAATGGCTTTAAATGGAAAGCAGGTAGATTTAGATTAGACATTAGGAAGAAATTCTTCAGTGTGAGCGTGGTGAGACACTGGAACAAGTTTCCCAGAAGAGTTGTGGATGCCCCCTCCCTGGAAGTGTTCAAGGCCAGGTTGGATGGGTCTTTGACCATATGCCTCTGGCAGAGGTCAAGAGAAAGTGAAGCCAGCCCAGACAGTAATACCTAGGGCACCCAAAATGGAAGGAAAAACTATTCAACTGATTAAATGAGTCACGCCTACATGATCCTGTGCTGCCAAGACAGGCAGAACAGCCCACCCCTAACACTAAAAGCTGCACATAGCAGCATCTGGCAAAAGGTTTCTTATTCTAGGTACCAAGATACCGGTAGCTGTGCTATTTCCTGGAGAAAGGGTGGCGTTTTTGCTCCATTGAAGCATGATAAAGCAAGAACGGTCAGTATTTGGCCTGCGCCCAAGTGTCAGGGTGTCTTATAACTGTGATGCACACGATGACTGCATTTTCATTAAACTCCTGAAATGGAGGAAGTACAAGGAAACAAGTAGGATTAGGCTAGTAGACATACACTTGATTTGTGCATATTTCCACAGGCAAGACTCACGTCACTAAAGTAGCTGCAGCTCTTTTTGGAGCAGCCACAGGAGGACAGGATAACTGCATTTCTGAAAAAAAGGATAAACTGCCTTGCAGCGGGTTTGACAGTTCTGTTGGAGGATCTGGGGACCAGCTACGCAGCTGCAAGAGCTTGACATGTTCTGGCATTCTCAGACTATTCAGGTGGAAGTGACCTCAGCTAAAGACAAGTATTTCAAGGGCCACCAGACTAGACTCAGTGGCTTCACAAATAGAACACCAACTGGGATTGTTTGGGCTCTGGTTTTGTGGTCTGGATATGTGGTATGTGACAAGTCCCATTGCTCTCGTGTGGTCTCTTTTCCCCATTTATCCTTTCTCTTCCTTGCTTACAAACTCTTTGGGCCAGGCACAGGCCATTACTAAGTGTTTACCCAAGGGTTTGTGTGCCCTTTGATGCCTCCAAGTATGCAGTTACCAGTTTAGCTTCTATATATTTTTTAATCTTTATAATACACAGCGATGCTTCTTTCCACTTCAAAAGTACTGGAAAGTCTTTCTGTTCTCCTCCCCTGAAGAATGGACAACCATTTCCAACACAGTCATCTTTTCAGCTGATAAAAGGACAGGGACATCTCCCCAAGGCTGATCCAAGGATTTAATCTCCCTTAAACTGTGGAGATGAACATGGGGGCTATGTTGGTCACCAGCTGTTATGTCACTTTTCTAAATGTGAGATAATCAGAGAAATCTGCCTCTTTGGGAGCAAGAGGAAATTAAGGCAAGAGACCACTAGCTCAGCTAACAGACCATTTACTAATATTTGCTAGCTTTCCTCTGCTTACAAGGCAGATGGGCAAGGTAAGACAGTCTGACATCTTGAATGGCTTCCCTCAGGCCTTGAGGCATTTGTTTCAGGCAGAGAGGAGACTGCAGCCCCGAGAGATCCATCTCTCTCTGGCTAGCTAGTGCACGTATGTGATATGAGCAAAACAAGCCTAGGTAAAGTCCCCTGAGTATAAATAGGCAGCCCAGGACTTCCATGAGGACTTCAACCGGCTAGAGGACAGCTATCTCAGGTATGCCTACCCATGCTGCTCTTGCATTTCCCGGCTGCAGCCTGCATAGCCAGAGAGCTAACACAGATGGAGAATCCAGCTCCCTTACTCCCAAGTGTCCAAGGAATGACCCAGCCATCTGCAGGAATCATTACCGTCCTCTGCGAGAGGGGACAAGGTCAAACCAATTGAATGTTGTCTAAAGAGGATCTTGGGGAGGGAATGTTTTCATTACAACAGTTCATCTTTCTTTTCACAGTTCATCAAAAGCAGGCCTTCTGCATACACACGCAAGACAAATAGGACTGAGGGGTGATGACGGATACTGTAGGCCCGCAGTGATTGGGATGACCCTCCACTCACACAGTTGATCAAAGGCAAGTAAAACAATCAGCCAGCCATCAGCAACGATGTAATATTAAACTCCCCAAACACCTCATTTAATTAAGTCGTTATGATCAAAATCTCCATACCAGATCTTTTAAGTTATACACTCTTAGACCTTGCCCTAAGAAAGCAGAAAAGGACTTCCGGAGAGAAAATGGCTGTAAAAGATTATTAATAAAATAATGTCTCCTCTCTTTAGCCACAAAAATCAATTGCTCTCTGGAAGGGTACACTTCTGCCTGATTTGCTCAGGCAGAGCTCAGAAAGCTGGGGTGTTTCATGCCCAGCACTTTTTCCTGCTTAGTGTGTTGCAGATAGAAAGCAAGGCACAATAAGGCTGGTGTTCATGATGTCTTATTCTTGCTGGGGCAATTTCTATGATGTCACAAATCCTACGTTTGTGAACCTGCTGCTGGCCATATGAGTCTAAGCTGAAGCTCACATAAGAAATATTAGGCTCATGCAGGTGCAGTGCCAGCACAGGAGGGGAGGAGAGATGAAGGGGAACGGGCATTCACTGGGAATAAATCAACATGGAGGGTACTTGCACTCTGAGCCAGACTCCAGTCAAGAACAAGATGAGATGTGAAACGCAAATGTCCTGGAGATGTAGCTGGAATTTACTCTGTAGGCAAGAGCATCTGACTTTTTAGAGCAGGTCCAGAGGAGGGCCATGAAAATGATCAAAGGACTGGAACACCTCTCCTATAAAGACAGGTTGAGAGAGTTGGCATTATTCAGCCTGGAGAAGAGAAGGGTCTCAGGAGACTTTATTGTGGCCTTTCAATACTTAAAGAAAGCTTACAAGAAGGATGGAGAAAGTTTTTTACCAGGACCTGTAGTGGCAGAACAAAGTAGGGTAGATTTAGATTGGATATAAGCAAGAAACTGTTTGTGATGAGGGTGGTGAGACACAGGAACAGGTTGCCCAGAGAAGTTACAGATGCCTCAACACTGGAAGTTCTCATGATCAGATGGGATGGAGCTTTGAGCAACCTGATCTAGTGAAAGATGTCCCTGTCCATGGCAGGGGGGTTGAACTAGGTGATCTCTAAAGGTCCCTTCCAACCCAAACCGGTCTATGATTCTTTGATCTTCAGAAGATGTCTCAGGCCCCTTAAACACCAATCTTTTTATGAGATGCATCCTCCTCTGAAATTTTCTCTCTCCATTGATTACAGGGATCTGAGAAACTTGTTTAAACTAGCTGGATAAGTGAGCAGAGATGAGCCCCATCCTTTAGCTTTGTAGTAATGATTATAAAAGCATCAGACACCTTAATGATGACAAATTGATAGACTTTTAATTCCTAGATGAAAAAGATATTTTTGTTTTCTATATGCTTTCATCATTGGCTTAAGGCAATCTAATTCTGCACTACATCTGAAAGGGGTGACTCAGCCCTACATCATGTGTTCCCACCCCGTCGCCTGTGTACCTTGGTGATCATACAGTTGAGCAGTCAGACAGATCAAGGGATTCAGACAGATGACGGAACTTTTCCCTTTTTTCTTGTTTTCTGCTGGGTGGAGCATTTGGCTGGATCAGTCTGATGTGCTTAATTTCCCAGAGGCATGAGGCCTACATCTGGTATAAGGGAAGGGATGGGAACGCTGGACAGGAACAGGAGAACAGCTCTAAACATTTTGGCAAAAGCTGGACCTAGATTGGCTCAGGGTGGTCATGAAACCACACCTAACTCACATGTGATCTGGTAAACCAGCGGTGAGAGATTCTCCATATCACTACCAGTTTCCTGACTCTTCTGAGCAACAGTAATTGGCCTGCTATTCTTTTCCACTTCATTATAAAAAGGTGCAATAATTAAGCAGAATAAAGCTTGCCATGTGTGAGTTCATCAAACACCTCAAATGAAACCTGTCAAGGTGTTGTGTGACACCAAGCAGCCAACTTCCACACTTCTAGTAGCACAATGACATTCACCAGCACTAAACAAGGAAGTCTACAGGGAAGGAGTGGGAATCTTTACCCTGGAAGTTTTGAGGCAAAGGAGAACCAGTATTCCTGGAGAAGTTAGTGTTAAGGGACCTGTGTCCCAGGGTCCACGTGAAGTCCTTTTGTACAAGCTACGGACGTGAGTCTGTCCCTTTTGATTGTCTACCTTGGCAAATGGGTTGCATCTAGAACTGTAGAGATAGCTCATCCTGGAAACAGACTATTTTATTATCTAAAAGCAATAGCTGAGTTTTTACCCAAGTGTTGGTACTCTTAGAAAAATCCTGATGCATTTTCCAAGTGTCAGAATTCAAGAAAAACAGAAGAGAGGAGAGAGGAGAGAGGAGAGAGGAGAGAGGAGAGAGGAGAGAGGAGAGAGGAGAGAGGAGAGAGGAGAAAGGGGAGAGAAAAGAGAAGAGACGTAGCAATACCGAAGGAGCCCCAAAGAGGAACCCCCAAACCTGTGGTTACATTTTACTGTGTTGAAATATACTAGTTAGTTAGTTACATTTTCCAAGGCTGAGTTTCAAGTTGCTCACAGCATATTTAGTAAAAGTAACAGCAGTCTAAAACCTGGGTCACTAAAAATAAACCACCTTTATCTACAACTCTATCCACTTTTCTACACCTCTATCCACTTTACTAAACCACCAGGTGACTTGAGTGCTTTGACAGGTTCATACAGTTAGGACATTTCCAAAACTAGTTTCTTTAGACACTTTAGCAGCAGTATTTTTTGGTTTTCCATCTTCCCTGAATTGCTATGCTAAGCACGTATCTGCTGCCTTGGGCAGTGCACACACTAGACATAGATGCTTGCTACCAGATCAGCCGTACCCGAGGGTTTTTAAATGTGTGTATTAGCATGGCAGCCAAGTCATGCACAGCCACCAAAGGCAGAATTGTTTATTGCTAGGATGGGACTCACTCATGAGACAGAGGAAAGCTTGAGATTGCAACTACATCTGATGATCCATGAACTAAACTGACGATGGCATCAACGAAGGAACTTTCTTTCATGAGTGTTTGGCAGGGATCTGTTGCCATATAGTTGAGGCTGGGTTCAATGACTACCCTGGCTGTGTTCCCTGCCTTTACATGGACCAACTTAATGTCGGTTCAGAGCAAAGCAATGTGGGGAGAAGGAGCTGAAGTTCAAAAGAAAAGAGGCCTCTAAACCTTATCATTAAGTCTTCCTGAGGGACTTGGGTTTCAGGAAGACTCCCTGAAGGCTGCGTAAGTAAGACCAAAGAAACCCTGTAGTGTGCATGCAAAAATAACACAATGAAAGACTAAAGGCAGACAGTGGGATGGAGGACACAAATCATCCTCCACCAGCCCCTGGAGTGGTGAAATCCTTCCTGTGAATAGTTCATTGCTCGGGAAATGAGCTGTCCTAGAGGATCAGGTAACAGAGAACGGGGCTCTCCCCCTTGTCGAGTAGCCACCGTAGCTAAGGGGGTATCCAAGATAGCATTTCTGCTTTACCTCTCGTCGCAGTAGTTGAAGTTTTTCTACTAATATAGCAAGAAGGAGGGCCTACTTTTCTGGTTTAATGGCTAGAATACGCCGGAACAGGGTGGGGGAAGGGAATTGCCTGAGGTGTAAGCTGTGCACCAGGGAGGAGCTCATTAGTTTTGCAAATTTGAGCCCCATCAGCAGGAGTCCTAGAGAGCCATTCACCTCCGGAGTGAGTGTATGGGGGTCTGAGCCCAGATCTGGGAGGTGGCCAAGGTGTCAACTTAAGATGACACTCACTCATCACCATGCCGTACTTCCAGTGGATTTAAAACTTTATGGCAACTGAAGTAAATTTTTGAAAATGTTTTAGCACCAAAACAAAGAACCTAAAAAGAGATTTGTTTCTAATTGAACCAAAACATTTGGCGATGCTCTTCCTTCTTGTTTGGCTGCTGAATCAGTAACTTCTGCAGTAAACTAAGTGTCCTGTGGTAATAAGTCATCCCACTCTCCCTTTTTGTTCCAAGGGGTCAGGGAGGGCAGCAAAGACTCTGACCCCATAGGTCTGCAGAAACCAAAGCTGATGTTCTCCAGAATGACTGCTGAGTACACTGCCTAAGGCTTGACTTCGTTTTATTCGAGTCATTTGGGCTGTCTCCCATTTCCTGAAAAATCCCACTCATAAAATCTAGGTATCTGCAGCTACTTTTTGGCACAAACAACCTGACTGTTGAGTCAAGGTTCTAGTAAAGGGAATCATGTCTCCTCTTCCTGGACAGGGATAAATGGGGATGCTAGCAGCAAGGGACATGTCAACCTACTTGCTTTCTCCTGATTGCTGAGACACAGTCTCCAACAGGATCATGCATTTTTATTTGTTCACTCTTCTGTTGTCCATCTTGTCTGATTTGCAGGACAGATGAGCACAAAAAGACCTAAACTCAGTGCTCAGTCCTCAATAAAAACATTATTAACATCATTCACCTTCCAGAGCTTCACTCCAGCTGCTCCACACCAGATCCTTTATTAGATACTTGTATGAATAATAATATCTGCAGTTAGACTAGCCAGGACTGCAACAGAAAATAAAGTTGACCCTACTGCTTCAGGACACAAACCAATTCAGAGAGCACAGGTTTGCCAGCACTGGGGGAAGGGGTTCCTACAACGTTCTCTGCAGCATCCAGCACCACCTGCATCCCCTCTATCAACTCCTTCTTTCTGGCCTCTTGTCTTGACCTCTTGTACTGTCTTTCGGGATTTTTGCTCGCTGCCAGCTTTCACTCCTGCCTTCAGATGCAGGCTGTTCACCTGGTTGCATGCCCTTTCCCCACCTGCAGCTGGTTCCAGCTTTCCCCTGTTCATCTTGGGTTTTGTCAGTTGTCCCTTGCTACTGCTTGCAGTGAATATTTCTGGTACTCCTGCATCGGCTCCTCTTCTCCTTCTCACTGTCCTCAGCACTCCCCACCTTCCTCACTGCTATTTCTTCTCCCTTCCTCCCTTCCTCCCTCTCCCTGAGCACAGGGTTTAGAAGCCAGGCAAGGAGTAACTGCAGAATCCAGGCAGTTTCCAGCTCTGGTGAGCATGTGGACCCGGGCCTGGACCTGCTGGAGCTCAGCCCACTTGCACCTGTGGAAGTACCTCCACCTTGCAGCATTTGCTTCTCCCAGGAAGCAGGTGGGGGTCTGCATACAAGCCTCGGGCTGCTCTCCCTGCACACTGAGAGGGATGAGTGTGACACTGAGTGTCTCTCCAGTTCTTTGGTCCCACCAGCAAGACCCCACAGGGCCCTTCTGCCTGTCCAGAGTGCCATGCTAAGGTGTGACCCATGGTGCTGATATCGGTTTCCTCGTCATCAGGGTATGTCCTTCCCACCTGCTGAGGTTGGGTTATGAAATGTGTCTCCATTTGCCTCAAAACACTGAGTTACAGAGGTATGGAGATTTTTGCAGCATGCCCATCTTTGCTTTTTTATTGGTGTATAGTAAGATATGCAGGGAAAGTATTTCTTATGAACTCCCTCAGATCAATCAGACTGACCCCTCTTTGCCTGCAGGATGCTGAATAAAGATGAGAGCTGTTGTCTAGTGTGCTGGCCAAAAACAGTCTCATTTTTGACATGTTCTCCCCAAATCCCTGCCTTTTGGTAATATTTGGATTATAATTTGCCTGGAGCTGGAACCATCCTTTCATTCTGTTTTTAGAGCACCAAGCACAAGGATCTTACTGGGTTAGTAGGGTCTTCAGGCACTGCCCACTTGCTGCTGATGCTGACTTCACCGGCTGGTTATATTAGAGTATATCAGTAAGCCAGGGCTGGAAGAGGAGTGACAAAACAGCTCACCACCCAGTCCTCCAAGCTGGGACCTTTTTACTTTCCCTCCTCCCTGCTGCTATAGAAAGCATAACATTATCTGCTTGCAAGAGTTTCACTGAAGGAAGTTTACACAGTCTAATTCTGCTGGTACATGTGCCATGCAGAAGGACTAAGAGTAAACGCCCTCTCAGGACTTGCCATACTCATTTTGAGGTAGAAGGCACAATAACAAATACTAAGCAAAGAAAATAGACTCACGCCGTGCATCTCAATGCAGACAACAGACTTGGTGCCTCCCACCAGAAATCTCCTACCCTGCTCTCACCTTGCCCTCCTTCATTTTTCTTTCACTCTAATCTTTCCCTTATCATACTCAGGAAAATGTACCAAAGCAGAAGATGGACTCCTTCCAACTCTTGTCCCTGTCTGTTTTCATTCTCTGTTTTTTCTTCTCCTCTCTCCCTTGGAGATAATTTACCCACAGCCAGAGAATGCAGCAGGTCCAAATGAAAGCCTATTACAGACCATGGTTTGCCATGCATGTTGTGACAGGCCTGGAAGAGCATGGTCACATAGCCTGGGGGTAAGGAGTTTATAATGGCCTGATCTAAAGCCCTGTAAGGTAAATGGCATCCCTTCCATGGGCTTCAAGGGGCTTCGGATCGTGCTGTAAATAGTTCGGCAAGATACTGTACATGGATATGGCAACTATTTATAGGACTTAGGACAGATAAGATGTATACTCACCATCTAAATCTAGCCACTGTGTCATCTGGGGAGAGACTGGATGCTTAGTGGAATGAGAGGTATCAGTGACAAGGAGGCCCCATTGGCTGACATGTCATCTGCTTAACCAAAGCAGAAGCACCTGAGATCCTTCACCATCTATTGAAAGTGCCCTTTGTAACTGATAGCTTTGTTCTAAAGGAAAGTTGTAAAATATTGCAAAGTTATAAGCTCAGATTCATGAAGCTTTTCTGCAGCAAATATTCTTAGAGCCTCTCATGGTGATCCCAGCCCTCTCGGAGTCCTGTAGTCTTGTATCTTCTTATGGCTGGATCTCTCTAACTGTGGCCAATGACCTCCCAATCATTGAAAATCCATGCTTGGTTGTGCTGGTGTAAGTTAATGTGGATGACCTTGGTAGCCAGGATTACGTCTGTAATACAGGCTTGATTGCTATCATCAGTACCCAAGGTTACCAGATCTGACAACATCAGAGTACAGTTACCTGCGTAGCCCAGCCTATTCATATTCACACCTGTGAGCAAGCTCCTCACTGGCATTCATAAACACATTTATCCCTCTGAGCAGAACAAAGTGTGCAGATGTTATCATGCCAATGAATTTTTTCAGACAAAGATGTTCTAACTTTTGATGTTGGAGAGGGATTGCCAGTAGCAACGTGGTACTTCACAAATCTTCCTGTTGAAGCACAGGTGGGAGCAGGTTGTCCATACTATTGCCATTAGATTTGTTATGGTGGTGCCTAATGATAAATCAAAATAGCCCCATTGTCTTTAGCACTGTATAAACACACAGAGAGAAGTAGACAATCCCTGAATGAGTTTACAGTT
The DNA here is from genome assembly GCA_020745705.1 of Hemiprocne comata. Classification (NCBI taxonomy): domain Eukaryota; kingdom Metazoa; phylum Chordata; class Aves; order Apodiformes; family Apodidae; genus Hemiprocne; species Hemiprocne comata. The sequence continues at coordinate 42,761,086 of CM036588.1, forward strand.
CAAAAAAGCAAACAAAAAAAAAGCCTTGTATTGGTTGAAATACTAAAGGCTTTAGCACAAAAAGCCCAGAAGTGATACAGATAGTGCTCATGCAGGGGTGGAGAGACCTCCAGTAAAATCACTGACAAATCATAAATCTACAGTCCTGTTCTATTATGAGGGCGGAGAGCATAGGGGAAGGAAAGGGAGGTAAAAGAGAGGAGAGGGTCTACAGTTGTCAATAGTTGATGCTGTTTTTATTCCCTCAACAATTACACTGGCAGACATTCACTTTGGTTATGATAAGCACAGGTTTTAAAGGTTATTTCCACACGTGAAACTCTGCCTTACTTAGCAAGATCCCATGCAGTAACTAGAAGAGAAGTAAATCTAGCTTGTTTCAGACAATCCCAAGATGCAGAAATGACATGGACATTCTGTTAGACTTTGAGGAAAGGCACATGTAATTCCCAAACGTCTGGCACAGAAACAAGCAACATTTGTGAGGTGAAGAGCACCTCCTTTCTTTGAAATCCCAACTGGAATTTGTGAGACTCAGACAGGGCTTAAATGGATCTTCCATCCTACCCATCTGCCCAGCAGGCAGGCAGTGCTGGACACCAGGTAGCAAGTCCCAGGTGTGTGTTTCAGTGTGGATAATCCAGAGAGCCATGCTGTGAACTGTACAAAAGAAGGGTGTACGGAAGTGTACAGAAGTCAGCTCTCTCACACTGATGGTTGGTGGCACTGACACACATACATACATAGGGGGTTCTTGTCTCCTAAGGAATGCAGTCACTACTGCCTGTGTACGTACTGTCATGGAGCAGTAGGGTAGCTTTGTTCATTTTATCCTTGATCCTTTGAGGCTTTCTAGTCATTCTGTGCTTGTATTTTTATGTTGACTTCGTTATATAAACTTCCTCTAATAGGAGAATAAGTGTGTGTTTTGTGCTGTAACCCTGAGATCCTCTGCAAGGGAGTCTGCATTGACTGCAAATGATCTCAGACGTCATAACCATGTAGTGCCCACCCAGTTACAGTTGTCTAAAGAGCTCTTGGACCCTGAGAGCAGGCACATGAATTGCAACTTCAACTGGTCATTGTTTCTGCAAGTTTAGTCTGCTAAAGCTTATACTGAATCTTTCTGCTGAAGAGCCTGAAGAAAAACTACTTTGATTGCAAAACAAAGTTTTCCAGGTATGGGTTGTAATTTTCAGGGTCAGGCTTCTAAAGATGCAATTGATTTTGGCTTTTGACAACTGGAAACCAAAAAAAAATTTTTGTTTGACATAATCTAACATGGATTTCTTCTGGAAATGTTAGTTCTGCCCACAAAAATGTGCCAGTTTTGGTACTTGTTGTTGTTGTCGTCATTTAATTAAAAACTTGGACTAGCTTTACTCACTGTTTTTTTAATGGTCCTTCCTCTGGCTGAATTTATTCTTTTTTGCAGTTAACATGCACACATCCAGTTAAGTTCTAAACTTCTTTACAGTAAGGAACCATGTAACAGAAGCAAGTGGGACAGGGAATCCCTTCTCCTCTCACCTGTGTGGAAGCAGATATTGTGCCTCTTATTTCTTCTAGTGGGTAGAAGTTATTCACAGTTTCAAAAGCCTCTGTAATGAATGGCTGATTGTGAATGCTCATGTTCCCCGTGCCTCTACAAGGGGGAGTGTTTTCATGATGAGTTCCCATGTGCCTTTTTTACTATGAGACCAAGAGCACTAATCTATTTGGGTAGCTTGTTACAAAAATATCATATGCCACCAGTACATCTGGTTTAGATATTGACTTAACACCAAGCTGGAAAATGACAGCATGTGATTTGTACCTCCCAGACACATAATATTGGTGACAGGTATTTGCAGTTGGTTGCACTCTTTTTATTGATTAATTTTCTGTTGGTCAATTAGAAACCATCTAGTAACCTGAGCAAATTTGAAATGCTAAGCCAGTGTGGATTTTCCATTGGTGTCATTCCCTAGAGGGCTGTAAGAATTTCAGGTTACTGTGGCCTAAGGTTAGGCCACTTCCAAAACCTAAAAGCAAAAACAAGCCAGGCAAGTTCTGAACTCCTGGAGCTGTTTCCCAGCCAGTGTCTCACACCTTCCTTGATTGTAGATAAATTCTTCTGTCTTATCTGCTTTCTAGAAACTTTCCCCGACATTAAAAGCCACGGAGTATTAGTGAACACTGATTTATGGTGCATTAGCACATGCAGCATATGTTTCTCTAACTGGCTCTGCAGTGCTTGGAAATGGTCTTTAAAAGCCTGAGGCAGTGTTGCACACATCAGCGTGTGCTCTCTGCAGGTGAAATTCAGCTCTCTGTAGTGAGATACCACAATGCTGAGGCAGTTATTAAATTCTGTTCAAATGCCAGGATGCATTTCATCCTGTGGTCTTTGTTGATGTATTAGTGAGCAGATCAGAAGTCATGTGCCTTGGCATTGATTTGGTATCGGGACTAAATCAACATCAGCTTTGATTGCTCCATCTCACTCTGTATACTGCCCTGCTCTGGATGCTTTGCCAGGGGATTAATCACTGACAACGAAGAATTAACTATGCGTCAAACCTATAAAAGGAGGGGTTTTAAGAAGCCAGCTCTTTATCTGCCTTTGTGAAAACAAAGAAATGCGCAATGGGAGATGTACAAATAATCTAAACTCCCGAGGGGGTAGAAGAGGTGAAGAAGAAGCTTCCAGCAAGACAAACAGCCAAAAAGTTTACCTTAAAAGCTTCTTGATGATGGAACTTGCTGTGTTTATGAAGGATGTGACAGGACACTATCGCCTCTAATAGCAGGGGATCGGAATTGTCAACCAGGGACGGCCTCTCCAGCCCTCTTCCTACCTTGAGGTGTCTGAGGCATTAGAGTTAAACTCAGAACAACAGCTTTAAGTAGGGAGAGCTATAAAAATACTGTCAGGTGCGAGTGTGTGGATGAACTCTATCAATGAAATAATACAAGCAGCCAACTGCTGCACAGTAAAAGAGGAATGCAGCAGGCAGGTTTCTGGACACAGGCAAATATCTTGTGATGCATTGCATTTGGAAATCAATTATTCATGAGCTACGAGAGACCTGGTAGTGAGAATGAAATGCCAAGGAAGGTGGACAAACTCAAAGCAGACAACCACATGTGAGGACAGAGTACTACCTTCCATTCAATGAGGTGCATCTGTGATTTGATTGATCAACACTCATGGACTAAGCAGAGGAACTCACCTGCCAGTGTGTTCAGAAAGCAATGTCACCTCCTCAAGAACCTAGTATGAAAGGGATGTCTTGCACATAGAGATGACCTGTCCAGCAGGCTGACTTGATTTCTGACTGGCCAGGGTAGAAAAAGGTTTTTTGTTCTCTCTGCTTTGTCCTCTGCTAGCATTTGCTTTAGGTTCTTGTCAAAACAAGACCAACCTCTTGAAGTGCAGCACACGCTCTGTCCTGTTTAATTTTGCAATGTTTTTTTTGGCTGCTAGCAACTTGTTCCTCAGAAGAAACTACACTATTTCGGTATACCTTCAGCTCTGAGAAATCCTCTCCTGTAACAGTAGTGGTCTACAAAGCGCACTGCACCGCCCAGACACCAATGGAAAGAAAACAGAGAAACACACTACCCTTCTGACAAAGTGTTATCAGACATATATTTAGGAGAAGCTGTGCAGGAAGTTCCTGGCATCAGCTTATTGGGGAGCAAGAGGCAGAAAAAGGTCTGCTGCATTAGGAAAAAGTAGAAAAAAGGTCCAATACTTGATCACAGCTAACAATAGTAGCTGTTTGAAGGGAAGGTGCAAAACCCTTCCTAATTCACCTAAATAGCATGTCAGAAGGGATAACTTTGCCCCTTTCATGCCTGATTATCTCATGTCCTGAAGATGGACATTGACAGTGCTTATGATTTCTTTCTGGAGAGCCTGGGCTTTGAAGCCATCTAGTATTGCTAGTGCTATGTATTGTCACTGCAGATGTTATTATTCGTGCTTTACTAAGACATGGACCATTCTCTTAGTTACAGCAAGGGTAAATTTAATCCTGTGTCTATCACACATTCAATCTAATCTCATTGCCTCAATAGCATTCTGCAATGTAGACCCCTCTAAAACTACATTATGCATTGCCAGAAAAAGTACTTCCTTTAATCTTACAAGTCAATCTTCTCATAATAAAGAGTCTGTTGGTCTTGTTTTATGGGAAAGGGAAGCAGTAGTGCAGGCTGGAGTCATCTGCCTTTCTGTGTGCTTCTGCTTCCTCTCCTCATGCTCTCATCCCAGTTTAATTGCCCTGACAATATTTTCTTCCTATGTCAAAGCTCTTCTTCCCTTCACGCCTCCTGCATTTTTGTGGCTCTCTGGATAGACATATTCTATTACCACAGCTCAGTTCTCTTAGGAGCAAGGTGATTTGTGGTCCAGACATATCCAAGCCTTTCATACGGGAGGTCATCTGAGGTCCCTGCACTTAGCTGCTGCCTTGTATCCCATCATGAACTGCCTGTTTGTCTCTGCCATCTGCTGCAGCTGGTTCTAACTTCTCTCAGGAGCTCTTTGAGGACAGAGCCTGTCCTTTACCAAGCATGTGTCCTACACTTAGCCCCATGGAGCACATCATGGATCCCACAGCACAGGCTGGATGGATTTCCCAACCAATATAACACAGGCAAAGACAGCTCTATAATAGGCAGCACATCCTCTTTGCATAAGCAAAACCACTGGCAAATACAATAGGATCAGTAAGAAGCTCTATGAATGAAGTTGTGTTTTACTTAATATCAATTATGCTGGCACCAATGCGAATAACATTTTCTTCATTAAGTTCTAAGCACTTCCAATTGCATCTCAGCCTATTTTCCTGGTCAGTTTTTATAACCAACAATTGCTCTCTTTCAAAAGAGAGATTGAACTGATTGCTTCCCAGATATATGGAACTAATTCTGCAAATGTGTGTTCATGAATAGACCTGAACAATTATTATTTTTCCACAGAAAATTATTTTTCCATTCTCTGGAAATGTGGTTTTAGTTGTCCTGACACTATTCACATATTATTAGTACTGTGTTTCGTGAATGATGCTAGCTGGGAAGAAAAAAAATAATGGGACTAGCTTCACAAATCTGCAAGAGGATATAGTGCTTTTCAGCTTGTACCCCTGTGTATTGTCTCAAGAGTGTAGGACAGCCAAGTTAAAACTCCACTCAACAAGGGAAGATGCAGCCCTGCCTCTTGGCTGCCTGGAGCAAGCAGCAGGACACAGAGGACCACCTCACCCCCCGCCCAGGGTGTAAGAGTGGCTCTCAGTCTCCCCTGTCTGTTGGGTTCTTCTAACATAAAGCTCATAGTCCCTCACACAAGGGAGTGTGTGCATCCCACCACCTGGGACAGTACTGTAATCCAGCAGAATGGAGAGGGATGTCTTCTGGCCCAATCAGTATTTAAATGAGAGTATCTTCAGCAGGAAAGGTGGAGGAGAGATGGAGAGCAGCCTGCCCCAGAACCTCTAAGAGACTGGGACTCCTGGGGAAGAGAATGTCAGAGCCCCATGCTTGACTCCAGGCAGGGACTTCAGCCTAACCAAGCCTTGCACCAGCCTCCAGGACCTTTGGAGATGGGTATCTCTTATTGACCCCTCTATAACAGATAAAAGGCTGTGATGGCAATAACTGTTCCTTCTGTCTGCAGTTGCATAACCCACTCCCTCTTTGCCTTGCTCACATATGCCCTTAGCTAAGCATTTCATTTTGGATCACATAGAACATTTTGTGTCAACTGAAAACAATAAGACTGATCCCCCTCCTCTGCCTGTGTGTTAAACCCCCAAAAATTTACATTTGTTTTTCTGTGAATCAAAATTATTTTCCACTGAGGCTGCCAAGCTAAAAAACATTTCTTCATGCAACTCCAGAGATGAAACAAATGCATTGTCTCCCATATTTACCTGATTCCCAGCTAGAAGCATGACAAGAAGCCTCCAAAACAGCACAGCCTGGTTTTACTGGAAAAGATGTTGCCAATGTCTGCACAGTAGGCATGATGCAGAATTTCAGGTATGTTGGAGCAAATAACGTGTGGCCTTTTGGAGCAGGATTTTGCCTGCCTGATTTCATAGTCAGTACAGCTGGAAAGATGGAGATGATGTGGGACTGAATTGAAAAACAAGGATTTACAGGAGGGGCAGCACCTCTTTCCTTTTGCTCTGCTGAACTGCAATAGGAGAATCCCAATGCTATATCCACTTTCTTCTCTCACCACAGTGACATAAGGTGCCTCAAGAGCCACCTCTGAGCATAATTTGTTAAGTTTACTCCCAAGTTCTTTTGATCAGGCATGTAAGGGAGCTGCACCCTTCAGTGAAGCTGCTGCACTATGCCATCCTGAGGTTTTTATTATACCTTTTGGCTAGCAGATGCAATCTTTGCAACCATAAGCCATTTTCACTGTTCAGAGCAGAGCTGCACTTAGCAGAGGAGGAGGAAGGACTCTGAAAGCAATGCATTAAAGTGGCTAAAGGGATAAATAACTCTCTAACCAAAGGGCAGCTGCAATTACTTTCACTGTTCTAATCAACGCCCCCAATGTGGGACATCAAAGCAGGGCAAACTGAGCACAGAATGCAATGCGTCCCTGAACTCAAGGCTGCATGACAGGGACAGCATAGAAATGTCCTGATTATATTTCACAAGCTGGCAAATCTCAGACCTGCCCTCAGAGGAAGACTGGTCCTGAAGGCAGGAAAATGCAGTGGGACACACTGTTCTGTGTGACTCCAAAGGGAGTTGGTGAAATTCCTGCTTTCATGTGGCACACTTTCATGTGAAATCTCCAGGGAAGATGATAAAAGCTTTGAGAATGGTACACAACTGGTTTTGGTGGGCTATCCATGGGTGAGCCAAAAGCTGATGGGAAGAGGCACTGGAGAGTGAGGATGAGTGGGAATACTCTTCCTTGACAGTACTGGTGGAGCTCTGACCCCACCACTGAATGGGAGAGCCTGCAAATAAGCTTGTTCCATTGACATGGCTCAGAGGGATTATCTCCTCCTTGACCTTACAACCCTATGGCTGATGAGCTTACCAGGTGCTTTTATCTAGCCCCAGCTGACACTGCCAAGGGGTTTTGTCAGATCTGCCGTTGCTGAGCAGAATACCGTCGGATGGATTCTCCATGCCCATTCTGTATTATAAATGATTTGGACAATGAGGCTTTCACACCAGGCAATGGGGCTTTCAGGCTGAGAGTCAGGGGAGGAGGACTGAATGAACCCACACTCTCGGTCCAATCTGGAGTCCAACAGGAGCATGGATCTCGGTAGCTGAAAGAAGAGCTGAACCTTTCAACTTAGCGCAAACACCTACTACAACTACATATGAGGGGTCTAAACATGAGAAAATATAGCAGCCATTCAGATCTAAATGCAATCCTTATCAGCAGAGATGTGGCTGTTGTTAATCTAGCTCTAAGATCCATCATCAGTTTTTCCAAAGCAAAGGATGGGCTGCCAGAGCAACTTAAAAAATGAGCACTGGCCCCGCTAAACCCCCTACCATGCTGCCTTAAGAAGCATTCCTGAAGTTTCCAGGTGTACAGACAGAAAGAGTATTTTTCTCTGTCTGTGAAGTCAGCAGAAACTATGCCTAGGCCAAAGAAAACGCAGATGTGAACACGCAGTAGCTAACCTCTTGGATCCCAGTGTAGTTCAGGCAAACCGTTGTCTTTACCTCTCATGTACACATCAATAATAACAGTAAATAACATAGCCATTCTTGCCAAACCACAGGCAAAGTGCTTCCTTATAATTCATCACAGCAGCAGGTCCACTCTCTTTCCCATATTACACTCACAGTGGAGAAGGTAACTATATTCCCTGGCCAGAGTGGGTTTTACACCATAATTCAAGATACATCCAGAGTCTGTTGCTGTTGGGGAGTGACATACGCCTGTACATATCACATCTGCATAGCCAGCATTTCCCTTTGAATGCTGTGGGTGTGATTTAATCCTGATGGGTTAGTTTCATCTTTTAAAGAACCCTTGCACTGTAGAGGCAACTCCTAACCCTGCTAGTTGATCTCATCGCAGGTCCTTTTTTAACAGGGACAAGGTTGCACGATTAGTGCTTTCTCTACAGTAAATGTAAGTGCTGGCAACACGTTGCACTGAACAGTCAGCCCCAGAGCCTTAAGTCCTCTTTATCTCCAGGAGTGCAACAACACAAGGAGAGGCAGCGTTAGCTTCCACTACAGCGACCTGTCAAGTTGCCTCAGCCTCGGCTCAGCAGGGTCACTTCCAGGAACAAGGAGATAATTCAGCCATTATGACCCTGTCCAGCTCTCCTGCTCTTTGATAAGCCTCCTAACAAGGGTACCAATTAGTGCCAAGTGTGAAGGAGGATTTTGCAAGGCAGGCACCTGGGAGCTGAGCCGAACTGGGGAGCGCTGGTGGCCGTGCACTGGGAGGTGCTTCCCCTCAGTACTTGCAGTCACAGGGCTTAGGGATGATTTCTGGGGAAAACCCCACTGCAGCAGGAGGTGCAGGGAGGACTCCAGCTGCAGGCATTTTTTCTCCAGGCTGGTACTGAGCTCCTCTTCTCTTTTTGTGTCTGAGGCACTTCATTTCAGATAAAAATCAGGCTCAGAGCAATTTTCTGTCACAAAGGGTCCCACAGAATATTTATGGCCTATTTTGAGAAAGAATAAGATGGTAGCTCTTACATCCTCACCACATGTCCCTCTCATCTCTCTAAATCTCCTCTACGCTGTTTTATTTGGAAAACGCAGCATTCACAACGTGCTTTCCATTATTATATGCTGCTGTCCAGCTGTTCAGTGTCAGGCTATGCTTCAGGCTTCTTTTCTCTTCAGGCGTGTGTCTTTCTTTGCACATTTGATTCACTGATGTGCAGCGTACGCTCCGGGGCAGCTCTCTTTCATGAGCAAGCACCGAACTAATAGATGATCTCAGGAATGATCAGATCAATTCATTAACTTTCTGAATAAAGTTGTCTATTGATACAGCCCCTCTTATCAGGGAAGCCTTGGGTATTATTTATTTCACAAAGTGGAAATGCTGCTCTCCCCCTCTCCCACCCTGCCAAGGTTACGGCCTTACGTCAGCCCCTGCTGTGGTGACCTTGAGGGTACAAACCCTTTGGAAGTGCTGGGCTTTTTCCCCATCAGGGTAGGCATGGGCATAACTCCCACGTTGCGTGCTGATCTGCACGTCTCTCTGCACTTCACATAGACTGGGGTCTTAGCATATATTTGCATGCAGGTTATTGGTCTTCCCTTGCTGTAGCATCAGCGAGATGTTTGGCATCAGAGCAGACTTACTTCATTGAGTTTGCAAGCCTGAGGCTGAAAAGGTTTGGATTTGCCAGTAAGAGAGAGCTAGAGACAGGTTGCCCGAAGAGGCTAAGGAGTTTCCATCCACTATGGGGAGATGTTTAAAAAAAAATGAGACATGGCCCTGAACAGCCTGCCCTATCTGACCCTGCTGTGAGCAAGTGGGTCAGACTAGACAATCTAGAGATGCTTGCCCAACTCAACCATGCTCTAGATGTGTAATTCTGAGAAGTTGCTGAGTGTATTTTCAGGTGAGGAGAATTAGAGGTGGCAGGGATTAAAATTAGAGGGAATTTAGGGTACTGGAAAGACACAAACAGCCCTAGTTCAGGAGACAATCTCCCCCTATTTTTTCTTCCAAAAGTACATCCCCTGGTGAGAGGAGACTGCAGTGCAAAGCCAGAAAGCCTAGGGCGATGCTTTTGTGAGGCCTGGAGACACGTATGTTTGCAACTCAGCCCTGTCTGCCCGCCTCTCCTCTTCAAATCTGTCAGCTTAATACCTCACAAAAGGCTACAGATTTCTCCCTATCCTTATTGTAATTACTTGGATTAGCACCGAATCATCTTTTTCAGCCGTAATATGTGAGAGACACACAAGGTTTTGTTCTGTGCCTATTTGTTCTTCCATGTATTCAGTACATGGAGCCCATTAGCGAGATCATCATTCACTCTGGTCTTTCTCCTTCTTACTACTCTAATGATCTCCAAATGTCATTTTGAACGTATTGGCTGCAGTTGCCAGTTGTAAGTCTCCAGGAGAGTTCTTGGCACTTTACAACTAGCAAAAGCTACCAGTGTCCCAGCTTCCACTTTATCCTTTGGAAAAATGGAAAGAATATGTATCACAACTCTCTTCCTGACAGGTTTGCCTCCCCACTCCCGAGGTATATGTGGTTGTCTGGGGAGGGAAGCCCATTCTCAATTCTGCCCTTCTGGGATATAAATGAGGAGAATTGTATTTTTGCATGGTATTTTCATAAGGCAGAATCTCTCTCTTGTTTTTTGTTTGTTGGTTTGTTTGGTTTTTTTTTCCCCTTGCCATAATTTTAGCATGAAAACGGAAGTCAGTCTGCCCCAGTGGAAATGAATTTCACTGAAGCAAGCCGTTTTTATGCTGCAAAAGGTAACATTTCTGGTAATGCTAGCCAGGTTGTACCTGCAACATTTTCATGGAAATTTCCTCAGGAAATTACATTTCCCTGGTTTGTTTTTCTATGGAAATCTACTGGTAGCAGCTGTCAAAGAAAATTGCAAATACCCACAAATATTGTCATTTTCAAAGGCAAATATTTGCAGAGCATCAAGTAAAAGCATGGAGTAAAGCCATTGCTTTGGAAGAGTTCCCATTGGCTAAGGCACCGCTGCTAGTGAAGTGCCACAACTCACACCTTTTCTTTATATTGTGGCACACTTATTTTTCCTTCCTTCACATTATTGTTACTGCAGTAACCACAGTCCCAAAACAAGTGCAGGGCTGTTCCTGCTGCACACTGTAAAAATGTGGGTGAAATCCCTTTTTATCATCTCTTATGCTTCTATCAACTTCCCCTTGGATTATCACCTGGGGTATGTTTGAGGTCATGTTTCATTTCCTTCTCTGAGTTTTTTTTGTCTTTGAAAAAGCAAGTTATAACCCACTCATCCCCAAACCAGAACTGCTATTTGCCTTGAGGATTCATTGTTCATCAGTTGCCATTTGAGCTAGAGTGGCCTTCTTCCTTTCACACACCCCCCCCCCACCTCCATGCACCTTTAAATAAGTGATCCTTGAGCAAGCACATGATTTCAGCACCTACAAATGAGAAATACTGTGGAAGTCGACAATACATCACTGTGAGCTGATCACCCAAATATCGAGCAGTGGGGTAGTCTGTGTGCTGCAGGAGCTCAGCACACTGACATCCCAGAACACATCTGAATCCCCTTGTACCTTAGTCCACCATCCCACACAAATACACCTCCATAGCCCTCCATCCCATGTGAACACAGCCTCCAAGGTAAATTAGCCACGTTGTCAGGTACTTTCCCAGTAGCTTTAAGAGTTATACAGTCTATACAGTGATGGATTCAACCAGCTGGTGGATATAGACTGACCAAAAGGCCCACCATAAAGGAAGTGGTGTGAGAAGAAAAAGATCCATCTTGTATTGAGGCTTGTGTGAATGTGGGAAAGAGAGGGATTTGGGGAGGTGGTATGAAAGAGGCTTCTATATCCATGTCCTACAGGACAGCTGTGTAATACTCCCTGAGAAAAGGTGCAAAACTCCTTGATGAGCCTGCCTGCTCTCCCCTGAGCAGCCATAAGGTGCCTGCCAAGACAGGAAGGACACAGGCTGCCTGTCTTGGATCTGAGGGATGATGTTTTAAAATCCAGCTACTATGGTCCTGCGTGTTTGTACTGTGATACAGTGTAAGTACACAAACTCTGGGCAGGAATTTGTCCAGGAACACAAGGTGGAAGACCTCAGTGTTCTGAAGAAGATATGCAGGGGTTATCACTACATGAGGGACACTCCCTTCAGTGTTGTCATGGTAAGGGTAACATATGACTGCAAACACCATAGGCTGAACATCTCTGCATGAAATTAAATGGCTGTGCATTATCTGGTGAAGAACAGCTGAGAAATTCAGCTGGGTTGGCAAAGAATGGTCTTCAAATTATGAGCTCCAGCCTTAATCCTCCCTTCTGGACAGGCAGCTGAAGTCTTTTGGGATGATACTGGAATCCAAAAACATAAGGGAGATAAAACTGTGCCTGAAAAGAGAGCAATTTCTAGCTGCTGCAATGCTTGTGAACTCCCATCCACAACAAAGGGAGAGAGCACAGAGCTGATGGGGCACCTGGATATGATGGTGTCATGGTTTCAAGGGTAACATTAACATACACAGATAAAAATGTTCCATGTAGGAGACAGATTGCTACAATTGGGTTGGAGAAAGGCAGACTCCTTACAGCCTGAAGGGCATTTGAAAGACCATGTGACCAGCTGGCCTGAAATAACTATACTCCATGGCAGTTTCCATGGGAGGAGCATCAAGGGACTATGATGGAAACTTGGTGTGAGGGTGGTCTCAATTTACTGAGTAGCATTCATGTGGGGCCAATTCTTTAGAAGAACAGTTTCACTGAGGTCTGAGCTGAAGCTGGGGCCAGCGGTGACTTCCAAATTCTTCAGCTTACTACCCATGTAGATGCTTCAGAAGATGCTAACACCTTCAACCCTTTCATCAGCCCTATGATAAGTAATTCCATATTTGCAGAACAGAAACCTGTGGCAAGTCCAGCCACTCTGGGGAGAACTGTTCAACTTCCCCACTAGAAATACATTTACCTTTCCTCCTGCCATGGTGGGAATGGAACACCTTTGTCCTAGGACTTCTGGGGAAAAATCTAGTAAACAACAACACTTTAATAAGAGAAAACACTTCTGGCAGCGCTGGGGCATTTGTTAGGCCAGGATTTACTATTAGCTTAGTAAGATTAAAAGGGATCAGACATGTTATGTGAGTGAGAACTCAACATAAACTTTCCAATTCTTTAGTGCTTTAGTCCTCCTGCCTCAGCTTTAAGTCTGCTGGCATCCACAAAGATGCCCTTCCCTTACTCCTGTCACTGGTCCTACAAATTGCAGTGACACCCTAGAGTGGGCAGGGAGGAACTGAGCTAGTGATGCCTCCTGGCTGGCTGCTGCCAGGCACAGGGATGCCAGCTGACAGCCACTTAGACTCTGGGATTCCACCAGGAAAGCCTCCAGGAGCGTTTGGAAATCTTGTGACTTCCAAAAGGATCAGAGTTTGAGAGGATTCTCAGCAAGTCTGTGCAGGGAGGTATCCTTCTCCCCTCTGCAAGCTGACTGCAGGCACGTCTGCCCTGCTGTGATATGCACATTTCAGATTGTCTGACCTTCTGCAGTCTGGTTGTTTTGGCTGTGCAGCCTTGGTTTATATTTGGTCTGGGCTGGCTTTTGCTTTGCAGATCAGGTGGGAGGGTTTAACATTGTGTTTCTGGGGATTTGGGGATTTCTACTTGCTTGCTCTCCCTCTCTCCCCTCTCTCCCTTATTTCTCAATGATTTCTCTGGCTGGGTCAGGTTGATCTGTGTGGGATCCTGGCAGTGCACCAGGCTGTAGCATAAGCAGTGCTTGTAACATTGATTGCCTTGTGTGCTCACTCATTGGGCTGCTTGGAGGCCAGAAAACCTTTTACAAAACAGCAGATTGGCCCCCACTGAGCACACTTAAAGCAAGTAAAATTAATACAAAGCTCATTGCAGGCAAATCTCCAGGTATCTCTTCGTCAGAAAATGTACCGGGATATATCCAGCCATACTGCAGCCTTCTCACAGTCATGGGAGACCACCACCAATTGTTGCTTCTTTCTACAGGTTATCTTGCATTAGCTCAACATTGTAGACATAAATCCCATCCTCAGTCACAGACAGAGGTCAAAGTGATCTTTGCAAAGTCTGTCCAGGCCTGATGTACCCCTGCTTTCTAGCAATTCTGCTTTGCTGGGTTATGGCCTCTTCTAGACCTAACACTCTCACCAGCAGTGCCAGCTGATCCAGCAGATTAGCAGGGGCAGCTGGGACATCACATGAAGGCTGCTCGGTTCCTCTTGGCCACTTCCCAGGGCTGTACTCAAGAGCAGACTTCACAGAGGGAGCCTTTGAGTTGATAAACGTTTTTCCTTGGGACACTCCTGTCAGTTCTGTGTGCCACTGCCTGCTCCCTTCCTCAATGGGAAGGCCAGCATGAGTGCTGCGCTCCTGCAGAATCTCCTGGTGCTTTTCCAAAGTATTCATGAGGTATCAAGGCAGCAACATACGGTTGCATCTGCAGACAGGTGGAGAACAAGATCAGCAGAGAGGCGAAGAACAAGGTCAGCAAAGATGTGTCTCTGTGTCTTGCACCAAGAAGTTCACCGCATTAACCGGGCACCGCTGCCCAAGGAGAGCCAGAGGGTGTTGGGGGCAGAGTGCTGAGAGTGGCCGCCTTTCCCAAAGGTTAAGCAGCAGGAGGACAGAGCTTGCCAGGTGCTCCACACATCCAAAAGCCAGTTTCTAATTTGAGATATTTTTTAATGCCCACTGCACTCAGAGGAACGCAACCCCAGCAGAAGGCATGAGCTGAGCATGGAGTCCTCCTGCCACGCAGCTCCGTACCTCTGTTCCTGGCAGAGAGAAGACACATTGTGCTGGCAGGGAGCACCACACCAGGGAGAAAGCAGCCTGGCCAGGGCACATAGGGCAGCCTGCAGCCAGTGGTGTGTTCTCTCCAGGGCACCTGTAGATATGGTCAGAAGGGAATAGCACAGGAGGGAGACCTCCCCACACCTCCATGACAGCTTCCACCCTACATTTCAGCCTTTCTCCCTGCATTCTTATCTGAGAGAAGATGGCATGCAGGAAATGGAGTCCCAGCAGCTCCCAGGGACAGGTGGCTGCAGCGGGGTTGTGGGACAGGCAACAGCAGCGTGTGGCTTTTGCTTTCCCGCGGGCTTAGAGCTCTTCCGGTTTAGAAGCAAATGTTCCAAGATGGAATATGCTTTCCTGTTGCTCTGTCACCCGAAACCTGGCATTAGATTTGTCAAGCTTGTAAGGCAGCCTCGTGAGATGTTTGCCAGGACATGAGGCTAATAATTTAATCAGGTGAATTCAGACAGGGTCTTGCAGCGGCTCAGATTGCGTTACATAACGGGATCCACTGGAGGCTCTGCTGGGTGATAGGCTGGATGCTGCACAGCCCTCTCCAGTATGGCCATTAAAGAGAAAGTCTGCCTCTGTTTTGTACCCTGTCCAACATCATGAAGTTTTACAAGGGGAGAAATGCATCTTCCTTTCCATAAAAGTGCGGCAGGGCTTTGAAAAGATAAAATGGGCTGTGATTATAACAGAAAACCTTATGCAGTGGCTGCCCTCTTGCAAAGCAATAGCGAGACATCGGTGCAATTCAGCCTAAGAAACTGCACACAGGTTTCCATCCAGCTTTTGAGGAGCACTCCAGCCAGCTGACTGCACTGAAGTGCTTTACCCCATAGATCTGCACAGACAGCAAAGTCTGTTAGCACACACTACTGGGGGCCCGGGGCAGGCACAGGGGTGACTACGTGACAACTGCTGCTCACATTAGGTAGAATTCAAGGTCTCCTGGTCCACTGGTTCATTATATCTCTGTATCACATGCTCACTTGCCTGTCATTTCTCTGTGTGTTTGTGTAGTATCTGCACAACACTCAGCATGTTCATACCCTGCCACTGCACAGCACTGACAGTGCCACTGAAGTGATGGCTGCAGCATGTGACCAAAGGCAATGCAAGGCTCAGGACACAAAAGTAAGAAAGATTTAAAACCTGCAGGGCGAGGCCATGGTTCAGGAGTTAGCCCACAGCCTTGTTTGGCAACAGACTGAGCATCAGTCAGAGAGGGACCAGTGCATGGGAATTGCAGTCTTTTGAACCCTGCTCATCCTTTCCTTCTTCACAAGTGCCCCACTAATTCCCCACTGGTTGCAAGGAATTACAGACCCAACAGCCCTCAGACATGAGTCAATCTCTAGGTGGGAATCCAGGGCTTATGCTTAGGTTCACGCTGTTATTTTAGTTTGTGGTGTTTGCTTCTCATTACGGTAAGCTCCCAGGAATGTCATCACCAAAATAGCACTGAATCACAAGGTTACCTGCTGAAGAATGAAGTAAACAACAGGGATATCTCTTTGCGTCTCTCTTTCCCGCTGCGCCAGCCCCCTCCCCGGAGGCATTTTGAGTACCTGCCCTGAACTCCAGGGTGGAGATTTCAGGTTTGCAGTTTAAGTGCATCCAGGCACATGAGGTGGTTTGGTCAGGTCTGGCCTAACTCGCTCAGGGGAGATGTGCAGCCAAGGTGCCATGGGTCTGCAGCGGCTGTGGAGATGCTGTTCCTGCCAGCCCAGCCATGCTGGGCAAGGAGGTGAAGGTCTGCCAGGTCTGGAGAGCACTAGTGCCCTGGCAGGCATTGCCTACCTCTATCTGGTAACTGGGGCTGATGCTGTGGGATGATTTGGCAGTGGATAATGGCCTTTTTGGGAAAACATTAGGGATGCCTGACTGGTGACGCTGCTCTTGGTCCTGCTACCTAGGGCTCATAGTATCATAGTATCATCATTCTGGTTGGAAAAGACCTTCACGATCATCAAGTCCAACCACTACCCTAGCTCTGACACGTCCACCACCAAATCCTGTCCCCTGGCACCACATCTGTTTTTCAGATGTATCCAGGGATGTGGCTCAAACACCTCCTTGCACAGCCTGGATCCCCAAGTCCAACTCCCGCCCCAGAATAAGACAACCCCAAGGTTCACACCATGTCCCTGAGGGCATTGTCCATATGTTTCTTGAATATTGTCAGGGTTGGTGCCATTACTGCTTCCCTGGGGAGCCTATTCCTCCATCACCCTCTGGGTGAAGAATCCCCTCCTAATGTCCAACCTAAACCTCCCCCTGCACATCTTCCTACCATTCCCTTGGGTCCTATCATTGGTCACCAGAGAGAAGAGGTCAGCACCTGCTCCTCCACCTTCCCTAGTGAAAAAGCAGTAAGCTGCAATGAGGTCTCCCCTCAGTCTCCTCTTCTCCAGGCTGAACAGACCAAGTGCTTTCAGCTGCTCCTCATACAGCATCCCCTCCAAGCCCTTCACCAACCTTGTGGCCCTCCTCTGGACACTCTCCAGCAGCTTCATATCCTCATCCCAGAGGAGTGATGAGCAGGAGAAGCTCTGGAGCTTCACCTGCAGCAGAGCATCCCTGGCCCTCTCTCTGAGGCACAAACGAGCAAATACAGCCTCTTTCCAGAACCACACCAAGGTCTCCTGGGATACCAGAGCACAGTCCTAGAGGGATTCAGGAAAAAAAATAATCAGTGCCTGGCAGACAGAGAGGGGCCAGCAGTGAATTCCCTGTTTCTAGGAAGGCAGCACAGATGGTGGGAAATATTTCAGCCGTGCAGTAGCAGCAGCACTAACCTGGCACTAGGGCTGCCGAGGTCTGGTTCCCTCCTCTCCCCCAGGCTCCCTGCATGACCTTGAATGCTGGGCTCAGGCAGAGCCAGCCTTGGTGCACCGACTGCAAACAGCCTCCACCTGCAAGAGGAAAAGAGCATTAAGGATCAGAGGGATGCTTGACGACTTGGGAACCCCTTTAGTATGTGGAGGGACCAACACCCTCCTTACAGCTGCAGCAGGATGCAGGAGGTCAGGGTAGAGCCATCACCTCTGCTGTGACTTGGAAAAGATCTTGCTTGGTCTTGGGAAAAAGCACTTGGGAGGGAGGGTCACATAGAAATCTGTGTGCCTTGGCTCTCTATCTGCCAGGCTGGGAATTGTGCTACGTTCCCACTTTGCCTGGAGAATGTCTGGGGCAGCAGTGGGGACAGACAGCAGGGGTCCCCTTGGAACAGAAATGGTCACATGGCCAAAGGGGACTCCTGGGGCAAACAACACTTTCCAGCACTAGCTACTCTCTTTGTTTCACACTTTTTCAAAAAGAAAGTCAATATACACACGACTGGTGAGGAAAAAAACCACCAGCCTTCTCACAATACCCAAATAGTCAGCATATAGCAAAAGTTAACATGGTGGCTTTGGCTGCTGTACCTGGCTGCCATGTGGTGGTTCTGTGGGATCACCCATATGCTGGATACTTAAGCCAGCATTTGTGGCCCTTTATCCCTGTCTGGCATACTAACAAAATGATAGAAAAACCACAATGGTTTCACTGGCCACCCTACGTGCAATGCTCTGGGCTCCATGTTGACGTATTATGACAAAATGGGGGAGACCCCAGGCATGAAGACTTGTGATGGGGGCTCTTTCTTTATCAGCAGGGAGGAACAAGCAGGTAGGGCACCGCTGTGGGAAGATGTGCGGTGGGAATTGTCTGCCTGTTCTGAGGCCAGGGATGAAGCGAGGGTTATAGAGAAAGATGAAGTAGAAAATAAAGTCTAGAAATGCAGCCTTTGGCCTTTCCTGGTCCTAATCCTCAGCAGAGAAACCTGTGGGACATGTTTGCACTGTGCATCACACTAAAATTTTTGCTAGAGCTGTAAATAAACCTGCTGCTGGATTGGGCAGCAAGTGGGTCACCAGTGCTTGGTATGGGGTTGCCTGGTGCTGGATTCTTTTCCTCCACCTTCTTTTCCACATTTTGGAAGGAAGATGTCTGCTGAAAAATGGTGACAACCACAGTACTTGACTGGAGGCAACCAAAAAATGGAAGCAACTAACAGAACACAAGGGAACGATAAAATGGCCAAGGTTAGTGAGAGGAGCAGCAGCCCCAGAAGACACCACTTGTCCGAGCAAGGGCCAGGCATGGGCAGGGTTATGGGTTTTTTGTTAAATGTTGCAGGCACTTCTTGTGGGAGGGGGTGACGCATATCTCAGTGATGCTCATGGGCCCAAATCAGCCACTTTGCAACCCAGCATTTTTGTGCCTGCAATTATGCGGGAGGTTGGAGATGACTCATGAGATACTGCAGGACACAATATAACAGATGTCCTGGCTGAGAGTGCTGCAGGGGAATGCAGCTACAGGCAAAAGTCTGGCAGGAGATTTCAGTGTGACCCAGCTTTGAAAGGAGGAAGGTGTAGTTTCATCTGGAAGGTCTGGGGACCTCACAGCTGGGCAGGGGAGGAAAGGAAAAGTTTGGTGTGGGCTTCTGGGTCTGCTGAAGAAGCATGTCCGGTCACATCAGCAGACTCCTGGACTGCTACAGCTGTGCGGTCATTGGTGTCTGGTCAAATATGACACTGGGAATATGCTCTGATGGGGGCGAAAGGGCTCTGTCACCTCAGCATGGAAAAATCTGACACTGAAGTGTTGGAGGAGGCAGCTGGTGGAAATGCAAGCTCTCATGTTACAGTCACAAACTATTTACAGGTAGCTGTAGATAACTTTGGGAGACACGGTGAGTTCACACGTTGCATAAAGAAATGGCCCTTGCAAAAAAGGTACCTGTAAACTGTTGGCTGAACTCTGTGGAGAAACCCCATAAAAATGTGGGTGATCCTGAATTGCTTTAGAGAGAAGCAAAACACCAGAGCAGATGGGGCAGGATGGTGAGATGGTGTGTGCAGGGAAGATGGAGAGGAAACCAGCGACAGTGATGGTGGGAATTGAGCAGAGTTGCCTGTTGAAGTTTATTTTACACAGAGCCTATTGCCTTCTGAAGTAAATCCAGTGCAGCATTGGGATGGAAGCAGAACAGAGATGCTCACATCCATTTTAACCACTTCCTCTCCCTTTTGGCTGAATAGCTGAGCTCACAAGATGCCAGAAAGGTCTCTCTGCAACGGGATACCCATGCATGTGACATGGAGAGATCTTGTGCCTCTTCTTCAACAGACCATTCTCCTTCTGTGGTGTTTTGTTCCCTCAGTGGCAGGTGTGGGAAGGACTTCAGAGAAGCCACAGAAGGAGGAGCGAGTGGGTGCTGGGTGCTCGTACATGCCACGATGGAGGGATTCCACAGTCCTCTGGCACAAGGTCTGGAGCCTCCTTCCAGTTTTGCTCCATGAGGAAGAAACACTGCACCAAACCCCCTTCGATGACTCCCTGTTCAGCAGGTCATTGACCTTCAGAATACCTGGGAACACAGGCTACTATGTGACTGGGGCTTCCTAGTTGGGAGGCAGCTTTGGTGGCTTCATACATTATCTGGTAGCATCTGTTTCCACACCCTTTCCTTCACAGATGGTGCTGCTGGAGGAATCCCAGGGTTCAAACATACATCCAGCTGCTGGATGCGCCTGTGCAAGGCCAACGCAGCCAGAGCCAGGCAAAACAGAGTGAGGCCTCCTGCATTACAGTATATAAAAGCAAGAGATGTGTTTATGGAGGTCAGGAAGGGCTGGCTCAGAGATTGAGATATTCTTCTGGGGGACAAGAGCCAGCTGCTACAGGAAGCAACCTCCATCTTGGTTTCCAGTTGCATGTCAAATGTAACAGCAACCACTAAACAACAGTTGATAATGCTCTTACCACTAAGGGCCTTGAGACATTGTACAAACGGATGCTCAATTAAGTATTTGCAGTAAAATCTGCCTGGGAAGCATTTTTTTCCCTAAGCAGATGATATTTGGTCTATATTGAAATTTTTCTTTCCTGTTTTAAGATCTAGTTCTTCCGTCTTTGGCAAGTCACCACATGATTTCCAGGTGGGCAGGAGATGGACACTCGATAGAGTTATTAATTTTTAGGTCTAAAGTGGTTCTTATAATTGCCAAACACCTGAAGCTCCTCATGGTTTCCATTTTTATCTGAGTCTTGGACAACCTCAACATAGCTTCAAGCTTTTGCCCGGAGCCTGGATCAGACAAATTCATCTCAAGGTCAAAGAAAACCTTTTCAATAATCTTGAGAATAAACCTGTGAAACACCAGATCTAACAGTAAAAATTTCCATCTTTTCTTTATACACAAACCAGCTTTTTATTTACCTTGCAAGAGTGTAGCCCATTCAGAATGCCCTCCCAGATCCAGAGGAGAACAAGGTGCAGGTATTATTAGAAAAAAGCAAAGAGCAGAGCTCTGTAAGCAGGCATCATGCTGAGCAAGAGGTTTTAAATAGTTTCCTCTGAGACAACTTTGGCTGCTTCTGTTACACAGTTTTACTCAAGTGTTCAACAAATTATCTCATGAAGGAAGCAAATATTGCAAGAATGATATCCCTCGTATGTCTTGCAGAGGCTGAAAACCATGACATGGAAAGAGCAGCCTCAGCTCCTTAAACAAGTTAAACAGAAAAGAAAGGCACAGAGAGGGAAATCCTCTCTGACTTTGTTATGGAAATGTGATACAGTTTGACATTTTAATTGCGATTCTCCCCTTATTATCTGGCACACATTCATAGTGCCCAAGATGTTGTTTAGTGAATCCAGCTGCCTCCTCCGCTCCGTTTGAAGTCCGGTGACTCCGCGTGATAGGGGAGTGTGAGAGTCAATGTGATTTGTGTATGAGGAAACATAAATATGTCACAGGAGTTTAGTCTTATAGGTCTGCAGAGTTTATACTCACAAAATCTGTTGTGCCCTTGTTTACACACCCAGATCCAAAGGCCTGACACACCCTCGCTCTAAGCTCAAAACTTTCATCATTTCTGTCTTGTTTCTAATGAGACCATTGCAAAGCATGTGGATGCTGTTTGACCACAGTTTAATATATCCAGGAAAATGTGCTCTCAAATGTTAAGAAGAGCTTTAATCAAAGTTGATTCTTTGTCATTAGCTGAGACGAGCACACGCGAGGTTCTGCTGCCACATGTACAAACTCCTAGGCATGGGCCTCCCCATGTGCCAAAAACTTGTTTACACCAAAAAAAAATATGTAAGGCTTCCAGGTATGTGACTCTTGCACACCCCTGAGCACAGACACCTGAGTACTGAGATGAAGCTGAACTTAAGTGCCAAAAAATGTGGCTGGTCGTCCAGCACCTAACTTCTGCCAGCCAGAATGTTGAGATAAATTTGTCTGTTTGGTGTTGTTCTTCACCTGAACTTCACCACTGCTGCTAGCCACAGGGGAGACTCAGCATAGAATGGTTGTGTGCTTTTTATGTAGCAGAGGAAAGGAAAGCTTTACCATGGGGCATATTTGCCAACAAGTCATGGGGAGCACAGGGGTCTAACTTGAGGGGAAACACATTATTAGAAGCAGGTGTCCTAGGGTCTGAGAGTCTCCTTTAAATCTCAGGTTGCAAAATCTGTGCACTTGAAAATGAGAGATGATGGCTTCCCTTTGGATAGGAGGTTCTTTGATAGAAGCATCCATGTGAGTTTAAAAAATCAACCTAACTCACTTTTGGAGTTCAACTGTCTCTCTGAAGGCACTAAGCTTGCACTGTGCCCTCCCTGGAGCTAGAAAAAACCTGGTTTTATAATTAATTTTGCTTGAATAAATGACCTAGCTAAGGCTACCACAAAAAGGCTTGGTGACCTTCCTAACCCCAGGTCCAGGCCTTTCTCCACCACTGGGAGAGCACAGAACAGCTTTGGAAGGACACACTTGAAAAGCCTATCTAGTGTTAAGACCTCTGTTAATGGAGCTTTACATAGAGGAGTCATCCTGGGAACATCCAGTTCTGCATCAGAAATAAATGCATCGTCTCACTCTAAATCAGGGGCTGAGCTGTTAAAGCTGTCATGCTTCTAACCTTTACTTCTGTAGCCCTGGTGAGTGCAAAGGGGTGATAAGGATCCATAAGTGAGTCACAGTCTGAGGAACAGGAGTCAAAAGAAACATTTTGTTCTGGATGCTCAGATAGAAACCTTTACAAGTAGTAAGGCAACCACTACATGGGAAGAGTCAGCTGATTGCAGGACCAAATCACTGGAGCTTTGCCTTCTTGACCACACAAAAGATAGCTCTTCAATACTGAATATCCAAAAATTACTTTTAAACTGTACCCAATTATTGAAGAGCCGATTTAGAAAAAGCACAAAATAGGGGACTTTGATACTCAGCTCATGATTTCCAGGGGTTGGTTCACATAGAAGTCTTTCCTGCTCTGTTTCACAAGAAAGTAGGGTTCTTCTCAGAAGGAACCTAGGAATAATACAGCTCAGGTATAGTGCAACACCACCATATCATGATGTGGTTAGCATGGGGGTTGGGTACAAGGGCAGATTGTTCTTCCATTACTTCTTTTACATTAATTCATCAGTTAGCTGCAAAGTGACGTGACCTGCAGCTACACAGATACAGGCTGCCAGTTGCACAGTAATAGCAGATTAATGCTATGGAAATGGTGTGCTTTGTGCTAGCAGCCACCATGTCCTAGTCACCAATACATGGCAGCACATTTCTCCACACTGAGCTAGGGAGAGAGTTGTGACAGAAGGTGGAGAACAAGCAGGTGTGAGTAAAGTAACCCTTAGGGAGCATTTCAGAGGGGGTCACAAGGTTTTATCCCATCTGTGGTAGTTTAATGAGGCACAGTAACCTCACTGCCTAGCTCTTAAACATAATTTCTTAAGTCCAGAGTCTTGGCACAGGAAGCTGTTCAGTGGCCAATGCCAGGCTGAAGCCAGGGGTTTAGTGATAAGGGAACACAGAAATGAAGCCAATACTTATTTTTGTCACTAACGCATGCGTCTGACCCTGTAGCAGAGCTCTGTCAGGGCTTACTTGTCTTCATGCCCAATGCTGGAATCACGTGAAAGTGGGAGGCTATTCGGGAACTCTTTGCATAGTGGAAGCTCTTCAGGAGGGTTTCCCTCTCCCCTGCCTTCCCCCTTTTGTTTGAAGAAAGTGGCTCCCTGACATGCCCAGAGCATGAGCTCAGTTGGCATTTGAGCCAGTCAGAAGCCTGACTGAAGTCAGGCTTACGAACCTCTCCTCTCCCAGCAGATACTTGCAGGAAACGGTTCTCGTCCCAGGAGCAAGCTTACGGAAATACAGGCAAAGCTGTGAATTAGCAGCTGATCTGAGTGGGAAGAGCCTCCATGCGTTAGACAGCCTCACATCTCTTTCTATCAGCAGAAATATTGACTCCCCAGTCACTGAATCAGTTTGCTTGGGATTAAAAGGGGAGCAGTGTCCACCTGATAAAGGTGATTCCCATTTCCTCACTTGGTCTTTTGCTTTAATTGTGAGGCTCACAAGTGCAACTGACTATAATGGCTTCATGAGCTCCAAGACATGGGCTGAGCCACAGTACCTTGCCATGCCCAGGCTCCTCACCCGCAGCAATTCAACAGTTAAATGCATTAAAGTGGCAGAGGTGAAACCTGCACCTTGCACCTCATATTTGTGAGGTGCTCATGCACAGAATCCATTCCTTTGGCCCAGCTGACACATGGCAATCTCCAGTGACAGACCATATGTCTGAGCCTCCAGAGCTGATTTAGGCTATTTCAGTGGCTGATTTCTTCAGGGCAGAGGCAAACATTCTTCTGTGGTCCTATATGGAGCTGGCAAACATATTACCCAGTCCAGCTACCAGTCACTGCCTGCTGGGCTGATGGTTACTCTGTGTAAGCTCTCCCTCATCTGCTTCAGTGCAAAAATTTTAGTGCAAACCAGTTTTAGCAGTAGGTTAAGCTAAAAAAGGTTATTTTATCCTTCCTCAGCTGAGGGACGCTGCACCAGCAGAGCTGTGGGATGCCATATCAACTCCAGAGGGAGCGCAGTTGCAAGTAGGTGTTGAGTGCAAATATCCTAAAACTTTGCCCGGTCACTTGCAAATTGAGTGTGCATCCTTGGTCTCAGTGGCTAAGATCACTTAGTCCACTGCACTGAGTGGGTCATTTACCTAAACCACATGATCCTGCCAGGTTATTTGATATGGGAGGTGGATGTACTCTGCATGCACTGGGAGCTGCCTTATGCAGCTGTGTTGGTAACTCTGCAGGAGAAGCGAGTTTCTGTAGACAGCTACTGATGTTGAATAGCTCTGCTCCTTTTTGGACCCCACTAGTGAAACCCTTTAACCATCCCTTTCCACTCATTCCCTGCCTACCGTTACTAGCTCCGCTGACTCTCTCCCTCTCCTCCTGCCCTCACCTCTCCTTATCTGACCACCTAACCTCTCCAAAATTAGTAGTTCTATGTTTAGCCTGTTCTGGCACACCGGGCACTCCTGTGGGTGCCGGGTCAGTCTCAAAGCGAGCCTACGAATTTCCACTGCTATTGGAGAGAGGAGTGTTTTCAAAACTGCTGACACCAGATCCAAGGGAGTGATCTAAACCAAGAGGCCGGAGCCTGTGAAATGTTCTTAATATAGCCAGGGCAAATAGCTCCCATCTTATATTACCAAAGCCCTGCAGTCATGTGTCCCGGCAGCCCCATACCCCTGTCAGGCAGAGGGGCAAGAGCATGAGGTCATTTCCAACAGCTCTGTTCCTGTGACGTCATCACAGGAAAGCCGAGCAACTACTTGTTTTAGGGGTGGGAAGTCAGAGGAAAGGGCAGTAGAGGATTTAAGCTTTCCTTTCTGCTTCCATATGAGCCAAACATAGTTTTGGAGGTTACAGGGGGGTCATTTTCCTCTCCTTTCTTCCTTGGAGGCCACTGCAGCCGTATCACTGGCAGCTTTTTAGGAGTGCTGGACTGAAGCAGCTTTGCTCCAGCTTTACCGGAGTATGAAAGAGCCATCTACAGGTGATGGGAGATAAGGCGGCACAGCCCTGCCTTCCCTTTCCCTGGTCAGCGGGAGGGCAAGTTGCTGTCCCGAGCCTGTGGCCTTCCTCCCTGCATTACACCTCCTTCCCAGGGTCGCAGCCACCTGTGTTGCAGGGCACCTGTGTGTTATGGGGTGGCTCCAACATCTTCCAGCCCCCGTTTGCCAACTTCAGGATGGGGAACGACCAGCTGGTCTTGCTGGGATGCTGGCAGTCCATAGGGTGGTGAACATTGAGAGACCCAGAGGGAACATGTCACTTGTAACCACCACAGCTGTGAGGGCCCCTTGGAGGCACTCCTTTAGTAGCCTTGCATGTCCTTTCAGAGAGGCAGTGGGGGACCAGACCTGTGTGGCCAGGAGTCTGGATTTGGCAGAGCAAGAAAGGGACTATCACATCTCAGTCACCAGCCTTCAGCTCCAGCTAGACTTGGGCGTGCTCCAGAGAACTCTGCTTGTGGCTGTGACGTGCCTGCCTTTGGCAACCTGAGCGACCACCGTGCCAAGGCACTGGAGGGAGTTGGGTGGCCCCTGGAGGAAACATGGTGGTCGTGCACAGGCTGCTAAGGAGGGCCAGCCTTGCATTGGAGGGCTCCAGATGGAGTGCAGTGATTGCAAATGTTTAGAAAAAAACTGGGAATTTCTCCTAGTCAGAAAGGCTGGTATGAGTTGCTGTATCAGGCAGGAGAAGGTTTAGACTGGAAGGTCAACTCCAATCAGTAGTCCTAGAGAGCTTTCAGATAAGTCTATGAAGTTTTTATACAACAGTTTTTTCCATCCACAGCAAACATAACTGTTCGTTCTTTCTCCCCTTTGGGCATTTCTACACAGACTGATGTTCACAAGAGACAGAAGAAGAACTCTGGACATACTCAGTGCCTAAAATATACTGATCCCAAGAAAGGCATATGCTGTTTCTTCACCATAGATAGATGCCTATCTCCTTCTTTTTTCTTTCCTTTCACTCACTTGCCTCCAAGATCTCCTCTTTCTCTTCATTTCAACCCAGAACCTCCTCCCCACCCCACCCCCACTGTCCCTCTCTCCTCTTCCATTTGTTTCCTACACACTACTCTGATTGAACCCAGCTATGGCTTCTGAGTACCGTAGCCCCCACAGGCTCTGACTGACACATGACATACTTCTAAGAGTGTGGACTTAGCCCTGGTGAGGTGAAAGAGCAGTAGTCAGCATGTATAAGCTGTGCGGCATAATAGAAAATACAGCTTTTAATTAAAACTGGTATTTCAGGACCTCTGCTGGTGGCAGCCCTGCTGAAATACGACATCACTGAAGCCCTGCAGAGTGGGTGTGACCCCATCTCCAGGAGCTGCAGATCTCTATGTCAGGGCCAGCACTTGGGGCGATGGGAAGCGCTCTGTGTAATGCCTAAATACCCAGCTTGGGCTGAGAGCACTCCCATAGCAGGATGGTGACTGCTTTGTAGCCTGGACCTGTGTGGCAAAGTGCTGGTGACAGCCATGGAGCTGCTTCACACTATATTTCCAAGAACATCCATTTAAAATTATGTGAAATTCAAACACTGTGGAATTATATCCCTAATGTGACCTACATAAGTGGGACTAGACCCCAGGAGGCTGGGAGCAAGGTCTTCCGACACCTACCCTGTTTATTTGACGTAGAACAGACCTTGTTCTTACATCTTGCTCTGCCAGTATTTAATTTCATTTATTCCTTTAATTTATTGCACCTGCTGCTGCTGCCTTTCCAAAGCGCTCTCCATGAGGACTGCTCTATGTCTCTCCCGGCAGGTCGCAGGCCCCTGGTTCTCCATTTACCCTGCAGCCCATGGAAGGCAGGGAGGGAGGCCCAAGGATTACAGCCCCTACCCCAGGCAGAGGCAAGCCTCTGTTATCACCTTGTTACCCTACTGCCTCCCCATGACACCTGGGCCAAGTCACTTGGGCCTTGATCTGCAATGGCAAAGACAACTGCCTAGATCTTGGTGTCTGTAAACCCAATTAACAGCACTGCCTTATTTCACGAGGTGCTGCAGTGGAAGCAGACATGCCCTACAGATGACTTGCAGGACCAAGATGACACCCAAGAGAGAGAAAGCAGCAGCAGGTTGGGCTCATTATGAATAATTATCTTAAAATGGAAGCAGTGCTGCCCACCTGTCCCTGGATACCCTGCCTCCCTGGCATAAGTGGAAAGAGCACAGGGGACCTCAGCTAGCTCAGTTCAGTTCGTGCACACCCAGTGCTCTTGTGCAAGACAACAGTCTAGCTCTCCCAGAGCTGTACTAGCTTGACACAGCACTTCTCATTTCTCTCTGTCCCACTTCAACCAGACCCTGACCTGTGTCCAGAACTGGGTATCTCACAACCCGAAGTTGCAATGTTAACTCCTCCTAAATTTTCAAGCAAAAGGATATCTGCTCCATAGGTGAGCTGTGAGCTCAAGAGAAGGTATTTCCCATCAAATGTGAAGTGAATTGGCCCTCTGCCAGAGGCCAATCATTGCCCTAGCATTTAAACTTCATAGTGAATCAGAGGGAGAAGAAAAACAAGGGTTTAGGACAGCAGAAAATACGGTTTATTTGGCGCATCTGAGAGCTGGTGCCAAGAGCCATAGTTAATTTGATAAATAGTACTTTTTCTGAAGTTTATAATATTAGGGTGTATTATGGGGAACAGCCCCATAGTTTGGACCCAGCAAAACCTTTACCTACCAGCAGAGGAAACAAACAGCTGAGAAGAGCTACCAGCAATTCTCCTGACCTTCCCTCATCTGCACTGCCCTGGGTCTTCCCAGTGCCAGGCCCTGGGGTGGGAGCATGACCCTCGAGGTGGGAAGAGGAGACAGAGGTGAGCAAAGGCAGCCATTCTCTCTCTGTAGGGTCCTTGGAGGGCCAGCAAGGAAAACGAAGGAGCACCAAGTCCTCAGGTCCCTGCTGGCTGCTGACTCAATGTAGGGCTGAGGTTTCAAGGTAGGAGCTGAAGCCCTTGTTTGAATTTGCTGAGGAATAATGTTTTCTACAGCTCTGGAGGTGGGGGCATCAATCAACATTGCAGGTACGTAATAGAGGGAAGAGCAGGAGACTGCCATTTAGCCTAAGAAGACTTCTTGAGTGGAGGGCACTGAGAGCTTCCCCTGTCTTTGTAAGGAGGAGGACTGCAGGTCATGGGGTACTGACCATCTTCCCACTCTTGCCCTCGCTGAGGCCCGTTTGAGGAGAACCATCTCCACAGGAGGATGCACCTAACATTGTCCCTCAGCACCTGTACTGCAGGAGATGCACAGGGATACTCAGACTTTCAGCAGAGTTCAGCGAGAAAGCGAGGAGAAACCTTCCCCAAGGGACTCCTGTCCCTTTTATCCACAGGTCTAAACCTTTCACACACCAGCAAGTGTGGAGTTAAGACTGCAGCTGAGATGAAATCCAAACATTTGCAAGTGTGGGAATTCCCAAGGAGAGCAACCAAACTACCTTCGCTCTGCCCCGGCAGCAGTGCTTTTACACAGCCTGCAGCCGAGTCTGCCTTGGCCAGCTGCAACAAAGAGTTTAATCTTATCTCTGACCATAAAAACTCAAATTCCTCTTAGCAGAATTGCTGATGGGGATGGTAGTGCCAAGCCTGGCTTCATTGCAGTCTTGCACAGTCAACAGGGGGGGGGAAATGCTATATCACAAATTCCTGAATCACAGATTTCTATATCACCCCTGACTCCACGCAAGGAGAAAAAGCCCGTCGGCAACTCGGCACCTCGCAAGCTGGAGCATGAGCTGAAACATTTTTTCCCTCTGTCACTTAGAGGTAGGATTTTTATGTTACTGAAGTTAAGCAGGTACAATGCTTCCTGCAGGCTCATCTAAAGCGCTGTGGAGGCACTTAGCCCTGGCAGCGGGTGTACTTGGCCGCACGTGGGTCCCACAGCTCCTCAGTACGACTTCTCATAAAGGGCAAAAGACCAGGTCCCTGCAGACAGGAGCTCCTGGAAAAGCCATGCTTCTCCCTGTAAGGTGCTTTGAGCTCAGTGAGGGCAGTGTACACCCATGGGAATTTCTTGGTGATACCCTTTTGGTGCTAAGAAAGCACTGCCTGAAGTGCTCCTCCCCCATCTGGACTATCTTCCACACATGTGAGCACGTGCTGGAGCTGGGGAGCAATGTGTGAGCTCAGGTCTCAGAAATGGGGCTAGGACCTGGGTTACACCTCAGTTGCTCATTTTAGTGTTATTTTTTAGGAAAAATGTGCAGATAAGTTTGTTTGTCTCCCAGATTCTGTCTCTTGGAGCTGTGAGACCTGTCCTACAGATGCTTGGACCTCCACTGACACCACAGTAACCGTGACTGGCTCCTCTCCAGCCTCCATGTCCCTCCATTTGGCCCTTTCTACCCCTAAACCCCCTATATGCAAAGGCCTTGCAAAGGCAGGATCATCTTCCCGAGGCTGCACTCAGCTGTCTCTCCCTCATACACCTGCCACCACCATCATCTTCCCTTCTGCTGTCCCAGGTTCATCCCATCACCTCCCCACTTGTCAATTCTTAAGGTATTTATCTATCCCCCGCCATGACCCCATCAGCTATGTCCAGCCCCTTCACGCTTTCAGAAGACACAATCACCTCTGTATTCCCCTTGCCTCTCCTATAAGGTGCATCTGTTCTCTCAGCCCATTCACCCACACGTGATTCCCTCCCTATGCAAATGAATGTTTTTTTACAGATATGCTTCTCAAGCAGTGCTGTGAGACGAAGTCTGAGCTCTGCTCCAGCTCAATCTGGTCACTAGTGGAGATGTCTCGCCCAAGAGCAAATGACTCCTCTCACAACCCACAGGGAAGACCCCCAGGATACCCAAGGACAAAGCACCCATGTGCCAAAGACTTGGAGTGACCATGCAATGCAGACACACTTGGACGTCCTCTAAGAACTGGTCTGTAAGCAGTGCTCCTTGCTCTCCAAGGTCTTGCTCCTGATGCTGATAGGAAGTCACCCTGCTTATACAGGGGAGGCTGGTGGAAATACTTGGCATGCACTTCAATTGTTGATAAGGCTGGACCATCTGCCAATACACACTGTGCCTCTCCCTCTGTCTGACTTGGAGTGGTCTACAGTTCTCATCACCATCATATGTCAACACCTGTGGCTTCTGGCTCCTTCCCCTTGCCTCACCCTTTGAATTAGTCTTGGATTAGAGCTGCTGGGAACAGGGGTTGGCCAAGACCCCAATGGCCAGGTCCTGCGATATCTGGCTGCTTTGGGAACGCAATCGTGGAGAATATCACAGACGCATACAGTACTGCTTGCAACTGCATTCAGACGTGTGGCTTCGCTTGCAGAAGTGTACATCTGACTCTTGTCTTGTGCAGAGGGAGATAACGGGTGTCCTTCCTCCCATTATTCCAGGCTCAGAGGTGACAAAGAGCCATCCTAATTAAGGGCTACAGAGATGACGCTTCCACGGAGAACAAGTTTTATTTATGAGCCAGATTAGGAGGCATTAATTGCTTTCTCTCCTGGTTTCTGCTCAGAAAGGTACAGTAATCACAGGAACATTTTTTACATTGTTGACATAGCTTCCCAGCCCTCCTGCTGAGAAACAGGGACTCTTGCATACTTCAAAAGGGCTTAAAGGCTCGGGTTGTGCCACCACAGTAGTAGTGCCGATCTAGGACTGGGGTGGGGGGAATTTGCATTAGAAGGATTAAATACCAGGGCTATTGTGGAATTTTAAACTGATGTTTTCCGGCTGACCACAGGCCCAGAGCTTGTGTGTGGCATGTTTGAGCCTCAAAAGTGCTCTTGATCCTCTGATCTTTTATTTCATAACATTTCTCTCCACTCCCTCCGCTCAAATGTATTTTCCTTTTCTTTTGGCTGCTGAGCAGACACACATTAGCAAATGGAACATGTTGGGTTGACAGTACTGAGAGCAATCTGAAGCTCAGGAAAGCTTTCTTTGCATATAGTGGAAACACTGAGGGTCTGGATTACTCTTGTAGTGCTGGGCCCGGGAACAACAACGAAGTTAAGACAAGAACCATTCTGACCCAAGTGTCCTGTGAAGCTTTGCCACAGTCCTGCTTGTGGTTCATATAAAACCCTCCTGGCTTTCATAGCATGATTCTAAATGAGACGTTTCTTGCAGCTACATAATGAGGTCTCCACTGAGACAATCCATTTCCAAAACATCAGTCCATGATATTCCTGGCACTTCTCAAGTACCTCGCTCGGCAGGAGCCTCTCACACAACTGGATCAGTCATGTTACTGTGCCAACCTGCCATCCTGTTGTCATTAGACATGGGCTCATGCTGCACACAGATTTCCTGCTGTGGTAGCAAATGGCTTCTTATCTGGTCCTGCAGCTGACTCTGGGTTAGCTCTCTGAGTAGCCACCCCCCGGCATGGAATTGTGTAAAAAAAACCAACATGATTCTTGGCAGAGAAAGATGTCTGGGGCTTGGAGTTTGGGGTTTTTCATTGCTCTGCACAGAGGTGAATACCCTGCCTCCCTACATTAGCCTTACCATGTACGGCATCCTGAAGTAGTAGGTGGCTTGCCTTGGCTTGTCTTTAAGGCAGACACTGGAAGCTGGAAAGGGCCACTCTTGGCCCTTAGTGTGCAGTGCTGTGGCTCAATGTCTGAGCAGGATCTGGGAGGGAGGCATGCACCCCTGAAGACTGGGAGCACAGGAAGAGTCACACTATTGCTTCCCACCATGTCTCAGACAGCAAGCACCCCTGCATGGGGATGCTGTGACAGCTCTATGAAAGCAGGGACCCACAGCCTTCTCCCAACTCTCCCTTAAACCTGGCAGCCTCCCCAAAGCACGGGTTTACAGGGCACAGGCACCCTCTGTAAGCAGAACTAGTCTCTTTCCACTGTAATATGGCCTTTTAAGGCTGAAGGCCTCTTTCAGTGCCATCTAAAATTGCTGAGGACCTAATATGCAAATATATCTGCTCCTGTTCTTTCTAAAATCACTCTTGCTGGTGTTTCTAGTAGTTATTATAATTCAGTGAGGACTTGGCAACTCATCAAAGCTAGCAATTTCCCTTAGTCTGATGCAGCAAAGTAACAAAGAGCAACCACTAAAAATCTTGGACCAGTTACACAGTGAGGCAGTAAGGGGTATTCAACTTTTTCCCTGCAACCGTGACTCAGCTTTACAGCTCATCCCCTGCAGGGTAGTTTCCCCAAAGCAACGGCTGTACCACAGACATCTATCCCTCTACCACACCTCCTCACACATCCCAGGATGACTTCTCTGTGAGAAGCTGAGAGAGCTGTCATGGAAGCAGCAGTAGCTAGAGGCTTCAAGAGCAGGTGTGCTCTCGTCTGCTTTTGACAGATGCCTGTTAATTATTTATATAGCACGAGAGGTGTACTTGACACTAGACAAGCAGCAAGCAAGACCAGTCTCTTTCCCCAAGGAGCTTTCCATGCAGATTGTGCAGATACCAACAGGCAAGGCAGGATCAGGCATGAAGGAGGGGGCCAATCATGCCACAGAGGAAAATGGTGATGAAAGGAGACACAAAAGGTGCAAGCCATTTAGAGGAATTGGAAGGAGATGATTTGATGAAGGGAAGAGAAATTGTTTTCCACTCACGGGAAAAAAAAACAGAAAGAGGCAGGAGGGTGTCTGGAATACCAGAAAGTAACAAGAAGGCATCCCAGCTTAGAACTTAGAACCGGCACAGCTCCTGTCCTGGCCATCATATATTTACTTGTGCAATGAGGCTGTAGGAAGCTGGGAGTGAGCAGTCCTAGAGACAGAGTAGAAGGACCTGCCACTAATTGGCCTTTTGCAATATGCACTGATTTGCAGTATGTTCTGGATGTGCAGCATGAAAGGATGAGCTGGAGCTTCTGAAGTACAGGCACGGTGAGATCTTCACTGGGCTGCCTATATAGACCTATACAGTCCTGTATAATTGGGACCATTTTGTCTCATAGCAGTGTTGGTCAGACCCCTGCATTATCCCTCCATCCAGGGAAGGCAGCAGGAAAGCACCAATGATATTACAAGGAAGGCATAAGTTCATCACTATCTCCTCACAGGAGAGACAGCCCACAATGCAGCCTGCTTCACTCTCGTGGCTGCAAACTGTAAGGAGAAGAGCTGCTGGCCAAAAGGGGTCCTTTAAATCAAAAGGGAACCCAATGGCTTTTTGAATCACAGTGCCCTGATTCAATATCCTGCTGGAACAAGGGTAAGTCTCCATTTGATGGTGTACTTAGTCAGATGCCTTTTTGGAATCCTGCACTGACCACATCAGACCATTCAATTTCTCTTCTCCTTGCCAGGGTGTACTTACACGTTGGCTGTTTTAATAGTTGAGGTGGCACTTTTATTTTAAGCAGTTCTTTTCACTGGCTTCTGCATCCTTTTGAAACCATTTGGAGTTTTTTTTTTCTCCCCCTGGGCTGAAATTTCTCACGCTCATGCTCAGCCACAGGTGATGAAAGTTTGATGATAATCTGCTGTTGCCAGTGTCTCAACGCAACAAAGTGGTGATTTGGGGCTGGAACAACTGGAACTCCCTGATGGACTGATTGGAGGAGGCACCGAACAAATTACAACTCCTTATTTACTCCACATAGTCTAATGGGCAGATTCCTGGGTGTCTCTTCACCACTGCCTCAGGTCCCAGTCAGTGCCCAGAGTCCTGAACACCCTCCCTGCTTCCATCCATGGTACCTGCTGATCCCACACTCATGAGGTGTTGCTATATGGCTTACTCGTGCAGGTCACTTCATTTAAGAGACATTAGCAAAGTAGTTGATATTATTAATGAGAAGCCAAATTGAACAGAGCCTGCAGCTCTGCAGCAAGCCAAGTCAGTGCAGGGCCATGCTGCTTTTTTTTCCTTTGGCACAAGCCTTGCTAACATATAGCCCCCGATTTTGCAGAGTGCCGCCCATCCTTTTGCCAGTGTACCCCCTTTGACTTGTAACACAGAGTACACAGAGCTTTGCTTTCAAATCCTGCAGGACAAATGAGCCTATTCACAGCATCAAGTGCTGCCCAGTGTGTTTTCCAGAGCTAGCTTGACTGCAGCACAAGACCTGAGGCTCTTGATCTCAGCTGGCCTCCCTGGGAGTGGGGAAGTGAGCTACCTCTGTGTAGGTTCTCATAGCTCTTCTGCTCTCCTTTGTTCCCTTTTTTTTAGGGTCCCTTCACCACACCTTTTCCACTGCCCTACACATGCTAGTCCCAGAAGACTCTTTCAACAAAACCTTCCCCTCCTTGCAGCTAAGCCCGTGGCAACATGATCCCAGCTGGGTACTTCATCTCTGTATGCCGGTAGCTCAAGATCAGTCAAGGGTGACATCTGAGCCCACACTCTACCTTACACGGCCCCTGTATGCCCTGCAACTGTTGGAAAGAGCCCCGCTGGAGAGAGCTCCATGAAAGGCAACACCGGGCAGTGGTAGAGGACTTTTCAGCTTATTTCAACCTGTGAAGAGCCCAGCTGAGCAGATACCTCAACCAGCATGTCTGTGAAAGGAGGGAGGAGGAGATTAAAAGCCTTGGACCCCTTGAAAGTCATGAAATAGTCTGAAAGCAAAAGTATCTGGCATTGGCCAAATGCTAAGGGGGCATGGCAGGGAAAAGGGTCCAAAACCAAGCTAAAGCCAGAGGAAGGCCAGAGCCCATGTATGCTCCCCTTAGCCCCTCTTGGCACCCTCCACCACCTGGAGTACCCATGGCAGGGCCTGCTGGGAAGGAAGCTGGCTTTGCAAAGGGCAGGCTATTAACTTTGAATCAAAAGGAGCATTCAGGCAGCCAGCAGGCCTGGCAGGAGAGAGGGCTGGGGGGAGCATGGCGCCCCAGCCTCCTCTGCTATTGGAGGCCAGCTGGTTCAGCTGGGGAAGGGGGGAATAAAACGTCTCCAGTGTCAGCCAGCGAGGCTTGCTTTCCCTTTATTGTAGCCCTGATGGCTGAGCGAGAGACACTGCAGGGAGAGCTGAGTTAGAGAGGCAAGGGGGGCCAAATGATGGCCTGCAAAGTCAATAGTAATTTAACACCCTGCTGACATTTTTGGTTGGCAACAGGATAGATATTTAAATCATAACCTTCTCTCTCCTATACCCCTCCTCCTCCTCCTCCTCATGAAAAATAAATAAATAAACCCAGCAGCCCCTGTTTTGGCCTGCCAAGAACTTGGAGCATTTGTTGTGCACTCTCTGAGCCTCACGTCAAGCACCATCAGCTGAGTCTTTCCTTGACATCAGGGATGCTTGCTCCCCTCCAGCTTTCGGAGGGGTGCTGAGGACCAGGTGTCAGCAGGGCCAGCCCTGGCAGCTGGCTGGGACCCAAGCGTGTGTCCCAGCGTTGCTGTGCAACTGGAGGCACAAGGCCGAGCGCGGTGGTGCATATGTGCTGCTTTGCCCATGCAACAGCCAGCTCACACCAGCCTCTTTGACCCCTGGCACAGCACGCACAGGCCCCAGCTGAGATGGTCGCCTCTCAGGCTCCTACCTGCGTGCTCTCTGCCAGTTACAGAACCATTGCCCCTCAGCCCCTCAAGCCTACAAACTTCTTTTTGTGAACTTGTTCAGAGCCTGGAAGAAATGAAACTCATTGCAGAGCCATCTCCTGCTCAGTGGGAATTGCTCCCAAACCCCCAGATCTCATGTTCTATCTCCTCACACTGCTGTAGAGGACAGAGGACCAGCTCCGGCATCTCCCTTACCCCCTTTCTCTTGAAGGAGTCCCTTCTCCTCGCATGAGGTGCTGCAAGATGGCTCTTTCCCCAAGGGGGTCCTCTGTCAGACTTTACAGCTTTGGTTTTTGTTTGCACCCTCTGTCCATGGGTCCCAATCCACAGGCAATTAATTCAGTGGAAAAACATCCATCAGCTGCAAGGCCCATTGAATATGCCTGATATCAATTAGAATCTAATTTGTCTAGTTTTATTATTCACATATGAGTCCTGGGAAAGAGAATCTCAGTAAATGGGAATTTTTCTCCCTCCCTGCACCTGGTTTTCGGTGTTTTTTGTCAAAATAATTAGCTTGGCTTGCGCTTCCATGGCTGCAGCCCCTGCCTGCTGCCACTGGGATGGATGTGGTAGAGAAAAGGGATGACCCCCAGGTAAGCAGCAGGAAAAAGATGCCAACAGGGTTGTCAGCAAGGAGCCTTTGCTAACATCTGTGGGAAGGCCTGTGCCTGCTTTCACACAGCTGACAGGGACTGAGGTACTGCTTTCCCTTGGAGTGTTCAGGCCATTTATGTGAAAAGCTGAGAAGAAAAGGGAGGCGCAGACAAAGAACTAAATGACACCCAATATAACAATGAGATCAGCTCTTTCCAGTCTCCTTTGCATATCAACATGGCTGATGGGGAGCTCCAGGCAGGAGTGCAAGTCCAAGAGACTTAAATTGAGGCTGTAGTACAAAGAATGCCTGAAGACTAACCTGTTGCCAAATGCAGGTGCTGACTGTAAATACCAGGGCTAAAGTTGCTGCTTTAGAGGAGCTGAGATCTGGATTTTGTCCTATTTCCTCCCTTATAATGCAGCAGCAGGAGAGCTGCTTAGTGCAGCCCAGCCTTTCTCATGTTGGTGCCTGAATGTAAGCTCCAAAATATGTGTGGAGCAGCCCTTTTCACAAGTTCAGTGTGTCTGGATTAATAACGTCAGATGTCCTTAGAACTATTGAAAACTCATTCCAGCTGCCAAACTCTGGGTTTTTGAGCCAAATTTGAGGTGAGGAAGATGAAAAAGTTTGGTTTCACTTGTTAGTAAATCCTCCAGTTCATATCCAGTGGAGAAAAGGGACTAGCAAAATTTAGGATTGCTACAGCAGAAGACAATTGAGACAGAAAATTGGTCTGTTAACAGATTTCCACCCATTCTTTTTGTAAGCCCATAAATAAATATCTCTCTAATGCCACTATTTGTTTTTATTCTTCCTGAGAATACTCCTCCCATTCTTTTTACCTTATCCCTTGGCTCTCTTTGTAATCCCTCTAGTACATTCTTTTCTTAAAGGAAATCTAAACTGAAGAAAGGTCATGCTCCATGGCCCAGCAGCAAGACATTCAAGACACCTCTGTTAGGGCCTAGAATAGAGTGGGTTATGGCATTGGACTAGAGATTGTGCCACTGATTGAATGGTAACAGGAATGGCTACAGGACTTTGCTTCTTTTTGTCCATCAGACATGTCTTCTTTTCAGGAATGGTGGACATGGAAGAACAAACAGTTCCTTTAAATCTTTGGACAATGAGTCCCAGCAAATGCTTTTCTTCTCAGTGATAACTTAAAATTGAGAAGTCTTTTCTTCCTTTATCACTTTTGTACAACTCTTGGTTTATATTGACCTCCATGAGGGGCCAGGGGAATGTTTTGGGATGCTGACC
Organism: Hemiprocne comata; assembly: GCA_020745705.1. Classification (NCBI taxonomy): domain Eukaryota; kingdom Metazoa; phylum Chordata; class Aves; order Apodiformes; family Apodidae; genus Hemiprocne; species Hemiprocne comata. Next base: position 42,798,907 of record CM036588.1, read on the forward strand.
TTCATATACCATGGGGCTCCGCCTTGCAGCCTGAACAGATCCCAGTTGCTGCTAAGTGGACAAACCCATATGAGGGAAACAGTGGCTCTGAGAGAAAGTAGACTGTGGGTTTTCAGAGCCATACCCAGGTGAATGCCACTCCCAGATCAGCTCATGATCCCAACTGTTCACATCAGAGAGAGCCTCTTGCACCTTGTGCCATACTAGGGCAAGCACCGCACATCAACATTGCCTTTATGAACTAAAATCAGCTCAGGATCTTTGCCTGCAGATTCCAGAAAAAAAAAAAGATTCCTATCCTTGCTTCCCTCCTTCCAGCTCCCTCCTTGTAAACAACAATTCCCCAGGGCTAGTGGGATGTCAGACTTCCCAAGGGAGCTGTGGTGGCAGCGGCATCCCAGACATCCGGAGACAATCTGCTCCAGGGCAGAGGTTTGATGCCAGCCTTCCCATGGAAACCCAGGAGACATGAGCAAAGGCACCGACCAGCCTGTCGAGGGACCAGACTGCTTCTTTCAAGTCCCTTCTTCTTCCATAAACCAAGCTGAGCAATATTACACAAGGACTCCAGTGGGCTGGCTCTTAGAAGACACCATCATGGTGCTCTCCAGGTATATCTCCTCAACAGAAACATATGATTTCACCAAAACAATATGAAATTAGTTTGTACATCTCAGGACTCTAACCCTCTCCGTTCTGGCTGGTCAATGTACCACATATTCTGTTGTATTTGAATTCTTTAAAAAGAGTTTCACTGGCAGGAAGGAGAGATCCTCATGGCAGTGGACCCTTGTGGGAGTCCACAGTGGCATTCTGAAATAGGTATTTTCTGACTTAGTCTCATGTGAACACACTCCCAGATGAGAAAGTGACACAAAATCAATTTCTCAGATCAATACCTGTGCTGATGTATTTCCTGGTGACAGGCCAGATGGCCAATTGAATGCAAACAAAGTCTGAACAAAGTCTGGGCAGAGCAAGAGTTTCCAGATGGGAACCAGAAGTTCAGAGCTCATCAGAGCCATCTCCATGCACACATTACAGGCACCAACCAAACACTAATGAATTATTAACACGGCTATCGTGCATTAGCCTCAAGCTTTTGGTTCCCTCTCATTATTTCTGGATAATTAAAAAATAAAATAATAAAAAAAAAAAAGGCTGATGATAGGGAATTATTCTGCATTTGGAGAAATTAACTATATATTCAGCTCTCTGTGAATCTCATTCAATCCTGAGAACCCTGTTTTTTCCCTCCCCAAATGCCTTAGAATACAGATCACTCCTTCCAGTTGAAGGCTGCTCAAAGGCATTTCTCTTCAGAGTCCGAAAGTCTTAAGCATCCAACTTTTCTGTCAGGGCCTACAGGGTAATGCAGCAACCCCTTTCTTCCTCCTGTATTCTCAGAGTCCTCAGTTCTTTCTACAAAGGGAAAGAGAGATGAGACCTGGGGATGGAAGCTTTTGCTCATAATGAAGAGCTGAAACAAGGAAATCACTTTGGCTTATTGCCTCCTTCAAACCCTCCTCCTGTATTTCCACTTTCCCTTCAATTCCTGTATTTTTCACCTGTGAGTAATCTGGACATCCACCTGCCACTCCCATTTTCCATGCCTGCAGTGCTACAGCACTACAATATCAGAGATATTCCTTCTTTCTTGGGTGCTGCCCACTTTTTTCCATCTTGCAGTCCCACTTCAAGCCTTGTAGCAGCCTGAAGGGGAGGAAGGTTCATGCCTTGAAGAGCCTCCATCTGTTTTGTCAGGCACCAGCCTTAGCTTTCAATAATGGCCCGAAACTGATGGGACTCTGATATTCATCTTCATCCAGATATAGCACAAGTAGGCAGAAGCATCTGGAGCTGCAATTGGTCTTACCCCTTCTATTGCAACTGATGTCTTCACAGCCTCCCCCTTGAACATGGGCATCTAAATCTTGAGGAGAGCACTGGTCAGGCCTCCAGGAGGAAGAATGACAAGGGCACCAGAAGGGACTGTCCCTTGGGTTCTCAGCAGAGCACAGCAGCTCTGCACCAAACAGCTTCATTCTCATTCTCTGACCTTCAGTACCCCCATTCAATAATCTTATTCATTACACAACAGCAGGATTAGACAGTGCCTGCTGGTTGGCACACTCTGATGGGCATTAATACCTGCTGGCACAGAAGCAGGCACATGCCAGTACTCCTGTGTTCTAATGAAAAGGCACCATTTCCACTTCTATTTCAGCACACACTGGGGTATCTTGAGAGTCAGCAGTGATCTTTGTGTCCAGGAGAACATGTGTTGTCAGTCCTCCTTCATGGGTGCAGGAGTCCTGCTGCTTAGGCAACGGCTACCATCAGAGAGCTGAATGAGGTCAAACTGGACTCCCACTGAATCATTGTTGGGCCAAGGCTCATCAGCGCTGTGCCACATAATGGAGACTTCAAGTGGCACATTGCCTTCAAGCACACTGAGGTTATTTTGGCATCCCTCGGGGAATGGAGTGAAGACCTGCACCAAGACAGCCTGGATGGTGCAGTTGCTAGCTACTTTTGGGTTCTCACTGGGAGTCTGGCTTTAGAATTCCTCCCTTTTCCATCCTCCAAGTTCTGCAAGAGGTTCTTCGTACAAAAAAAAAAAAAAAGCTGAGACAGTTAATGTGCATCCCTCTAGGAACTCTTCCATCACCATGACTCCTTTTGGGAACTCTGTCATCCTGCTGAACCATGGAAAAGTGATGGGGCTGGCGAGCTGAGAGAAGTGGGAGGAAGGAGGGGATGGATGTACCTGGCACACTTGTCGTATATAGCCCTGATGCAATGCACCCGCCCAGAGGACTTCTGGGACTAACCTCCAGGCAGACCAGTGAATAACGTTTGACTTGGAGGGAAGACAGAAGGAGGGAGCTGTAATATAAATGTTGAACATGCTACAAAAGAGAGAGATCCTGAAGCCTCAGTTCTACAACCCAACAACAAGAAGACACCCCAGAACACTGCATTTGACCTTACTGCCATCAGATTAACTGGAACTCACTGTCTCAGGGTGCTATGTTGCTAAGCAAGATATGTTTTTAAGAAGTAGGTAGTATTTATTATGGTCTCCAAATGTTATGTTGGAATAATAACTATTTAAAACATGTCAAGCTTCCAAAAGATAAATGTGTCTTATTGCTTCTGATAAACTGATTTCAAGGCCATGGGGTTGAGAAGGAATTTGCCCTTAAGCTTGCTTAGTCCAGAACTAACCATTGCAAAGCATCTTGCAGGACTTCTCTGGAGGAACTGATAATAATCACATTTGGACTCAGAATGGATGACAGAGCTATGGAGCCATTAGGCTGATTCAGATGTCTGCTATGACCAGAATGGACAGCATCTGTCCACCTGATCCATCAATATTTACATTTCTGACCTAGCTGTGATGTATGAGAATATAAAACCTTTGAAAGAGTGGGGTACTTATTGCAGAAACGGGCATGACAGGGATTCATGGAGGGCATGGAGGGATTCATATCTTGCGGGTGACAGATCTGATGCTGTATGGCAAGCCGAATTTAAAGCATCCTGGTGCTGCTGCAGTTCAGAGTGCCAGACAGTGGAAGCCCTTGTGAGTAGGACCATCCATGCACACATACCTGGTGACAGCCTTCCATGCCCAGAAAGTTTGAGGGCATGAGGATTTCCTACCCTGCTCTTTGGGTGTGGGAACTGTGTTTCAGTTTCACATGTGCAGCTCTGCAATTCAGGCCCTGCAAACAATAGTTTGGCCACTCCAAGAGCAGCAAGCATGAAAGGGATGTGACTGAAGCGGCTCTATTCCTAAATGCCAATTCTCTAACAGGAGGTCAACCAGCATCTCTGCACAGTGTCCAGGACATTGGTTTTGGCAGCCTCTCTGTAGATGTTTCCATTTCAGGAGAAACTGCTGGTAGATTTGGGATAGGCAGCGTGCAGATCACAGCTGCATGCAGCCAACATCACAACAATCCCTCTTTGCCAGAGACACTCCTCCAGTGTACTTGATCTTGACTTTGTATTTGCTCTATTGCATTGTTCTGGAGTGTCAGCCCCTTTCACTCCCCTCTATCTCAGCAGCTTTTCATTGCCAAGCCATGACACACCTCCTCTCTGCCCAAACTTCTATTTGCTTCTCTGCTCTTTCCCACACAAAAGGATTCCTCTTTCTCCACTGCTTCAGACTCACATGTCCACTAGAAAACACCCTAATCTGAGTGTTTGCTAATAGAGGCCCAGTGAATATAGGAAACTGGCTTGCAAAAAGCCCTGCTACCAACCTGCATGAGACAAACATGTACATTCTTTGGGACAGGCATCATTCCATCCTACCTCTCAAAGAGCTCCCCCAGCACAAAGCCTCTGTGTGCAGCTCAGTTGCAGTTAACAAACAGGAACTATGAACTGAGCATGGGATGAAACGATAAAACTGACCTTACTGGAATAAGTTCATTCCCCTTTGCAATTATCTGGTGACAGACTTCACCTCAGGCTGAATAAATATAGTAGCTAAGTTTCCAGAGCTCTAGTTACTATTTCATAAATGGTGCTCAGTTGTGACTTGGCCCTGCTTCAAACAGGGATGGGTAGGCTAGCTGCGATTGATTTGTTCTTTAAGTAAAAATTAGCGCTGTTACAATGCCAGGATTGCAATGCCTGTGTAGAGCATGATGTATCTGAGACAGGGAATGTAGCTTTGGACCTCAAACTGATAGCTGAGCTCTGACACCAACTCAGCAGGTTGGTGTCATTCCTCACCATTCTTCACCATTCTTCAGATTTCTATTTCCTGAAGGAAGAGGAAGGTGCATCATAATGCAGTACCACAGAAACCACAAGACTTTCTTCCCCTTTCTTGCAACCTGTATGGAGTCTCACTTGTATCATTACATTTAGGGTCAGCTTTAGGTGGAATTTATTTCAGTGGAGCACTTCTTTCCTAAAAGCACTGTCCTCAAGTGCTCATGAGCATTGCTTTGATGGAGGGCACTATAGACATCTAGCCACTAAACAATTCTCTGATGGATTCCAAAAACAGTGAGAAACATCACCTCTCTACAGCAGCATAAGTCCAGAGCCAGAGGGGACTCAGGACAGCTGAATTATGTATGGGTGGAACCAGGGTTGGAAAAGCTCCGGACCAGCTGAGAGGTCCACTGCAGCTTGGGCAGGAGGCCAGATGACAAAGCTGTGAAAGGCGCAGGGCTGGAAGAATGGTGGGGATGTTCTAGATCTGAATAGAGCAGCACCAGAGCTGCATGTGAGGCAATGTGGACTGCCAGGGGAAGGGATGCTGTCAGGTGGAGCTGAGGGCACAAATGCTGCGTGCCCTGGCCTCCAGCCAGGCAGTGCTGCAGTCAGCCTCTCACCACTGTCAGCAGCTGGCAAGGCCACAAATGTAAAGACAAGGCAGCTCAGACAAGATTGCAAAACCCATGACAGATAAATGCAGAGAATGGACACCTTAAGTCGTTAAGCAAATGAGATATTAAGGTGAGGCTTCACACACCCCAACTCCAGAGCCACTGCCTCATGGCAGTCCTTGGCACGTACAAAATCATGTTCGGGTACCATTTAGCCCTGCTGAAGGTAATGGTAAGGGTGCAGTGGAGCATGTCTGCAGGCCTTGGAGCTACCTGCAGCTCAGCAGCAGCTCTGGGGAAAGCGGCAGGTCTGCAGTCTCTCCATGAAAACCTGCTTTGGCCTCGGCTGGCTGCTTGAGACTCGGGTAACAGCACAGGAGGACAAGGCTGGTGTTTAGCCCCTGTGATGGGGAAGCTTGAGCTCGGCCTGAGGGGTGGCCAGCCTTCCCCTTCTGTAGAGTGAAGAAACACAGTGTGTCAAGGAGACACAAATGTAAAACATGCTCTGTACAATCCTGCCTGGAGATGTTTACTGTAACTACCATGCTGAGTGCACTGCACCACTTTTGGCACAGCTGGATTTATTTTTTTTTAAGCACACTTATTGTTGATAAAAATCCAGAGACACTGACACAATCTCAAAGTTGTCTGGAGAGACTCAAAATATCCTATGGCTGGCAAGATGAAACAAAAGCTTTGATGTACCAAGCTGGTGCCTCAACACCAGCAGAGCTGCAATTCCCTGGGTTATGGCATCCCACACAACAACTTGCTCTTAACTGCCACTTAGCCTGTGTACAGTCCCAGCAAGTGGTATCTGACATAGCCCTGGAGGGAGAAGCCTTTTCACAGAGAAAGACACTGCTTGTCCATGGCCCCAGCCACTGGCAATACCACTGTCCCCATGGGCCCTGGGGTACCCTCAGCTGGCAGAGCTTGAGCAGGCAACGCTGCTGAGCACCAGGACATGTGCCTGCAGGCCTGGCGCCACAGGCAGCCACTGAGAAGCCTTGGAAGCCAACCTCAGAAACCCTCAGAACTGCATTTGGCTCTCAAGATGCCACTTATCTGACCCTTCCCTAGCCAGCTGGCTTGCAAGCCAGCTTCTGCAGTTTCAGTTGCTACACAAGGCTGTTCATAGGAGTCTGGATGCAGGCGCTGGCCACAGCTTGTATCAAGGGGAGGACAGGTAGGGAGACCCTATCAGAGAGCAGAAAAGCTAAAAAAAAATTAAAAAGCTATGAATGCTGGCAAACAGCAAGAGTCCAAGGTTCATTTTCTTCAGTTCACCATGGTCAACTCTTACCTTGCTTGTGCAGCCCTTAGTTCAGCATCAGACCTGGGACTACAGTTAATCTCACCCTTGAGGTCTCAGGGCAGCAGAGAATGTCAGCTCACAAGGAGAGGATCCATGTTTCTTTCCACAGATATATTTTTGTGGCCATGTGTCTTGGGACCTCAATGTAAAACACTTCAAATAGGTCTGAATTGTGGGGGTTTTTCTAATCAGTGTCGAAAGTCCAGTCCCTAGAAGGGAGGGCACTGAAAATGTCAAGTAAATTTTGAAAATCCCAACCTAAATAAATAACCAGTTAATAATATGATATTGAAGTACTACAGTGAAGGAGAACCTTGAGGTCTGTTATGACCCCCGCTCATTGCAATTGCCTTGGGTACAAGGTCTGGGAAACCCCATTTCCATTTGAGGGAGGATGTTTCTCACTCACAGATGCACACACAGTGCTGGCAGTCATGTCAACCCTATCTGTGCTTCCCCGTACATTGTCCTGGTGTCCTGCATGGAGGTGAACTTCACTCATTGAAAACCTCTCTCACAGACCATCAAACCCAAACACGAGTTGCCATGTTGCTGGAGGTCAGGGGAAGTAAAGACTTTAAAGACTTCACTCGAATATGCTGGAAACCCAAAACAAATACACACACAAAAATCCCCAGCAAGAAAGGACAAGCCAATCTTAACAAGCAATTCTGCTACTCGTAAATAAAAAGAAGGCAATCACAACATGCCTTAAGCTTGGGGGGAGCCAAAAGCTGTCTCTTGTCCGTGGGTGACTGATGGCTCAGGGGCTTCCCAGCACAAACTTGCCTGGTGTAATTTGTCACCTGCGAGGGGTAAGTCGCTCCTGAAGGCTCCTCTGTGCTGGTGTGTGTGCGTGCGTGCCTGCAACTCACGGAATTTCAGCAAAGACGCATAAGAGGATTGTAGTCCTGGTTCAGCTAAAGACTTAGGATTCTGCATAATGTGTTAAGAGGAGCTTAATGCAATCCTTCTACTCTGCCACAGAAACCATGAACAGCAGCCTGTCTGTTCTCACCTTTCCCCATCTGCTAGCCAGCTGTGGAAGAGCTGGCTTGCCCCAGGACTGCTTAGAGGAGCAGGTGCATAGGCACAGGTTAGGATTCTGCCTCTGTCTTCTAATAGGAGCATATTTTTATGTGCACTACAATAACAAGACACTATGCAGGACACCTGATGCAAAGCTCTTAAGGTATGGAGAATTTGCCTTTTTGCATAATCTGGAGACCTCTTTGGAGGTGTCTCACAAGAAAGGAGGCTTCACAGCTCTGGAAGGGGAGTAGAGAGCCAGAAAAGAGCAGTTTCATGTCTCAGTGGCAGGAAATAATCTTAAAGTGCAGAATGGAGCCCTTGGCCAAAATTTTATCATCCAGGAGGTCATGCACTATTATGGAATACATTATCATAGCTAAGGCAACGTAGGTAAGCATGCACTTGAGACCAGATGGCTGAAAATTAGAGCAAGGATGGCAAAGGGAAGGGAAAAGGGAAAAGAAAGGCAAGATACTTGTAAATCAAACCTGAATGTCATGCAATAGTGAGGTCAAAAGGTCAGGTGAGGGTGTTCTACTGCTACTCAGTTGCTGGGAAAGTTTGGGTTTTGACAGCAAGACAGAGTCACACACATCCTGATTCTGAACTTCCCCATGTCATTGTGCCCCATCTGCAAAAAAAAGCTATTGCAAAATCCTTTTTCCTACCTTCTGCCTAACTTTTCCCTAGATTCTGCTCAGGTTATAATTGCTCAGTGCCGTGGTCAGTCTCATAGCATGCTTAGGCACAGTGCAAAGCTCCTCTGGAGCCTTTACTCACTACTTGAAAATAAACAAACAAACAAACAAACAAAATAAATAAATAAATAAATCAGATTAGAGTTTCCCAAACTTGGCAGACTGACCAGGATACTAGCACTATGCAGACTGGGAAGAAAAAAATAAAGGAAGAAAACATACTAAAACCTGATTGGCTAGTCTCATCTGAATATGCTGAGGCAAGAGAAGAAAATGGACTGGAACACGGGCTGTTCCCAATTCTGTAATACAGAAGAATGCTAGGACAGCATTTCTATGCTCCATATGCTGGCGAATATCTGGGTAGAAAACTGGAAAAGTAAAATGGCAGCAAGAGCAGATCAGTGATACAAAGCGATCTCTGCTGTTTGCAATCAGGCAACAATCAGGTGATGCATGTCATAACGTCTGTCCTAGATGAATACAGCAGGGACTAGTCCATACAGACAAGCTTTACATATTAATGAGGTTGTATTCTGGAAAGCAGTGAGTCTGGGAAGCTCTGATGGGTTACACAGATAGTTTACTGGAAGCTGACTCCAGGCAGAGCAAGAAAGCCTAACTTATTCCTCCTGGTAGCTAATTAGTGAGATACGGAGTAGCAGAACGAACATTATTTTCCTACTGGCACGTCACAGATACAAGATGACCACATTCAAGAGGGAAGCAGAATAACTGGGAAAGGTTGAGTAATTAGCTAAAGGAATGATATCCAAACTTTAAGATGCTGTCTAGCATAAGAATTCAAACTGGAAGTAAGATGCAAGGGGTTTTTTTTAAGATTTGAGGAAAGGAATAACTAAAAGCATTTCCTGAGGGAAGTGGTGAATTTGTCATCACTTGGACTCTTTATGTCCAGTCTGGAATGATTGCTAAAGTACGTGGTTTAGTTTACCAGAATGTACTGGATTTGATAAGTAGTGGGTAAGAACAAAGTGTCTGGACTGCCAGCTGGCCATGCAGAGCTCTGCATGTTGGGTTTTGCAAGTGATGTGATGAGATCAGCCACAGTGGTCCTTGTGGCTGTAAGAGTCAGATCTTGTGATGCGTTTTCCATCTGTGATTCTGAAAATGGTTTTCATAAATGGCCAGTGAGGTGGGCTGACCCGCTGTGACTTAGACCAGAGAGTCTCCTTCCTCAGTGCCCAAAGCTAAAACCTTTGTTGGCAGTGCCTAGTGAACACACTCCTTCTGAGGAGACAGATAATGAGAAAAAGCCCTGATGGGATTTCTCCACAATGTCCAAGCTGCATAAAGGCTGGCGTGCAGGCAATGCTGGAGCCAGAACTGGACTTTCAATGGAGTTTTCCTTACATCTGCTGGCACTGATTTCATCATACATGTGCTGTCTTCCCTAGAAATCTGTGCATTTTACTAGGATCAGAATTAGGTGTAGAAAATTAAATGTATAAACAATAACTATAACCAATTTCAGGGTGTGCCTATTGAAGAGTCAGGTCCAGTCAGGAAACTTCAAGGAGGAAAGATGATCTTATGGTTAAGCAACAGTAATGGAAAGCATCATACTTGGCTCTGAGCTTTGCCATTAATCCTCTGACCATGTGTGTATCCCCATCCATGCCTGGACTTCTAAAGCAATGAGAAGAATTGAACTTCCTGTCTCCTACCCATTGCTTTATGGATTCCCAAGTTCAAGGATTGTTACTTTTCATGTATGCTTGTGCATTGCCTGGCAAAGAAAAGTACATTTTGAGCTTCCGTACTTTTTTTCTAAAAAAGGTCTAATACTAACTCCCATGTCTGCTGAGTATAGTCACGATTTAAGAAGAAAAACATGTTGCCTCATGTGAGATTTTGGTGAAACCAGAAAGACTGTATGGATTATTGCTCTGCTGTTTATATTTCCCTCTATTATGCTTTTCAATAAGACCAAAGATAGATAGTTACCCCAATATGTTCTGTAATCTATTGGCCCATATAGTTTCAAATGAGCTCAGCTCTCAGACTGTTGTCCACTATAGACAATTTCTTTCTTCCCTTTTTGCCCACTTTCCACTCCCACCATCATCTGTTATTTCCTGCTTGTGTCATTTTGATATAAGTACGTGAGTCCCCCTGGCATCAAAAGCGATTTCAGTTGATTTTGTTACGTGTTCAAGCAGAAGCTTGCTACAAGGCCATGGAAATCACTGGGAGCTTTTCCATTCATTTCCATGAGCTCTTGGATCAGGTTCACTCAAATTTTCCATTTATTTGTCTTATCTTTATTGCTGAAAGCTGGTTTACTCTTGCTGGCAGGTATGGAGACCAGACAGTCATTCCATAATGCAATTGCCTAGGAACTACACATGTAAAAAAAAAAAGTTTGCTTAGAAGCCAGTGGGAGGGAAAAATAGAAATGGGATGAGACTGGAGAAGAAGAGTGATATTGGTGTTAAAATCCCCTTTGTCAAATGCTATTGAAAAAAAACAGTTCACTAGAACATTTACAGGAGCAAAAAACACCAGATGTCTCACATGCTGGCATAAACTCCTTCTGGAGAAGAGATTGAGGTTCAGGGAAAAATTCTGGGTAGTGAGTCACCTTTGTTAGTGAATTCTTTCATGTATCAGAGAGGATGGAAATGTTCTGCCTTAAATCAGTAGAAAGCTATGAAAATATCCACAAAATGCTTACAGGACCTTGAATGAACCTAGTACTTGTCACTTCCCAAAGTGGTGCAGTCCTGCATGATGACATGGAGAAAGGAAACACTCTTGTCCCCACAGCAGAGGTGGACTGTAAGTACCACAGCATTCTCCTTGGGGTGCTGATGGATAAAGAGAATTCAGGCAGCAGAGGAGAAATTTCAGAATAGGGAGAGGAATCCCAGCCAAGCTGAGGTTATGTTTGGACTCAAGTTAGAAAATTCAGCACAGGCCCCAAGGTATCGTCCAACTCCATGCGAGAGAAACCTGGGCTATGGAGAGCAGTCTGTCAGATCGTGAACAAGGGAGACCATTCTTTAACCTTTCTTCATAACCGTTAGACCAACTTTACAAATCAAGGAATACTCTAGAGCCTTTCAAAGAGACGATGAGTAAAGCAAGTGTGGTTCCCAGGATCTGCAGGAAAAGCTCCTTTATGCCTTTTCACCATCTTGGATATCTCAGTGAACTCCATCATTTCCTAAACATCCTGTCTAGTTAGAGAGGGTGGAAGGAGAAAGATCTCAATTTTGCTTATCAGTAAAAAGCTCTTCCCTTATCTCCGCACTGAAGCTCCTTGTTGGGGATGGAGAGCAATTTGAAAATGCACAACTAGGTGGGCTGTTGAGAGCTTGTCTCTCAGCACTCCTGGTCTCAGGGTCTTGGAAGCCAGGCTCTGCAGTGCAGAGTTTCACTCTGGGTATCGCTGCTGTATTCCAACACAGCCAGCTGATTCTGATGCAGCAGTGGTGGCTTCCAGAAACAGAGGGAGTGCCCATCCATCTCCAGACTGGTGCTGAATAGAAAAATGAAAGTAACTAAATAAAAATCCCAGGAAATCGAGATGGTGACAGCAAAAAAAAAAAAGGGGGGGGGAAAGTAACTTTGTTACTTATCAGGTTATTACTTTTGGAAAGGAAACTATGTAACTGAATATTCCTCGGGACCGTTCATCTTCATCCTCCTAACTTGATATCAATAACTGCCAGGTGGTGCCTGCACAGGCCATTCAAATCAGATTATGTTATCATAGTTCTCCAGTCATCACCAAGAGCAGGATCATGATCATGGGGATGAAATCTAGTTATTCAGGTACATGTTACCTTATTAAAAGTTTGAGCAAAGTACATTGAGCTGTTATAATGGGATTAGAGTTTGAGTTGTGTTCTCAGCGTTGCCATGACTCTGTGATTTTGGTGCTTTGCTGTGGGGCTTGGAGAGCGCAGCTCCTCCCTGGCCAACTGCAAATAATCCAGACCATCATCACAGAGGAGTGGGCACTGGCATGGACTGTGGCCAAGAGTACAAAGCTTGTGGGGATTATTTTTATCTAGGTACAAATGCCTGAGGCAGAGACTGAAGGAGCCCATACAAGAGGTGTGGAAGGACCCCAGTATCTACTCACTCTAAGCAAAGCCGCAATCAGGCAGAGCTAGAAGAAATGGTTTTGTTAAACATTATAGAGTGCCTCTCAGCACCCAGTCCCAGCATTTTGCTCCTGTACTAATAGAGTTTGCTGCAGGAATCTGGTCTTTTCTCTTTAGTCCCACCTGTTCCAATAGGATATGAAGGGATCTGAAGGGTTTCTTCTCCAACTGACTGGAGTTTATGGCAGTTGATGTCCTCCTCCACATTCTCAGCAAATAGGAATCCACATTAATGCGGGCAGGTCGTAGAAGGTGTTTCTCAGTTACAGACAGTGAAGGACAAAAGCTGAGGCAAGCAGGTGGAGAAGACTGCAAGGAACATCAGCTTCCCGAAAAGCTTTTACAGACAAAGAAATGTCTTGCTCCAGAGCCGCCAACACGGCATTTTTAACACTACCAAAGTTATTTGAGTAGAACTACTACAAAGATGAGTTTCTCTGTCTGGGATCTACTCTTACAATTCAGCAACACACTGACTTATCTGGAAAATGTTATTAGTGATGACCCATGGACAAAAGGGCCAGATTCTCCTAAAATCTTGTCTCAGTGGGACCTGTAGGTTGCAGGACTCCCAGTGAGTCCTGAGCATATTTGAAGCCATGTGCCTGTTACTTTAAACTTTGCACTTTAGTTTTTCAGGTCCCACCAGCTTTCAAATGGTCACTGTCTACCTTTTAGTTCTGTGATTGGTACACAGCCAGCACAGGAGACATGTCTAGCAACAGTGAAAGCAGCATTTCTTCTCAAACTATTCCTGTGCCTGGAATAACACTGACATTTTGGGACCACTTATTAGGTTCCTATTCTTAATCTCCTGACAAGGAGTCAAAAGTACCTTGTCAAAACTGACAAAGGGTAGCTGCTGCCCCCTCAGAGAATGGCCAAGGCTGACATGTCTCCACACACACTTTCCCAGGAGGGTTTATGGCATGAGGCTCAGTCCTTTCCTATCATGACTGCAATTCTAAACTCGGGTCGCTGCACCAGCCCAGATGTGTGCCTTCTGGCCATTCCCAGCTTTTGGTGGTATATACCTCACTGAATGGTTAGGGGAAAAAAATTCTAAACACCTGCCAAAACCCCCACATTTTGTATGTGACTGCTGGGTAGGGAGATGCTGGCAGTACTGCAGCACCCTGGCAGAGAACAGAACACATCCCACCTGTTCCCTGATTCACTAAATATGCAGGACATTTTCTCTTAACCTGCCACTCCATGGCAAACAGAAGTGCAACATGCACTGTGGCAGGAGACTGCTCCCCTTCTGCATCAGCACCTGAATTAAGCCAAACTCCTCTCTTGTACTTGGAATTAACTCCTGGAGAGGAGTTACATACTTTAAACCTTCAGCTGTCATAAAGACTTTTTCACACACTCCCTCCCTGCAGTTTTCTACAAACCTGCCATGTGTTCAGGGATAAATCCCTTGATGCAGAGATTTTACTTTCCCCCCCCCCATTATTTTAATATAATTTGTAATAATTTTCGTCAGCATTTTTGCTTTGGAAATGTAGATTTTAGATCTCAGTGTGCTGAGAACACCCATGCATTCATGTAATGCATTTATTTCTTTTATGGGTTAAATGGGTATAAACATGCAGTGTAGATTTGCTCTTAGGACAGGATCCTCCCCTGGGGTCCAAAAGACTCAGGCAGGGAGAAAAGAAGTGAGGAGCCTCCCCACTCCAGGGTCTTGGCTTGGCATCAGTCCAGGCTCTGTCCAGCCTCTCCCAAAGGATCTGCTCCCAAGAGGTGTGTGGTTGAAGGAGCAGGGCAGCAGTGGTGTTCCGTGGAGATGGCTGGACGGTGAAATTCATCCCCTGTAGGGAAAGATGGACACGTTAGGTCTGTGACAGGCGGGCTCCTGTGGGCTCTCTGCACTGGGAGCCAGCCACAGCGAGCTGCTTTGTATAAAATCCTGGCCCTGTTCACAGACTGCCATGTGTCCAAGAAAATCCTCTTTTTTCTCATCCTTTTTCTCTCCACAAAGAAATTCTTCCACAGAATTTCTTAGAATCAGAGGACGTTGGCCATTTAGCTGAGATTTCTGGCTGCAACACAATTATAATTGGTCTCTCATGGACAGGTTCAGCACAGAGGCCAAAAAACTGCAAGGGTTATTAATGACTGAGTTCCCTTCTACTTCCTAACGGCCAGACAGGCAGGAAAATTAGAGGGGAAGACTTGGGGCCAAGCCACTCCTCTCATACACGTTGTCCTGGTGCTCCAGCGCCTTCTTGCAGACTCGGAGCTATCCACAGTCCAGACACCAGACAGCACGGAGAACTGCAGGAGGAAGGACAGGAATCCAGAAGCCCTTCTGGTGCTCAGAGACTGTTTTGGAGGCCTTCTCCCCACAGCCAAAAGGTGCATCAGGGTGAAGTTAGCTGCAGCATTTCCAGAGGCACCTGGTTTGCCACAGGGAAGGCTGGAAGGATAAAGAGACCCAGCTGTAGTGGCAGACTGAGACACACAGTGAGTCTCAGAACCTTCCCCCTCCTTCCTGCAAATTAAAAGAGGACCTCAGGAGAGGTTTGAATTGAGCGAGAAACATATTATTATGATTATTACATCCCCATTTCACAACAATCACATGGCATGGTGCCAGCTGGCACCAGGAAGCCATTGCTGCTTCTCTGTCATTGCCCAAAAAACACTGTGACAAGAATACAGCCCTTGTTAGGTTGAGAACCAAAGAATGGGAGAGGAGAGGCCAAAAACACCTCCTTGAACAATCACTATCGAGTAAACAGAGCTGCACCTGGGAAACACACATTTTAAACATATCTTCCCTGAGGTTTTTGGGAAGGTGAGCATGTTTGCACTTGGGCATATTTCTGTGGTGTCAAACAGGCTAGTGGCAGCTAAGAGGAGAGTTCGCGATGCCCTCTCTTTGCAGGGGAAGATAAAAGTCCATGAAGCTGAGAATGTAGGGATGGATGCCAACATAGCAGCCTGGGTAAATTTGTACTGGCTCTCCACGCTGGTCATGGCTGTGCTCAGCCTTTGATAAGGGGTTGTCTCACAAGAGCTCTTAGCAATCTAGTGTCATTCCAGCAAGCCACTCTCTTATCAAAGGTCATGTCAGAAATTTGGAGATGAGGGAGGGAAGCAGGACCAATAAATGTAGATGTCATAGGATGTTGTTTATTAATGCTAATTTTCCTGAAATCATACCTCCCACTGGCAGAACAACTGTATGGAAGCATTGGGAAAAACTGCTGTTTGCTCATCAGCAAAACCATGCATGTCAGCATGCTGCTGTGGTTGAGCTATTTTGCACTGAGGTTTGTACAGGGGAGCTAGTGTTAGAGGTTTGGGAGAAGTGGATTTCAGAAGGACAAGTGCCATGTCCAGCTCTCTGAACATGAGCGACTTATACCTACAAGACAACCTAAAGGAATCATCACCACAGCACAGTTATTAGGTTTGCCCAAATGTGCATCCTTTCCTTGTCAGTTTTTTAGGCCAAGATGTTCACTTCTGGTAGCTGAAACACTGATTTTACCTAAGCAACATTTGAAATTACCTAAGCAACATTTGAAATTACCTAAGTAAGTCAGGACAAGATTTGGCCTGTGTAGTCCCTGTCCAGTTTGATAAATGAGACAACTGATGTGTTCTTGTCCTGCCCTGGCTTCCCAGGGCTGGCCAAAAGACTCTGTAAGGGGATGTCTCACAAGGGCTCTTTAGGCATCCAAGTTTGACATCACCTTCCTAGAAATAATTGCCCAGCTATTGCCTCTCCCATGACATGGATGGCCCTGCAGTGAAGGTCCTACATTTGGTCCTGTTTCTGTCACAGTTTTTCTGTGACCTTTGGCAAATCTCTTAACTTCTGTTACATCTGAGACCACTTTAGCTTCACTGCATGAAACAGGCTGGGGCTCAGCTGAAGCTACATGAGTCTCCTTAGACAAAGTCTGCCAGATGTTGTGTCTTGAGCAGACTCATCCCTGCAGTCCTCCCTGAAATGGCAACAAACCAAGCAGTGTACTGGAAGTGCCATAGTCCTTGCGATACATGCAATCCAAAAGGCAAAGATCAAAGATGATTCCATACCTTTTTTCTAGTCTGCAATTCTGAGTGGGCCAGTACAGCCCCCTGTACAGTTCTGCCTCTCCTCCTGTCCTTCCTTCCACGTGCTACTGATCCAGGAAAGTACAAAGGGTCTATGAAATAAGGAGTAAATGGAAGCAAAAGAGACGTCTGATTAATACCCAAAGGGATCTGTCAGCAAAACCCTTTAGTGGTCAATTCTGCCTCCACCTCCCTTCCCTGGCCAAGCATCCTCTTGAAAGAGGGCTGCAGGAGGGCTATACATATCAGGCCTAAGAACACAGCATGGCTGCACCACAAAGCATGAAAGTGAGAGGAAAAGGGGAGGTTAACAGCTAATATTGTCCATCAGCCTTTCCTCCCATGCTTTAGCAAAACCGCCACTGTGATCATGGAAGGTACTAAGGGAGGCAGTGTGATCTGCCATCATCCACCCTCTGCCCCTATGTTAAGATTCAGACTGAGCTGTCAGTGGTCAAAGGCAGCGGGTGAGGCAGCTGGAGCTCTTTGCCTTGATCTAGTTTGGCTTTACTTGCTCCTCTTTTTCCCTACTTGTATTTTCCTTACGTAATTTTGAATTATTAAAAATGAAACTTCCTTGGTGATGGGTTTGCATGGATCTTGGGATCTGATTGCATTGATGTTACTCTTAATTTCTTCTTTAGAGAAAATATGGTTTTGCACATGGATGGGAAATCATTTGTTTAGGCATGACATTCAACCCAGGTCCAGCTGAACTAAACACGTGATTTTTATCAGGATGCATGTGATGGCTTGGTCCTGAGTGAAAGGTGACATGGGAGTTGTGGAAGGTTGTACAAATCCAGCACACACTGAAGTCCTCTCTCCAACCCGCATGATACCCTGCAATGTGTTCTAGTTGGTTGGATTACACGAGGAAAGAGAGAGGTTGGACAAAAGGCCAGCCTGCCCTGCAAATATGCAATTGTGGCACTCTCCATTTGGAGCAGGAATGGCTGGTATGAACAGCTGGTTATCGTAGACAATGTCCCAGCTTCCCTGTCTCCAGTCAAGTGTCCTGCATGCACTGACGGTTTGGCTACTGTGACCACGGGAGAGAAGCACAGACTTTCCGAATGATCAGTGCTTTCTGGATACATTGGAGATTTGGAGGGCGTGGCCAGAAGATTGAAATGTAGGACCTTGTTTATTCAACCTCCACTTTATCACCTCTGTTGAGCCCACACTAAAGCAGTCCCTTACTTTTGTGCCGATGCCTGTGCCTCCTTTCCTGCTCTGCTCAGCTTCTGCCTCCTCCACAAAAACCACGTCATCCTGGGGACCCCTTAGACCCTAATTCCCTCAGCAAGGGCACACTGTGCCATCCCACATCCCCAGAGGTACCCTCTGCCTTGGGGAAAAACTCATGCACTGAGAGTGCCTGTTTGGTATCTTTGTCTCAGAAAGCCTTTAGACCCAAGGACCTCATGTCCTCTTGCACTACTGGTGCCCAATAAATAGTCATCAGTAACAGTACTTAGTGGTTTGTCCCATGTTCTGCCCACTAACCTGAGACCAGAAACTATTTGACCCTGAGTGATGTTTTCTTCTTCCCCAACTGTACTTTGTAGTATCAGGCGTCAGTCTACATCCTGCTCAAACTTGAGCTAAAGAATGTGTCGTTGCTAATGTATAACCAGGGAGTGTGAAGCTGCGTGTGAGAACAGCACACACTACCAGTGTGAGAACAAGCAGCAAGCACATAAGGTGTCCTCATTGTGCTGCTGCAGAGTGATGTTTAATGTACTTTTTGCAGGACTGTATCTGGAGACCTCAAGTTGAAACTAGCTCCATGTGCAGCTGCCTGCCCATTCTGGGGCCAAGTACATCATAGATGAACTTGAGACTCTTCCCTTCTAGGTGTTTGATCTTAATCTGCACTGTTCAAAGTTGCCTAAGATCTGATTAATATCAAATCTGTCTCTTATCCCATACCATGCTGTATGGGGCCTGTCTGGGAGGACTTTTAACAGATAGCTCCCTATGTCTAAGGACCTTACATCAAACTTGCTTCTGCCTTGGTGGGCTGAAGCTGGATTTGCTAATCCTGCTGTTGGCCTCATCTTCTCACATGCAAAACTTTTATTGTGTGATGAGCTGAGAAACATTGGAGCAAGGGGGAAGCAGTTTCCAGGATTACTGTGATGGTGTATTATCCATGCACACAAAAGACACTTTCAGCATATGTGTAGTCATTTCTGCAGTCCCACAGACAGCATGCATGTGAACCCACTGCACTCCCCGGCACCAGCTAACATCACCAAGGCTTGACAAACTGGCACTTGCTTGCAGTGGGCGAAGGTGGTTCAGCTAAAATTCCCTCAGAGATGAGGCACTTCAGTATGGTCATGCAAGGCCAGTGTGGATGAGCAGTGTTCAGACCAGCACTGCTACAAACAGCACAGAGAATCAACTGGGCAGGAGAAACAGCATGGACCGGGCCATTGATGTTCTCCACAGCCACAGCAAACGCCTCAGATGCACTATGTGCTTCCACCCACCATGGGAACATTTCCTAATACCCTCTGACAAACCCAGCATGCTGCTGAAGGAGAACAGAGTTTGCCTGCAGCTAGAGTGCCCAAATCTGAAATACGTGCCACAGCCAGCGTGCGCGAGGCCAGGCAGAGGCAGAGAGATTTTGCACAGCGTATCCAGAACAACCAGACGGGACAGTTTTCATGCAGAGCGACTGAAGCCCGATGGCAGGCCAGGGTGGCTGATGGGCGAGCCAGGCCCTTGCACAAGAGGAATGCAGCATGAGAAACCAGCTCAGGGTGCTGTGCGAGGGTCTCAGAGGAAATAAGAATGAATTTTGTGGCTCAGTTGGTCCGAAGAGCTGTCTTGGGAAGCACGCAGACTAGGAGCACTCTCTGCATCCCATCTGCTACTATACATGTGACCATGGTGAGCTGGGGTACTCCTGCAGTCTCTGCCAAATTTTCTCTGATTATGTACTCTCTAGGGCCAGCTCTGCAGAGACTAGGGCCTGTGATAGGACCCAACCTTTGACGAACTACCTAGGACTTGAGGTCAGCCAGCCCTTCACCTCCCTATACTGCAGCTTTCAGAGCCCTGCTTCAGGTCAGGTCAAGGAGGGATGCACCCTGAAGTGGCCAAGGGCCCAGCTGGCAGCCTTGCTGATGACTGTAGTCTGCATGGGAGACAGGATTGCTTGGAAGAAGCCATGTATGTCATGAAACCAGCTATGGTACTGCAGAACAATAGCACCAGAACTCCTGAGGCCTGGCTTCTGTCCCCAGCTCTACCATGGCCTTCACAGGGTGATGCTGGGCAAGTCACATTCGTTGTCTGTGCCTCCACCTGGGGAAATGTTGCTCCCTTGAGTTAGAAAGAGGATAGTAAGGGCAAATCTTTGGGCTCCAGGGCTGGAGGGTCCCTGCAGGCTAAGGCAGACAATGGATGAGAATGCCATCTTTGCCTGACAAAACATCAGTGTGTGGTGTCAAAAGATGACATCATGGGATACTGAACAAGCATTTACCCTCTGGAAGAGAAAATAGCAGAAGCATGTGTAATGGTTTGCCTTTTGTGCCAACATATTTTCCTTATGTAAAGAGAGGCCCTGGCGGCCCTGAGGAGGCTGAGAGATGCCTGTGCACCTCTGGGAAGGAGGAACTATCAGGCAAGGATGCCAGCATACCCGCCTCAGTAAATTTGTGCATGCACTTCACATTATAATAGGCTTTAGTATCTGATAACAGAGACCTGCTGGAGTCTGGCATGAGGACAGAAGGAATCAAAGGTCATGCCATGAATTCCAGTTATGCTGATAGGCATCTACAGCCAGAGGAAGGAGCTCAAGAACAGGAACTGTAAGGGCTGGAAAAGAGAAACTGATTCAGGGATGACAAGTATGGCTCATTTTGGAACCAAACTGGACAATTTTATGAGTATGTTTGCCATGGAACACAGGACGATGTTTTGCCTGATGGAGTCACCCACTAACTCTGCCATTCCTAGTTAAACAAACAGAATAAATACACTGCAATAAATTTATTAAACAGCTGGCAAATGTCTCTCCAGAGGCCTCTCCCCAATGAAGAAGTTGATTCATTACACGTATTGGCTGATCAGCAGATAGGCAGAGATGCAAACATGCAGTGTGTACCTTGCACTAGGGAAACTGCACGAAAACAGCTGAGAATGTGTGTGACAGAGCACGAAGTTGCTCTGCCCACTGCCTGCTTTTGCCTCATCATCCCCTCACACACAGCAAGTCAGCGTGTCGCTACCGCTTGCCTTGTGCCTTACGCTTAGCAGATGCCTGGGTGGCTCAGTGCTCTGTGGTGCACACCGAGGTCTAAACGAGTTCACATGAGGAGTGAGACTCTGCAGCTGTGCACAGAGCTGGCTCAGCAATCCCTGCACAGAACAGCTCTGTGCCAGGTTGGCTGAACACTTCTGGAGGCAGGAAGATGTTAATAGGTTTGGTCTTCCAATAGAGCCTAACATAAATAGTGCTTTAAGGTCCTACGGTACCCAGATTAATTGGATGGGATGAGACAGAATGGAACAGAAGTGAAGGATGGGGAAGCAGAAGATAAATTCCTAGCATGGGACTGACACTTCCAGTTGTATTGCAATAGGTTGTTAGCCCATTTATTTCTACTTCTTCTTGAAGTAGATTATGCCACTGTTTTCACAACATTCCCCTCCAGCCCCAGACTAGATGTGCTCACTCTGCCCTTACTTTTCAAATCATGACTTTTATTTTGGTTTACCTGCTTCATGGCTGTTGCTTTTTGCCTCTGCACAGTAGCGACAAGGGCTTTACTGACACTGTCCAAAGCGGATTTTGAGGTAGGAAAGATCTGGAAAAACAGGCAGGAGGTGGAAAGAGAGGTACAGCATAGGCAGGGACACTACAAACTGCTAGTATATGTTATCATCAGCACATCGTGTTTCTTTGCTGCTCTGCTGAGAATGCTACAAGCTCACTTGTTAGTGACACATGTCAGGCAGCAGCAGAAGCTACCTGCAAGAAATCGCACTGGGAGTTGTTTTTTAGTGACTGAACAGTTACCAGTCTGGATCACCGAAAGCTTGCTCCAGACTCCTGGCAAACTGGTGGGAAAAATCTCGTGGAGTCCAGGGAGATTTGGCTTCAGCTTCACAGAGAACAGCCTGAAACTGAAACTTCAGATGCGTAAAACCCCACCCATGCAGTAACTACTGGGAAACTGGACTAAAATGGATATATTTGACCCTCAGTGAACAGATAAAGTCACAGATTTAAATTAGCAAGCAGGAGAGCTTCATTTTAAATATTACATCTTTTTTTTTTTCCCGTTTATCCTTTTTAATTATTTTCCATAAATACAGTTTGATATTCACCAGGCTCTAACGAGTAAGGCTCCCTTGACTTAAAACCCCACAACCCGTCTCCTAACTTTGGCTCTTACTGTTACCAGCAGACAATTTGAACTACACATACTTACTTAGAGCTTTACATGCTTTTATTAGATCTTATTACATTTTTCTCTGCTGGAAAGTGGTGAACTAGGCATTTCTAATTTGTTACAGGATTACTGTTTTTTCTTTAGAATTGATTCATACCAGGCCGCATTTAGAATGAAATTCAAATCCAATAGAAATGTCTAAAGACAGTTTTATTAAACTCCTAGTTTATTACTTAAATAAACCACCTTATTTGCAAAACAGAAAATAAACCATAATACTACACAAAGGAAGTTGTATCAGTGGCTAGTGGGTTAAACAGGTTGTTCCAGGACACCATACACCCCAAAACTGTAGATCTGCTGGATCTTGTCCTCTCATCCCCGTTTTCCTCATAGACCAGAGGAGAAAAACAAGCTTGTCTGCTTTTTCCAAACCTCATTCAGTTTCTCAACTTTGAAAGAGCAAGCCATTGAATCTAAACCGTTGAATAAACTGAAATGGAAAAAAAATAGTCATCTTGTACTCAGAAAAGAGCAATTGCTCTCACAAGTGGATTTAGCACTTACCAAGCTTTGGTTCCAGGTGCCTAGGCTGTGGTTTGGTTCAATTTTCTCCAATGTTTTGGCAGGATGCATATGTAACTTGGTATTTAAAACAAAACAAGATAAAAAAAAGCTTTTTATCAAATATACTAAGCTTCATTCCTAATACAGATGGCCATTGTTCCAGACTTAATTTTAAATTGTTCTGTTGCAAAGGAGAGAAAATTTATTTAAGTTAAATTTTTAAAAACTATTAAAAGTCTGTCATTGATACAGTATGTTGTCTGTGAGGGATGTTGGAAACAGTTTGGGCCTTACCTTCCCTGCCCAGTGGCAAGACTACTTTAAGCTGCCACTAGGAGACTGTGGGTGGCTTCTGCATCACAAATCACTATCCCACAGACAAAGTTTCCAGCTGGGAATTACAAGCTTCCCCAGGATGGATAGAGCTGTCAGAACAGGCACGTCCCCCTGTTCCTTTTATCCTCTTCCACCCACCCCTGTTTTTCCCGTTACAATCACCAGGAAAGTGTTTCTGTACTGTTGCATGACTGGAGAAAGAACCTGGAAAATATAGGCAGAGCAGAAATCAATGCTGGGATGCCTGCTCCGATTGGCAAGGCACCTGAAACAATAGCTTGAAGATCCTCCACCCCAGCCCCCTCTGCCCACCCCAAACAGGAGGTCTAATCCTGTGGGAAAGGGGCAGCCTCTCCATATGGGAAGCTGTGGAAAAGGTTGACACATGTCCTAAAAGGCTGTAAGACTGTTCTGTTTTATTGCCAGTTGGTATTAATTAGCTCGCTACTGTCCTCTTTCTGAATCGTCTCAACCAAGGAGTCTCTGTTAGTGATTTATACTTGGCAATTCCCTGATAAAAGTTTTCCCACTCTAACTCAGCTTGAGTAAGACTCCTCTCTCCTTCATGCCAACGTCACTGAAGCATCTCACCTTCCTGCTTCTGCCTCTCTTTATAGTAAATGCCTATGGCAGAGGCAAATGGAAGACCTTTGTGCCAGTAGCCTGTCTGCTACTCTTCCATCACCACTGCTCGGCCCGTCATCTTGCCTGGTGGCGACAAACATGTCACTGTTAAGAGGAATTGCTTTGGGGTCAGATCCTCCTAACCTCCAGCTTCACTGGCTTCAGTGAGATGAATCCATGTTATGCCAGCTGAGGATCTGTTCCTTCAGGAAAACAAGACCCATCAGAAAGACTGCACAGGAAGGAAAAACAGGGTTTCTTAAAAGGTTAGCTAACACTACTTTAGCTAAAGCTGAGCACAGCCCAATTTCTGGAGGCTTATGGCATGTAAATCTTGGATTAACTTGATATTCAGTAGAGCTTTGCAGTCCACTCGTAACACTTTCCAGTTCAGTATGAAGAATTGAGCCTCTCATGAGCCTCTTTTCAGTGTTTCTCCAAAGCTCTGGATATCCTTCCCCAGTGTGGGATTTGCAGGAGTCTCATTATGAACTGGACACTAATCTGCTCCTCCATTGCAGTGTGTGGGGAAGGGAATCTCAGGTGGCCTCCTACAACATTTGATCCCTGTTTCCTCCACAGTACAACCTGGTGGAGACACCAATGGGCAGACATTTCAGCCTGGACTCCAGTATTTAACCAGTAGAAACATTCTGGTGTCAAGTTTTCACAGATGTTTTTCAGTGGAAGAATATAACCTAGCTCCTCCATTAACTCAAGGAGATGAGGCAGCATGGAAAACCCCTGCTGTCAGTCATTGCTCTCCAGAAGTTTATATGCATCTCAGAAACCATGACAGAGGGAAAGCCAGAAGCTCAGGCTGCTAAGGAAACATGGTGTCCACCTTGTCAGTTTCCATGTTCACTCTCTTAATTTGTTTTAACACCTGAGAGATCTTCTGTTTGCAACTCAGTGCAGGCTTCTGGCTAGAAGAAACCATTAACCTGCCTCCGAGCAGGACAGAAACAGCACAGTACGGAGGGAAGATTAAGATCAAATCCCCAAACACAAAAGGAAATTTAAAGCAAAAAATTGAAAAGTGGAACGGCATGCTTCATCTTTATCATTGATAAAATATTTTGCAATCCTGGAAAACTTAATAGGTTCTTTGGCATAATCTTTATGACCTTAAAGGGGTGATAAGGAAGGTAATAAAAAAAATGTTTCTGAAAGGTTATGCATTTTCCTAGTCAACTCAGTTTTTCCTTCTCACCTCCAAGGTTAATATTCAAAAGGAAGCTTGGCACATATGGGTTGTGTCGGAACTTGGAAGCTGTTTATTTAGCTTGTCCCAAGTTACTACCTGTGCAACCTTGCAGAGCAGGGTAAGAAAGGGAGCCCTGTGGAGTGCCAACGGCGTCTGAAAAGTGGAGGGTGCATAACTCAGACTGCTGAAGTTTATTAAAACAAAATAGGTCGGTCGAGTTGCACGGAGGGTTACGTAAGGCGGAAAGTAGCACTCCACAGGAGAGGAGAAGGGAGCCTGTTAAAAGGCAAAGCCACTCCAGTTTGTTTATGGCCAGAGATAACTGCCTTGTGGTGTGTCTGTTCTCCATAGCTGACAGAGTAAATCACACCCTTTATCTCCACAGCAGATGAGAATTTGGACTGGGCTGTTGTTTTGTGAGCTGTGGATTAAAGCAAATGGAGCTGTTATTTATTATTATGACTAGCATTATTATTTTGTTCCTGTGATCCCTGCATTTCGGTCTCTATGTAAGGAATTTCATGCTTGCCAACAGTTTGCTTGCAGGGAAAGTTAGGGATCATAATAACAGTAAGGATAAAAGCTTGATCCACTTGAAAAGGGTATGTAAGAAAGGTGAGTTGGCAGTTACGTACAGGCAAAGGAAATGGGCAAATGTGTTTTGGGATCCTGCAGAGCAAAGCTGGGAACTGACACTCAGCCCTGCCTGGAGGTCTAGGAATCATCTAGGAATATGGAAGTGCTCCATGGCCTGCTGATGCACCTGTCCCAGCACCACAACCTCCCTCTGTTCTGCCTGCTCCTCCTGTGCCAGAAATCCAACTTCACATCTTCAACACCACCCGGTCTGTCCCAGCTCCCCAGCCCTTGGCATAGATGGAGCAGGGAAAGCCAGGCACCCCGGAGCTCTCACATCTCAGTGAGGGTACCCTGAGTTTCAGGTACCCAAATCTCAAGCCACTAGTAGTGGCAGTATTCATCCTTCAGAACTGGAAGCCTGTTGTCCCTTTTCATGACCCCTTCCTGGCTCCTGCAATACATTGGTTTTCCGTTTTTGCAACCTTGGCTCTGACAGGGCAGACCCACTTGCAGTGAGAGCCCTCCCCAAAATCAGGCAGGACCCAGGTCTCACTGAGCATCATATGATGAGAGAACAGCTGATACCACAGAAAGCACCAAGACTGTTTTTCATGTTTTCAGGTCTGTAAGAACAAATGAGAGCTCTTTGCTTGTATTCAGACTGTCTGATCCAATAACACCTGCCACATACTGAATGGGCCATGACCTAGGAAGCTTCTCAGGAACCTGGGAGGAAACATGGGCCACATGTCATTGAGCCATTTACTGAGAGCTGGTCAGAGAAACAAAGGAGCTTTTTCTTCCATGGGAAAATGCTGAATCATCAAACCCCACATTTTTCATAGGGGCACATCAGTTTTCATGACATTTCCAGGAAGAAGTTTCTCTGATGCAGGATAAAGCAGAAGGTTATTTTTATTTGGGGGAAGGGCAGAGAAAAGGGAGACAGAGAAAAGAGACTACAACTATATTCGATCTACTGGCCAGGCCATGTAAGAAGCAGCTCAAGTTTTGCTCTGCCTGATACAGAACCAGGGTTGGATCTGCTCAGGTGTGTGCTCTGAGCAAACACCTGCATGCTAGAAAGTAGCTAGAATGACAGGGAAGAAGGTGTCTCTCCCTGTATGATTTTTTACAAGACGTGTTTGAAAAGGCCTGGTGTTTCTTTCATGTTAGGAGGACAAAATGCCCTGGGATAAGACACGAGACCTCACCTTCAGTCAGAACATTGCTGGCTTTTTTTCTTGTGCAGAAACTTTCCTCTTTATCAGCCAAACTCTGCCACACCAGCATGGAGCAGGGACTTGGCTGTGAGATCACTGACTTCCTACGTGCTACACTGATTTAGCACAGTGGAGGATCTGGGCCTCTGGAGCACAGCAAAGACACTCCCGCCCCAGCACTCAGCTCTTTCTGGAACAAGTCCACAGAAGCACTGCATGTTTCTATCCTGGCCTGTCAGAAATGTGTCAAGCTGCTGGTGCAATATCCACCTGGCATATGAGTGCTGCTCTTTAGGGGCACTCTCTTCCCCCAACAGGTCTGGCTCTGTCTTGTAGGCCCTTCCTGCTGGGTGAAATGCATTTTCTTTTGGCACACAGATGCCTTTGTTCAGTTGGCTCTGCTCTTTTCCAGAGACCATCCACAGCCCCTGCAGCTTTCCCTCTGAGCTCTCTTATTTTTTGGTGCCCCTGGAAGCGTGGCCTTTTCTGGTTCATTTACACCAAAGCTCAATTCAAAAGGGACCTGTTGTGGGGCCAGGCCTTGGCAAAGCGGAAATCCTCCTCTGGTGTGGCAGCTCTGTTCTCTTAACAGGTAGCCATTTCCATGACTAGCACAGATACTCATTTGTCCTCACGTGTGACTGGGAGCCCTAATTCCTGGGAGGGAAGAGCACAGTCTGACTTGTATGGGCCACAGTGTTAGAGGCTTTTGAAACTCTGCTTTTTCTAGTCCTTCAGCTTCTCTCTTACTCCAGGAGGCCAAAATTTAAAGCAGGTCTGTGCTCTAGTGAGTAACTGATGTAATTACGCTCACTTGTTACAAGGAGAAGCTTTCACAAGAGGGGGAGGCGGTGGCCCCACGCCAGGAGGTGTGTCCCCGATGACAAGCCGCGGAGCCAATCACAGCCCTGAAAGATCATCACATTCATACCAAAAAGAAAAGAAACCGCCCCAGGGTATTTATATTAAGGGAAAGAAAAAAAAAAAAAAAAAAAAAAAAAAAGTTGGCAAAGAAAGAGAAAGAGAGACTGAGAACCTGCAACTTTGTTAACTAACTCTGCAGCTGAATTCAAAAAGGCTAGACTGATCCCCCCACGAATCTGGCTTCCTATCCTCTCCCCTCTCTTGAAGCATCTCTGGAAATCTGTCTGTAAACTGGAGTGAAAAGTTCAGCTGCTTGGAGTGGTCCTTCTCTCTTCCAGGCAGGCAACTTTGTAAGCTGTTGCCTACCCCAGCCTGAGCAGAGCTAGTCCTCAGACAGACCAGGGAGTGCAAGCTCCAGCAGACATAGTGGGCAATGGTGCCCCAGCAGCAATCTCTGACACTAGCCAGGCAGGGAGCAGGGCCAGCCAGGAGCTCTGACAATTAATCATTACCTTCACAGCACCCAGCACTCCAGCATGGGCTCCCAGCTCCTTGTATCTACGTTAAACAGCTGGGGAAAGAGAAGGCAGGTTTAGCTTTAACCAAAGGGTAAATGGTCAGCATTCACAAATGCTGAACCACCAAAAAACAGCCAGCCACAGGTTACTTATTCCACTTACACAAGAGGACCACACAGTCCAAAGGATGAGGGGGCCCATAGCAGCCTAGAAAGCCTGTTTTCTGCCACCGGTCTGTTGGATGAACCAGGGTGGAAAAAACGCTTCCACTCCCAGAGCTGCGTTTCTTTCCTGCCCGCCCTTTCTGCTGCCTTTTTCTGCCGGGACTGCCTGTTCCCCGCAGTACATAGTGTCTCTGACCGCGTTTGTGTGCAGCCTCGCACAATGGAGCTGTAATCTAACCTCAGTGTGAACATACTGCCATTAATAATAATAAAAATACCCATCACACCCTACAGCGGTTGTGGACAAGGACGAGAGGCTCCAGTCCCGCTCCCGCTAGGGGCCTGTCGGCCGGGGGTGGCCGGTGTCCTCTGAGCAGCCAGCAGCCCCTTCTCCGTGGTTCTGGCTGCGGGGGAAGGTGGCTACGCCCCTGTGCTTTGCCGAAGGGGTGGAAAAGAGTCCCTTTCCCGCCCGAGGAAGCTCTCCAGCTGGGCTGCTAGGCCGTGCCACACGGCGCTGAGGCGGCGCGGGGAAAGCCGCGGCCCTGCGCCGCCAGGCCGGGCCGCGGGCTGGGCCGGGCCGGGCCGGGCCGGGCCGAGGCGAGTCGCGGCGCTGCGCTGCCACCTGCCGGCAGCAGCGGCTCCGTGCGAGACCGGCTAGCGGTGAGCAGCGGCTGGAGAAAGAAGCTGCATCGCAGACCTCCCACCTCCGGTCGTGAACACCCCATCCGCAGGACCTGCCTGGGCCGGGAGCCAGGGGGCAGGGGTGGGCCCGCCGGCGCGGGGGACAGGGCTCAGCACTGCCCGCTGGGAAGGGGACCGCGGCCCTACCCACGACACCCTCGTCCTTGCCGGCATATGATAGCGCCCACGGGCGCCCAGGGCCCTTCCTGCCTCGGCGCTGCTGGGGCTGCGGGTGGCTGTCCAACCCATGGGGCTGCAGAGGGGCCCTTCTAGGGCCAAAGCACTGGAGCAACCGGTGGCCTGGAAGAGGCATCGCCCAGCTCAGGCTGCAGAGGCAGTGGAGCAGAGAAGCCTGAGTTTTCTTCTGCCATCGTTGGTAATGCTGTGCTGTCAGCTCTGTCTCTTTGTTCCCTCTCCTCCCCACCTACCATACAATCGTCTGACTGTTTCAGGCATGCACAGCTCTAGCCATTAAGGTCCCCCGCCCCCCTTGCAAAAAACAGGAGACCAATCATCAGCATCTGGTGAAAGATGGGGAGGAGTCCTTTCCCATGCAGTCTTGGGCTTTCAGTGGTGTTTCTCTCTGGGGCTGGAGTATCTCTCTGGCTCCAACCCAGGCAATGGGTTTCTGTTGCCAGCAGTTCTCTGGTGGTCATACTGTATGGTCGCTTTGGTGGACAAGAGGGCTCTGCTGAAGCACCAAAAGTCTTAGGGCTGGAGATGGGGGAGAGCAGAATGGGCACTTCCAGGTGGAATCTTTCAGTCCAGTCAGAGGTCTTGGGGGCTAATTGCACTGCCCTCTTTAGCAGAGGTGACAGCCTCCGTGGGAATATGTGGGCTCAGTCCAGAGGTGCCCACCTTGTAGCAGCTCAGGAGAGAGTCCATGTTGTGAGGCAGCCATACTAGATGTCAGGCTTGCTGTCACAACCACTTGTCATTTGCCAAAGGTGGTTCTCTGACCATCACCTCCTTCCCCTGGTCTGCAGTCCCTTCTCTCCCTTCCCACTAGACTTTAAAGCTGCCTCCCTTTAGCATCACTCCCTCCTTCTCCTCACCCTAAGACTGTAGCTCACTCCTTTTCTCACTAAAGACCACCCATTGCCATGGTAACATTGCCTCTTGCAAAGTTGTCAAGCAGACACAAAGATATGTTTCTCCCCTGCTTTGCAGCCCCCCTCCCCGCCATCCCACTTAATAGGCCAGGACTTGGCTTGTAGGGAGGAGGTGGAAGGCTCTTGCATTTCATTTTCATTGTGGAGGGAGAGGTTGTTCCAACCCTTTGTTCCGCAAGCGCTGACGCTTGTGGCCACTGAAGGGAAAGAGCTGTGTTCACGGACCACCTGAAAGCCCTTGAGGGCAGTGGTGCCACAGGCGGCTACTGGTAGTGCACATACTGGTAACACTGGCCCTGTACAGGGTCTGCTGGTTAGGGGGGACAGGCCCATGGAAGACTTAAGAGAGGGTGATTATTGAGACCTGCATTTTATCCACTATGAACAGAAAATGTCTCTTTTGTGATTCTGTTTTGCTGCTGCCTCCCTGAGCAGCTCTGGTTCTCTTTCCAAAATGAGTTCTTCATCTCCTGGACATGAAGCCAACTGGCCTGTTTCCAGGACTGCTGTCACCCCTTGCTGCCACAGCTACACCATGAACAGTGTTGGTACTATTTAACACGGCAGTACCTTCACTGGCTAATTTAATACTACCCTGGATACACCCATGGTTCACAGCTGTGGCTATGACTGCACCGTAGACAACAGCTTCTACTCGTCAATCTCTTGTTGACTTTTCTTTCCCTGCCTTTCTCTCTTATATACATCTTCCTCTCCTCTCTTGATGGACCTGCCCCAGACATTTGCAACTCTGAATAAAACCTTTCCTTCATCTTCCTCCTTGTGGCTCTTTTCTCTTTCACTTTGGCCATGATGTTCTTTCTACTTGAGACCAGTGAAGGATCTCTTACATGCCCTTGTTTGTTTGTCAGATCTTTTTGTTGTATAGCTGCCATACCAGCCAGTCACCTCTTTCTTCTCTTGCCTTCCTTTCAGTACTTTGCAAGTCTTCACCTCTTCCACAGATTCCCCTGAGCTACCTTATTACCATCACCACTGAAATTTCTGCCCTGACCAGCCTCTGCTTCGCCCTTCCAACATGTTTGTCTAGAGGTGGGTTTGTAGTCACAGTGCAAAGCCTCGGGCCACTCTGTGACTTGCCACGAGATACTGCAGTGCGTCTGTGCTGGGCTTTGGCACCACAGCTGTGCAGCAGATCTTGGTGTGAACATCAGGAGCTGTTTGCAAACGTGCTGCTGAAACTGCTGAATGCCCCAAAGCAGGAGTACATTTACAGCACCTGAGAACTGGCTTTGAACACTCACACACAAAGCAAAGGTGTTAAAATAAAATAAAATTTTAAAAAGGTAACTGGCCTAAGGACAAAAGAGAGACAAATGAGAGACAAAGGAAAGAAGTTTTATCTCCTAGTATCTTTTGCAGCAAATATGAAAATTTGAGAGGAAACTAGAACTGGTGCTGCTAAAATGAAGAAAAGCAATAGAAACTGTTCCTGGTATACACACCTGGACGAATCCCAATATAAGCAGCATATTTCAATAAAATAAAAATAAACACACGGGCAATCCCAGGCTTTAATTATCTTTGACAGACTCCACTGTCAAAGTCCCTCTGACTGACTGCAAATTTTGCATCCTCCTCAGCATGAAAGAGAATTAGGAGAAAAATTATTGTAAATTACGCTGTAGCAACAATGGACTTTCCCAGAGGCTGAGAAAAGTCCACAGAGAGGAAAATCTGCCAAACCAGAAGTGCAAAGGCACCCCTGACCCCGCTGCTCTCGTCCCTACGTGTTCCTTCCCCAGTGAGGAAAACTGTAAACTCAGCAACACCCATGACAATCAGCAGGGTCAAATCCAAACATGATTTTTTGTTTGCAAGTCAGAGCTTGGCCTAAATCCTTCTATGGTCCACCCATGTTCCAGCCATTGTTCTAGTCCAAACGTTTACCAGCGCTCTGCTCTAGTCATCTGCTTATTCTCATGGTCCTTTTCTCTAATTTTTCTTTCCATTCCAATTTTTCTTGGAGATCTTTGCCAACACTCCACCACACTTATGTCAGGAGCATCCACTCCATGCTAATTTTGCAGTCATGGTCCTTTCGTTATTGTCTGGTCTCCTTCTCTCTGACATGAAGGCTGGAGCCCTGGCCTTCCTGCAAAACTCAGGCATTACCATGCCAAGTCACCTCTACCAGGGAGCACTCCTGACATGGGATCTTAGTGGAATACTATGCCTTAGATGCAGAGTTCTGGTAAGCACCTTCTACCCTTCCTGTAGTCACAGGACAAACACATACCTGTACAAAAAGCAAGACAGACCTTAAGTGACCCAGATGTTTCTCTGGATGGATGTTCATTTCTCTCCACGGACTATAAAGGAAGGCCAAGGCCTTATGAGCCCCCATCTTGTCTTAAGTGGGATGAATTAAATTCTTTCTGGACCCTGTGTTGTTTTCCCATTGTAGCTTTTCTTCCTCCCTAATAATAGGTAGAACACAATCCTGTGAGAAAAGCCTCCCAAGAAACAGAACAACCTTTCTCCCCATCCATGTGTCACTGTTTGGCTTTCTAGCCTAGCTAGAATTCAGGTAGCTGCTGTTCTCCCAGGGCAGTGAGGTTTGCTGTGCTCAGCTACAGCTACTGACTTTTAGACAGGGCATGCAGGACTTAATCCAGGTGGGTTCTGTTTCTCCACTCCCAAGCTACAGATTCCTTGGAGTAACCCCCATAATACCTCTCAAGTGCACGTATGACAAGACTATATCGTGCAGTCTCAGCCTGGATGTCACAGGCCTCTTCATCAGCTATGACAAACCTGCACAGTTCCAGGGCCTTCAGAGAGAGTGACTGTGCTGATTTACACCACTTAAGGAGTCAGCCTCCTTGAGGCAATGACAGCCCTTAACTACCTAGAACAGATCTCCTGGGCTGTTCGGAAGGATCACAGTCCCTCTTGGGCTGCCTTCTTCACTTCCAGTCCCTTGTGAAATTGTTACAGCTGGAGGAAAGTGGCTGTTATGAAAAGGCATTTATTACCCACTATATTCTTCCTAGCTTTGACAAGCTTGCCCCATCCTATGTTGCTCCTCCAGGTTTTCAGCCATGACAAGACACTTTGGCCCCTTCTCTCAGCCTTTTTAGAGCTATCTTGGGAATCTGCAGAGCTGCTGGGTAAGCAGCAGCATAAAACATTCACCCATCACTAGGCAAAAAAGTCTGCCATACTCTGCAGGACGGAACCCATTCAGCTTATGTGTGGTGGCACCCCAAAGGCTGCACATCCAGCACAGGAAAACCTGTTCAAAAGAGCAGTGTTTAAAGGCCAGTGACTTCTGATCCTTTTCTCTGTCAGCTCCTCCTATCCTGTATCACTTACTTCCCCAGAGCTGTATCTCCTCTCTGCCTTTCCTTCTCCTCTTATGCACACTACAGAAAAAGGCAGTGGACTGTCCAAGAGTTAATTCAGTAAATTGATCCCCCAGGCTAGGTCAGACCATACCTGTTTCCTGAGCACAGTTTTTATCAGCTTGTAAAATAATCATTTGGCTTGTTCTGATCTCAGTGGCAGGTGCATCTCTGAGCAGCATGAAAAGGTTTCAAGGTCAGGATGTGATACTGCTTCTTCTATTCTCTGCTTCACACTGAAAGTGGCCAAGAGTCTGTCTGTTCCCAGGCATAATCTCTTCAAATACCTAATTAGAAATTAGATAGAAAATGGAGACTTTTCTGGAGCTGCACAGCAGAAGAGCAAGGAGTGACAGAACAAGTTGTAGCAAGAGGAAATATAATGAGATATTAGGAAACATTTTTTCACAATGAGGGTGGTCAAACACTGGAACATGCTGTCCAGAGATTGTGTAATGTCCAGCCCTGGAGATATTCAGAACTCAACTGGACAAAGCCCCGAGCAACTTGATCTAGCTCCAAATGTGGATCTAACAAAAAGATTGGCCATGCTTGGAGCAAAGGCTTGGACCAGATGACCTCCAGAGATGCCTTCTAACTTAAATTATTATATGACTTATGATTCTGTAATTGTAGGAGTCAGCTGTGCTTCACTTTGTCACAGTCTCCTATGCAGCACCTTGCAGCAACTTCAGAATCTCCTCTGCCAGTTCATGCTGTTTCAGTCTTGAATCACTTGGGGAGCCTCATTAGAGAAGCACAGGTGACTCCCAGTAGAGTGGAAGCTCAAGAGACTTCTCTGACAGTCTCAGTTGCACACCCTCAGGGCATCTGAACAACCCAGGGCAGGGAGTGTTGGAGGCTGGACTGACAGCACCTCCTCCACAAGGAAGCACCACATGGGTCATGCTGCCCATGCAGGCATGTCTCTTCAAATTCATGTTGAAACGATCCATGGCTCCATGGTACTCATTCCCCTGGATGACCAGGCTTTTCCTGCCCATAGCAGGTCTGCTAGAAAGTAGAATTAAGTTGCTGAATTAACACAAATATATAAATTACTGTCCTCCTATGCCATGACACTTGCAAAGTGTTTAGCTAACATCCTCTCCTGGTGAAGTCCTGTGGCAGTGTGGTGTTGCAGATATATACCTAGAAGCACCTCCTCACAGGAAAAAAAGGGTTAACCCTTGGGACACCAGGTCCCAGAGCCACCTCAACACTCTTAGGATTATTTTGGAGGGACACTCCCCAATGGTCAGAAAGGAGAAGTAAAAGAGAAAAGCTAAAAGCCCCCTAAGTGTCTGCTGGCCATGTAATACATGACCATGTACTGCTTCTTCAGCAAGTCTGCAGATGACACAAAATTGGGCTGAAGTGTTGACCTGCTCGAGGGTAGGAAGGCACCTGCAGAGGGACCTGCACAGGCTGGATTGATGGGCTGAGGCCAACTGTTTGAGGTTTAACGAGGTCAAGTACCAGGTCCTGCACTTTGGTCACAACAACCCCATGCAACACTACAGACTGAGGGAAGAGTAGCTGGAAAGCTGCCCAGCAGAAAAGGACCTGGGGATGCTGGTTGACAGCCAGCTGAACATGATCCAGCAGTGTGCCCAGGTGGCCAAGAAGGCCAACAGAATCCTGGCCTGCATCAGGAATAGTGTAACCAGCAGGAGTAGGGAGGTGATCGTGTCCCTGTACTCGGCACTGATGAGGCTGCACCTTGCGTGCTGTGTGCAGCTCTGGGCCCCTCACTACAAGAAGGTAATTGAGTTGCTGGAGTGTGTCCAGAGGAGAGCTACCAAGTTGGTGAAGGGTCTAGAGAACAAGTCCTATGAAGAGAGGCTGAAAGAACTGGGATTGTTTAGTTTGGAGACGAGAAGGCTGAGGTGAGACCTCATTGCCCTCTACAACTATCTGAAAGGAGGCAGTAGGGAGGTGTGTGTTGGCCTCTTCTCCCAAGTGAATAACATTAGGACTAGAGGAAATGGCCTGAAGTTGTGCTAGGGGAGGTTTAGACTGGATATTAGGAAGCATTTCTTTACCAAAAGAGTATTTAGGCACTGGAATGGGCTGCCCAAGGAGGTGGTGGAGTCACCATCCCTGGAGGTATTCAATAAACATGTAGATGTGGCACTTCAAGACATGCTCTGGTGGGTGGTGTTGTGTTGTTACTTGTTTGGTAGGGTTCAGGCGGGGGATGTGTTTTTTTCCTCCTGGGTTGACAGTTGGACTTGGTGATCTTAGAGGTCATTTCCAACAATGACATTTCTGTGATTCTGTGAAAATCCCTCTCAGGTTGCTCTTTGCTGTTGCCCAAATCTACTCCTCTTTCTTACACCTCCTACTCTTCAAAAAGGACCCAGATCACTCTAGAGAGTGAGGACAGCCTACACCCCAATGATGTGCCTAGGTTTTGGAATCCCTTAGGATCACCATTTGCTTAGGTTACCATGCTGCAGAAAGAAATCTTGCCCTCTCCTCAGTGTCTCCAGAGCACATGCCTCTAGGAGCAGTGGTAGAAGAGCCAGGAGAGGCAAGGAGTGGTAGAGGCTTGAGAGATTCCTTTAGTATGGGAAGCAGCTACCATTTGGGGTTTGGACATGGACCATTCAATGCAGATGAACTCATTTATATGTATTGATATGTACACCCCATTTCCCAGCTATCAGTGTGCAATGTGTTTCCCCCCCGCACCAAACATACTCCTAGAACCAGTGTGTGCCGCTGAGCAAACTCACGTTGGCAAATGGTAGAGGGACAGAAAGACCTAGCTGGCTTTCTCCACAGAAATTGCCATTCAGCTACTGACTTTTCAACCTGATTCCCAGAGAGATTTATAAAATACCTTCAAAGGATGAGCTGGGAGCTAGAATTCACAGTCCCTCTGCATGGTAGAACTCATGGACTCAGTAAATACACTGGGTTTTGACACAATATTGCTCACTTCTCACTACTTCTCATCCCTCACCCCTTCACAGGTGCTAACCACCTTTTTCTAAAACTGCCCAGTTGATTACCAAAACCAGACTAAACTCAAAACTTTTGTTTTCAGCACTGGTTGAGAACAGCCAGCTCTAAGCACTGCTGTTTGTGGTTCAAAATAAAAAAAAAAAAAGAAAAAGAAAAAGATGCTTTTGTGCCTGAAAGTTTTCCCAGTATTTTTCCAATTTTGTCATTTGATCAAAAGAAATTGCCCATCCCTACAAGCCTTATATGCTTCATAGCTCTTAGGGCTTGGTGATGGCATCAAGGTTATTGCTAGCATCGTGGAGAAGCTGTGCTCACAGAAGCCAACATGACTCACCTGCTGAAGAAGGTAGATGGAAGAAAACCCTGAATTCATGATGAGGCCCAAAACTGTAACACAGGCAGGGATGCAGACACGTGGATACAAGGCAGCAGGTGACTAGGGCAAAGGAACTGTGTGGGATAAATGAGTTGACTGAATTGTTAGTGCTACTTAGATGCAACAGAGGTTGGAGCAAGGATGATGCTTCCCATTAAGGGCCTTTTCACATACTGTGGAATACCAGCAGACACTATTGGGAAGTTTATTGGCTAGAGTGAGATGAGCGCAACACACACACACACACACGTAATAAAGCAAGAAAAAATCAGAGTTGATGTCTGCTGTGAGCATGCACAGCTCAAGAAAGAAATCAATAAATTCCTGCCTAGTCACACAACACTAACAGCAAGGTCCCAGTGCTTAGTAGTCATGAGGATTTTAATTACAGTTCCCACATGTCTGCTGGGTAATGCACAATGCTAAACACCAGCCAGCAGGGACTTTCTCAAAGAGCTTCAATGCTGTTTTCTGATTCAAAGTGCTGGAGAGAATTGCTAGGCTGATAGCTCAGTAAACCAGTAATGGGATATGGAGCCTTTCACCTCGAGGTCACCTTCTAGTGACCCATGGTTATTACCATCTGATTTCTGTTGCCTGTGTGAAATG
This sequence comes from Hemiprocne comata, assembly GCA_020745705.1. Lineage (NCBI taxonomy): Eukaryota > Metazoa > Chordata > Aves > Apodiformes > Apodidae > Hemiprocne > Hemiprocne comata. Next base: position 42,836,158 of record CM036588.1, read on the forward strand.
AGGTGGGGAGCTTGGACCGGTTCCTCATGGCCAGGTGCCTCTATTGCACAAAACCCACCGCTGCAATTGGTGCTAATTGGCCTCCCTGGTCCCCAGCCTCCACAGAAGGACAGAGTTCCCTGCTCCCCCCTGGGGGGGCATCCCCGTCTAGGCATCAGCCCAGTGCCCCCAGGGCTGGAGCTCAGATAGTTGGGTGGGCTGGAGTTGTGTGAGGGTCCTTCCCTGGTGGGGAAGGCTCTCTGGGAGAAGGGTGATCTATTGGCACAGGGAAGGATTAGGAAGGGCCGTCTCCTTTAAGAAAGGCAGAAGCCCCCCTTTCAGCAGGCTCTCCCAGCTGACACACAATGCCACCTCCTCGGCTGCACAGAAATGATAATCAGAGGTTCAGCAAACTGGAAGGAAAGAGAGCTGCTCCCTGCCCTCCCGCCCTCCCATCCAATGACTCCTGTCACACGAGATGAGGTGGCAGATGGGTCGTCAAGGCCGCATTGGCTTTTTTAACCCCTTCTTCCCCCTCCCAGCACACTCCCAGAGGGGTGTGTAGGGGGCCCTGCAAAGGGAGGAAGCCTTGGTCCAGAGGCTGGTTTTGCCATAGTGAGGAGTCCAAGCTGTTTGCATGGAAGGCCATGCTGTATCATGTTGGTGTCACAATGTTACACCAGTTGCTTGTTTAAAAGATCATATCTGTCCTGAAGTATCTGGATCCCTCTCATCTCAGTCAGCACCTCTTCCAGGCTCCCATATTCAGACAAGGGAGATGTATACAAAAGGGATGCAGGGAATCAGCATATCACAGAGGGTTGGAAAAAACACAATGAAAGCACCTTCCTATCCACCTTCCTTGTCCAACACAATGAAAGCACCTTCTGCTTTACTTTATATGTGTTATTCACACAGGTTGGCAGGGAAAAATCTCCCTCCCTCCGCCTCCACCTCAGCACCAGTTGCCAGCATTTGCATAGCTGAGTAAATTTCACTGGCCCAACCCCTATGAGGTAGTGCTCCCCCTGGTGCAGGGGCAAAGCCTGTGTGACTCCTCAGGGTCTTTTGCCACCTACTTTCTTTCAGGATGCTCTGAACTCCAGCAACTAGAGAAGTGGCTGCTGGAGGATGTGCCTACCCTTTACCTGCCTGTCTTTGGTGGCTTCTTTTTTCCAGCTGTGATACATGCTGTCAAAAAGAAAGAGCCTGGAAATCCAAGCTGAGCTCTGCAACTGATTACATTGCTTCAGTTCAATCCCATTACCCCTCTCTACAGGGACCTGGAGTTATGCCACTATTTATTACCAGGCATTACTAACATTAGAAAGAATAGTTCCTGGCACCAAGGTTAAGGGGGAGTTGGGGCATCTTCAATGAATTCTGCAGCATCTCCAGCATTCTTTGAGAATGCATTATTGTTGTTCTGTTGTGTCACATTAATTACATGCGTGCTGCATGTACTCAATCCCTTTGGCACATTTTAAAAGGCCACACCATGCAAAGAGATGGTGCTCAGAAGGAGAGCATGTGTGCTCTGTTAACACAATCAATGCTTTGGTTCTGGAGATATTTTTGGTATATCACTGCGAGCCATGGTTTTGCAATGCCAGTGCCATCCAGAACTGCACAGCTTTACTGTTGCCTTTGCACCTTTCCTTGCAGCCCCCCACTAGCCTGGCTGCAGCCCTTCAGCTCTGCCTTCCACCTTGCTCCCACCCTGCAGCCCCTGCTATCCCCTCCTTTCAGCTCTGCCAAAAGCCTGTTGTCTCCATTGCTATAATTTTATTCAATTGCAAATTCTTAATCTTTACTAAATTATTGCACTAGAGTGGCCCTGTCTCTTTTGCTGTCTTCCAAAAGAAATACTCAGCTGACACTGAACAAAAAATACCCATGTCAAGTGTCTGCTTAGAAGCAGAAAGTTGGTAGCACAGGGTCAGTAACCTTTGAAGGGCCACACACTGCACTGTAGTACATCCTTCCTGTAAGCAGGCAGTTAATCAGGGGCATCTTGCCCTCTATGGAAAGCAGCAGGTTCCCAGCTCCAGCTAAATGTTAGTATGAGGAGAAGCTAGGACCCCTGATCTCTCATGGAGACAAGTTCAGAGTGCAGCAGACAAAGTTTGCTGCTCACTGTCTTTGACAGCCTGTCAGCAGGCTGCCTCCCACTAGAAAAGGGCTTTCTTGCTTACCCACTCCTCACTTTTCCTTTCCACACCTATTGCTGTCATGAGATGCCATAGACTGAAAACCTGCTCTCGTCTGGGCAGGAGGGACCAGCAAGATATTGCCATGATCCCTGCAGGAGTCAAAGGCAGTGTCTGCACATTGAAGATGTGTAACTTGCTTTCCTCTTCTATGTCTAGCTTCCCAGAGGTCAACTTGCAGAATTTAGGAATGCAGAGGCTCTTCACCCTTAAAAAGTTCCTAGATCTAAGCCAGTACAATCCTGATGCAGTGAGCAATGCTATTGAGTTAACAGCTGTGGGTTTTCCAGAACCCCACCCAACCATCCATTTAATGTGCCAGTGGCATTCCTTCCCTTGTAATATGTTGCCAGTGTTCCCAACCCAGAGAAGACCTGTGGATTAAAGGGGTCCCACCAGAGCCACTTGACCTCTGCAGGGACCTCCACAGACCTCCGTGGCTACTGGACTGTGCTCTGAGTGAGCCTTAGTCCCGTGGTTAAGGAAAACACAGTGCTCTGTCTGCTCTTTCCCCTTGCATTTGAGAAAGAGCCCATCTGGACTGACAAAATCTGCAGACAGTAGCTCCAGCTGTGTGTAGGGTTTTCAATCCGTTTTTCACTCTTGCAGCTTCTTGATGAGAACTGCGGGTCCCTGTCAGACCACACTGTGCCTCGAATTAGAGCTGGAGTCAGGCTTGGCTGCTTCAAGCTGCCAGCACTGCTGCGGGGGACAAGGCCAGGTGGGCAGGCAGCCCGGACAACACAGTGCCAGGGGGTCAGAAGCGGACCTGGGGGCTTACTGGAGGAGCGGGCTGCATGGGGCACAGCCCGTGGCCGTGCTTGGCTTGCAGGAGAGGGGAAGGTGCAGACTCTTTCCCCTGAGCACAGGTTTGGTTGGTGGCAACGTGTGAGGAGTCAGAGCCAGGCGGCAGCACAGGAAAGCCTCACTATTGTTCTCTGGTGACAGAAAGAGCCCGTGAAACAGATGTGCTGAGACCCGGGCTCTTCGGGATGCAGATCGTTCTATAGATTTGAGCTGATCAGTGACACTCTCTGTCTCCCGCCCTCCTCCTCATCCTGCTGTACATGTGTTTCAAAGGACAATTACATTTGTATTTTACAAAACACACTGCTCATCAGAGGAGAGGAAGCCGCCACGCTCCCTGCCCCCACTCCTCCAGGCCCCCATTAAGTCTGCCTGTGATTTCTTCCAAATGACAGAGTCAGTCTGTTAGCTGTTAAGTTAAACAGAGCTTGTCCTGTAATAACCCCGCTCAGGCTGCTAATTGGTACCAGCACCTAGTCCCTGCCTCCTCCTCGCCGCTGGCAGGGCTCAGCTCAGCAGCGCTTCTGCAGCAACCCAGCTCGGGTCAGCAAGGGAAGGGCTATCAACTGCTGGCCTTTGCTCTGGGACAGGGACTTCCCCATCAGCACACAGGTGGCAGTGGGAGATGAGCAAGGACAGAAAGGAGCTTTGCCAGAGAAAGCAATGACCATGCCCCTGGATACACTCTGTTCCCTGCAGCTGTAATTGAAGACAGCAGTTGGTCTGCCTGATCTGGCCACAAAGTCATTCTAATCCTCTCCTTATGACATCATAGTGCGTTGCTCTGGAAACAATGATGACATCTCAGCATCACCACAGCAACATATGGCTTCACAGCAGGGAAGGCAGACAAGGTAGGCAGACAAAGTACTGTGAGCTGAACGTGGCTTTATGGTGTCATTTGAACATTAGACCTTTGAAGGGTCCCATGAGGTACCAGATTCCCTGGAGATGCAGCTACCACTGCTACCAAAATGCCTCAGGTTTTTCCAATAACACACAGCCCTTGTACAGCACTATGCACTAGGAACAATTCAAGTTAAGCTACAGGTGAAAAGAAAGATCCTGGGAAGGACTGCATTTCTCCCTTAGAGAACCCAGATGACAGGGCCGTTTCCACAGCCAAAGTCAGAGAAAGTTTGTTGTTTGTTGCTCACAGAGTGTAGGTTCAAATCCTTTGGATGACCTGTGGGAGTACTATACTATTTATCTTCCATGATAAACTGTTATTTTACTGCTCAAGATACTTTTAGGCATCACATTTCAGGCCCCTGCACAAAATAGGCAGAATTATTTTTCCAGTCATTTGCCTCTCAAAGAACTGACTTGCTCATCTGCTCAGGGATCAGCAACACCCACTATTTGTGAGAAGCCACCCCCACTAATACACACTGAATTTCAAAGATTTGCTCTCAAGTTGCAGGACAAACCAAAACAAAAAACAAACAAACAAAAAAAAGAGCTGACAGGGTTTTTTCACCAATTAAACCAACAAACAAATGCAAGGAGAGCACAACTTCATAGTGAGGGCAGTTCAAGGAAAAGAATGAGAAGCCTGAATCTGACAGGCTGCTCATTGTGAAATATCTGTGCCACTCCTGTTATTATTATTAGTCATTTGTTGTACATTTCCAAAGCAGTTAACTCATTAATCCTCACAGGGCCCCTGGGAGGTAAGACAGTCATTACCCATTAAGGGAAAGCCCTGGTTGTCAATAGTGCCAAATGTTTTGGCTGCAGGGAAGCTGCTGGAGAAGACGATGCTCTGAAGTCCTGGGAGGCAGGGTTGTGCTGGGGCAGAGCAAGATCTTAGAGTTCTTCTCATTTTGGCTGTGTCCAAGGTCAAACTGGTCCTCCTGCTGCCCAGAGAGGCCTCCCTGCAGTATGGAAGTGCTCCCAGGCATTGAAGGAATTATCTGTGCCTGCATCCTTCTCAGAAGGTCTTTGGTGTGATCCTGAGGGAATGGTCTCAGGCCCTAGACAGACACAGGAGTATCTGTCAGGCCCAATGCTGATCCCAGTAACTCCTGGAAATTAAGGGAGTGCAGGCTGTTTATCCTGAATCCTGCCACGTCATTGCGTTGGCTCCCCAGAGGAGCAATTGGAAGAGCACCCTCATGCACAGCAGCCCTGCACTGAGGGGACCCTGCATGCCCCTTGGCCCCACAGAGGAGGAATGCTGTGTGCCTTTCCCCACTGGCATTATTCAAAGGCTGGGCTCCAAGATCCCACCCTGCATGCACTCTTGGAAGGAAAAAGAAATTCCTCTGTTCTCTGCCCCAGTGCCAAGGAGTATGTTTATGCAGCCTTCTCTGCGAGAACAGTGTTTGGTGCTGCTAGTTCACCAAGCCTCCCTCATCTCAGTTAGGCAGGGCTCCTAACTTTCTGACTCTGGGCTCCTCGGTCCTGGAGCTATCCATGGTTTGTGTAACATGCAGAGCTTTCATGGTCTTGCTCATTGCAAACATCTGACTTCATGCACAGTTCCCACTCTGGCACTGTAGCATCTAAATCATCCCATACACGTCACACAATTGTTCAGCTCAGACCAAGTGGCCCCAGCTTTAGCCTGGCTCTGAAAGGGTAGTAAGGATCCCTTTATGCTACTTGGTGGTGTAGGGACACAGCCTGGGCTCTCTGAAGGAAACAGCATGCTCGTGAGCATTGCTAGATATTAGGTGGGTCCCATTTGGAAGACACGACTCTGGAAACGGCTGCATTTTTGTATCACATTGCATTTGAGATGCATGCTGGGATCCTTAGGAATGACAGACACCACAGCTGTGGAGAAGGTAAATTATCTGTTACAATTACTTAACCAGCTTCTTAATTTGAGGAATTTTAGGAATCTCTGCTTAGGGAAGAAAGCTCAGAAATGGGAGATGCACCCAGCAGCTCAAGGGAATGGGAGAGTAACTTGATGGATTTAGGAGCTGGCAAAGTCCTGCTGTTGTGAGAAACTGTCCAGGAGAGCCCTAGCCAGCTGCAGCATCTCCACACAGAAGTGGCCAGCAGCCTCAGTGGTTGGACCTGAGGAAAAAAACAGCAGACTGGGCTAGTTGTGAAGCCCAAAGCTTTGGGACCTGAGGAGAAGAAGATATACAACCATCACTTTCCATGTTTCTGTGCTAGTGGAGTAGTTTTAAGCAAGCATGATATGAAAGAGCAGTGAGAACTTGCAAGCCAAGTGGTTCTCATTAGTGGTTAATTTACTTGGTGTGAGGGATAAAAGCACAGAAAAGAGCTAAAGCAGCTCCCAGCATTTGGGTAGAGGGGAGGGGAATGGCTACAGAGGATCACCCTTTCCCCAGGCAGTGACTTTAGTGCTTGGCAAGACCCTGCAGCAGGGAAACGGGGCACTGCCAGCCCTATGCTGAGCTTGGCAGTAAGTCTAAGAATCTGCTCCTAACAAAAAAAAAAAAAAAAGTAGGATAGAGATGGGGGTAGAGAAAGAGAGACCTGGCAAACTGAGAGGCTGGAGGAGAGGACTATTCTTGCAACTTGTACATGTAGCAGTTTGGGTGCACAGCAGTGTGAGAGCATTAACAGGGGCTAGAGAGAGGGGACTTGAAATGAGATCAAATAAATATGCCAGAGCATCTCTGGTGGGCAAGCCCCTGGCAGCTGAGAGAAGAGGCTCCAAGGCCAGAGGAGCACATTTTGGCTCATGGGATGATGGTGGTATGGAGTCCTCGGGCTGTACTGCGTCCCTGAAGTGCTGTCCTGGGCTGTGTGCCTGGCACCACATCTCCCAGCCTTCAGGAGCTAAACCAGGAGAGACCTGAGTGACAAGAGCATGAATACACTGGCCATAGTTTGAAAAGTTGCATGAGCAGGGCATTCCTGGAGCTTGTGGGCTCATAGGAGTCTCCCGGTTTTCTGAGGATCACTCAGAGAAGCTGATATGCCTAGGCTTAGACTTGAAACACCAGCAGCTGATGTCCCAGTGCTGTTTTCAGATGCCTTCCTTTAGGTATCCAGCCCATGATTGCGTATAACCATCTGGGAAGCATAAAAAAACCAAACAAACAAAAAAATAGCAAAACCTTTGCACTCATCTTCTGGCATTTTAAGAGCCATCAGCCTGCCATCAAGTCAGTGGAACACTACTGCAGGTCTCAGATCAGTTCTGTAAACTGGCAGCCAATAGTCTGATCATCTAGTGTTGAAGAGTCAGCATCAAAAGACAGCACTCTGGAGAATGGTTCCCAAGGCTGAGGAGTGAGGTGATGAAGGATTTTCTTCCTCCCAATGGCCAAATGGTGATGTAGCAAATCTTCACTGCACCCCTCTTCTCAGATGTTTGGAGCAGCTGCAAAATAACAGGCTGTGCTAACTTTCCAAACAATAGTTGAGTCCTCTGAAGTATCTAAGAAGTGACTTGGCATTCCTTGGTGCCCTTGCACCCAGCTGTTTGCATGCTTCGGCAGATCTACTGCTTTGGGACCCATCTGCTTGAAGACTTTCCTGTGCAGTTTTGATTGTTCTTCTGAATGCTCGGATTTTTCGGAAGGCAAGGTGGCAGCCCCCAGAAACAAGGGCTAGTCCCTCCAACCACAGTGGATCTGCCCTGTTCAAGGCCTGCTCGCAGCTGTGAGCTGTGACAGACTATAAATCTGAGGGCTGGAGTGGGAGAACAGCTGGGTGGCCATCAGAGATGGCTGGGAGGGGAACAATGATGGGGGGAGCCGTCAAGGGCACTGCCTGGCTTTCGATCAGTCCTAGGAACTGGCAGCATTCAACAGATGCTAATCCGGTCTTTTGGCAAATCCCAACAATCAGCTTCTTTCAACAGCTGAAGGAGGAAAAACTTGATTCCAAACCTGAAGGAGCTGGTATGAAACCTATCTTTAGCTCATTTCTGACCTACTCTAAAATATAAAAGGGGAAGGTAGGAGAGGGAAGTATAAATAAAGAGACACCAAATGTTCACTCTACACAATAAAAACTCTCTATTAACTCATGTCCCACTTTAAAACATTATTTGCCTTTGGGTTTTCTGCTTGCTTAAGTTTTCAATTTTGAATGATTTTGAGAAGGGATTTTAGTCTCCTGAGATCCCACAGGCAACAACCAAGATAGTCAAGCATGTGGTCTCACCACGTGCCTGTGGCTCCTTCTGCTGGAGGCTCCACCAGCCTGTTAGATAGCTTTGCAATTGTTTGCAACCTTCCCATAAAGAGGAGACAGAGTATTGTTTCCTTTCTACAGCTGAGGAACCTGAGAGCCTCAGCTCACGCTGCAAATCTGTGACTGGGAACTGAATCCATATCCAACAACCCCAAATGCCTTAGCTGTAAAAGTCTCGTTGTGAAATCCTTTGTTCAAGCTGTCTTTTCAGTTGTGTGGTGCTGTTTCTGCATTGGATGGACCATCCCAGAGCATATGTTATCTCCTGAACCCAGAAGTGAATCTATCATTTAATTACCATCAGGGCATGAACTCTATTCACTTGCTGGGCTCACAAAGCTGCCTACAGAAATGTTTCTCAGCTGCAGAGAAAATGATGCCCAGTTAAAAATTAATTCACTGTTGGGAAAAAAAAAAAAATCTCTGATGATCCAATGATTGACTATTTGCATCACAGCTGTCTTAAAGGTGAGAGAGACTAGGTAGGGGCTTGCCATGCTGTGCACTTGGAGTGGAGTTGCTTCCCGACTCAAAGATTTATTGCTCAGGTGGGTTCCCACTGGAGGAAGCACCCTGTACTCCCTGGCTTGTATGATGTGAACAGAGGCACAAGTAACGTGGCTTTGACCATATTGTTCTTCAAGTCTAGCTGATTCAAGTGCAAAACTGAAAATTCCTGGGCCCCATTCCAGCACTTGACCTGTGGGACCTGTCCTGCCTCTCTGATTTTCCTAAGCTTTTAAAACAGAGCAAGCATGCAGCATAAGCCAAAAGAGTCCAAGGGAAATCTCTCACTCTCAGGTAGTCACAACCATGTTCTGCAGACCCAGACACCAGTGTCACAAAAACATGCAGAAATGTTCTCTGCCACCAGAGTACACGGCCCAGTCCTTCATCCTAAACATACAGGCCAACTTTTAATTAGTGACATATATTCCAGAAGAGTGGCAAAACATCTCTGAGTTTACTTCTATCTTAATTGCATTGGGAAGGTGTCTTCTGGGGCTGATTTGCTCTGAGCGTCCTGGCACATGTCACACTAACAGAATGAGGCTGCAGCCGGCAGGTCCTCCCAGGCATTTTGCTGGGCTCTTACTCACCAGCCTCCGAGTACCTTGTGCTGCAGGCAAGTCCTCCTGCGAGTACCAAACCAGTCCAGCATACCTCTGTGGGATAACAGGATGTTGCACTGAGCCACCTCAGTACCGGGGAGCAGAGGTGTTAGAAGGCAGGTTTGGCTGCAGGTGGACAGGGGCAGTGGCAAGGCCGGGAGGGTTATGCAAGTACAATCCACAGGGTGAAGCTCAGATCGGATTTGCCATCAGGAAATCCCACTCAGATTATCTTGACTCTAGTTCAGTTTCTGTTTGGGTAGAGATGTGTGTAAACATGAATGTGAGCACATTACACTCCTCTTTCACTGTGCTTGCTCCTGGCTCTGCTATGCCAGTGACTGATGTGGCCCTGCTGATGAGCAACCATGATTTGTTGGTGCAGCCCATTTTACCATCCCCTATGCAGGCTGGGAATGTGAAATTGAGAGCTGCAGGGCCAGGGGCTAGAGCACATCCCTTACCCACCCACCCCCTTGCTCCAGGAGGGAAAACAGGCTTGGCTAAAGCCCTGACTCACACCAGCCCTGCTCATCTCTCCATTTTCAGTGCCTGATGTGTTTCTTCTCCCTGTCTGATTTCCCTGGGCTCTCTCTGGGAGACAGTGTGGCCAGGCTTGCTTCTTCTCATAAAGCAGACATGATATGTGGGACTGCAGCTCCCGGAGAGATGGGCTGTGTTGTCCTGAGCCAGAGCCTGGCTCTGCAGTGGCCTTGATGTTGCAGGACACAGTGAGTTCAAAGTGGCAAGGAGGTATTGCTGAAGAGCACATGTCCCTTGCTACACTGGGTGGCCCAAACCTGCTGACAGCTTTAATTTAGAAAGTTGATGGTGGTGGCTCTCTACATGCAGTGCTTGCCAATTGGGTTGGCTGAGCTATGAGCACATCCCCTTCACTCTACCCACCAATGCCATCACCCATTTGGGGTCACAGAGTGCCTCTGCCACCATGGGAATCATGCACCCCCAAGCTGCCCTCCTCCCCTTGCCCTTTTTATCTCCTTTTGCAGCCTAGAGAGCAGACCCCACACATCTGGGTGCTAAGAGACTGAAGAAGATGAAGGACCAGAGATGTGTAATTGTAATACTACTGTATGTCACAGCTTACACAGCAGATAACTGCTGTTGGCCAAAAAGGGCCTGGGAAATGGCTCCCAGAGGAGAATTCTCTCTACAAGAGCAGCATTTCATAGCACCAGCCACTGCAGTGAGGGGAAAAGCCCACCTCCAGACTCCCAGGGGTCCTACCACATGGTGTAGCCGACAGACTTTGCCTTCCTGCAGTGGCCCTTGGGAACAGCAATTTGCCTTACTCGGGGGAGTGGATACACCTCATGCTTCCTCAGCTTGTTTTGACGCTCTTCTATGGCCAGAGCATATTTAAAGAAAAGAAACAAGTTAGTTCTGCCAAACCAAAGGGTTCGACATTTGGTTGCAAGTTTTGGGAAGGGAGATAGCAAGGGAGATAGCATGGGTTTGTTTCTCAGCCATGGCCAACTTGTGTTTGGTCCAGACACTTCCCACTGTGGCAGTGCAGCCTTTTCAGAGCAGACTGCTTTCTTAAGCCATATTTTTGTTTTGGTTTGTGTGGTTTTTGGGGTGGGCATCAGGTTTCCTTGTTAGATTTGGGAGCTGTGTGGTTGCTCCCAAACCTGTCAAGTGTGTCTCACAGGCCACCTTCCCTGCACACCTTAGTTAGGAGTAGTTTTTTACCCATTTTTGTTTTCAGTTGCTCAGGGGCTAATAGAATGCCAGTGAAATAGGGCAGAATTTGATCTAGAATTAATTTATCTGGAAGGAAGAGGGAACCACAGACGCCTGCCCTTCTATTCCTGTTTGCATTTGCTTTTAGGAGGTCAATTGAATTGTGGGCATAAACTTACATTGCGGTTTGCAAACTGATACTCACCAGAAGAGTGCTCTGGCGTCATAGAGCACTTTGTGTTTTGGTCTCTTCTTTCCTAGCTCTTTTAGGGCTTGGCAATAAGTTGCAACATATGTATGATAGAAACATTATTTCCACAACGTTTTCACAGCATCATAATTAAAACTACTTGGCAGCATTCCCATTAAGATGTCCCTCACGCAGCAATGACCAACAACCCGTTTCAAACTTGAACTTCCTGTATGGTATAGCTGCAGGATTTCTTTGTAAGCAGTGACTGAAAAATTCATAGTCCTCAATTCAGTGTATTTTGAGAAAAGAATGAATGGGGGGCATTTTCCATAGTGCACATTGGTTTGGTCTCTCTATCCACTCAGAAACGGTCCCTCCTTCCATATTGTGTGTGATAGTGGAACTCATTGCTGCACGATATTGTGGAAAACAACTATCTCAGTGACTCCAGCAAGGCATCAGACAATGAGAAGCTTCTCACTGTCAAATACATTGGTGTAGCCAAAGCTGCATCTCTGAACATGTCTGCAGTGCTAGCTGTCAGATGATAAGAGGGCCCACACGGGAAATGATCCCTCTGCCGAGGCCCAGTTTTTATGCTTTAGTTGCTGTCAAAGCCAGGAGGATGAACTAGGTGGACTTTTGATCTGACCCAGAATAACACTTAGTTCAAATTTACACTGGCTGGGAGTCAAGCCTGGTTTCTAACATAGTGTGTTGTGCAATCCTTGCTCTCATTCCCAGTGCTGTCCCCCCGTTCCACAGAGGTTAGTGAGTTTGTGTCTCGAGGGAAAGGGAGAGTGCTTTCTGACTGCAGTAACGTTTGTACCCTCAGGCCTTGCCCAAGCCTGCATCTGAGGACTTACTCAGAGAACCACATACACTTACTTTCAAGAAAAAAAGTGCTTAAACCCAGCTGACCTTAACAGATGTCTTGGAGTGAGGGTCTACTAGCTCTCCATCCATGGAGTGTGGTGGTTCTCTCATTTTCTCATCCATTTTCTGCGTTTTCTTTTATCCACGGTTAAATGGGTACTGGGCTCTAACACCACCCCTCTTAGGCTCTCCCATCCCACCAGTTCAGTCCTGACACAGAATCAAAGAGCTGCTAACTTAGTCCCACAAGTCAGGAGAAGCTTTTCTCTGCTAGGCTGGCCTAGCAGAGAAGAGTCAGTGGGCTCGAGAAGAGCTTTCCAGCAAGAAGTAATGGAATATATCCTGTTTTTCAAATCCCCTCTATAAAGCCCTGAAGTCAAAGGCAGTGGCTGGTGGACGTGATCAGGTGGGACTGTCTGGGGCTGTTGGGATTTTTGTCTACCCATTGTCCAGGCTCTGCCGTGAATCTGTACTGTCGTGTTTGCTGGCAAGTTTGTCTTTTTAGCATCTTGAGATCCCTTGCTTTATACAACATCCCTGAAATTCCCTGATCTGGAGCTTGACACACTCTCACCCAGACACAGCAATACTTACTTACCTTTTTATTCACTTTCCTCCCTGGCAAGTCTGCCTCACCGGTCAGCAGCCCTTCTTCACTGCCAAGTGCTGGTGTCTTCAATGATCTAGAAAGGATGATGTACAATAATACAAGAAGGACTTGTAATGAGATAAGGAAGATACACAATGAGATAAAAAGTGATGCAAATGCCTGCTGGACAAGAAAGGACTTGAGGAAGCTTGGGGAGACATTCCTCAGTGGCTAAGCGAAGAGGGATCTCCATTGCAGGGCAAAGCCCAGGATGATGAAAACAAATTAAGGCAGCCTGGAGACCTCCTCTGACTTGTGGGCTTTATGGGGCTCTAAGTGATCCGTAGCAACGCTTGGGGAGAAGGCTGGCACTTTGAGTGTGGTGTAAAAGGGTCTTGGAAAGCATAGTGCTGAGGTCCCAACACCTTTATATCAGCTGGTGTGCAGCCCCTGCCGTAGGTCTGCTCACCCATTACATGGGAGATAACACAGTGAGAATGACTGCGGGCTAACTCTCATCTGGCAAGACCCTGAAAGTACCTGGATGCATTGCCTCAGAAAGGAGAAAAGCAAGGTGGCCATCAATACAAGTGTGCTAATGGTCTTAGGAACACCTGTACTTTCTGGAACAGGTTGCCCAGGGAAGTTGTGGATGCCCCCTCCCTGGAAGTGTTCAACGCCAGGGTGGATGGAGCTTTGAGCTACCTGGTCTAGTGGGAGGTGTCCCTGCTCATGCAGGGGGTTGGAACTAGATGATCTTTAAGGTCCCTTCCAACTCAAACCATTGTATGATCCTATGAATCTATGGCTCCTTCATAGCCACAAATGCAGTGGAGGAAAAGAAGTTAAAGGGTGGGTAATTCCAGTGGAATAACACACATTTTAACACGAGCCATGAAGTTAGCAGTACTCAGAAAGGGCCTGGATAGCTAGAAGGCACAGAGCCATAGCAAATAGCAGTAAGTTATGCAATTTTTCTTCCCATTCTTATTGCTGACTTCTAAGAGTTGGTCTGGGGAGTTCAGTGAGTTTCCCTCTCAGGGGACGGGGGTTGTACTGTCTGACTTTAGTTAGCTCTGTACCATCAGGCCAAATACTATAATTTTCAAGGCAATAAGCAAGGCTCAAGAACATCGTAAATAATGACCACATATGTCAGAAGGGGTATGACTTATCCTGCTCCAGGGCCTGTCTTTTTTTCTGCATGTTGACTGAGCTGCTTAGCTGGAATGGATACCCATGACAGAGCATGAAGGGCAGAGATGTGCTTTCTCCACACTCACCCCCTCTGAGCTCTGACACCTTTCCTAGGAGCACTGGTGCTGGCCACTGTTGGACATGGGATGGAAAGAGGTGGTTGGTGGGATTTGTCCCACATGCACATTTCGAGTGCTCCCCTTTCTTTTTATTCTCAGATGCTGAAAGCACAGTCACAGGCTTTGTCTAGTACATCCTCTGTGGTCTTCCAAGCTTTGCTGGCTGCAGCACCTGAAAAGAAACCCGGAGCATCCTGCATTTGATTGCCTGATTCCACCAGCCACAAGCATGGGGGTAACCCAGGTGTCATGGTGGCAGTCTGGAGTACCACTAAGGACTGTGTATTCAAGACAGCCTGGTGGGGTCCACAGCTACAGGAACTACTCAGGGTTGCCATACCTCACCTGTCTGGGGACTCCAGTGATGCTAAGAACTGGCACTTAGCTTTATTAATCAAGTGGCTTTTTTCTTGTGGCTTTTTCTTAGCTATAGTAATAGCATGTCTAGTAATTAGCAGCTCCAGCCTGTCACACAAGCAGAGGGAATACTGCTCATCACTCATCAAATGCTGTGCTTATATGCATGGTTTCAGTTTTTATGCAGCTTCTTAAAGTGCAAACAGATGTCACAAGATTTTTATCTCAATTACCTTTTTATGGTTTTTATCCCCATTAAACTTGCAAAGAAATCTACATGCAACTGCAAGAAGCCCCACGAGACAGAAGAGCCCAAAGCTAGGTGGCTTTGGTTACAAAGCTAGGTAGCTTGGCCTAAATATTCCAGGACTGACGTGTTGTACAGACTAGGAGTCTTAATAGCTCAGGCTGATCTAAACTACAGAAAACCATCTTCCTTTTTCATACACTCTTCTGTCATTTACAGCTTAGACTATCTTTGCATGAAACTCCTTCTCTTTCCTGGTGATCTGCCTGCCTTCAGTGCGTGTTGTGTCTGCCCTAAACATAGTCTCTTCAGAGCAGCCCCTGCAGTAGGAAGGTGTTCTTGACTGGGGCAACAGGAGCTGATGGGCTCTTCCCCTGGCATCAAAGAGGCAGTGATGAGTCTGGCTTTCAAGGCACCATGTCCAGCCTCTGCTGTCTGGTAGACAGCCCAGAGGTAGGCAGAGGATTTGAAGGGTATTGAACAAATCTTCCTTTAAACTGCTTCATATTGCATCTAGTTCAGGCATCAGCAGGAAATTCATCTGCATTGCTGCACTACTGTGCCAGTAACACAGAACTGCAGCAGCATCCAAAGGTGAGGTCTTATCTCTCTACCCACACCACCAACTTGCACAACACCATAATGTGATACTGCGCCACAGCACACAAGAGGGCAAAAGAGGGGGCAACCTCTTCGTTGTTCTGTCCAGGTGACAGGCACTATTCATACAACATTGCTCTTTATTGGCTTTGCCTGAGCTGTGCAGAGACTCCTACAAACAAAGGGGATGAGGCAAATTCTGCCATGAACCACTCAGCATGTAAGGAGACAAAAGAGTGATGGGATCAGAGAGGAAACAAAAAGAAAGCATTTATTTTCAAGATCACAGAACAGGTCAGCAGCATTAGGTAACACAATGCTGAACTAAATACTCAAGTGCAGGTGCTTTCTGCAGCCTCCTTCTGGAGATAATCTAGTCTACTTGAGCAGGTTTTGTTAGAGAAATATTTAGGGAGATGTTCACTGCTTTGATTTGGGCTCACAGGCTCATCAGACACGTTGCAGCTGTGTATCATTGGAGCTGAAATAAGCAACTGACAGTGTAGAATGGGGCAATCTGTCAAACTCATAAAACCTTTTTTTTTGGGTCCCATTTCTAGGAATAAAGAAATATTTGTGCAATCACATAAACTGCTAAATGTTCTTGCATCGCTGTGCTGTTAACTCCCTTCTGTACCAGATGGGAAGGGCCATTAGATCTTTTTCCAACCTGATTTTTGATAAGACTCTTTAAGACCCCTGTAAATCTTGTCAGAAAAGGTATTTGGCATTAAAAAACAAAATTGCTTAGGTGAGAGAGCTGGAATGCAGGGTGGTGTTTTAGAGAAAGAGCCTGCCCTTGTTTCCTGGAGCATTCAGGCCATGTGCTACTACATCCAATTCTATTACATGAGCTTCATCTGACCCTTCAGAGGGAACCAGATAATAGTCAGTGAATTCAGCCATAAAAAAAAAAAAAAAAAGAAAAATAAAACAAAGCTAGATAAACTTATCATGTTCCCACGGAAAACAACAATTAAAAAGGCTGAACTAGCAGGAGAATTAAAAAGAGCTCTTTCACACCTCCAACAAAATGGGATGTCATCATCCACCAATGCCGAACGACGTTGACTGGGGACAATGCTGTCCCCGTTGTCCCTTGGGATGTGCAGGAGGCTGAGCATCCCAGCATCCCTGCTCAGCACTGGCATGGGGATGCCTAGGGCAGTTTGAATTGTTTTTTACGAAACGGGAACTGCCAGCCCTCAAAATAGGGTTGTTGATGCTGGAGCGTTGCATGAGGCTCCCGTGTCTTTTCCCAGTGGCAGTGGATCCAGAGGAGTGCTAAGGGCAGAGTCCTGTTTGCTGAAAGCTGTTGGTGACTCCCAAGATGCCTCTTTGGAGATGAAAACATCATATCCTGAACCTTCCAGAGCTGGCTTCTCACCTCTGTACTGATCCAAAATGGGAGGAGAAATAGGCAAAAGGAAGAGGATGGGACCTTCTGGAAGACTCCTGATTTGATGGAGTTTGCTGTTCCCACAGGACATGGAGATGGATTTGCTTGCCCAAAGCACTTCCACTAGACTAAGGAGAGGTTCTGGCTGTGTCCCTTTTCCTACCCCTGTTTCCTGGTGGCACTGCTCAGGTCCCTTCAGTCATCCTTGCTTCTGCATCTGTGAAACAGGCATAATTGAGCCTATTCGCTTCCCCACCTTTTCCTTTCTTTCCCTCCTTGACCTTCCTTGCCCTTCCCTGCTTTTCCTTGCCCTTTTTTTCCCCTCCTTGCCCTCCTTTTCTCCTCCTTTCCCATCCTTGCCCCTGCTTTCCCATCCTTGCTCTTCCTTGCCCCTTCCTTTCCCCTCCTTGCCCCTCCTTTCCCTTCCTTAGGGAAGACATTAGGAGGAAATTCTTCACTATGAGGGTGGTGAGACACTGGAACAGGTTGCCCAGGGAAGTTGTGGAGGCCCCCTCCCTGGAAGTGTTCAATGCCAGGTTGGATGGGTCTCTGAGCAACCTGATCTAGTGAAAGTTGTCCCTGCCCATGCAGGGGAGTTGGATCTAGATGATCTTTAAGGTCCCTTCCAACCCAAACCATTCTATGATGCTATGATCCTATGATACATCTGCCAAGGCAATTCCAGAAGAGATCACCTCATTGCCCAGTTTCAAAAGCAAATGTCAGTTAAAAAATAAGTAAAATCTTTTTCTTCTGTTTTTCATTCCTCTAAAATATTGATCTGGAATATTGTGAAGGGATGCATGGATTTTGCTATGGTTATTTGCAGAGCTGTTTCACATCAGGATCATTGTATCATCAGTAGAAATGTAAATCACTGCTGAGCCAGGAGGAAAGGTAAGACAGCTAAGATGGCAGGCATCCATTGTTTCAATCCATTTTCTCAGAAAGCTTTTTCTGTTTTTTTTTTCCTGACATCTCACTGTTTTTTCTATTATTTTTTTAAAACATAATTAACTTAATCAGATTTTTTTTTTTTTTTTTTTTAAAGGAAGGAGCCCAGAGATAGGCTGCAGCCCCTCCCAAGCGCCTTTCTGTCTGGGAGGAATCTGAGTCCCAAATATTGAATGTTCCAGTCTGGCATGCTGAATGACACACAAATATCAGCTGTGGTACAAGTGAAACACTTTGGTGATTCACTGGACTGTGCTTGAGGCTGCTGGCAGTTCGGTCACATCCTATTGTTATATTAGCAGCCTTGTTAAAAAAAAAGCCTGAAACTTATTCAGTGTAAAAAAATGTAATAGACTAATTCAGTTCAGACCTCCTAAGAGTAACAAAACACACCCTAAACTCCTTCTTTCCGATCAGCTGCATCATTTTTAGAAACAAGTAGTCATAACTGGCCTCTTTAAGGGTTTGGAATTTGCATACTGGGTAAAAAAAAAACACACTTAAAAAAAGGAAAACTCACTGGGCTTTCTCAATTTACACTTCATACCCAATTCACTTAACTGCCTAGGTTTTTCTGTGAGCAGAGGCATGCCCCAGCAGATAGCACCACATTCAACATTTCACCACAAGGCTTCCCCACTTTCAAGATGTGAGGATTCCTGGGGAAGAGAGAGGCATCTTTGCTATCGTCCGAGGGGATCAGGCAAGAACTGGGATGTGGACTTGTGCCTCCTGCTGAGCAGTGGGGTAGCAGCACCATCTTCTCCAAAATGAGAAAAAAATCCCCTCAGGCAATAACCAGGTGGACTGAGCTCCCCCAAGGGGTGCAAAACACCCTTGTTCAGAAGTCCCGAGTAAGTGTTTGTCATGGACTATGCATGAAAAAAGAAGCAAGTAGTACCTGGTATAGAGCTTGCTGCCTAAACAACCCAATGGGAAATGAAAGAAACTACCTCTTTCAGAAAGGCAGTGGCAGCAGGTGTGATAATTTCTTTTATTTCAAGGCCAGTGAGGGCTATGTAGTTCGTAACACAGACCAAAATACCTCTTCACAAAGCAGTGGCTCAGTCATACCCATACTTTACAGAACCTTGTGCTGTGTTGGCAGGTAAAATGAATTTAAATAAGGGAGACAAATCGTTGGTGTCTGCTTCAGGCTATAATGCAATGCTTAAACTTGCACATAAGTAAGGAAATACAAGCCTGCTGAAGAAAATGTGAAGCTGACTTAGCAAGGTGGCTGCAGTCTTAGCTCATGTAGCCAGTGGAAGCTGACCCGCAGTAAGAAGGACATCTGCAATGGAGTGGAGGCTGAAGTGAGGTTCAGTGGTACATGGGTGTCTTCATACACAGCTTGTTCAATCCATTTATTCCATGTTGGCTGGTGTCACATCTCCCCAGGGCTTTCAGGTCTCTTCTCTGCCCTGGGGCTTCAGAGTGGTTTCAGCTGCAGAGTCACAGATTGCCTTCACCAGGGAGCCGCAGCTGCCAGCCTGCAACCAGCAGCAGCACCTGCGTCCCAGCCATGCTCCTCCAAAAGCACGGCCAGCCTCTCCCTTAAACATCTTCCCCTTTGGGCTGACGCAATGTCAGTTTTCCCATGCCTGTCTCTTCCTACACAGACAGGGGCTCACCTGCCACTGCTGCCCTAGCTGGGACCTGGGACAACCTCCACAGCTGGCATGAAATGGGTGGTGGTTCAAGTGAAGCCAGTGAAAATACTGTGTGTTCACACCACGGGGAGAGACCCTGCCCTGTTGTTCTTGAGCTCTGTCTCTCACTTTTTCTGCACACCACTTCCTTTCCATCTCACCATTTCTTCAACCTTCATCCCAGCACAAGCCTCCCTGGCTGGCCCTTGCCCTCATAAACCACTCAAGTCAGCAGCACCCTGGCCACAGGCTATTCAAATATATTTTCTGTTTTATTAAAATACAAAAATTAGGAAGACAAAGCAAGTGGGAAACTTGAGGTGAGAAGGAGAGATTTGACC
The DNA here is from genome assembly GCA_020745705.1 of Hemiprocne comata. Taxonomy (NCBI): domain Eukaryota; kingdom Metazoa; phylum Chordata; class Aves; order Apodiformes; family Apodidae; genus Hemiprocne; species Hemiprocne comata. The sequence goes on from CM036588.1 coordinate 42,855,624, forward strand.
AGCTATGAAAAACAGATAGACTAAATTGACATGTGAATTCTGGGCTGCAAGGCTGGGCTTAGTGTGCAGCCAGCACCTGCTACTGGGAGACTTTCACCAGTTTATTTGTTTGCTTTTAAAATAAAAACTGTTTACAATTATGAACTCCAGGCTGACAGATTTGCCACTTTCTGGGAAAACATTACGGCTTAACGATCACTCGCAGGTGTTTTTCCTGCCTGCTGTGCAGTACTTGCCCCACTCCACGTGCCAGAGGCAAAATAGGGCTTTCAGCACGAACTCCCCTTACTGCAAACCCTTGAGATGTGCTGGCAGCCTGGGGAGCTGTCTGCAGATTAGCAAGGTGGGTCACAGCACATTAGCTGAGCTTACAGGAGGCTTAGGGTGTTTCACAAAAATTAATGGTTTTGGGAAAAGGCGGCATGGTTAAGTTAGGGGAGCACAGGGAGGGCTCTACCATCAGGGCTCCACTAAAGGAGGGGATCCCAAAAGGCCTGTTGAGGAAAACATGCACTGATGCTATGGATGAGTCTTGGAAACGTTTCTGAGTAGGGGAAAGAAAGGATGCCGAGGCAGAGGCTTGTCCTGAGATGGCCACAGAGCCTTCACGGAAAGGCTTCCTGGGCAGTGGGGACAGAGCCTCTGAGCAGCCCTGGCAGGAGCTGCTGGAAGCACTTACAGGGTGCAGAGGCTCAAGCTTTTTGTTTTACCAGGAGAGCAGTTTGTCAGGGACAGGAGGGATCACCCAGTACAGCTCTCACCATGGCTAGCACCCGGTCGATGTGTGTGGGCAGAAGGCATGTTCCTGCAGACACCGCGATGACTTCTCCTGGCCCCAGGCCTCCATTCAAAGACTGCTTCCATGCAGACTAACCCTGCCTCCCCCAGGCAATAAATGTTGCATGCTTCTCCTGGCCATGCAAACCCCACAGCCCGTTATGAAGTTGATTGCATTCATCACCACCCTGGCATAGCCCCTATGGGTGAGGTGTTTGGGTGAATGGCGTATTTTTCAGTCAAGTTTCTGCCTGAAAAAAGAAAAGGCAGGAATTCTTAGCCTGACTAATGCTGTGCCATACTTCACCAGCCACTGAATTTCAGCCATTGCTGCAGTTGAGCTCAGTACCTTCTTTTTATCTCCCAGAAAATCAGCCTGTCTGGACACAAAGCCATTAAGAAACAGGGAGCCCCAGACCCCTCCCACTCTGTTTCAATATGTGCCAGCACCCCCTGTCCAATGTGCCTTATTTCTTATTTACATTTGCCTGGCTTTAAATTGCAAACCCTGCTGCTTGTTATGTCTCTCTCTGCTAGATTAAAGAGCCCTAAAATGTCACCCTTTCAGTGTTATCTGCCCTCTGCTATTATTACCTCACAGCAAATAAAAGGGACTTCCCAGTCATTATTTTATACCCCACAATCACACTGCTTTTTCAGATCAATTAGTTTTCACTCTTCTTATCTGCATTCAAGCCTCACCTCCCTTTCAGTGTTTCCATTGCCTGCTCAGGGACCTTTCCTATGTCTCCTCTGACCTCTAGGAGAAGAGCCAAGCAGACTCAAAAGGGGGGCTTGGTGAGAGGACATCCGATCTGCTTACGGACTAGCCAACATAATGTTGAACATGGCCAATGCTTTTGTGCATGTCTGAGCTTCTCACTGCACATCCTAGAAAGATAACATGATTACTTGCTTGCCTGTAAAGTTACATCCCCCTGGGCACAATCAGCTTGTACAAGACATGTCAGTTTGCGTGACTTGGTACTTACCTGTATATCCATCTACCTTGTGCACAATTACCTTTCAATAGGATACTCTTAACTGAAACCATTTTATTTTATACACTCTCCCTTTCTTTCCCAGAGTACACAAAAACATCAGGTCAAAATTCTCTCTGCAAAAACTAACTTGACTGGGGATCTTCATTGGATTTTCTCTCTCTCTCTTCTACATCAGTATTTTTTCATTCTGGCAAGAACTCATCCAATTCCCCAGTCACTCCTTGGTAATACATGGGAACCAGAAATTAACCTTAAGAGGGTTAGACCAATTTCATTGTCCAGCCTGACAGAAATTTAAAACCTAAGCTATCAAGAATGCATAGTTGAAAGCACATTGGAAGCCATTACAGGCCAGTTTGGAGTACATGCCAGCAAAGTGTATATTAAGGGCTGGTAGGAAATCGGTTAGCTTTTAAATATAGCTTTTCAACCCCCTGGTATGGTTTTACGAAGTAAAGACAGCATCACTGTTCCCCAAAATACCCTAACTATATCATGTTAGAAACAGAGCTTTACTACTTCATGTTGTTTCCTAGCTACCGATAACTTTTTTTAGCTTAGTAGTAGAGATCAGCAGTGAAATCTGGCATTCAGACTGTGACTTCATAAAATCCTTTTCAAAACTCTCATACATATATAAATATATATATACATCTGTAACAATTGCAGCTGCTTGCATAATCACTCTTTTCAGAAATGTTTCAAGTACTAACCTTCATCCTGGATACCCCCTCATTTCTGTCCCACATTCCCCACCAGCCCAGCCCCAGACCCTTACCGCCCCCAGCTCTGCGCCTGTCCCACAGCCTCCTCCAGGCCAGCCCCAGCCCCCTGACTCTGCCCTGCACCCCTTTCCCACCCCAGCCCCATCTGCTGTCAGAGCACTCTCTTCTCTCCTCTCACCCTTCCCAGCTCTACCAGTCCCTTTACATTCATCACATTAAAGAAAACATTTCATGGTCATCTCTTTTATCTCCTTCAGTGAGCAGTTAATCAGAAAAAATGCTTTCATGTTGCTAAATCAGGGCCAGTGGGCAAAGCCAGGCTGACAAGAGACATTTTCCTCTGCCACTAACCTGGGCTAAATAGTATTAATTACAGAGGCTGGGCTTTGATTGCTGGAGTGTGGTGGGGCTGGTGAGAGCTCCCTCCTCCCGCTTTGCTCCCTCCCACCGCAGACCCACACCGAGCCTCCTGTACCTGCCTGCCCTTTGCCAGCATCCTCGTCCTGTGCCACGGCACAACTGCAGCTGGGATCATTCACAGAATCACATAATGGTTTGTATTGGAAGGGACCTTAAAGATCATCTAGTTCCAACCACCCTGCCATGGCCAGGGACACCTCCCACTAGACCAGGTTGCTCAAACCTCCATCCGACCTGTTCTGTGTCCGTGCTGCTCAAGAAGCATCTCTGGGAGTGTAAGATCCCTCGGCTGGAGGTCAGGGATGGTCCTCCAGCCCAGCTGGGTGATTGGGGTATCTCTGTCCTTGCCTCCCCCCCACCTGCCTGCCTGAGGTGATGCTTTCTTCAGGGCAAGGACTGCTTCTTTCTACGTGTTTCAGAGAACCTGAGAGAAGGCAACTCAAGAGACATCACCCCCTCCGATGTTTCTCAGCCTGTGGTCTGTCGGCCACAGGTGGTCTGTCAGATGTCAAAAGGACTGCAAAATTACTGCAGACAATTTCTGGGGCCAGATACATCCATCCTCACACATGCCAGAAAAGCAGCAGAGACAACAAGCAGTGGGAGTAGAAAGCAAAGTGAGGACATGTGCTACAACTCACCCCTCTGTGGGGAGGTCCAAAGGTGTTCATTGAAAGATCAAGAAACACCAGGCCAGTCTAGTCCCACAGACATCAGTGGGCCCCATCTCTGTGCATCTCCAGGGACACTATGAAGGAAATTATGGGTGCTGGACATGGCTTGAAGGCTTCATTTGAGCCTGATGCTGTGCTCTTCTCTGTGTTGGCAATAGCATCCCCCAGGTCTCACAGGTCAGGGGGAGACAACCTCATGTCGCACCGGCCGCAGCAGCAAACAGCTGGTTAGCAATTCTGCTGAGCTGGCTCTCCGCAAATTAGCAAAACAGTCCGAATCCCCAGACGCATGAATCATGGCTGAAACTTGTCTGCTCTTTAAGGGCAGAATGCCACTAACTGCTTCCCCTGTCCCTCTCCAAGCTGAGCAGGGGTTTACAAAAGTGACCGCAGGAGGAATTTGCACAGCGGTCACTCTCTGTTTCAAAGACCTCCCCTTGGGATGGGTGGCACAGCTGAGGGCCTGAATCAAGCCATGGTTTAAGCTGATTAAGGTGATTGTCCCTGGTGACCCATGGTGACAAGCTCTACTCCTATGTGGCTGGTGGCAGCATGGTGGTAGCACAGCACTCTGGGCAACAGGCACCTCCACACTCACTAAGAACTGGCTATGCCAGTGTTTGTTGCTGTGTACCAAGACCTGCTTCTCCAGCCAGCACCCCAGTGTGGTTATAGCTGCCTTTTCATCACATAAATACCCTTGGTGTGAGTCCAGTTCTGTGCCCTTTGCAAGCTGGGAGTCAACCCTTCTTCCCATCCTATGATACTGCAAACCCCAGGTCCTTCTTCCTTCTCCATGCTGCAGCTGGTTTCCACAGGCTCACTCTGCCTCCCAAACTGATGTTTTACTCTACCCTGCAAAAGCTCAGAGAAATGGAGAAGCACTACATCTGCTCCATTTTGCCCCAGTTCACACTTTGATCTTCCGTATGCTTTTCCCAAGGATACATGGACCTGATCTTCCAGACAGCAACAGCAGGCTGGAGTCTCCACCAGGGCAAATCAGCACAGGGCCTTGGAGGTCTGCTGGCCCCGTCTAACTGCTTAGCCCTGTTTGCTCAGCAAAAAATTGGAGAATTGGGAAATATATAGGGTGGTCAGGGCCCAGCAACCAAAGCCAACTGAACCTCAATATACCAGTAGCTTGCATGGACTCAGTGGCTCAACATAGTTTTAATCCAGGTTCTTTGGGAACAGGGCTTTTTGGACTATCTGGATCTCTAGATCAAAAGACCTCCGACTTCTCAGTATCTCCATTCACACCTTCAAATCAAAGGGCAGCACTTACAAGATGAAATATGCAAGTACGTAACCCAACCAGGTAGTTGTGTCCATGCTATTCTTTTTGTTATTCCAAAGTATTTTGAGTGGAGAGCGCTGTATTTACAGAATACAGGACAGCAGTTACATGCAAAGCCCTGAAAGAGCTGTTGAGGGGCCTGAAATTAGCATTTTGATGGCGAAGACGGCAGTGAAGAGCTGAGGGGAGAAGCACATTTGCAGCCAACACACAGTAGTGAAGAAAGCTAAGGCTTGCATTGCCATTGCTGAGTTTAGAGTTAACAGCCTCTTGACAGGAATGACAGTTTGGAGCCCCTGTTGCAGCATACTTCAGACCACAAACAATGCGGCTGCATCTTTTTGTATTAGCTTCAAATATTTAGGGCGCTCTTCATTGCCAGAAAGATGCAAAACTTTTCTTTTTTCTTTTTTTTTTTTCTTTTTTTTTTTTCTTGTCTACAGTGAAAATGTAGAAGATACGAATAGCCAGCGTGAATCTAATTAAGCCTCCATCTAGCTCAATGTTTCTAACGGGCTGGTTTTGGTTGCTTCTGAGAGACAGGCAAGAAGCTTTGCAGCAGTGGGATAATGTGCTTGCCAAAAGAGTTTCTCCCTTAGAAGTTGTCCCTCTTGCTTAGAAGTTGTCTTCTGCCTTGAGGCAGGATGGTTTATGTCCAAAGCTACTTGATTTTACTTTGTTCTTTGTTTGTTTTCAGTTCTTCAGGCTGTCACAGTGAATAATAGGTCTTTGGTGCTGGAACGCAATTCTTGGACCAATATTGTCTTCCATGGTAAATTTCAGGGCTGCTGAATTGCAGAATAATTCTTACCTCCACTGAGTGGGTGGCTGGTGTCTGTGGGGAAGGTAGAGGGTGCCCGTGTGGCACCTCTCTGTCAGCCTGCAAAAGGTCATACTTCCTCACTGAAGTTCTGCATGGAGAGGGCCAGGCAACTCTCCAGCCTAAGCAGTGAGCCAGGCCTGCCTGAAGCTCTCCTGAGCTCCACACTTGGGAATCTGCTGCCACATGGTGGCATCCACTCTCTCCTCCTGGCCCTACAAATCCCTCTTGGCTTCCAAGATGTAGCACGTGTGGGAAGAGCACTTCTGAGCTCTGCATTGTAACTACCCCACCAGGTTTCCAGGGACCTATTCCGGAGCTGCTAGGAGCTTTTCCAGAGCATTATTTCCTGTTTGGAGCTATGTAAAAGCATCATGGATGCTGGCAAAAATTCTGAAAGTATCTCAGATGCTTTGGGGTCAAGGGGTAGGATTTGTAAATGAAAGACCTTTACCAAACCTGATGGCCCTGAAGTATTTTCACAAAGCAAGCAAAGGTCTGCATCTGTCTTCTGGCATTTGTGCTCTGCAGCAGTTGCAAGCAAAGGAAACTATCGAGATCATTCCCCTTCCCCACTGAGACTGAAAAGTAGAAATGCATTTGTCACAAGAGCTGGTGCAGAGCATGGGTCTCTCTGGCTGTGGGCAGCATTGTGAGTTTTCAATGCTGTATTTCAGTTCTTGAGGCCTCAGGTTGCTTTGTCCTTGGTCCAGCAGCCACCTGCAGTTCAGAGAGGAAGCATTCACAAGGCAGTTGCTTACAGCAAGGCTGGCTCCTTCCTTCCAGATGGGTGATGGTGCCTGTGGGTGGAAAACCCACAGGATGTGTCCCATGGCCACCTTTGCTTTGCAGACTGAGAGGCAGCAAGCTCAGAGCCTGTTGTTCCCACCATGCTGCTGTGTACAGTGCTGGAGATGGCAGCTTTAGTCAGCAGGCTTGCCTATCTGGGAAACACAAGGACCCATCCAGCCAAAGAGGGAGGGTGGAAGGGCAAGGGACCTGCCCAATGGGTCACCTAGGTAGGGCCACTTGGTTTGCAAAGGACTTTGGAGAATCTGGCCCAAACTAACAGTGCCCAGAGACTGGAGATAGAAGGATGGATTTCAGGAGTTGATGACATTCTCCTCCACATCAAGACATAGCTGAACTTCATCCAGCAGCAGCTCCTGGATGCAGGAAAAAAACAAATCCTGCAAGGATGGAAAGTTACCATGGACTTTCTTCCCATCCCATCACAGCCCATGCCCAGTGGCAAAAGCTGTGCCTCTTTCCTTTTCCAGCTTTGCCCCTGCTGCAGTCCTCCAGCAATGGGAATAATGCAGGGCAGCATGCTAAGCTCTGTCTGGGGGGAGCAACACAAGATGGGCACGGGGACATCAGAAGCAGTAAAGCAGAAGAATAAGGATGGGGAGGTATGACCCCTAGGGAGGGAGAAGGAACTCTGTGCCACGGTGAGATCTCTGTGTTGGCAGGACACTGCTGCCTGGAAGCATTTTAGTACTCAGGCTTGCAGAGTAGATATTGGAGAAAGCATCTCTCCTGCAGGCCAAAGGGACATCTTCTTCAGGACACATAACAGAGCTGCCACATCTTCTTCCTCTGTTGTTCCTCAGCTCCCCAAGTTGTAGGGGAGGAAGGGGTAGTTGAGAAAGGGGATTATGTAAATGTTGGGACAAAACAAGAAACAAAGCGGTTGCAAGCTCAGCCACTGTCATTCTCTATGGTTTCATAGAATCATAGAATCATAGAATCCTAGGGGTTGGAAGGGACCTCGAAAGATCATCTAGTCCAACCCCCCCTGCCAGAGCAGGGTCACCTAGAGCACATCACATAGGAACGCATCCAGGCGGGTTTTGAATGTCTCCAGTGAAGGAGACTCCACAACCTCCCTGGGCAGCCTGTTCCAGTGCTCTGTCACTCTCACAGTAAAGAAGTTTTTTCTGATATTCACCTTGAACCTCCTATGCTCCAATTTGCACCCATTACTCCTTGTCCTATCACTGGTCATCACTGAGAAGAGCCTAACTCCATCTCCCTGACACTCACCCCTTACATATTTGTAAACGTTGATGAGGTCACCCCTCAGCCTCCTTTTTTCCAAGCTAAAGAGACCCAGCTCCCTCAGCCTTTCCTCATAAGGGAGATGTTCCACTCCCTTTGGTGGCCTATGGCAGAACCTGCAGATTAGAAGGTAGGCTTTGAGATCATAGGTATCCAGCTGCTGAGCTTGGAGGACCCCAGGAAGAGCCATGGGTCCATGCTATTACCTGTGTGGCTGCAAGCAAGCCCACTTGACTTCAGCTGTGCCTCTCTTCCTCGGCTAATGGAGACAGGCTAGTCCTCTGCCCTGGATCCTCTTTCCTTGTTGCCGTTCTCTGCCCTTGCTTGCTGCATCTTGTTTCATGGAAAAAGATTCATTGTGTGGGGCAGAGCCCATGCCTGTGCCCTGGGGGATCCTGCCCTGCCTGAGAGACCTCAGATACTGGGGTAACTGGCCTAGGTAATTAACAGCAGTGAAAGGTGCTGGAAAAGTGCTAGGGCTGATTACACGCACCACAGCAGAGGCTCTGGGTGAACACATCAAAGGAAGTCTCCCTTTCATCTCGCTGCTCTGAGCAGACAGCTCTGAAGCATCTCTTCCAAGGACAATACAAGGGAGAACTCTAATAACCTTACAGTGTGGAGCCCTGCCAGCACTCCCAGCGGCCGCCCTGGCGGCAGCTAAAGGGGCGCCTTCTCCACTTCCACCCTAATTGCCCTTAATTGGCTCCTGCCTGCTGGCACCAGAATGGCACAGGCTCTCCAAAGATCAGTGCGCCGGAGTGACAACGTTTGGAAAAGGATTGCCCACCTCTGCCTTGCCCCACCTCCCTCCTTCTCTCCCCCACCCACAAGAGCAATACAATAACCTTCCAAAGTATGAGATTTTCTGTCTCTGTGTGACTTTTTCTTTCCAGGCCCCACTTCCTGCTTCTCAGGAGGGAAATTTTCTGGGCAGATAGGACAAGGGAGCGATGCAGGGTCTGTGTCCTGAACCCAGAGGGGTGTGTGCATGGTGGCATGGGGCTGAGGGGTATTTAAGTGTTGTCCCTTCATATAGCGCTGAGACTGCCTTGGCCAAGAGCACGTCAGTGCAATGAGCCCTGCTGCTCTGCTGCTTCCGAGGGCTGCTTATGCAGGTGACCTGAGTTTTGAGGTCCCCCATGCAGAACCAGCATTCTGGGGGACTCAGCCTGTCCCATCCCCCTCAAAATCTCACCTTCTCTAGGGTGAGGTGCCACTGTCCCAAGGCAGCCAGGTGGTAATGGGGCTGCATCCCAGGGTTATCACCTGGATATGGCCTGCATTGTTATCCCAATGGAGTGGAGGGGAGGTGGGAAGGGCTTCTTTCTTCCCTGGCTTCATGCTCCAGCAGTGGGTGAGGGCTCACGGAGCAGAGCGCTCCTGCTGCCCTCCATCCCTGGTAAGGGTTCTCTGGGACACTCTGGGCCTCAATGCATCTGGCTCTGCTTTCCTGCAGCAGACCTCCCTGCACTTTCCCCTCTCCACCTTACAACCGCACAAGCCTTTTCCTTGTGTCAACAGGAGGTCGGGAAGCCATAACATGAAAAGCACCTTGTGGCCCTGACAAGGCACGTCCCCACCAGCCTGCCTCCCCACTCCTGCTCCCAGCAAGAACAAACCCTTACTGCTGCAGCAAAATATAGCCAAGCATCTTCCCGCTCCCTCGTGGTTACCCGCATCCCAGCCAGGGCCAGCCTCTTTGGGCAGTGGGCATCACATGAGCTACACACTTGGCGGCTAGCTGGCAAGAGCACAGGAAGGCAAACATGACACAAATCCAATTCTTATGGAAGGAGCTGCGATGTCTTTCCCACTGAGGTTATTTTTAAACTGTTTATCAAAGGCTTGCTGCTCTTGGCAATGGGGTGGTGGGCTATTTTTGGATGTCTGCTTCACCTCTCCACCGAGATGGGCTGGCAGAGACTCATCCCTCCTTTTGCCTGGCACCCTCAAACCTCCCGTGATCTCTGAGGTTTGCCCCACTAAGGTCACCACCTTGTGCTTACATGTGGGGGGACTTTTCAAGCAGGAGGTCTGAGTTCAGGCACAGCCTCATAATTAGCAAACCTCCTCTCATCCTTTCCTGCTATCAGTGGTGACACAGCTGCTTGGGTGTGGGCAAAATACATGCTTTCGCCTGCTATTGTCCTTCAGGACAATTCTGACCAAAGCCTGGCACTCTGGAGCTTTGCATTCAAGTGATGTGTCTACCACTGGCCAGTTGCTCCTGTCATGTCACTTGGCCTGTCTAGAAGAAAAAAGGCCGTATTTTTTTTCCTTTCACCACTGGATTTCTGGGACAAGTTACTGGGTCGGGCTTACTGAAAACTCAATGCTGTCCTCACAGGGGCTCTTCTCTGTGGATGGGGGAAGGACATGACAAGTTTCACTGGGGTGTGGCATTGGGAAGGGTGGTCTGGTAAGGTGGGGCTCAAAGCAAGCGCAGGGAGACAAGAGTGGTGCATGGAAGTTCAGCAGCTGTGTGCTGGAGTCAGTGAAATCACAGGATAAAAGGGCAATGCAAAGCAAGCCATCAGGCTTTGAGGTTAATAACAGGCTGCCTGAGTCTTGACCATGTAGAAGAAAATCAGGCCTTAAAAGAAGCTCAGTGGCACAGTGCTTGGCCCTGACATACTTATCCACAGGAGCCTGAACAAATGACTGGCCTCATTGCCACCCCACAGCCAGAAGCATGCCTTGAGATACTCTGGGCTCACATAAAGAAATCAGTGCTGTCCACATTGTCCTTGCAGTACCAGCAGAAAAGTCTTGGAACATCAACAAACTCAGAGATTTCTTTATGCTAAAAAAACACAATACTTCTGCTGAAGGAAGAGTTTCTACATTCAAATACGACCTTTGAAAGCCAAAGGTGTGTGCTCGCCAGGAGAATCTCCTCCTTGAATGAGGACAGAAGAAAGCCAGTGCTGGCATGTGCAAGATTTTTGGACTCAAAGAGGATGGACATGTCTTTTCTTACAGGAAGCAACTGGATGAAAAGCAGAAAACCACTTTCCTTCAAAACTGGCAGGACTGGCTAGTCATCCTTCAAGTTATGCAAGCATACACAGCTGTACTTCCCAGCCCTGAGAGTGAAGAGGGAGGCAGATTTTTCTGAAACAAGAGGCTGGTGGGAATCTAAAAGCCCCATCAGCACAAACAGAGGAGAAAATGGGGGGGGGGGGGGGGGGGTGCCCCATTGACATCTGTGACAACCACCCAGACATCCCTGTGGCCTAACTGGTTACCATCTCCATGGACAAGATAGTCAGAGGGGGCTGATAATACTGTGGGGGTAGCAGATCAACAGCAAAGAGATCAGGGGGGAAATCCCTAGGGTACAGAGCCAAGGAGTAGACACTGAAGGAGAAACATGGGTGAGGGGAGGGAGATACACCTGCACATTGAGGGCACATAGCTGTTTCCAACAGAACCCACTAGTGCTGGTGTGCATGTAAGATTTGCTGTGCCAGTACAAGGCAATGTGTCTGGGGGAGCACGGTCATTCAGATTTCTGAGCAAGTTAGGAATAAAATGGGCAGGGTCACTCACCAGCTCTGCAGACATGCACCAGGGGAAGTAACAGCAGCATGTAGCTGGCTGCAGGAGCCAGCACTGTAAGCAAACTTGCTGGGGAGGACATGCTCATGGAGCACATCCCTTCAGTGCATTGAGGCTGCTGGCGTGAGAAAGCATTGCTGGTGTGAGGCATTGCTGAAGCAAGTTGCCCTCTGACATCTGTGGGCATGTGGATGTAAGCAGACATTCCCATGGTGAGCAAAGGTTATGCCATGCGGCACAGGCAGACAGGCACGTTCACCATGACAGGGTCCAAATGAAAAATCATGCCCTTGGCCCTTCCTCTTACTAACAAGGAGGGAGTGACTATGAACAGTAGGATGATTGGGAATTCCAGGACAGTGACCACGAGAACCCGGAGCCTGCCTGGATGAGGGATGAGTTCACTGTTCCCAGTCAGAGACCTCAAGGGGAGAGACTTTTTGGAAGGAAGAAAAAGGAAGGGGGAAAAAAAGAGAAAAAAACAACCAGTGCCAAATATGCTACTGCTGTGAGCATGATTCATAGGTTAATGAAAGTAAAAATCATCCTGTCCCTCTATAGATCCCTGTCGAACCTAGAGTCAGAGCCCACCTAGTTGCCTTCTTCCCTGGGCCACCTACCAAAGAGAGATGGGGAAAATGCATCAGAGGGCTTTGCACAGCATTATGGCGAGGAGTCTGCTATAGGACCTTTCCCTCTCTGGTGGCATGACATCCAGGAGTAGGTTTCCTCAACCAGCGCAAAGACCTCAGGCTGGAAAAGTCCTGGGTTAGAAAGCTGGCGGAGAAAGAACTTGGAGCACACTGGAAAAGAGCCACGGTTTTGAAGGAACAGTAGGAAGATGGACATCATCTTGGACGTCATGGGGAACACCAACAAACATAAATGCAAGCAACCCATGCATACTGCTAATGTTCGGAAGGGCACTGGTGTCTCCCTTGTTATCCTCCCTCCATCCTTTAACCTGACGCAGCAGACAACATATAGGCCCTGCAAACTTCATCGGACAGTGTTTGTGCCACAGAGCTCCTCACCGCCAACCAACTTCTGTGTTTTCTACAGCCTCCTGACAGCCTCACCACCTACCCTAAAGCCTTGGCTAGGGCCCACCCAGCCCTGTGTGTCACTGCAGGACCTTGAGGTGACACAGGGAAGGAGAAGTAATGGCTTAATTTGTGTTGGAGAGTTCCAGGGGTACCAGCCTCACCAGGCAGCAGTACCCCTCTGCTTTGGCCAGTGAGATCAGGGCCTAGGACACAATGCCAGGCACAGCAGCTGCTCTGGGAGCGTTGCCTCCCCATGGGGGACGTGGCATACAGACCGTCCTCTTCTCTTTTGTGGCATGAAACAAAGAGCGGAGGGAGGGAAGGAAGTGACTTCTCTGGAAGCGGTTGTGGCAGTGGGATGAGCACCCATTTCTTTCCAGACAGATGGAGGAGTGACACTCCCAGCCCTTCTCTCCTCTCCACCTACTTCTCATTCACTGCTGCAGCCCCTCTGTCTTCCCCCTCTCCCTCGCCTTCTGCAGTTTGTGAAGCTGGGAGAGAGGAAAAAAAGAAGGGTAAAAAAAAAAAAAAAAAAAGAGAGACAGAGCGGGGGGGGAGGAAGCGGATCCGGGGCACTGGCTGGCAGGCAGACAAGGAGCGCGGCAGGGGCGGCTGGGAGCCCGGGACGCGCGGCCGCTGCCAGGGCCTTCTGGGCAGCGGGGCATGTACGTGCGGTCAGCAACGTGCGAGCCCTTGTGGGCCCGGGCCGGCAGGCACGCAGTGCCGCTCCGAGCGGCCCGGCTGGCAGCCTGCGTGCCCGGCAGCTCAGCTCCCTGCAGGCAGCCCCCACCAGCTGGCAGGCAGCCGGGCGGGTGACAGGTGACTGACCGGATCGGCTGCTCATTCCTGGACTGGCTGCTCATCCCCGGCCCCCCGAGGCTAGCTGGGTCCGTCGGGGGCTGCACCTGCCCCAAGGGCCACACGTGCCACCAGGCACGGCCCCTCCGGCCCCGCCGCCAGCCGGTGCCATCCAAGCATCCACAAGTTTCCAAGCAAGTGCATGTGCTTTTCTATCAAGCCAGCGCACTTGCCGTGTTTTGACCTGAGAAATCATGACCTCCAGCGTCCCAAGGCCACATGCCACCTTCCGCTGGCCCGCGGGCAATGCCGCGCTGGGTATCATGCTGCTGTGGCTCCCTTCTGCCTGTGTCAGCAGTTTCGGAAGAGGTTCCCAGCACACCTCCCGTGTCCTTGAGGAGTCTGCAGAGCACCAAGGCTCCCTCCCTCCTCCCAACCCTCTGCAGCCTGGCCATGCTGTTTGGGAGCATCCTGCCCTGCTCCTACTTCTCACCCAAGAACTGGGGAGCAAAAGAGGTTTCATTTGCACCCTATACTCAAAATGTCTCCCCAAATGCACCCAAAATTAATATTTCACACTCAGTCACGCTTCCCCCTACATTCATGTGGAAGGGGTGGGATGGGAAGGGGCAGGAAGGGAAGGGGCAGCTGCAATGGATCATTTTGTAAGATGTGGTTTCTTCTTGTGTGCACCTCTGCACATTATGTCATTGGCCAGCTGGGTGTTAACCAAGTCTTTGTCTCCTTCTCCTCATCTCCTGAAAATAAACAAGATTTCCAACTGTTTTGGAGACTGAAGAACTGTCTCCAGGCCTGGAGGTGTGCTGTAGCCATGAGTCAGCAGCTGTCGGTAACGGTTGCACACACGTGGGTGACACCGCAGGGGTGGGAAAGTCCCTGTAATATCACAAACTGGACAATAGGCACGTAGTAACTTGGCAATTCAAATCCATCCTTGGAGCAACTAAGAATATATCAACACCACAACCAAGGTGTCCCTATGTCACATACTACCTCAGCTCTCTGGGGATGTAGCAGCAGCACAGTCATGCAGGGATAGAACCTGCAGCAGCCTCTATGGATCATGGGTCTGGTGCTAGTGGCTCTCAGCTGCCTCTCACTGCCATCCACACCTGTGTTCATTTTTATTATATCTGGCTCATTTCAACTGCTCCTCAGAGTAAAGCAGAGCCACTGAAATCCAGAGAAAGATGTTCACCCCACAGGAGACAAACCCAAGGGGGAGTGGTAGCGCATGGGTCTGTGGGGGGTGGCTGGTGCCTTTTCAGGGTACTGAGATGCTCCTGGGCAGCAGGCTAGCTCCTTTGCTGGGTGTCACTTGCAGAACAGCCCAGTGGGGTATTGCCTCAGAGTCCTGGCTCTTTGCATGGGAAACATGAAAAAGGCCATGGCCAGGGAGACAAACGCCATGGGGAAGCAGGAACACCAGCTTTTGAGCTTGCACCAGTTATGCTTGTAAATATTTTATTCATTTCTCAGTTATTCACTGTAGCAGGCCACTATCTAGCCTCTGGCTATCAGAGAGCAAAAGCATTAGAGTGCTAAGAGTATAAGCTGGCCTGACATGTAACAACTGCTGCATGAAGGCAGCACTTCCCATCTTCATGTCCTTACTGCAGTTTGCTATGCCAGCCCCATGGCTTCAGCTCTGTCCCTGCCCCTTGCTCCTGCCCTGCAACATGCCTGAAGGCTGCTCAAGATATCATATACACAGCAGATTTTTAATTTGTACTCCCAGTCCCAGCAAAATACTGATTTTCTGTGTGGGAGTGTCAAATAATAATCCAGGTTTCTTGAAGCAGATGAGTAATTACGTATCTGTAAAACTGGACAAAGCTAGACTGGAGATGGGCTGCCATCACATTCCCTTAAACAAAGCTAGCAGATGAGGCATATCTAATCCCATTCTTCATTCACGCCATCTTGCAAACTGCTTTGCAGTGTTCAGCGAAGAAGGGTGAGCCTTTGATCCAGGTGGCCTGAGCTGAGCAGCTAAGATGGGTAGAGATGCAAATAGAGCCTAAGCCCCTGAGTCCAAACCAACCCTAGAGAGCAGTCCAAATGTGGAGCTGTTTGGTGGTGTGCTTCTCGTGGCAAGGCATCTTGGACTGTTGTCCAAAGCATGGTAATCTCCAACGAAACGTGTTGGACTTCATTTCAGACCACTGGGCACACACTGGGTGACATGACAACCTCTTTGCCACCATGGGGCTAAGCAAAGAGCCCTGCTCTCACATACAGCTCTGCCTGTCCTGTGCAGATAGCTTTCCAGGTCCATGCTCAGCACACCCTCTCCCTACATTACTGAGGCTGTTGAAGGTAGGAACCACCAGAATTTCCTTCCTCAGCTTCTTCATCATGAAGGGCATGACCAGGTGAGCTCAGAGCCTGTGCCAGCAGCAACAGAGGAAGCGCAAAGTTCTCACTCTGGTTTGCAAGAGCCTGTGGCACACAGGCAAGGCTGGCCCCTGCAGAAACTTGTTTCTAGTGTCTGTGGAGCAAATTCAGTGGAGCACTGCTGAGACAGGAAAGTGGGACTGCAGAGAACCTGCCCTCCCATGTTCTCCAAAATCTGTTTTGTATGATAGTATTGTGCTTTCTGCCCTTGACAGCAGAAAAGGTGGGTGCTTACACTGAATGGATGTCAGAGGAGGTTTTGTTCTCCCTTTCTGCCTCTGGAAACCAGTCAGACATAACTCTGCAAGAAGCATTGCACCTGAAGGCAGGTGAGGAAACCTGGGTCTTGCTGACAACCCAGGAGATGCAAAAGGTGCCAAGCTTGTCTGTCTAGCCAGGTGCAGAGGACAGATCCCCACCTGCGAGCAGCTATTGCAGCTTCCATTATGCCAGTGGCCCTTTAGCAGGTGCACACCTTCCCCATGGGAAATGCTGCTGGGAGGCTGCTCTTTGCCATAGGAAATGGGAGCAGCCACTTCTGTGGCTGTGACTGTGTGGAGACCTCAGCCAGGGCATTGTGGTCCATTGCCTGCTCTGCCATTTTCCTGCTTTCCCCAGGGGCCCTCAGCTCTGCCAGGGCATGTCCCACCCCCAGCCCTCTAGGACCCTCTGCCTGCCCATCAGTAATGATGTCACCCCTCAGTGACACACTCTGGGCAAAGGTGGGGACAATTGAATCTCAAGGTGGGGGAGCTTTATGCCTCTGGCAGGCTTCCCACCCATCCTCCACCTATCCTCCACCTATTCCTCTCCTTTCTACCAGCACTGCTCAGAACAGCAAGGAGAGAGCTGCCTGCAGAAATAACAGGGTGTATTAGGCTGAGGATACTAACTGGGGCTGACTGTCCAAATGCCTTGAAAACTTCCCCAGTGTCAGCCTGTGCTTGTCCTTCTGCTGCCAGTTTTGGGATGCTACACCTCTGAATTTACTTCATCTCAGAGGCATAAGCACTGTGAGGACCCCCATGCCTCTTCCCTGTCTCCTCCAGGGAAGCAAGCAGGTCACTGGGGGAGAGGAAGAAGAGGGGCTGAGAAGTATCAGAGGGAGGAGCTGGGATGAGTAGAAAACAGGGATGAAAAGCAAAAGAAGAGACAGTTTCAGATAGGGGAAGGGACGGAAGGAAGGAGCAGAGTTAAGGGATAAACTGAAAGTCCCCAGCATAAGAAGGACATGGAGCTGTTGGACCAAGTCCAGAGGAGGGCCATGAAGATGATCAGAGGGCTGGAGCACCTCTCCTATGAAGACAGGCTGAGAGAGTTGGGGTTGTTCAGCCTGAAGAAGAGAAAGCTCTGAGGAGACCTTAGAGAAGCTTTCCAGTACCTGAAGGGGGCCTACAGAAAAGCTGGGGAGGGGCTTTTTATAAGGGCTTGTAGTGATAGGATGAGGGGTAACTGTTTTAAACTGGAAAAGCATAGATCTAGGTTAGACATTAGGAAGAAATTCTTTAGTGTGGGGGTGATGAGACACTGGAACAGGTTGCCCAGCAGAGGTGTGGATGCCCCATCACTAGAAGCGTTCAAGGCCAGGTTGGATGGGGCTCTGAGCAACCTGATCTAGTGGAAGGTGTCCCTGCCCATGCAGGGGTGTTTGAACTAGATTATCTTTAATGTCCCTTCCAGCCCAAACTATTCTATGATTCTGATTCTATGACTAGTAGGGACGAGGTTGCTCAAAGAGAATTACAGCAGTTGTTTAAAGAGAACTACTTGGGTCAGACTGCCTTTATGGTTGCCCAGCGTCTAGGCCTGTAACCCAAATGAGCAATAAATTAGCAGATGTGTGAACTCAAAACAGAGCTTAAAAGGGGGTTGAATGGGTGGGAAATACCAGCATTCGGAAACCTGAGGAGACATCCAGACCCAGAAAGGCAAACATAGAAAGAAGCAGGAAAAGGAAAAGCAGCCAGGTCTCTGCACTGAAATCCCTAACACAAGGAGGGAGAGTGAAGGAAATTATGAAGCCAAGCTGGCACACTGGGAAACAGCTTTGCCCCACCATGTGCTGCTAGTGCTGTTCTGGAGGAGCTTAGCACCAGAGCATCTGTTTGGGAAATGCCGCTCTGGAAATAGCCTGCTTGGTAGTGAGATCATTCATTCTTCTCAGCTGGAAACCGGATCTTGTCGCCAAACTTATTTTCGAGACTGGAAGCTGACATTTATGGAAAACTTTGGCCCAAAGGTCCAAATAGCGAGATTCCGAGCTTGTCAGTGCTGGTGTTCAACATCTTGGCAGGCTGCACAGAGCTCTCAGAAATCTCTCTGGCCTTGTTGCAGCCTGGCTGGTGGCTCAACTGGGGAAGAGGAGAACAGCCAGTGTGACTCCATGGCTAGTCACGCTCCACACACTGTGACCAGCTCCCAAGCAGCCTGTGGGCTGGCTAACCTTGGGTTTCCATGGAGTGGTCATTGGATGGTCTTCAAACAGGTTTTACAGGGGCCAAAGCCTGGCAGTAAGTGGCAAGGGTGCAAGAGGGCTCAAATACCTGGTTTTGGTATTATGTCTCCTGGCTGCTATTAAAGGAGTTCATTCCTTCTAGATCATTGGCAGCAGGAGGATACATGTTTTTGGAAGTCTTTTCTGGCTCCAAGCATCACATGAATGAGTGTGTATATGTCAAACCCTTTCAGTCATGGCTTTTGTCACGGAGTCATGACTCTGCCAAACCACCATCTTACTTCTGAGGTTTTGGGCAACTTCCATCATGCCATGCCGGAGATGTGAGCCATTGCATTGGCAGGGCACCCTCCCACCCCTGCTCTCCACTACCTGCCATCCGTGCTGCTTCTGCTACTTTTCCATAAACAGTCGGCCCCAATCCAAAGAAAACAGCAGCAGCAATGCCATGCCATTGCAAGCATCTGCGGGAAAGCCAGGCATGCCACGGGCAAGCAGCCTTCATGGAGCTTGGGGGGAAGGCTGGGCACACTTCAGGCCCTGTGCCTAATATTTGCCATGACACAAAGACAATATTTGTGTGCGGCTGTCAGGTGCTCACCTCACTTTGGCTGGGGTGGTATTTGAGTGTGTGGTGAAAATGTGAATTATACCCTGTTCCAGGCACTATGGAGCACTTGAAGGACAGCCAGGGCTGCAGGCATCTCCCCTGCTTCCAGTCTTTGTTGCAGGCAAGCTCCTGCAAAGCTCTTGCCTCCCCACCTTTCTTTCTGCAAAAAAGTACCAGCCTGGGGATACAGGGCAGCCCCAGAAGCCTCTGGCTGCTTTGCTCTCAGGCACCCCAGGAGGAACCAAGGGATGATACTCCTGAGAATTTGGAAAGTCAGGATCACACCAGTTGGGAGGCTGGAGGAAACTGAAATGCCAGGTGTCTGGATGGAGGGATGGCCCCATGGGAGCAAGAGTCCTCACTCCCGCAAGCAGTGAATAACCATTATCCAGGCCGCCCACAAAGGCCACTGCCTGTGGGCAGACGTGATTGCAGGCACAGCTTCGGCTCCGGCACTTGTGGGAACCTGGCGGAAACCCTCCTGGTTTCCCCTGGGCTCAGCTCAGCTGTGCCGGGAGATTTGCATTGGCAGCAGGGCATCGGGGAAGCTTGCCCATCCCTTGCCCACACACTGCCAGCATCCCGCCAGCCCCGGCAGCCTTTTGCCTCTGTGAACTTTTTGTCTCCCGTGTGAAAGGGGAGCATTTTTCAAAGGAAGCGTTTAAACATTGGCATCTTAATTAGAAGTGGCCAGATGGCACGAGGAACCATACCTTTGGCTGGGAAGAGCACCTTTGCCCATGTGCTCCCCCCTCTCTTATAAGCACCCCCTTCTGCCACCAGGTTCCCAAGGACCTCAGCTGGTCGAGCCCTTCAGTCCACCCTGGCAGCCTTCAGCATGCCTGCAGCCCCCCTTCAGCCCCAGAACGGCTGCACGTCACACATGGTTGGGTCAGTGCCCCCTCCATCCCCTCTCCCAGCCTCCCACTGCTCTCCCAGCCCCTTCCCTGCCTCCTCTCAGCCACCCCTCGC
Organism: Hemiprocne comata; assembly: GCA_020745705.1. Taxonomy (NCBI): domain Eukaryota; kingdom Metazoa; phylum Chordata; class Aves; order Apodiformes; family Apodidae; genus Hemiprocne; species Hemiprocne comata. The sequence goes on from CM036588.1 coordinate 42,875,268, forward strand.
TCCTGACCCTGGTGTCACCTATAGCTGTAACAGCTATTCAGCCTATATCCATTACTAAATGAAGAATCCTCTGTGAAGCAGCAGAAAAGCCCTGGCTGTACAATGCGCCTGGAGTGAAAAGGGAAGGCTGTTAACACCACTTGGAAAGGGGCCTGCATTTGACAACAAACACAGCCAAGTTTCGAGCTCCTTGCTAATTAGTCTATTAGCTATATGAGCAGGGAAAGCATCTCGCCATCCAGTGCCGCTCTCCTCTCGTGCTTCAGCCCCGTCACCTCAGGAATCCCCTGCCCCGTCTCCGTGGCGCGGTGCTACGTAGGCATCACACCAGTGGCTGCCTGGCCACTCGCCTGCGCCTGGATGGGAGAGCCAGCCGGAGACGGTTCCTCACTGCTGATTTTCTCTGAGGGACAAAAGCTGCTTAAAAAAGGAGCCAAAGCCCCAGGTGCTGCTGGGATGGTGGGCTGCAGAAGGAGAGGGCATCCTACAGTAACCCATGGACCTGTGCAGGTAGGATGGACATGCCCAGCCTGATGGTGCTGGCAGCAGCCACTGGGAACAGGCCCTGGGAAGAAGGTGTTAGTGACAGCCCATCCTCCTGCCAAGCCCCACACCTCCCAGCCACACTCAGGTGCCAGCAGAGCTGGCTGCCCAGGGAGGAGGTTGCTCCCCAGTGGACCTTCAAGCAGGCAGCGAGCCAAACCATCACTGGGGCACAAACCCACGCACCTCAGCACCCCCAGCCTTTTGGCATCTTTCTGGCAACCTGGGCAGCCGACCCAGCAGAGAGAAGCTCTCAATGCTTCAGCAGCAGCTGTGGGGCATCTGTCTGTCCATCCCTCTGTCCATCCATCTATCTGTCTGTCCAAGGAATGGGTTAAATAGCCTGTGCCCAACCTCAGGGGGCTAGTCTGGGCTTCCAGGCATGGAAGGGAGAGGCTTACAGCTGGGGCTCATTATGGGGCAGCCATAAAGAGGGTGGAGGCACTTCCTCCCACACTGATCAGAGGAGCTTTGCAACTGTCTGCCCTGGAGCCAAGGGGTGAGGTCCAGGGCTTGTTTACCACCTCCTGTGAAACAGGGGAATTTTGTCCACGCCAAGAAGAAACTCATCTGATCCCACCAAGAAGCAGTGTGTTATCTGCTTCCCAAAGTGAGAGGATCACTTGATGACCATTCAGTCTGCTTTGGTTGACTTCTCCAAATCAGGAGGGCCTGATTTGGCTGGCCTGCCTTGGGATATGTATTCATCTAACATTCCCCCACAAGGAGTCAAGAGAACACAATACTGTGTTCCCTAACCTTTTACTGAGGTTCTCCTGCTAACAGAGCCTGTAGACAAGCCACAGGGACAGATGCCCCTCTGCTGCCTGAAAACATAGAGCTGCACCAGCAAAAGGTCAGATTCACTCCTGCCCACCCTGTGCAGGGCTTGCAGAAATCAAGAGAAAAGAAGAGGTGGCCTCTCTGACTTGGCCAGAGTGCACTGAGGGATTGACACCAGAATCTCCAGGCACTGAGGTCTCTTTGCTCAGACACTGTCCAAAAGACTTGGAGATCTTAGAGAAATTTAGCAAAATCCTGAGGGATGCATTAACAGCAGGGGAACTAAGCAGCAGCCATTTTGTTCTGGGGATGGCATGTTGCCTGGCCATCAAAAGATGAATCAAAATCCACGTGCCAAGGGATGCTGGGAGCATGGCCTTTTCCCTTGGAACAATGGGGAGCTCCACATGAAAAATGGATTACTCACCCTCTCTAGCACCACAGTCAGACGTGGAGGGGTGGAGGTCATAGTACTCCTCCAAGCTCAGCCCCTGGAACAAACTTGCCAGATACCAAAATGAGATGTTATGAGGTGTTTGGCTGCTGTGGCTGGTCTCCCTGCTTCACACCCTTGAGCAGCAAAGCTGTGGTGGCTGGTAGAGATCAGTAGTGTAAATGCAATCCCCTTTGGTTTCCAGTGAAATCTGGGAATTACTAGAGGACCAGTTATAGATTCTGAGAGTTGCTGGAATGGTGTACATGTCTTCGTTCAGCTGAAGTGAACCAAATTCTGGGGCAGTTTCTTCTTGGCTGAGCAGGACAGCTAGAGAAGGTAAGATGTGAGCTGTGTTATCCACTGTGACTCCTTTCTCTTCCCTTCCAAGCACAAGGGATTTTGTACTCTTTGTGGGACAGCTTTATCAAATGCTCTTGGTTTCATCCTGCACCAGTACATAGGGGTGATTCAGCCAAGGAGTTTGAAAGAATTATTTATTGATGGGTCATGAGATCACTGAGATCACTGAACTGTGAAATCACCAAGGAGCAGAAAACGGATCCTTGGCCTCAGGTCCTTGAAAATCATATAAACCTGTGGGGAATGTCTGCTCCAACCCTCATCTGCTCTTGACAGATGTTTATACCACAGTGGCCTGTCTCGTCTCAGTGCTGTAATCCAGGCAACGGTCAGCCCTTTTATTGCCAGTGCCTCCTTTAGTGCGTGCAGCGGGTTGGCTTTTCTGTGTCACCGAGGCTTAGGGTCTAGTTTTTCCATGCAACCTCCACCCAGCCTCTGTGAACATGCTTACCCTCTGGCAGAGGCACTCATTTTCTTGAGCCAACCTTCACGGAGCATTTAAGTTTGAAGAGGCAGTTTGTACGCTTCAGTACAGGGCTGAACCAGCACAGCCATCAGGATTATGCCATACAGACTATGGCACCAGGTCTGCATGAAGAGGAAGGTGGCTCAAGTCTGCTCTGAAGAGCCTTCTGCAGAAGTCTGGCATGGCTCTGAAGGACTCTTGTGGGTTCACTTTCCCACTGACCCCCTGGAGGACTCACCAGCTTCAGTGTGTTGTCCTCCTGAAGGATTGCTGCAAGGTCTAGTGGACACTAGGCCCTCTTTCTCCTGCCATCATGGAAGCTCATTCAATAATTGATGTTTACTCCACACTTGCAGCTTACCCTGGATTAGTGGTTTAACTTCAGCCACAACAAAGGGTAGGCTTCATTCACCACTTCTCTAAATTTTCTTATCTAGCCAGCACCAGATGAGGAGCCTATTCAGGAAGTCTTCTCATCCAATTCTTTTCAACAGGAATGATGCAATGAGCCTTTCTAGTTGACCTCCAGTTCTGCAGAGTCAGGAGCTTGCATGGTGCAACTAAACCACTGCATTTCCCAGCAAGAAGCAATAGCAGCCTGCTGTCCTCTGTCAGCTGAAGGGTAGGGTTGTCTGAACAGCTGGTTAAGCTTCATGTGGGCAACTGACAGCTTGTTGGTGTTTTTCCATGTATTCTGCAAGGCTATCCCCTTTTTGAAACAGGGAATATGGTGTGGTGTCTGGACAACATGGCAATGTGAGGAGAAACACTGTTCATTGATTTTCAGTGATGCCCTTCATGTCAGCCTGCAAAAACCAACTCACTCCTGGAACTGCGTGGCTGTTCCTCACTATGTAACATTGCATGACCAAAACCAGGGTACCTGAGTCATCATCTAGATCCATCTCTGCTAAGGAGGGATACTCCTATCTAACCAAGCCTGAAAAGGTATTTGTAACACCTTGTTTTTGGAAATTTCTAGAGAAGGAGATAGAGTGCCTTGTGGAGACCACACAGTCTGAAGAGGAAAGGAGCCCTAAAAGGCTTAAGGAGCTGGAAAGTTTTTCTGGATGTCTAACCTTATGTCTCCTGGAGATGGAGAACAATCCCTTATCTTCTGATGCTTTTGACGGTTATCACATTTTCCGTTTCCTCTTCTAAGCAGACTAAACAAATGCAGTTCTTTCAACCTTTACTCATAGGTCATAGTTGCTAGGCTGCTGATCATCTTCCATGGACTGTAAAAGGTGTAAGCCTTTCTTCAACTGCATTGCCCAAAACTGGATGTATTCAGAAAGCATGAGGCTTTCCTAATGCCGCATAAAGTGGAATGATTGCAGCACACATGGTGCTTGTGACACTCTTGTTTATATAGCCTAGTAGGGATGTTTGCTTTTCTTCACATCTGTGTGCTCTCAAGTCACTCAGTAATGACACCTGTCACCACAATGACACCCATGTCCTTTTCTGAAGGCCTTGTTGGCCCCTTCTATATGCATACAGCAGATTATTCTGCTAAGAGCTGTGGCTTGCATTTGCCCTTATAAATTGCATCCTGTTTATATCCATTTCACCAATGTCACACACTGCTTGAACTCCCATCATTATGTCCAAAGTGCCTGCAAGCACCACGTGGCCCATCAACAGCCTCAAATGTAACATGAATCTTTGAAACCAACAGCCAGGCTGATCATGCAAGTAGCAAATAGCATTAGGGCCAGGACACATCTTTCTCATCTCCTTGCCCTCCAACCTTGCTGTAGACGGAAATCAGGCCATTGCCAAATCTGCTATTACTTCTCACCTTGCTGTCATGGTCAGTCTTACAAATAGGGTGTCTGCTCCAGGGCCTTTGGTGCTGAAGACAGCCTGGCAGATCCACAGTCCCGTGGCTCCATTTCCACTCCTTTAAGAACAGGTACTATTCCTCTCCCTTTTTTCCCTAGTAATCTGGAACCTCACCTCTTCTTTGTAAGATAATTACTACCACATTTGAGACTGTTTCAGCCAGGATTTCACAGCAGGGCCAGCTAACCCAAAAGGAAGGGAGAGACTCATCTGAGGTCACCGGCAAGAGGACAAGGGAAGCAGTGTCTCTGCTCTGGACAGAGAGCACGCAGCTCCAACCACTCTGCCTGGCTCAGGGAGCCTGCAGGTGCAGGTCCAGCACCTCCCTCCCGAGAAGGGTACGTGAGCCTGCAGACAGCATCCTGCAGCATCTGGCCTGTTTACATAGCAGGGATCTTTTGTTAACATCAGGAGTTTGGCCAACGCAAGGGAAATTTTACAATTGCACCACACAGCTCTGTTGACTCGAAAGGAAGAGTTAGCTTCAAAGCAAAACAGGCTCCACGTAGCCTGGCTCACGTCGTCCGGCCAGCTGCACAATGAGGCGTTTCAGCAGAGGGCTGGGAGGCTGCTGGATGGCTGCAGAACATTCACATGGGGCAGATAGTGGCTCTCGCTAGGCAGCTGGCAAACGGGCAGTTCCCGGGAGCCAGAGAGCACCCTGGGAGAGGGGCAGACAGAGGGGGAAACAAAGGCTGCCGGGTCACTGCGGGGAGGCTGCGGGTGCGATGCTGACATCCTCTCCATCAGGCAGGGCCTGGCAGCTGCCTCTGGGTACCCGGGAAGGGACAGGGGACGAATGGGCCACCGAGTTCCCAGGCCCCTTGGGGGACGTGACAGCAGTTGCACAAAGTGCAGTTCTGCGCATCAGTGAAGGGGGCTGCCCCAGCATTGTCCCCCCTGCCCCAACCACACTATTTTCCATTCCTTTTCCCAGACAGGAGCGGCCAAGTTCTTTGGTGAACCCTTTTGCCTTTTACCTTTAGCCATGAATGAATTTATTCTTTGCCCTGCTTTTTGGTCCAGCGGTTTTCCCAGCTGGGCAGTGAGAGAGCCAGGCGGAGGGACTGCTACACCCACCTCTTACTAACTTCCCCCCTGCCCACCGCAGAGCTGGGCAGTCCTGCACACCATTAATTACAGGGGACGGAAATGCCCCGTGCCCCATATCCGGTGGGGCTGAGTGATGACAGCTCGCTAATCATTCCCAGAATTTGTGATTGGAATCAAAGGGCCAAGTTCTCCTTCGGTCAGTGTGGGCAGGGCAGCTGGGGGAAGGGAACAGCCCCTCCTCTCATAGGGAAGGGAAGAGACGAAGCTGTGCAGAATATTGCTCTGCTGCTGGAGTGGTTCAAGCACTGGCCAGTTGAGAGGTGATTTATGAGCCTATGGGACAACCATCAATGTCCTATGGGACATCTCATGACAGTGAGCAGTTACAGATTTGCTGGAAAACAACCTTCCTTCCCGTTCATCACATGCAGCACCTCCACTTCCAGCATCTGCGTGGTCCCCCCCCACCTTCTTATGCTCCTGGGAGGGAGCAGATCCTGCCTCCGCTTTGCCAGCCCTACCAGGCCATCAATACTGCCTGCTTGCCTGCTTTCTCAACAAGCACCTGCATGCTCCCTCCCTTCTCACCCACTTGTGCCTGGGAGAGGCTTCCCACACACCTCCTCCAAACCACTTTCTCTGCTGTGGTGCTGAAGAGCATAGGGAGCCCAGCCACTTGCTTTGTCCCAGCTGGGGACTCACCCCGCTGGATTCCCCAATGCCCCCCACCTCCCTGGTGGCTGAGGCTGCTGCTTGGTTGCCTGCTCTGGGAGATGTACATCCTTGAGAGTGAGCCGTATTTTGTAGGTCTGAGGCTCAGCAGGACCCAGCAGCACAGCTGGGACTCTGCTTGCATGAGGCGTGCTTGAAGGCCCCATCAGCTCCTGCACTCCAGACACAAGGTGTGGCCCAGGGGTGCAGGACACCAAAGGCAGCAAAGCCTTTTATTATTGTTCATGTCACCAAGAGACAAGCACCCCAGAAGAGAAGCAAGCCTGTGCTTGCTGACCTGACTCATTGACCTGAAGCCTCTTGTCCAAAAGCAGCCCTGGGAAGGCCTCTGAGATGCTGTCCTTTCTAAGCACAGACCAGAATTGTTTTCTCTTGGGCACAAGGCACTGCCCCCATTTTTACCCATGCCCCTTTTAGGGGCTTCTCACATCTTTGCCTGAAGCTACAGGTCTGGGCTATAAGGCAAGGAAGACCCCAGTGGTCTTCCCGTAACATCCCCACCCTGGGCCCCAGCTATGAAGCTCTTCTGAAGGGAGGCTCAGGGCAAAGTCAGTCCTGTGGAGATGAGCTGGAGAGCTGTGAAAAGGGAAGCCTGTGAGAGGGTGGGATGCCTGGAGGGCTGCAAGGAAACTTTTAAGTAATTGTGTTGGAGGAAGAAGAGATTGAATGGAAATTAATAAGCTGTCTGCAGGGCATGTGTGGAACAGACTGGAAGCCTTGGAAGCCTCCTGGAGCTGGGACACCAGCTCCTTCAGGAGGGACATCATATATACTAGCCTTGTATCAGTGCTACACAAGCAACTTCGGCAGCAAGCCCATATATTTTGGGATGAGCCTCACTGCCTAACTTCCAGATAAGAATTTTACAGATATTACTTGCTCCCAATTTAAAACCACTGCAGATGTGACGTGTTTCAAAGCTTCAGGTGGCTCCTTTTTCTTGACTGCCGCAGGACATCCTTTAGCAGACGTCATCAGAGTGGGAAACTCCTTCCCTGCCTAACCTGCCAAACACAGGGTTTGACAGCCTTCTGCAGCCCCCGTCTGCCCCAGTGGGGTGAGGACAATGTTTGCAGAGAGCCTGGGATAAAGTCACAATCTGGGAGGTCTCTTACTCCTCTGTGCAGCCTCAGAGCTGAACTCAGTGCCCAGCTAGGATCCACTTTATGAGCTGTCACTGTTTGATGTGAAATCTCAATCCTAAGCCCAGGGCTTGAGATAGATACAATTAACAGATTGATGAAATAACCGAGATAAAAGAAGGTGTCTGATGGATGCTGTGCCAAACCCTGCCCTGGATCATGCCAACATACACATTTTGAAGAGCAAACATGCAATCAGGAATGGAAATTAATTACCTGGGCTCATTTATCACTACTCACCCTCCCTAAGCCTCTCACAGAGGCTCACACCCCATCTCAGTGCCAGACTGCACGTACAGTAGCAGGGCTCTGACTAAGGCTTGCCTGGGGATCCCAGGGAGCGCGCTCCCTTCCCCACACCCCGGACAGAGCAGAGCCATGGGGAAAGCCAGGCAGGAGGGTGGCAGCCACCCACCCATGCCTCTCACCCACCTGTGGCACCCACCCACCTGTGCCCAAGGGACCTGCACCCAGCTGGTATCAGCTCCTTGCAGGTGACCATCAGGGATGCAGCTCACTGGCTAACAGGGCTGAGCAGAGCTGGGGGATGCCAGAGTGCTGGGACAGTTTTGGTTAGCTTCAGGGAATTCAGGTGGTTGCTGTGGAGAGAGGACCCAGATGAGCCCTTCTCAGATGGAGAGCAAAGCAAGGAGTGACCCCAGGGAGCGAGCAGTGGTATTGCACACCAGGTGTTAGGACAGGCCTGCAGTCACATCCTGAGGAACGGGGATGCTTGGAAGTCGAGGCAGGCTTGCTCTGCTCTGACTGCCAGGGCCACACTGAGGGAAACTTCTTCCCTCCAAAGCCGTTAGTCCCACTTCAGTACATCCCTTCCTAAGTTCACAGCAGAGCTGGGACAAGGGTGCAGCACAGGACTGTGTGCCTGTGGCAGTGGAGATGGTGAAGGGTGGGGGGACCAACACAGACCTCCCAGGATGCGCAGTACCTCCCCCAAGCTAGTCCTAACTCCCGGGCCCTCCCCTGGCTCCTGATGGGCTGCATCTCCCATCACCCCACAGTCACCTCTTCCACCATTGGCCATCAAGAGCTGAGTCCATCAGTAGTGTTCAGATCAGCCCATCCCAGGCTATTAGATCTGGGGATGCTACTGAGGAGCTGAAAACAAAGAAAACCCCGTACCACTGCCCAAAGATCACCCACACACTCTGAGGAATATTTAAAGACAAAATCTCTCTGGCTTGTAAGTGAGATGCAGCCACTTTTTGCAGCTTGCTTAGCAGATAGCACCCTGTGTTCACCAATGCCTCCTAGCATCCTGCCAAGGGATCAGGTCAGTACCAAAGCAATGGGAAGGTGGTACGTTGCTGATGTCTTCTGGCTAAATAGCCCCATAGCTTTCTGAAATGCCTCATAATTTGCATTACTACAAAATTCTGCAAGCACCAACCATGCTGGAACTGCAGCTTGCACAAGAAGTGAGCTTGGATCTTGAGAAGAACTCGAACAGTGTTAAAATCCTGGGAGATAAAAGTTGAAGCTTGGATGTAAAATACTCCAAGTAAGAGAGAAAGCTTGTAACCAGCTCAGGGAGGGCAGCTCGTGGGAGGATAGTGAGCGCCCCCCGAGGCATGGCATGGTGCAAGATCTGCACACACACAGCAATTCCTGTGTGCAACGAGCTCGTGGAGCAGCGGCAGGGAGGGATTCAAATATGAGTCAGATTGGCGCTTACTTAGAGGAAGGAAATGGTCCAGAGGACAAACACCAGAGAATCAGGTGGAGAGAAGGGCCACTGCCTCCTCTCCTGAAACGCTGCTCTGGCCCTCACATCCTGCAGGCTCCTGCAAGAGGCACCAGCAGCAGCACCTGGGGGAAGGGACTTGCTCCAACTGCCCAGCTCTGGTCAACAGAAACGGGGTAGCTCCTTGATGAGCTAGCTAGTAAAACACAGCAGCAGCCCAGTCACTCACCTTGTGAACATGTCCTACACCAGCCTGCCCACCACACATCACTGCCTGCCAGCAACATCTACATGTGGACTCAGTGTGGCCACAGAGGCAGCCCAGGTGGTGTGCGATATGGAGAGTGGAGATGAGGCACAGGGACCGAGACAAGCTGGTGAGCTGCTCAGTGCAAAAATCCCTCCCTTCTCCCCACTCCCTGTAAGAATTTACAGCAAATTCCTCTACTCCTTTGGTATGTCCCTTAAAGACGTGGCAGGCTGCTGACAGAGGACGGGCTCTTGGGCTCATAGGATGTTTGTTCCAGAGAGCTTATGTGCTGTCCTTGCGAATGGCACAACGTGCTGTGAAGGACTCCCTACCAGTCCTGAAGGATGTGCCCAACCTAGCATTAAATCTAGCTGGCTTGAGTGCCAAGAGGAATGAAGCTCTGGTCCCACAGACTTCAATATGAGTCATTTGCCCACTGCACAGAGCCTGGACTAACTACTGGCACCACTAGCTCAGAGGTGTCTATATATGTTCTATACCTATCTCGCTGCTGTCCTCCACCCACCCACACAAACGGTCTTTGGGCTCTGCCACCAGTGCCCTGCACAGGTCCTTCCCCTTCACGCTGGCTTGTTGCCTGCCCTTGCCTTGGCTGGGGGCAGCATAGCTGCGCTGTGGGTGCCCCAGTTCTCCCTTCCCCAGTGCTGCAGCCAGTCTGTGGGGACAAAGACGCTGTCCCAAGAGGACAATGATGGCGGAAGTCCTCATAACACAGCCCAGAGGCACTGATGCTACGCTGGTTGCCACACTCAATTCATAATAGTGCCTGTCCTTTCTGGGTCCCTGGTGCTTTCTTTTCCTTGTCAGGGCAGGCTACCCCAAGTGCTGGGTATTTAAAGAGACCCCCTCCCAGTAAGTACAAGGTTTCATTGGCCATCCCAGTCTCACTGGCTGATGGGCATCTCACACAATACGCACAGTATATTTGTGTGCTCGCCCCAGGTCATGTGCAGGGTGAGCAAAGGGCACTTCTCCAGGGTTTGCTGGTGGTCTCACCCTCCTTTGTTACTGGGAAATAATATTCCATTGGAAAAGCAAAGGAATAAGTACCTCTGTGTCCTGTTTGTGAGCAGACCTCAGAGACACTGAACAGACTGGAGGGGAAAGACATGGGGGACCCCCACAGCTCTTCCCACCACTAGAGAAGCAGCACAAGAGATCTCAGCTGAGCCACAACTCCCAAAAACCTTCTTCTCCCCTGCTTCCGAATACCCCCACCAATGTCCCCCTCTCCCTCCCTTCCCGCCGGTGAGTCTGGCTGTGGTTGCTGTCTGATTCAATCATTTCCGGACATTCAGCACCACGCAGGATGACCAGGAGCAGATGTACACAAGCGGGGAAGAGTGGGAGCTCTTAACACCCACCATGTCCAACAGCGTGTCAGGCAAGGGAAGAGGAAATTAAAGAAAATTTAAAAAAAAAAAAAAAAAAAAAAAAAAAAAAAAAAGAGAGAGAGAAGGAAAAAAGGAGGGGAAAAACTAAAAAAAAAAAAAAAAAAAAAAAAGAACCCACACACAGCTCAATACTTTCCATGTGCCGCCGCTAAGGAGGAAATCGCCTCCATTTGCTACGTGCAAAGCCGGGTGTCTGCAGAGCGGGCCGGGAAGAGAAGGGAGCCTGTTTCCCAGGTGGGGAGGAGGGGCTGCCGGGGCACCCGCAGCAGGCGGGGGGGAGGGAGGGAGGTGCCTCCCGCACCCACGGGGGACCAGGGTGGCGGGGCGAGCTGCAGGTGGTGGCAGGGGAAAACCAAAAGCCGGGGGCTGTGTTGGAAGAGCGATCGCTGTAGGAGGAGCGCCAGGTCAGGCGCTGCCTGGATTTCCCCACCGCCCGCCTGCAGAACAGGGGGTGAAACCTGGGCGCCCGATGTGCTGCTCCGCTTTCGGCTCTGTCCAAAGGCAGGCAGCCCGAGGGAAGAGGTTGCCTGGGGGCTGCCACTCCTGCCTGCCCTCCCAGCACCAGGGGCTGTGGGAGATCAGCTCCTTATCCAGCACCCAGTTCTGCTTCTTGAGCTGGGGTGCTAGCTGTGCCCCCCTCCCCGTGGGGTACCATGCACTCTCTCTCACCCCTCAAAACAGGGGAAAGGGGAGGTGAGGACAAATTTCCCACCCCCCTGCCTCTGTTTGAGCAGCGGGGGGGGAGGGGGGGAGGGGGCTGGCGGGCGGGGACAATAAAGGCTACAATGTCCCCCTCCTTTCTCGTGTCTGCAGCGCTGGCCTCTGTGCCCACCGGGGTGCTGCCAGCCTGCCGGGGCAGCTGCCTGCTGCTGTGCCTCTGTCCCCTCCCTGGGCCTCCTACCTAGCCACCTCTGGTAGCTGCTGTCCCCAGGTCCTCGTCCCAGCTGGCAGTCTCCTGCTGCACCCCCCTGGCAGCCATCTCTGCTGGGGCAGGAGAGTGGAAAGAATGCTCCTGCCCAAGATACCTATCACAGTTGCCCCCAGAATGCTGTCTCCAGGACTACAGCACAGGATGAGAGGAACTGAAGCCCCCCTGAGATTTTGAGGGCTTATCCTGTGAGACACTCAGCATTCCCCTCTGGAGCTGAGACCTCAGAGGATGAGGATCCTCTCTCCAACCACTCCTTCCCCACTCCCACAATCCTCGCCAACACAGCAGCTGCCCCTCCTTCACCCACACACTTGTTCCCCAGGCTGGTGCCACAGAGTCCATGCTCCTCACCCAACTCCTCAGCACATCAAGATGTGCAGTGAGCAATCAAAACCCACCCCTCCATACCTGCCCCCAGTGCTGGGATGGGGGCCACCCCACATTATGGCCTTGCTGGGGCAGGGAGAGCCTTGTGCCAGGGGTTGCCACCACATTGTTGTCAGTTATTCTTTCGGGACGACAACATTACCTCCTGCACCCAGACCAGGAGGCAAAGTCCCTGATCAGAGAAGGTCAGCCACAATCACCCCTGGTCTTTGCAAGCTGGGGAAAGTCTATGGACTATAAGACTGTAAGATGAGCAAAGTTGGGATAGGGGTGGGAGTTTAGCCTGAAGACCAGGGCATGAGAGGTTCAATGCCCCCCAGCCCAAGGCACCTTGATGAAAAGCAAGGGGGTCTTTGCTGCGGCTGTGATTCTCCCGCACGTAAGCCCCTACCTGGCGCAGCACGCAGAGTACATGGGCTTGATGTCTCACCGGGAGAATTTCATGTTCAAAGCATTTCTCCAGCTGTGAGTGGGGACTGCCAGAAAGACTGGGAAAATACCTTCCACTGTCTGCAGCATATACCTCAGCTGTAAACTGTGAAGTCAGCCTTGTTCCGCTCCAGGCTGCTTAAACACTGGCCCAGACCCCTTGAGTGCCTTCCCCATCGTATCTGCAGGCTCGCAGCTGCTGAGGAAGTCGCAGCCCTCCCAGCCCCTTGCTGGGAAGCCACTGTTCTGTCCCGATTTGACCTGCATCCCCAGAGCCTTGTCTAATCTCATTTGCACAGGTGTCCCACAGGTGGGAAACCCTTGGAGTCCACAGATCTGCATCTATGCCAGCTAAAGCACAATCAAGCTTTAAGCCATTGCTTTTCCCTGGGAAAAGGCAGAATTAACAAGGCCAAGTGACAGGAAATCCAAATGGCTCCTTTCAGAAACTGGGTCTGCTACAGGAAAGGCTTAGGGGCAACACCGTATTTTAAAGGCTGTGGGGCCTTCATCAAATCCATTGACCATAAAACACAGGGAACCAACACAGTGTGCAGCACAACCCATAGCATTTTGGCTGGTCCACCCTTTTTCTCATAGTCCTGCTCATCCTCAGAAGGATGGGTGATGTGATTGGGTGTCATGGCCCATTGCAGGATTTTGTGGGGTGCACTGGGGTACAGATCATTTGGCAAAGCCCTCTGTGATATGCAGATGAAAGCTCCAGACTGACACATTCAAGTTTCCAGCACCCCAGTGGAGAGAGGAGAACGGTACTCAAGCTCTCCAAAATGTCTCTTAGCTCACCTCCTGACCCACAAGACCCTCTGGGTTTATGCTCTTTGCAGGATGCCATGGGAATCAGGATCTTGGGCAGTCCACCCTGAGCCCCCCCCCCGATCTTTCACAAAGAGCAGAACTTACCTCCAAATACCTCCTGACACATGGGACTCGCCCCCTTGGGTTGTCTTATGATTCCCCTGCAAGGTGCCACAGCTGGCGACTTCCTGTTGCACCTACTGCAATGAAGACGGCTGTCAGGCATAGGGTCACGAGGCTGTGTGTCCTATGTCTGCAGCTGCCAGCCAGCTCCCGCTGGAGGGGCTGTCCAGCTCTGGATTCACCACCTCTGTGCTCTACAGGCCATATACTGTGGTCTGATGATGCCTACTGAGGAAGGTGCAGTCCAGCTACCTGCAGGGTGGATGGCCCTCTCACCACATGGAGAGAGTGGAAGCAGCCCCAGAAGTAGCAGAACTGGGTGCAAAACCAAGAGACAGTGGCTTGGTTTTTCTTGGGAATCAACACAGTGCCCAGAGGAGCTAGCAGGCCTCGAGCAAAGAAGGAGGACTTCCAACAGGGACCCCAGTTCTTCTTCCAGGAAGGTGTGGGGAGGCAGCATCTTCTCCTTGCTGGTGGTGAAGGCATTGTGGAGATGATGGCACACCACGCTGCCTAGGGGAGAAACAGCTCTGAAGTTGGACATCCCCTACTACTAGGCATCTCTTCCTCTGTTCGTTTATGGATTTTTCATTTTCCCTCCCTCCTCCTCTTCCTCCTCCTCCTCCCTTCCCCCTAATCCATGAACAAGACTCTCAGAGCTAGGAGAGGCAAAAACCAGCACAGCTGCAAATGGGATCAGCAGCGCGCTGGCAGGCAGGCACGCACGCACAGCTGGGACAGGGGAGCGCGCTCTCACACACACAAAGCAGCACCAAATGGAGCATGTGGATGAAGGCCAGCGGAGGCCAATGACTCACACACCCCAGCCTCCACAAGCATCAGACTGAGGAACACCAGCAGATGACCGAGGCTGGCAGGAGATACCGCTATGCTGGAGCTGTGCTGAGTACCCACAGGCCACCCAAGTCAGGGACGGGCAAATTCTCCTGACCTCAGCAGCTGCTCGACACATCTTGGTAGCAGCCAGATGTAAAGCACCACATTGTCTTCTGTGAATCTGATGCTAAATATTTATTTCCTCCTCCAGGTCCTGACATGTCCCTCCTCCCTCCTTTCTTCATCAAATTATCCATACCTCTAGTGGCAAGAGGTGCTTCAACAGGAGAGAATGCCTGGTACCACAGACCCAGCAGATGGGCAGAAAGGAGAGCGCAACTTGCTGCTAGCTGAGCACCAATGAGATGAGGTGCTAGAGGTGGGGAGAGGTGGGGAGCAAGGAGGCTGTCGTGAAAACTACAGCTGCTGCACCACAAGCTCCTGCTCTTAGGGTATTGTCTCCCCTCCCCAAAACACCCCAGCAACACAGCAGGACCTGCAATGGTTGCCAGATTCGCCTTCCTCAGAGACTATTTACTGTGCCAAAAGCATACTTATGGGAGACTGGCAGCAGAGCAAAACTGGCACCTCTGAGGACATGCAGCACCTTTGCAAAGGGCAGCACTGCTCCCCAGCCCTGCCTGCACCAATTGCAGCACTGCCACGGCTGGGCCAGCTTCTCGCCTTCCTCGTCTGCGACAGCACTGGCCTATGGCAGAGCACAGAGGCAATGCAGGAGAGAGAGGAGGGAAAAGGGCCCTGCATTGGTGCTGCATCCATATGCACCTCTCAGTGCATGTTGCTGCAGCAGGTGGTGCTACCTGGGGACTTCAGGCTTCTTCCATCTTTAACACCTCTGCAGCTGCAGTGCAGCTCTATGCCTTTTGCTATGGCCTGGCTATACACTCCAGTGCTGGTCTCCTTGCAATACAAGGAGTTCCTCCCAGTCCTGGGCAGTATCATTTTTATCTGGGATGCTGACTCCCCAGCTTGACAGAATACAGACATGCCACAGAGCACCAGGAGGGAAGCCAGTGAACCACCATTTCATCACACTGCAGAAAAATGAAAGAGGATACTGTACAGACCTGAGCAGTGGTACAGCCTTGCCCAGCCCTGGCTGTTCCTGGAGCCCTCATCTTCTGCCATTTCTTCTTGCACAGCCACGCTTCCCAGCACATTGGTCTGTGATGCTTGGCTCCCTTCTGTCCTCCCCTTCTTGCCTTGCTATGAGGACCACACAGCCTCCCCTTGATGCAGGATGTGTTGCAGGACATTACACTGTTCAGAGCTGTCATGAGGTGTAAGTTTTAGGTAGCTCAAAAGCACTGGTATAAGCTGACCAACCCTACTTGGCATAAGCAACCATACCCTTTCCACCCTGAGCTCTATCTCCAAATCAAGGCTAAGCATGGGTACCACTCACAGGTTAAAGATTGAGCACTGCCATTCTGGCTTGGGGGAGAAAGAAAGTGAAGGCAGAAAAGGATGGAAGTTTTAGGGTACTCCCTTCACTCCAACAAAACACGATCTCCACTCCAGCAGCTCTGTGAGAACAGATATACAAGGGACTGGGGTTGCAGGTAGACCTTCTCCCGCCAAGCACTATGAACATGCTGTCACTCTTCCCAAACCATGCTCCAGTTTTCAGCTGGTTTTAACTTGGCCCTACTTAAACT
Organism: Hemiprocne comata; assembly: GCA_020745705.1. Lineage (NCBI taxonomy): Eukaryota > Metazoa > Chordata > Aves > Apodiformes > Apodidae > Hemiprocne > Hemiprocne comata. The sequence continues at coordinate 42,891,203 of CM036588.1, forward strand.
GTTTGGGCTGAACTCTGTCTTTCTGGTTGGCTGCCTAACACTGAACTATCTACACAAATATAGATATAAAATATATAATTTCAGCCAAAGTGATTCATCTGCTTCCAAGAACATTGTATGGGGAAATACTTTGGTTTCTCTGGCTTTTGTTAGAGAGAAATCTGATGACCTTTTCTTTGAAGAGCTCTTGAAGCTGCATGTTTTTGGCATGCAGACTTGAAGTTTGGCAAAAGGAGAAGCAGGGAAGGCCTTTGGCTTAGTCCAGATGCACCCTTTGCTGCCACCAAACTTAGCCAAGTCTTTGAAATATTCCATTTCACATGTGCTCCCTTAAGACAGCCTTATAGTGCTCACCACCTAAATTCCCTGAAACTTTTCCTCTTTCAGGATGTGCTCCAGCCAGGGGCTGAGCAGGATTTCCAGATAAGCAAAGCTGTGGATCACTGCGATCCAGACCACAAGTTCAGTCCCTCTCTGAGATCAGGCAGCTCCTGCTCCTCATGCTCCCCATCCTGGCCCAGGCACATGGCACAGGCAGGTGGAGAAAGGAGCTGACAGGAACTGCTGGGAGAAGAGAGGATTTGGGGTGGGGATTTGGCTAAAGGGAAACTGGTCCGGATCTGGGAAGGAAAGGAAGGTGAGCCTCCATGACGAGTCAGCATGAAGAACTGTGACCAGCCAAGAGCATGGCAGAAGAATGCAGAGGATCCTGCAAGGGTGCAGCCCTGGAGAAAGCCAGGGTATCCTGGGAGCCAGAGGAAATGAAGATTAAGGTGGGAGGAGGGGGACAGCCAGCTACTGAGTATCACCAGCACATAATGAGACAAGGACAGAGGCAAAACCAAAAGGTCTCAGAGAGCATCACAAGCATAAGTGACAGGTGACAGCCAAAAGGTGCACAAGGAGCATAAGAGCTGATGTTTGGGAGTGTCAGGACAAGACCACATCTGCAAAGAGACGTTTCTTTAACACAAGGCATGGAGGGGAAGCTGCATATCATGGAAATATTACAAGGACGGCTCATCCTAGTAGTGGGTGAATTAGTCCTGCACCATGACATGGAGGTCCTGCCCTGCTAGTGGAAATCAGCAGAGCTCTGTAAGTGTGAGCTAGATGGTCTCAGAGCGGTGTGCAATCCCCACACTCTGAAGACAGAGGAGGGAATTCCTTAGAAAGTAATAAATTGGGACATTGCCTCCAAGCAGGGAGGGACACATCCTGCTTGGTATGGTGCAAATGAAACCCTCCAATGTGGCAGAGGCTCAGAATAGCTCCGTTTGATTATTTATTTTCATTGTGATGCTCTGGTTTTGCTTGGAAGCAGCCACACTGAAGTCTTTGCAGCTCCGAGGTCTCCCACCTCAACTCTAGCCCAAAGGAGGGCAGAAAGTTTGGAGATCATCCATGAAAACATTTGTAGTTTGTGAGCTTTACTTTGCATAAGCATGAAGAGCCCCCTTCACAGTCATACCTCATTAGCTCTAGGCACCAACGCAGACTCTCCATGGACTTTAGCTGGCCTTTCATGGGACTGCTGTTCTCCACGGGTGAGTGGTCAACACTACCAGTCTCTGTTTTTGCTTTATTTTTCCCCTAAGGAAGAAAATTTTCTTACCATTTTCTTAAAAATAAAATGTAAAATAAAAATGAAAATAAAAAAAATAACCCACAGAGAAGAAAAATTCATTTACACTTACACAGCAACAACATCTTTTAATTTTTCCCCCCAAATGCCACAGGAAGCCCAGGATAAACCCTGCCACTTTTTCTGAGGAGACATATTCCCCTCTTCCTTGTTTCATACCTAGGTGAGAGCAGAGCTTGCATTCAGGCTGTGTTAGCAGCACAGGGGTGACTCGCCCATCTTCCAGCTGGGGTGCCAGCCAGTGACTCATCTGCGATGGAAATCAGGGAGTGTGAAGCAGAAGAAGAATGGAGAAGGCAGTGGTCCATGTTATTCCCAGTGCGTCACTCTGCCAGGAGACGTCTTCCTGTGCAGACGGGGGTCACAGGCCCTGGCAGACATGACGGGCAGAGCTGGACCTCAAGCTGCGGAGTAACCTGCGGTGGAGAGTGTCTGTGCATGTGAGCATCTTCGAGAAAGGGAGGGTCTCTGGGCAGCTCTCCACATAAATGCTTCCTAAATGGAGTGGCTGGAGATTATCTGTTGGAGCTATTTCTTTGTACTGAATCTTTTACTCTGTTTTAACAGCAGATTCTGGATTCTGCAGGGAGCTTTTACTCTTTAACACAAACCTGAACTCCTGGAAGCCAGGCAGTTTGGCCAAAAGCCCCCCCCTCCCAAGGCCTTGACCCCAAAGCACTGGAGCTGCCTCCTGGTCCCCAAGTCCTGCCTTGCCATGCTCTGCCCTGCCAGGCTTTTCCCTGCCCTGCCAGGCTCTGCCTTGCCACACCATGCTCTCCCCTACCCTGTCATGCTCTCCCCTGCTGTGCCAGGCTCCCATCCCAAACCATGGTCATGCCACCATATTTTGTTAGCAAGACATCCTGGCACATGGTGGATCGGCAGTCTAACCAGGGTGTTGGGCCTGTGAAAGATGGACATGAGCCACCTGGACTCCAGCTCCCAAAGGATAGAGCAGCATCAAGAAGTTGTGAGTGTTTTTTCTTGACAGGAGCTGAGCAGCTGGAGAAAGAGCAATTATTGAGCAGCTCAGCATTTTAACCTACCTCTCTAGAGGAGGGCCAGGCAGGCATCGGAACTGGCGTAGCCCTTGGAAACTGCTCAGCAGAAGTGGCTTCACAGGAGCATTTGGCATTGGAAGAAGGACCAGATGAAATTTAGCTGCCGAAGTCCTTCTGCCCTCAACTTCTCCTCTGCAGGCTGATTCCTGCCAGCTGTTCCTCCGTCTCTTCACCACAGCACTGCCAGCCTTGTCCAAGCTGAGAGATGAGCCTTTCCAGCCTCAAAGCTAGGAGCCAGCCAAGGAGAGCTAGACCTTAACAGAGATCCTTAGCCTTGTAAATTGATCTGAGAGCTCCTCCAAGGGGCAACGGCACCGCAGAAGAAAAGCGAGCCCACCATTTCTCTCCCCCCCGCATCCACAGTTGTCTGCAGAGCCATCAGTCCTGTGGTGCTCCATGACGCTGGGTGTCTGCTCCACTTTCTCTGGGAGAGACAGCCAGGGCACTTCCCTGGGCGCAAGCAGCTCCCACGGAGTCGGCCAGCATTCACTGCCAGGGGATGTGTCTGCAGAGCCAGCCGGAGGTAAAATGCGAGCCTGCTTTCTCTGAGACAGCCAGGGCCAAGCCCAGAGGAAAAGGCAAAGAAAGCCTTTGCTGTCAGAGTTAGGGTTTACAACCAGCCGTAAATGGCCTCACTCCCTAAAGTTCCCATGGTGACAGGCCTGGTGGGAACCAGGCTGTCTCCTCCGCCCCATCCCCACCAGCCCTTCCCAGGTCGGGGGTGCAGCTGCCTGGCACACCCCTGGAGAGCACACCCAGCTCCAACACCCCCTGAGATGGGGAATGAAGAGGAGCCCCAGCTCCAGGGGAGCAGCAGCCAGGATGTCTTAGGTAGCATCCCATCAGGGCCAGGATGCAAACATAGCAGCTTTGGGGGTTTGCTGCATCTCATTTGACTGAGCACGGGATTTGGTAGTTGCTTCTACTCAGGCTCCAAAAGACAAAACGCTGGTGACAACAGCAATAGATGGACCAGTTCTCCCTGGAACACAGACAAAGAGCACCTAACTTTGGCTGGAGCCAAAGACAAACTTTCTGGAGAGAAAGGCTGTTTGCAGCCCACAATCTCTTTTATCAGCTCCTCTTGAATTCACTGGATAGTTTTCTTTGCTGGTGCCTGGCCAGCTCGACTTACAACTCTTCCCAGCATATGATATTCCCCTGCCTGTTAAATCAACTTGCTTATTTAATGCATTCACATGGGGGACGGCCCACTGCAGAGGCACCAGTGTGCAATGCAGACCTAGGTTCTTTCCCAAGGAAGGCTTCCCTTTGATCTGCTGTGAGACCATTGGCAAACCCCTTAATCCCTCTGTACCAAAGATTCCCATTCATAAAAAAAAGACATGGCTTTTCCCCTGCTCTAGCTCTGCACTTCCATGGCACCTCTTTCCTTGGGGAGGTGGATGTTTGAACCACATCCCACCATAGCAGCTACTCTAGACTCCCTCCAAGTGGGACTGGTCCCAAGAGACTATCCTCAGTACAGACACTGCTGCCTGAGCTACTTACCCCAGGCTCCCAATATATCGGTGGGAAGATAAATCACCTTTAGGACTTGATAGAGCTAACCTCTTTGAGATAGCTACTTGTAGGTGAAACAACTGATGCTGTGTAAATGATGCTGGCTGCTCATGAAGGCCAGGACATCTTGGTCATAATAGCTGTCTCCACTGCAGTGCCTGAGACATGGTGAGACAACTCGTGCTGGCCACGGCAGCTGTGGTTTGGACACACAGATGGCGTAACCCCGGTGAGTGAAAAAGATGACTTTCCCCCAGACATCTTTCTGAGAGTAATTCCTCTTAAGGCAGAAGGCCTTGCCTTGGCTGGTTACAGCATTGCCATGCAACAAGCATGAGTCACTGCTGAATTACAACTCCTTGCTTGCTGTGTTTAAAACAGAGGAAGACAGCTTAAGCAAACGGAAGGGGCTAAGCATGTGAAAAATGTTTCCTTTTCTAAACTGCTATTAGCCAATTGAAAATCTTCGTATTTGGGCTGCAAGTCTATGCCAAGTCTCTGTCTGAGGCTCAGTTCAAACACTCAGGCTATATAATCCCTTCCAGTCTGGGCTCATAATGGAAATGCCGATAGACCGTTAAGCACAGCAGTATTGCCAGGTTCTACTATAATTAAACACACACAGGAAAAGGTATAAATAGCCAGGTTAAATTACGGCAGGGGGCTGTGATTGAAGGGATCTCCGGGAAAGCCTGGAGCTTGATTGTGTCTGACTGGTTCAGGGGTGGTCAAATGGGAACCTGGGTTTTGTGCCTGGCGCAGGTGAGCCCTCTCCAGCAGATGCTGTATATTAAAGTGAAGTCAGCTGCCCCTGATCACTGGCAGAGTGTGATGTCCCAGTCCCCAGGCCTGTACTCCTGCCCTCTGTGCCTTGCAGAAAGCCAGGTGAATGCAAAGATGGAAGCCTCCCTGCCTTCTGAGCTGTGCTCTGCCTTGCTGGGGTTTTTTGCCCCACTGGGTGGGAGCTTGTTGCTTTTTTGCCACCTTGTCCTCATTCCCACAACAACCAGATAAGGTGGCCTGAGGAAATTATTATGTAGATGCCACAGATAAAGAGAAGAAGCTCAAAATACAAGAAAGAAAGGACAGCAGAGGTTGCAAAGACTTCTTTTGGGGATATTGGTCCACTTAATCCACTGCCTCAGGGTCCTCCGAGGGAAGAACCTCTCTGCAGCATGGAGGTGTTGCAAAGTGGCCAGAGGAGATATGGCAGGTCCTACTCGCTTCTCTCTGAGGGTTGTTACCACTTCCGCATCCCGGCTGTCTGACAAGAAACCCTCCTGCACGCTGGGGAAAGGTGGGACACCTCCAAACAGGACACTGACCCAGCTGTACCAGCAGACAAGTAAAGCCAGGAAAAGAAGGCAGAAACGTTCCCATGTCAGCCTCCTTTCTTGGGCTGATGGGTGCCAGAAGTAACACCACATGAATGCTGCAGGACCCTCAGGTAAGGTGGTGCAGGCTGCAAGATACACAAAGGCCACCACACATTCCTGTGCTTGCTCAGGACAGCAGTGCTGGCTCCCAAGATTTTCAGCACGATTAGCTGCATGCACGCAGCCCTCCTGGTTTGCCTTCTGTGACTCTCAGCTCAGTTTGACTGAGTTTTCTGGGCCAACTCTTCTAAATTTGTACAAGTATCCTGGGAGCTTTAGTAAATAACACAGTAAATATTTGTTTTCAATCTTTGTCTTTCAAAAAGAAAAGGAGGCAGCAGCCACGCAGCCACGCACAAGGATACAGCCACGTGGACGACCCCAGGCAATCGCGGACCACACTCTGCATCGGAAAACTGAAGCTCACTTTCCTATCTGAAGAAATAGCTCCACCAAGATTAATGTGAAAAAGACCCCCCTTCTGCTGAAACCAGACACACGCATGCTCCAGCACATACATTTATTTGTGTGCACTCATATATTTTTCTGACCGCAGTCACTAAGCATCAAATCTTGCACTTTCCAAAAAAAGAAAAAGCTCATTTCCAGCCTGCAAGACTGACTCTGACCTCAGCCTATGCTTCCCCAGCTGAGCTAATAACACTCCCAACCCCCAAAATATGGAGGCAGCTCAGAATGGAAATGTTAAAGAGCTGTAATTCCAGAGGATGTGAATGGCTAATTCTGTACATTCAAATGAAACAGAGGGGAAATATACTGAATGGAGCCCATGTATAAGATCATATGAAATGTAAAAAGACTTGTTGTTCGATGCACACACTGCCTCTTCAATGTAGTTCTGTTTAAATGCCCATTCTTTTCGTTTGGCATCTCCTTGTCCCTCGATGGCTGAATCAAAAGAGGAACGAAATAATGCCACAAAGATTTTAAAAAACTCAGCCCCAGCTGCAGCAGGGAGAAGCCTGAAGCGAAACGTGAGAGTGTACAGCTCTTTGTTAAGGTTTCCTTGGCTATAGAATATGGTATATGAAACGCCTGGCGGATCCCGTTTGGTCCTATGGGGGGAGAGCTCTTAAGGTGGCTCCCTTGGGTTTGGGGAGGGCTGCAGGAAGGCTCCCCTGCATTTGCAGGCAGCAAGCGTCCCACCTGCGGAGACCCCTGGGCCTGGCTGGTTCCCCCTCTGAATGCCCTGGGGGTCTGGGGCACTCTCTCCCCAGATGGTGGGTGGTCCAGCCTTTTTTTTGTCTTTTTCTTTATTGTAGCTGCCGCTTTACATCAGGAAACTGAACTTGGTGCTTCTTGTTGGGAGATGTTTCCAATTTATATAGGTTTCCAGGAAGTAAGTATGTTTTTTTCCGTGCCTCTGAGGTATTTTGTGCATGCCCATTCCCAGCTGGCAGAGCTGCACACACAAGCAGCTTTGAGGAGTTGGTGCCAGCAGAGCACAGCCCACAATCCACGGCCACAGCCTTTTCTAAACTCTGCATTTGGAAGTTGGTGGAAGAGTTGATGCCCTGATGGCTGCAGGGATCCCAGCATCATCAACCCAGCAGAGCTGGGACAAGGCTGCCTGTCACCTCCTAATCTCCAGTGCCCACATCCTTGGGAAAGTTTGGCAGGTCCTTGCACCAGATGCCCCAGCCGCAGCCTCCTTGCAAATGCTGCAAGAGATAATGTCTTTTGGGAGAAGGCATCACCCAGAGCATCCACTTCTGGGAAGAAAAACCCGCAGCTCTCTGGCTATGAGGAGCAACCAGGGAGCAAAGGTGCAGTGTGAAGGAGGAGGGTCACAGGGATGGGGCCTGCTTCCCCTGCCACTGCCCAGCCACTTGGCCAGTGCCATGAACAGCAACACCGAAAGATATCTAGTAAGTGCTGTGGTGACCAGCTCCCCACAGCTGAGCCACTTTGAGCCATACTGCTTAGTCTAAACAAATGTTCTGCAAACGTCAACACCAATTCATTTTCTGTGGGCCGCACAGTTTTTTCTCCTGGAGCCTCTTCCAGCAGCTGCAGCTGATTTCTGCTTGGACCCAGAATGTCTTCCCCAGGACCCCCCACCTTCACAGTCACCAAGATGATTCTCAACATGTCCACTCACAGACCCCAGCCCCTGGCTCACCCCAGGGGTTCCCTGTGGGAAAACCCAGTGATGCTGGGATGCCCTCAGCTAGCATCAGCACTGAAGGCCCAGTGGCCAACCTGTGCCACCTGGATAGGAACTAAAAGTATTCATTGGCATTGATGGATTCTCTGTATCGTGTATTGCCTGGAACAGACTTGGGCTGTGGAGTGCTTGTATATTGTGCCCATCCCAGCTCACAGCTGCTGGGCACTCAACGCGGGACCAACACAAGCAGAGTGCCATGCCCGGCCAGGCAGCAGGATGCTTCCCCGCTGCAAGGAGCACAGATCTGGTCTGCTAAGCTCTTTGCCTGGCAGGAGGGCCTTTGCAAACCACTGAGGAGGCATTTCCAAAGGCATCAGGTCACTCCAGCGCCCTTGGCTATCTTGGTTAAATCCCAGAGAGGTGGGGTGCCATGACCACTGCTCCCTCCTGCCAGGGGCAGCGCCCCGGCCACGTGTGCTGCCAGCACATCAGGAGACGTGTCACCTGCCTGTCCCCAGGGCTCGTGAGGAGGAGCACGTTCCTCCACGGCCACTGAAGCCACCTCATGACGCTCGCACGCGTGGCTGCCAGGAGGCTGGCACAGTGCAGGGGAGGACAGCCAGAGTAGCCATGTGATCCCCTCGCTGCTATTCCTGGTCCCTGGGGAGGCTGGAGGACTGTCACACGGAGCGAGAATCACCCGTTTACCACTGTACAAGCCAGGTGAGTCCAGCTGTGGTGACAGAAAATTCCTAATTAGTTCATTGCATCAGACCGGCCAAACACTCAGAGTCATTACTCAAGGATGGCCTACGTGCCGGGCAGGGTGTACTCCCCTGATCCCTGCTTCCCCAAATGGGACTGGGAGAGCCAGACTAGCTTGTCCTGGAAAAGGGACATGCTGTGTGCTGTGCCCGGCTGGCCAACCAACTCCAGGTCCCGCAAACCACACAAGGAAAAACCAGCAAGACAAAGTGCCAGGCATGCAGCAAATGGCCCAAGTATGACTGTCCCACACGGTGAGGTCTCATCCTGCCCCATGCATGGTTGTGGAGCGGTTCTCTCTTATCCATAGCTGCAGGGACCCAGGTACAGGATGGCAGGGTGCACCCCGGCTCCCCAACCCTGCTCCCGGGGCTGTAGGCAGGCACCCACTCCTTCCCCACCACTTCCCGAGGACAGAGAGCTGGGCCTGTGTTTGGAAGCCCCTCAACACAGCGGTAGTGGGGTAAGCTCCCCACATGCTGGCCAGCAGCTTTGCAGAGGGGTGCTGTGCCCGTGAGCTCAGCTGGAGTCTGTGTAAGTGCCAGCTGGTGGGTCAAAGCCCTCTACGTGCCCACTCCCGGCAGCTTTGGAGGCAGCACCACCGCTGCCTCGGAGGTAGCACAGGCAGGTTTGGCAGGGATCTATGTATCTTGGAGCTGCTTTCCCCACAGCGGTAGCTGGAGCCGATTCTGAATACTTAGCTGGTTTAATGTGCAAACAAAAATCCCTGGATTGTCAGCCCTTCCAAGCAAGGGACCATCTGAGTGCTTGGCAAACATGCAGGGTGCAGGGGGAGCTGTGGCGGCTGCACAGCCATAGCCAATGCTGCTTACGGGGCAGAGGTGAGACCCTGCAGGCCCAGCTGAGCAGCCCAGGCTGGGCTCTGCTTTGCGCTCACTCTGAAGTTCAGCTGCTCTCCTTTGCTCAAGCCAGGCTCACACTGGGGGGCAAGGTGTGCCCCAATCCTCCCTGGGCTTGAGACCCATCAAGGTCTGTTTTGCCAGTAGCTTCACGGTGCCACAAGGTGCTTGGGACCTCCTGCCAACCACAAGCTGGAAGCAATCATGGAAACCACCATGCAGGCTCTGCTGTCCGCCTCCTGCATCACCTCCTGGCCGCAGAGGCAGCTCACCCCAGTTGGTGGAGGGTCCTCCTCTTGCCTGCCCTTTGGACAAAGGATCCTGCAGGAGCCAGGATGCCGCTGAAGCATGGACTCCTTTAAGGTGGCAGGCAGTAACCACCACCTGGCACACAGCAATCCTACCTAACTGGTTCAGACAAGGGGTGATGAAAAGCCCTGCATCCTACTGAAACCTCTGTGGGATTTAAGTCAGGCAGGTGGGATCACCCAGGCTAGAGTGGGACAAGCACGCAGGAACTGGTGCCCAAATGGTGTCAAAGGCACCACCAGATCTGCAGCTGGCCATGCTGGGGGGGTCAGTACTGCAGCTCCAGACTCATCTATTCCACAAATAATGGGAAACAGGGCCCAGACACTATGAGCACTGTGCTTGGGCTTTCTGCAGGGTCCCTGGCTCATGCCCCAGGATGGTTCTGCTCCTGCGCTGTGGCACAAGGGTAGGTACACCCTGCAGGAACCTCATCAACGTGCTGTTTGGAAAAGCCAATGTCTGAGTTTGCCTTCTGGAGAAGCATTGCTCTCAGAGGTCTCCTCCAAAGCTCCTCCAGAGCACCTTGAACACTCCCCAGAAGGAAGCTCAAGCCTCACCAATGCAGACAGCCAAAGCTGCCTCTGGAATAAATTTCATCCCCTATGTAGCAGAGTGGGCAGAGTGGATGAGAAAGCAGTGATTGCCCCAGCCTGCTGCCACCAGGGCACAGCCGAGGGCTGTCTGTGCTGTGCTGCAGGCACAACCCACACCCATCCAGGCGTTAAAGGGAAGGCTTTGGGGCTGTGCAATCCCTACTGCCATTCAGTCACCCATCCCACAGCTGTGCCAGCGACGCTAATGTCCCTGTCCCTACAGTGGGAAAAGCCAGCTGCAGCTGGAAGCAACTGACATATACAATCCCAGGTGATGCCTCAGAGGCCCCAAAAACAACAAAAAAGGGCTTTTCACCTCCTTATCTGAAAGCATTGAGCACTCATCACTAACAGCAAATGGCAGGGAGTTACCCAGCTTCTTCTCCAAGCTTTCCACTGCCAAAGGGAGCCTCTGATGTAACCGGGAGGTCTTAGGAGAGCAGGATGGAGGGCTGTGAACATCCCCCAGGGCACAAAGAAGCTGCAGGGGAGGAGGATGCCCCAGCACTGCATTGCGAGGCCGAGCATTGAAACAGGCAGTGGGGAGAAGGCAGTTTGTCCACAGCAAAAGGCAGCCGTGCCCCCCGAAGCCCAGCCTGCTCTCAGATTCCCCCTCCAGGGCTGCTGAAAGCTCTCCAAGGGGCATGTGGGCAGCATGGTTGGGCCATGACAGGGCCCAAGGTCACAGACGCAGCCTAGCGTCAAACCTGTGGGGCCTCGCTGGCCCCGAGCCATGCTCTGCTCGGGGGTCCACTGGGGACCCCGGTGCAGTGGGGTGCGGGGGTGCCGGGTGGGAAGCGACGGGAACGGCATCTCCACAAGGACACCTTAAAGTTGGTGCCTGCGGGCTGCCTCCCCGCCGCCCCGCTCCGCTCCTCGCCGCTCCTCGCTGGGAAGCAGCTGACTCGGGGCGGCTGCCAGCGCTGCTGGCTGCTGGATCCGGCCGCTGCAACGTGCAGCCCGACATGTAAACCCGGGCAGGCCTATGCTAATGGCTGGGGGAGGGCGCCTGGCGCAGGGGCGAGGGGGAACGGAGGTGGAGGCCGGAGCCTAGCCAGCAAATTCCCCCCGCCGCCTCCCCTTCTCCATCACCACCTCCCCGCATCCATCTGCCTCCCCTCCTCCTCCTCCTCCATTCATAAATCCGGGCGGCACTGCCACCTACCGTAGCGTGCGACAGCTAGCCCTGCTCAGCCCCCGGGCAGCCCTCAAGCCCACAGCCCCGCCGGCCCACCCGCCCACACCCCAGACCCCTGCCCCTGGGTCGCCAGCCCTTCTCCCTGCAGCGCCCCAAGACTTCCCACGGGGCGGAAAGGCAATCCCGTCCTTGCAGTTAATGCCAAGCTGGGGTTTCTCTCTCCATCCAGTCCCCTCGCTCCAGCCTGAGGCCTGCCCCAGCTGTATTTGGGGGGGTCTCCTCACCACCCTCCGGGCCACAGCCGAGAGCCAAGTAACCAGCCCCACCACTGCCGACCAAGCAGCTTTAAATCAGGAGGTTGCAAAGACAGTGGTTGCCTACCTCTGCTGTCTGGTCTTCTAGCCTTAGGAAAACCCTCAGCTCTCGTTTTCAAGCACCTCCTTAAAGGCACAAAGTCCTCTCTCAGCGCGGGGAGATAGGGGCGATAAAAACTCAGCTTCTCCTCCATGAGCCTGAGGCTTTAAAAAAAAAGATGAAAGTAGCATGTGCCTGCCAGGAGAAGAGTGAGAGTTAGCCATCAGCCATAGACCCTCCCAAGGAAGAAACCTTTCCAAGGCCAAGCAGCCCTCTCCATGAGGACACACTGAGGGGCAGCCCCTTTCCCTTGATGTTCCCTTTCCAGTTTCTCACTGGAGAGGACCTGGGCTCCCACCCCCATCTGCTTACAGCATTCTGTTCTCCCTCCTCAGCATGCAATGGGGCAATCCATGGTTGATTCTTATTCCACATCCCTTTCTTTACCATCACCCACAGCATTCAAGTCTTGACCCCCCACCACCACATCAGGGGACCCTCTCCAATCCCCCATGCCCTTACTTTCCTTCCTCCCCTTGCTACAGAGGGTTATCCCTGGGCAGCAAAGATGGCAACCCCACATCCCACCAGGAAGCGAGCAGCCCTGCACAGTGGCAGGGGCCGGAGCTCTGGGCTCACGGCTGGGTGAGCTGGAGCAGTGGGCTCCCGGGCTTCTCTCTGGCACCATCTCAGCCCACACCAGCCTCTCTCTTTGTTCCCAAAGTCTCCCTCTCCGCCCCACCCCCGACTAAAGCCCCAGGAGAGCAGGAGAAAGGGGTGGTGAGTTTAAACCGGCCCAACACAACAACCTGCAGGCAGGTCAGTTTGTTCAATGTGTGTGCAAGTGGGAGCCCTCGTGCTTGAAGCTGAATGGGAAGCCCTGTCTGAGCATCTCTACAGGGAACAGAGAGAGAGGGAGGGAGAGAGGGGAAAAAAATCTTGGGAGTGCAGCGTTTGCAAAATGAGCTGGTGGTAAATAGCTGGAGGATAGACAGCGTCTCTGTACGTGAGGCACAGCACGGAGAGCTGCACCTGAGCAAGGCTGGGCTGCTGCTTACTCCAGCATCACACGTCACTTATTGATGCATCCTTCCCAGCCTGCCCTCTTTCTGCACCAGCTCCCCTGCCTCTGCCATGAAAATGCAGCGGGAAAAATGGGTGTCCGCCCCTGATACCAGGTGCAGCCACAAAACAGAGAGCCAGGAGAGGCACAACTGAACTTGATTAAAGGTCCAACTCGTGCCTGCCCTGCCTTCAGCAGGCATTTAGCAGCGTGAACCTCCTGATCCCCTTTTTCTGCTGGGGACCTGCACCCCTGAGCTCAGCCTCTCCCCACTCAGGCTCTTTCTTCCCCGAGCAACAGCAGCTGTGTTGCCAACACTCCCTGCTTGCAAGTGTCGCTCTCGCTACCCACGTCCCTTTGTTTCTCTTGCAGGGCAGCCTTTCTCTGCGTTTCCCAGCGAGAAGCTAAAGCCCAGCACAACTCATCTTGCCCAGGGTGCTCCAGGCAGGAGACTATCCCCTGTCCTCCTCCTGCTGTGAAAGACCAAGAAAACTCACACAGCACCTGAAAACGTTGCACCCTTCCTAGGTTCCGTAGGAAAAGGAGCAGAAGCCATCCCTTCCCCTATTGAAAGGCGCACTCAGGGCTATACCTTATGGCAAAACGAGCCAATTATTTGTGATTTTCCACGGCTGCCTCCCCATGCCCGATGGATTTGCTGGTCTCCCGGGCGTTAGCCGCGGGAAGGCCGGCACCCGCCTGACACCGTGTGGTCACCGCCCGCCTTGCAGGGGAGACGGGGAGAGGGCCGGGGCCAGCCCTGGGATCGGGACGGGGTCGGTGGGAAAGGACAGAGGAAGGGAGGAAGAGGAGAGAGAGAAGGAGAGAGGGAGGGAGGGTGGGAGGGAAGTGTGCTTGGTGGTGCGCACACAGGGTCTCATCCAGGCTGACTTTTAGCAGAGCAAAGCTAACAGGAGCGGGGAGAAATCGCAGACCCAGCACATGCCTGACTCCTGCCACCCGCCTTCCTGGGATAAAATGTTTGTACTTTAATGAACCAGCACATACGTGTCCTGGCAGTTTCTGTAGGTGCCCATGGATTCAGCCCAGTACGTCCAGGAGGAAAAGAATTGCCCCAGACTGGCATGAGTGCACAAGACCTCTCACTCTATGGGCAGCATGTGACAGCAGGAGCTGCTCTGATAATGCCTCAACAGATAAGAGGCCCCTAAGAGCCTCCATATGTGCTTCAAGCCCCTCAGAGAGTCCTCCCCTTTGCGCACCAGGGCCTTTCCCCTGCCTTTCCATGGCTTTGCTCACCTCCTGGCAGAAGGCTGAATTTCCACTTCCCAAAGTAAAAAAGTTGGGGTCTCTGCAGGGGCTGCACAGGAGTAAAAGACAGTCAGCTGCACTCCACCGACCCCACGAGGTGCCCATTTGGTGTACTCACCTATGAAGGTGTGAGGGTGAGGGTGGCCCTGTCTGGTGCCTGTGCCAAGTGTCACACACTCCTGCAGGAGTTGAAACACCCTAGCAATTCCCATGGCCCAGAGCTGACCCTGTGGCATGTCTGAGGCACCACCAGCAGCTACAAAAGGACCCCTGCCTAGGGAAGCTCCAGCAGCAGCTGGGTACAGGGCTGGCACTTACGCTTCCTGGGGAACAGAAAGCATGGCTCCATGCAGTGTCCCAGAGGAATTACTGACCCTCAGCATCCCTTCCTGCAGGGACAGCTGAGGTCTATCCTCATCCCTGGAAAAGCTGCCAGGATGCTGGGAGCAGGGGGAGGTAGAGATGTTTGCTGAGAAGGCTTTAGGAGCCAAGCCACCTTGCAGCAGGCAACCCTTGCTCCAGGTGCTCACCCAGCTACCTCAGCAAAGCCCTACAACCTTCATGGAAAAGCTTATCTCCATTTAGAAGGGGATCCTTTGCATTCCCTAACTTACCCGCCTCCCTTCTCCATTTTACAAACCTCAATGGATGTCTCATCCTTACATTGTTTTGTTCTCCCTCCTCAGCATGCAATAGGGCAATCCATGGTCGGGTCTTACTCCACATCCCTTACTATCCAAAGTCCACCAAGTTCTGAGCATCTAATGGCCACCAGCTTGGTTGTCCTGCAGGTACATCAGCCATGCCCAGGGAGCCAGTGATACCTAACCCTACCACACTGCTCGCAGCATTCAAAGCCTGCCCTGGGCACCTCCAGTTCTGCATGCCTCTACAGGGAGAGAGACCATCTCTCATTCCCAGACCACCTCCTGAGTGGGCAGCCAAGGCTCCCCATTTCTCAGAGCTTGGGGCAGAGCTTGCCCTCGCTGTGGAGCCCATTGGCAGAGGGATGGTGTGGCTATCAGCTGCTTTCTCTGCTCTGACTTTAGTTTCTCTGAACTGGCTGCAGTTCAGAGAGATTTCAATGTGATATTCTGCCCCAGCACGTCCCTCTGGCCTGAGCCCAGCGGGGAGAAGCAGAGACATTTAGACAGGGGAACCACTTTAATTAAAAGCGATGCTCTGGTCAGCAGAGCACAGGCTTCTCTGGGGATATGGGGAGGAGTGAGCTGGGTGAGGAACGAGGGGGAAAGATGTGTCTGCCCAGGGTTAACTCTGGACTCAACAGCTTTGCAAGGAAAGTGGGAAACAGCAGGATGAGCTGGTGCCCACTTCCCAGTGGCCTCACCATGGGGCTGGTGCTCCTGGCAATGCTTAACACTGCCCTGAAAGCTTGGTGCAAACTGGGGGACTCCCTCCCCCAAATTTGAAACATTTGCTGCTCCCTGATACCAACCCCTCTCCCAGCAGAGAATGAGGATGTCTGTGTGTTGATTGTGGATGTTTGGGGGCTCAGGGGTCTCATGATGGATGTCTCTGCCAGAAAGAAAGCTAAAAGGTCAGGAGTGTCCTGCACCAGGGGGATTATTGCAGCATGGTGGCGAGCCACTACAGCCATAGCCACCTCCCAGGGGTGAGAACAACCACTAAGCCTGATGTTCCTCCTGCTGAGTGGCAAACCATGCCATGCCCTTGACTTTGGTGGCAAACGGGATCCATCACTGCCAGGAATATGCTAAGACTAGAAATTACTTGCAAGGGGGATTTGGGTTTGAGGAGAAGTTAGGCAAGGGGATTTTTCCTCATGTAGAATTGCAGGATCCCCAGGGACTGGGAGGCTTGAAAGAGAGCCAAACCCTAGTGTTCATCCTAAAGAGGCTCTCTCTTGCTGGCCCTCTGCTAGAGTTCAGTCGACCCTGCGTAGCTGTGATCCTCTTGCCTTCACCCAGTGTTTCTGGGATGCTCTGGGAAAAAGGTCCCAGACACCATACCCCATGGCTCTCATCATCAGGAATGTGTCTCCCTCCAAGCACCCTCCAGGCCCATTTTCTGCTCCCAGAACAGTGCGGGGAGTATTTCTAGCCCATGCCACCGGTTGCTGTGAAGTGACATATTTGCTGATCAGCACCAGTGAGACTGAGGAAGCATGGCAGGATGATGGGTGGCATGGGATGGAGGAGAGGAAATCATGCTGCCAGTCCTCAGCAACGCCTGGTGAGGCAGTGAGGAAAGGGTGGAGAGCGACTACGTGATGCTTTGCAGGGAGAACTGATCTTATTAATAAAAGCTGCTTCTTCCCAAGGCCTTGATAATCTCTCCTGCTGCAGATTATTTACAGCTGTGGAATTTAATACTCCAATGAACAAAGCTCCCTGAAGCAGAGAAGGAGTGAGTGGACTGTTAACCCTTCTGCATGGTACCAGGGGCTTTCAGTGCAGGTTTGATGTCTCAATGCAGAGGAGCCACAGGCTGCCACAGCCCCACCAGATCTCAGCACCTATGTGGCCAGCACCCAAGCCAGGCTGATACTTGGCAGAAAGTCAACCCAAAGGCCGTTCAAACACCTGGATGGGGAGAACACCTCTTAATTAAAAGGACAGGGAGGGAGCAGTGCTTGGAGACAGAGCCTGGGCAGCGCTAGGGACTATGTTGCCAGTGAGGTGGTGCTGCATTAACACCATGGGTAAGCACTTGACCTTACAGGTGCCAGGCCAGCAAACTCAACATTGCTGGCCCCAGCTAAGTTATCCACCCCACATGCTCTGTGTCAGGCAGATGTGAAACTGGGTCAACTAAGCCCTGGGAATCTCACTCCAGGTATGCAACATCAGCAGGATCACAGACTGCAGCACAGCTCTCCCTCTGCCCCCCATAGGACCAGAAAGCCCAAGGTTAAAGCAAATACTTTAACATGCTCTGCAATGTAACCCCTTCCTCCTCTTATCTTGAAATTCAGTGCACCTCAGGATGAGGAAATAGGACCTACCAGACTTGGCTTATTTGCCTGAAGCATCCCTTAGATGCAGCTGATTTGGGGGGGGAGAGAGGATGGGGTGGGCTTGAGGCACAGCCTGGCAAAAGCAAGGGTGAGAGGGATGTATAGGAAGGACTGGTTAATTGCACAGGTTAGGTGTCCCACCCACACCTGAGCCTGGTTTGAGTGTGTTTGTTGCTGAATGGGATGGGCACAAGACAGAAACCAGAGGAAGGGGTGGACGAAGGGATGGAGAAAGAAAGGCAAACACCAGGTTTCATTCATGCACTAAAATCCACTAGCTACCCCATAACAAAGTGGCAGATTGTGGAGCTGGAAATGCAGGCTGCTTTTGATCTCCATCTCTCTTAGCATACCTGTACTTCAGACATTCCCCAAGGACCACACAAATCCTTGGTTCAGTTCTGCATAGCACAGTTTAAAGGGTCACAGTAGCGTCCCTACTGTAAACTACATAACTATAATTCCCAGACATGATAAACAGACTCTATGAACCCCACACAGGAAATAACAGGGCTATGGCAGAATTCAGGTAGGATCAGCAAAACCCCAGCATCCACAGCACAGGAAACACGGAGTTCACACACCAACTCGTGCCTCCTGGGATGGCATCCCCTCTGTATCTCAGCAGCACCCGGCATTTGTGCAGCACCAGAGCAGCCTATACTTGCCCTAAAACCACAGGATGTACCTCCTTGGTTATGTAGACCCTTTGCTCTTGACTTGCAACAGTGTCCCTACAGCCCTTCTCCCATACACCTGATGTCATCCGGGAAGGATCTCACAGGGCTCTTCCCCATCTTTCAGCCATCCCACATAGGAGGAGTTAGAGGCTATAGAAGGGAGTTCAGCCCAGCCTCAGGTGTCACAAAATTTGCACGGCACAGTCCATTAACTTTGCATTTCCTCCTTCTTAAAAGTCTTAAGGTTTGTTCAACTTTCTGCAGAAACACAAGATACCACCTGCCAATCACTACTCTGTGTTGGCAGAGCCTTTTGCCATTGAGTTTGCCAGCAAGGACCACAGGCTGCTCTGAGCACCTTGAGTGGAGTCACCAGCTGTGAAGGGAGCCTAAGGAGCTGGGGAAGGATGGATCCTGCCCCACAAAGCCCAACGGGTGTTTGGAGACCCTCTCTCACACACAGGAGGCTGGCCTGACTTTCCTCTTCCCCCTGCCCCAGTGCTTGGGCTTCCAAGTCTCCTGGAGGGAACTGTCTTCCCAGCTCTGGGTTTGATGCCCTGGAGGTCCCCGTGTCCTCAGCTCACCCTGCTGCAGGTGAGGCCTCCCGGGGACCCTTCCTTCCTCCATAAGGCAGAGCCAAGGCACATCAAGGGCAAAGAAGCAGACCTGAGAAGCCAGTTTAACCAGCTATTTATTGCTGTTAACATAATGAAACACAGATTGAAGGCTTCCTAGAGTTGTCTAGGGCCTCCTGGAGAAGGGCCAAGAGCCAAGCATCAACCACAGGAAAGAAGGGCAAGATAACATCTACCATCCTACCACCTCCTTTCCTCACTTTATCTACCCCTCTGAGCAATGAGTTTTGTGCCACCAGTGAGCCATCATATGGGGGACACATGGGGGATCTTTGGCCTCATTTTGAAGAGAAATGTAGACATGGTTAGGAGCAAAGCTCAGGTGGCTGGGCAGGACACAAACATTTTCTCTGCTCACACGAATGCAAAAGCCCAGAAGCTCATCATGCAGAAGCAATAGCCACTCCTTCACTGGAGACAAGTTCCACCTTCCCAAGTCTCCTGTGCATCCCAGGAGCAAAGTGTGAAAGTCAGGTCAAAACAGCAGCCGGGGGAGCCAGGCAGGGCTATCCTAGGGATGGCCTGAAGCACTGTGATAAGAAATGCACTCTGGCCTTTTCAGCTTTTGCCAGCCCTGGTGAACCAAGAGTGGTCTCCTCTCATCAGTGCCTCCTCTTGCCAGTGCCTCCTGGGAGCTGCTGCTGGGCCAGCAGCATGGGTCAGGCATCACTCACCCCTCTATAACTCTTCCCCTGTTCCCAGCATACAGTGCCTGTTTGGGTGAGCAGAACCAGGCTTGGCAGGACCAATGTCAAGGAACACCTGAGCTCTTCCCACCTCCCACATGTAGGATGCTCCCCTGTGATGCATGCTGCCCCTAATGCTTGACTGTTGCTCTCCCAAACCACAAACATTCCTCGTTTCAGAGCCCAGAAGGCACTGCTGTGATTTCCAGTCATGTCATCATGTTGTCCCAGAAGAGGGAGGAAGGACTTTTTTCCCTCCTCCAGGGTCAGACCCCAGCCTCACAAGTTAGACCAACAAATCCTTTGATTCCAAGAGATGCATCTCATACAGGAAACCAGAGGAACCACATTGGGATTCCAAGGTCACAACTGGGATCCCATCAGAGGAGGGGGCTTGATTCACAGTATGGACTGTATGGCCATGATTGTGAGTTCTGTGATGGCCCTCTATGGCCAGAAGTGGATATCACAGGGTGATGCTACTGTACCTGGGAGTTTTCAGCTCACGAGGATTGAAGGTCAGCCACCATCCACACTCATACTGGGGAGGTAGAACAGCAGTCAGGAAGCCCATCCAAGCATTGAGCTTGGTTTTGGTATGATGACAGCCCCAACTGTGGATAGTGCAAAGGGCAGGAGATGAGAATTTCCTTGGGGTGGCCCAATCCTGGCTCATTCCCTTTTCTGCCCTGCTCTGGTGGATTCTGGCAGAACGAGAAGCTGGTGGGCTCTGAATAGAGGTTCACCGCCTCTCCCCACACTTCGCAGGCAGCCTGGAGTACAGCTGCTCTAGGTCACCACTGGAAGCATGCTGGTACCCAACATAGGATGCCCTCTGAGCCATTCACAGAGCTGCAGTCCTTCAGCTGGCAGAGCTCACCCTGCCATGCCTCTAGCCAAGCAGAGGGCTAGCCTCATTGTACAGGAGCTGTGCCTGGCTGCATCCTGCCCTTGACCCTGGGGAATACTCTCCAGTGACCCCTCTCACCCCTGAGCTCCACACCCAAGTTCTGCAAGGCTGTAACTTTGAAGAGCAGCTCATTTGAATTAGAGGGAGAAAGGTCTGTGGTACAATCTTGTATGATCCAAATGACCTTGGATTTGCTTCACAGACTGTGCCTTGGTCCATGGTGTATCTTGGGGCTTGCACGTTTATTTCTAAAGAACAACATTAGGTTCATGGATTTTAAAGCCTTCAGACATTTTCAACACAAGCTCATATATCAGAAGTCCACACCTGTCCTTGGTGTACAGACCACAATAACTGGGCACACCACTTCCCAAACTTTTGGGGACAGCATGTGTACTATCCATACTCACTCCAGCTGGCATGGAGGTGAGTGTCCAACTTCATTTTGAGCTCTGTTAACCCGTGAAGCTTGCTTGTGCCCTGGAGCAATTAATTCCATGGGGCAATTTGTGCTTTGGGTGAAAGGAAAAATGAAAAAAAGCTAATTTGATTTCCTCTGCCAGACTGTTTGATTGAATGTCACCTCTATCACAGTCTCAGACAGGGTGAATGGATGTTCCTGATGTGCTTTCTCCACATCCTTCTTTTTATCCTTCTGTCATGAACTCTCATTAATCTTCCTTCTCTCCAGGGTAGACATTCCTGAGCTTTCCAATTCTGTTTTCTTGTTAGAGGGTGTATCTGTGAGAGGCCTAGGAAAATTCATATCCTCTACCCCTGACAGCTGCTGAGATAAACTGACCAGCCCGGCATGCACTAGCTCACTGGAGGATCCACCACTGATTTATGCAACAGCACTAAGGCTTCATTCAGTATCATTCACCACCCCATTTCTTATGCTGCAGAATGGGAGAAACTACTCAGAAAACGAGATGACAAAGGCTTCAGTCAGGGCTAAGTCACTCATGGGAGAGCCCTTTGGCCAGCAACCACACAAGCTTCAACCTCAAGGCTTTGCCCTGGCAGTGCTGCCAGTCCAAGCCTCCTCCCCTTGCTCCTGGCTCTTTGCCCCCACCAGCCCCTCAGGGTTTCCCAGTGTCCAACCCATATCAATCTCCCTGATGGATGCCCTCCCCCTGCCCTTGTCTATCTTGAACAGTAGCTGCAGGATATAAACAAGCAAGGCCCCAGGTCCACCCAGGTCTTCTTTACTCTCCCTGGGTCATATGGATCCTAAACAGTGCAGCCATGTCCAGAAAAGAAGCAGATGCCTAAAAAGATTACAACCCTCATCAGAAGGGCTTGAAGGGGTCCTCCTGCTGCCTCCCCACCAGCAGCTGGGTGGAAAACGCTGCTCGGACTGTGCATCCGCACTCACTGCTTAAGGTTTGGCAAGCCTGTCCCCTCAGGGAAGGGGATTTGGCATTTGCCTCTCTGTGAAAGGCTCTGGCAGGGGGTTCAAAATGCATTTCAAAATGCAGTTCAAAATGCATTTTGAGGGGATGTTTTTCATCAGGAGAGTGGCCCAGCCCAGGGCTTCCTGAGACAGCCTGGCTGCCCCTCCCAGCTGCCCACCCCTGCCCCCCCTGCCACCCACAAGCCGGCATCCCTCCACTGGGCAGGGCATCCTTTCGCTCCTCTCCCTGCCATGAGGAGCTACCAGCCCTGTGGGAGGCATGGCACTGCTCACAGACCCATTTTACCATTGATTTCCCTAGCCCAGCTCACTCTCACCAAAATGGGACAGGGGTTAGATGTGACCCTGCCACCGTGGCCACTGCACACCCCTCTGTGGAGACAGGGCTCAGCCCCAAACAGAGTTCCCTGGCTCTTGCCAGGTCTTTCCCCAAGAGACCAAGGTCAGGCTCAGGTGTCCATCTTCCTCCTCCTCACTGGCCATGGCTCCACTGCCCTGCTGTGGGCCAGCAACTGGGAACGTGCTGACAGAGGGAGATTTCAGCTCCGCTGTGTCAGTCAGGCTGACTTAGGGAGATTTCAGCTCCAGAGCTGTGTCAGTCAGGCTTAGGGGCCCTCCAAGCAGCATGGGTAGCTATGGGGACAGGCTGCTGGGCATGCCATCACACCCACATTACCATCTAGCCTCCCACTCTGGGACATGCAGCTTGTGGCCCTCACCCCTGCCAACCAAGCGAGGCTCACTTTGGACCAAAGTGTGGCCTCTGGCTGCACTACCCCCTGTCCAGCTGAGGTTTTGGCCATCTCCCTCTTCCCCCAGCCCTCAAAGTCACCAGCTGCCTCCCCCAGCTCTGCAGTCCATCCACCCTGCTGGCACTGGGCCACAAGACAGGGCTGCCTGTCTCCCAGCCTCAGTCTCCAAGCAGATGGAAGATATCAGCTCCCCACTGCATCCCTCTGTGATAATCTGTCTCGCCCGCTTCCTTTTGGGGACACCCTTTCTCAAGGCCAGCTAATCCCCAGTGCTCGCCTGTCTCTTTCCAGACCCTGGCCCTCACCAGAGAGCCCTGTTGCTTGTCTTTTCTGGGCAAACATCTCCCCAAAGGCCATCTCTCTACCCTAAAAAAAAAAACCCTCTCCCCCAACTCTCATGGGAAAGTGTCCAGACATGAATTCCTCACCATCACAAACAGAACAGGCACCCTCTTGGGAGCTTCATCTGACGCAAACCCCATATCCAAACAGAGAGGAAGGAACACTAACCCAGGGACCCAGTGGGAGCTGACCAGGGAGGCACAATTGTATGGGGCAAGAAGACCCTGGGAGGACTCTGCCTTTGGCTTCCCCTTCCCTCTACAGCAGGCGACAGCTCCCAGAGGCTGCAGAGTAGATGAGAGAATTCCTCCTAAGCACTGTTCCACGCTGGGAAATTTTCCCATTTACCATGTAAATGGCACGTTAATGGCAGAATAATAAATATAAATAGGGGAGTGAATGACCTTCTAGCAGCAGCTGAGGTAGGTGATGTTTTAATTCCCTGCTCTGAAGGAATCATCCCACCAACCTGCAGACATCCTTCAAGAAAAGGACCTGCAAGAACTGCTACCTACAGAGGAAGTTACATGGGATTTCCTAGCAAGATGGATACACAAGGACAAGCCTCTCATTTGAGGAGAGCTCAGTCTCAGGCAAATCCCAAAGAAGGATGCAGCAAGATGGAGCTGAGGAAAACCAGGACACCACTGCCTTGCTGTTCAAGAAGGCTTTGGCACATCCAGAGTGGAGCAGGGGCCAGCCTGGAAGCTGAGAAAAAGCAGGTATCATCCCCTGTCCTGAAACAAAAGAGAGGAGGACCTGGAATACAAGGCCTGGTCAAAGGAAAAGAGAGAGAGCCTGCAGAGCCTACATCAACTTGGGCTGCTGGCAAGATGCCATCCATGTGCTCCTGCCTGTGCAGGCTCTGCTGCCAGAGCAGCACTGGGGCAGTCAGGATCTGGCCTTCCCACAGCCACGGCAGGGCAAATTCAGTGGGATGGGTCAGAGCAGACTAAGGGCTCATCCATGAGCCAGGGCCTTTCCCCTCAGAGAGATGCTAATACAGGCTGTGCCTGGAATTTGCCAAGCACAGAGCTGTCACTGTGGGCCGGGGATTTCTGCCGAGGCCACAGTCCTCGTTAGGGAAAGCCGGGTAAAAACTGCGGGAGACACTCTACAGGATATGCTTAGCTTAGCTGTCTGCTTGTCTGCTTACTAAGGTCTGAGGTTAAGGATTTAGTTCCACATATCAGTTTACTTAGAAATAAAGCATCGCTTCACATTTTAATCTCAAGTATGCTGCATTGTCTTGCCCGCTTCCTCTTGTGCCCTCTCCCCATGACCTCTTCCCCGGCGAAACACTGGAAAGTTATTAGCAAGTATTCTGCTAAATATTTAATATCCAAACAGCAGGGTCTGTGCATCCCATGAGGGACTCCATAGACTTTATGGTCAGGACAAGAAAAACAAGGATTTTTTTGCAGGCCCCCAGGTTCTACTGGGAGACCCTTAAGGCTGGAGTTGTTGTCAAGCAGAAACCTCAAAATAACGCAGCCCTTTAGATGTGTTATAAACCAAGCTAGCTGGGACTGAGATGCTCCAGCTTGGGATGGACCTCACTGCTACTTTGCCCACAGCCTTTGTACACAAATGAACTACCCTGTACAAGTGCCATTTCAAAGTATATTTTCTGGCTATATATGTTAGTGGAAGCCATCTCCCTCTTTGTTCTCAAAAGGATTTACACTGAGGATGTCTGACCTCCTTCTGTCTGCAGGAAGGGCATGACAGATTTGTCAATTGGCTTATGATTTTTTAATTAAAAAAAAACTATTAAAGTATTTGTTTGTGTTTATTGGGGTTGGGGGACTTTAAATGTTGCAGCTTTTCTAAAGCAAGATGACAGAGCTGTTGTGTGGTGTACACACACTTTCCCTAAATATGCATTAAAACATACTTTTTTTTTGTTTTCTACTTGAAATACTTTAGCCTGCTACTGGGATGAGCTTTGAAAAGGCTAAAAAACACACCTAAGGTGAGCTGTGTAGATTAATCTGCTGATGGCAGGTCACAGTGCTGACTTTCCAAGCCCTTAGCTGAACTCGGGTAGATCAGCACCTTGCAGCCCCGCACAAAGTTCCCCCGGCGCCAGGATCCGACCAGTGCACCCCGCACTCGCTAAAGCATCTCGACCTCGAGGAGAGCCTGGACAGTCCCACACTGCCGGCCGGGCTCTGCTCCTGCAGTTGGGAGAGGCGGGATGCGGGATGCCGCCGGGGAGCCACTAGAGGGCCCGGACGGCTCGCAGGAGGGGGCCCGGCACAGCCCTGCCGAGCCGGGCAGGCCCTGAGGAGCCGGTCAGAGCCCTCCCGGGGCCGGACAGGGCCCTGACGGGGGGACCCGCTCTCCGCCATCCCGCTCCCATGCATCGATCGGTACTGCCGCCCGCAGGGGTGGCACCAACCATCGCAAAAGGGCTGGGAAGTCGCTCTTAGAACAGCCGCTCATCCCAAAACATGAGGGCCAGGAGCATCGCACACTGCTCCGGGAATAAATTCAACGACAGTTTAAAAAAAGTCTGTGAACGATGCCTAAGCAGTCAGGCCATGCCATGCCCTGTGGCATGGCGCCAAACGCCACCCGAGACAGGGAGGCTAGTCATGCTCATCACTGTGACCAGCATGCACAGTTCACCATGCTGCTCAGCAAAGTGGCATAAACATCACTTCCAAGCATGGAAGGTTCATCCCTGATGTTGATTGCACTTAGATAGACTGGAAAGACTGACATCAGCCAAGCAAGTGTCTGCTCTGCTCCTGTGCCAGCAGGCAGAAGGCCCAGTGAGCAGGCTGGGGGCTTAAGACCAATGCCTGTGGGGTTCAGGAGGATTCACAGCAGCAGAACCAGTATCCACTGGCCCATGGACAACAGCAAGCAAGGGACATGCTGTTGGCAGCAGCTGATTCTGCTCTCCCACTGAACTGGGCCAAACAACGGCTTGGGTTCCTCCAGTTCACAGGGAAGTTTTATTAAGGTGGACAGTGCTGTTACTTAAAGGTCGAGACTAAATTTAAATTTGAAGTACCATTGTATCTGCATTACGTAGAGTAGTGGAGTACAAGGGGATTCGGGCCTCACCTTTCCCAGGGGCAATGCAGATTCCATACATCTGCCAGGAGTTAGTGTGGTGTAGCTCAGCACTGCAGTCCTCACATCTTTACACAGGGGCAAGGGGCAAGGTGAGGAGCTTTCCCAGTATGACAGGGAAGGCAGAGCACTCCTACTAACAGCAGTGCTGGTGAAGATGGTGTCCCTTCACTTGTCATGGGCACCAAGTTTCCCTGCTGAGCTCCATATAAAGGCAGTGCTTTGGCTCCTGGACCACAGCTGGTCCTGAAAGCAATGCAGTAGCATTTGCCCAGTACTGTGCCAAAGCTCAGGAAGAACAGCTGGATGACAGCCAGTCTTGCCAAGCAGCACATGCTGCCTCTTGGCAACAGGTAATGTCTGACACGATCCCAAAAAGCAGTCAAAAGGTAGTTTCTTTCTGTGGACCTTGCAATCTGAACTCAGCCCTTGCATTACTCAGGAGAACACATCTCCCTAAGACTGGTCAGGTGGAGAGCATACGCTGCACCTCAAACACACCCCATTCGTCTCCCCTTGCTACCTCTCTTTCCCCATCTCCAGCATACCCTGTTCAACCACACATAACCAAAGCTGTAGGCCATGATGCTCTCCCAGTTCTGATTGCTCCTGAAGACTTACAGAATCATAGAATGGTTTGGGTTGGAAGGGACCTTAAAGATCATCTGGTTCCAAGCCCCTGCATGGGCAGGGACACCTCCCACTACACTAGGTTGCTCAAAGCTCCATCCAACGTGCCCTTGAACACTTCCAGTAATGGGGCCTCCTCAGCTTCTTGTTTTTTTCCCTTTGTCTGCCTCCAGTGATGATCTGGACGGATGCCTGAGAAGGGTAAGAACTTCTTCAAGGACACCTGCTGGGAGGCTCCAGTTCAGGAGCTGCCTGTGATTCCAAGAAAATGGGAGAGCTCTTTCTTAAACAGGTAAGCAACAGCTGGCAAAAGTGAGAAGCTTTGTCCTTCATACTAGTGAACAGAGCGATGGTGCAGCTGAGACTGAACGCAGCCCTCGCTCCAGGCCCCAGAGACTTCCCTCGGTGATCTCTGAAAGGCTCCCTGTGTTGCAGTGGCACAGCAGCCCAAAGGATGCCAGGGCCCCTACTGCCCTCTCCCCCAAGGCTCCATGCAGAAGAGATGGCACCTCTTCACGCTCCAGGGGCTGGGCTGGGGAATGGGGAAGAAGCATCCATGCAACACCCTGCAAGAGGCAGTTCCTTTATGGAGCACTGAGAGACCTTGCGCAGGTCAGCTGGGTTTCCCTGTGCTGTCAAAGGGTTGTCTGGATGCTTTTCCCCCTCTCAGCCACTACCGATCATGAGGGGCTGCACCACTTGCAGGGCACTGGGTCAATGACGGGTGTTGCTGAGGCCTCCCAGTGCTCCTGAAATACAGTTGCCACTGTCTCATTGAGGAAACCACAGACGTGGCATGACAAGGGGGCTGCAGCCCAGGGCTCATGAGGTGAGGTAGAGAGTGGTCCCTGTACCCAGGGGGCAGCATTTCTCTTGAGCAAGCAACAGTGTAGGCCTGAGCAAGTCCCAGGAAAAGGGTCCTTGGCCCCCACGACTCTCCCCCTCCCACATTTGGGCATCTTTCAGGCCATGGGCCCCCCATGCCCAAACCCACCATATTCGGCCACATGTATCAGCCAGTCACAACTGCCATCACAATGGCCTCCTAATGTCACCAGCCCTGTAAAATCAGGGGCCCCTGCACCTGACCCACAGTTCGCCCTCGAGCTTCAAGGCCCTTGGATGCCAGGCATGGCTGGAAGGAAGAGAAGCTGGGGCAGTGAGGTGCATGGCTGCTCACCTTGGGGTGGGAGGCCAGAGAGCTGCTCCCCAGAACCACAGAGGAAGAACGCATCTCCCAGAAGGAGGAAGCAGAGGCAGCAGAGGAGGAAGAGGAGGCAGTGGAGGAGGAACACCACCTCCAGTCCTTGTGCCATGAGTGCAACTGACCTCATTTGTCTGGTCAACGCCATGCAGCTCTTGTCTCTGGGCCCACCAGGGAAGCCTGTGGAGCCCAGGTGTGCCTGCCTGCCTTCCTGCCAGGGAGCAGTCCAAGCAGCGAGGTGAATGGCTGCCCACCTTGGCAGAGACAGTTCCTGCAACTGCACAGAGAAAGGTATCTCCCAGGAGCCTGAAGAAGGGGAAGAAGTGGAGGAGGAATATACCCCCTCACACCATGAGAGCCATTGCCCGCGCTCATGCAACTGATGTTGTCCAGCACGCAGATGTGAGCACACAGGGAAACAGCACGGGGCCCCAGCCTGTCTGCCTGCTCAAACATGGTGTGAGGCCCAGGCATAAGAGACAATGCAGTCATTCATCATACCCAACACGGGTTCACAAGGGGAAAGTTCTGTTTAACTGAAAAAAAAGCTCTCTGGACTTCCCACAGGCTCACCTGCAACCCTTCCCACCAATAAATAGTTCATTTGTTGTGAGGGTTGTGAGGTGTCATCTCTCCTGCACCAAACCCTGAAGGAAAGGGGAGGAGATGGCCTGGCTGCCATTGAACTGCTGGCTTCCCCACATGAGAATGGATGCCCAGGCTCTTATTTAAGACCATCCCCAACATCAGCCCCACCTCTGACCTAAAGGTACACCACCACTAGCAGCTTCTCTTAGGCAAAGACGTAGAAACTAATCCTTTTATTCAGTGTGCCCAAGGCACCAATAGTTCATTATATATCTCTTACTCTATCACATGTGAGTCTATTTTGTAGACCCCAGTATCATTGGGCCAGGAATTTCATTTTGTGTCTTGCTCCTGTGGGACTGGGAAAGGCAGAAATAGAGAAAAAAGACCATGAGCAAATAAAACAAGAAGGATTTTCATGTTCTCATTTTAATGATTAGAGACGAAGTTCACACCACTGGAGCAGTAAGAGTGAAGGAGCATTTCCCCAACACAATGCAAAAGTTCTACAAAACAAATCAACCTGATTTGGGAGAAAAAACAAGGTATTTCAATATGTAAACTAGTTGCTCGTAATTCTTAAACAGAGACTCTTGATGAGTCAACTTTTTCACGTTTCACCATTTGCTAGAAAAGGACCAAGGAACAGCTACTGTATGAAAGGATATAACCAGGGTGGCCAGACACCTTTCTTAGCTTTCATACAAAGTTGCGGGCAATGGCCAATACTTTGGAGAACTCTCCTTCTCTCTGTCGCAGGGTATAGGGTATTGGTGTTTTTATTCTAGTCCCTACTGGATTTCCGTTGTCTTCTATGAGTACCACATTGTTGGAATCAAATCTAGGCGTCATGGTGGGACCAGGCATCTTGTGCCCTACAATCAAAGCCTTCTTCTTCTCTCCTTTGATAGCCAGAAGGATTCTATCTCCTACTTTGCCAACGCCGGTCTTGTTATACACATGGATACATTTTGGTGGCCGGTGGTACGGCGTGTTCCCCAAGGTGCTGTTGTCCACCACTCGCACGCGGGTGAGTTTCTGTATTGCTCGGCATGCCCCAGTGATACTAGCAAAAGACAAGAAATGAGAGACAGATCTCCTCAATAATCCTTGGGGAGTAAGGGCAAACCCAGCACAGAATCTTGTCATTACAGAAACCACTCGGAAGGCGCCAGCAACAAATACATACCATATGAGTGACACACTGACTGCATTCAATGTGCTCTTTGAAAGCCAGATGCTACTTCGGGCTTTGCACACTCTTCACTAAATGTCAAACATAAAATGACTGTTCTACTCTGAACCATGATTAGAAGATGGCGTGAAGAGTGGCTTGCATTTACTGAGCTTTTTAGCAACTGCAGATGATTCCATTCAGCTTCAATTTACAAGCAAAAAAAATGTGCTTGTTTCTGCTAGAAACAACCTACAGGAAGCTAAGACTCAAGTCACGCTCTTTCAATCTTGCACAACAGTCACCAGCAATAAGGACTTTTCTGACCAATCTTTTCTTCAGTGAAGTCTAAGATGGTCTCCCATCTTATTCTGCTCCCAGTGACACCTCTGAGGTCGTGTTGTGGCTGAGCTAAGCTGCCACCAACTAGAATCTAACAGGTCATCACCTTCCCCATGTGGGAGGAACCCAGAGAGACGCAGTCTCTTCACGTATCCGTTTGGTCTGTGGGATTACCAGGAGTAAGAAACAACAGAAATTAACTGCGCAATACTAAATTCTTAGGTCTGACTCTCAATATGCTTGGGAACAGCAGGAATAAACTGTGGAATAACTCTTTTATCCAGTAAGCTCAACTTCAAGTGATTTGTTGCTTCTCTTCAAAGGACAACCAAACACAGCCCATGCAAAAAAGCAGGAAGATTATTTCTACTGCTAAACAACTGCTTTGCAGTAAGGTACTAGAGACATGCTGGACATACAGCTGCAGGAATGCCGAACTGCTGTCAGCTGAACTACTCAAATAGACTGCACATGGAATCAACCTAACCGTTCACCTTGTTTTGCAGAGCAGAAGCGTGTACAGTAAATAAAGACCAATGGGGACCACCACCCCTTCTTGTAGATGAAGGACCTATATTTCCAATGCTGCCTAGAAGAAGGGCAAGCCATCCCCTGCACATCAAAAACAGCGTGGGTGGACATCAGTCGAAGGAGACATTTTTATATGCAGAAAGGGAAGGCTGGCTCGGTCAGTCTCCATTAGTCTAATTGCTGAAGAGGTCCAGTGCTGCCTTTCAAGATTTGTTCCCCACAGCAGAGGCCTACCACAGCTTTCCCCTAGAGGACACCTTTCCTCTCTCTCAGAAGTCACTCACCTCTGCAAGCAGCCACCTTCTCCCACCCCATCCCTGGCAGGGACTGTGATGTACCACACTATCATCCCCTTGCCAGCTATGGCTGTGCAGCTGGGAAGGCAGAAGGGAAGAGGCTGGAAAGGGACAAGAGTGCTGTTGTAGGAAGAAGGGGAAACCTAGGTGGGATCAAGTCCACAAAGCAGCAGTAGCAAACAAGTCTAAGTGTGATGGCCCAGGTACCAACTCGACAAGAGTAACTACACAAGAAGGGCTTTTCCTTTCCCGTCCTTCCTTCATTTCTACCACAGCCTTGGAGCAAAACCTCACCACATTCAAAGCAGGCCCAGCAAAAAGGAGAGGTTTCCCCACTGAGACTGCTGATGTCCTGCAGTAGCACTGCTCACCTCTATGCACTTGGCCTCCGTCTTGCTGTCAGCACATATACATTGTTTAAATGTCTACTGGCCAATGGTCTCATGCAGTCTATTTATAGAGCAAGCCAGTAAGACTTAGGTACTTCCTCAAGATAGCTCCTGGGACTATCACACAACATAGCCCTGAGCATTGTCTTAATCCCCTCTCTCAACCACAGCCATGGCAATTACTATTCTCACCCTATAAACTGAAGCCTTCAAAGAGCTATATGGGAGAGATTCCCCAAACCCACACCAAGTGAACTGTGGGGTTAGACTCTAAGCTTTGTGCAAGGCACTGTAAAACATGAGGTCCATAAATTTAAAAAGCTTTAAATGCCCTGATCCTGGAACAAGGACCTAAAGAAAAAGAACAAAATGGACACTGTTAAGATACAAGTTACTCTTGTTCTACTCCTGTCTTTAACGGTTGGACTTGATGATCTTAAAGGTCTTTTCCAACCAAAATGATTCAATGATTCTAAATAACTGAAATTATAAACTCTAGAAGAATTTTAAATGTGTAATTTGCTTTACATCAGCAGGGGCTGGCTGTTGCTTTTTTGGACTTGGCTGGGAAACACAGGCACTTCCAATTTCTGCTTGCAGGCCCTTGCAGCACTGTCAAAGGCCTAAAAGCCTCCTTACAAGCATACAAAAATGCAGAGTTCAGACCACACTAGGACTGCTGGGAACCTTCACCTGTTGTGTTTGGGATCACTTTACAAGCTGTGAAGAGACAACTATGAGATTTTGTTTCATTATCTTTTTTGAACTAGAAATACTGTATCTTATGCTTGACTTACTTAACAGCACCTCTTTCAATCAGGAAATTCTCCCAGAAAGACAAAAGCAAAAGCAGGATTTTATAATTACCTGAAGTATCGCTGGATCACTGTGCTGCTTAGGTGGGTTAAGGATAAACCCAGTCGCCTGTTCAAGAGAGCCATTTAGATTCTGGCAACCTGCCCTGCATAGGAAACAAGAGAATTATGAACTCTGGAAATTGGACACAATTTGTTTCACTTCCTTTTCCTTATGTGAATCACACACTGGAACCTCAGCACCTCTTTAGACTCTGCAATGCACAGCACACAGTGTTCCACAGCATGATACAAAGCAGATCAACAACCCCTGGCTGAGTTCAGCAGGCAGTATAATTCAGATGCATATATTACAAAACTGGATTCAGTATCACTGCACTGCAGTTTCCTGTGCACAGACTTAAGGGCCCTTCTGTGTGCACTGTCAACCATGTAACAAGCAGGTTTGAGAATTTTGCATGTGAGAGGCTGCACTGAGCAGTAAAAGCCACCATAGTTATTTGTACAAACTACCAATGTTACCTATACAACCAAGCAAAAAGCTTGAGATACTCTGCTGCCTGGCATCATAGCTTCGAGAAACCATTTCCCAGACAGAAAACAAGACAAAGCTCCTCTGGTTAGGGGTTGCTCCCTCTTAGCATATACAGAGTGTTCAGCAGCCTGTGTTTAGAGGCAAGAATCACACCTCTGCCAGTCTCGCCCTGTGAAGGCTACCCAGATGAAACAATTCCCTGTAACTTTATGGTGCATGCTCAATCCAAACCAGAACACTATCCCAACTGCAGCAGAGCTGGGTTACAAGATTAACCTCTGACTGAGTCTATACCACACCCTCTTCCCAGACTACATCTCTGGTGGGTCCCTAACCTCATTCTGTCAAACTGCTGGGGACCAGCTTACATGTGCAATTGAAAAGGCTTATCTGAACTCGGATCACTCTGCCAGACATTGGTTAGGGAGTGATGACCCAGGCGGCTATGCCAGCAGATCCAAGTGAAGGGAGAAAACACAGACTGAGAGCCAGCCCTCTTTCAGGCCAGCTCAGGTAGAGCTAAGACTTTCCATCTGACTGCAACTACCACTGACACTGCTTTCTTAGACACTGGCAGTGTAACCAACGCATGCTCCACTCCTCTCCTTTCTAAACACAAAAAATACACTGACCTCTTAACTCTCTTTGCCAGTTCTGATGAGCTTAGGCACAAACCGTAGCAGTACATTGTAAGGCCATTTTCTTACCTTTTCTTTTAAAAACAAAACCAACCTAACTTCTCTAGGGAGAAAAAAAATACCCACAGAGCCTTCTGACAGATGATGCCACAGCTGTGGCATTTCTCTTTATTGTTGTTACTTTTCACCAGTGTGTTTGTCTACTTGGAGATGTGTGTTTCTTTTAGGGTTTGCAGTTGTTCTACAGAGCATTACCTGACAACAGGGTAAGTACTGGATACCAGTACCACAGCGATTCTGCAGCAGCACTCCTTGAGCAAAGCACACACTGTATGTGGCAGTCTTGCCTGTCATACAGGCAGGTTTGGAAGAGATCAGCAGCAGAAAAAAGCTTGTGTTTATTCACTAAACAGAGCCACTTTTCTGTGGGGTTGAAGATCGCCAAATGAGTTCTGAGCTTTCCTTCAGAGCTCGCCTGCACTGTCCCCCCTCTGAAATGAGATTCCGAAAAGGCTGTGTTTTTGCCACAGCTCCTTACCCACCTGTGTGATCCTAACAAAAACAAGACCTTGTAGTACTTATAGTGCTGCTGGCAATCAAGGTCCAATTACCTGGACCATGCTGCTGCTAGGATTTCTAAGTAAGTCTAACTGTGTTGTCTTGCTGTAGACCTATACCCCACGTTGGCAGGGATTTGGTGTACTGTTTCTACCCATGTGAAACTCAAACCTAGTGGGTAATCTTGCTCCCACTTCCTCCAGAATCACACCGAGCACATCTAGGCACATCCCTCTTGAAGACCCAAACAAGCAGCAGCAGCAGCAGTGAGTGGGCCTCTCTGTTGTCTTTGATGGATACTTCCCTGGGAGTCCAGCTCTAACACTCTGGCAGGCACGGTGGCCTTGGTGGCAGGAGAGGATGGGCCTGTTCATCCTCACCACTACATACTGTGGATAGGAGAGGTCTGCTGTCTCGTGGCAGGGTGCAAGCATGGGTGCACACTCTGCCCACTGTAAGAGGGACAGCAAAATCATAACCAGCATAGCTACATGTGCTCAAGGCCACATGTCAGAATCCTAAAGCACTGCCTAAACTCCTAACTCACTCCCCTTTCCTGGGAGGAGCCACTGTTTGCTTCTACCCTGTGGCAACAGTGAAGGTCTGAAGTCACAAAACCACCGGCAGAAGCATGAGTTAGGTGTCCATGGACTGTTTATTTTTCCAGATGACTCAGCATCCCCTTATTTCCTAAGAATTATTCCTTGGCACATTAAGATGTGTCACAAGCTAAGCAACTTGGTATGATTGATTATTTGGTATGAAGCATCCTGTTTGGAACTGAGTAAACCGGGGGGGAGGGGGGGGATGATTCCAATTAGCAGGAAGGTTCAGGGTGGAGGGAAGAGAAGAATGCACCTGTGGCATGGAGTACAGCATTCAAGGGTGCAAGCAGGTTCACAAACAGTGAATCACATCTTTAGCTATCGTAACATGGCAGCTTCCCTTCTAGAAACAACAGTCAATAGTTTGGGTCTGTCTCCAGGCACTCCTCAACCAGATCCAGTCCTGACTTGCTCCCTCTGTGACTGTGAACAGGACACTTCATCTCCTCCGCCCTCCATTTCCCACTCTGTGGAGTGGCTAATTACTAAACTCCAAAGGGCACAGAAGCCACTCAATGTGTCTTGCTGGGTACTGCCACACAAATGCTCTGTGCTGGTGTCAAAAGCTGAAGAGCTGCTATAAAGCGGTAACAACCATTCGGCAGCTCTCTCCTTCCCAGTGCTGATGTTGCCTCACACCAGCAGACCTTAAAAAGGCTCAGAGGAGGCTGCACTTAGCACAGAGATGGGGAGCATAAGTCACCTGAGTCTGCTTCTGAAGGTGGCTCTCCCTGGGTTGTCAGGTTTCAGTGCTCAGAGGCATATGGGAAGAGTACCCCCATAACCCTCATGACAAGAAAGTTTGCAGGCATTCCCAGAAGTCTGCTGTCAGTATTGCCCAACTGGTACAGGAGTGCACCCTACAACAACCTGGACAGGCAAAATACCACTGCTGCTTAGTACTTAGTCACTAATACAGTCCTGACCAAGGAATTATCTTGGAACAGACTTTTGGAGGTCATCTAGTCCAATCTCCTGCTCAAGCAGGATTAATTTCCAAGTTGTTCACACTAGGCAAAAGCAGTATTTAAAGAGACACTATCCTAAAATGAAAGGCCCAGCACAAAGACAACTACCCGATATAGTGTAGGCCACACATAGCTGCACCAAAGCAGTGATAAAGAACAGTGCCAGAGCCACCTCTCAGCTCCTCTCCTACTGTGCCCAAGTTCTAGCAGTGGCCCTATCTCACAGGTAGGGAGACTAATTTCTCAAAAACAGAACCGAAGAGATCTCTGCTACTCTCCACAGTTAAAGCTAGCACAGACCTCAGATTGAGTTCAGAGTAACATTCAAAAAGGGTGAAGGAGCCTGTTAATCAAATACTCACTAAAACGACCCTATTTCTACTTCACTGAGTAACTCTCATCTTGCAATAACCTACTGCAGCAAACACTCCCTTCTCGAGGGCTCTTCAGCCAAACCCCATTCAACACAACAGATCGACATCAAATTCCAACACCACACAACAAATGAACTGTTTTCAAGTGCCATACTAAAGCTACCACCTTCACCATTTTCCCTTGAGATTATAAAACTAACTTGTATTTACTGCAATCTTGAGTGGTTTTTGAATGGAGGAGTTCTGGAAAATTTCCTGCCAGCCAACAGAAGCAGACCAAATAAAATATTTTCATCAAATACATGCAAATATATGAGTAGATCACCTCAGGGAGCTGATAAAAAGCAAGGACATCTTCCAGATAAGGGCAGGATTACATATGTTACTCACTTCGAACCAGTGTCAGGGCACACAGAATCACAGAATGTTAGGGTTGGAAGGCACCTCTGTAGATCATCAAGTCCAAACCCCCTGCCTGAGCAGGACCACCTAGGGCAGGTCACACAGAAACGCATCCAGACAGGTCTTGAAAGTCTCCAGAGAAGGAGACTCCACAACCTCTCTGGGCAGCTTGTTCAAGTACTCCATAACCCTCACAGTAAAGAAGTTTTTCCTCATGTTGAGGTGGAGCTTCCTGTGGTCTAGGTTGTATCCATTGCCTCTCATCCTGTCACAGGGCATGACTGGAAAGAGATTGGCCCTTCTTTCTTGACATCCACCCTTCAGGTATTTGTATACATGAACAAGATCCCCTCTCAGTCTTCTCTTCCCTAGACTAAACAGCCCCAGGTCTCTCAGCCTTTCCTCATGAGACAGGTGTTGCAGTCCCTTAATCATCCTCATAGCCCTTCCTTGGCCTCTCTCAAGTAAATCCCTGTCCTTTGTGAACTGGGGAGCCCAGAACTGGACACAATACTCCAGATGTGCTCTCACTAGGGCAGAGTAGAGGGGGAAGAACCTCCCTTGACCTGCTGGACACACTCTTCTTAATGCACCCCAGGATACCATTGGCCTTCTTGGCCACAAGGGCATATTGCTGTCCCATGGATAACTTGTTGTCCACCAGGACTCCAAGGTCTTTCTCCACAGAGCTGCTTTTTGGCAGATTAGGATCTGTACTGGTGCATGTTGCTATTCCTCCCCAGGTGCAGACTCTACAGTTATTCTTGTTGAACCTCATTAGGTTCCTCTTTGCCCAGCTCTCCAGCCTGTCCAAATCTTGCTGAATAGCTGCACAGCCTTCAGGTGTATCAGCCAATCCTCCCAGTTTCATATCATTAGCAAACTTGCTGAGGATACACTCTGTTCCCTCATGCAGGTAACTACTGAAGATGTTGAACAGGACTGGACCCAGAACTGATCCCTGGGGCACTCCGCTTGTTACAGGTCTCCAGCTGGGCTCTGCACCATTGATCACTACCCTCTGGACTCTATTGTTGAGTCAGTTCTCAACCTATCCAATCTATCTCACTGTCCACTCTTCTACCCCACACTTCCTGAGCTTGCTCACTAGGATGTTATGGGAGACAGTGTCACAAGCCTTGCTACAGTCAAGGTAGACTACATCCACTAGTCTCCTGTGTCCTTCCAACACACACTTCCATCGCCTCCCTTAGGCTGGGAGCATTCATGTAAATCAGTCACAGTTTTCAGCAAGATCAGTTCCCTGATTCAACTCATCCCACAGCCACGCAAATGCTTGTGAGGGAATGTGGCAAACACAAGACTGGAACAACTTCTTTCACTGCCAACCTAGATTTACATTGTGACAGTATCTCCAGAGAAACAACAGGAGATTAGGACAAGGACCTCCTTCTTTCAGAAAAAATATAGATGTGCTTAACAAGAATGGCCTGAATGAACCTGCACTATTAACACAGTCGTGGGAACACTAAAAAGGTCTGCACCTGAACACTCCAAGTGGCCCACAAAACGGCTCTCACCAACTTTTCACGAATGGCATATATGCAAAAAACCACTCAAGATTCCATTCTTACCCTCCCTGCATCCTAGAGTAAAAGTACTTTTAAATAGTGCTGTTACCTAGCAATTCAGTATTACTGTCCTTTTTTATCATAAGTTTTGGAGATGACACCTGCTCCCTATATTCCCAAGATTCGTTGTTCCACAATCATTCAGCTATTTATTTTCCTTCTTTCTGCTAGTAACTCACCCACAGAAACAAACCCCAGCAAAAAACAATGGATGTTGCAAAGCACATGCTGAGGCCTACTACCCAAAGCCTGCTGTCAAATATACAAAATAGAACAGGGAAAAATATTCTTAACTTGAATGGTAGTAACCTGATCTGCACAGTCAAACTGTGGGGGCAACATCCCCTTTGTTCTTCTAAGAGACCAAAACAGACATGCTTTTGGCACCACAAAGATCCGTCATCCATCATTAAAATGCAGGAAATAAACCCAAGACAATATGCACAATGCAAATACCTAAACCCCTACTCTGCCACTGCAGGTTTATTTATAGACTGTCTGCCAGGGTGAGCTACACGACTCAATCCATTCACAGCTTTCCTCATAAAGGAAATTATGTGATTAAGGGCTTGTGTGTATTAAAAATACACAAGATATTAATTACCAAAACATAATTGGGTTTACAATAATGACAGCCAGAAAGGTCAAGATTCACGAGGAGAAATTAAGTCTTTTCAAATTCCATTTATGAATAGGATTAGCTATTAAACAGGATATTTATTGATACAAGTTACCAACACAAACTCATTGCAGGTACATCTGTTACCAATTTTGAAGCAAAACACACTGACCTAATTTTCCAGATCATGATCAGGAAAGGCAGATTAAAAAAATCTTTAATGGAAAACTTATTTTAGACATTTTAAGTATCCAGAAGTCCAAATTCTAAGGCACTTCTGGCTCTTACCATTCTAGTACCTGAACACCTTAAACTGTTCTATTTATTCATATTCCCAGCACTGTACTAAAATAGAAACAGATTATCACCAGTTCACCAGCAGGAAGCTAAGCTACAGAGGTCAAAGGAAAAGAGCAGTAGAGCAGGTATCTAATTCCAGAAGCTGTGTTCTGGTTATGGTCTGTGGGGCTGGAGGTGAAGCTCAGAGAGGTCTTACCTTGTCCATGTCTTTTGGAATTCCATGTGAATTCAGAGAACTGCCTGCACTCCCGTAACTTAACACAGCTATCACCTCTCAAATGTATTGGGAACAGGAAAATAGGAAGTAAGCCACAGGACCAGATTCAGTTCCCAGCCCTGACCCGGGTGACAAGGTCACAACCAGTAAGGTGCGATCACAAACCAGTCAGCAGTAGCAGCACTGGGAGACCTGTGGCAGGGAGGACACAAGAAGGAAGAAAAGGTGGGGAGCTGTGGCTCAACCATAAAAATAAAGTCAGGAACCACTGACCTAGGCTAGCTGTTCACAGAACAAAGACCAATAGTGGCTCCAGGCCTTCCCGATGAAGCTACACTGGAAAAGGATGACCAATATAGACAGAATTCAGGCTTTAGAGATACCTGATCTGGAAACAAAGGCACACTCATGCTGCAAGGCAGCATAGAGCTACCTACAGCTTTGCTGCAACAGGCCTCACTTCTCACTAAAAAACTTCCCTTAACTCAGTTTTTCTCCTTCCCAAACAAGACCCTCCTAGATAAGCTTGGAGAACTCTTGAACCAGACAAGACAACACAGCTCAGATGAACATCTGTGTCCTGCTCTTAAAAAGGCTTGCTGCCCATCTGCTTTTACCACAAGGAGTAAGTCTTCCATGCTTATAAGGAACCTGTCATGCTGTCTTCTTCCCCAAATTGTCTCCCCTTACTCACCGGACCTCCAAAGGAGTTTTTTTGCAGAATAACCAACAAAGCACACACTAGCACCCACACTTCCCGAGTCCCCATGACACACACGAGTAAATTCTGTGCTTGTCAGGGCACAGGAATTTTTGGTCCAACTTTGCTGCGTGACTACTCAAACCCACACAAACCTAATCCCTGCAGCACAGCCCCACATGAATTCTGCAGCAAAGAAACGCTCTGAAGGACACACGTTCAGGAGTGTCAGAATAGCGTTTTCCTCTTCCCTCGGGCCAGACAGTGAGGGCACAGGAAGCCCCATGGAAGCAGAAGGTGCTGCCTGTCAGAGAGCCAGGATGCACACCCAGCACTGCCTATGGGGTCACCAGCAGCAAGCGACACAAAGGCTTCAGGCTCCGGCTCCCAGCTGCTTTCCCAAGATGTCACAACTATGTCTGCTGCTATGTCTGTGGCACTTAGCTCCCGTGCCGTGTTCGGGGCCAGCGTTTCTCAGTCTTTCTAGAGCAGCAACCCATGCTCAGGGTTCAGACGTATCAGGCCCTGTGCACAGACCTTTAGTGATGCCTGCAAACAGCTCCCTATGAGGGACGGGCAGCAGGGCCGGCACCCGGGGGAAGCGAGGGCACGGACAGCCCAGGCGCCGCCGGGCCCACACAGCAGCATGCCAGCCGCACACGCACCACGGCCCGCTTTCGCCCAGCGCCCGCGGCTGTCGGGGCCCGACGCGGGGTTAGGACCTGGCGTCGGCTCCGGGAGAAAGCCAACACCCCAGGAGTAGCCTGCCCCAGCGGCGTGTAAGGCCGCCCTCAGGCCGCCGGATCCGTAGGCCGCGGCCTGTCCCGCCCGGGAAGCCTAAGACCCCACGACGGCGGTGCGGCGGCTCAGGGGCGGGGCGCCCGCTGCCGCATGGCTGCTTCCACGCTGCTCCCATCCAGCTTCCACCCAGTGCCCCACCGCCTCGGCCCGCCGCGGTTCCCGGGGCCGCCCTAGCACCCCCAGCCCGTACGAAGCACCCACCCCATCCCACCCGCCGCGCACCTCCGCGCACCTCCGCGGAGAACGCAGCCCCTCCGGCCGCCGACTCGTGCGCATGCGCGGCCGTCACGGCCCATGAGCCCCGCCCACCGCGGTGCAGGGCCGGTGGCTCCGCGCCCCGCCCACCCGGGGCCCGCCCCGCGCCGAGCGCAGCCGAACTGAGACGGAGCGTCGTCGCTCGTTGTCGTGCGCGGTGCAGCGCAGCGCGGTACCGCAACGCCCGGCCCGGCGGAGCGAAGTGGAGGGAGAACCAGTCTGCGCCTGACACGGGGTAAGCGGGTTGCAGCAGACGCGGCTTCTCCAGGCCCGGCGGGCCCGGGGCCGCAGCTCGCCGCCGCTTGCTGGGGGTGGGGTGGGGGGGGAGGGAGGGCAGTGGCCGCACCTCAGCGGCCCGCTCCGCCCTGCCCTGCCCTGCCCTGCCTTGCCCTGCCCTGCCCTCAGGAGGGCCTGAGGTGCGGCTGTTGCGCGGAGCCCCGCAGCGGGGGCGGCCTGGGGCGGGGGTCGCCGCCTGCCATCTTGGCGCGGCGCGGAGCGCCGCCTATGCTCCCCCCACCTCCCCCGAGGCCCGCCTGGGCTGCGTGGAAGCGGGGTGGCTCGGGGCTCCGCGGCTTCTCGGCCGCCTCCCGGGCGCCCCTCCTGTGCAGTCTACCGGTGCGCAGTCCCTCGGCTCGACCGCTGCTCGTAACGCCCCAGGGGTCTCCGGACCCGTTTCTGTGGAGTGGCACCGGCTTCCATCTCACCTGCGATCGCTGGCGGGGGGGTGCTGAGGATGCCTTTGTGCCTGCTTGGTCCTGGAGAGCTGCCTGTCTTCCTCCCTGCCTCCCCTCTAAGCACCGCTGAGAGGGAGAGGGGCAGGGAGGTATAGAAGGGATGTTTCAAGGGTGGAAACAGGAGGCAAATTTCTGATACCGCCCTGCCTCTCGTACCCTGGAGAACTTAGCAAAGGCCTATCAGATAGGGCTTGTGGCTGTATAGCCAAGCTGTTCCTTTCTGCTCTTATCTTCGTCACCAGCTCTTCCAAATCAGCAAGCCATGTTTTTTTTCCTCCCATCCTGTAGTCCACCCTGGATGTCTGTATGTGGCTACCTGCTGGAGGCATAATGCCAAAAATTTGTGACGTGGCTGCAGTCAGCCCGGTGCCCATAGCAGGTTTGATAGCTCTCAGCTGGATGGAGACGAAGTGTTTTTGGGAATTTGGGATTCTGGGTACCTCCCTTGGTAACTTCCTAGGAATTGGAAGCAGAAGGCCGGTCGGTGCATGCTCAGGGTGGCTAATTTAGTTGTGCATAATTCACAAGGAGACCCCCTCCCCCTGCGTGCTTGTTAATGTGTAAGTGTCTTGGTCCGTTGTGTCATTCTGTGGAGTAAGCATGCATGGAAAGCCACAGGCTGCAGGGCAGGAGCATCCTGTTAGCAGCAGTCACAAAGCCACTGGAGGGCTGCACAGTACAGAGGCCTCTTGGATGGTCCTGCAGATGCCACACCTGGATATGGGTCAGAGCCATTGCAAGGACCAGTAGTACCCTGCCCCTCCGAACACACATGCCGCATGGTCCCTAATAGCCTTTTATTCTCTTAATGCTTCTGAGAGAGTGGAAAGCCAACCACTCGGCTTGTAACTGATTCCAGGAGGACTCCCTTCAAACCAGAAATAGCAAAGCATTAAGGGTGTTTCTTCTAATGAGTGCAATTAGCTGGTATCTACCTAGGAAAGGCCTTTTCATCTTGAGCCCTTTAGTGGTAGGAATACATTGTCTCTGCAGGGAGAAAAGTCCTTTCTGCTGCCTTCACCTGGATAGCATAGGAGCAAGATAAACATGAGAGAAGATGCCTTTGAGGGGTTTGGGGATAGAGTCTGGTTTGGCTCATGAGTTTGTTTTGTTGCACTAAGTTTGCTCTATTTTTGTCTGTTCCTGTCTTCAGTAACCTTGGAAGGAACTGAAGCTACTGTATTTTCTGAGGGTGTCAGTTTTCTTGTCAAGAAGGCATTTAAAGGCTTTGCAATGCTCCGTTTTCTTCCCCTTTGACCAGACCGTGATGCAACTATCCTGAAAAGTCCTGAAGTCAAGAATTGGGCCAAGTCAAGAAAAATACCAAGTGCTTTGTGCTTTTTTGTTTATTGTATGTTTGGGGTTTTTTTTCCCTTTCCAGGCTTTTAAAATGTCCTTGGTCATATTTTTTAGCTTTCTTCAGCAGTAAAGTGGGCTAGGAACTTACCTGAGTTTTTTTATATATTTCTGTGTTTACAAAAAAAAAAATCACCTCTTTCTGGGAACTAGAACTGTAAGAAAATCCCAGGGAGTGTCAGATGTGCAATAAAAGCCTGAGAGCTGGCAGTGCTGAGGGCCTGCGTTTTGTCCCTTGCTAATTACACTTTCCTTGAGCCCAGGGTAGCTGGAGTGCCTCGGGTCACCCTGCAGTGTCCTGCCCACAGCTCCTCTGCCACCCTCGCCATCCATGCCTGGTGCAACTCCAGTCCATGAATGCCCTGTCTCCATCCTGCTGGCCGAGGTGAGGCTGTAGCTAGGGTCCTGAGGGCTCTGTGAGCAGCACCTCCTCCTCCCAGGAAAGACAGCCAGGATCTGCACCATCTGACGTGAAGCCTGCGCAGCCGTGAGGTGCCTGCTTTGTGCTGGGGGAGGCCCTGGGAGTAGGCACTCTGCACCGCGCTGGTAATTGCAGACAGCGCTGGTTATGGATCCTGTGGCTGATTTGCATATCAAAGCATCTGAGAGCTCTGTGGTGGGTAACGGAGGCAAGGATGATAGGGCTTGCTGGAGGCTGGGGCCGAATCTTCCCTGGGGCTTTTGTAGATGAGACAAGATGATGGAGGCGTTTGGAAAATGAGATTGTCTCCATATCCTTGAATGACAGCACCGTTGAGGCTTTTTTAATCTAGCAGCTGCTTTCCAAAGGGTGGGAACCAAGGAAAGAGGGAGCAATCCTCGGTGGCAGTCCCTCGGGATGCTCCTGCCCTACCTCCTCCCCACCAGTGACAGCTTGCATGGAAGCCCACTGTGTCGAGCCCAGCAGCTATTCCCCCCCCAGCTGGCAGCTCCTGTGGCGAGCGACTGGTGTGCCAGCCCACTGCCTGTTCTCCACACTGCCTCTCACACACAGAGGTGGAGGTCCTGCTTGGAACCCGAAGCCAAGGGGCAGGTTTGCTGCTGCCTGGACTGGCTCTGCAGAGTCCCAGGTTTCACCTTATGGTTCAGGAGGCATTGTGGGGGGATGCAGCTGAGACTCAAATGGGCCTGGGCCTCTGGGATGCTGCCTGAGTCAGAGGAAGGTTTGCTTGTGTCTGTGCTAAGCAGAGCTGTCTCCTTCTTCTCCTGGCTTTGGAAACAAGTCTGGGAAGCTTGAAGCTTGCTTGCAGGCTGAGCTGGAAACCGAAACACAGGTTTTCAGGCAGGGAGAGAAGGAGGGAGTCCCTGTGTCCCTCCGCCACTTTGATCTTCACAAGTGTGTTGCTGGTCCTGATGCTCTAGCTTTGAAGGACTGTGGTGTTGGGCAGCCGATCCCTCTGAAGGCAGCTCTGTGTTTATCATGGGAGTGTCTACTGCCTGGAACTGCAGCCCTTGGCCTCTCTTCCATGCCCCTTGCAACTCAGGCTCTTGCTGGGAAGGACTACTTGTCTCACCAGCCATATGGGGAGTCAGCATGTGGAAGAACTGCCTTGAGCGTGGCCTTCTCAGGAGACACCTCT
Organism: Hemiprocne comata; assembly: GCA_020745705.1. Classification (NCBI taxonomy): domain Eukaryota; kingdom Metazoa; phylum Chordata; class Aves; order Apodiformes; family Apodidae; genus Hemiprocne; species Hemiprocne comata. Next base: position 42,935,007 of record CM036588.1, read on the forward strand.
CTGCCTGCAGATCCTGTCCTGTCAGCAGCTCCCTGGCTTGCTCAGAGGAGTGTGCTAGGGGGGGCAAGCCTTGTGCATTGGCTAGAAAGTTGGTTAAAAGGAGAAAAACAAAAATCAAGGAATGAAAAAGAAATGTTCATGTATTTATGCACTCTGCAGCAGAGAGAGGGCAAGATTCGTGAAGCCACTGCCAAGCTTGCAAAGCAAAGGTTTTCAGGGCTTTTCTCTGAGCCCACAAACCTGCAGTTGGCACCGCTTTCTCACTTCGTCCTTCCTGCATGAAGTTGGGTGTCGGCTCTGGGCTCCAAATACAGAATAGCTGTAGGAAGCCCAAGACAATCTTGCTAAGCATGAGATGCCAAACGTTTTCCTCTGTGCAGCGCTTGCTGCCCTTCGCAGGGTTATCTTTGCATGCTCGTTACGTGTTCCCTGCATGTGATTGCTAAGCAGTGCTGGAAATGCTTCTGTTCTCCTCGTGGCTCTTGCATGTTGATTTGCCTGCCTTGCTGTTCCTCCTGCTTTTGAGTCCCTTCCTCCCCATCCCTCATAAAGCTGGGTGGGGGAGTGAGAATGCTTTCCCAGTATTCCAGTGCTCTCCTTAGGCCAAGCTTGTTATGGTGGCTACACAGCTTAAATGGGCAAGTTGGGGATCCTGCTGGCGTAGCCCTCTGCATCTTGTGAGCAAGGTCCCCTGTTCTTGATATGCTTTCGTCTAATTGTCGGTGCCAGCAGCTTCTGCCCACATGGTTATTGTGCTGGGAAGAGAGACAGGTCTTGTTTTATGCATGCGTTTTTTCCTAAAGAATTTGGCAGTTGGTAAGTTGGTAGTACAGGTCTGGTTTAAAGCAAGGTTTTGAAGATTTCCATTTGTATCGCCTGATCTCAGATGATGTTTGTGCTACTGCATTAAAGAAAGGGGCTGGATCTCTTAAGGGACTATGCATTCAAGAGGCAGCACATTGCATCAGCACCAGGAGAAAGCAGTTGCAGACAGAATTTGTCTGCGTGTTTTCAGTGTGTTCTGCAATTGCTTTCCTGAACCACCACAACCATGCTGCCTCTGAGCAGCAAGCCAGAAAACCTCCCTGCCTTTCCCTGGCTGGAAGAGCAGCTGCTGCAAGCCTTTCCTGTACAACACACCCTAGAAGGACTGTATGTCCCCAGAGCTGCTCCTGTGAGTTCCTGCATTGAGTGTGCTCATCTCTTCTGCACCCCTGTAATTCTGTGTGCAGACCAATTGGCTTGCTTTGACACCCCTTCCATTTCCCCTAGGGATGCTCCCACTGGTTTCTGTGCAGGTCTCTGCTCCCGGCTCAGTGCAGAGCATTGCCCTGCAGTCAACCAGCTGCCACTAGCAATGTGACCTCTACCTCTGTCACACCAATGAGGAGGCCATGTGTTGCTCATGAGGAGGTGTTGTGCTCTCTCCCGTTGACCGACATGGAAGAGCAGCTCTGACAGGCACCCTCAGAGCATATAACTGTGTCCTGATGTGTTGGTGACATGGGTCAGGGGAAGGGTGCTACTCTTAAAATTGCAGTTTCTTACGCAACTGCATTTAGTAGGAGAGTTGGGAATTGGCCTAGCCCTGCTTTTACAAATTAAATGGTGGCCTTTAGTAGGCTCTATCTCAGGGCCCTTCAGAGCCAGGAGATGAGAAAATCTTGGCATGATCTTGTACTTAGAGGAAATTCAGATGGCAGCAGGCCTTGTCTCCTGCTTGAAATAATTATCAACGTTTGATGTCTTCTGTATGGAGGTCAGAGAGATCCTGACAGTGACACAGAATGGGGAGAGGCGCTGCAGCTGCCCTTAGGATACGTGGGTTCTTGAGCCAAAATTTTAGTGCCTTTCGGTCCCAAGGAGGATCTTAAAAGGGATTCATCCTTTAACTCCCTGTACATAATGGTCAATACTCCCTTTGTGTGAAAGCATTGTACTCTGGCAGCTCTCAGGTGGTGCTAGTAAAGCTGACATCTTCTCCAGGATGACTGTGTATGCAGGTTGGTGATTGGGTTTTGCTGGGCTCTTGTCTACGCTTGAGGCTTAGACCTGTAAATGAATTATTGTGTCCGCTGAACTGCGGCAGCTGCCCAGGGGCTCGCTATTACTCACAGCACAGAAAAAGCAGCTTGAGTTGGTATGAGTTGCGAAGTTATAAATCTGGGAGGAAGGAACTGGATTTGTGGTGGATGCAAAACTTGGTGTGAACTCCCAGCTAGGGCAGAAAAAGCCGACGCAGCTATTGCATAGAGGGAATTGGCTCCTGGCTGTGTGGAAAAGAGGAACAAATAAAATGTGACAGAAGAAACCATGTCTTCACCTTGCGAAGAAGGTCAGGGGTAATGAGGTACTTAAAGGAGTTAATTTTAAAAAGTGAATCCAAGCACAAGTCATAACAGGTGACAAGCCTATTTAGGTAAATTAGATGTGGTCCTGTGGGCAAAGCCTTATGATATTTCCCTAGAAGTACTTACAGAATAGACTAAGGCGGCTTTTGCATGATGAGCAGCCACCTTGGAGAACATCTAGTGGAGAGAAATCCCAAGGTTTGATCCCTTGAAATGCAGGGAGAAAGAATGGGACTACAACCAGCCTGTCTAAATAATTTGGGATAAACAGTGAAGTAGTTAGCATTTATCCTGTTCAGGAGGTGGGAGAATATGCTGATTGAAAATCCACCAGTGGGTCTGGAATGTACAGTATCAAGTCAGTCAATGCTGTTGCCTGAAATGATAGGTTGCCTACTGGCTGAGTGGGGCACAATGGATGTCATAGATATTGGCTTAAGTCAGTCTGTGTCACTGACCCAAAACGTCAGCCTTGTAAACAAACAGGCAAGGTGTGTGAGATGGGAAGCATCCCTCATGTGGACCCACAACTGTTTGAAAAGCTATACTCAGAAGGGTTCTTGTTTAATAAGGAGACCCTGACTAGGCTGGGCAGGGGGATATGTTGGGATTTCTAGGGTTTGGCAGCAGGGTAAGTTAGTGCTCTGCTGGGGGGAAGAAAAACATGAGGTAAGCCTTGTGCCTGGAGTGACACCTCTAAGGTGCAGGAAGCAATTAGTGTTCAATTAGTGCTCTCCTTCACAGGTGTTGCTGGAGGACCAGGCTCAGATGTAAATGCAGCCCTTGGAGAAGGATGTGAACAAAAGAGAGTATCCAGGAAAGCTACAGAAATTAAGGTCTTTGGAAATATGGTGTTGGAGGAAGGATGAGAAGAACTAGGACTGTGTAGCCTGAGGAAGAAAAGAGAGAAGAAGGAACTTTATGGTCTTCAAGGATGTACAGTGATGTGCTTCCAGAAGACTGTAGTTATGATGAAGACAGGGAGGGAAGTTGCTTTATAGTTTTCTTTTATACCAGTTAGGATGGTGAAGCAGAAGAGGAGGCTGTCTTGAACGTTTGTTTGTTTGTTGGGGGGGGGAGTTGTGTGGGGGATTTTTTGTTGGATTTAGAACAAATTAGTCAAAAGTCTGTAGATACGGATGAGTTGCAGCTGGCTGTGCCTCAAGCAGAGAATCTCACCACATGACCTGTTAAGGCCCCTTCAAGCCTGACAGTTACATGAAATGTTTGACACCTTGAAAGGCAGCAGTGAGTAGCCCTAGGAATTACACTTTACTGCTGTAGGAGGTGCTGGGAAGACTGGTACTAAAATACGCTGTCTAAATCCAGTGTCAGTCCTCAGAAAAGGATGCTGAAAAATGAAAGAGAATGCAGAAGAGAGTTACAAGATAATCTGAGGGCTGGAGAGAAAGCTTTATGGTGAGAAAGATAAGGAGATCAATCTGTTTATCTAATCAAGGAAAATATTAAGGTGGGACTTGGATAAGCATAAGCATAACATGTCTTATGACTGTGTATCATTAGCTTGGTGTAGGATAGAAATGCCAGGCCATGGGGAGTGGCAAGAAAAACCTGTGGTGAGATGCTGAGGCTGTAGTCACCTTCAGAGCTGTGCAGCCAGCTCTGCCGTCTCCTCTTGCATGGGTGAAGGTCCCTGTCTTCGCCTATTACTGCTTTCCCTGTGCACCCCTTTTCTCTGGCTTTCAGAACTGCTCCTTGTTTGTTCCTCCTGCCTTGGTATCTAAGCCCTCTCCTTGAGACTCCTCTACCTTATGAGGACACACCTCTAGTAAAAGAAAGCCCCAGCTGATATTGGGTGATGCCCTGATAAACCTACGCCTACTTTCTGTGTATGTGTCTCTTGAAACTGTTCCCTGCCTCTCCTTGGCCCAGCCAATTATCAGCTTCTGGTGATTTATAGCATCCCTTCCCTTATGGCACCCGGCTTCTTTGCCTAACAGGAACCTGGGAGCAGCCAGAGCCCACCACCTTTCCAAACTCAGCACCCTGGCTGCTGAAAATGATAAATGAAACCAAATGTTACCCTCACCTCTGGTTTGTGCCAGCCCGCAGTCCAGTGCTCTGTCACTTGCAGCTGCTGCTTTATTTAGGATCATTACACCCATTTTCAGTCCATGAGGTGATATTTCTGCCTTAGCCTGGTGAGCAAACCTTCAGAGGGAGATTGGGTGAGATGCTGCAGCAGATGGCTCACTAAAATCTTGCTACCTCCATGACTTCCCTTTCACCCACTAACGCTGTAATGCTGTTAAAAATAAAGATGATCCAGTGTGCCTGACAGGATGTATCCCTTGTAAATCCCTGCTGCCTAGTGATTCTGGAATCTCTCACTCTCGTATCTTTATGTTCTTTTATCGCCTGGGGTAGGAGGGTAATTTCAAAGCTAGTAGATAGCTCCTGACTATGGTTGACCGTCAGCAGAAAGCAAATGCTTTGATGTGCCTTAAGGAAGAAGAGGAAAAAACCCAGTGTTGCACTCCTTTTTTTTTCGTTTTCTCTCAAATTTTGTTCCATTTGATGGAGTAGGCTTTGGTTTGTAGGAAATAACCTCGGTAAGTGTTTGTGTCTTCCTCTGGGGAGTTAAGTGTTACAGGACAAAACAGCCAGAGTTGTACCAGAAGTCTTGTGGAGTAGCAGCCATGGCTCAAGTTCTCCTCCAATGGGTATGGGTTGAGGGGTGCACCTTCACAAATCAAAGGCATAAAAACATGGTATGGTGGCAGTATTTGAGCCATGTCTATAGGGTGCTTTAGGTGCCTTCCTCAAAAAACCTGCAGCTTCTGCCCTGCTTGATGTGTAGGATTGCCTGTTTCAGTTGCTCTGCTGATACTTTATTTTGGGAAAAATGCTCCTGCTTCTCAGTCTGGTTTTATTCCACCACCTTAAAACACCAAGAAGGAGTTTTGCCAGTATAACTGCACCTCCATCAGCAGACATGCCTGTAGAGACATGTTGATTGCTAGGGTCTTTGCTTCTATGACTGACACAGCTGTGCTAGCAGATGTCTCTCAGGTTGGCTGAGTGTGGAAGATCAAATAGGACCTCTAATTGGAGCTCAGAAATCTAGAGGAGAGAAGAGATGGGGTAATAAAAGTAGAGATGTGCAGTTTTAATGAGCCTGTTTTCAAAATACATGGGAGTGACTGTGTGGAGTGCTGGAAGTGTGTGGCTGGTAAATAGAGAACAAAGCAGGTTTCAGACAGCTTGAGGAGAGGGGGCTTTGCTATTTGGACTGCAGCGCATATGCTTTGTCTCTTGTTGTTTGCGCTGCATTTCTTGGAGCAAGAGAAGGAATTTTTAAACCTGTTTAGTGAAGGTGGACTCCAGCCCATCCAATCAGAGGTGCAGGTATAGCTGTGCTTTGTGGTTGAATGGGCCCATGAACTGGAAACTCCTAGCCAAGTCCTGAAAAGCTACTGCAGGGTGGTGAGTCTATCTAGCCCATAGCAAGGATGCCTGCCTGGTCTTCCCTCTGCTCACCTCCCTACCCCCTGGCTGTTTCCAGCCTGTCAGTCATCTTTGATCAACCTCTAATTGCCTCCCAGCCCACCCCAGCATTTCAGAGCATCCCTTGGCTTGCAAAGTGTTACTGATTGTCAAGCCTGCCCTTCCTACCAACCCTTCCTTGCAGAGCTGGCTCTGGAGACTCCAAACAGAGCTCTACGGCAACACCCTCTCCTCCTACCCCAGTGCTAGGCTTAGCTGCCTTGTTCCTGCTCTGCCTCCCCACTTAGAGGTGTGGGCATTTCTGTGGCCTGTTTTCTCCTCATGAGCCTTGTGCCAGATGGATTTCAGGATCAATGAGGGCTTGAGACTCAAACATAGCTGGAGAAGGTGTTTGGGATTGGGGTGTTTGGGGTTTTTTTTTGTCTGCCTCTACTTTTTTTTAAAGTGTATGTGTTGGCGATGGTGGGACAGGAACTTCTGCCCCATCCTTTGGTAACTCTACAGGCAAGAGGATCCAGGAGGAGGCCCTGCTGGCACACTGCTGCCTGCCATGCTGGGGAAGGAACCTCTCACTCCTTCTCCCATGCTGCAATACCAAAGGCAATAGCCAATATGTGGTTTCTGTGCTCCTAATCCGGTGACTGTGGATGCTGGGGAAAAGAAGAGCAGACCACAAAAAGTAGTCAGGCCAATCTGCTGTCTCTGTTGGGATCCCCTCATAGGGCTGGAGAATAGCCTGGTCCTAACAGAAACCTGGAGCCCTCTCCAGGTAGAAAAGTACTAAAGGAGAAAAGGTGATGTTGGAGACAAGTGGCAGGTAGCAGGAGGCAATGTGTAGGAGCCACATGAGGTGAAGAATGAAGAACCCATGGACGGGGGCACTGAGCAGAGCTCCTTGCAGGTACCTGAAGGTGGATGCTGCCCCCAGACATGACAGGCTGTGCTGGGGCTGACAGGGGTCCCGCGAATCAGTCCATGGGTGGACAGGAAGTCTTTTATTCCTCCTTTCTCACTCCTTGAGACAAACGTGCTGGTCAGTGCCACTCTCCCCTCCCTTGAGGGCAGGGAGCATACCTGGTCCTGAAGAGCCTGAGCTTGGGTGGAAGATGAAACTAGCAGTGACTTCATAAGGTGCACTGCTACCCACCTGGGCATCTTACCAGCTTCTTGGAGTTGACCTGAGCTGGCAGAGGTGGTGGCATGCTTGTGCTCTTGCAGTTATCCTGGCAAGCAGCTGGGAAAAGAACCAAAAAAACATCTTCAGTTTTAATCCTGTGGCTGGTGATGCTCTCAAGCAGGGACAGGACTGGTGTTACTCACCCAGGAGAGGGGTAAATCCAAAAGTCTTAGTGGACAAAGGAGCAGCAGGGCACTGACAGCCCCCCTGCTGCTTCCCCGGACCTTACTGATGGGAGCAGAGGACCATAACTCCAGGACGTACCCTGCACTCCTAGTAACTCAGCAAGGATTTCAGCTGACTAGGTGGGGTTCAGGCAGCAAGAAATACATACTTGTGTGCTGCTGGTACGTTTAATCTGCAAAGTGCAGTATCTTTCTAATTCCCATGAATTAACTACCTGATCTCCTTGGGAGGAGTTACATGTGTTTCTAATGCACAGAAGCAGAGGCACAGAGCTTATCAGCAGCATGCCCATGGGCACGCAGCCAGTTAGGATGGGATCGAGAGCAGAGCCAGGCTGTCTTGTGTCATAGGTCCATGCTGCTTCACTGCTGCTCTCTCAAACGGAGTGCTGACACCTCACCCTGTGACTCGGGGTGGCAGGCATGCTGGAGGCAAGCTGGATGCGTGGTCATGCGTGGTGGGGAGTGACTCAGTGTTGGGGGTGAGTGAATTGGTGCGAGAGGAGCGAGTGGGCTGGGACACAGGTGGGGATGGCTGGGAGCTGTGACATGGACATGTGGGAAGGTAGCAGAGAGAGAGGGCCCATCAGCAGGTACTGAGGTGAGCCAGGGGGATGAAGAGACTGAAGGATCATCCTGGGAATGTGCAGTGCTACTAGTGCCTCTATCTCTGACAGCACATGGAGTGCAGAAGCCTGTATCCCCACCAAGCCCGTAGCTTGTCAGTGTGGACAGCCATGCTGGAGGGATGGCACATGAGGGCAAGCTGAGTGGATGGCTTATAGCCAAAACTTGTGCAGTTCTCCAGCACTTCCTGGGCCCTGTGTATGACAGTGTCCTGTGTTCCTGTTCCTGCAGCTAAGGCGGTGTGCTCCAGGCATGCCTCTGGACCCCAAGCCTTGGCTGAACGCACACTGGGCCCCGACTGATGCTTTCTGGTAAAGCCCCTGACACAACCCTCCCTGTGCGCGTTAGGAAAGGTTAAAAACTCAGAAATTGATCCAGCCTCTTAATGTAAATGTGCATCCTCACCAGCCTGTTTGGGGTTGGTAAGTGCAATGGTGTAGAGGATGGGTCTGGGAAATTACAGAGGGGAATGGAGCCAGGAGGTCCATTACCAGTTTGGTAGGATGGAAAAAGTGTTGCCTATTCAAGGGTAGGAAAGCAATAACATTCTCATAGAGAGGAAAATGTGAGGCTCTAAAAATGAGCCTGGCATTGGGAGATGGCTGGACGCTTCCAGGAGGGAGGAATGGAAAATGTGGTGGTGGCTGTGGGAGGAGTCAAGGACTGGCACCAATTGTGTCCCCTGGATGGGCTTCAAGACTCTGATCTGCCACCATATGGGTGTGCAGTTCAATAACATCACGCGGGGTCTGTTTCCAGCCGCCTGGGAGGGCTTATAGCTTGGACACTAGAGGAAGTCCGGAAAATTTAAGGAGCCCTAAGAGATACTTATTTCTTGCCTTCTGTTGCTCAGGATCATATTACTGGACAGTATCCTGAACATGAGACTGCCACAGGAGGAGCCTGGGGTTGTAACCCCTTTCCCCCAAACCCCACTTGGAGACCTGTAGCTTGTCTCTGCCCACTGCTGAAAGCTGGCACCGTTAGTGCCTCAGCAGTCGGTTGTCCTTGCTTTACACAGCCCCCCCAAATCTGACTCTTCCCAGGGGCACTGTGCAAATACAATGACAGACTGATCATCCAAAGAGGAGGCTAGGTGAGGGTGAGCAGTGGGGGCTGCTGCCTTCCCACCTGCCCGCCAGAGGATGGCCAGCTGTCATGCTCAGTCCCCTGTGGAGATGGGCACTGCCTGAAGAAGCCCTGTCAAAGCATTGTAGCAACCAGCAGCTCTTCATTGAGCTGCTGGAATAGGGTCCTAGGAGCTGTCAGGCTCCTGGAGACCTTGTGTTAAATCTGCTTTTCAACACCTGCTGGCATGCAGTGCTTCCTGAGCCCAGAGCAGGCTGCAAGGAGATGCTTGGCCCATTTCTGTGTGCTGGATCTGATCTCATGCTTTCACAGGAAGTTCTTCCCAGAGCTTAAAGATCTGATGTAAAAAAAAAAAAAAGGCTGAAGTGTGCCCTCAAGTCCACTTGCATTGGAGAGGGAGCAGCAGGTGATCAGCTGTGTTGCAGCACCCAGCCCTATAGTAACCCTCCCACAGTCCCCTCATATTCCCACGACAGGAGAAGGATCCCTTGCTTATGCTCCCTTGACTCATCTCATCCTCTGCTTCCAAAGAGAGGCCTCATGGTGTTGGTAAACAGCCTGTTATAAATAGGAAACTGATGCTATATTGGGAGGAGCCTTCTCTGCTGGTGAGCACTAGTGTGACCTGGGCCTGGAAGCTGTGAGCTTGACTGACAGGCATGCGGAGGCACTGGGCTGCTGCGGGCATGGCTGGAGGGATGCTGCCTGAATGCCAGCTGCCAGGAGGGGGGTAAAACTTGGGACTTGATAGCTGTCACCTTCCTCCAGTTGAGATGGTCCCTGACTCAGGTGAAGGTTTGCCCTGGGCTGTTCTGCAGTGCTCACTGAGGTGCTGGGTAGAAGGCATCAAGTGAGGGATCTCTTTTTGATTGCTGCCTGGTTGCAGAAGCGTGTCCCTATGTCTGCGCTACTTGGAGAGCAAGTGTTAACCCTGAAGTGCTGCTGGGGCTGTGGATTTCTGATGAGCTGCAGTGAATGAGTCAGACCCCAGGTGCATGCATGACGTGGAGCCTAGCAGAGCTGTGTGCGCAGGGTTGATCTTGGAGGTCCCAGCATTGACCCTGATAGGACATGTCACCCTCACACCAAACTCCGCAGTCAGTCCCTGGCAGCCATGCCTGGTGGCTGGCATCACAGCCCCAGAAGAGGCCTGATTTCCGTACACAGAGATTCCTCGGAGGCTTTGACTGCGATGCCAGTTGGGTGGCGTAAGCAGAGGGCAGGGTGCCAGGGGTGAAATTCCAGCCTCCCCGCTTGCTTATGGGGCTGTGGCAGGACTGCCGTGGCAAGCCTTGGGCGTAAACAGGTGGGCAGGGCAGCAGCCCAGGAGGAAAGGCTGCCCTTCTGCATCCCTGTGTTTTCTATTTCAGGCCCTGGAGGAGCTTAGTGGGGCTGCCAGGTTTGCTTCTGGGGACAGCTGGGCATGTTCCCCTCTGGAGGCTAGCCTGGGAGTTGTGTTCCCAGCCCTGGAATCGTAGGGTGGAGCGGGGATGTCCCCACGGCAGGCAGCTGCAATTCAAGGAGGAGCTATGAGTTGACATGCCTAGGATGCATCTCTTGCTAGGGGGGATATTTATGCAGGGGACTGCTGATTTTGTGGCTTTCTCCCCCTTCCAAACAGAGGGGATGACTGGGAGGAAGAAACAGCTGAACTTGCCTGGAAGCTCCTTGGAAAGCTGTGGTGGCTTGGAAAGTACAAACTGTAGCTGAATGCTCTTGCAATTTGAGGAGTGGAGGATAAGCAGCATTGTCCAGCCTTAGTCTGCATTGTCCAGGTTGTGTTTTAAGCATGTGAACCTAATGCTGCCTAGCGCTTTCCTGTGAAATACTGGGCTGGCTCCTATGAGCTGATTAGTATGTGTTGGATGAGCCAGGCAAAAGGCATCCTAGGAACAGTCTGACTGGCATGTGAGATGAGGCTGCGTGGCAGCGCTTTCTCCATTGATAAAAAGGAAAATGCCCTGTAAGAGGCTCATGCCTTATCAGCATGTAGCACATATCTTTCCACACAAAGATCTGAAAAGCAAATGTTAGGAAGCATCTGCTCCATCATGCCTTAATGGGTTTGTCTCTGCCCTTGGCATCTGTAGCTCACCTGCCCCGGTGGGAGTGCAGGAGACCCCAGATAATAGAGCTGCTTGGGGTAACAGTCGTACTCAAGTGCTTAGTGCAGGAAACCTTTACAGAATACTCCATAACAGTGACGGAGAGGCAAAGGCTGTGTTTGTTGTGTGGCAGTGTTTGCCAAGAGCCAGGAAGCCTTGACACTAATATTTATGATCAGTAGTGTGTCTGGCAACAAGGTTCAGGTGAGTCCCACTATGTAAAAATGGGTCAACTAGGATGTTTGAATGTTTGTTGATTTAAATGGGAAAACAAGTTCACCATATAACAGTTGACACTTGCCGAACTACTGTGTTTATTTAACATTTCTTAAAAAGCTTGCTTTCCCCTGCTGCTGTGGATGGTTTGGACACCATGGGAGGCAACTGTGCCAGAAGAAAATGGGAAGTGAGAAGACAAGCTAGGATGACAGGTTATAGTGGTTTAGATATTTGGCCACGAGGTGACTGAAAGACTCTTTGGCCTCTCCAGCTATAAAAGCAAAGGAGTTGTTCTGCAGGGTAAGGAGACCGCAGTACCATTCTCCCTCTGGCTTAGGCCATATCTGTGCTTGGGATGTTACGTTTGGGCACAATATGACTAGAAAGATGCTGTGGGACATCTGCCATGGAAACAGTCAGGGACTGGAAAGGTGTACTTGGAAAGATGCCAGGTGTACAGAGCTTAGCTTAAGGAGAGTGGAGACTTGTGAGGTGTCTCCTGACATCAAGGGATCTTCAATCCCCTTGCTGAGAAAGGAGAGCAGTGTTTTTGGAGGAGCAGCCAGAAACAAAAGTAATGAAATTTAGAAACAGAATCAGGAGGAATGGCGTGCCTTTCAAGGCTGCCAGAACCATTTTCCCCATGAGAAGAAAGCTTTCTGGACTCGGATTGTTTATTTAACCAGTCACTATGAAGTGTACTGCTGGAACCTATTTCTCATCAAAGAAAAATTCTGGTTAAGCTACTTAATCTTTGCTGCCTCTACCCTGAGCTCAACTGGGGCTGGGTTGATAACCAGTGCACATAGCCAGGGTTCAGAGAATGGTCTTGGAAAACACCTGCTGCTTGAAGCAAAGCACAGTGCTCAAGTCTGTCCCTTTTTAGGTAAACACTTCAATTTAGCCATGTACTTAAGTTATGAGGACTGCAGTGAGAGCGTTCCGAGATAACTATGTACTTAGAAGTTTCCCTGAGCAGCGGTGATTTCTTTTGCGTGATGATCCTTGGAGAAATATTTTAACAAACATTAGCCCTTACAGCTTCCAAAGCTAGATTTGCAATGGGAGAAATACTAGGCGGTAACCTCATCTGGGTTATTAATTAGTAATTAATCTCGGAATGCCACAATCTACTAATTGTTTTTATACTTCCATTCCTATGTGTGAGAGACGGACTCTATAATGGCCTTTAATCCAGCGACGTTCACTGACCATTCCTGGCGATGTGCCCCCCCGGCACTCGTGGGGAGAGGACAGAGGTACCAGGCGCATGCGCACAGACTACAGAACATCTCTTTTCCAATATTCTTCTATTTCCCAAAGGCTCTCTCCAGGCTTTCCCTCTTATCCCTGTCCGGGAACGGGAACAGGGGGGAAGGGGGGAGGTTCTCTCTTGTTTTCTGTGTGTGTTGTTATTGGTATATAGATGTATAGTTGTATAGCTGTTGGTATATGGATATATAGGTGTGGATATACATAGAGATAGACCCTGTGTGATCGTTGATATCAGACTTGCCAAACCCTCAGTGCTTTTAATAAATCTATTGATTCTTAAGCGTTGTTTGTGGGTGTGACGGGGAGTGGTCTTCAGCTCTCGATCCCCTGAGGTGGGGGTGTGAGTCGCAGCTTTACCTATCTCGGTCCGCGACATTATGATACATTTGGGAAGGCCAGATAAACTTCACACCTATAAGGAAAATTCTGGAGGAACTGCTTGCTGGTCTGTTGCATTGTATTAGAGGCCTCAGACCCTGTTTTAACGAGCGATTTGTCTTTTCATGCAACGCATGTGGAATGTTGTCCTTATGCAGAAATGAGGTGTGGAATAGCATGACTGCCCTCTCCAGCATGTGAACCAGCAAGAACAGTTGTATTGTCTGAAGGTACCCTGATTGTCTTTGGGGCTCTCTAACTCCTTTTTATTTGGGTGTAGTGCCCCTCGTGCGCACCTCTGTGATACTGCACTTCACATCAGTCTGTACAGTCAGATGCCTCTTCCATGGAAGGGAAGCAGCCAGGAATCATAGAATCACAGAATCCTAGGGGTTGGAAGGGACCTCGAAAGATCATCTAGTCCAACCCCCCCTGCCAGAGCAGGGTCACCTAGAGCACATCACACAGGAACTTGTCCAGGCGGGTTTTGAATGTCTCCAGCGAAGGAGACTCCACTGTCACTCTCACAGTAAAAAAGTTTTTCTGATATTCACCTTGAACCTCCTATGCTCCAATTTGCACCCATTAGCCCTTGTCCTATCACTGGTCACCACTGAGAAAAGCTTAACTCCATCTTCCTGACACTCACCCCTTACATATTTGTAAACATTGATGAGGTCACCCCTCAGTCTCCTTTTCTCCAAGCTAAAGAGACCCAGCTCCCTCAGCCTTTCCTCATAAGGGAGATGTTCCATTCCCTTAATCATCTTTGTGGCTTTGAGCTGGACTCTTTCAAGCAGTTCCCTGTCCTTCTTGAACTGAGGGGCCCAGAACTGGACACAATACTCCAGATGTGGCCTCACCAATGCAGAATAGAGGGGGAGGAGAACCTCTCTTGACCGACTAACCACACCCTTTCTAATGCACCCCAGGATGCCATTGGCCTTCTTGGCCACAAGGGCACATTGCTGGCTCATGGTCATCCTCCTGTCTACCAGGACCCCCAGGTCCCTTTCACCTACACTGCTCTCCAGCAGGTCAGCCCCCAACCTGTACTGGTACATGGTGTTTCTCTTCCCCAAATGCAAAACTCTACACTTGCCCTTGTTGAACTTCATCAGGTTTCTCTCTGCCCAACTCTCCAGCCTGTCTGATTTCTTAGTGGAAACCTTAGGTGTGCTTTGGTATATCCTGCCAATGCTGTGCTGTGTGCTGGTACCCGTGTCCAGTGGAGGGTTAGAGTTGTGGGTACAGGGTGACCTTCAGACTTCAAGGCTTCATGCAAGGATGGAGACACAAGGTTAGAGATTAGATTTACCCCAGGCTTGGGGCACCTGGACCCCAGCCATCAGTGCTGTCACACTGTTTTCTCTTGGCATTAGAATTCATCTGTGGAAGTAGAGAGTACAGGAGACTACTTTGGGAGGGGGAGGTTGTCTCTGGAAACATGGCCAGAATAAGTGATGGGTCTTGGCTGTCAATGACACATAAGGATCAAGGCTGAAGGGCATAGCCTGGCAGCAGAGGTGGTGGGATGGAAGCAGTGTCATTTCTCTCAGTGTAATCCCTCTTGGGGCTGCAACTGTGATCAGGCAGTTCCCCACTGATTTGCACTCAGTTTAGGGTGGTGCTTTCCATGAAAAGCAGTCTCCAGGGGCCCAGGATGCCTTACAGCAGCTGCAGACCATCATGCTTAGCTGCTCCTGGGTGTTCTTCAGACCCAAGCCCATGGGAAGCACGCACTGCTTTCCTTTTAGTGCCACAGCCTGGAGGAACAGAGGCCAGGAGGTGCTGTGGCTGCCTGGCAGGCATGCCTGAGGGGACTGCCAGGTATCCAGTTCTTTTGTATGATGCTGTTCTGTCTGGGCAGGAGGGCCCTTCCTGACTTCACCTCCAGCAGCCCTTGGTGCACAGTATTTCATGTGCTCTACATTGCTTCTGGGGTGACCTCCAAGCCCTCTCCTTCATGTCAAGTTAGGATTTCAGTAGTCTTGGCAGGTGGCTTCACCTGCTTCAGCTGGGGATGCAGGCAAGAGGAGCCCAGGTTACCAACTGCAAGTTTTTCGTGGACTTCTGTGGTTTGGTATTTGCTCTTGTGGAGCTGTGCTACGTGGATAAACAGTGACTCAGAGCAGCTTTGCCCAGTTAAAGTACTGTTTCTTTGTTTGTCCTAACATTGAGATATAGTCCAGATAGCCTGAGGTTTGCACTGCTGCATCTTACCAAAAATTCTGTACCCTCCTCCAGGTCCAAGTAGCCACTTTTATCTTGCACACCTTTATCTGTGGGTCTGAGAGCCAGGCTGCTTGCCTTGAAGTACCACTTTGGTATTCCTGGTCTTGGCTGGACACTGTGCCCAGTGCCCAACCGGCACTTTGTTCCCTGTGTTCCCAAGCCAGGCCCAGCTTCTCTTGCCAAGCTCCACAGGATGGAGAGAGAACATTGAAAAGAAGAGCCCGATCAGCATCTCTCAAGTGCTGGTGGCTGGCCGGGAGCCCGGCATCCCCAGCCTGGTGAATGCAAGTGACTCCTGGCTGCAGACCCTGGCCCTGGCAGCCAAAGGCAGGCACAGCTGCCCTGAAAACTCAAAAAGAGGTGTTCAACCCTCATTCTTCCCAACAACTAAAGATCACTGGGGAGCTGTCTCTAGATTAGATCCCTCTGGCAGCATCAGAGCAAACATCCTGCAGAAGAGGAATTGGGATGTCTCTGGTCACTGATACGCTGAGGCCCAGCTGTTCTTTCTTTCTCTGCAGCACAGATGAAGGCCTGGGGGCATGGACAGTCTCAAGGCTGTGTTTAATGTCCATCTCACTCTGCCATGACCCTTTATTTACTCAGTGCCTAGCAGGAGCTTCAAATTGGTCTCTTGCAGCATCTACCTCTCTTGTTGTGGAGTTCAGTAGCTGTTAGGACAGAGTGTGTAAGGGGAACTGTGTGCTGTAAAGCCTCAAGGTTTTTCCAGTGTCAGAGTGTCCTAGTTTGGACACCTTTGTGGCCAAGGTTGCTCTTGGTTGTACTGGGTGCTGTGCCAGCCTTGTGCGTAGTGCCCTGGTGCTGTGCCATGGGTTGGGCCATGCTGCTGTTGCTGGAGGTGTGACTCCTGTCATGATTTCCCCAGCAGATGCAGAATATCTGTTCCTAGATGTTCTATGACTTTCCTGGCTCAGTGGCCACATCCAGCCCTCTTGCTGTGACAGCTCTTTACTGATGTCTGATGTTGTTGAGAAACAATTGACTTCTTTCCTTCTCCTGCTCTGGCTGCCGAATCTCTTCTCAGCGTGGAGTCGAAAAGGGAGCTCAATTCTGCCTGCCACGGGGCTGTGATTACACTGACCTTTGTTGCTTGCCTGTGCTGTGGGTCCTTTGTAGACCAACCCTGCAAGGGAAGCGCTCCCCTAAGAGTGCTGTAAGAAAGGTGAGGAAAAGGCAAGGACATCCCCAGACTGAAAAATGTAAACACTCGGAGCTGCAGTCTGCTTAAGGACCTTTGAAAAGGATCAGCCTTTGTTATAGGAAGGGCGCAGGTGCCAGGGTTTGGAGTAGATGTTCCTGTTGTAGGAGCAATGCTGAGAGGCTGCTCCTGTTGAAGGTCATGCAGCATCCTGGCTGCTTGCCCCCCAGTGCCCACAAGGGAAGGAGTTTCCCTCTAGGCTTCCTGGTTTTACATACCCTGTGTTTCCTGCCGAGCTGGTGGGCTCCTCCCCACTACTGCCAAGCTTCCCTGCCTTCCGATGTGAAGGGGAGTTTTTCTGTGTGCTGCTAAGTGTCATCTCCAGGAATGCTGCTCTAAGCAGCCCATGCACCAGCTTTGCCATTGTTCCTGAATTTGATGCAGGGTTTCAACTTTCCTGGGTCTCTATGGAGCAATTGCTAAAAGCAGGGCCATGAAGCTGTTCTGCAGTACCATCCAAGAGAGATACTGCCCCAACCCTGTGCATGCTGAATGTGGTGGTCTCAGTGCTTAGGACAGGACTGGGCAAGAGAGAAGGTTATCTCCAATAACCTCTGAGTGAGCAACTTGCATACTGCAGAGTAAGGAGCAGGGATTCTTCCAGGGCTAACCCAGTTTGGTATCCTACCAGCCCCTGGTGAGGAACTGGCTTTGGAGCCCTGAGAGGTGGCTTGGACAACTCTTGAGATGCTCCTTGCCACTGCATGGTGACTGGAATCACCAAGGGTTTACTTGGTGGGAAGTGCTGACCACACTGTGTAGGTAAGCGATTGTAATCATGCCCAGTGGACAAAATTCCTGTGTGTGAGTACTGTGCTGCAAGCAGTCTGCTGTCATGCAGAAGGAAGAGAAAACAGTCAATGTGACCTTGAGAGACTAGCTGAAAAACCTGGTTTTCTGAGAGACACACATTGGCTTCACTCAAGAGGAAAAGCC
The DNA here is from genome assembly GCA_020745705.1 of Hemiprocne comata. Classification (NCBI taxonomy): domain Eukaryota; kingdom Metazoa; phylum Chordata; class Aves; order Apodiformes; family Apodidae; genus Hemiprocne; species Hemiprocne comata. The sequence goes on from CM036588.1 coordinate 42,952,271, forward strand.
GGGTGCAGGTGAGAATACCCAGTCTGTGACAACTGGTAGCAGACAGATATGGGGCATAAGGGAAGGAAAGTATGTTAATACTCCCCTATGCACAAGAGGATTAAGATCAGAGATAAAAAAGAAGCTCTAAGGTGAGGTGAGCTTACTGATAAACAAAGGAAAAAGGGATGAGAGCTTGGAGAGGTGCAAAGCTCCCACTAAAAATGCACACCTGTGCAAAACACACGAGATGGCATTTGGTCACTTAAACAGAGGGCAACACTGAAAAATTCAGAGTAAATAAAGGATCATCGGGGAGATTAGTCCATGCTTCAGCCAAGCCAGATATTGTACACCTGAACAGCTCTCTTTAACAGTGCTTGAAAACTGAAGTGATATTTCTGCAGTAAAATATAAAGATATATTTTATATTTTTATATGTATTTCTAAATAGTCACTCTATTTATAATTTATGTATTTATATATTTATAAATAGTCACTCTCACCTAAAGAATTAAGTCTGGGAGAGCCAACCTGGTGTGGGCCCATAGATGTTTTGAAAGGGAAGTGCAAGTCGCATAAGCACTGTTAATAGACATGCTGCAGATGACCAAGAAGGCAACCCTTGAGGAACATCCCATGTGCTACTGGAATCCATAACCGAGAAGATGAAAACCACTGGTGTTGAGAGATGGTGGAATCCCCATCCTTGGGTTTCTTAAATGTCCATTAGGAAATGGTAGCATTGCTACTGCTGGGTAATAGAACAGGAAGCCCTTTTTTCTGGGACTTGCTCCCTACCAGGGTTTGGTTGCCATATGTCCACTGCTCTGCAGAATACACAGTGTGAAGTCCAGTGACTGGTCAGTCTTGCTGCTCAACTTATTTATGTTGTGTTTGCTGTATCACTACCAGCATATGTCTACAGGAAACAAGGGAAGCCAAACAGTAAGCGGTATTTCTTTATAGATTATAAAGTACAAGCTGGCAGACAAACTTGATTTCTATCTGATAGATGTACAGGCCAGGAGCTTGAAGGGAAAGTGACAGGTAGATATATTTGGAACTAAAGTGTTTGATTCAGTGACTCATGAAATGTAACACTCAAAACTTATTGCAAATCAGGTTGGCTGTGACTCTGCTGTGCAGACTGAGAGCTGATTGGCATGGAGAACTGGTGGATAGGTTTGGGCTTCCTCTTCATGATGGAGGAGGAGATGGGCCCTTGCTGTGGGCTAGAGTGGGACATATGGATGGGAACCTCAGGGTGTCCAGGTGGTGTCAAGAGGGGCTGGGGTCCTCTCCTTTGTGGTGCAGAAATGCCGAGTGCTGTGGCTGTGTTGGTTCCTTATAGACAGACGGAGGCAGTTGGGCTGCCTTGCTGGCAGCAGAGTCACAGCATGGTGTTGCGTGGGTGCTGCTATTCCACCAAAGCTCCCTGGATGTGAAGGGGACAACCTCAGCCCTTCTCTGACGGCCAGAAAGGGATGGACACCCCTTGCCCAGGAGCACTCAATCCAAGGGGGTGAGAAAATTTGGGCAGGAGAGCAGCAAGATGTCATGTGGAAGCAAAACACAGAGCTGGAGAGACCAAAGAGCCATTAGGTTGAGGATGGATTAGCCAGCATGAACCACAGTATACCAGGGTTTTGAGCCATGGTACAGCCTCTCTTGGCATGGTACATTATGTTCAGGGCACCATATGACTTGAAAGCGCTACCAACAGATTGGAGGGAGTTTCTATAAGAAGAGGCATAAACAAGACATAGCTGTTTGGAGCTAAATCCGTATCACTTGGCAAGGCAGTTTCCAGTGGGCGAAGGCAGCATGAAGGGTTTTGCTGATATTCAAAGCCAAGGTTTTGTTATTGACTATCCTGGATGATCTTGGAAAGGACAGAGTTGTGAAATGGGTAGATTCTCCAACCTTCATGGAAGCTAGCACCCAAAATCTCTTCTTATTGAAAATCATGGATGAGAAAATAACCTCCAAGGAAGAACGGGGATTATGCAGCCTAGTCAAGGGAAGACCGTCAAGATGAAGTCGTAGAAATTAAATGGCTTGGTTTCACCTGAAACTTCAAGAATTCCCTGATGCTGAAATTCCTGAGCTTGCAGTGGTTTTTCCCAGAGAAGGTTGTATGAAGAACCCATTTCAAGCCTTTGAAACAAAGGAGCAGCCTGGTATTGAGCTCCAGGAAGTAAGCAGAGGTCTACAAAATGTGTGTTCCTTCAGGATCACCCTCTAGCAGTTTCAGGACAGAATGTCGGGAGGAGCTCCCCCTCCTTCTGGGTGGAGGAGTCATACTTCCTCCCTATTTTGCTCATGAAGTGACCTGTGTAGGTCTCAGCTGCCTTTAGGAGAAAGCCAAACCCAAGTTTCTCATGGATGTCACAGCCTAGTTCCATCCCTGCCAGGCACTGTCCCAGTGCAAATGAGTCAGTTGTGTGGTCATTGTGCCTACAGCTGTGCCAGGAGCAGGACCGGGGGATCCTGAGCAGCGGGATGTACACAGCCAGCAGTACACAAGCTGTCACAAAGCAGGGCTCTGACCACCACAGGGCCAGGGGCTGGCTGTGACAGTGGCAGTACCTGCCAACACCAGGGCTGGGAGCTGATACACACACAAAAGGTGTGATGCCCTTTGCCGGTAGGGCCTGATGCAAAGCCTTTGGACCCAGGGCAAGGGTGCACTTAGGCTTGGCTTCTTCAAAGCAAAAACTACCAGATGAAAGCTTTTGAGGCCCAATGTCCGTTTGGCTGGCTCATACAGAGAATGAAGCATGCAGGGGGCTTTGTATGTTGACTGGAGAAGATGGAGAGAAGGCAGAGAGATGCAGGGCTTTGGCAGGCTCTCCTCCTTCCTGGTGATACAGGTCTGATCCCTGTTGTATGCTTCTTGGTGCTTTGCCCAGACTTGTTTGAAATACACCAGTAGCACATTTGCTTCTTGATCCTTTTTGCCTGGGCCTGCAGATCATGTTCCTCCTTGTTGCACCCAGCATGTCAGCACTTCTGCAGCCCTCAGCTGCCTGAAAGCCCCATGCCAGAGCTGAAGCATGGTATGGGACAGCTTTCCCACTGTTTTGTCTGCAGCAAGTGTGCCGTTTACCCCTTTTCTTTGCTGCTGTACTCTAGGAAAGGCTTTCAGCTAATTTGCAAACCCCTTCTCCATCTCTCTGCTGAAGCTTTTCCCTGCTTACTCACCAGGAGTCGGTCTCTCCTTCCTGTGGTCTGTTAGTGGCTGCAAGCAGCTTGCACAGAGCTCTTCTGGGCTTCACCATTGAGGTGCAGGTAACATAGGTGGCTGTTGGAGGGTGAAAAGGCTTCCTCAGCCATGAGTGCCAGCTGCTGCGTGAGGATCCCCAAGTGCCCAGTGCAGACAGGTCTGTGTTGGCCTGGCAGGTAGGGGCTCAGGGTGGCAGGTCCTCTGGTCACAGGGTGGATCATCCACGGTGAGACCAAGGGAGCTTGGGAGACCAAGCAGACCCCAGAGGAGCAGATCTTCAAAGTGTAGGCCATGCCCTCAGCGCCCTCTGGGGCCAGGAACCAAAACTCACCTCTCCAGCTTGAGTGTTGTGTCCTAGAGATTTAGCAAGTCCGGGGTTGTTTTGTTGTTTGTTTTTTTAATCTGGAAATCTCTAGTCTCCTAGGCCCAGACCTGCTGGTGTCCTGCTGCCTGTCTCCATGCCTCTAGCCTGTTGTGAGACTATTGCATTTCCATTAATGAATGCATCTCTACCAGAGCACAATCTCGCTGTTCTAATTACAGATTGGCATTATTAACATTCACTGGTGAGAAAACAAATGAACATAGCTTGTGTGCTTACGTCATTCTGTCTGCAAGCACAGGGATATGCTTTGATTTATATTTTTATGCAAGAGTGTCTCAGGCCACCTCCTCACGTCTGGCTGACATCAATGGTGTGGCTGGAAGAACTCAGCTACACACTTGCCCATGTCAATAACATCTGTCTGCCTCTAAGCCAGCTATCCAGCTTCTACATCACTCCTGCCCAAGTCCCAGCAGAGTGCTTTTTCTTTTTTTCTTCTGGTTCCAGGGGTTTGGCAGAGGATATGAGCACTGGGTGTGAGGGACAGAGACTCCAGGATGAGCTGGAGAGAAGAAGGGAAGTGCTTCACTTGGGAGGGCCTGCTGTGCTATTTTTACTGTGTGCCCCAGCCACGCTGGGCCACAGCAGAGTTCACTGGGGGGCAGGCAGCCTCCTCAATGCAAGGTGCTTCCAGGTCCCCTGCTCCTCAGGACTCTGCTGCATATCATCCTCTATCCAGGCTGCGGGCTGACTCCATGAGCATCCCAATGCAAGCTCTTTGTGGCTGTCCCTCAGGCTGCAAGTGCAAAGGCATATCATCCCAGCCTTCCCAGCTTCATACTGCCTTCTTCCCTCTTTCCCTCTGCAATGGACAGGTGGGAGCATGGAGATTTGCTTGGCTCCCATGTGGGTGCTCATCCAAGAGGAAAACCCAGTGAGCTGTGCTGACCTGCAGGCCAAGGACAAAGGCAAGGAGGAGAGAGCCCTTCCCTGCTGGATCTGCTAAGCCCTGAAGAGCAGCGGTTCCCAGGGCTGCATTTGGGCAGGGTTTGGCAGGCAGAAGCTGGGCTGGAGCACTCAGTGGGGTGTGCCTTAGGGACTTCAGCTAGGAAGTGGGTCATCTCCTCCTGATACATGGAGATAGAAACATGGGGCACGTGTGGACATGCTAGTCCTATGGGCAACATAGAGGCTCTGGTGCATGGCAAGGAGCAGGCTTCTCTGGGATTGGGGGAAGCAGAGTCACTGCTGTTCATAAAGAAGGAGATGGAGTCCAGTATTGCTGAATAAGAAACAACAATTATTTTTGGCCAGTTTTTCTATGCTGTCCTTGCTGTTTTGGGGAAGTCAGCAGTAAATGTGCAGAGTGCAGGAGTGGAAGGCTCCAGGGCTTGTGTGGGACCTGGTTTGTTCTGCTCTTCCTGCTTCCTTGACCCTGCTGTGTGCTGTGGTGGGAAGCCATGCTAGCATCCAGGAAAGGGCTGAGGGCCTTGGGCTGGTTCCCACTGCTTCAGCCCTTGCAATAGCTTCCCACCAACTCCCAGGGCCCTGACTGTCTTGATGAGCAGGAGCTTAACTGCTGTTAGCATCACAGCCCAGGCAGAGCCAAGCTCACCCTATCCTACATCCCACAAGGGGAAGAAGGGACCAGGAAAGGCACCTTTAACCATGTCCCCCTTCCAGTACAGCACAGCCTGCATGATCACTGGGGCTCTTACCTGCTGTGGCAGCATAGGTATTAAGGAGGCACTCAGCATCCTTCTCCAGAAGCATTGGAACAGAAAGCTTTACAAAACCATCTCTGCTGTGGGTGGAGGCAGGGCATAAGGTGTGTGCTTGGGGAGGGGCGTGGTTGTTGCTGGAGAAGTCTCCTTTTCCCTCCTGCACGGCTATGCTGCTGTGGCACAAGACTGTGCTTGCTGAGAGCACTGTCTTTCCTCCCTTCCTGTGCTTTGCTTAAAATACTGCACCTGATGTCAGCTGCCTCCAGGACCAGCCCTGCACCTTGCAACACAGAACATGTTGCAGCATGCACTACCCAGTCGAGGGCAGGGGCAGAGGGTCCCCTGGAGCAGCCATCAAGAACCAAGGTGCAAGCTGAGTTTGAGGTCTGCCAGGTTCATGGGTTACGCTGTGCCTGGCAAAACCAGCCAGCCTTCTCCTCAGCTGATAGGTTCCTAGCAAGGGCCTTCAGATGAACAATGCTAGGTAGACACTATGAATTGAGCCTGCAGAGATGGTCACCAGGCTTTTCGTCAGTTGCCTAATTCATGTTGTAAATCCCAGAAGCTGGGCACCTTGGTGAGTCTGACCTGAAGTGATGTGATGGCAGGTCACCTCTAGCCTGCAGCCAGGTGTGCTGGCAGCTGGGGGAGCTGGAAGGGCAGAAGTGCTCAGAACATCTCTGCAAGCTCTCCCAGCCTTCCCACGCACCTTCCCAGAAGCACCTCTGTTTTTTGGGAGTCCCTTATGCTCACTGGCAGGAGGCTTCATACCCCAGGGATGGTGCTGACTGCCACTGTGCCACCTGGCTGGGCTGATGAAAAGGCAGTGTAACCCATGGGCATGTGCCACAGCTTTTCCATTATGGAATGTTCTGGCCAGGTTACTGGAGAGGCAAGGAAGGCTTATGCTTAGTCCCTTCCAGTCCATCCTCAAGGCTTAAGAACAAGTACATCACAGTCTCTCTGTGAAATGTGGCTTAACTTACCCATAGACCTGCAAAGTTTGTCTTGAATATGCAATGGTGTTTATAAATAATAGTTATGATAGCATCACGGACAATGTGAGCATATGAGCCTCATTTCTTTTAGAAAGATGACTGGAAAATGAGGCTATAAAACATGCAGGAATAAGGTAAACAGTTTGGTCTCTGCAGAGGAAAATCATACTTCCCTGGTCTGTTGCAAGTCTTTCAGTACTTCAGTAAAATGTTTTACCAGCTTGTGTGATTTGCTTGGATGCTCAGCAAACCTCAGATATTCCTCACAAAACACTTAGTAGGACTGTCCACTGGAGGAGACTTAAAAGAGTCCTGGATCAAAAACTGTCTAAGGGTCAACAAAGCAAGGATAGGACTGAATGAGCAATTTCAGTGTTACAAGTAGAGAGGTGAGGTCCTTTGCTATTAATGACCCAGAAAAGATAATGTGCAGCAAGGTACCCAAAATCTCCAGATACCCTGAAGCTGTTCAGATTTGTGAAGATGAAGCAACTCCAAAGTGACGCCAAGTGAAGTGGTGTGAGGTGAGGAGAGAGTGGGTACCAAGAAGTGTGGAACTGACTGTATTGGAAGGAATTATTTGTTCTGGGACATAGCTGGCTTCTAAATTACCATGACTACTGAGGGCCACAGCATTACAGGCCATTTACCAAGATACTTTTCCTCAGTATGCTAGGATGCCTTTGGAGAAGTAAATCATGCTCAGCTGCACAGGCAGTCATGTAAGGAGAGATGCTAAGAGCATCAGGATGCTGTTCTGGCAGTCAAGGTCATTTCCCTACAGAATCACAGAATTACCCAGGTTATTCTATGCGGTTCTGGTCACCTTTCTGTAGGCTCAAAAAAAGAGGATATACTGGGGATGTGTGGTGAGAGTGGTTAGAGCTGCAAGACACCTTGTGTCATGGGAAGGAGAGGGCACTTAGCAGCAGTGAGCTTAGTATGTCTAGAAAAAGCAAGGGCTTTTATTCTTTGCCTATTCTCACTATGCAAGGAGAACTAAAGGCTGTGGAGTTGCAGTGGGATCATAGTCTTTTACTCAGTATCTGGAACTCATTGCTGCAAGATACCATTTACAACCTAAAAGTTTACAATATTCAAAAAAAGAGGAATGAGAGGTATTTCTCTTTGTAGTGAGTCCACCTAGACTGGCACTTTGGAGGTAAAAACAGAAGGGTGTAACCATTCACACTCACTTTCCTTTGGTGAGTCTCATCCCATCATTTTTTCCCATCCTTCTCCTGGCGCTTCTGAGTCTCTCATTAATCCATGGTGAATTGTCCTGCCTGGCTCCCAGCTGGTTCCCAACTGTGATCTTGTATCTTGGCTTTCTTCTGCTTTTCTACTCCTCTTCTCTGCTTGCAGCAGCCCTGGTACAGTTCCATACCTGTGAGTATCTCTCAAGAGGCTGCTTGGTGGCTTTTACAATTTGGCTGACCCCCCTCAATGCCTGGATGCAGATGAGTTTTTGCTTGTTGTGGTGCCCTATGTCTTTAGTGTTTCTGTTGGTTTGCAGCTGTGCATCCATACTAGCTGAGGTGGGAGGGATCACTTTGAAGCCGAGCTCTCTAGGACTGCAGCGAATGGTTTAGTGGTCGCTATCCAGCCAGTGTTGTGCTGCCATGCTGATAAATCTCTGCAGCCAGGTGGGAGATTGCCAGGATGTGCCCATGAGCTGGAGGGAAGTGCCTTGTGGCCTGTCTCCTAATGTCACCATCCAATGAAGAGCTAGAAGGGCAGGGCTGATGGCTGGTGACGTTTCTGGGACAAGAGGCTGAAACCAGCACAGGGTAATGATGGTGGCAGCTTTCTCGTGCTTTGGGCAAGTGGCTTCTATTTTGCCCAGTCTACCAGGATGGCATTTCTGGGCTTGGTAAGCAGCCCCTGAGCATTGTCCAGCAGTGATACTGTGCCAGCCAGCACTTTTTTGTAGATTAGGATGGTAGTGAAGGTTTTGGGGTGGTTGGTGGGTGCAGGATAAGAAGGGAGTTTTGGGGATTGGCAGCCTGGGAAGATCTTTCTATCTGTAATCACTCCTTCCTTCTGCAGCTGGTGGGGTTTGCTCTCCCCTGTTCCACAAAATAGTTGTGTTTCTACTGTCTATTTGTTGTTTCTAGACCATCCCAGTGATGCTCAGTTTGCATTTATCCATTGCTACCATGGTCTTCTCTGTGTTTCCCCTGGAGCTGCTCTACCCAAGTAGAGAATGTCCCCATGTCCACACAGTGATGCTGCACTGATGCTGATGCAAGCCCAGCTGCTGGTCTTACAGCAGTTTGTGGAGGGCACTGAATGAAATAAAATATTTTATAAGCTAAATAGTAGAGCCTAAGCCTCCTCTCTGCCCTCAGTGTGGTTGCGTCAAAATGCATCCAAGTCAGAGGAAAGCAAGAAGACAAGGAGGACTTGTAACCAGCCCCTGATGGGTGCCCTGGGAGTGGGGGGCTGAGCCCTGCAGTAAGCACAGGGTGGTGATTCAGCCTAATAAAGCTAATGGCAGGCAGCCAGGCAAAGGAAATTGTGGGATCATGATGCAGCAACTGTCCCGTAGCAGTTTGTTTCCATCATCCATATGTGACTTTGTGTCCCCACCTCCTTACCCTTTCATGATTTCCTGTATGTAAACTTTCTCCCTGCTGAGGGGAAGGGGCTTGAGACACTGTGACCTCAGGAAGAGGAGCAGTCAGTGAGAAAGAGGCACACCTAAATGGTGCAAGAGTGGGGGAACAAGGAAGAGAGCTCTTGGACTCTGTGTGCTGGGACCACAGCTGCTGAAGCACCTGGGCTCTTCCAACACCCCAGCAAACTCAACAGGGTTCTCCAGATTATGTTGTCCCTGGACAGTGGTTCCCAGGGGAATCCAGTAGCGCAGAGTAGCCTGAGATAGCAGGCAAGGCTGGGTCCTAATACCAACAGGGCTACGCTGTCATCCAGCTGGTGTGTGTCTAACCAAGCTTTTCTCTCCTTTCCCCAGGGAAGACGATGAAGCTGTAGAGATGCTTCCCTACGTGATTGCCACCCTTGGCTCAGCAGGGGCCACCTGCAAAACCTCCACATGCAGCAACAGCACCAAGGACTACTGCTACAGTGCCCGCATCCGCAGCACTGTGCTGCAGGGGCTGCCCTTTGGTGGGGTGCCTACCGTCCTAGCCCTTGACTTTATGTGCTTTCTTGTAAGTCTACCTACCATTGTTTCAACAACTTGCCACCTCATTAGCTGTGAAGGCATGACTGTGGTCAGGCGGTTAGAGTTAAGGACCCCAAATGCCATCCCTTGCTTTATGGCCCTGATTGTGTCCCTTGGCCACTGTGTGCTTAGCCATTATTGACTTAACTCAAATACCACCACACTGACGCCATGGAAAGGGTGTTCGAATTTTCCTAAGTATGTGAGTCAGCTTAGGTCAATCTTGCATCCCAAAACTCCTGCTTATGTTGCCAAGTCCCTGCAGCTTTACCCACCCAAAAACTTTGCTCATTCCTCCTTAGGAACTGCAGGACCACAAATGCTGAAGCCAAAATCTCACCTTCTTGGGACCTCAGGGCCTTGTGATCCTGTGGCTGGCTTAGCTACTGTGTGTTGTATCCTGGACGTCTGCCTCCCACAGCCATCCAGATAGCCTGATTTTAGCAGCCCTGGGGAACTTTTGCTGTTCCATGGCCTCTGTGTGCTGTTAGCTGAGCAGTCCTGTCCCCTGCTACCACCCTATTCCTGTGGCTCTGCACACAGAAGACAAGGACAGAGCTAGATAATGCCTCATCTCACAGCTCACCCTTTGCTCTCTTCCAGGCACTGTTGTTTGTCTTTTCAATTTTGCGTAAAGTTGCTTGGGACTACGGACGTCTGGCCCTGGTGACTGATGCTGACAGGTAAGCATGGGAGAGGGGCAGGAAAAGAAAGCATGAGTTGGGTGGAAGAGACAAATCCCCTGGCGTGTGCCAGAGGCAGCTGGAAAGGAGAGGCAAGCACGTCAGTTGGATCCCCTGAGTTCTAGGAACAGGAAAAATCCCTGCTTACCAGCTTTTCTGTTACAGCATCCTTCTCCCAATACCAGGGAGTGGTTCCCATCAGCCCTATGTCACTTATGGCCCCTACAGTGATACAAATTGTGCAGGGTCCCCTACAGAGGAATAGTACATAAAGGGTAGGGAGGAAAGAGGAAAAGAGGTCACAGGAAGGGTGAGGGCTGCCACTGTGAAGGCTTTGTTAAACCTCTGAAGGTGTCTTTGTGACTCTGCTGGATGGAGTTATCATTAAGAGCACTTGACAGTGGTAGGCTGTGTTTCCAGGTGGGCGATTTCTCATGCAGCAGGCAGAGAAGGCAGGTAAACCTGGCCAGTGGTGTGAGTGTGCACTGTGTGTGAGCACAGGGAGGGTGAAGCAGGGACCTGCACTGACAGTTAAGAGAGCACTTGCACTTGCCCAGGGTAAATATGGAATTCACTCCCACTAGTTAATTGTCCACCAGGTGAAAGAAAGACACAAGCCACTAGATGCTTCTGTTTTGGCAAGGGGCACAGAGGAAGAGCAAATTGCTGGCTCACCCCCTCCCATGCCCTGTGCTGAAGCAAGCAGGAGGTGGAGGAGCAGTAGGTGCCAAGTGTTCACTGCTGTGCCAGTGTGAGTTTAGGTCGTATCCCAAGTGCTGACAAGTGGATCTGGGTATGGGTCCTTCCTGCCTAATGCAGTCGTGGACTACAGCATCTGTCAGCAAAAGCTGGGGCCTGTTGGGGATGGCAGCTCCACAGCAGAGATGCTGTTGTTGTGTTTGCTATCAGCAGCATGAAGGACAGTAATTATTTTTCTCCCAATGCAGAACATGAAACTCTCCTTGATTAGGCTAGAAGGGTTGTGTGGGTAGTTCACCTCTCTCCAGAGGTGGTTTGCTGTGCCTGTGGTGCTTTGTCACATGCTGGAGGCAAAGTGTAGCTTCTGAAGGCTGGCTGTGGTAGGTTCTTCTTCCCCTTAGTCAGCTCCACAAGCTCATAGCACCCAAAGGCTTAGATGGGGCTGAGCTCCAGCCTCTTTTGTTTCTTTGATGACATAGATTCAAGCAAGCCACTCTTGAGCACTCCCTGCACAGCAGCGGAAAGAGTAACAGCAGTTTTCTTTCAGCACCAAACCGGGAACTCTCCTGGTTTAGATAAGTGGTCCTGGATAGCATTAGATAAGCAGCTGTGTCCCTGTGGTTGCTCTGCCCCTCCTTTCCTGACCTGGTTGGGGGTATTAGCAATGCAGGGGCCTTGGGAGAAAGTGAGGAGTAGGGAATAGCTGCATGAGACCTCACTGGGGAGAGGGCAGCAGCTTCTCAGGGTTAAGGTATGTGAACCCAGCTGCTGACTGGTAGCTATAGGGGCTGCACGGCTCTGGCCTTCAGTGAGGAGAGAGGGCTGGCCCTTCTCAGGTGTGATGCTTGAGCGCTTTGGGTGCAAGGGACTGGGAGCAGCAGCTGTAGCCACAAGGGCAGAGGAGTGCCAGCCATTTGGTGAGGGAGAGCTGGGTAAGCACAGGGAGCAGGACAGAATGGCTGTGGTAGGAACAGGTTCCCAGGAAGGAACCCCTGCTGCTTGGCCCATCTGCAGCGCAGGATGAGCATTTCAGGAGGGGCAGGATACAAGCGTGTTGGCTACCTAGTGGGGCAGAAGACATGTGAAAGGGGAGCTTAGATGGCAGCTGGACAGCGTTAGTAGGCTGTCCTACCTGGCTCCATCCATAAGGAGCTCCCTGGGACACCCCTGTTGTGGAGCCAGGCCACCTTCCCAGAAAAGCCAACTTCCCTTTAAAAAGGGAAAAGGCCAGCGGCGGCTCTGGGGTGTTGTGGCTTGGGGCAGCACTGGGCTCTGGACGGAAGGTCTTCTCCAGCCTGATCATTGGCAGGTTTCTCTTCCTCAGGATGATGTGGAGCCATCAAGTGCATAGGTCCAAGTGCATAGTCCTTGTGACAGAGGAGACCCGGCACCTGCTCCCCTGGTTATAACCTCTTCCTTTCTGTTTCTATGCCCCCAGGCACCGACGCTGGCAGACGGAGCGAGAGGAGCGGGAATAGTATGTCGTTTTTTCAGGGTCTTGTTTCTTCTCTTTCTTGATTGTGCTCTCTTTCTCCTTTTCTCTTGCAGTTTTCTGTCTTGCTTCTGAACTAATCTAAGTGGCTCGGAGATTGGGCTTGGATTTGTGCCTCTCAGTACATTCATGCTCTTCTCTTTCCCTTCCCTTTGTGTCAGCCACTACCACAGCTGGATGCACCCTAGTTTTCCCCTAGTAGTCCTTGAATGTTCCCTGAGTGCAGGAGTGCTGAGGAGCTCCCAGTCCTGGCCAAGGCAGAGGGTGCCACATCGCATATCCTGCTCTACCTGCCTGTGCCCAGCTATCCTGCCTAATGAGGGAGAAAATAAACCTGGTTGCCTAAGCCCACAGCACGCTCACGTCACCCAGGTGTTGGGGCACCTCCTTTGCCTGGTCCCTCTTGTGCCAGGGCACCACGAGGGCTGCTCCCATGCCAGCTGCAAGGGCAGGCAAGTGCACAGAGGGGATCTGGCAGGCAGTTGCAAGACTTCCGTTTTCCTTCCTTCTGTGAGGCTGCCAGGACTAGGGCAAGTGTTGGCCCTTATCCCTTGCCACCTACCCCCAGCAGGCAGCATGCCCAGCAAGGCAGCACCTTTGTCTTTTCTCTCTCCCCCTGCAGATGCAAACTTCCTGCCTCAGCACTGCTGAGACCATCCTCCAGCACCTTGGCCTCGCACTGACCATTAAGCACTACCATGGACACTCCCTGCTTTCCTCTTGCTGCTTTTATCCTTAAGAAAAGAGCATTCCCCAAGTCTTGCTGAGTGGATAGGTGGTATGTACTGCAGAGGAGATGATCACCCAGCAGTGCAGAGCCTGTGATGATTGCTCCAGCCAGGCTAACGCATGTCTGAGGCCAGGGCCTGCTACTGTCTTGAGAGGGTACAGGGATGCCCTTATTTCTGTGGTTGTTCCTTGCCCCCAGTCTTGTACATGAGTGCATCACTAGTGGTTGGACCTGCTCTGCTTCAGGCATGTCTGGCAACTTTGCACTGCTAATGCCTTGAGGTTTTTCAGAGGGGCCACCTCAGTTACCTTTACAAGTGCTTGTCTCTCTCCAGGGGGCTGCTTCTTCCTGCTTCCATGCTTCATCTGAGCTTGCTGGAGCTCTCTGCTGGCGTCTGCCCCCTGAAACCTACTGCTTGAAGTTGGGACAGTGTTAGTAGCCAGAAACTTCCAAAAGCCTGTGGCACTCGGCTAGGAAACTGTCCTGGCTGTGCTCCTCCAAGGCTGGTGGCACCTTCCTATCTCAGCTGTTTTCTGCTGAAGCGCGGTGGCAGGTGGTGGGTTAGGAACATGCCACCTGGTGCTCCCAGCCCTTGCATGTGCAGTATTGCCCTTAGTGCAGGAGAACATTCTCCTCTGACATACCGCTTTGCCTGGCAAGAATGGCAAGGGCTTGTGGTAGCCATTTGGCACCCTTAATCTGTGACTCAGTCTGCATCAAGAGGTGATGGCAACCTACTCACACCTCTGTGTGTAAGGGCAGTGATCACAGAGCCCTGCAGGGCTTGCCACCCACACAGCCACCTCCTGCCTTGCACCACAACAAGCCCCTTCCGCAGCATGCCTGCCCTCCCCTGCTGGAGCCTGCGATTCCCTTGGCCTGAGGCTAGCCATGCCTTGGACCCTATCCTTCTCCCTCCCTGGCAGGCAAGCACCAAACCTGGGGCAGTGGGCATGGGGAAGGCCTTTTGGGTCCCATCCTTAATCCTCTTGCAGTTTAGGGTCACCTTCCCTTCACCCACTTGCTCTGTTGTTGGTGCTTTACTTGAAAAAGCCTCGAGCTAGGTGTGGGTACCCTACACCCTGAAGAGCTCCCTCTTCAGCTTCTCGTTTTCACGAAGTTTGGCTCCTTCTGTGTTCTCGGCACTGTGGGTCATCCTGATGATCATCTCTACGTCCTGCTGAATTAGCCTGATCATCGTATAACATGGCAGTCAGTTGTCCCCTCCAGTGCTGCTCTGCTCTTCCAGTACTGAGGAGCCAAAAGCGCACCATACCATTGTGCTGAGCTCTCCTCAGAGCTGCAGACAGCAGAAATTTACCCTTATTCCCTGTGCCCAGTGGCAAGGCCTCTGGGATTTTAAAGGGCTGAAGGTCCAAGAGCTTGGTTGAAGCTTGTTCTGTCCCTGCAGCAGAGCAGGATTTCGGGCTGCGCAGTCACAAGGCTGCACACCACTGTCTGATCTGCTCTCCTGTAGTCCCATGACCTTCAGCTAATCCCCTTTCCCCCTCTCCATTACTTCCAGCTAGGGACTTAGCAGGTGCTGCTCTGCTCTGAGGGAGGCAATGTACATGTCCCATGCTCTTTCTTTCAGCAGGGTCACAAGGGTCTTTGCTTGTTATCCTTCCCATAGTGTTATCCACTTCATCTTTAGCACTCTAGTCTCTCAGCTGCCTCTCATCCATCTGATTCTCCATGAGCCTGTACTGGTTACAGGGAGACCACATTTTCATCTGTTTCTTTCCTTTGCTTTTGGCCTTCAGGTCAGCCATATTTCTTCTTGCACCTCCAAGGTCCCAGCCTGCTGTTGTGATCTCGCAAATGCTATTTAATTTAGGTCTCTGGACCATTTTCTTGTCTCCTTTGCCAGCTGCCCTCCGCCTCCATTCTTAGTGCAGGCTACTGTCTGCCTTGGGTGCATCTGCTGCAGGTTCTTCATCTAGGTTTCCGCCTGTGCCTGGAGTAAAGCCATCTGGGATATTCACCTCTCTTGCTTTCCTGTCCTTTAGCCTGCAGTCATTCATTTCTAGCTGCCTGCTCTGTTCCTGCTGGAGGGATTTCCAGGCAGCTGAGACTCTGGAGCAGGCTGGGCTGAGCATGTCTCCAGGCAGCACAGCTGCTGGGGCTCAGCTGCATTCCTTCTTCTCCTGGGTTTCCCTGGACTGAAGCACTAATGGTGGGGAAGATGGGTGCAGTGGGAATACAGCCCACCAGACTCCCAGTCTTCCAGGATGGGTTGCTGCCAGGACCTCTCAGGAGCACCGGGGTTGCCACCTCGTGGCCATACCACAGCTAGAAGGGCTGTGGCACCCTCTGGTTCCCACCTCCGTTCCTCTGTCTAAACCCTGCACTGAACAGACCTAGTCTCTCCTCCATGGCAGCTGCTGCCAGCCCCTCCACGTAGGGGTTGCTGTTTAATGCGGGTGCCTCTCAGAAGTCGCTGACTAGCATCCATGGTCAAGCACATGGTGGCTGCCAGGCTCAGGATGCCATCTGAGGTCTTTGCTTACTGCTATCTTCTGCTCTCTGATCTCACCTCTCTCCTTTTCACCTGAGGCAAACCAACCTGAATTAACCTCTGATCTTCTGGGTGCTCTTGGTTCCTGGCCAGACTGCCTCCTTGCATCTTTTAACTTTCTCCCTCACCTCCCACTTGTCATTTTAGCGTAGTCTCCGCCCTGCACTCCGACAACCATGACCGCTATGAGCGCCTCACCTCCGTCTCCAGCTCTGTGGACTTCGACCAGAGGGACAACGTGAGTAGCAGCAGGAGTCAAACACCTCACTTTTGAGTGGCCAGGAGCCCACAGCTTGTCTGAACCAAGGGCTCTTCAGAAGAAACACTGTTTGCCCATCCCTGGGCCTCAGGTCCCACACCTTGTAGTGTGTGAGTGTGGTATAGAGCTTTTGAGGAGATGTGGCTTCTAGACACTTAAATAAGTAGGGTGTACATCCCTGTGACTTAACAGTCATCTGTCCAACCTGTCATCTCAGCATTACAAACAGTACTTGCCAGCTCCTCCTCACAGCACTGTCCACCTCTACTGCTGTTCCTCTCTAAAAGGGAAGGCACAATTCAGTAGGATAATAGGGTGTCATGGGTGGATGGTGAAGCTCCCAGGAAGTATTCCTCCCCCAGCTGTCCTTTGAGGAGCAATTAGCTTGGCCTATCCTGCCTTCCCAGTCCCAGCAGAGCTCCTCTTATCCAGGATGATGGCTGAAGTACCCGTATAGTGAATTTTCTGGGTTTCCCTAGGCTGTGGAGAGCTTTTCTCCTAGCCAGGAGTCCATGAGTTACTCGGAATGTTGAGCTATTAGTTGGTAGGGTACAGCCACATGGCAGAGTCCAGCCCGTGTTGTGCCCCATGAAGTAGCACTGTCATCTCCTTCACCTTGTCCCATCCATGGCTATGCATATCTGGGTGCTCATGGTCTGTCCCCCTCTGAACCAAGTATGTGGAGGTACAAGGACACCAGCCTGATCCCCTGAGCCTTTGAAGGAGGGAGCAAGGATAAGGGAACACAGAGTGATGCAAGACCCTCCTTGTCTTCTTTCTGCACAGGGTTTCTGCTCCTGGCTGACAGCCATCTTCAGGATAAAGTAAGTGCACCGGGAACTGCATGGGGAACCCACATGGGGAGGAAGGAGAGGCAGTGCAGGGTGTTGGGACACTCAGCACAGTACAGCTGTGTGAAGTCTCTCTGCTGCAGCCCCTTTCATGAGCACAAGCAAAGGGTGTCCTATGGAGAGAACAAGCAAAGACAGGGCTAGGTGAGGAGTATTAAAGCCAAAACCAAGGTCACACAGTGACTCTGTGACAGAAGAGAGAATACAGCCCAGGTGTCCCTTGCCTCAGTCCTATCTCAGAAACACTGTCATCTGCTCTGCAGAGGTGCTCCTCTCCCTGGGACTTCTGCTAGGGCCACTGCTGTCTGGCTACAAAGCAGGGACCAGAGGATGCTGGGAGATTCCCACAGCCTGATGATGCCCAGGAGTAGTCTTCTAAGCAATTCTTGGCTTCAGAGCACTGTGGGATAGTCTCAGCCATCCTGTATCTCCACAGGCAAGGCTCACCACAAGGGTGTGAGGTGGGATTTGTATGTGTCCAGCTGCCTGTCCTGGGGAGCAGAAGGCAGGGACATGGGGAGTGGGGCTGCAGTAAGAATTGCACAGGAAGGTTTCTGCCCAAGATGGTTCAAGGCTGGGTGCTGGGCTTCGTACCCTGGGGCCTGGCCACAGCTCTTTAGGACAGTACCAGGGTGCTGTGTGGGCTCCAACCAGGAGAGCAGCCGTGACCCTGTGCTGGAATTCTCCAGCATTTAAGGGAATGTAAAAGATTGCCTGATGGCTTTTCTCTCCTCTGCAGGGATGACGAAATCCGGGACAAGTGTGGGGGTGATGCGGTGCACTACCTGTCCTTCCAGAGGCACATCATCGGGCTGCTGGTGGCAGTGGGTGTGCTCTCCGTGGGCATTGTGTTACCTGTAAACTTCTCAGGGGACCTGCTAGGTAAGAGCAGGGAGCCTTTGGCTGGGCTGGGGGAGCTGCTTTCAACACCATGTCCCAGACCAGTGGGTGGAGCAGAGGGCAGGACAGGACTAACACAGGCAAACCCTGACCACTGCCTCACTTTGAGCATGTTTGTCCAGGGGGTCAGCCTGGGCAGATGGGGTTTTGGGGTGTTCTGTGGGTGAGATTTCTGCTGTAGCCCACCCCAGTGGTGCTCTGTGCCTCTCTGTATAACTGAATGTGCTTGTGCCTGCCTCTTTCTCCCTAGAAAACAACGCCTACAGCTTTGGGAGGACAACTATCGCTAACCTGAATTCTGGGTATGTGTGGGCAGGGGTGGAATGGATAATTGAGGCCCTCTGGGGGTATTTTGTAAACATCCACTTGTTGCAGAGCCTCACCTCCTTGAAGGCTGCATTTCTGCCCTTTCTGTGAGGCTACTGTCCTGGCTCCAATTTCTAGGCTGGGCTCCTGAAAGTTGGTTGTAAGGCATATGGGTACTGTGCCAGTTATGCTGCTCGTGGCCCCAGTGCCTTCATGGCCTGACCACGGGCAGACTTGTAGTGGCAACCTTGCATTGACCTCTGTGGTCTCCCTTGTGACAGGAATAACCTGCTGTGGCTGCACACATCTTTTGCCTTCCTGTACCTGCTGCTGACGGTGTACAGCATGCGCCGGCACACCTCCAAGATGCGCTACAAAGAGGATGACTTGGTGAGCAGGATCTGGCCACTCTCCCAGGCACATTTTCCTATGCCCTTCTATCAAGTCAGGTGGCGTTGGAGAGAGTACTAAGCACCCCACTTCCCACAGCAGTCCTTTTATTCTGCCTGGCCAAAAGCAGATCTCCTCTGGAGCAGCAGCCCTGACTGTTTATGGGGAAAGAGAAGAAGCCTGTGCTGGGTGACTGTGTGCAAGGGAACCCATGCTTTCCTCAGAGGTTGCTCCAACTGCTTTTACCTTCTTCATTTCTTGAGGGTACCCCCTGTTTCTGTTCAGGCAGCTGCAGCATAGGCCCCTAGCATGTCCATCTACAGCACACCAGGATGCAGGATGCTAACAGCTAGTGGAAGCATAGGAGAGGAGAAGCCCTGGGTGCTAGAAGTGATGGGATTGCCCTTTCACATCGCTGACTCAGGCCTTGAAGGGTTTTGCTGCAGTCTGGTCTTTCACACAATCCTCACCTACCTCCCTGCTCCTTTTTTTAACCTTTCTTCCAGGTTAAGCGAACTCTCTTCATCAATGGGATCTCAAAATATGCTGAGCCAGAGAAGATCAAGAAGCACTTTGAGTAAGTCTCACTGTGTCCCTAATTACAGGCTTCTCCGTAATGGAGATGTTTTTACTGAGGTAATGGTAGTGTTCCCTGGAATGGCAATAATACATTGAGAGCAGAAAGCCACTAAAAATAGGTGAACACTTTTATTTTGGGCATCTTAACTGTTATTTTTCTGCACAATTTTTTATCTGAATGTGCAGTGTCCTTGGTTTTGTGTTCTGGGATAAGCCCAGCCATCTGTTGCAGAGCCATAGGGAGTTGGCATGGTAAGCAGTGGACAGGGTATGTTCTGAGGTGTAGTCAAGTTCAGAGATGAGAGATGCAGGTAGGAGGTGCTCAAGGAGTGACTATGGGATGTTGTGCTGCTCCTTCTGCCCTTACCATAGCCCTTGCAGCAAAGTGTATTTTTTTTTTAACAAATAATAATTCCTCTTCTCTCAGGGCCTCAAAGAACACACTGTTAGGACCGTGTTTAGAAGTAGCATGGGAAGAGGAGAAATGCTTTTGTGCCCTTTGGGAGCCCTTCCGCCTCTTCCCAACCCCAGCCCATGTAACCCATGGAGGCAGAGGGGGAGTGTGGGGTCAGGGGTGCCTTGCTGCCACAGTGCAAAAGTCCAAAGAGGCTTCTCCTGCAGGAGCCTGGAGGCTGTAGCATTTGCCCCATGTGTTGCCTCCACTGTAAGGGACAGGGCGTGCAGGCTCCCTTCTACCCTCAGCAAGCCCTTGCTATGTGTCATGGCACTCAGCCCGAGGCAGGAGAGGAGTCCTAGACGCACAGGGGTTGCTTGAGGGTACAGCCTTTGGTGCCAGGTGCGATGAGCTGGTGTTCCCTTTTGCAGGGAGGCCTACACCAACTGCACCGTCCTGGAGGCCCGTCCGTGCTATGACGTGGCCCGGCTCATGTTCCTTGATGCAGAGAGGTAACCCGTGGTTTGTGAGAGACAGCAGGGTGGGCAGGAGCTGTGGGCTCCCCCTCAAGTCTGGTGCCACAGGACCTTTTCTGAGCCACCCTCTTTCTTTCTTTCTTTCTCTCCTTTCTCCTATTCTGCTCTCCTGTTTCAGGAAGAAAGCTGAGCGTGGGCGAATCTACTTCACCAACCTGCAGGGCAAGGAGAACACTCCATCCATGATCAACCCCAAGCCCTGTGGCCATCTGTGCTGCTGTGTCATCAGGGGCTGTGAGGAGGTGGGGGCAGAGCTGGAGGTGTTTGGCAGTGGGACACGTAGGAGCTTGGGGTCCCAGGTCTCTGCTCTGATCCCTCTCCCCCTGTCCAGGTGGAGGCCATCGAGTACTATACCAAGCTAGAGGAGAAGCTCAAAGATGACTACAAGCGGGAGAAGGAGAAGGTGAATGAAAAGCCTCTGGGGATGGCTTTTGTCACCTTCCACAATGAGACAATCACAGCCATGTGAGTGCAAAGGGTCCTTTCCTGTGCAGGAACATGATCTGTCCCAGCTCTCACCTTAAATCAGAAGGATGCCAACACTAAGGCATCTCCCTCAGCCTGTCCCTTCCAGCCCTCTGTGTCAGCATCTTCTTTATCTTCTCCAGAATCCTCAAAGATTTCAATGCTTGTAAGTGCCAGGGCTGTGCATGCCATGGGGAGCCCAGGGCCTCCTCCTGCAGCGAGTCCCTCCACGTATCCAACTGGACTGTCAGCTATGCCCCTGACCCACAGAACATCTACTGGTGAGCAGCACTGTGGGGCTCAGCGGGTCCTGCCAATAGGATAGGGGTGGGCCCTCCCTGTCTTCCTCCCCATCTGCTACTCTGGTAACTGAGTTGTTCCTGCTGTAAGCCCACCTTGGCTGAGCTAGAGGTCTGATCTGGCTTGAAGGGGGAAAGCCTTGGGCTGGCACTCCAAGTGCTGTTCATGGAGGCTGGGCTGTGGTGTGAATGTGAAGCCCTGGACCTGCCCATCTCTCCCATGCAGTCATCCTGATGCCCTCCTTCCTCCCTCCTAGGGAACACCTCTCTATTCGGGGCTTCATCTGGTGGATCCGCTGCCTTGTGATCAATGTGGTCCTCTTCATCCTCCTCTTCTTCCTCACCACCCCTGCTATCATCATCACCACTATGGACAAGTTCAATGTCACCAAGCCTGTGGAGTACCTCAATGTAAGGCCTTTGGAGACAGGTGCAGGATGGGTAGCGTGAGAACCACCCTGAGGCACAGCAGCCCCTGCAAAGGAGGGTGTAGGGAGATGGTCAATGTTCCCCAGGTTCTGTCATCCTGACCACGAGGGAGCTGCTGAGCCTGGCCATGATGCGGTGGCAGCTGCCATGCTGGCATCAGCATCAGCAAAGGCAGCTGTACCTGTGGCTGGTGCAAGAGCTGCTGCACCACCCAACGCATGGTCTCTTCTCTGCCTTATTGCAGAACCCCATCATCACCCAGTTCTTCCCCACCTTGCTGCTATGGTGCTTCTCTGCTCTGCTGCCCACCATCGTGTATTACTCTGCCTTCTTTGAGGCGCACTGGACCAGGTAAGGACAGCCAGTGCCTGTTCTTAATCATACCAGCATGCTGCCTGGCCACCAGGCACTTCTCACTGATGTAAAGCTCCTGGCTGGATCCTTTGGCTTGAACTTCTGTCTTCCACTCCAAGTGTGGTGTTATATTGCACCTCCTGGACAACTGGGTCTATTGTGGACAGCTGTTCAGCCAGTCCTTAGCTGTTGTGCAGCATGGTTGTCTGAGCAGATATTGACATAGGTCTACAAGAAGAGAGCTGGGAGGAGTTGGGGCTGGTCACTGTGAGAAGTGCTGCTAGTGAGGGAATTCGTGGCTCAGGTGAGCAGGCAGGTGTGTAATCTGCTTGTACCCATGTGTAAGTCACAGCTTTTCCAAGGGAAAATCGCCTTAGCTGCTATGGCTTCTGGCCATAAGGAAGGTATTTGAAGTGCAGAGCACTAGGAAGATGCTGCTTGTGAGGCAGCTTCCTCATGGGACATGCAGTGTAAGCTTTGTTTTCTACTCTATTTTGCAAAGACTAATGGGGAGGATGTCACCAGCTCTGTGGATTGTAGGTTGAGAGATGATTGCAGAGAGTCCTTTAAAGACACAAGGGCTGGGAGGGCCTGTGAGACAAGGCGGGAGGAACTGAGACTCGAGAGCATACCTTAGACATGCTGGAGGGAAAAGGGACATATTCATATATCAGTAATGGACAGGGTGGGATACAGATTAGACACTGGGAAGTGCTCTTTGAGAAAGCGATGGGGCATCAATCCTGGGGCAGGTGGGGCAACAGTGAAAGGCTAACAGCCTCCTCTCTGCCCTAAGGTCTGGAGAGAACAGGACAACCATGCACAAGTGTTACACCTTCCTCATCTTTATGGTCTTGCTGCTGCCGTCACTGGGCCTGAGCAGGTAGGAGTGGTGGGAAGGGGAAGGAAGTGCAGAGACCTGGAGCATGGGGAGGGTTGAGATGCACCCGTGGTTGTTCTCCTACCCTACATACTTTCCCCACGGCACAAGTACCCTCACCGCCATCCTGTTGGGAGGGTGGCATTTAGTTCTGGTTGGGGGCCAGGCCAGACCATACCTGTCTGGGTCTCTAGGAGCTTGTTAAATCAATCTGCAAACACATTAAAACATACCATGGTGTTACAAATAATGCAGCAAAAATGGACACGGTTGTTGGACGCATGTGAAAAGTCTGCTCAAGGTCTTCCAGTGAAGGAGGCGCTCCTTCACCTCTGTGCTCAGTGCACACTCTGAATTTTGCACAAAATTAGTACATTTCAGCCAGAACTGAGTAGGCTACAGTGCTTAGCTGGGTGAGATAATTGTGTGTAGGTTGCAGCAGTGCTCATGTGTTTAGGTATGAGCCCCAAATCTTTCTGCAGGGGTTATAGAAGTGCTCTGTGGCAAACAGTGATGCATCAGCTGCCAGTCATCAGTATGGGCTCCCAGCACTGAACAGTGGCTGAGTAGGGAAACAGTGTGAGGAAGAAAAAAATGGAGGGGTGGGAGTAGGATGAGAGGTCGTCACTGTGGTAGGGAGTTACTTATACATTGTAGCGTAGGTGATCTACATGCCCCTAAATTCAGGATTTGGGATACAGCCCCTCAGAGGCTAAGTCAGGTAGCTGAGAACAGATGAGGCCTCTGATAGAAACAGAAGAGTTGAGTGACTACAGCAATGTTTCCCAGTCAGATTGAAGATGCCTTGTTGCATATAACCTTAGGTAGGTGAATGCTCTTAAAAGGTTTGCATTTTGACCAGGTACCATTAAACAGACCTCTCTTCCTTCTGAGGACTCTGTCCCCCTGCTGTTGCCTCTGGACCTCTGTACTCCAGCAGTATCTGAGGTATCAGAGGACTGGATGGTTTTGTATCAAAAAAATCAGAACTGAGGAAAATGGGATTTGTTTCTCCCAAGAGTCTGGGGTTGTTTTTTTTTGTATCTCTGTTGGAGGGTACCTTATATCTAACTCTGTAGAGTCAGTCACCTGTTTCTTGCATGGATGTTGTGCCCAGAGGGGAGAGGAAAACACTTCACTAATAGGATCAGGGCAAAGGGAGAAGAACAGGTGAGAGTGGGAAGCTTTATATCCCTTCTTGGGTGCTGCAGTGTTTTTCCCAGTGTCCGATTTACATAATTGCTGGTGACACACCAAGAGGAAGCAAAACAGTCCATGGTCAGAGATTTGGGTCCTTCAGTGTTTTTCCCAGTGTCTGATTTACATAATTGCTGGTGACACACCCCAAGAGGAAGCAAAACAGTCCATAGTCAGAGCTTTGGGTCCTTCTAGAGCAGCTTCCATGTACTTGCATGTGCATGTCTGTTGATGCTTCTTACTGTTCCTCTTTCCTTCTTACCCCCCTCCCCCACAGCTTGGATGTGTTTTTCCGCTGGTTGTTCGACAAAAAGTTCCTTGCCGAAGCTGCTGTGCGATTTGAGTAAGTGGAGTTGGGCAGAAGACCCAGCTTTGCAACAGGGGGAGGTGGTTCTTGGTGTCCTAAGGTACTGGGGGCTCTCAGCTGCTGCCCTGCAAGGGGGGGGAACACCTCCTGCAGCCTGCTCTTGCTGTACCTCCCCAGATGCGTGTTCCTGCCAGACAACGGGGCCTTCTTTGTCAACTATGTCATCGCTTCTGCCTTCATCGGGAATGCCATGGATCTGCTGCGCATCCCTGGCTTGCTGATGTACATGATACGCCTCTGCCTGGCCCGCTCAGCTGCCGAGCGGAGGAACGTCAAACGAGTATGTAGCAGGGTTGAGGAGGTGTCTTGGGGCCCCCACCCACGGGTGGGTTGTGCTGTGATGCGTCCTCGATGGGGCTCACCCGGTGCTGTGTGTACAGCTGGGTGTGTTGCACACCCTGCTCTTCTGCCGGGGTCGTGCTGATGGGTCTCTGTTCCCTGTTGCAGCACCAGGCCTACGAGTTCCAGTTTGGGGCTGCTTATGCCTGGATGATGTGCGTGTTCACTGTGGTCATGACATACAGCATCACCTGCCCCATCATCGTCCCGTTTGGTAAGTGATACCCCTCCACCTTCTTATGGTGGGGAGTGGGGTGAATCTTCCCTATCAGTCAGAGACACTGGGAAAGAGGCTGATTCCCTGCTCTGCCTGCATCTCTCCCTTTTTCCCAGGGCTCATGTACATGCTGCTTAAGCACCTGGTGGATCGATACAACCTGTATTATGCTTACCTGCCTGCCAAGCTGGACAAGAAGATCCATTCAGGGGCTGTGAACCAGGTGGTGGCAGCCCCCATCCTCTGCCTCTTCTGGCTTCTCTTCTTTTCCACCATGCGCACAGGTGGGTGTTGGGCTGGGATGCCAGCCCCTGGCCTCCTGCAGAGCCGCTTCCCTGGCCAGGCTGTGGTCTTGGCAGCCCCAAGCCACAGAGCATGAAGAGGGTCCCAGTTTGGTTTTCCTTTGCCCCAGGGTTCCTGGCCCCCACTTCCATGTTCACCTTTGTGGTCCTTGTGATCACCATTGTGATCTGCCTGTGTCACGTCTGCTTTGGGCACTTCAAATACCTCAGCGCTCACAACTACAAGGTGAGGTGGGGATGCGGGACCCTTCTCCTTGGGAGCACAGCTCAGCAGCAAAACAGTGGGGGATCTGGGAGAGCCCCAGACTGTTTTGCCAGCAGAGCCTCTCAACCCTGGCTTTGCAGAAGGGACAGTCCCCAAGGCTGTCGCAGCTGCCTGTGTGTGCTGCTCCTGTGGTGGGACAGTAAATGCGTTGACCCAGTAGTCTCTGTTTCTCCTTTCCTCTCCAGATTGACCACACAGAGGTGGATGCTGTAGAAAGCAGGCAGAATGGGAGGCCTGCCACCAGTCTGCCAGCTCCCAAATCAGCTGTGAGTCCCTGTTCCCACCTCCACACCCTGGCGTGTCCCTTACCTGGGTTTGGGAAGGGGGAAATAACTTCCTGTCCATCTACCTCATTCCTCACCTCTCTGAGACAGCAGCCAAAGTCTCACAGTGAGTGTGGGAGGCGAGTGTTGAGCACTGTGCCCCTCACCTGAGCTGGGTGATAGTGTAACACACACAACCCTTCTCTGCTGCTCCTCAGAGGCTGTGCATTTATTTTCTGCCTCTCTGCTAGGACAGTGGATCCAGCTTGGTCAGTCTCCCTTCTTGTCCTACCTCTTTGCACACTTGCCCATTAGCAAAGGCTGTCACCAACCAGGCCAGTCTTAGTGCCAACACAAAGTGTTCTCTGTGGGCGTTGCCTTGAAGGCCATCAGAGTGCTGGGGGGGTTCTCCCTTCCCAACTCTGAGATACCAGCGTCGGTTTTTCTCCTTGGTTCACTGGCTCATTCCAGCTGCTTTCTTCCATAATGAGATTTTTCTAGTTGGGGTCTGTGCAGAGCTGTTCAGAGGGTACATGCTGAGGTGGGGTAAAGCAGAACCTCCTGCTTTCTTGGGAGAGCAGTGGTGGGGTGTACACATGTAATCCAGGCTCCTTCCCAGTCCCTATGTACTTAAGGGCAGTGACATCTCTCTAAAAGGAGATTCCCCATAGGAAGCAGTTACAGCCTCAGAGGGACACATGCACTGGCAGAAAAAGGGAGGACAGTCTTCCAGTCCACATGGGCTACAGTGAGCTGAGAAGCCCCATTCTCTCCCAGCCCTGGGTGCTGCCTGTCCCAGGATGCTGGGGTTTGGCACATCCACTGTTGCAGGGCCAAGCCAGCCCTACTTTTCCCTCCTCTCTCAGTACATCCCATGGAGTCTGGACTCTTCTTCGCCCTCCTAGCATATCCCAACACTCAACCTCATGCATAGTGCTTTGCCCCCCGGGCTCATGTGTGTTTCTGCTCTCTCCCCACCCCTCACCCTGGCAGAAGTACATCGCCCAAGTGCTGCAGGACTCCTCGCCTGAGGGTGAAGCAACAGAGTCAGAAGAGCAAGGGTCGCAGGACGAGGAGCTCATCAATGCAGATGGCATGAACGACACGGATTTCCAGTCATGTGAGGACAGCCTGATAGAGAACGAGATCCACCAGTAGGGACCTCGAAGGGTGGGAGGGGAAGCAGGCCCAGGAGCAGGGCAGGCGGTGTGCACGGAGACCTGGGGAGAGGGACCTGAGGGTGCTGGCCGTTGCCCTCACCTGCCCATCCCCCAGGGCCGCTGCCTTCAGTGAGGGCAGGGGCCCTGCTGCAAGCTCTCCATTTCCCTGCCCCTCTGCCCCTGTGCCAGCCCAGCAGCTCGGCAGGCATGCTCGTTACTTTCTACCCTCTTTAATGTGTCCCTGGACCCCAAAACCCTGGGGGGCTGGGGAGGAGGGGGACTGTGACCCCCACGGTGCTGCTCTGGACCTGCAGGAAGGAGGAAGGCTGGGTGGTTTGTGGGGAGGGGCACAAGGGGAATCTTTGGTGTCTTCTCAACAGGCCTCTCTGTCCCCCATCCTCCTGGTGAGAAACACTAATCATTTATTAGATTTACAGGGAAGTGATAAATGAAGAGCTTTAGTCAGTGTATTGGAAGCCCCATCTAGGGAGAGGGGTGGCTTCTGTTGCACTTTCTGCCCTTTTTCAACCCCTTGCAGCATCCTCTTGGTGTGACATGCCAGGAGCTGGGCCAGGTGAAAGAGGTGGTGACAGACTTCCCCCCTCCCCACGGGGAACGTGACTGGCCTTGTGGTCAGGGGTGGCATCACCCTGGGGAAGGGGGCATGGGCTTGGAGTGAGCTGGGTAGGCCCTTGCAGGGTGGGGGGTGCTGAGGGCACTTCTCAAGGGCTGGAGGAGGCGCAGGCAGCCTCTCCCCCAGGTCCTGTCCCCTCCTCCCCCAGGGGTCCAGGCAGGGGATTGCAGCATCAGTTTTAAGTGGCATTTATTTTGCACATTTTACCCCCCTTTCAAACAAAAAATCAACCTGACCCCCATCTGGTACCGCAACCCGCTTTGCTGCCCTGTGTCTGCACAGCAGGGTCAGGCAGGGGGGCTGTGCTGCGGGTCTCCTGGGTGCTAGGGAGAGGGGAGAAAGGGTCCTGGGCTGCAGGCCCTCGGCACGCTGTGGGTTGGCACTGCCTGGTTGCCACGGGCCCCCCATAGGCTGCCTTCCCTGAGCTGCCACAGGGACTTCCCTCAGCTGAGGCGGTCGAAAAGGGATGGAACACTGGGAGACCAGCCCTTCAACCCCTCTCCAAGCAAGCCCACCATCTTCAGGAGCACAAAAGCCTCACAGGGCTGTGCTGGCTTTCTTCAGCACCCCTGACAGGGTGTAGGCTGTCCCAGCATCACCCAGCCTGAGAGAGGGAGGCTGTTCCTCCCCTACATCTGTCCTCGCCTCCTCCCTGGTGATAGCTATGTTCCAGAGGCAATGAGGGGACAGGATGGATGAGAGAAGTGGACTGGAGCCCCTGCCATCTGCAGGGCCATCTGACCCTGTTTGAAGGCCGTGATGAGGTTCCTGGTCAGGACCAGTTGCCTTCAATTGCTTCTCCCCTCCCCTTGTGTAAAATGTAAAGGAAAATAATAAATCTCCCTGCCATTGAGCTATATTTATTTCCCTCAACCCCTTGCCACCATCCTGTTTGGTGCTCATTGCAGACACTACCGCCCTCCCTTTGCCTGTCATCTGTGGGTGCTGCTCTGGCTCACTAGGGCCGTGCCCTCCAGGGTCTGATGGTGCCAGGTGGAAGGGGACAGTCAATCATTTGACCTTTTCAATCACCTGTGCTGGCTCTGGAGCTCCAAGCACTTTAATAGACCTGAAGAAATGAAGCATCAGCCCTGTCGAGCTCTGCTCCTGGAAGGGTGATCATATCCTGGGTCTTTTCTCTCCTTCACCCCCATTAGAGGAGGGGAGCCAGAGACATGGAGTAGGCCAAGGGCTGCTCTGCAGAGGACGTAGCTGACTTTCCTGTACACCTCTCTGTAGGAATCCCAGGCCTGGAGGAAAGGGGGGATGAAGGGGAAGAGATGTGAGCCTTTGATGTAGGGGGAGGGCAGGCCACCCTGGATCCCAGGGCTCAGCTAGAGCTGGAGCACATATGGGCATGGAGGGCACAGTGTCACCCATCCCCTCCAGGGATGGTTTAAACATGAAATGAACATGTGAGCTAAGAGCTCCCAATCTGCTCCCAGGCTGGGGTGGGGAGGATGTTGATCCTGCTTCCCTGTTCTTGCGCCCACCTGCCACCCTTGCCCCTGGTAGCAGGCAGGCTGGGATGCTCCAGTCTCTGTAGGTACACCTCTGGCCTGGGCTGCCTTTGTGGCTGTCAGGGCTCTGCCTGTGGAGAGCTGTGTGTTCTGAGTGGCACTGTCTGTGTAGAGATGTGTATTATACCCTGTATATATTTGTGTACAAAAGAAAACAGGAAAAAAAAAAAGAGCTATTGTTCTTGCAGTCTTTTCTTTGTGGAGCGGGTTGGGGGCTGGGACTTGGGAGGAGAGGACCCCAGCTGCAGCAGGGATGCAGGAGCATGTGTGGTGCAAAAGGAGGAGTGGGGGGTTGCATGCTCCCCCTCTGCAAGCACAAGCCCTTCCCTGGTGCTGGGAGCCCAGCTGTGACTCAGAACCCAGGGGCTCTCCCAGCCCAAACAGGCTTTCCCTCCAGCTTCCGGAGGTACCAGAGGCTTTGCTGCTAAAAGCAAGTGGATGGGGAGCTGCACATGCTGAGGCTGGAATGGTGTGGGAGGGGAGCTTTGCTGGTAGCCTCGGTCCCAATAGGAATTTATATGGCTGCTCCTGCCACCTCCATCCAGGAACCAGTCTCCTAGCTGCCCTGGCCCGCAGCTGAGCACCATCAATGATTTGTGTATGGTGACTGTTGCTGGAGGACAGTGCAACACAGAGGTGAGGTGTGTGGCATGCCTCTGAGAGATGGACAGGTAACCTCAGCCACCCACCTCCATTCCTGCCTTACTGTGCTCAGGCTCTGTGGTTTCACGTGCCAGCAGTGCAGCATGAAGAGGGAACAAAAAGCTCTGCTTTTCCTGGCAGCCTGCAGCCAAAGGACTGGGAAGAGGCAATGCCAGGGCACAGACAAAGAGAACCAAAGACCAAAAGAAGAATGGTGCCTGCTGCCAAGTTTCTGCAGGCATTGCTGCAATGGGAAGCTTGAGGGAAGGGAACAAGGAAATGGCACAGGTGTTTGTGCAGGTCTTTGATGGAAACAGCTCCCAAGCACAAAGGGCAGAACATGGGACAGCCTGTATGACAGGATTAGACAGGAGCTGTCTTATGCCCCAGGAGAGTCAGCTGTGAAAGCAGCTTTAAAGGCTACCAAAGGGTAATGAGGCAAAAGATGAACAGAAGAACAGGGTCACAACAACAACGGATATTGTCCTAGGTGGATCTGAGCAGGCAGGGTTCTCTAGTGGTCAAGGCCTGAGAAAAAGCTGGCAGAGCCATTCAAGTACAAACCCAGAGCAGGAACAAGCCCTTGCAGCACAGGTCTGCTTGCTCATTCTCTGAGAGCACTCTGCTGCCCGCAGCTTTGTGCAGAGCTGACCGGTGACCAGCAAGGACCTCCCTCACTCTCCCAGCCTGTGGGCGGGGACACAACCACCTTCTGGCTGAGGATAAGGTGGAGCGGCTGCTGCAGCACCCCACAGCACAGCACCCCGGAGCCTCCTCCATAGCAGGGTGGGTAGACCAAGATGACTGTGGTGAGCTCTCCTAGATGGGGATGGGGCAGCTCTGGTGGTTCATGGCCAGCGCCGAAGTGTCCCTTTGTGTGTGCAGCAGCAGGGCCATGCTAGAGCTGGTTTTGAATGTCCTGGTTGCCCTTCCCTCAGGCGAGGGACACAGCTCCTGACCCCATACACAACCTGCTCCTTGCTTAGCAAGGAGTCTTCATGTGTCCTGGTTTGAGCCGGAACAGAACCATTTCTCCTTTCAGTAATCTTACCTTTCAGTTAATTCTCTTTGAAGTGACTGCACTTTCTGAAGTTAAGGGCACATTTTTCTGATTATGTCTGCTTCTAGGACCAATAACACATGATGTTTATAGTTACTGCTAAGGTAATGGTATGAGTGGTATGCAAAAGGGCTCTTGCTTATAGTTACTCATTTAGAAAACAAGGTCACTGCTAAATTTCCTATGGGCCATAAGTGGAAGGGCATAAAGGGGTCACATCTGCAGGGAGGAGTGGACCAAACAGGTGACTGAAAACTGACCAGAGAAGTATTCCATCCCATACACGATGTGCTCAGTATAAAGCTGAGGGGTCACGAGGGTCAACCACTCTTCTTCTATGGCTAATGTCCAAGGAGGACTCTGTCTCTTCTGCCTTCAATCCCCATCCATGCATTCCTGAATCCAGTTCCTGTCTACCACTGAGTCCAGAAGGACAGCAGTGCAGAGCATCTTCCCAGATCTGGGGCAGGTGGGGCTGGGGTGGGCCAGGCCAAACAGGGCTGAGCTGAGCTGGTCATGCCAGGCCAAGACAAGTCATACTGGGCTAAGCCACAACAAGCCATGCTGTGCTGGTCCATGCCGGGCCATGCCATGCCAGAGGAAGCCATGTTGCGCCACAACAGGCTGCAGGGTGCCATGCTGAGCCCTGCTGTGGCCATGCCTGCCAGCAACTGGCACCACCCGGCATAGCTGCACCCTGAGTCACAGAGGGCACGCTGGGGCAGCCCTGCTGCAGGGAGCCACAGGGCAGTGGTGCCTGCTCAGGGTGGGCCCTGTTGGCACCAGCAGCAAGGGGCAGCTGGTGGGATGGGTGCCGGCTGTGACTGCTGGGACAGCTGGTGGCAGGGTTGCTTGCCATAACTGCCTGGGCTTGCAGGAGCAAGGTGGCGTGGATGCAGCCGCCCCAGGCACGAGGGAAGGAGAAAGGACCCTGGTGGATGATACTGTTGGGACCACTGTGCTCAGCCCTGGAAACTGAAGCTCGACAAGGCACAGAGCATAGCTTCAGCCAACAAGGTGGGGTGCCAGCAACGTGGAGCAGTGCCATCTCACCCCCAAGTCCTTTCCCCATGGAAAGTCGATTCCTCTTCTCCTTCCAGCCCCGGTTTCCGTGTGCACTCAGCTCTTCGCCGGGAGCAAAGGTGGAAGGAGCGCGCCCAGCTCAGTGCTACACCCTCATCCCTGGGAGCTGGGTGAGGGTGACAGCAAACAGAACCCCAGTAAATCCCTTCCCGTTAGTTGTGAACGGTCGCTGTGCCTTTAATTCCCCCTCCCACAGCCCATCCCGGCTTTGCTCTCACATCCTGCCTGCCTAAACCCCACCTTCTGTGGGACCGAGCCGGGGCTGGGCTGGGCTCAGGCGGGCAGGGCGGTGGCGGCGGCAGCTTCCGTAAGTCCATCCTCCCCCCATCCTCACCCTTATCCGACCCCCAGCATATGGGAAGCACCGCGGAGACCCCCGTTTGCTTCCCCCAAGCTCTGAGCAGCTCCAGGCTTGCCGATCCTCCCCATCCCCTATCTGCGGGAATTTTTGCATTAGATAACGCAGTCGCAGAGACCCGGAGGCTTCCTACTCAGGGCGGCGAGTAAAATGGGTAGCGCAGCCACCCGGGATGCCAAGCTAACGCTACATCTTGTCGAGGGGGGGATTCGAGAGCATAAGGGGAAGCTTCTAGGAAATGAGGATGTCACCCAGAGGGTTGGTAAGGGCTGCCTGCGCAGTGTGGGTCCCTGTGGGCGGCTGGGGCTCTTCGCCCCGAGCTGAGTATGCGGCAGGATGCGGTGACCGGGCCTGACTGGTTTTAAGGAGGGTGAGGAAGACTCTGCTTCCTACTTCGGTATCCAACAGCAGCTGGCAGACCAGAGATCTGCAGAGATTTTTGGCTGGACTTCAGCAGTAATGGTATCCAGGATACATGCTAAGATGCACCAGGTATCGGGGACGAGCATGTCCTTCTGGTCGCACCTGGGGGGGATCAGAGGTGTCTTCAATACTGGAAAGCATCATAACGTGGGTTGGATGCTGCCTGGCATGGAAAACTGTGCCAGGAGTTTAGCTTGTCTCTGCTCGCCCTTTCCTCCCTGGTGGAGGACCTGCAGTGTCCATCAGCATCAGCCCGGGGGTGGGGTGTCAGCAATGGACCCCATTGCTCAAGGCCCCACGTGGTTTCTGTCCCATCCGGGGGTCTGAAGTATGTTTCCTTGCTCTGCGCTTGCGTGACCTCCTGTCTGCTACCGAGCACAACCTTCCCGAGTATTATTTTGAGCCACAGAGCTAAGAATAACTCGCATGGAGCCCATGTCTCAGCAGCACACAGCTCTCCGTGTCTGCAGCCATGGCCGGTGCTGGTAGGCAGGGTGGGAGAGGGTCCAGGGAGCCTGGCAGGGGCTTTGGGCAGGGGGAGTTCCCTGGCCCTTGGTGGGCTGCAGTGTGAGTGCCAGGGAGGTGGTGGGGTGGGAGCTGGAGGCTCTGCAGATGGCTGCATTTGGGATTTCTCCCCCCACAGCCCCCCTGGGCTCTGGGCAGCAGCTTGGACTATAGGAGCTATCTCACCAGCTCTGCAGGCAATGATTGCCACACTGCTGGGAGAGGCTGCCAGGGTGCTGGCTGCAGAGCAGGAGTCGGAGGGAGGAGAGTGGATGGAAAAAGGCAGACCTCCATAGATTTGGGGCAGTAAGAGAGAAGGGCTGGTGCTGCCTTGGAGAAGAATAGTGGGTTTAGAACATCCCAGGGCAGGCAGAGTGGTGGGGAGTAGAAGATTTTCCTCCAGAAATGCTCCTGGTTTGGGCAGCCCTTTGTGTTAGCAACCAGATTTATGCCCTATGCACATGCCAAGAGCTTGCACCCTTTTCACTGTTGCCTGCCTTCCCTTAGCTATCCTAGCACTTCAGGACAAGGAGAGCTGCCTCTCTGGAGCCAGGCAGTGCCCTTCTCCCATGGAACGGGACTCTAGGGAGGCAGCAGGCCAGCGCTGGCATCTCAGCCCACTGCTTTGAGTGGGTTGCTGGCTCCTGGGCTATTTACCCAAGGACTGCTCTGCTGCCTTGCACAGAGAAACCTCCAGAGCATTCAGCACCAGCCCTGCTGAGTGGGAGCCGAGGTGGCTGGGGAGTGGGGCAGGGTAAGCCACATGCTCTGGTGGCCCATGGCAGTGGCACCTGCCCCACAGCCCTGCTGCAGGTGATTCTGCTTGCCTGGGGGGTTGGACCAGGTGGTCCCCAGAGGCCCCTTCCAGCCTGGGCAGTGTGGTGGGCGCTGGCTCCTGCTGTGGATACCTGAGCAAGGCCAAAGGCATCTGGGCGCAGGGAGGGGAGTTTGGGGCTTGCCCCACCGCAGTGGGCTAGGTGTGCCCAGTGGCCGTGTCAGGCTGATTCGAAGCGCCCAGCTAGGAGCTGCAGGTCGAAACTCCCAGGAAGGAGGTCTGTGGCGAGGCCTCCTCCAGGGCCAGGGACCGGTGCAGCGTGGGGGCTGTGCCTTGTCCCGGTCTCCTGGTGCCGGGGTGCCCCGCTACACGCCTCAGCCCTTCCCCGGTGCCTCCCAGCTGGCTGCTCCGCGGGCCGCCGACGAGGCTTGAGTCACCCTTCCTGGGTGTGCTGGGAAGGGCCGTCCCGCCTCTTCCTTCCCTCCTCCTCCCCGGCCCCATAGATAGAGCTGCCCCGGCGCCCCGCGGGGCTCCTCCCTTCCCGGCCTTATTGACTCAGTGCTCAGGCAGCCGGGGCGGCTTGAGAAGGGAGAAGGGAGAAAGGAGAGGGACAGGGAGACAGGGAGATGGAGGGGGGTCCGGGACTGGCAGAAGCTGCGGGGTGGCCGCTGACGCCCTCCCAGCTGCCACGGGCGAGGAGGAGCCGGGACAAAGGAAGGTGCCGGAAAGCTGCGCCGGGAAGAGACTGCCGGGGGTGGAAAACGCCTGACATTCCTCCAGGCTCGGCCTTTCCGTGTTGCAGGGGCGGGAGAGTGGCGTGGAGCTGCCTAGTCGGCCCTCAAAGCGCCTCTGCTCGCCCTAAAGGCAGCAGGGCCGCGATGTCCAGGCTGGAGGCCATGGCTCGGAAGGGGGCTGCTGCTGGAGATGGGGTTTGGGGAGGTCCTCCCGCCACGTGGGCCCACCCTGGGGATGCTCTCTGTGTGCCAGCTCTGCTCGCAGCCCCGGGGCGATGGCGGTGGAGAAGGTCCCTGCTGTGGGGTGGTGGGGAAGTGGGGATCCGGCCCCAAGGCTGGCACTGTATGAAGTGGCCGACGTCCCCAGGGAGGTGCGCAGGTACCAAGCCCTGCCTCAGCCCGGCCATGCCCCTTTTGTTCCAGGGAGCAGAGCCGAAGGTAGTGCTGCCAGTGCCCAGCTATGATGCCCTTTGGTGGGATGGCTGCACGGCTGGAGAGAGACCGCCTGAGAGCCGAGGGGGTTGGCCAGCACAACAACGCTGTCAAGTATCTCAATCAGGACTATGAGGCCCTCAAACAGGAATGCATTGAGAGTGGCACTCTCTTTAGGGACCCACAGTTCCCAGCTGGCCCCACTGCCCTCGGATTCAAGGAGCTGGGGCCGCACTCCAGCAAGACACGGGGGGTGGAGTGGAAGCGTCCGTCGGTAAGTGCTGGGCTTGCTTCTCCATGGGCTGGGCTGGCATCCCTGCTCTGCCATGTCTGCACTGATGTGGCTTGCCAAGCTGCAGCCTGGCCCTGGCCTGCTCCTCTTGGTGCTCAAAGTCCCTCGAGTGCTTTATAGCCCCCCTTCCCAGGGGCCTAGAGCAATGTCCCATGAGTGTCTGCTCAGAAAAGCATCATGTCTGGAAGACCCAGCTTCTTCTGGGCAGCAGACTGTGGCCCTTAAAATGGGTGGGCTATGTCCTTGCTTCTAGGTGTTGTGGCATGGATTGTGTCACCCTTGGTGACTGGGGCTTTTGCCCTGATGCCACCGGTGCAAGGGGAATGCCAGTAGTCCATCTAGCTGTGTCCTCCCATGGCTACAGCAGATCTTGCCTTCTATTACTGTGATGGTCTTGGGGTTGCAGTCAAGCAGATTTCCCTGGCAGAGGGTAGGTGGGGTGCATCTCCTGGGGACTGTATACCTTTCCTCTTGAGTCAGAGCTGCAGTGAGTTCCAGCCCACCAGTAGACCAGGACCTGCCAAGATTCAGCATAAGCATCTGATTCTCTCCTCTTCCTACAGGAATTAGTGGATGACCCTCAATTCATTGTTGGCGGTGCAACCCGGACAGATATCTGCCAGGGGGCTCTGGGTGAGTGCTGGAGCTGTGTCCCTGGACCTTGGTCTGGAGAGCAGCATTTGGGAAGGGTTGGCATGGCTGGAGAAGTTTCTGTAAGGCTGAGGATGGACCAGCTTCACAGCACCTTTCATTTTCATGCCAGCTTCTACACAACCATCTCTATAGGAAGGGCTCCCTTCCCAGTTAGTGTGGTGGAAACTGGAAGGTGGGAAACCCCCTGTGCTTCCTGGTGGCTCTAGGTTAAGGGTCCACAAGAATGGGTTGGTGTGTGCACAGGCTGACCCATGGTCAGGGGAGATGTTGAGTGAATCCATGCTTGACACACACTGACAAAAATGCCAGGAGCTGCTCCAAAGAGCTCCTTGCTTTGGTAAATGGTGAGAAATGTGCTGGTCATGACAAAGTGCTTGCAAAGCAATGCAGTCTTGCAGAAGGGAATTGAGAGGAGAGCCATTCTCCAGGGGTGTGTCCTAAGCCAAAGGCACTGAGACACTGAGAGTAGTGTTAGTGGGCTGGTTAGGCTGGCAAGGCTGGCAACTGGGATTTTGTGGTCATCAGAACCAGATCTGGGTACCACCAAGAGCATTGTCCTGATCTGGATCAAGTTGGGCACTTGATTGGAAGTATTGTGTATCTTAGGATACTCTGGTTTCAAGACTCACCACTTTAAATACATCCAGTAATTAGAACAAACTTGAGGTGGTAATTGGAGCACATAATGGCCCAAGAGCACTGCGGTGGTGTTCAATTGGTCATTAAAAATTCTGAAATGCCATTTAGTCAAACCACAGCTGGGTACAGGTTTTCTGGGCTCAATGCGAAGGTGTGACAGGCTGGAACGGCAAAAGAGAAACCAAGGCAAATAATTTAAAGTGCAGTGCTGGCCTGGAGCAGCACTTGTGGTTAAGAGCATCTGGAAGGAAAAGTGCGGTGATGTTTCTCACAATTTGAGAAGCTGGGACAGCAGCACTAAACTTCTCTCTTGGCAAAGCCTTCTTTTAAATGCAAAGCATAATTCTGGTGCAGGACTCACTGAGATGTGGAGGGCACTCACACAAGTGAGTGCCAGGAGAGTCTAAATAAACAGCTGCAGGAGGGAGCTGCTGGTGCTGGCTGTAGGCGATGGTCTGGACAGAGGCTCCAGGTCAGGAATGCTGCTCTCCAAGACAGGCTGAGCAAGCCTGGCTGCCTGACCTCCAGCTGTTTGCTGGATCCTGTCCAGTTTCTCCACATGATTTTTTTGAGCTGGGGAGCCTCAGATGTTTGCGAGGATATCATGGCGTGGGCTCCTATGCATCCACCACCCCTAGGTGGGCAGCGAGGGCTCACACCAGCTTCCTCTCCTTCCCCAGGTGACTGCTGGCTGCTGGCTGCCATCGGCTCCCTCACACTCAATGAGGAGCTCCTGCACCGCGTGGTGCCCCATGGGCAGAGCTTCCAGGATGACTATGCTGGCATCTTCCACTTCCAGGTGGGCTAGGAGCTCCTGGCCCTCCATGGCTGGTGGGATGGGGGCATCCCTCTGGGGTGGGGATGAGCAAGTCGTGTGATGTTCTGAGCTTACCCCACTCTCTCCTGACCCCCCAGATCTGGCAGTTTGGCGAGTGGGTGGATGTGGTGGTGGACGACCTGCTGCCCACCAAGGATGGGGAGCTCCTGTTTGTCCACTCAGCAGAGTGCACTGAGTTCTGGAGTGCTCTGCTGGAGAAGGCCTATGCCAAGTGGGTACCCCCGTGGTGGGCACATGGGTGGGTGGGGGACAGGGCACCTCATTGTGCAGGGCAGAGGGGAGGGAGTCTCTTCTATCCCTGTCCCTGTTTGTGGTGGGTGCCTGGGGAGCAGCAGTGTGCTATGTCCTTGTCACCTCACGTGCCCCTCTCACTGGACGGTGCTCAGGCTGAATGGCTGCTACGAGGCGCTCTCTGGGGGCAGCACCACCGAGGGCTTCGAGGACTTCACCGGAGGCGTGGCAGAGATGTACGACCTCAAGCGGCCACCACGCAACATGGCCCACATCATCCGCAAGGCGCTGGAGAGGGGATCCCTGCTGGGCTGCTCCATCGACGTAAGTGGTGTGCTGGGATGAGCCAGGGGCTTTGCCTCAGTCATGGCCGAAGCAAGGCCTCGCAGCCCGAGATGCTGTCAGCAATCCCCTTGCTGAGACACCAGGTGGGAGATTGCTTCTTTCCCCTCTTAGCTGAGTACCCTTTCCACAGCCAGCATGGCAGCCCCGGGGCACAGCATGTGAGGCTGCAGCCCAGCTGCTGGGAATGGGCTGCTTTGGATGGAGTGGGGATGTCCGTCTCAAGTGTGGGCTATTGAAGAAGGGTCTGCCTATAGCTCTGGCCATGTCTTATGACAGCACCTGAGAATTATCTGGGGTGGGGTTTTCCATCTGTTCCCTCTCATTAAGTTGTCTTCTTGCTTTCTGAAGTTTGGGTTGTTCCCTGATGGATCTTCAGGGTTCTCTGGTAGGGCAACTCTCTTTAAATTGTTCTCAGCCAGCAGCCTTTGAGCACAGGGAGCTGCTACTGCTGCTTCTCTTGGCTGGAGCATTGCAAAGCAAGGGGAGTTCTCTATGCAGTGGAGGGAAGGGGTAGGGGTAGGGCTACATGAATTGGCCTGAAGTTGTGGCAGGGGAGGTTTAGATTGGATATTAGGAAGAATTTCTATACTGAAAGAGTGGTCAGGCACTGGAACAGCTGCCCAGGGAGGTGGTTGAGTCACCATCCTTGGAGGTATTCAAGAAACATATAGATGTGGCACTTCAGGGCATACTCTAGTGGCCGAGGTTGGGGTTTTTTGTGGGTGTTTTTTGGTGGAGTGTGTGTGGTTGGTTATGTTTGTTTGGTGGGTTTGGTTTTTTTTGTTGTTGTTGGGTTTTTTTGTGCTGATGGTTGGACTTGGTGATCTCAGAGGTCCTTTCCAACCATGATAATTCTGTGATTTTGTGAATTTAATCACATTCACTTGAGAGTTGCACATTCTCCTCAGATCACAAGTGCCTTTGACATGGAAGCAGTAACCTTCAAGAAGCTGGTGAAGGGCCATGCCTATTCTGTCACAGCCTTCAGAGACGTGAGTTGGCTAGATGAGAATTTAATAGCAATAAAATAGCCTGGCCAGGGGCATGGGCTCAACCTCCTGTGTCTGGTGTCTGGCAGGTGAACTACCGGGGGCAGCAGGAGCAGCTTATCCGCATCAGGAACCCCTGGGGTCAGGTGGAGTGGACTGGAGCCTGGAGTGATGGGTGAGTTGGACAGGCGGGATGTCAGTCCCACCACTGGCAGGCCTGCAGGCACTGCTAACATGGCATGCGAGAGCACGGCACTGCCCAGGGGAAGTTCTCAGCGTGCAGTGTCCTTCGTATCGTAGAGGGGGGCAGTTGAGGGCCAGCTCTGAAATGCTCTTAGTTCACCTTGAGTAGTCCTCATCTAATTGTGTCTCTCCTGCTATTCCAGCTCCTCCGAGTGGGACAACATTGACCCTGGTGACAGGGAAGAGCTGCAGCTGCGGATGGAGGATGGAGAATTCTGGTGAGTGCCAGAGCAGGATGCTGCTCTTTTTCAGCAGCCAGCCTGGGAAAGAGCAGAGGAGCTTGGGAGAGATCCTGTGGTCTTGCTTCACCTGAAACACATGACCTGCCTTTATGAGCTGGCTTTCCAGCACTGGAGAGCCTGCTAGTATTTTCTCATCCAATGTAGTTAATAATTTTCCTGCCTTCAAGGAATTTCAGCCCAACTAAATGCAATATAAACATCTAGGAAGGGCAAACATCCCTTCACCCCCAAACCCAGCAGTGGGCTTTAAATAAGCAATAACTACTCAGGATAAAGTACCTTGCTGTCACGAGATTCTTCCAAAACGCTGGCTGGGTCGGGAGCTGCTTGCACTCTCCTTCCTCCCCCATAGCAACGCCCTGGCCTCAGCCCCTGCCTGCCTCCCATAGGATGTCTTTCCGGGACTTCATGAGAGAGTTCTCCAGACTGGAGATCTGCAACCTGACCCCTGATGCCCTCACCAAGGACGAGCTCAGCAGGTGGCACACGCAGGTGTTTGAGGGGACATGGCGCCGGGGGAGCACTGCTGGGGGCTGCAGGAATCACCCAGGTACCTCTCACCTCCATGTCTCCACCCTTTGTAGCATGATGGAGCCAGGTGTCTCATCCACATGTCCTCTTCCTCCCAGCGACATTCTGGATCAACCCACAGTTTAAGATCAAGCTGCTGGAAGAGGATGACGACCCTGGAGATGATGAGGTGGCCTGCAGCTTCCTGGTGGCTCTGATGCAGAAGCACCGGCGGCGGGAGCGGCGTGTGGGGGGTGACATGCACACCATTGGCTTTGCAGTCTATGAGGTAACCCCTGCCCACCCCACAGCTGCTTCCTGGGGACTGGCTCAGCCCTGCCAGTCCCACCTCAACCTGGCATCCCAGTCCTCAAGGAAACCTTTCCCACCTGCTTTGGCCAGTCTGTGGCTTAATGTCCCCCATCCTGTGGTCCCTGCAGCTGTAAGGGATGGGGACAGGTACTGGGATTCTGAGATTTTTTCTGTTTTCTCTCCTCCCTGCAGGTTCCTGAGGAGGTATGTCCTGAGCCGCTGGAGCCTATCCCCTCTTGGAGGGTAGCACAGGAGAGAGCAGGAATGGGTTAATGCACATGCATGCACATATGTGTACCCAATGGTGTGGGTGCTCCCACCTTACTGGCAGTGGCCAGAGTGCCAATGGGTACTGGTCACCTCCATGTGGGAGGGAAGGTTCTTGCTGGGAGCCATCAGGGATGTCCTGCCTGATGGGGCTGGCTTCCATCCCACCTCTCCCTGTGGGTCCACCCCTGTTGCAGGGCTGTGGTCCACAAGTGCATTCATTTCCCCAGGCCCAGGGCAGCCAGAATGTGCACTTGAGGAAGGACTTCTTCCTGCGAAACCAGTCGCGGGCACGGTCTGAGACCTTCATCAACCTGCGGGAGGTGAGCAACCAGATCCGGCTGCCCCCAGGCGAGTACATCGTTGTGCCCTCCACCTTCGAGCCACACAAGGAGGCCGACTTCATCCTGCGGGTCTTCACCGAGAAGCAGTCGGACACAGCGTGAGTCCCTGCCTGGCCAGAGGATGCCCTGTGTCTGTGAGCTGTGGGACATCTCCCCACCACAGGCAGCCTGCTGGCTGGGGACCCCACTCATAGCATTGTTTTCATCCCCAGGGAGCTGGACGAGGAGATCTCAGCAGATCTGGCAGATGAGGTAGGAGCTGCCACTTTGGTGCAGTTGGTGCTGAGGTTCTGGGGCTTGGGAGGGGGAGCTGCAGGCAGGAGGTGGCTGCCTGGGTTTGGGATGTCACTGCGACTGGAGAGGGGCTGAAAGGGGGAAGTAACAGAGATGAGAAGAACAAAGAAGAGCTTCTCTTCCAGTTTGGGTTTGGTGGGCCTGGAAGGCAGGGCAGAGCCTGGGTTTGACCATTAACCTCTTCTTTCTGGCCTGTGTCACCCCAGGAGGAAATAACTGAGGATGACATAGAGGACGGCTTCAAGAACATGTTCCAGCAGCTGGCAGGGGAGGTGGGTACAGCCGTGCCAAGCTCTGGAGGATCCTGGCCTGGGTGGTAGATAGGACCCCTAGCCATGAGAGCTCCAGCCCACCCCACACTTCCTCAGTCCCATCCTGAAGACAAGTCCATCTCTGCCATGGCTCAGCCCAGTTGCACCCAGGGGTGGTGTGACAAGAGCAGATTTGAGGAGGGGACATCCAGCTGTGGCCCAAACTCTTCTGGGAAATGCGGGAAATGCAGGAAATGCAATGGCACCCTTATGTTTTGTGACTAAGGCAGAGATGTTTAGACAAAAGGGGGGGAAAGGCCACAAGTGGAGTGGAGAGCAGGCAAGGTGTGCTGCTAACTCTGCTCCTGCTGTAGGACATGGAAATCAGCGTCTTTGAGCTCCGGACTATTCTGAACAGAGTCATCGCTAGACGTAAGCGCTGCCCTTCCCTCCCCTTGCT
Organism: Hemiprocne comata; assembly: GCA_020745705.1. Classification (NCBI taxonomy): domain Eukaryota; kingdom Metazoa; phylum Chordata; class Aves; order Apodiformes; family Apodidae; genus Hemiprocne; species Hemiprocne comata. Next base: position 42,993,663 of record CM036588.1, read on the forward strand.
CCCCATGGCCCAGGCCTGCTGAGCAGGTTGGGTTTGATGCACATGTTCAACCTTCTCCTTCCTCCTCAGACAAAGATCTGAAGACAGATGGTTTCAGCCTGGACTCCTGCCGCAACATGGTCAATCTGATGGATGTATCCTCTTGGTGCTGCAGGCAGGGGCCAGCTCCCCAGACTTCTCTGCGGGAGCTCAGGCTTGGCTCTCCAGCCATACCAAGGTGGTTCAACCAGAGGAAGGCAGGAAGGAAGGGGTCCTTGTGACTTCAGGGCAACCTGCCCTACACCCCTGGGCTTTAGCAGCAGGTTTTTTGGAAAGAGTCGTCATTTCCCATGCTTGCTTTAGGCCCTGGCTCCACTGCCAGAAGGCAGTCCAGCCCCACTCAATGCCTTCAACCTTCCCCTCTGGGAGGAAGCTCCTGAGGGCTGTTGGGCTTCTTTCTTCCCAGCTTATCCTGTCCAGTGGTTGAGGGTGGGAGGTGTAAAGTGACAGGAGCCATGGCCTGTGTTTCTCCTTGCACAAGGACATGCAGCTGAGGGGTCAATGGAGGCCAGAGAAGCACCTCTGAGTCATTCTCCAGGCTGGCCCTGCAGCATCCCATTTTGCTGCAGGCCAGGCAATTTTGCTCCAAGGACACCACAATTATGTGTTTCCTACAGCAGCAGCATGGCTGCTCCCAGGGAGTGGCATGGCAGCTAGTTTAAGCATTGCACTTTTCCTGCTGGGTTGCAGGCTCTGATTTTGCTGATGCTGCAGGACAGAGAGAGGAAGCTGGGAGGAAAATTGGGCAGGCCAACCATGGCCTGGCTTTCCTTGCCTCAGGTGTCTGGGATCTGATGGCTCTGCCTTTACACCACTCCCTTTGCTGGATGCTTTTTCCTTGACCTTCTACTCCCCAGAAAGATGGCAGTGCCCGCCTCGGGCTGGTGGAGTTCCAGATCCTGTGGAACAAGATCCGGAGCTGGCTGGTGAGGAGGAGTGGGGGGGCATGGCACACTTCATAGTAGTAGCACCCCTCCTGGGGCAGCAGGGTTAGGGGACAGCCAGGCTGGAGGCCACAGGAGAGCCTGCCCTTCACATCCTCCATGATGTTTTTGCAGACGATCTTCCGCCAGCACGACCTGGATAAGTCAGGCACCATGAGCTCCTATGAGATGCGCATGGCTCTAGAATCAGCTGGTAGGTCTGGAGAAGGATGGGTCTGGTGAGGGGGCTCTTGCTGTCAGAGCTCTGTCCCAAGTAGCTGGAGAAGAGTTAAACCAGCCTATATTGCCTGCTTGGAGCCAACCTGTCATGGTAATGAGATGTGGCCCATGTCTGCAGTGGGCTCTCTCTGTCCCAGCTGTGCCAAGTGTTGGAGCCTTGGCATTAGGGACACACATAAGGTGATCCCAGCCTCTGTCCTCCTCTGACCTGCAGGGCCCTATCATGGCAGAGCAGAGGCTTGGGGTGGATCACTGAGCTAACTAGTTATATGGTTCCAGGGAGAGCATCTCCTCTTCCTGCTGAGGCTGGACTCGGTGTCCTTCCTTCCTGTTGGGAAGTGGGTTGGTGGCCCCTTTGGGTGGGGACATGGACTTTCATAGTTACATCCTCCTCTCCTGCCTCCCTAGGGTGCTGACTGTTCTCTGCCTTGCAGGTTTCAAGCTGAACAACAAGCTGCATCAGGTGGTGGTGGCTCGCTATGCAGATGCTGACATGGGTGTGGACTTTGATAACTTTGTCTGCTGCCTTGTGAAGCTGGAGGCCATGTTCAGTGAGTGCCAGTCCTGGGACAGGGAGGGCAGGGACAGAGGGACACATTGCTTACCCTGCTTTTGTGCCCCTGCAGGGTTCTTTCACAGCATGGACCCTGAGGGCACTGGCACTGCGGTCATGAACCTGTCTGAGGTGAGAGCACAGCCTAGTGATGAGATGGGCCCAGAGTTGGGGTGAGAGACAAAGCACTAAGGTGAATAGGGCAGCTGGGGTGGGTGGTAGAAAGCCCTTCAGCCTCCTGGGTAAGGAAAGAACCCATAAAAGATAAAGATGACAAAATGTGATTGCTTCAGGCTTTGTGTTTCTTGAAGGGCTATCAAAGTGGACACATGAGGGCATGCCAAAAATGCACCAGCTCCTGCTCATCCCTTCTCCCTCTCTTTTCCCAGTGGCTGCTGCTGACAATGTGTGGCTAGGAGCTATGAGAGATCTGCTGCAGCCGGTACACCCCGGTGGGCCAGGCCCCTTCAAGTGCCTCCCCTTGGATCTGTGGACACAGGATACTCTTCCTCCCTTGCTCCATCCCATGCTGAGCCACCAGCCCTGCCTCCTGGCAAGCATCACACCACCCTCTCCAGCATGCCCTTCTCCTCTTCTGGGCTGGGCTTCTTTCCACTCCCCCCTCCCCTCTCCCCAGCCCAGAACAGGAGGAGGGCAAGCAGCATGAGGTACCTGTGCATCCCTGTACCAAGCTTGGCAGGAGTGAAGGAGCAGGATAGGGGCTGGCTCCAGAGCCGGGAGAGGCAGGAGCTGCAGGGAGAAGAGATGGGGGACTCGTATCGCTTGCTCTAGTGCTGCCCCTATACCCTGCTGGCATGTGTTGCCTGTCTCTGCGCCCATGCTTGGGAGCACCAGCAGGTTCTGCCTTGCCCAGGCAGAGGCAGCGGGTTCCTGGGGAGCCCCAGTGGCCTTCTGGGAGGAGGAAGGGCCATACTCTTCCTCTTGAAGCCCTTGCACTGCATTCATCACCACTAAACATGACCAAAGCGTGGAGCCCATTAGCTCTTTCTGCGTGGCCTTCAACACATCCCTCCCATCTCCATGCCCCTGGCTTTGCCCCACCACTGTATCAAGCCCTGCAACTTAAGCACTGAATGTCTGGGGGCTCCCTTGCCACCTGCCACCCTGTAGTGCAGCAGGAGCTCCTCTTTTCCACGTGGGCACAGCAATGCCACCACCATTACAGTGGCCTGACCTCCCATCCCAGCCCTGGGAGCTCCTGGGGCATCCGCTGCCCCTGTTCGTGGCCCACAGCACCCAAGAAGCAATGCTCCCCATCTCAGAGAGGAGGGGGTGGCAGTTTGAGGGGGGTGTTCTCCTGCACACGGTTGGGGTTTTCTCCCCTTTCCCTCACCCTCCCACACTGTTACACTCCATTTCCCGTGGTCTCCTTCGCCCAGTACAGATGGATTCTAGTGCCAACATATTTGTACTTCTCTGTGCTCCTCCACTCCCCTCACCTTCTTCTGGGGTAATGGGGTGGCTCCAGCTTGGTGGTGGGCAACGGCCCATCCTTTGCCCTGTAGAAGCAGGCAGTTAGCTTCCCCCAGACCCCTGTCGTCGCTGGAGGATGCATCTGCAGCAATAACCACTGCTGCCCACCCGGCAGCTCCCCTTCCTCACCCCGCTCACTGCGCACTCCGGGAATAAACCGAGATCTGTTGGATGTGTGGCCTGGGCAGTGACTTGGGGTTCACATCTTCCCTCTGCTCACCATGACCTGGGTTAGGGGAGATGAGATGCAGAGCCAAGCCCAGGGCACGTTGCTTGCCCAGCCTCGGGCATGGGTGGTGGAGGAGCACCACCAGGTGCAGGTCTTGCCATGGGGATGGTGGTGTCCACGTCCCCTAGGATTTTATAAAACTTGCCTCTTCCTTTGCAGGGGGGTCTTAACACTGACAAACAGGGGCGGCACCGTGTGTGAGAGGTGTACGGGAGCACTGCTTTTCAAAGCAAGAGCAAGCAGCATGCTGTTAGCAGGGCTGTTCGGTTATTCCAGGGATTTTTCAAGTGGAGGAAAAGCCAGTGCTTGCTCCCCAGTGTTGGTGGCAGGAGGACTGCCTCACTGCCAGGCTGGGATGAGGAGGCTGGGACAGCTTCTCCCTGGCCTCTGCCCAAGGGACGCAGGTGCAGCCATGCCACTCAGCTGGGTCTGGCCACAGTGTCCTGGAGGCCTCCCTGGGGCATCAATGTGTGCCTCTGCCATACAATCAGCTGGAGCAAAGTGTCACTGTCCCTGTCCCCTTGCCATACCAGGGGCCTGGCAGTGGCTGAAGGCTGGGTTTGGCACAGCAATTGTGGCACTGGGGCAGATCAGCATTGCTTACAGTTCGCTGCAATGGCTGAGCCCCAGGGGCAGCACTGCCTTGCACAGCCCCTTGCCAAGGTCTTCTCTGCTGGTGGCAGAGCTGGGTTCTGCTCATAAACAGTGCTGTCTTGGGGGAGATAGGAAGGGGAAAAGGTCTGCTCGGATAGGATGGAGTTAACCATAGAGTAAGTGGGGGGCAGCCTGGAGATCTGGACCATGGAAAGGGATGACATGAGGTCTGTGACCCTGGGTAGGGGCCTGTGTTTCTCCCTGCTTCCTTTGAGGCCATACATGTTAAAGCTCGGGGCAAAAGCCTTCTAGGGAAAGGACAGTGGAGGGCCAGGTGGTGGGTCTTTTCACTGCGTGGCTCAGAGTGCATCCTGCCCCTTGCTGACACCCCAGATGGGCATCGCAGCCCAGATGGCCCCAGGGGTGCTCAGCATTTGGAAAAGGAGTGTCCCTCGCTCCTTATGCCACCTGGCATCTTAGTATCCCTCATGTGGGTGCCCTTTATGTCAGTCCAGCTCTCTGGGACCAGTCTCCTCACAGATGACCTGGCTCAGAGCATGAAGGGGATCTGAGATGTTCCAGTAGGAAGGAGCATCTCCTCAGCCTGCTCTGTCTTCTCCAGAAGATGCTTTCCAGGCTGGATGGAGATCGGCTGCTTGCACGTGGCTTGTGGCTACCTGTGAGCTGAGCTGCCCTGTGTGTGGCACCTCAAGACTTGCCAGTCTGGGCTCCCTGCTTCTCTGTACTACCCCAAAGGCCCTGGGAAATAAGGGTTTGGGTGGGATGGGACACAGGGGCAAGCATGCAGAGCTGTCATCACTGTCCCAGCTGTGGGGCCTTGTCGAGTGCACACAGGCCCGATTGTAGGGCACAGTGATGTCCTGGCTTTAGGATGACAGGTGCCCCTGGCGTAGCCTTACCAGAAGCCCCCTCCCTCCCTCCTTCTCTGCGCCAGCTGGCAGATCCCTTCCCTCATTGGCCCTGGCAGCTGGCAGGCCAGAATCAGTGGGGGGAGGGTGGCGGGGGGGGTCCTCAGCTGCCAGCTAATGCCATGAAGAGTAGCCTGGCTTGTCCCCCTTGTTGCAAAAGGGGACAAGGAGGAGGCCCAGCAGAGTCCTTGAATGCAGGTGTAAGGTGAGGCACAAGACGTGGCTGGGGGCCAGTTGTGGCTAAAGCTGCTCTTAGTGTAGGGTTAGTCTTGCCATGTCCCTCAGGTCTGCATTGGGTGGGCATGCACAAGGTGGGCAGGCAGCATCTATGGGTGCACAGCACCACTGCTCCTGCTCCCCAGTATCACAGCATCCCCTCCTGTACCCCATGCCCTATGCCCCTGCCTCCTGCAGCCTGGAGCTGTCTGCTCACTCCAGGCGTCCTCCCTCTCCTGCCAGCTGCTCACATCCATCCTCCAGGCACAGGAGGGGGGCAGGACCACAGTCTGGCCCCACCTGGCCCTACCAGCTGCCCCAGCAGCCGGGCACTGGCCCCGTCTCCCCCTTGGGCTGTGCTTCGTTCTGCCCTGGGCCCACAGCCACAGGAATGTCAAACCCGTGGGCACAAGGGGCCTTTGTCTAAGTGGAGCTGGTGGATGGGGGGCCATGGCCCAGTCCAGCATCCCCAGTGGGGCTGGGGAGAGCCACAGCTGAGGGTATGTGTGTGGGCAGCAGCTGCCACCAGCACAGCCTCGCAGCTCCCGGCCACACTTGGCCACGTCCTCACTGCTACAAGCGCTGCCAGGGATAAAGTCCCCATCCCCATCCTCCTCATCCCCCCGGCACCAACAGCCAGGCAGTGGGAACATCCTGCAACCAGGGCAGAGCTGGCACCCCCTTGGCGAGCCTCAGCACCCATATCAAGGGATGCTGTGGGCTCGGCCACCCCAATGGGAGTGGGAAGGCTGGGGGCGTGGGGTGGGGGCCAAGAGCACCAGGCAGCAGCTGCTGGGTTTGGCTTATTTCAACAGCTGCCATCTCAGCGCCAGCAACAGGGGATGTGCATGGGCCGGGGCTTTCCAGGGCCTGCCACAGTGTGTTAAACAAACTATTTATAGTGCTTACGTCCCTCCCCACCAGGAATGGCCAGCATTCCTCCTGTGCAGGGCTGGGCACTTGGGTGCCTCTGGTGTCCCCACCACCAATACCCTCCCCAGTCCCCACCAGAAGGGTAAGGTCTCCTCAAAGAAAGGACTTTTGGACTCACTCACCTTCCTTCCTCTCCCATTTCTGTTAGCTCCCAGTTATGTGCCCAGAGCAAGACTTGCAGCAAATCTCACACACCATGTGAAAAAATGCCCAAGGGCCATTCGCTTCTTCCCAGCACCCCTGCTCCCTGTTAAATCCTCTGGAGACTTAACCATGCAACAGCCACTTTAAGCATTGGCAGGTGCTGATGGTTGCTCTGTCCATTGTGCCTGCCTCTGAGATGGCATGAGGGTCTTGCCCTCCCACAAAGCCAAGATGCTGTTCTGGGAGCAGGCTGGGTGCTGGCAGGTCACCCATGGGGCAAAAGCCAGGGATCTGGTCCTCTCTCAAAGCCTGTGCCAGCTTTGCCTGTTGGCTGGCAGGGCATGGGGCTGCTCAGAAGCCATTCCCTCCGCCAACGGGAAGCAGTGACCAAGGAGTCGTACCAGAAGGTAGCAGCCACGCCCTGCCCAAAGACTGGCACATCCCATACCACTGCCCCTCCAACCGTGCCTCCTCCGAGGTGGCCTCCCAGCAAGTCATCCTCTCCCTGAGGAGAGGGAGGTGCTGGCTGGCTCCAGTCCCAGGATCTGCGCAGAGGATGTGTGGGCTGTGAGCTCACCCCTGCTCAGCAGCAAGAAGGAAGAGGCTGGGCTTTGAGCAAGTGAAATCCCCAGGGCTTTGGGGTGGCCAGGAGGAGAGCACAAGAGGACAGTTCTTCACAGACCTGCCACCACCCTGTAGACAGATCCTGCAGCTGGGCTGCTTCCAGCCCGGCTCTCCCATGGCTGGCACTGCTCAGTCCCAGGGCCCCGACTTGTCTCACACCACCCAGGGGCACCTACTGATGTCCAGCCGCTAACTGACCACCTGAGAGAAATAAGTGCTACAGAGGGGTACACGGTCCCTGTTTGGGCTCAGGAAGTGGATCCCAGCCCTCCCTGGCAATTGGTTATACAATTGGTATGATAAAGAAAATGGATGCCTGAAAGGAAGCAGCCTTGATATGTACCCAGCAAAAAAGGAGCCAGCCACCTGATGAGGGACTTTGAGCCCCTTGGTGAAGAGCAATGAAGGCTAGACAAGAAAAAATGTTGAGAGAGCAGTGACTGCAGGAACAGAAAATCCTCTGTGGATCAGAGAGGTTACAGCAAGGCTTTACACGCCTTGACCCAGGAAACACAAAGGCACAGGACTCCAGTGCCCTGAGTCTTGTGTTTGGAAGTAGGTACTGGTGAGATTTCATTTTCTTTCAAGGCTGCATTCTCTTTCCAGCTCTGTATGTGACTTACCAGAGGAGCAGGGTTAAGTCCCTTCACCCCTCTGGGCTGTCCTTTTGCCCAGTTTGTGAAAGGAGGCTGAAGCCCCTCACTTTCCAGATGGTGAAAGCGACTCAGCAATATCTCTGCATTTTTGGCAGAGACAAAAAACTGCCTCTTTACGAGTCCCAAGAGCTTGGCAAACAAGCCCTGCCCCACTTTCCACCAGGTTCTGGGATGTTGCAAGCATCTGGCTCTCACAGCATGGTAACCCCTCCTGCCATCACCTGTGCTTACTCGCTGGGAAGGAGCAGGTTTCTGCAGAAGCTGCACACTGAAGCCCCTTTGTTCCCAAGGGATTTTCCACCACACCCCCCCTCCCCCCCCACCTTGTGTATCTCTGCCACATAATGCTCAGACACAATGCCCCCAGGAAGGTGCTGCAACATCTCTGCTGCAACACCTCTGCACCTGCCCAGCACCTCCCTTTCCCTGTGGAGCTGAAGGACAGGATTGCCCCGGGAGGCACAGTAGGATGGGCAGTTCCACAGGCTCAGGCAGGGCTTTTCCTAGGAATAGGTAAGACTCCCTGGGGAATATGATCTCCACTCCCCTCTATCAGCACGGCCACTACCACTGACCAGGGACACGGCACTTTTCATCATTTTTGCAGGTGGGACCCTGCAAAAGCCCCCGTCACAATGAAGGACTATTCCTGCTGGGGCTGTATTGCTGGGGAAATTGAGGCACTGAGCAAGGCAGCAACTTACCCGGGATCAGCTGCAGCACAGCAAACCCAGGAGTCTCAAAAGCAGGCCAAGCACTGCCTTCCTGATAAAAGGGAAAAGCTCCCTCCCAGGGACGTGTAAATCCTGACACAGCTGTAGCAAACCTTTGGCTTCTGCTTCCTTCGCCCGAGCTCTTCCCACTCCCCGTAACACCGCTGGCACAGGGCCGGCAGCAGCATGCACCTGCACCACAGCCCTCTGACCACAGCAGACCTGGAGCCTGGGAGCCTCCAGGAGGCTCCAGGAGGCCCGTCCCAAGGGGCTGACGTCAGTCCCGGTCCTTGCAGCTCCCGGGCCTGGAGCTGAGCTGTAAGTAAGCTGTTTCTGGTTTCGGCACATGGTGTCTCTGTGCTGAGGCATAGCCAGCCCACTTTCTTCATCCCTGACTGGCTTCCCAAGAGGAATCCACAGAGCTGGGAAAGGTCACTCTGGCTGAACTAAACACCCTTGGATGGGACTCATGGGGCAAGGGACAGCTTGCATCAGGCAGGCTGGGAGATGGAGCAGTAGCTTTTGGTCCCTTGTGTCTGTTCATTATCCTAAATTCTTCTTGAGTGGGAGCCAGGAGTAGGGCCTTGGCAGGGCCGAGTTCACTTGGAAGTGAACAAGGGGAGGAAATTAAGCCAGACAGCCACCAGGAACAAAACAAAGGTTAGGCACAGGAGGCAAGCTGAAGGGCACAGACGTGACCTACGGACCTTCCTGCCTGCGCTCTTACTCTGCCCAGCTTGTGCTCCTCTGGTCTGCAGGGCCCTGGCTGTTTGCACCAAGCAGTTTCAGCTTGGGATCACAGCTGGAAAGCATGGGACCAGCCAGTTCCCCAGGGGGCTGCCCCATCTGCTCCTCGTTCTTCATGCACTGGGGCATCCCTTGCCCGATCTCCCTGGAGGTCTGCCTGGTCTCCTGCATTCCTGGCCCTTGTGGGAGCAGGGTTGCAAGTGCTGGCACTGGCAGAGAATGACAGACCTTACTGACTGCTCAGAGGCTTCAGCAAAACCTTGCAGTGAAACAGGACCCCATCCTGCCAGCCCACATTTCTGTGGTGGGCAGATGTTGTTCGTCCCTCACCCCCCCTTCTTCCCCCAGCACTGCCACCCCGACAAATGGGGTCCTGGGATGAGGAGAAGTATCACTTACAGAGAGCATGTGCCTGGCCTGGGAGGAGGGGGCATTTAAATGGGCAGCTGTTTTGTTTTGTTGTCCCTTGCTCTGGAGCTGTTCCTACCATTTGGGCTGGTGGCAGGTCCACGTGGGGGGAGCTGAGCAGTACAGGCTCCTCTGGTAGAGGGGGCAGAGCAGTGTCCAGGAGCGGGAAGGATCCCAAGGCGGGTAAGAGCGACCAGGGGAAGAGGTGGGGAGGAAGGCGATTCCGGCCAGTGCTTCTACTCTGAGCCTCCCCCAGGCAGCCCCCCCCGCTCCCAGAAAGGTGCGGACCCCCGAGCACCGCGCTCGGGCGCCCGCTTCGCATTCGGGTCGGAAGGTCCGCAGCGTGAGGAGCTGCAGGGCACCCCCCGATCCGCCAAGGCCCCCTCGGGGCAGGGGGCGGGCGGCGGGGGCTGACGGTGCTCCCGCAGGCTCGGGGGCCAGCATGCCCGCCCCTCCGCTGGCCGCCCTGCTGCTGCGCGCCCTGCTCGCCCGCCTGCTGCCGCTGGCCCGCCAGCGCCTGCTGCCGCCGCTCCGCCGCCTGGGCCGCCGGCTGCGCTCCCGGGAGAGCCGCCAGGCCGTGCTCACCTGCCTGCTCTGCCTCCTCAACCTGCGCAAGAGAGTGGACGACTGAAGCCGGCCGCGGACAGGACGGGCAGCGCAGGGCAAGGCGCGGCGCGGCGGCTCTCCTCCGCCTCCCCTGCCCGCCGCGGGGAGGAGGGACCCGGGCAGGGGAGGGGACGCACCCCGGCGGGGGCGGAGGGTCCGCCCAGGCCGCCCCGCGCCTTGCCGCTCCGGCCATGGGAGCCTGGCCGCCCCCCGCGCCGCTGCCACCCGCTGCCGGGCCGCCCCGCTGAGAGCCCCCGCGGGAAGGGGCGGCCCCGCCGCCGCCCGCCCCGGGAAAGGAGTCGGAGCCGCCCGGGCCATCTCCATCACCGGCGTTCCCGGGCTGCCGCTTCGTCTCACGGTGCCCGGGCCGGGCCCCTCGGCTGCCCCCCTGCCCGGCGGCGGGGAGGGCGAAGATGTCGGGCAGCACGGCGAGGAAGGTCCAGCCCTTCACTATCAGCACCAAGCTCTCGCTGCCCAAGTGTGCCGCCGACTGCCCTGGGGACGCCTGCCCCGGCATCGCCCTCGCCTCCGCTCTGGACAACCACCGCGGCCTCCGCCGCAGCCTCAACGAGCGCATCTCCCTCTACCTGGCCCAAGCCCGGGCCAGCCCCGCCGCCCCCGACGGCCAGCCTCGCAGTCCCAGCCCCGGCGATGAAGCGGGGGCCGACGAGGAGCGGCTGAACCGCAGCTCCCTCGCCCGTTCCATTAAGAAGATCACGCTGTCCAACTGGCACGGGGAGGCTGGCGCCGGGAACGCGGGGGGACACGGGGACCCTGCCCGGACCGGCGGCGAGAGGAACCACAACAACAACAACAGCAGGCCAGGGAAAGCTCAGTTCAAGGTAAGAGCTCCCCGTACCGTGCGCCCTGCTCTCTCCCCGTCTTCCCTGTGGCTCCCTGTTCCTGGCTGCCAGCGGGCAGGTAGGTCCTGGGGGGGCTCCGCCCCGAGAGAGGATCGCTGCTGCCTTGTCGCCGTGCCCTCCACGCAGCAGTCGCTACAGGGCTCCCCCCTGGTTGCTTTTCTCCCACATCCCGTTCTCCCCCCTCCCCCCCGCACTTCTCTGTACCGTCAGGCTGGAGGGGTCTTTGCGGGTGAGCTGGAGATGAGCTTTCCCTAGAACTAAGATGACCCAGAAAAGCACAGTCCCAGAGCCCGGCTATGGAGGGCTCAGCTCTTGGGATGCCCCTGATCATGCAGTTATGTGTGGGGAGCTGGGATCTCGCTCTCCCGTTTACCGGACGGGAAACGGAGGCATGGAGAAGGGAAACGGAGGCATGGAGAAGGGAAACGGAGGCATGGAGAAGGGAAGTGACTCATGAAGGGCCACACAGCCAAGCAGAGCCAGGACAAGGCTAGGAACAGGACCCAGGGCTCCCGGCACCCCGCCCTCTGAGTCTGAGCATTAACAGGCACGGAGGTCTGAATCCGTCAGTACCAGAGCCCGGGAGACCCCCTGTGTGGCTGAGATGGGGCGGAAAACAGTTGGGAGATTTCGCAGTCGCTAGCAAGAGCAGGCAGAAACTCCTTGGGATTTAACCCTGACCCACAACAGCTGGTTTCCCGGCGGGATAGCGAGAGAGAGCCGCACAGCCCACTGCCAAAACCCTGGTCTTCATTGCCAATAAAGGCCAGGCACAGCCTCGCAAGAGCTGTTTCTTCCGGCACGCAGGCAGCTCCTCACTGGGCGGCCGGAGTCTGCGCAGCCCAAGGGGCATCGGCATGAGGGCTCCCCCCTTTCATATAAGGTAGGGACATGTGCTCGGCACCGCGGTGTGGTGCAGGACGCTCGGGAAGATGCCAGAATCAGTCCCTCCTCTCTGTCCGGCCTGCCGAGGTGGAGCTGGAAGCGGGGGCAGGCTGCAAGATGGAGCTTCGGGAGGGAGAGTGGGAGCCAAGGCACAGGGGATAGCATTTGTTAGACGGGATGGCAACCAGAGCAGAGAAGGGAACGCTGTCCCCTGCTCAGGGCACATAGGGCTTTCTCAAGCATGCCGCCTGGTCCGTGGCTCTGCTTTTCAATCCTGCCCTGTAGGAATGGGGGACTCCTCCGGGATGAGCACAGTGCAGCCCGGGACAGGCTGTCCCCGCTCGTCTTCCTCATGGGAAGTTAATGGCACCTACTTTTCTACGGGAATGCAGTGACCATATGTGCTGTGTTCATTTTGCTTTTAACGGGGGAAAGAAGCACTCACAGAGGAGGCAGCTGAGGCTGCTGCACTCATTTCACGTGTGGCTTTAAGGCTCATGTTAGGAAGCCTGGAGTGCCGCCAGGGAGTGGTTAGCATAGCACCTCACGGATGCCGAGAAAGGTGCAGCTCCTTCTCCCAGCCTTCGGTTGCTGCGAGAGTTGTTTGCTTTGCTCCCAGCTCCGGCCGGAGGGACCGGGGAGGAGGGGCAGTCCCGGCGGAGCAGCTCTGCGGGAAGGATGAAGTCATCTTTATGCCGGCAGCCCTGTTTTCCTGCAGCTGACGGATCTCAAGACGGGGACTTTAAATAAAGCTCCCGTGTCACCTGCAGGCTTGTCTCTCACGGCTGAGCCCTCGGGGGGGTTCATGGGCTGCAGCCGGCATGGGACGCTGTTGCCTAGAAGAGGGGCTTCCTGGGGCCTTAGGCCCTGTAAGAACTTCATGTTTAGCTCCCTGCCGTTCCCTAAATGGGCATCCAACCTTCTCATCTCTGCGGTCGGGCAGAGGGTGCCTTCTCCTTCTGGCAGCCTGCTGACAAACATGCTGAGCTCTCGCTGGGCCTGCTGGGCTATGACTCAGCCTTGCTCCCTACTCTCTCTTCCCACTCAGGATGGGATGCTGTGGCGAGGTGCAGTGGTCTGTGCTCCTCACTCACCAGCTGGGCTCCTCAGCCTCCTGGAAAGGTCTGATGGTGCTGGTCTCCCCGGGGTTAGAGGGTTGTTGGGCTAATTGTGGGGCTCCAAGCCTTTCTGGTGGCAGCAGCTCTAGTTCTGGGGGATGCCATCTATCTTGGGGCTCTTCTTCAGTCCCACAGAGATGGTAAGAAGTCACTTTCTGCTCAGAGAGTGGGTCTTGCTTTGCCTGGGTTCTCTGTGGATACTGTCCCCAGTTTGGAGTGGTCTGAGTAGTTGTAGGCTGGGTCTGGCTCTGGCTGATCCACCACCCTGTTTGCTGTGGCCTCAGAGGAGACTAGGGAGGGGGTGTCGGGGCAGAACAAGTTGCCCATCACCTTATGCTGCCCTGTGCAGGCTTAGATGGCTGTTAGAGAAACAGCAAGGTGGCCCTGCTGAGGGAGTGGTGTGAGGTCCCTAAATTGGCCTGCTATATCTGACTGCCCAAGAAAAGATCCATCCATAGAAGATGAGAGTAATTGCCCTTGTGCATGATCCAAGCAATCCCACGCACCTCTCCTCTTGGGGCTAGGCTCTGTTAAGGATAAGGTAACGCAAAGTTCATCCTGGACCTCCTCTCTGTGCCTGGCTGCGGCTCCTGGATTTCCTTCCCCCTGCCGCTCCTGCTCCCACCCTCTCCCGCTCCCACCCTCTCCCCTGTCCCGAGGGTGCCCTTCCCTTTGAGCCAGCTGCCCCCTTAACTCTTGCTTCCTGGAGAGGTCAAGGTCAGGGATCAGCAGCTGAAAGCATTCAGGTTCATGCCAGTGGGGTTATTGTCCTTTTGTGCCCTCAAACTTGTGCCCTGATGTTCTGGAGATGGGTGGGGGGCTGACCCTGAGCATCCTTAGATGAGCAGTGGCCAATGGTAACCGCTGGATGGGTTTCTGCTGGCTTTGGAGCCAATTTGAGGGGAAAAAGGGTGTGTGTTGGGGAGCTAAAGTAGAGTAAGCACTGAGCAAAACAAGCTTAGGAGCTCTTGCCACCTGCTGAACGTGTGGCAAGAGCTGCAGATGCTGCCTGGAGAAGCCTGGCCTCGATGCATAAGGACAGCCGGGCAAGGGCCCAGCAAAGCAGTGTCTGGGTACTACTGGCAGCCTCCTCTGGCCCAGGGCAGGGGAAGGTAGGCACCTGCTTCTCCATCCCCTTGGCTGCTGGGAAAGTTGAGCACTTCCAGGCTCATGGCTGTGCCTTCCTGTCTCTAGGTCTTCCTTAGGAAGGATGTGGATGCAGAGGATGAGCAGCAGGAGGCTGGGAGTCTGCGGAGTGGTGGTTTCTGCTCTCTGGTGGACAGAGGATCCCCCTTCAATGCGGTATGTCCCCCTGCCCTCGCTGTCTAGAGGGTCTGACCCAGGGGCACAGCTTGGGCCTGAGCAGGCAAGGGTGACTGCTAGTGGTATGCCCAGGTATGGGTGTGGATGGAACCTCACTGCTTAAAATGAGTGAGGGGACAAGCTGGGCATGATGGGGTGAAGGGATAGCCTCCAGGCCAGCGCCCAGAGGTTTTATTGCTTCCAATTGAGATGGATTACAGGCTGCTTGAGCCCTGGCTGTGTCAAGAGACTGAAGATCCTGGAGTTGGAGGAGGGCCTGAGAATCTGTGTTTCTATTAAAAAAAAAAAAAATTTAAAAAAAGAGGATTTCTCTAGCTCTTGTGGTTAGGTAGAAGGGCTTTGAAAAGCAACTTCCGTGCCATCTGTGGGGCAGCATATGCCAGAGTGCTTAGAGAGCCTGAAACAGTTGCCTGAATCCCGCTGCTCCACAGGCTTCTGGGAGATTGCACTCTGGCAGGCTCAGGGGCAGCTGGAACTCTACTGGGTAGCTCACACTCAGACCCCTCAAGAAGAGAGGGCTGCCCCAGGCCAGCCCCAGGAGCGATTTCTGCCTAGTGAGAAGAGGCAGTGAGCCCTGCACCATCAGGTTTCTCCTGAAGATGCTCAGGCTCCTCTTTGCTGCTGGTTAGTGTGTGGTGAGGTGTCCCTGTCCCTGAGAAGCAGGTTGGGAAGCGAGTGCCCGAGTGGCTGTGCCATCCCCTGGGCTTGTGCAGCTGGGCCCGGGGCTGAGCTTGGAGCGGGTCCAGTGCTTTCGCTGGCTGACCTTCACCATCACCCCTGGCGGAGTTGGAGCCCTGACAGAGCATTTCGTCAGCGCCGGCCGCCCGCGAGGCCAAGCCCCAAGGGAGATGCTGTGCTTCCTGCCCCCCACTGCTTCTCGCTGAGATGGAGGTCTCTGGGTGTCCCTGAAGGAATGGTGGGCTGAGCTCACTTGGGACCTGCCCCACACTCCCACCTTCCCCTCCAATGTACCCCAAGGTGACACCAAACAGATGCCGCAGACGCGAATGCTCCTCACAGGGGTGCGCAGCCTCAGGCTGGAGGGGCAGCAAGCTCTGCATCTGCCTCCAAAGTGGGCATGGGGACTATAGCTGGGGTGCTGGGTGCCAGCCTGCCAGCTGGAAGTGACCCAGAGCTGAGGGACAGTCTGGCAACCTGCTGCCAGGGCTGTGAAACCCACCAGTGTGGCCTTGGTAGAGGGAAGCTGTGCCTCGGGGCGTTGGGAGAGAGCCCCAGATACGTCAGTGAAGCAGTGGGATCCGAGACAAGGCAGGCTGACACACTTTATCTGGGTTTCCGAAACGCTCCTGGGAGGCGATGAGGAGTACTTCCTGGAACAACATGCTGACCCTTCCACCTCTGCCCAACACAGCTGGCAGGACCCCCACCATCATTGCCCTGGAAAGAAAGCCCCAAGGGCAAGGAGCCCACAGCGGCACCAAGATGCAGTGGGCGAAGCGGTGCGGGAGTGTCCCCTCTCCTCGACCCAAGCCCCCTGGTAGCCCAGTTCAACCGGGAGATGCTGCAGGTGAGGCCAGCCAGTGTGCCTGCCCAAGGGGCTGCCTGGGGTGTGGGGCAGGGGAGCCACCGGCAGCCTTTCATGTGAGCTGTGGGGTGGGGTGCGCAGCAGGGAGGGCTGAACTCCCGGCCCCGAGTGAAGCCATGGTTGTGGCATGAGATCATTTTTGGCTGCCTCTGCCTGGCTGTCGGCCCCAGGGAGAGGGGGTCAGCCCACACCAGGGCCCTGCTTCCTCCCCACGTGCGCACACTCCTGCCGTCCCCCATCTTCCTCTTCCTCCTCCTCCCAGCTCCTGTCCCTCCCCAGCAGTGTGGGAATGGGGATGGTGTGGGGAGGGAGCTGCTTCCACGCCATGCTGGGGAGGGTGAATGGGTGCCTCCACAGGGGAGCTGAGCACAGAGAGAGGAGATGCTTTGTGCACGGATGTCCTGTGCAGAAACCCCTGGTCTGGCCTGCCTGGGGGGCCCCAGCTCCTCCTGCTGGGCTGGGGCAGGCAGATGCTGGAAAGAAGCAAAATGCTGCTCGCTTTCTCGCCCTCATCGCTGCTGGCACCATCCTGAGCCCCTTTTCTGGCCTGTTCTCACTTGGAGCAAGCAGGTTGTCAGCCAAAAGGGTTCCCTCTGGTCCCAGTTGTGTCTTTGGGCGGTGTCTGGGCTTGGGTCCCTGAAGCTGCATCCTCGAGGCTCTGGCAGAGGCACTGGGCCACATGTCACTTGCCACCTTTCAGGCAGAGGGCTGGGTGCGAGGCAAGCTGCGGGACCTGAAGGATGGCTGCGACCTCCAGGACTGTGAGGAGGTGGCTCAGACCCTGCAACGGGACATGAAGGATTTTGAGAACACGCTGATAAAGCTCAACCAGGTGAGGCTGGGAAGCAGCATGGCTCCTATTCCCCGCAGCACCTGTGTCCTGGGGCTCTCTGCTGTGGGACATCTCTGGCAGCCTCTGACACTGAGTGGGTCCCTTGGCCCCACAGATGGGCGAGCAGCTGATGTGGCGGGTGAGCCCCAGCGCCGATGGGGTGCAGAGGCAGCTGCTGGCCCTGCGGGACCAGTGGCAACTCCTGAAGCAGACAGCTGCCAGCCAGAACAAAGCCCTGGGGGGGCTGCGGAGCCTGCAGGACTTTAACAGAAAAGCAGAGCGGCTGGAGGCATGGATCAGGCACAAGGTATGAGTGTAAGGAGCATGGTCCAGGGAGGGGGACAGCCTCACTAGCCCCCCACCTTCTCACACCCTTCCCTGGCCCAGGAGGAGAAGCCCTCGCTGGCAGCCCTCCTGCAGGAAAGCCCAGACAAGATCCAGCTCACCCGCCGCATCCTTGACTTGAAGCAGGTGAGAAGCTGCTGGGGGCTGCTGGTGTGTCAGGGAGCCCCAAACCCCACCAGCCTTGGGGTCCCTAGGCTGGGCCATGGTACAGGTCCCTGACAGAGGAGCAAGAGGGATGGCTGGGGATCGCTGATGTCTGTCCCTCTGCTTGGGCCAGGAGGAGCAGCAGTTCCAGAGTCTGCATGAGGAGCTGAACAGCCTGGCTCAGAAGCTGGAGAAACAAGGCAAAAGTGAGAGCAGGAGCATCTCAGCCCGGCGCAAGCACCTCAACAAAATGTGAGCAAAGGACATCTGAGCTGAGCGGTGGCAAGCCGGGTGCAGGGAGCTGACAGGCTGGGAAGCAGGACCCCCTAAGCCTTCCGCCTGCCTCTCCTCACCCCACCTCTGCACAGCTCCTCAGGGGAGCATGGACTGTTCTTCACCTTTCCGCTTCCACTTGCACAGGTGGCTGCGGCTGCAGGGCACCCTGAAGGAGCACCACGAGGCTCTGCAGCTGGCCCTGGAGGTGGCCTCCTTCCTCCAGCAAGCAGATAACCTGCTCGGGGCCATCCATGCCAAGGTACCAGCACTGGAACCAGGGTCGGCCTAGTTCAGGGCTGTTGCATGGCCAGAGCAAAACTGGGCAGGCAGCACCTTGCTCTTGTCCCCTGTCAGGGAGCTGCTGTGGTCCTGGCACCCTCAGACCAGGGCTCGGGGAGAGAGTTGGGAAACGGAGCCTGGTGTACAAAGGGGAGCCAGAATGTCAAGCATGGCTTTGCAGTGTCCATTTCTGCCAGAGCTAAAGTCAGGGCTCCATCCTCCTTTCGCTGCTGACTGTAGCTTCTTCTTACAGCAGAAGAGCATCTGTGTTCTGGGGAAGCTAGGGGAGGGTGAGCCATGCCGGGATCGAGATGTCAGGGACATGGCCAGCCAGGTGATGGTAAGTGCAAGGCTCTGCCTCATCCTGTGGGTCCTGGGGAGCATCCCAGTGGAGGGGAGATGTGCGCCATCCTGGGTCAGTGCTGATGCTGGCAAGGCTGGGGGCTCAGTGGGCGCCCCACAGCCACGTGGGGTGGCTGGGGCTGTGTGAGGGATGGGGAAGCTGCCTCACGGGCAGCAGGGGACTGGGCTCTGTGCCTGCTGCCTCTCCTGCAGTGCTGATGGTGGGTTGCCATCACGCACTTGCACTGGCTGTGGTGGCTCATCTCGCGCCAGTCTTGTCATCGCTCCCTGGCTGTTATCTCCTCCAGATGCTGGATGTGACTGTGTCCCAGCTCCTCAGCCTGCAGCCCAGCCTGGCAGCCCAACTCACCCCCAAGCACCGAGATGTCAAGGAGAGATGGGCGCAGCTCCAGCAGGTGCTGAGGTAGGGCAATCCAGCAGGAGCCCCAAGGCCCAACACTGACCCCCCCCAGTGTAGGAGCCAGAGGCTTGGGGAAAGACCTGGGTTAGCCCCTGGCAGGCTGTCTCTGGGCACCAGCTCCACTTAAGGTCTCTCTTTTCCCCATCCTCTGCTCCCCTTGGCCTCCCTTGCACCCATTTCCCAGGATGGAAAAGGCTCCAGCACTGGTGAGGAGTTCCCTGGGGAGCAAAGCTGTGGCTCCAAGCGCAGAGACCCAGGGAGATGATAGCAGTCGTGGGGCTGTGGGGAAGGAAGCAGGAGACAAATGGACAAGAGGCCCTGGGAGCATGGTGAGCATTGCCTTCCTCTGGGCATCTCCAGCAGCTCTGTGTCAAGAGAACAGGGGAGCTTGTGGGAAAGCGGTTCAGGAGCTGGGTTGAGCACACCTGTGACCTGGCCCCACCGCTTACAGGAGGTGTTAAGTGCCAGGACCAGGGCAAAGCGATACATGCTTTGGGCTGGCAAAGGAGGAATGGGAGCCTTTGTGCTGTAGGTGCTGAAGGATGTGACAGGGAAGACAGGGGAGCATGGAAGAGGGGAGAAGAGCAGCCCTGGCTTTCCAGCATCGGGGCAGCCCCCTCATGGCTGGAACAGCAAAAGGTACTGGCTTGTGGAGATGGCTGTGGGGAGTGGGATGGGGTTGGAGGGGACGGTGGTCTCCTGTGAAAGGGGGAACCTTGTAGTCCAGACTGTCTCCCTCTCTGCAGGAGGAGAGAGACAGAGACTGAGTGGGGAATGTGGCAGCCAGAGGCCCAGGTGCAGGATGTCTGTCCGGCAGTGAATGTGGTAATGTCTCCCCAGGAGTCCCCTTTGCTCCCTGCCCAGTCAGGGGAGCCAGTGTTGAGGGGGGACTCCCTTCCTGACCCCCTCCCACTGCTTGTGGGCATGCATGCTTGTGCACGTACACTCGTCCCTGGTCTGGGTAGTAACACACCATGTCTCCCTGCTCCTTGGAAGACTGTGTGCCAACACAAGGAGAGTGGGGGTCCTGGCATCCCCTCGTGTCCACTGAGGGACATGAAGAGCCTGGAAGTAGCACGAAAGCAGCGGGAGCCCCTGGACCGCAGCTCCAGTGCTAGGGCTGTGCTCTTGGTGAGCCCCCTTGGGTTGGGGCAAGGGAACACACCAGGCAGGGCACATCCTAACTGCCCTCCCTGCCTCCCAGGAGGGGCCAGAGCCAGGGGGGCCTCCAGGGAGCCCACAGGTGGAGGCCATGCTGCAGGAACTGGGGGAGCTGTGGGAGGACCTGCAGAGGAAGCACCAGGAAAATGGTGCTGTGCTACAGGAAATTGATAAGGTACGTGGTGGCAGGGCTGGGGTGGCCAGGGGGGCATGCCCCAGTCACAGCAGCTTGCTGAGAATCATCAAGCAAGGCTGGAACCTGCAGGGGTGGGATCCACTGTGTTGGCACTGACATCTCCAGCTGGCTTCACAGCCTGTGCACTGCTCCAACAGTGCCGCCTGAGCTGGCAGTGCCGTGGTACCTGCAGTGGATAGCAGTGTGGCTCCTGCCTCCCCTGGGCAGCTCTGAGCCAGGCAGATGGGCTCTCCACTCTCCCGGCAGGCACTGAGGCTCGTGGGGGAGCTGGACCGGGCTGAGCGGTGGCTGCAAGCTGTGACCGGGTCGCTCTCAGAGCCGGCCACCATGAGAAGCCCAGTGGAGCTGCGCCGGGACCTGGAGGAGATGGGACAGCTGGAGAGGCAGCTCCTGCTCTGCGGCCTCAAGCTCCAGGGGCTGCGGGAGGAGGCAGCGGGCGAGCCACCTGCTGAGCATGAAGGGGCAAGGAAGATGCAAAGGAAGGTGGAGATGGTGGAGGAGAAGTGAGTCCCAGGGGAAGGTGCTTCCTCTCTGGTCCCACGTTGGGCGGGGAGGAGGATGCTCATGCCGAGGAGGTGTGGGGAGGAGACTGCTTGTCCCGAGAAGGTGTGGGGAGGAGGATACTGGCCTCGAAAAGGTGAAGAGGGTGCTGGCACCTGTGACGGGTGCATGTCCCTGCAGGTTGGCACGTGTGCAGGCAACCCTGCAGCGCCGGGTAGCAGACCTGCGTGACTCCCTGGTGCTGTCTGAGTTCCTGCAGGACCTGCAAGAGGAGGAGGCACGGAGCCGGCAGGGACCTGCAGCAGTGAGTAGTGGGGCCAGACATCCGTCGGGATCATTCAGCACCTGGGACTGGCCCAAGGGTTGGTGTGTGGCTGGCAGGAGGACCCCATGGGTGCCCCCTTCCAGCCCAGCTGCCTAGGGGGTTACTCACAACCTCCTTCACACCTGGTGTCTCTGTTGGCTTCAGCCAGGGAGCGGGCGCTGTGGCTTGCAGGCATCTTTTCCCCTGCTCTCGGCCCAGGCTGGGCAGCCACCAAGCAGCGAGGACGTGAGCTGCCCCTTGGGAGAGCTGCAGGAAGCCGTGGAAATGTTGAACGATGCGGCAAAGGAGCGGGAGCGGGTCATGGAGGTGGCCGCGGAGACAGAGAGCCTGGAGCGCCTGGTAGGGGACAGAGGCGGGGGGTCTGGAGATGTAGCCGGGTGGATCACCTGCAGCTGGAAGTGCCAGATAGTCGGGACAGGGCACACACCTCAGCTAGTCCCAGAGGGACACAAAGGTGTTGGGATACATGGGGGTGGGGGCTGCTCCATGTGAGGCTAATATCCCTGTCCCTCCTGTGACTGGTGCTTCCTGCCCTTTTGCAGGCACATGGCAGGGTGCCCCCAGGCTGGGGTGGGGCCATGTGGCAAGTGGTGGCACAGGGGGTCCCACACCAGGGCTCATCTCTCTTCCCACCATCCAGGTGGCGGAAGTGTCCCCACGCCTGGAGGCCCTTCGATGCAGAGCTGAGGCACTGGCTCATGACACTGCCCAAGCAGAGAGCGGCTTCACTGCGGTGAAGAGCGAGAAGGACCTCCAGGGGCTGCAGGGCTTGCTGAGCCGGCAGCAGGAGATGGAGGTGAGACCCAGGGAATGTCATGCCCGTGGGTGTGTGGCTGGCTGTGCCTGTGGCTGGGAGGTGTCCTGACTGGCTGGGGCTGTCCTGAGGAGGTGTGGGCTCCCAGGGACCCAGGTGTTGTAAGCTTTGGCACACTATGGCAGGCTGGGCTGGAATTTTCCAGCAGAGCTGAGCCCTGCCCCACTCTGCTCCCCTCTGCCAGCATGGGCCAGGCAAGGGGAGAGAGCTTGTGTCAGCTCCCGTGTGCTGGCGCCTGGCTGCCAGGACCTCTCTCATCTTCCCGCTGCTGGGGAGGTGACTCACATGGGAAGAGCAGGGAAACGGCAGCCCTCCGCTTTGCCCATCCTCCCTACCAAGGGTGGCTCTGCCCGCTCCCCACAGCCTCTGTGCCAGCATCCTCCCCTTCATCCCTGCATCCTCCCAGATGGGAGTCCAGAGAGGTTGGATGCATTATGAACCTTTTCTGCCTTTAGTGTGTGATGTCGGAGACCCTTAAGGGGCAGCTGGAGGAGCTGGAGAGGGCAGCTGCCCACTTGCAAGAACTCTGCCCCACTCGGCTGTGCCCTGTCAGCCAGGAGGTGCAGGGGACGCTGCAGGCCTGGGCAGGGCTACAGGAGCTGCTGCGGGAGACCCGGGCCCGTGTACAGCAGGCTGGCCGGCTGTGGCATTTCTTCAAGGATTACTTGGCCATGATGTAAGTGGTGATGAGATGTCAGGATTGCCTCTGCGGCGGTTACAGGGGAGCTGGCAAAAGCATGGCATTGCCACAGCGTGGGCTGCTGGCAAGTACATGGGCAGTGCCAGAGCTGCAGCCAGGCATGACCATGGGGAGCCTGGAACTAAGGGCTGCCTGGGAGCCCACAGCATGCCCACAGCATGTTGCCTGCCCCGCTAGAACTGGCACTGAGCCACCTCGGCGAGCTGCTTCCAGCCATCCCTCTGTATGGGAATGTGTTCCCTGGGGTCTGCAGGGCTGAGGTGGGGTCTGATTGTTTCTCAGTCCCCTCAGCTCATCCTTCGCATGTCCACAGCTCCTGGACGGAGGACACACGGGCTCAGATCTTCTCCGAAAGCCCAAGTGGCCCTGGCCTTCCAGAGGCTCCGTGTGAGGAGCTGGAGAGGAGGATTGAAGGGAAGCTCAAGGAGTTTGAGGCGCTGGCAGCAGTGGGGCAGCAGCTGGTGTCTGAGGAGCACTACTTGAGCCCAACGGTAAGGGAGAGGAATGGGGAGAGCCACCTTTGCATCCCAATAAATAATCTGGGACTGTCCCTGGTGAGAGAGCAAGGTGTGGGCACAGAGTCTCAGCAGGGGGTACAGGGCCACCCATGTGTCTCTGGGGCTGCTCAGGGCAGGAGGGGTTTCACCTAGCAAAGGATGCTGAGACCTGAGGTGATGCAACTGACCCTGCCCCCTCGCAAAACTCTTCTGAACTGCTCCTTAGTATGGTATCCTGGTAGGACCAATGTTCCTGGGCCAGGGGTCCTTGTGGGCTGCCTAGCGTCTCTTCTTTCCTCAGATAAAGGAACGCTTGGAGGAGCTGCAGAGCATGCTGGGCTGGGTGCTGGTGCGCTGGCGAGCACAAAAGCACCAGCGGGACCCAGGGAGCAAGCAGCAGGACAGAAGGGACACAGGGAGCCCCTTGGGCACATCCCCCACCAGCCAAGTGAGTACCTAGCCATGCTGAGACCACTGGAGAGTGGGACCAGCCTCGAGAATGAGAGTAGCAGAGGCAACAGACGGAGTGGGTGGTGCAGAAGTACAGGAGGGACATGTCATGTCTATGGGTGATGCCCTTGGGACTCTCAGGGGTCCAGAGAGGACAAAGGTAAAATTGTCCTGGGAAAGTGTGCAGGCCTTGGCAGCCCTCCCACCTCTCTTGCCTCACTGCCCTAGGAGCAGCGTGCCCCAGGTGCTCGGCCCCAGCAGGAGAGCATCTGCAGCCCAGCAGGATTCATGCCCTGCTCCCTCCCTGAGCCCATGCAACGATTGGAGCAGCAGGTGCCAGTGCGAACGGCCAGCTCCTCACTGACATCACCTGACTCCCCCCTGGCATCACCCCTCTTGGGTGCCCCATTGGGAGTGGAGAGAAGCTGGGGGGAGCCCAGAAGCTTGACACCGCACAGTGCAGAACCCCCTGAGGAGGCTGCCATCTGGGATCCCTCTGAGACCTCCACGCTGCTGCTGCCACCAAGGGGCCCTGGTGGGCTGGGGGGGACAGTCAACCTCATCCTCAGCATCAGCAAGAAGGGCGAGAAGAAGAAGGTGCAGATGGTGGCTGGTGGCGAGCAGCCAGCAGATGAGGTTCTCCGGGCGGTATGTGGGGGATGGTAATTGCTTTTAGCAGGACTGTGGGGGAGCACCCAGGGCCAGCCATTGCTGTGCAGCCAGCACAGCTCCCCTTGTCCCTGTCCCCATGTGTACCATGCTGGGACTCCTCCCCAGGCCGTTTCCAAGAGAGCTATTGGGATGAAGGACCTTTGGCTGTGCTGATGCTGAGCGGTGCCAGAGGGCTGAGGACCAGCTTTTGTCACCTGCCTTTGCCTGTGCTCTTCTGCTATGGCTCCTTGCCTGCTCTGCCCTCAACTCTCTCTGTCTCTCTCTTCCCCTGCTCAGCTCCCTGCCACTAAACCCTCAAGCTGTAAAACCTTTTGGAAGCGTTGCCAGGGGTTTTTAGGAAACACTTGGGGTAGTTTAAAGCGAAAGAGAAAGCCACCTCGCCAGCCAGTGGAAGAGGTAACATCCCCAGAGAAGGCTGCATGCCGGGCCGAGTGGCTGCATGGCATGAACCCACCTGCTACCAGCCCGCCTGGCCATGCCACCATGCCCTGCTGGCAGTGGTCCCCCAGGAGAGGGGAAACCCTTCCCAGTGCCATGGGCTCCGGAGTGTGAGTGCTGGGGCATGCAAACGGGGGGCTCAGATGGGGCTGGTGGCAGTTTGGCCCCCCGGGTAGGTGGTTTTGGTGGCTGCGAGAGGCACAGAGAGCCATTGCTGGGGGGGCAGCAGCAGTTCCTCATGCAGCCACCTAAAGGGGGAAGAGCTGGATGGGGCCATGTGAGGGTGCATGTGTTGGGGGGGGCATGCTGTGGGGTGCATGGCTTGTAGTCCCAGAGCTTGGGGGCTCAGCATTTTGCTGGGGCTTCCATCCATTCATTGCTTCAGGCCTGGCACAAAGGGCTGTGTGCAAGTGGCCCTAAGGGCAGCACTGGCTGGGGCCCCTGTGGGAGAAGAGGGCAAGGGGCTGGAGAGGCCGGAAGGCATCGAGGCATGGCTAGGGGCTGCCAGGACAGCTGGGGTAATGGCCCTCTCCAGCCTAAGGGCTACAGGCAGACACCCCCCCAGGTTGCTTCAGGCAAAGCCCTTTGCCTTCATCTTTGTAGCCCCAGAAACCCAGACAGGCTGTGGCTAGGCTGGAGAGGGTGCCTGCAGGGAAGGGGGCTGTGCTTAGCCCCTGCCCTTGCAATCATCTGCTCTGCTGCTTGGGGACATGTAGGGCTGGCAGGGACAGGCAGCAGTGACTACTGTCTCCATAGCCACCCATATGGCACAGGCAGCCCCCACTGCACCCCACCTGGAAGACTCCATCATGGGCAAGGGATCCCC
Source organism: Hemiprocne comata (assembly GCA_020745705.1). Taxonomy (NCBI): domain Eukaryota; kingdom Metazoa; phylum Chordata; class Aves; order Apodiformes; family Apodidae; genus Hemiprocne; species Hemiprocne comata. The sequence continues at coordinate 43,018,665 of CM036588.1, forward strand.
TGCCTGCCTCTTCCCTGCCTGTGCTGAGGAGGGAGCTGCCCTTGGGAGGCTGGGGTGAAGCCGTGGGAGGCTGGGGTGAAGCCGTGCTTCTCCCAGCTCTGCGTATGCCACTGGCGAGCATTTTTGGCTGCCTGTCCCTCCCTGGCTCCCTGCTTGCCCAGGCACAGCATGGAGAAGGGGCAGTCAGTGCAGGATGATGGAGGCTCCGGCCATGAGGGTCACCCCTCTCCTCTGTGTCCCCAGGTGCAGGTGGAGGCCAGGAAAAGCTCCGACTCAAAGCGGCCACCGGCTGCTGCCCGCCGCCCTCTGGCATCCAGCAACGGGACACCAGCCACCTCCCACACGCTTCCCAAGGCCGGGGCCGGCTCCCTCTTCAACAGCCTGCAGCGGCGGGAGCGGGCGCGGGCCGAGCAGGCCCGGCTGCTGACACTGCAGGGCATCATGGGTGCCAGCTCCCTGCAGCCTGCACCCGAGGAGCACCATGGCCCCAGCAACACATGGCCTCAGAAGTGTGGCCGGAGGAAGGGGGGGCCGGGGGCAGCCACCTCTGGAGTTGGGGAGCTGCTGCTCTACGTCAGGAACCCACTGGTGCGGGACATCGATGCTGAGTGTGGGGCAGCCCCTGAGGCTCCCCCCCTTCCCGACTCAAAAGCCACATGCCCCCACCTGGCCCTGGGCTCTGTGTTTAGCCTGGAGCTGCCCCGGGACGTGTCAGTCCTGGGGTGCCACCAAAGGGCCACGATGCAGCAGGAGGAGGCAGAGGTGCAGCAGCAGAGGCAGGGCAGGAAGGTGGGCCATGGGAGCCCACAGGCACGCATGGGGCCAGATGGCAGGAGGAGGTGGATGTGGATAAGCACAGTTCTCAGGTGCCCAGCGAGGGGATGGGGACATCCCCTAAGAGTGAACGAGGAACATGGTTTGAGGAGGTGAGCTTCAACCCCAGCTACAGCAGCCAAAGGGCATACCGTGCCAGGGATGAGTGCTGGAGCCCGCAGCGCCCTGGCAGCACCAGCAAAGAACTCCTGGACTTCAGGCCAAGCCAGCCATCCCGCATTGGTGTGCTGCATGAGTGGGTCGGCCAGGAGGAGGACGAGCTGGCCCCCCAGCTGGGTCAGGACAGCAGTCCCAGAACCGTAGGTGGGGCCAGGCACCACGAAGCCACTTGGCTGGAGCTCAGGCCATCCCCTGCCAGTATCCCTGGCAGGGCAGGAGCCATCCCAAGCACTGCCTGCACACAGCAGCCAACCGGCAGCGCCCAGCCCAGTGGGTCCCTGGCTTCCCCTGCTGCCCCCACCCAGCTCTCTGTCTTCGAATGGGCACTGGGGTCCCTGCAGCCCCCCAGCCCTGTGTCAGGCACCAGGGAGGTGTGCCACCCTGCCCACGGGCAGTTTGAGGAAGAGGAGGAGGAGCTCCAGGCTATCTGGGATGGGGTGGGTGAGCAGCGGGTACCCAGCCGACCAGCCAGCAGCCATGCCCACCATGGGCAGGGAAGCAAGGTGGGCAGCCTGCCCAGCCCTGATGCCACCACCAGCAGACCCCTCATCCTCTCGGCAGACAATAACGTGCTGGTGGCCAAGTTCACCCTTCCCACTGCTGCCCGGCTCCTCCACAGCCCGGCGGGAGAGAAGAGCCCCAGTGTGGGGTGCAGTGATGGTGGCAGCCCCAGCAAGCATGGGGCATCTCCCTGCATGGAAGAGCTGGTGTCTGCAGCCCCCTTGGACAGCCCGGGTGCCTGGGATCGGCAGAGGCAAGGTGAAGAGGAGAGAGAAGGCAGCAAGGTGAGAGCCGCGGGCTGGAGGTTCTCCCACAGGGTCAGGCAGGGGAGTGTGGGACACACCAGGCATCAGATGGGTTATCAGCAAACATGACCTGTGTCTGGGGACTCCCGGACTCAGATGACACCTTTGCTCCAACTCGGGGGGTGGAGAAGAGCTAAATGCTGAATTTGGTGTCCCTGCAGCATGGAACTCCCCCACCAGCAAGTCAGCGCTTCACCCCAAAACCCTACAAACAGTCCAGCCCCTGCCCAGGCCAGAAAACTGCTCCTGTCATCCCATTCCCACCTTGGCATTGCCTACTGGGGATGTGTCAAACAGACTCTGTGCATCAAGCCCCAGTGCTGCTTCACTCACTCCCTGTCCCCTTGCATCCCATGTCCCTTTGCAGACCCATCCCAGTAAAACAGATTTTCAGATGATGGAGGGGACGCTGGAAAGGAAGCACGTGTTGCAAACAGGAGGGAAGAAGGTATGGGTGTGGCTGTGGGCCTGCTTTGGGACTGGGGTGCTGGGACCTGCCCGGGAAAGAGATCCAGGTTTTGGGGTGGGATCAAAGCCAAATAAGCTCCTGGCACTACCATCTGGGTGCTGCTGGCCACTCTGGGAGGGCAAAGCCCACCAGGGCTGGGGGGACATTTTCAGGGGTACCTGTCTCCTCCCAAACCTGCTGGTGTCACAGCTGTCCCCTCTTGCATCCCTCAGGCCAACTGCCGTGCCTGGAGCCTCTTCCATGCTGTGCTGATGAGGCAGACGCTGTGTTTCTACCAGGACCGGAGAGACAGCCTCAAGGTGTGGTGGAGAAGAGCGGGGTTACAGCTGCTGGTGGGGCATCAACCTGCTAATCCCACTGTTGTTCTTGCTGTTCCCTGTTCTGCAGAGCTCCGTGGTGGCCCTTCCACTGAACCTCTCTGGGGCAGTCTGCACCCTGGACACCGAGTACACCAAGAAGACCAATTGCTTCAGGCTACAGTGAGTCAACCCAACCCAGGGAAGATGGGGTTCTCATAGCCACAGCCCTCCCTAGGTGGAAGGAGCTTTGCACTGCTGGGTCAGATGTACACCAACACCTCCAGCCAGGGCCAGCTCGCTCTGGTGCCTGGATAAGGATTTCCTCTCTCTCTCTCTCCCCCTCCCTCCCTCTCTCCCTCCCTCTCTCCCTCCCTCTCTCCCTCCCTCTCTCCCTCCCTCTCTCCCTCCCTCTCTCTCCCCCTCCCTCTCTCTCCCTCCCTCTCTCCCTCCCCTCTCCCTCCCTCTCTCCCTCCCCCTCCCTCCCTCTCTCCCTCCCTCTCTCTCTCCTCCCTCCCTCTCTCTCTCTCTCTCTTTCCCTTCCACTTCCCTTCTTTACCAGGCTGGTGGGAGCTGTGTTATCTGCATGGCATGTCTGTCTCATTGCTGACTTTTCTCACCCCACAGGCTGCGGGATGGCTCTGAGTACCTCCTGAGGGCCCCCTCACAGCCCCTCATGAACGAATGGGTCTCCAAGCTGCAGCAAAACTCAGGTGAGCAGCCCTTGCTGGCAGAGCAGGGGCCCAGCTATATGCAGTTACCTTGGGTGTGCAGCCCCCACCAATCCCTCTGATACATGGGGGGGGGGGTTGGTCAGAAGAGAAGCAGCATGGCACTGTTTCTGACTTGTGCATCCTCCTAACCTGCCTCAGAAATTACAGCTCTCTACCAGGCAGGATTTGAAGGCATTTTCATACCATATACACAGTTATAAATCAGGAATAGCAAGTCTGATGTCAGCGGAGCCTCAGCAGCAAAAAGCCAGCGTCAGGAAAATTATAATTGTGCTTTGGTCTTCCTCCATCTCCTCTGCAAGGCCTGGAAACCCTTTGTCTGCCCTCCAGGCAAGGAGATCTGTAATACTGAGGTCTTCCTCCTGCTGTACCCATACCCAAGAGGGCTCAGGCCCCATCATAAAATCCTAGGCTGGTTGGCAGGATCAAGAGCAGGCGCTACAACAGGAGGTCTGAGCGGCCAGCCATGCAGCATGGGCATCCAGAGAGCTTGGCTGGCCAGAGCTGGGGCTGACTCTGTGGGATGTTCCTGTGTGGCACCAACACCCAGCAGGATGTTTACTGTGCCCCCAGGTTTCCCTGAAGTGGATTACTTCCAGGCAGTGGCACAGCGTGTCGAGGGCACCAGCGGTGCTGGGGGGTGAGTAGCCAGGACTTGGCCAGCCAAGTTCCATTATATCAGCTCTCTCCTATGCTTGCCACTGTGCACTGCTCCAGCAGGCATTGGTGGGCCAGTTTGGTTCACTAAACCTCTGCTACTTTCCAGTTTCAGCAAGATCCCCAGCCCTGGAAGCTCCCACCTCCAGGGACATCATCAGGTCACAACTGCCAAGAGCCAGGAGATTGTGGTGCTACCCCGCTCAAACGCCCGGCTGCTGCAGCCTCTGGGCAGCAAGGATGGCCCAGCCGATGGGACTGTGGCCACAGCAGGTGACTTTCCCACCTGGCTGGGCTCCTGCTGTCCCCTTGTCTCCTCCACCCAGCCAAGAGAGGTGCAAGGCACTGACCAGGGGATTCTGGCTATTGGTCGGTCTTGAACTCAGTAGCGTCTGGGATGGAAGTCCCAGGGCCCCTTGCCCAGGAATGGGGATGAGGGAAGGACCAGTTACTTCCCTTCACTTCCTGGGATACTGGGATAATCATGCAAGTTTCCCTGTCCTCTTCGGGGCTAACACAGGGGTGTCCTGTGGTGGCTTTGCCTTATGACATGTCTCCATTCTGCTTCAGAGGATGCTCATCGGGCCAAGCACAGGGAGCAGCAGTGGTCACCAAGGGGGTCCCCTGGGCTGTGGGACAACAGCTGCCAAGAAGATGACTACGGGCTGGTGGCCAACAAGAGGAGGTCCTACTCCTTCACCTCAGGTATGGCCCTGGTTTCTCTGTCACTGCCAGGAGGTGGCACCAAAGCCCCTGTCCCCGCACACACCGAAGGGCAGGTGTGTTACTGCTTCAGCAACCACCCAGTCTCACGTCCATGCACCCTGGGCTGCAGCCCCCCCACTCAGGGAGGGCTTTGGAGGTCTGGCAGCACTTTCTGATACCCTGCCCTCCCTGCTGCCTGCTCCCTCTTGCAGCCACCTACCAGAAGATCACCCCAATGGCAGCGCCCAAGGATCCCGTGGAGGCTGGGGGCAGCTACTCGGTCACGCTGTACATCGGGGAGCAAGCATCGGCTGTGCCACGGGCACGCTGCCATTCCTTTGTGGCCCAGCCGGGAAGCCCATGGGACACCCTGGGGGAGAAGACCTCTGGCCCCCCCTCGCCCCAAGAACAAATCAGTCTTCAAGAAGTTCTTCGGGAAGAAGGAGTGAGACCCAGCAGAAGAGAGAGAAAAGCCCCAGCCTGCCCTTTATTCTCCTCTCGGGTGCCATTCTGGCCTGGTTTCCATTCCTAGCACCAGCTCACTGCTCACTGTCTCCCGGGGGGAGAGAGGCTGTGACAAGCAGCTCCACTCCAGCCGGCCCCGGGGGCTGCACTGCACCCCAGCACCACTGCCTCTGGCCTCAGCCCGGTGCTGAGCACCCCTCCTGCCTGCCCACTGGGTGCTCTGAGTGGGTGCTGCTGGGTCCCCAGGTGCCTTGCTGACACAGAGCACAAGCAGGGGTGGGGGGGATGGTTATTTTTATTAAAAAACAAACAAGACACTTCAGTCTGGGAGCTTCTTCCTCCAGCAGCACCTGCTGGCACAGGATCAGGGGGGCTCTGCAAGGTGGTCCCTGCTAGGGAGAGGCGGGGGGAGATGTTTAGAGGAGGGGAGTCCCTATAGTGGGTTTTGGTCCTGCATTGGGAGAAGCCTGAGCAGCCTGTTGCTTTTCACAAGGATGCTTGGTCCTGTGGTTCCTCTGCCCAGCCCAGCTAATTGTCAGGGGCCACCTGCCCCTGCCAAGCCCCTGCTGCCTGCAGAGCAAATCCTCCTGCCTGCACAGCCCTGCCAGGCCTGCCCTTCCTCTCTAGCAGGATGGTTGCAGGCGGATGCTGTGTGCTATGGAGGGGGCCAGAGGGGTGTGGCCAGACCCCCAGGGCTTCCTGCATCTCATGTTTTGCAATAACTTTACTGGGCTACACTGGCTTCAACTGTCCCAGATCCTGCCTGTGCTGGGAAGGGGAAAGAGCAGCTGGCTCAGAGTGCCCCAGAGTATGCACCAGCCCTGGGGGGAGAAAGGGAAGTTTCTGGGGCCATGGATAGTAGGGCTTTTCCCCAGCAGGCTGCGAGGCTCAGCAGTGCACACCCCTCGCCTCCTCATCCGCACTGTGGGGCTTAAAATAGAAGCGCTGGCTGCAGCCCAGCTCTGCAGCAAGGGCGGGGAGAGGAGAAATGTGGGCGCGGGGCTGCTCCTGCCACCTCTTCTGCCCACCCCTCCCCTTCCCGTGGTGTCCCCAGGGCAGGGGACAGGCAGCGACGTGGAGGTGGACACACCACCGTTACCTGCAGAGGGGCTTTCTCCGTGCCGGCAAGGGGTGCTGCCGTGGGGGGGTAGGGGGGTGAGCGTCTTTTGCTCCCCCTGCGCCTCCTCACCCTCCACTCGGTTTCATTGCTCTTGACTCTGGCACCTGTTTCTCTCCTGCTCTGAAGCTCGGCTGCCTTAATGGGAAGAGGCAAGAGGGCAGCTGGGGCTGGGGGGAGGATGCCCTGGGAGGGGCGCCAGCCCTGGCCGGCTGGGGAGGAGGCTGATTCGTGGCTCCAGCCGTGCATACCAGGAGAGCAGGCGGTGGCAGGCGCCAGTTCATTCCTGAGCAGCTGAGGGGCCGGCGGAGGGGGCAGCGAGTGCGGGGTGCTCTGCTGAGGGCCCCCCCCCACCGGCCCCAGGGGGTTGATGCAGACCCGTGGTGGGTCCTACCGTGGGTCCCGCCATGGCCCGAGTCCAGCCCAACAGCATGGGGTGGCACATGCCACCGGACAGGTGCCCCCATCCCAAGGACAACTCTGGCACCCCCAGTACTGCTCTGTGTGCCCAGTGCTGCGCCCCTTGCACAAGCTGTGCTGTCCCCCAAGGGCAGCTGCCCACCCGCAGCCTCCCCTCTCTCCTTCTTGGAGAGAACGGCTCTTGGCCCCGTTGCAACCCTCTGACGAATAACGCTTGCAGTTCTATGGCAGAAGCCACTTCCCCCCCTGCTAATCTGCCCGTGCCTGCAGCTTCCACCTGCTGAGCCAGCGGGAGCCGTGCTCAGCCGGCCCCAGCCAGTGTTAGGGCTTTCAAACCCGCTCCGGCTCCAGAGTCTCTGCACCCCGCTCCCGCCGCCGCAAAACCCCGACCCCGCTTGGCACTAGGCAGCGAGGAGGCTGCAGGCAGCATCGGTTGGCACCAGGAGAGCTGAACCCTCAAGGTAAGGGCAGGGTGCAGGCAGGGGGTGAGAGGAGCAAGTGTTGTCCCTGCTGTGCCTTGCTCAGGGTACCAGCGAGGGGATCCAGCTCTGAGCCCCCTCCCCCACCAAGCAAGTATCTGCTCCCCGTTTTGACTACACAGCTGTCCTGCTGCAAGGTCACCCTGCAGCCGGGGGCCTGTGGTGAGCTCCTGGAGCCATTACCTACCACCTTGCTCCCCCACAACTCAGGGGGACAGAGGCTGGGAACCCAACCAGGACCGGGAACTTTCCAGTTTCGTGGCTGCGAGGAGGGTTTGGAGCCCGACCCTGCTTCAGGGGAAAGTGAAAGGGGGGGAGCAAGCAGTGGTGGGGCTGGCTGTCAGCACCCTGCCCTCCTCGCCTTGGCAAACTCACAGCATGGCAATGCCCCCTCTTGGGGCAGGGATCCCTCGCGGCACAGTTCCCAAGAGGGTGCAGGGGCAGGAGGGCCAGCACTGGGAAAAGCCAAAGCACAGAGCATCCTTGTGCGAGGGCTGCGGCAGTGGGGCGACCACAGCAGCATCCTTCTCACAAATGTGGGTGCCACAGGGCAGAGCAGGGTGCGAGGCAGGGCTAGGCAGGGGTGGAGCACCGGGATGCAGTGCCGGTGGCACCGGGGCTGTCCTGGGCTGGAGTGAGGGCTGTCCTGCACCTGGCTGCGCTGTATCCTTGACGTGGCAGGCAGTGCGCTAGGACCTGGCAAGCCCCAGGCCAGCATTGCTGCCAGTAGTCTGCCTGAACAGTGTGGGATTCTGCCTTGTCAGCCGGCAGCACCGCGGGAATGAGCCTGCCAGCTCCGGAAAAAAAAAACATCTAAGCAAGCGTGGCTGTGTCCTGGGCTGTCTCAGGCCACCCTGGGCCGAGCAGGAGCTCTCTACACTATGTCCCATGGGCTGGGACACGTCAGCTGGAAGGCCGGGGCCTGCTGCCACAGGCTGTAAACAGGGCACGGGGTTAAGGGCCAGTGTCTGCTGCCACGGGAGCGGGTGGGTGCTAGGGCAGAGCAGGGACACCAGTAGTGGCGGCTGCTGCACTCCAGGGGAGCCCTGGCACCCATCCTGTGGAAGTGCAGGGCAGTCGGGTTTGAGGTGCTGGGGGGGAGGCTGACCGACGGGTGCTTTGACCTCAGTGTGCTCACCCAGCCTTCCTGCCTGTACTGGGTGCTGCTGCCACCCCCTCGCTGTTCAGGACCTTCCCCAGGGCTGGGCAGGGGGAGCCATATCTCTGTCCGAGGAAATAGAGCTGGCACCAGGACAGTGCCATGGGGCAGCAAACGCTTCTCTCCCACCCTCCCACCACCAGCTGGGTAGGGTATTTGGTTACTTTGCCTGTGGGGATGTCACCCAAGGACTGGCTGGCATGGCCACCTCTGCTAGCCCCTGTCACCTTCTTGTGTCAGTTCCAGCCTTCCCTGAGTGCTGGCTGCCTCCCTGTGCCATCAGGCCTATATGTTCCTATATAGCCCCCAGGGTGCCTGCACTGCAGGGGACGCACCAGGGAGCCCTTCCTGTTTCTTGAGGCCCTGGGACTGTGCCACCCCTCGCCGCCTGGCCAAGGCTTCTTCTGTTGCCCTGTCCACCTCTCGCAGGCCCTTTGTCCCCATAGCTGGGCACTCTCCCATGACCCTTTCTATTTGTAGGCTGACCACTAAAAGCCAGGAACCTGCCTTTCACCCTTGCGCCATTCCCCATCCAGCTCCTTCCTCCCTAGGCGCCTTTCCCCAGCTGCCCGCAGCGTGATTTGGCCCAGTGCAGAGGTTCCGGCTGCCCCTGGGGCCCAAGGCTTAGCCCGAGGCTTGTTTGCAGGAGGCTGACCTCGCATGCAGGGGACAGAGAGACAAAGGTACAGGCCACGCAGGGTTCACAGCATGGCCCTTGCCCCCACATCCATGGGGCCTCTCAAGGTCATGGAGCTGCTCTGCTGCTCCAGTAAATGTCTCACGCAAACAGGGAGAAAAGGAGGTCCCCACTGCTGCTCTCTGCTCCTATCCTGGTGCTGCCTTGGGGAGGGAGTGGGCTCTGTAAGGGCTGTGATGTATAGGGAAAGGTAAGGAGCAAGGGAAGCTGGAACAGCTAGGTGGTAGGAGATGGTGAAACTCATCTGTCCCCAAGGCCATGCAGGAGGCACGATGGAGGAGCATAGCCAAGTGCTGCTGCTGGCCTGTTTGTGCTGTGCCGGCTGTCTCGTGCAGAGACATATAAGGAGCCTCCGCTCCCTGCCAAAAGCAGCTGGAGCGTCCCTGAAGGCGAGCGAGGCAGCACTGGGAACAGCGGGAAGGGGGGGTGCTGGCAACAGAACAGCCTGCACTGTGTTAGGGCAAGCAGCCCTGATCTGAGCTGCCAGCAGCCATGAACCACTCTGGGGCCAGGCTTTTGTGGAACTCTTTCTTCTTGAGAAGCCTGGATTTTTGCTGGGATCCCAGCAGTTCCATGACCGCAGCTACAGCCCTGCTGCAAAGCTTCCCAGCTCTGCCATCACAGGACACAGCCAGGTGAGGCTTTTACACCTGCTTGCATGCACTGGAGATGGCAGGTTCTGTGGGAAGAGTGGAGAAGGCAGGGAGTAGGTGATGCTTGCAGCTCCGCCTCAGAAGGGGGTTCTTCGTGGGAAGCCAGCCACCACTATTGTCAGGGCTGACTGTCCCCTTTAGGCTTGCCAAAATAAGATTTACTGGGTCTGGGCCACAGTGTTAGCACAGCAGACTGTGTTCCCCTGGAGACTGTCTGTGAGTCCCTGTAAACTGAGGATGGATGTGTGGAGTCAGCCTCAGGCCATGGGCCCCGGGAAGGTGTCACCAGGAGCCCCTCTTGTCCCTACAGTACTTGGAAGAGGTGCAAGGATGCTCCTGGGTGCCTTTATAGGCCAGGGTGGCAGACAGAAGCAGGCAAGCTGCCTTCTGAGAAGTGAACTGAGCTGAGGAGGTGCACCCCATGCTTTTCCCTGTCCCATTCCATCCCTGTGAGACTCAGGGCTCCCAGAGGACCAGCCAGAACCCCTTTCTCTGTGGACTCCAGTTGAGCTGCACAGTCCCACAGGACAGGTCTTGTGTTCAGGGTGACTGTCACTGTGTTGTGTCCCCATGTGATCCATCCTGGGTGACAGCAGGACTCTGAAATCTGCTTCTGAACACCATCCCTGCCCTTCTCCATGGTGTTACCTGCAGGCAAATGCTGCCCTGCTCCTTTCCACCACCTTCAACCCAAGCCCTCCAAATAGCTGCTCACACTTTGAGGTGCCTGGTCCCACTTTGGCACACAGCTCCCAATGCGGGTGATGCCCCCATCTCCCTGCTCCAGCCCACTGCCTCCTCATTCTCACCCTCCCCCTGGTGGGTCCAAGGGTGCCAGCGCTTAGGCCCTTACCTGTCTTTCCCTAGCTCCCTGCCCGAGGAGGGGCGGGCTTGGCATGCTTCCTGGCTCAGGAACCCCCCAACCATCTGCTCCCCACTTTTGGGAGCATGCCACTGCCTCTGCTTTCCCACCCTCCTTCCCACATGCCGCGGAGCCACTTAAGCCTGTAGGCCGGCTAAGCCCTTCCCCGTGGGCTCCCCGTGCTCCCCGGTCACGGGAGAGCAGGGGGGCCACAGCTGCCGGCCGCCCACCCAGGGGCCGCCGCTCCCCGTGGCCGCCGCGAAGGGGCAGCACCCGGCTGCCGCCAGCAGGGGGCAGCATCGACACGCTCGGCTCCCGGCGTTGAGTTTGTGGGTGCTCTGCGGCTGCGCTGCTGGGGGGTCCCAGCGGAGCCCTCAGGCAGATTTGCAGCGAGGGTGGGCAGGGGTCAGAAGCGGGTGCCTCCCCTCCGGGGAGAGCCAAATTCAGCCAGGGCACCCCCAACAGCGTGAGTGCTGGGCACTGCAGGCTACCGTAGGCATCCCCCAGCCCCACAAGTGAGGGGTACAGGAACCCCCAAGGGTTTCCTTCTCCCTGGGCCGTGTTAACGCTTCCTCTGCCCTCTGTCAGCTTTGCAAAGGGGCTGGGGGAGGGAGGGCAGTCCAAGTGATAGCTGGGTGATACTGGGCGGCCAGGCTGCTGGTCACGGGTTCGGCCTGCCCTTCGTTTGATGTCTCATAGTTATGCTCTGCCGGGTGGCCTGGGGGCCGCATTTCGGCTTGAGAACCTGCGGAAGCGTGACTGGCAAGGAGAGGAAATGATGAACGGCTGGTACTGTTGGAAGCTGTGGGAAAGGGCCCTCCTAGGGACCTCCCTGGGGGATGTTTGGGAGCATTCAGCCACAGCTCCACTTCTGATTTGCCCAAGGGGGAAAGCATGACGGGACGGACTTAGTCTGCAGAAAGGATTTAGTCAGCCGTGCCAGACGTTTGCACAGAGCTAAATTCCTCCACGCTAACCAGCAGTTGTTGGGCCGGGCACAGACTGGGGCCAGCACAGCCATGAGAGCTCCCGGGGCTATGTTTGGAGCCCTTTTCTCTGCAGGTGGCCATGTGCCATGGTCTTCATACTGCCAACGGCCACAGAGCCCACCCAGGAAACCAGGCTGGCAGGGCAGCTGGTGGGTGTCTTGCCCCTGCCCTGCAGCACAGGGTGGGCAGCCTTCAGTCACAGGCCAGTCTGATGGCTCTGCCTGCTGCCACCAAGGTGCCTCAGGAGGCTGATGGGGAGCCATAGCTTTAGGCTATCCCTCAGGGCTGGGATTCAGCCATCCTCCAGAAAGGCTTAATCTGCCTTTTAGATGGTGCTTGGAGATCCAGGGAACCGCTGGGCACCTGCCTCTGCCAGGGCGTGGAGGTGCTTTATGAAGGGAGGGAGCAGGACCACACAGTGGCTGCCACACTGCTTCTTCCTGCCAGGTTCCCTGGTTCCCAGCTGCTTGCAGCTCTCTAATGGTGTTTTACGACGGTGGCTGGGTGCCAGCTGCTTGCAGCTTCTTCCTCAAGGCTGTGCTCCATTGAGGGAGGCTGGTGCTGCCAGCCAAGGAGCAAGATGTGTCCCCAGCCCTGCTTCAATGGGCCAGATGACCTTAAGTATAGTGTGGCTCCCTCCACCCATGCCAGCTCCATTCTCCGCCAAGGACACCAGGCGTGAGACCATGACAGGGTGACCCTGGGTGCTCCTACTGGCCTGTGCCCTGTGGCTGACATTTCTGAATGCTGCAGGGCATTCCTGCCCACCACTGTGCCAGGGGTTAACCCTGGCTCCTCCAGTAGGAGTGGGAGCCTGCACTGTGTGTCTTGAGTTTACCCAGGTCTCAGCAGAGCCTCTGGCAGGTGGAAACTGCGTGCTGCAGGGGTAACATTTCACCCTTGGCCAGTGGCTGTGTGGCTGTCACTCAATAACTAGCCACCCAGCAACTCCACAGCTAATTGGTGTCATTAGGTAGTAAATACTTGTAAGAGTAAGCAAATGGGTGGCTGGAGCTGAGGAGAGGGCAGCAGCAGTTCAGAGAGGGAGGGAAGGTGTGCAGCGAGGGAAACAGAGGGATGGATAAGAGAGGGATTGCTGCGGGAAAGATCATGCCAGGAGGTGGCAGGGAATGGGGACCCTCAGCAGTTGCTTGGACAGAGGGGTTTGTGTCCCATGCCCCACATCACAAAGATGCAGCTGCCCCATGGGGCACCAGGACCTACCCTCCAGCAGTCTGAGGGGGGATGGAGCTTGGCTGGACCCTACCACCCACACCTGCCACTGGGAGCCCCATGGGTGCCCTGGACCCCTTGCTGAGCTGCACCAGCGAAGCAGACAATAGGGTTTGTTTCTGCTTGCCCAGCTGGAAAACATCCATGGCTCCACCACCAGGCTGGAGACTCTTGGGGCCAAGGCCCTTCCCAGCCCATCTGCAGCCCATTTGCCCACCGGAGCTGCAAGTGATTTGGGGGTAGCAGTGTCACCCTGTTGCATCTCCGTGTTACCAGCAAGGGGGGGGATGCTGAGTGTGGGGAGGCAGTGGGGCTGATCGGCAGCAAGTGCCTCCCTCTTCCCTACCTCTCCTAGCAAGTTTTCGCCCAGGGCTGCTCCTCTGCTGTCCTCAGCCCACTAGTGAAGAAGTCACAGGCAGCTGCCTGACTTTATCCTGGCAGGTTGTGTTGTGTGAGGAAGCAGAGCGACCGCGGCGTGCTGGAGATCTGCATGGCTCCCTGCGAGCGGTGATGTGCCTGGCTGGATCTCCGTGCCATAGCAGGCCTCAGGAGTGGATCACAGCCCACTCCTTCTCCACCTCATCCCAGCCAGGCTCAGGCCATCAGGTAAGCATCACCTCTGCCCCACCACCTCTCATCCCGAAACATAGGGCAGGGCACCAAGGTCCTGGGGGATTACCATCGGGAGCCCTGCAGGGAGCAACTGGAGAACTCCCATGCCAACAAGGGTCTGCCAGCAGCTCAGCAGCCAGGATCCTGCTCTGGGGTCAGCCAGGGCCAATGAGAGAGCAGCAATGCTAAAACGGTCCCTGAGCCAATCACTGATCTCAGCAACAGGCCAAGATGCTTCGTTGACTATCAATGCATCCAGGATCATGGCAGTCTCATTATAACTGGATTCCTAGGAGTCTGTGGTGGTTTTTTCTCCCCATTGGCTAATAGGTTAATAACCTGCTGGCACTTGACAGACGTCCAGCATCTTCTGTGTTTCCCTCCATGTGACTGATTAAAATGCCTCTTCTCCCCCTTTCCTAACTCAGCAGTGCTCCGCTGCCTTGTCACACGTGCAAGGAATTGGATACAGCTGCTAATCTGCTTGCCACCCCACTCCTGCCTGCCTCCTCGGCCTCCTAAACACACTGGCTCTCTGTTTCCCAGCTCTATGGCACTGAGGGCCAGCATAGAGGCTCTGAGCTGAGCCTCCCCTGCCTTCCTCAGGGAAAAGGGGTGGGCAGTGCCTGATGGAGGGAAATGCTGTTGCCATGGGTCGTGCTTGCAAAGGGAAGGGTGGTTTTGCAGTGGAAAGGGGAGCTCGATAACAGCCCTCTGAGCTCAGCCCTGTTGCAGGCTGACAGCCTCACTGTGACTCAGTTTCCCCAGCCTCTAGCACAGGTGCATTAGAGGGAAAGGGAAATCTCATTGTAGACGAGGGCTGGTGGGTTAGTTAATGTATGGTTGCAAAGTGCTTGCAAATCTCCAAGGAGAACAGTTGATGGGGGTGCCAAGTGTAAAGGATCCTGGAAACACTAAGTGCCTGCAAATGCTGCCTAGCTCCTCAGGCCCTAAAACTCAAATATTGCCCAAGAGGCACAGAAAATATTCCTTCAGCTCACATGATGCATTACCCACAGCCCGGAATAAATCTTCCTTTTTGCTCTTGCTTTCCAAACCAGCTGTTTGTTTGCTTTCCCCTTTTGGATTTTGTTTCTTTAGCTGAAGCAGGGAATTGCTACAGGAGGAGGGAAAAAAAGCAGCTTTTGTGAAAGTTTTGGCAGCAAGCACCTCTGAAGGGAGAGCACTTTGCCTGTTTGTTCTGCTTGTTACACACTAGTTTTGAGCAGAGTGTAAAAATTGGGCTCCAGGTGATGGTGTAAAAATGCCTGCAGCACACATCCGAGGTTTCAGAAAGAAAACTTGAAGGGCTGGGCAGCTTGAGCCCCATTGGCACGTCCTGGAAAGCGTGTCCATGGGATTCAAGGAAGAGGCTTTGCTGGCTGCCTTCTTCCAGGAAAGCAGGGCTCTGCCTTCCCTCTTTGCTCTGGGGAGCATAGCGATCTGCCAACAGCAGCAGTGTTATTTTGGCACCACACTGCTGTCTTGGGGATGGAGAGGGTGGAAGAGCAACAAGCCCCCAGGCCCTGCTTGAGGCCGCCTCTTCTTGCCCAAATTACACAAGTGAAGAACGTCTAGCTCTGTGTATCATATTGCTGTCAGTCATTGGTGGGCCCTGCACCAGCGCTGGGCAAAGCACTAGCTGTTTCCAGGTTCCAGCAGAAACCGGTTTTGTAGCTGTTTTCTTCTTCTTGGAGGCTTGTTGTTACACTTGCAAAAGCCAACACAATAACGTGAGAGGAACTTGGGAGCAGAGGGTTTCTCCGAACGTAACGCAACACACCAAGATGAAGCAAGGCAGCTCAGCCCTTCAGCGAGGGCTCATGTTTGTGGGACGTTAAGTGGGTTGTCACCAGCTGTGCGATTTGTCACCTTTCCTCACGGAGGAGGTGTCATCCCCCTGAGACCGCACACCACCATTGGCATCAAGCAGCCCATGGACTGTGTATCCGTCTTGAGGACGAATGTGTTCCCCAGGGGGCTGAAGTGCCTCTCCTGAGATGACACCTGTGGGTGAAATCTCTTCTGCCCCGCACCAGCCAGGGCTGGATTTTACTGGACACTCTCTCCCAGCCTTAGCCTTCCTCAGTCCATGGTGTCTTGCTTGCTCTGGGTCTCCTGCTTGCCTCAAAGCCCATCCTGCAAGTTGGTGGTGGGTGGGTGCACGAGTCTGTGCAGAGAAGCAGTGGCAGCCCGTGCTGTACTTAGGAGCTGGAAGCTGCCTTTCTCCTCGCCTTTCCTTGGATAGATCTTCTGGCCTCCTGTCTGCCTGCGGTCAGTGGTGGCTGCGACGCTGCTCAGTGCTAATGGATTTCAAACCCCCTGTCTCCACTGAGAGACGTTTCTATTGGGAGATGTTGATTCCAGTGCTTAGGAGCGGCTGTGCAGACAGGACCAGAGCTGTGAATGAGAGAACATTTAATCCCATACTTTGGTGATGGTAAGCGCTACGCACCCTGCTGCTGAAAGCCTGGGGTGAGGCAGTGGCTACACCCACCCTGTCCTGAAGAGAAGCCTTCCTGGCGTATCTACTCAAAGGTAAATTTTGTGGCATTTCTCCTCCTGATGAGGTCTGAGGCTCTTAATGATGCTGAGAGCCTTGTCCTGGCCTCTCAAACCACAGTGGCAGTTTGGCTGGGCACCACCAGTCTGGACCCTGTGCTCAGGAGTCCTTAGGGGATCCATTCTCACAGCTTTTAGCCTGTGCTAAAGTTGGAGCTTCCACAAAATAATAAAATTGTGGCGATGTTCAAATTTTAGCTCAATGCTGCTAAGCAGCAAGCATGGACATCTCAAGGGAAAACCTGGGGCCCAAGGTGCAGTTGTATCAAGGTCCCAGAGACTGCCAGAAGGGCTCGTAGGGGTCTGTAGGTGGCAGCGTGGCACATCTCAAAGCCAGAGAGGAGGTAATTTGTGACATCCCAAAGCAGGCGACCTTGCTCTTCTATTTTGCTTTTTCCCCCCAGTCTATTTTGAAGTGATCTTGCTTAATGTTCTTCCATTTATGCTGAGGTGGAAGGAGGGAAAGGAGAGGGAGAGGGAGTGAGGGAGTGAGAGGAGCTCACCAAGATGACCTTCCAGATTGGAAAGGCTTAGGGAAAGTCGGCTGAAGAAAGGCAGGCCCAAGGCTTGGATCCATCATTGCCTGGGAGATGCAGCAGGAGCTTAATTGGAGATAGGAGCTTTTAAATTTAATTTGATCTGATAAGAATCTTATATTTAAGACAGCAACCTCCTGTCTTATTATCTGACAACACTGTCTGCTGCTCACTTCATGTTGGCAGTGCACCCTACCATCTAACCCCAGAAACCCATAACTGCAGCAAATACCTAGCACCAGCGCAGAGTGGGAAGTCCAGCAGCAGAGGCTGACACCGAGCAGAACAGCAAAGAAGTCGCTTCGTCAGGGTCACACCCCATAGTGTCATCATTCTGCCTCAGAAAGCAGTGGTAGTTGTCTTACCCCTGTCCCCATTGCCTTTTTCTCAGGCTTTGGGGAATTTTTGCTTACGTGGTGGTGTTAGGCAGGTCTGTCTTAAAATACAAGCCTGGTGCTTGGATTCTGCAGGGAGATGCCTGCTAGAGATCATCTCACTGAGACTGTGAGGACAGGAATCTGCCAGAGCATTTGGGGGTGTTTTAACTTCTGATTTTAATTTTTAACTGATTGCTGTCTGCAGTGAATTTTGTGAGGCTGTTTATTAACATAGCAAACACTTTCACAGTCAAAGCTGCTGTGGGGACTTCCTGGTGCTGCTGCTGGCGGCCACATGATGTAACTGAACAGAGAGGGTGAAGAGGGCACTGGGCTCCTGGCAGAAGCACCTGGAAACACTGAGCAACTGAAAAAAGATGTCTACAGACTGTTTAATCACCTGGTTATGAGGTTGAGTTCAGGTGCACTCCCCTTTGCTGAGGGACAAAGTACCCCGAGTCCTCCAGCATGTATGCACTTAAGCAAAACAACTGGCTTTTATCACAGTGAAGCAGATAACTATTCTGGAGAGATAGGAGCCTTGAGATGGGCAGCCTGAAAAAAAAACAAAACAGCTTAGAATCCATGCCTGCCCTTTGGATACTGGATACACATGATATTTACATCCTCCAGATACAGGGGAATTGCTACATTTCAGAGGAGTCTGCCTATTGCGTGCCTTCCCGTGTAGCACCACCATGAACACTTCCCTGGAAGTGTTGAAGGCCAGGTTGGATGGGACTTTGAGCAACCTGGTCTAGTGGGAGGAGTCCCTGCCCATGGCAGGGTGGTTGGAATTATCTCTAAGGTCAGTTCCAACCCAAACCATTCTATCATTCTACGATTCTGTGAATGCACAGCACAAAAAGCTGTCTTCAGCCCTCTCCATAACTCGAGATAGTTATATATATATGTATATTTGCACACATAACTGGTGACTGCCGGCAGAGTGGGTTTTTGCCTGGATTAGGATGCAGCATGGAAGACAAGCGATGGACCAGTGAACGGGGCCAGTTCGTACTCCATTTAGAGCCGTAAGATAATGTATGGTTGGGCTCGATGATCTTCAAGGTCTTTCCAACCAGAACGATTCTGTGATTCTGTATAGCTCCCTTCAGCGCTATAACATTAACCAATGCATGGGTATTAATGCAAACACGGAGCTGGGTACAACTCCGGAGCGCAGGAGGACTGTAGCTTTTCCTTTCAAGGGCTGAGGGGAGGGCGTGGGGATGAGGGGAGGTGCAGAAAGGGGGGAGGAGGGGGGGGCAGGGGCGGGCAAGCCCAGAGGAAGGAGGGAGGTCCGTGAGCAGTAAGCGGTGTGGAAGAGCGCGGGGCAGGTGGGTTCACCCGTGGGCTGGGTACCAGTGCCCGCAGAGGGTCTCGGCGCATCTTTCTCCTCCTCTTTCCCGGGGATGGGGAGCAGGGGGAAGTGGGAAAACACGCCTCCCCCCCGCAAGCGCGAACCGCGTGGCGCTGAAGGCGGCAAAACGAGGAGGAGGAGTTTGTTTAGCGGGGAGGGAGGGGGAAGGTCGTTTCCCATCTGCATCGGGGACGGAAGGCGCCGGAGCCGGCAAGGAGCGGGGGTCAGCGGCGGGTGCCTGTATTAAGGTATTGGCTCAAAGTCTCTGAGCTTGCTGCCTGCCGGGGCTCCCAGCAGCGTTTCAAAGCTGCCAGGTGCGTGGGGAGCCTGCTGGGAGCCTCGGTGGGAGCGAGGTGGGGTTGCGAGCTCAGGATCCGGCGCAGCTACTTAGGGGGGAGGTGGCTCGGGGAGGGAGTGATGCATAGATGCTGCCTTTTAGGACGGAGGGCTTTCTTCCCAACTCCAAATGCTCTTTCGTAGTTACTGCTGGGGGAAGGGGAGAAAGAGCATGTTGTTCTGGGGATGCGAACCAGAGCAGACAGCCTGGGGTTTTGGGGATGGGAAGCATGGTGATGCCTGGGATGCAGGACTCCACCGAGGGGTTTGTGCCAGCGGTCCTTCTGCTGCAGGGATGTGCATCTCTGGCCATCAGTCGTGTGTCTGCATGACAGTGGCTGCTAGGGTGCTGCAGCAGGGTGCACGTTGTGGGGACCCACTGGAAGGTGCGTGGGCTGGGCGCCATGTGTTGCTGTGCATGCAGTGAGGAAGAGCCCTCGTGGCTGGCAGCAAAGCCACTGGGCTAGGGTTGCTGCAGGTCCTGCTCAAGAAAATGCTCCCAGTTAGCTGTGGGATGCTATGGAAGATTTCAGTAAGCATTTCTTTCAATTCCTGAGCAAACCAGCAGCATTAATGGAGAGCCTGGTTCAGGCAGGAGCACAGAGAGCTCTGTCTGGAGGCCTTTTGTGCTTTCCTCCCCGCTCCTGTGGTTAAATTTGAGCTTCTAGTTAAATCTGAGCTTCACATCCCTGCTAGGTGCTAATACTGCCAGACCAACACAGTCCTTGCCTGTACTCACCAGCGCTCCCGTCTGCCTCTCGGGAACAGGCTGTGGAGCTGTGGGCTGTGTGGGAAGGCAGTGGCAGCCAAGCCCTGGGACTGTGGGATCACATACAAGCGAGCCTGTATCCTTGAGCCCAGTAGATTCCCCAGGGCTAGGGGCTGCAGGAGGAGTTCATGCAGCTGTTGGCCACAGCTGGATGCACTTCCCGGCTGCTCTGAAGCAGGAAGCAGCCTGATGGCCCCTCAGTTGCCTGTTGTGAGCCGACACAATTGAGGGACTTCTGTGAATGCCGACATGGGAAATCCCACTCCCCTCCTGCACTGCATCCCAGCTTGGCGGCATCGTTTCCGCTCGCCAGCCCCTGCGAGCTGCCAGACAGCCTTGGGCTCCCTTGAGCCTGCCTTCACTACAAAGCTATCTCAGGACGTGACTAGGCAAGGATGCTTTTCTCTTGGGTTCACTGGTTGTCCAAGCGTGGCTCATGGGCCACTGATACAGCATCAGTGCAGTGTGAACACCACACGTGTGCCCCCCGGAGCACTCCTGCTCCCACTGTTTCCTTTTTGCTCCTGGAAAAGACAGGTAGGCTTGCTCTTGGCTCATCAAGAAGGTCTTCACAGAGCAGAGGTGTTTTCTGTACAGCACCAACGACTGTAACATAGGATCCAGAAGATGATTTGCAAAGTAGTTGTTCCTTCCCAGCTAGCACAGATGAGAGGCAAGAGTCTATGCTGGACCAGGTACCTGGAGTGAAGAGGGTGAAGAAATTCACTCCAGCTTGAACTAGCAAATGTATTGCCAGCACAGAGGGCAGTGTGACATCTCTATCCTGCCGTTGTTGCTCTTCTCCCTTTCTCCCCAAGCTGCGTAGTTCTGGCATCATTTCCCCATCATGGCATCCCTGCTTTCATTATCTGGGGCTGGGAGGTATTTATTAATGAGCCTCTTCCTCTTTAAAGATGAGCCATGAGCTTTGTTCTTGCCCTGGCCTGACCTGTCTCCCTCTTTGTTGTGGTCTGGGGGCAAGCCAGGGTGCAGAGGACAAGGCCCCCATTCACCTACTCCCACACTGCACCTTCCTCAGTCTGCTGGCTTCATTCCCAACTCCAGTGGCAGAGGCGGGGCTGGGATCCGGCCTGTTGGGCCAGAGGGAACCCCGGAGCTCCCACCTGCCCTGTTGAGATGAGAAGGCACCAGGCATGGGCTTTGGGAAGCCGACAAGCAGCCCTTGGTGCTTTATCTAGGGCAGATGTAGATGACAGTTGTTTTTTTTCCAGTGTAACATCCAAGTCCCTGGCAGTGTTAAGGAAGCTGCAACACCCACTCCTGTCAGCAGAGCGCTGTTTGCTTGCCATCCTTGCCAGCTCTGTACCTACCCCACAGTGCAAACTCCGCTCACCCCCCTGCTCCTTCCTGAGCCCCCCCAGCACCTATCTCTGCCCTGTGGCTTAATCTGCTGGAGCTGCAGGACGACAAGCTCTCGGGGTTGCATCTACATGGTAGCTTGTATTTGCTGCCAGCAAACTCGGGCGCAAAGCACGTTGTGGAGGGAGCTACAGGCATTTTTTGCAGATGGACAGGAGTTTTGACAGCCACACAGCTATTGGGATTTGATTAAGCAGTGTGATAAAGACTACGTGATTTCTAGGTTAACAGTGTGCAAGATGTGGGATGGGGAAAGAAGAGTGCAGAGTAGGGGTAGACCCTGGGTGGGTTTGTTTACATCAGGAAGTGCAGTCTGGAGGGAACCCACTACCTCCAGATCGGGTTGTAGTGCAGCATTGCACCCCATCTCCCACTCCAGACCCTGCTGACCTGGTCAGGGGATTGGTTGTATGTGGGTTCTGGGGTCCCTGTGTGGGAGGGAGTCATGGTGCTACTTGTGGAACATGTACAAGGGTTGTTGGTCCCATGAGACAAGGGCAGCTGTTGTGTAGGGATAGTACTTTGTAACTTCATTGCTGGTGCTGGTGGTGTGAAGAACATCACTCTTGTGACATTTTGGTCCTGCTCTGGCCTGGAGCATGCTTTTCCCTGATCTCACCATTCCCTTTAAAGCACTGGATATGCGTGGCTGTCATGCACCATCTGTGACACAAGTTAGTGAGCCTGTCATTCTGTGTGCAGTACTCAAGGCTTTCTTTCAGCCTCTTAGTTAAGCCATGGGTGAGCACAGTCAGGCTTCACCTCTGGGACACTGACTTTTTTTGAGGCCAAAGAGGAGAGCAAAGACCTATTGCCTGCTTGCTGGCTCATGCAGAAGAAGCCAGCAGGAAATCAGGCATATTACCTGCAGAGCCTTCTTGCCTTCCTCCCACCACACCACTGCCAGTGGGATTTGCATTTAGTTCATTTCCTTTAGGACTTGTCTGATGGGAAAGCACCTCACTGTGAAATTTCCAGCTGGAAATTCATGGAGTGAGTGGACCAGGAAGCTGCAGAGGGAGGAAGCAGGCAGGTCTGGATGTAGAGAAGAGCAAGGCTAGGAGGGATGCGGCTGGATTGAGAGCGGTGGTGGGATGGGAGGGTCTTGCAATCAGCATCCCGCCTGGTGAGCAGCCTGCTTTGGCCACGTACCGAGGCTGAGTCATGGCAGCAGGACTGGGTCATCAGTCTCGTTGTGCCGAGGCCAAGCCAATAACCTGAATGTGTACCAACGCCCCCAGACTGTCCCTTAAATGGCCCCAGCCTTCTGCAAGGCTGCTGGGGAGAGTGGTGTCCCACCTGGGTCACTCTGCTTGGCTTCTCCCACTTCTGCCCATGCTGCAGCTACAAGTGTGGTCCTCACCCCTGCCTGGTTCATCTCACCTGGCACAGCCACCAACCAATGCCACTCAGGGACATGGAGCAGATTTATACCTGCAGCTGAGGGCTGACTTGCCTGAAGAAGCTCAAAGACCGTGAGGGCTTTGGGGTGGGCAGTTCCGTTTGAGTTTTGCTACAGGTTTGCTCATGGGAAACCCTTGAGAGAACTCACTCCTTTTAGGCTTGGGGATTACCCCTGGAGAACAGCTTGAGGAGGCAGGAGGGACTGGTGGCACATCTCCCTTCTTGGTCTTGCCAGGGGCTCAGAGTTGAAAGAGCTGCCTGCCATGCCTGCCCTGACTTTGGCAGGCCTTGTCTTTTTCTGGCCTCAGGACCAAGTTGGAGGCAATTCCATTTTTTTTTACTGGGATATCCTCAGTGCTGTGGATGAGCCCCCCAATGGTATTTGCTCTGGATGGGACCTCTGCCCCTTTGGGGGAGCCTGCTGCTGTGGGATACACATGGGGAGCACAGTGCTTTCAGCCCATCAGAGTTCATAGGTGCTGGGCTGTGGCTGAGGGCAGTGAGGTTGGGTAGGTCTCTGTGCCGTCCTAATGAGACCTGGAGTGTTATCCAGTAAGCATGGGAGGAAGCCGACCAACAGCAACACATTTAAACTATTAAGAAGTGATCCACCCTCCCCTGCAGCTTGTCCTTCCCGTCTTCACACCCTTTCCTCATGGAAATACAAGGCTGGTGTGACTGTGCAGTCAACTACATCAGGGAATTGATCTGCCAGCATGTTCCCGGATAGGGCTGTTACCCTTGAGGCAGCAGGAGAGGGTGAAAGGGCGATGAGGCCAGGAGCCGTGCCTTGCGGGGGGTCAAGGGAGCTGCCATAGGGCCCTGCACTCCCCCTGCCTGGGCTCTGCAGCTGGCTTGCTCCAAAGGAGGAGTCTTCGACGTGAAACAAAACCCAACAGCAGCAAATAGCCTGGCTGTTGAGAAACAAACACAAGCTGTCCACCACCAGCTGTCCCTCCCTTCCTCCCCTGTGGTTGTGAGGGAGACATGGTGTGCCAGAAAGGGATTGCTTCAGCAGAGAGCATCCCCTAGGCTCCCTATCACTCAGCATCTCTGGGAGTTCCTCAGCATCCCTGTGTGTTCAGGCACCCTGGCAAGCTCTGGCGGGATGCCTTGCTGGATGGCCAGCCTGCTTCGACAGGAGTTACTCTATCCTTGGGTCTCACAATGGGCAGTCTCAGAGCTGCCTTCATCTCCTCTACTCCCTAAATTCATGCAGGGGAAGCTGGGATGCCAGCAGAGCCTGCAAGCCAACAGCAACCTCTCCAAAGCATTGTTTTGGCAGGAGCAGAGCTCTTGAGGGCTCTCAGGCAGGGCTTCCCATGCTTCCGTGAGGCATCCCTGAGGATGCTTACAGTCCCAGGCAGCCCCGGACCTTGTGGCTGTGGCACACTAGGTGGTGACTGGTTGCATGGATGTGGCAGTGCCTGTGAGTTGGGATTTGGAGGGGATGTGACTTACCCTTCTCCTACTTGTGGCCAGGATTGTTATTGTCGGTTGTGCAGGAAAGTCTGTTTTGCTGGGGTTTGGGCAGACGCGGGGGTGATGTCCCAGCCTCCGGTTGCCTCTCCCTGTCTGATCCTACTCACATAGAGGGTTTCCTGTTTGCTGCGGGTTAGCTGAGGCCAATGCCAAGAGCAAGAGGTTTGGGCTCTGACTTGTTCCCTCCAAAGGAGGTGTCCGCTTCAAGCCTTGCTCAAGCTCCACATGTGAGACCTTAGTCCTGCCAGGACATCTGGGGAAGCTGAGTTGTTCAGGGAGGAGGGAAGGGGGTGCCAGAGGTGCCATTTCCACCCCAGGTGTTTACTACAAATCCTTTTCTTGCTCCACTCTGCTTGATGGCATGCTGCCACCTTGGCTTTCCATTCCTCAGTCCACAGAGCTTGTGTTGACCACACAGCTCTTCTGGAGATACTGCAGACTGAGGATGTGGTAAACCTGGCTCTCAGCAGGCAGCATCTTCCCCTCAGCCTAATTTAAAGTCAGCTGGGAAATCCTTGGGTCTCACAATGGGCAGTTTCAGAGCTGCCTTCATCTCCTCTACTCCCTAAATTAATGCAGGGGAAGCTGGGATGCCAGCAGAGCCTGCAAGCCAACAGCAACCTCTCCAAAGCATTGTTTCGGCAGGAGCAGAGCTCTTGAGGGCTCTCAGGCAGGGCTTCCCATGCTTCCGTGAGGCATCCCTGAGGATGCTTACAGTCCCAGGCAGCCCCGGACCTTGTGGCTGTGGCACACTAGGTGGTTGTGGCTCCTGGAGCGCCCCCAACACAGACCCAGCCAGGGCATCCTTCCCATCTCCCCTCTTTTGTTTCTGGGGATTGTGGGGTGCCCCTTGGCTGGAGCAAAGTGGGTGTGAGGGTGAGGGGGTGACAGATGTGCCCCATGTCCTGAAGCAGAGCTGCCGTGCCCCTGATCATCATGAAGTGGCTGCATTTAGCAGCTGAAGCCAGTTCGGGGTTTATGAGATGCTGTGGATGTCTGGGCTGCGAGCAGGTTCTTGGCAGGTCAAGCAGCTGGCAGAGGGACCACACTGGACTGTGGTGGGTGCCAAAACTTGCTTCCCTGCGCCCCATCACCTTTCCCAGTAGGGCTGTGGATGTTTCGTGCTGAAAGCAACAGTCAGCCAGGGCCGCTGTTCCTGAGCTGGCCTACAAGGGAAAGGCCGCTTGGTCTGTGGGGACCCAAAATAGCCCTGGTATTTCTGTCTCATCCACTGGGCACAGTGGACATGTGGAGGACGGAGCCAACCTCAACCTGCCACAGGCCTGGCAGTGGTTGGCCCCTGCATATCCATCCCAGCTTCTGCCAGGAGGCTGCTGGTCAGTGGGGAGGAATTGCTCCTCCAAATTTTGGGAGCTGGGGAGATGGTGACACCGGGGGAAGATCATGTTGTTCTGGCTCTGGTTTCACTCCTCTGTCCCCCACTAAACTGGAAGCAGCTGTGCAGCACAGACTAGCCTCTGAAAAAAATCACTGAGTAGGGCAAAATGAGTTCTGCCCCTGTGACAGCCCTCCAGCAAGGTTGGCAGCCTGCTGCAGCCCCTCCAGTGAGTCCTCTGGGTGCAAGGACAAGGCTTGCTCCACTGTTTTGAGAACCTCCCAGCTGCAGCGTAATCTGTCCCCGTCCTTCTCTACCAGCCTCTCACCACAGGTCATTCCATGTTTGGCTCCCTGGTGTCATTCCTGGCCTGACTCCTTCCCAGGTCTGCCAGTTCTGAGCTCAGTCCTGGGGCCAAGAACATGAAGCAATGAAGGAGGAATCCTTTCCCTTCTCTGTCTCAGCACCCTAGGGAACACCAATGGCAGAGGGCCTCCTGCAGTCCTGCTTTTCTCCTGCAATACTGCTCCCTGAGCAGTGACCTCAGGGTAACCACATGTTGCTGTAGATATGGCCCTACCAAGCCCAGGAAGAAAGCAGGGTATGGAGAAACTCATCTTGCTCCTCTTTCATTCCCGGGCCATGGAACTCTGTCCCCTGAGTTTCTTCCCATACGTTTATTGACTCCTTATCTTTAGACTTGACTGGCCGTGGTTTTGGTCTTGTCCCGTCTGTTGCTGCGGCCCAAGGTGCAGCCAACTGAGATATCATCTGTACAGGTAGGGATTCCTCTTGAGCAAGCCTGAGCGTGACTCTGGGGGAAGCTATTAAAGCAGAAGAGACGCATCTGGTAGCTGTGCCCCAGGGGTTTTTTCCTAAGTGTTGCCCCAGCCCAGTAAGGAGCATTCCTCTTCCCACCCAACTGGGTGGAAATAAAGAGTGTCACCTGCTTGCAGGAGGGCTGGGCTCTGGGCAGGTGAGAGTCAGCACTGTGCCTTGTGCTCTGGCACGGTTGGGATTGTCTCTGTCCTCTGTGCACGGCTATCCTAGTACATGGTGGCCTGTGCTACCACTGCACCAAGCCCCAGGCTCCTCCAGCAAGGAGGACCCACTCCCAACTCACTGCCTCTGGCCATTCCTTCTCCCAGCTGATTTTTACATTAATGGTGTCCGGTTGTTCTATCCAGGGGTCCTGGAAGGTTTTCTCTATTGGGAAGAGGAAATGTGGCTTCCTCCCATTGTCCCTCTTCCTGCTATGGCCCCCAGGCTGACCCTGGGGGAGCACCCTTGCCTGCAGCCACCCCCTTTCAGAAGGGGCAGAGCCAGGCAGCACCTCTGCCAGCCACGCTGGCACTGCTGGGGGACTCGAACCAGCCCTGTGGATGCAGGCTGTGGGGGGCTGCCACATGAGAATGAAGGTCTGGGGAAAGCATCCCTGGGTCCTCCCCAAACCTGTGGCAGTCCCACAGGAAGCAATGGCCAGGTGGCATGAGCTTGGTGTGAGCCTCTGTGCCTCCCTCCACCCCTCCCCACCTCCAGGCAGCCCTTAGAGGTGCTGAGAGCTGCCTGGAGGCACTGTCCAGGGCCCAGAGGTGGTCTCTGCCTGGTTTTGGACATTTCTGCAGCTGTATTGAGTGGAGGCCTGAAAAAATCCCTCCTTCTTTCTCCTTGGAAGAAATGGTCTTTATTTTTAAATTTCCAACAAATGGAGCCCAAAAATAGCATTGGAAAAATGTGCCTTCTTCCCCAATCTGCCGAGAAGCAAACCAGGGTTGTGGCTTGGAGGGAATGGTCTTTTCTCCTGGTGACAGTGGCCTGAGTGGGTGCCATCAGGGAGACTAGCTCCTCAGAAGAGCCCCTAGTGAATCCTGTCTCTGCAAACAAGCTCCCGAGAGCAGCTTATCTCTCCCCCTCTGACGCCTCCTAAGAGATGACGTTCCCTGTTAGTTCCTGCCCCCTGGGGTGCTGTATCTCCTTCTGCACCCCCAAAACACCAGCTTGGGAGCGGATGACTGCTCCAGTATTTGTGGGGCTTTTCCTGCCTCTCCCCAGGCTGCACTTTCCCTGCAGTCCCGTGGCCTGAAGTGACCAGGAGCGAGGGTCTGGGACCAACCTCCCCTTCTGGTAAGCTGCTTGTACATTAAAATGCACCCTTTTGGTGTTTGATGCAATGCTGAGCTGGAGCACTCATCTCTGCTCCAGGTAGTTGCATGGGTGTGTGGAAGGGCCTTCTCTGGTCAGGGACCAGGTGTGCCTGGGCTTGGGCATTCACTACATGCTAGGGAGAGAGGTGTGTGCCTTCTTCATGGGGCTGCCATTGCTAGGGCCCCCTGGTTGGTATTTGGACAGTGATATGTCATGGCTGGAAACCCGCTCAGCAGCCCTGGTGGGGAGGTGGACACTGACTGCCTCATGGGGTGATGGGTGGAAGAGTCCCAGCTGCGTTGCATAGGGGAGTTTTATGGCTGGCTCTGCCCTGTCACTGCCCGCTCACCTCTCCCCGGTGGGAAGCCCTTGAGGGACAGTGCTGAAGTCCTGCCGGGCCCTGGGGAATTTGCCGATCACTTTGCCTGGCCGGATCGCTTTACCTGCTGGGGGCAAGGGCCCCCAGGCAGCCTCTCAAGGCTCCTTGAACGCTCCAGATAGGGGATTTTGCAGCTGGCTGGTGTGTGTATTTCAAAACACACCATGGGGCTGAGTGCTCCCCCCACACCACCCGGCAGCCGAGATAACAGCCAGCGGGTGTGTGCTGGGAGCAGGGACAGACGGCCTCTGTAGCTCCTGCTCTATGAAGAGTTTGTGTGGTGGCTGCAAGTGCCTCAAGCCTGAAAGCAGAGAGGGTCTAGAGCTGTCTTTTGCCCATGGAGAAGTGGAGGGAGCAAAGTGAAGCAGGTCAGAAGTGTTGCTGGGGGACCCTGCTGCCCAGGTTGCCTTGCAGGAGGTTTTTTCTGCCCTCCAGGCTGTGGCAGTGCAGAAGGGTTGGTCTGCATGCAGCAAGGCAAGGAGGGAGGCAGAAGTGCTCCCATCCTCCTGCCCCCCTGGGATGCACGAGTGCACATAGGGAGCAGATGGCGCAGCAAGCCTGTTTGCAGAGGGGAAGGGCTCGGAAGGGACAACAATAATAAATAGGAAGTGTTAGCAGCTCTCTGATGGAAACTGCTTGCAAAGCACATCTGAAGTAGGAAGCCTACCACAGTCCGTTGGAGGGATGGGGCGTCGGAGGAAAAGAGGCCATAGCAGAAAACCCAGATGAAGCTTTTGCCACTCTGCTTCAGAAGATCCTAAGCAGTTTCTCCTGCTTTCTTCTGTGGGCTCCTCAGAACATCTGCAGAGGAAAGGTTAGAAAGCAAAGCTAAACAGCAACAAGTCAGTAGGGCAAGGTGATGTTCACCAGAAGGGAAGGTAGGGTAAACAGGCTGGCTGTCACATCTGGTCTCTAGTCATTCATTCACAACTGCCCCAGCCCTTGGGGACTGGAAGGGGTGAAAGATGTGACGTTCATTTCTAAGAAGGGCTGGAGGAAACTCAGGGAAAAGCTGACTGGTGAATCTGCTGTGCCACCTGGGTGCCTGCACAGGAACGGAATCTGTGGAGATGCTTCTGCTGAGGGACCCACAAGCTGGGGCAGTGTTTCACAGGGACTCTGGGCTTGTGGTGCCTACGCCACTTCCCAGAAAACATTCAGCCAGGGCTTTCAGCCCAGTTTTTAAGGGAACTGGCTGGTCAAGACGGAAGGTCCTTGGATGGCTCCATAATTGGTACAAAAACAGGACGAAGGGTGTAGGAGTCAGTGGCCAGTTTTTGCGGTGGAAAGAGATTGCTGCATTGCATCCCATGTTTTTTCAACATGTTTGTGAGTGACCTGGAAAAGGGAATGAGTAATTAGATGACCGGGCTTGCTGAGGTGATTAGATTACTCAGGTTAGTGAGGGCAAGTGCCAGCTAGGAAGAGTACAGAGGACTATTACATCACCAGGCAGTAGGCAGATGAAATTCAGTTTAGATAAATATCAAGTGATAGATGGGGGAGGGAGCCCCAAATCCGCAAACAAGATTACACACTGAGCTGGGTACTTGCAGCAAGGCCTGGGGCTGTTAGGGTTGGCTCGGTGTACAGAAAAAACACCTCGAATCATCTCAGTGAGTGACAAAGCAGAAACAAAGGTGGAAAGCTTTGTGCCACTCTTCAAATTCAACACTCACCTCCTCGCAGTCCCTGTGTGCCCCCAGCCACAGCATCTTGAGGGGAGCCAGGGAATGCCGGGAGGAAAGCAACTAGGAGGACCAAAGGTGTAGAGCCTTGTGCAGATGACTAATTGAACTAGAATGTATCTGTTTTGCAAATGTGCAGTAGCGTGGATACAATCCAGGCCTGTAAAGCCGTGGTTGGCATCAAGAAGCCACTCCAATGTTCACCCACCCTTTGACAGCGAGGGAGCCCTTGTCAAGGCCCTGCACATGAGGAGAGATGCTGCCTTTGCGCAGAGGCTCCCGAGTTAGAGGGGGAAGAAGGATTTTTCACAGAAGTGAAACTTGCCATGGGCTGCAAAATGCATGAACAACATGTGCCTCACAGCTAGGAGACTAGGGGAGCAGCTAGGGTGTTAGTCTATGCCTTTCCCACGCTTACTTTTCCTTGGCTTCTGATTTTGCCCTCTGATGGAGACGAACTTTTGAGCCAGACCAGCCTCTGATTTGATGCAGGGTACCTGCCCTTATTTTGGGAAGGGTTGCATTAGTCCCAGTGCCGTGTTGAGGGTGCGCAATTGTGCACACTCATACGTCTTGTGAAATACAAACACATGTCCTCACAGCCTGTGGCTGAAGGTGGAGGCAGGCAGGATGCTGCCCTGGAGGCTAGTTCCCCAGACCCCTGCACAAGGTAGGAGGACCCACAAGCAGTGTTGTTCAGCCACATACATGAAATCTCATGTAGCAGGCAGGCTTGGAGTGTTTCCCATCTTCCAGCTGAGTCATGGCCACCAGGGCTGCATGTGACTTGCACACCTGTGCTGGGCTTGTTCTCTGCCGGCAGGTAAACCTCAATGGGCCCCCAGATCAGTCTTCTGGCCAGGAGGGCTCTGGTGTCACCCAGGGGAGCAAGTGGATGTAGGGGATGGGGTGAAGCCTGAGAAGGCCTCTGGCCCTGTCCTGTCTTGGCCATACTTGGAGGAAGTGCTGACCTTACCCCTGCAAAGTGATCCCCTACAAGTAGGGGGACAAGATGTGGGGTGCTTGCTGTTGGGCCTGCTAGCAGCCCCTTATCTAGGGACTGCAGGGATGGTGCTACACTTGGTGTGACATAAAGGGCTCTTCTTTAAAGAGCTGGTGTTTCTGGGTATAAACCCATAGCACACCTACCCAGCGCCATGAAATTGCACAAGTGGAAAGCCAAGCATGTGGTGTGCTCACCTTGGGTGAAGCAGAAGCAGGAGAAAAGGTGATGTGTGGGGAGGGAGAGGTAGGGAGATCTCTGAAGCCCGGTGACAAGTGGCTGCCTGCAGGCGTGGCTGTCCTGCAGTGCAAGTTTTTCTGCAGAGGTCAGGTGGTTTTGGTGATGGCTGGTCCTGCTGTAGGCTTCCTGGGCTTGGCTGGCAATGGGGCTGCGCGTGGCCCAATACCACAGGTGTCAGCGTCTGTCGAGGTCTTTGTGCACCGTGAATGGGCAATTAAAATTATGCCATCTCTTGTTTGTACCTGCTCAGAAGTGCTAGCCTGTGATTTGTTAAGCTCACTCCTTGTTTTCTTGCTCCTTCCGCTTACACATCTTGCTTCCTAGGGGATGAGACAGCTTTGAGCCCAGGAACAAAATGGATGTCCTTACTCCAAGGCTCCACATAGCTTCTCCTTTCCCCTGTCCCCCAGGCTGTGCATCCACCGTGCTGGTGGCCAGGCTAAACATCAGGAGCCTCCTCTGAGAGGTGGTTAGAGCTGTGCTGCGCCAGCCTAGTGGCTGGAGGGTGGCCTCTGTCCCCTGATCCCTTATGGTAGGGCTGCTCTTACCGGACGGGAGCCGGGTTACCACCTGTTGCTGGTCTTGGTTCATGTGACCTTTTCTGTTTCTTGTAGGGTTGTTTTTATAAGAGCCGGCGGCTAGACGCATTTCCTGCCGTAATGAGTGCTGACCCGTGCACCCCTTGGCAGGCACCGCTCTTTGTGGAAAAAATTAGGAGGCACTTAGCGAAGTGAGACACAAAACAAACAGAACAGGCAGGAGGCTGCAGCTGGGTAGCCAGGCAGTGCCCGCTGAGGAGGTCAGGCTCCTGACGCAGGGATGTGGGCGCTCTCCGGACGGAAGCAGGAGGTGGCCGGGAAAGCAGCGTGGCGGAGCAGCACGCAGCACCCTTCCCCGGCACCCCCGGAGCCCCAGTCTCCACCTTCACCTCCTCCCTGCCACCGACCAGTGCCTGCCACCTCCTCCATGACACTCTTCCCTTCTTCCCTCCCTTCCCTGGGCAGCAGGAGCTGGGCTGTGTGCCAGCTGTGGTACCTGACACCTCTTCTCCTCCTCCCTGGATGCCGCTAGACCCACATGGCCCCAGCCCCCGTGACTTGAGCCGGGGCCTGACACTCACCCCCAACAGCAAGGGGGTGCGGAAAGGGGGGGGCACACACTGCCTTCAAATACGCTGAACACGGGGCTTCCCCTGGCTCTGTCCTCCCCAGGTATGTCTGTGGGGTCAGTCCCAGCCCCTGTTTCCTGGGTCACTGATGTGACCTGGTGGGGGTCTGGGAGGGGAGCCAGGAGCTTGGCTGGGCAAACAGGGGGCAGCAGTTGATGGTTCACTGGGACCCCACAGGAGGAGCTGGGGTTCTCCCCCCAGTTTTGGGGTGAGATCTGTTTGCTTGGAGACAAGCTGTGGCCCGGTGGGGTTTGCATGTGAGGGGGTGGCAGCTGTGCTTGGAAAATCACCTGTTAATCCAGGGCCAGGGCTTGGGGTGTCTCCTGCCCACAGAGGCACTGGCAGGCTGCTGGGAGGGGATTTCTGGATGTTTTCTCTGGAAGCCCAAGTGGCTCACCAGGGCAAGGCGGGAGCTCTTATGCTCTGAGCTGTCTGTGTTGGGAAAGCAGGGGAGTGGTGCTGCAGACAGGGTGACGCTTGCAGGGTTGGTGGGGCTCTCAGTCCATGCACACGTACCTGTCAACCTGCTCTGGGTTTTCCAAGCAGCCAGCAGGTTTCCCAAATCCCTCTCCACATTCTGCCGGCTATGTTTCGGGTCCATTGTTAGGTGTAGGCTCCCCAGTTTGCAGGACCCCACCGGGGGAAGGAGGCGAGCTGTGCCCAGAACCACGCGGGCACCTGCGAAAAGAGTCGGGCTCCGCTGCCTTTAACTGGCGCCGGGGCTGGCAGGGACTACAGATCCCAGCATGCTGCTTCCTGCCTGCCTCCTCCCACGCCCTACCTGGCAAGGGTGCAGGCAGGGCAGGGATGCTGTAGCCGGCAGAGGTGGAGGCGGCTGAGGGGCATGCCCCGGGGGGGCCGGGGGCTGAGCGCCGGGAGCCCTGCTGCAGATGAAGACCTGGGAGAGGTGCTGGAGCGTCCCATGCTGCGCCGCCCGGACTGGAAAAGGACAAGGCAGGCCTGTGGATTCTCCAGAGCAGCTAATCCCGCTCAGCCCCAGGAAGGCGGGGGGGGGGGGGGGGCGGGGATCGGGGAGGGAATGTCCTTTCTCGGGGCTCTGGGAGCTTCATCTCTGGGGACAGCACCGCCAGAGTGGTGGTGGGGGCTGGGCAGGTGGTGATGGGGGAAAAGGAGCGGTGGGTGCTGGGCAGGGGACAGCAGTGTCAGGGATGCCCTTGGTTTTCCAAGGTGACCTAGGAAAGGGCTTCAAAAGCCCCGGGGAAACGGGACTTGGAAATGGGGGGTGAGGGGGCTGCGCCGTTCTGGCCGAAAAGGCTGCTGAATGAAATGTGTCTTTTGTGCCGCCGTGCCCCGGGCGTCGGAGGGAGGTGGGGAGAGCAGGGGGGGGATGGACACAGCCCGCTGTGTCTATGCGGCGATCACAGCCCGAGGATTGGGGGCAGAGAGCTCCAGGCTCACAAATCCTTTAAGAGCCTGCTGCGAAGCAGGCAGGCAGCTGGCGCCGAGCAGCCTGGGCATCTCAGGAAAGCAGTTCCCCTTATCGGAGGGAAGGCTTGGTGTTCCCTGGCCAGTAGCATAAGGCTGGGTGTCACAGCCCCCCAGCTGAAGGGCTCTGAGCTGCGGGTCTCCCAAGCTGCTGCGCCGTGCTCTCACTGGCTCTGTTTGGCTCCTGTAACTGTGGAGTGCTTACCTGGCAGCATGGCTGAGGGGTTAAAACCAGCGCTGCCCCTGCCTGGCCTACATCCCTCACTCCTCCATAAAATCCTCTATTTGCATTCCAGACGGAGAGCAGCCACAAGACTTGCTGGGATCTGCACTGACCCTCGCCGCACAAGATGACAGCAAGAGATGGGCCCCAAGATAGGTAATGCCAGGCTCCAGTGTGGGTCTGGGGGCACACCCAGTATACCAGGAGATGAGGGAGGACAGGGGGATCCAGCATCTCCTGCATGCTCACTGGGCTATCGAGCTGTCCCTTCCCTGAGATGCTCTCTCCATCAGCTTTTCCATAGCAAATGGGCTGTAAACAGTCCCTGGCGCTGAGACATGCCTCCTGGGGAGCATGACTCCCTCCCAGCTCTGGTGATGGCAGCTGCACATCTGGGTGCCACATGCTGAGGAGCAGCCAGTCCCCACTGCTGCCTTGGTACCTTCCCAGGGAGGGCCTCCCACAGCCCCTCTGCAGTGCCACGTCTCCTCTGGCAGCCTAGCCTAGCAGGGGCTGTGGGGCAGGGGCAAGGCAATAAATTTCATCCTCCCTTCTCCTCCTGGTGCTTCTGGCTGTGGATCAAGGACAGTTGGAAGTGATGCCTGACCTCTACCCTGCCCAGAGTCCTGCTCCAAACTACTCTGTCCCTTCTGCAGGTACAAGGCTGTTTGGCTGATCTTCTTCATCCTCGGCCTGGGAACACTGCTGCCATGGAATTTCTTCATGACTGCCAGGGAGGTGAGAGCTTCCCTCCTGCTGCTGCCTATGACACTATAATCATTCCCTGTCACCTATAGGGACCGTGCTGTAGTGGTGAAAGCACGGCATGGTGTAGAGCCCCTGCACTTCCACACAGGAGACAGAAGCGTGGGCAACCTAGGTGGGACTATTGGCACTGAGGTGGCAGGAGGAGCCTTGTGCTGGGTGTGGGGCTGAAGGGACACAGGTGGCCTGAGTGTGCTGGTAGGGGAGGCCTCGGAGCACCTCAGACCCACCAGGCTCCTTCTCTCACAGTATTTCATCAGTCGCCTTGCGGACACGGAGGAGATGAGCCACTCCTGGAATGAGACCAGTGGATCCCCTTCCTACCTAGAGTCCATGTTTGACAACTTCATGACTCTCTGCGCCATGGTGCCCCTCCTCATCTTCACCTGCCTCAACTCCTTCATCCACCAGCGGTGAGCCTTGCTTCATCTTGCCCCTCCTGGTCCCCATAGGGCTTCCCAGCCCTGGCCCACCTCCTGCCCCAGCACTGAGCCAAGGTGCAGCCTGTCCAGTCAAAGTCAAAACACTGGTCTCCTGTGCTGGGGCTTGGCTGGGATTCCCATGGGAGAGCTTGTCCCCAGCCTCACATGCTTCTGGGGTGTGGGTGTTCCTCACTGAGATCCTCTCTTGCAGGATTCCACAGCAGATCCGCATCTTGGGCAGCCTGGTAGCCATTGGGCTGGTGTTTTTAGTCACAGCAATCATGGTGAAGGTCGCCATGGAGCCTCTTCCCTTCTTCATCTTTACCATGATCAGCATCGTCTTCATCAACTGTGCGTGAGGCAGCGGGGGGAAGAAAAAGGGCACAGCTTCATGGCTAGGACTGGTCTTTCTGGGAAAATAGCATGAAACTCACTGCAGGAGAGCCAAGGCGGAGGAGGACCTGCTTTGACTTGCAGGGCAGAGGCCTTGGCTCCCCACTGAGGTGCAGTCCGAGCTTGCCTTTGGTTTCTCATTTTGCTTCATCTTTCCCCTTCACAGCTTTTGGTGCTATGCTCCAGAGCAGCCTCTTTGGCCTGGCAGGGCTCCTGCCTGCCAGCTACACAGCTCCCATCATGAGTGGACAGGGCTTGGCGGGCACCTTTGCCGCTTTGGCAATGATCTTCAGTATTGCCAGTGAGTAATTCCTGCCCTGGGGGTGACAGGGCCTTCCCAGAGCACTGCTGTCAACAGTATCTGTTGGGGTCACACTGCGGGGTTGGGTGGGAGATGGCAGCAGGGCCTTGCTCCTCTCAGTACCTGTTATCTTCTTCCTTTTCCACCCTGTATCCTACCTTCCTGTGCTGCCAGTTGGTGCCCAGCAACCTGAGAGCTTCATTGGTTACTTCACCACAGCCTGTGTAGCGATTGTGCTGGCAATCTTCTCCTACATCCTGCTGCCTCGCCTGGTGAGACATCCTGGTGGGGAAGGGTGTGGGGACATGGGACCTTTGCACATCACAGCACAAAGATGGTGGCCCACTAGCATCCCAGCCTTGACTCCAGCCTTGATACCAGCCTCCACCTCCTGGGTCAGAACAAGCCCTCCCCTGTTCCAAGGGAGCTTTCTGGGATACTTCCCACCTCAGATCACCGAATCACTTAGGTTGGAAAAGACCTTCAAGATCATCAAGTCCAACCATTAATCCTACTCTACCAAGTCTAGCAAAAAGCTGTATCCCCAGGTGTCACATCTAGACAACTTTTAAACACATCCAGGGATGGTGACTCAACCACCTCCCTGGGCAGCCTGTTCCAATGTCTGACAAACTTTTCAGTGAAAAAGTTCTTCCTAATGTCTGGTCTAAACCCCCCCTGGCGCAGCTTGAGGCCATTTCCTCTTGTTCTATCACCAGTTACTTGTGAGGAGAGACCAATGCCTACCTCTTTACAGTGTCCTTTCAGGTAGCTGTCGAGGGCAATGAGGTCTCCCCTCAGCCTCCTTTTCTTCAGACTAAATAGCCCTGGTTCCCTCAGCCGCTCCTCATAAGACTTGCTTTCAAAGCTATTCACCAGCTTTGTTGCCCTTCTTTGGACACACTCCAGCACCTCAATGTCTTTCTTGTATTGAGGTACTCAAAACTGGCCACAGTATTCGAGGTGTGGTCTCACCAATGCCAAGTACAGAAGGATGATCACCTTCCTGGTCCTGCTTGCCACACTATTTCTAATACAGGCCACGATGCCATTGGCCTTCTTGGCCACCTGGGCACACTGCTGGCTCATGTTCAGCCGCCTATCAATCAGAACCCCCAGGTTCCTTACTGCTGGGCAGCTTTCCATCCACTCTTCCCCAAGCCTGTAGCGTTGCATGGGGTTGTTGTGGCCCAAGCGCAGGACCTGGCACTTGGCCTTGTTGAACTTCATACAATTGACCTCAGCCCATTGATCTAGTCTGTCCAAGTCTCCCTGTAGAGCCTCCCTACCCTCAGGCAGGTCAACATTCCCTCCCAACGTGGTGTCACCTGTACCCCAGTATCCTTGGGGTACTGTGGAAATGGGCCCCTGGGTGAGCAGGAAACCATCAGTATTGGACATAAGTGGAAGGAATACTTTGCCTATATTGCATTTGCCCATATTGCCCATACCTGCTATTACCACACAGCCCCTGGCAGCCTTCTTTCCTCATGTATGGAGGAGTTCTCCATGGCTGTCTCTCTGCAGGATTTCTTCCGATACTACTCCATGAAGGACAAGACAGAGTACCGTGTGTACAATGCAGAGCTGGAGACCAAGAGAGACCTGATTAAGAAAGGTGAGGGGTTGAGAGGAAGAAGATAAAGCAAAAAGAGGAAGAATGAGACAGAAGGACTAAATTAGATCCCAGCTTTCTGGGGTCTGCTATGCCCTACTTGTGTCTCTTCCTGCAGATGAGCCCAATGGAATGGAGCAGAATAACTCAAAGATCATCCCTATACACAACCCTGATGAGAGGTCCTCAGTCATCGCTATTTTTAAGAAGGTCTGTGAGTTGCCAGCAACCCCTGCCTTGCCCCTTCTATCAGGGGATGGGCATGGGTGTAGGAGAGCACAGGGAGAGGAGACCAGCCTGCACTGGTCTCTCGCCTTGTGTTTGGTACCAGCCTTTTTCTTTTATCTGCCTAGCTCTGGGTCATGGCTGTGTCTGTCTGCTTCGTCTTCACTGTCACCATCGGTGTCTTTCCTTCCATCACAGCTAAGGTGTCCACTGTCCTTGGAGAGGGAAACAGATGGGGTAAGTGTGGCCAGGGATGTGATGGGGTAGGAGGAAACTGGGAACAAGGGGGAAGGCAGGAAAGAAAGTGGGACTTGAAGTAGTAGGGGTGCCTGAGGAGAAGGGGAGCCAATTATGCATGATGGTTTGTATGCAGACACCAGCTTGGCTGGGAGAGCATTCCAGCTTTTAGTGGGAAACCAGGAGAATCCAGACCTGAGAGATAGTCTCCATGCAATCAGCAGGAGGACCTGCGCACCCTGGGCTCATCAGTGACCTTCTACCCCTTCTGCAGGTCTCTACTTCATCCCTGTCTCCTGCTTCCTGCTATTTAATGTCTTTGACTGGACAGGACGAAGTCTCACTGCCCTCTTCACATGGGTAAGCACAGGGCAGGGAGCAAATGCCGAGGTACTCCTCATCCCCAAGCCCATCAGCCATAGCTGTCACTGGGGCTGTCATCCATGGCTTGGAGGAAGAAGGCACAGACCTGACTCCTGCCCTGGCTTTAAGTCCTCAGCAGAGTTTATGGGTCAGAGCTGAGAACCACAGTGTTGTCCTGTCCTCCTCCCCACCCCCTCCTTCAGCATGGCTTGGATGAAGCTGGCTCCTCCACTTTAGCCTCTTTGTAAACAAACCTTCACTCCAGCTATGCAAACAGCCAGGCAGGATGGCAGCAGGGAAAGAAGGTGAAAGACAGGGCAGCCCAAAATAAAACCTCTGGCCTCCACACAGGACACAGCTGCTGGGAGGAGGGCAGAGCCATGCCACGTGGGTCACAGGGCTGTTCCCTGCCACGTCCCCTTGCTCTCTTCTTCTCTGCCTGGCTCAGAGCTGCTGGGTTTGAGGTTTGGGAGCTGTGATGGGGGTGGGTTAGGAAGGGGGCTGTCCCGTCTGTATCTCTTCCTGCCCCTTCACCTGCCACTCAAGCGTGTTTCCCCCTGTATTGTTCAGGCTGTTTGTTTAGAGAAGCTCCTCAGCGCCATGGGGTCTGTCTGGGCCCAGCTTCCCCGTGGCCTGGAGCTGCTTCTCCCCTGGCCATCACTGCTGGCTGCCCTTGGCCTTGGCCATGAGCCGCATTGCCTGGTGTCCAGGCCGCAGCCTCCGTGGTGGGATGACCCAGCAGGAGACGTTTCCAAAACAAGGCAGTGTGGAAAGTCTGACTGCGTGTGGTTTGGGCCTCATTTCCCTGGTTGCGGTCCCACTAGCTCCTTTTCTCCTCCTCAGGCAGGAGAGGCTGCTGCTCTTGCCCATTTGCCCACAGACAGGGCAGCTGGCTTAACCTCAGCTTCCCTCTGCGTTCATGAGGTGTCCCGTGGCTACACCAGCCCAGGCAGCTCCCAGGGTAGTTGTGGGTCTCTCAGTGTCATCTGAGCCCCTGGCACCCCACTGAGGAGGCCCTAGACAGAGCCAGGCACATCTCATGCCAGGGGCTGCCTCAGTCCCATCTGCAGGGACAGCACAGGGGGACGATGCCTCCTTCATCCCAGCCTTAAGCATCCAAGAACTCTGCTAGGAGCCGAGAGGACTTTATTTAGGTCCATGTCTTTCCTAGCACTGTCCGAAACAGCTCCAGCATAATTCATTTCCCAGATTGCTGGATCTTGCCCCACTTGCCTGGGGGATGGCATAGGAGGCTGGACAGCTGGTTAAAGCCTAGTTTGCAGGCCCTGAGGTGCCAGAGGGGGTTTACCTCAGCGAGCCTTGTCCTGCCTGGTTGTTTGCTGCAAGAGGAGATTGCATGAGGATGCATGAGGCTCTCCTACCTGCCTGCCTACCAGCTGTTTCTAGCAAGGGCTTAGCAGTTGCTCACAAGCCCAGCTCAGTGTTTTGAGTCTAATGCTGTTGCTCTCCAAGTTGTCTGGGACAGAACTTCAGGGCAGTAGTCAGACCTAGCAGGACCTCCTTACCACAACAAGCAGTGATGCTTAGATTTGTTGCAGCAGAGGAAGTTTCTCAGCAACTTTGCCCTCTCTCTGGGGCTCCTCCGCAGCTGCAGCACAGTCAGGACAGCCCATGTATAGCCCCTGCTGGCATGCTGTGGGATGGGAAATGCCCACTTCTCAGCTGCTCAGTGACATGTTTTTCTCCCAGCCCGGGAAGGACAGCTGCCTCCTGCCAGTGATGGTGGCCCTCCGTGTCATCTTTATCCCTCTTTTCATGCTGTGCAACGTGAAACCCCGTAACTACCTGCCTGTTGTGTTCTCTCACGATGCCTGGTACATCATCTTCATGATCTTCTTCTCCATCTCCAATGGGTACCTGGCCAGCCTTTGTATGTGCTTCGGGCCCAAGTGAGTAAGAGCTGGGGACAGGGGAAGAGTTGGTTACACCCACAGATGCCAGCCCCAGCAGGACTAGAGTCTGGCTCTGCCCAGTGGTGGAATCTAGAGAAGGGGATGTAGATGCAGAAGGGAATTACCACACCACCTTGGGGAAGACAGTCCCAGTGTCTCATCTTCCAGCCTTGTGCCTCCATACCCTTGAGATGAGAAATCTACTGTTTGAGCTCCCCATTTCCCCTACCTGCCATGCTGTGGAAGGGGTTGGACACAGCAGGGATTTGGAGGGAAGCAAAGCATGGCACAGCACCCACAGCAGGGTGAGCAGTCATGCCTGGCACAGGAGCACAGGCAGCGTGAGAAGCTCAGCTGGGGATCAGCCATGCAGGCTGCAGTGCATGGGGATGGGAGTCAGGGAGGGGTGTCCCTGGCAGTGGGAGCTTCAGGACAGCCTGCCCGATGCAATTCTTTCCCTACAAGCCTGTAATATAGAGGCAGGCTCTTGAAGCCAAGGTGAATTTGCTCTTGCCATTCCTCTGCTGCAGAGAAGCACAGCTTCTGGCTCCTCTGTGGCTTTGTCCCATCCCTCCATTGAACTCACAGCAGGGCACACATCCCCAAGGGCAGGTCTGACACTTGTTTCTCCCCTAGGAAAGTGCTTGCTCATGAAGCAGAGACAGCTGGAGCCATCATGGCCTTTTTCCTGTCGCTGGGCTTGGCCCTAGGAGCTGCTGTCTCCTTCCTGTTCCGAATTCTAATCTAGCAGAGGCACCTGGGGGGTGCAGGGACACCGAGAGACCGCTCCGCACCCTCCTCCAAAGCCCTGGACACCTTGGCGCCGTGCGGAGATAACACCTCACGCCTGCCCCGCTAAATCACACTGCCACAGCAGACGTTACACCCAGGGACAGTTCCACTCCTGCAGGGTTGGCTTGGCTCCTGCCATGCTCGGCTGTGTGATGCCTTCAGGCCTACGTGCCTTTTCCTTCCCCATGCTGTGTGTATGTAAGGCCTCCAGGATCTCGGAGAAGTCCAGCCACCTCCCACGCTGTGTAATTTTCCCTGCTCAAGGCCAAAAGCCGTTCTCAGCCTCCTCCTCTCCGACAGAGTTGAAGGCTGGTATCCAGTGTTATTCCTTCTCTTGCCCTTGTCCCCAAGGCACCCAGAGACTTGCTCTCCTTTCCTTCCAGGGGGCCTGGAAACATCCCACACCACTTCTCCTGTTGGTGAGACATGCAAATAGGGAGGAGAGACCCAGCCAGCCTTGCCATCCCTTATCTCTCCTAGGTGTACATCCTCCTGCACAGCAGTATCCCAGAGGCATCTGTGTCCCAGCCACATGAACAGTGTGGCCCACTGTGGCTACACCAAGGGAGGAGGAGGTCTCCACACCCCACCTTCTCCTCCTCTCCTTGCCTTTGTTCCTTCTTTTTTTTGGTCATTTTTCCAGTTTTCTTTCTGCATCCTGGTTGTGTGACAGGAGGTCCCACCATGGGCTGCAAGAGGAGAAAACACAACTCCCTTCCTACTGGGGCTGGCTTCCCTTTCTGCCTGTGCTGCAGGGGAGGCCTGACCTCTCCCGTGGCTTTCCCATCCCTTGTCTGTGTAAATGTGTCTGTACAGTTGCCGTTTTCTAAAAAAAGGCTGAAACGCCCCTTGGGTATGTGTGTGTGTATCACCACAGGGTAGAGGGCCGTGCGGGGGGAAAGGGCTGAAAGGCACGGGCACGGGCATTGCCTGGATCAGGCAGAGAAGCAGTGTGGGCATTCCCCACACGGACAGGCCTAGCGACTCTCCGCTACGAGGACACGGCCAGCGTGGGAAGGAGGTGCTACCCGTAGAGCCTCTGAGAAGGGGATGCACCTGCACATTTTGGGGTGCAGTGACCTGTGGAGTCCTCCTTGTGCCTGGGAACAGCCATAGTGCCACCTCCTGCTGCTGGCAGGAAACTACAACCCTCTGCCACTGGGCCTACACCCCTCCGCCCCACATAATTGACGGCCATCACCTGCTCGGCCTCCCCAGCCAAAAGCCCCGTTCCCCTCATATCCCACCCCCGGGCTTCCTCTGCCGGTCAGGCATCGCTCCGGCTCCGCACCACGAGGGATCCGGGCCTGTGTGTACGCAGTACGCAGATGAAACAACTGGCACCTCCTGGGGCTGTGCGGGCCCCCGGTTCCCAGCCGGAGGAGCGTCGGGAAGCACCGCCGAAGGCGCCGCCCCTCACCCCTGTGGAAACCCCCCCCCCCGCCAGTCTTCCAATACCGCTCCCACCCGCGACGGTGTTCCTCCGCCGCCGGTCGCCGGAAATAGTCCCCCGCAGGGGGTCCCCGCCGCCTCTCGCCGCGACACTCGGAGGACTGCGGGTCCTCGGCCCTCCGACCGGGCGGGGGCGAACCCCGGCCAGGAGCAGGCCTGGCAGCGACTCGACACTGACTGCGCACCCACCTCCGCCATGGCTACCGCCGTTAAACGGCAACACTGGTGGGCCCCACAACCCGACATGCCACGACGACCAAAGTGGGAGCGGCAGCGGGACTATCCTGCGGAGCCGGCAGACTGGATAGAAAGACCGGTTGAAAAAGGCAAGGCCGACAGGAAAGCGCGTTCACGAGGGAGTTGGGGTCCGGACAGATACAGCAGGGAGCGGGGCCGCTTTAAGGCGGAAGGAGACGGT
The DNA here is from genome assembly GCA_020745705.1 of Hemiprocne comata. NCBI lineage: Eukaryota > Metazoa > Chordata > Aves > Apodiformes > Apodidae > Hemiprocne > Hemiprocne comata. Next base: position 43,060,744 of record CM036588.1, read on the forward strand.
GAGCGTGGCGATCTCCGTGCTTATAAGCGGCAGCAAGTGGCGGGTGGAGTGTTTCTGTTGGTACCGGACGCTTGACAATGTGAGGGTTTTGCGGCGGCCTGGGCCCGGCCCGCTACCCCCCTTCCCTGCCTCCCCGGTGTACTGATGGCCTGTGCTTGCATTGCAGATGCCTGAGGAAGTGCAGCATGGGGAGGAGGATGCGGAGACCTTCGCCTTCCAGGCAGAGATCGCTCAGCTCATGTCGCTCATCATCAACACCTTCTATTCCAACAAGGAGATCTTCCTGCGGGAGCTCATCTCCAACGCCTCTGACGTGAGACCTGCGGGGGCGGCCTCCTTCCTCTGTTGGGGGGAGGCTGGTGTGCCGACATGGGTGCCTGGGCGGCCTGCGAGGCTTGTGTGGGGAGAGGGAGGGGGCTGTTGAGAAGGAGGGAGGCTGTGGTGAGCATCACCTTCTCCCCTAGGCACTGGATAAGATCCGCTATGAGAGCCTGACTGATCCATCAAAGCTAGACAGCGGTAAGGACCTCAAGATTGACATAGTCCCCAACCCCCGGGACCGCACGCTTACCTTGGTGGACACTGGCATTGGGATGACGAAAGCGGACCTCATCAACAACCTGGGCACTATTGCCAAATCTGGCACCAAAGCCTTCATGGAAGCCCTGCAGGTGAGTTGCTTTTGGCTGCATGGATTCCCTAGAGCCCAGGCCACAGGCTTTCACTGGGTTATAACCCCAGTCCTACTGCCTTTTTTGCTGTGGAAGCTGTTGGTCTACCTGAGTTCTTCCCCACCTTTCCAGCACCAGGGAGGAGCTGAGGGTAGGGCTGGCTGCCTGTTGGCAGTTGCTTCTTTTTGTCTGTATGCTGACCCAGTTCTTTGCTGCTGTAGATCAATTGCAGACATCTCCTGCCTCTTCACTAGTCTGTTGGTCTTTCTCTAATTTCACAGGCTGGTGCAGACATCTCCATGATTGGGCAGTTTGGCGTGGGTTTCTATTCTGCCTATCTAGTGGCTGAGAAGGTTGTTGTCATTACCAAACACAATGATGATGAGCAGTATGCTTGGGAGTCATCAGCTGGAGGCTCTTTCACTGTCCGTATTGACCATGGTACGTGTTGTACAAAAAAACCTAAGCATATTTCTCTGTTAGAAACACCCCTTTTCCTGCTGCTCCCTAGAGCTGTGCTGTGTTGTCAGTCACGGTTGTTAATGTTAGGTATTAAGTAGCATTTGGGCTCAAGGAGTTGGCCTCACTTCTCTGTGCCCTGGAACACTAATGTTTTTCTCCCTGCACTGTAGGTGAGCCCATTGGACGGGGCACCAAAGTGATCCTGTATTTGAAGGAGGATCAGACAGAGTACTTGGAGGAGCGACGTGTCAAAGAGGTGGTGAAGAAGCACTCCCAGTTCATTGGCTACCCCATCACACTCTATGTACGTGAGGAAAGGATTGTGGGGACCTGTTTGAAAGCTGGAGACAGGGGTGGGTGGTGGTGGGAGAAGGAGCCCCAAAAAGGGAAGAGTGTGGTCTCTTCTGTTCCCTTCCATAGCTCCTGGCTGCTGAGTAATGAGTAGTAGTGCTTCCAGCTTCTGTGACCAGAGGTGATTTGAGGCTGGGGGTTCACTGGAGGTGAAGGTGGTGGGTATCCAGGCACGCTTTTGGACTGTCATCTGTGCTGCTGGGCATGATCTAAATCAGCCATGGAGGCAAGATGGTTTCCTATTCCTTGTCTGTCTCATCTCAGACACAGATTTTGGTTGCATGAGTCGTTTAGGGACTCTGAGGGTTGGTTTCAGGCGAAGACCTGGTTCCAGGTGTTGCATTTGTAGGGCTTTGGGGGACACCCATTTCTCTCATCTGGAGCAAAAGGATTCCTGGTAACAGTAGCTTGGGGCTAAACCTGACTCTTGCCTATCCCTGTCTTCACAGCTGGAGAAGGAGCGTGAGAAAGAGATCAGTGATGATGAGGCAGAGGAGGAGAAGGATGAGAAGGAAGAAGAAGAGTCGGGATCCAAAGATGAGGAGAAACCCGAAATTGAAGATGTAGGCTCTGATGAGGAAGAGGAGGAGGGAGACAAAACCAAGAAGAAAAAGACCAAGAAAATCAAGGAGAAATACATTGACCAGGAGGAGCTGAACAAGACCAAGCCTATTTGGACCCGCAACCCTGATGACATCACCCAGGAGGAGTATGGCGAGTTCTACAAAAGCCTCACCAATGACTGGGAGGACCACCTGGCTGTCAAGGTAGGTGCTGTGCCACCCTGGCTTCCAGGGAGAGACAGAGGGGCCCTTTTCAGCTCATACCCAGAGCCACCAGATGGTTATGCCTCAATGAGACTGAGTTTCCCCAGGCTACTTGGTGGTGCCTCAGCCTGCACTGTGACTCTTATGCAGGTGAGGGATTGGCAGCACCAGCCTAGAAGCAGGACAGGAGGGTGTTTGGTCTCAGAGAAGCGTGACTTCTCCATCCAGGCCTGCTGGATGCCAGACAGCCTTGGCACATAGGGGGCAGTGGGGCTGAGAAGGTAGGTGGCAGTGCAGGCTGCTTGGATGTTAGAGACCCCTGCCAGCCCCAGTGCTGAGGAACGGCAGTTCAGCCTGCCCACAGTGGGTCCTGGGGGATATGGGGTAGGAGGGAGGCACTCTGCAGCTGTTTTTCCTTCCTTGCTCTACAGCACTTTTCTGTGGAAGGGCAGCTGGAGTTCAGGGCCCTGCTCTTCATCCCACGCCGTGCCCCTTTTGACCTCTTTGAGAACAAGAAGAAGAAGAATAATATTAAGCTGTATGTGAGGCGTGTCTTCATCATGGACAGCTGTGATGAGCTCATCCCTGAGTACCTAAGTAAGAGCCCCTCAGCTTTCCAGTACGGAGCTGAGACCCCCACTGCCTGTGATACTGCTCCCAGTACAAAGCTGCTGGCTGAGGCACGAGCTCGTGTGGGCATACAGCAGTCAATGTTGTAGCACTTTTCCTGTGACAAAGCTCAGAGCTCCTAACTTGAGTCCTGTTTTTATTTTCCGTACTCAGACTTCATCCGGGGTGTTGTGGACTCAGAGGACCTACCTCTGAACATCTCTCGTGAGATGCTCCAGCAAAGCAAGATCCTCAAGGTGATCCGCAAAAACATTGTGAAGAAATGCTTGGAGCTCTTCTCCGAGTTGGCAGAGGACAAAGAGAACTACAAGAAATTTTATGAGGCCTTTTCCAAGAATCTGAAGGTGAGCTGGGCACCCTGCACCAGGAGGAGGGAGGGGCCCCTGACCTGTCTGTCTGAGGAGCAGGCTTGTCCCTGTGCCATGTCATCTCGGTGTGGATGTTAGGGTAGAGGGGGTCTTGCAAGTGCCCAGAGAGCCTTTGTGGGCAGCTCGTCCCTCTGGTTGCCCTAAGCCCAGGGCTCAAATGGTTAGGAGGTGGGCAGAGATGGCTGTGCCTCTGGAGTGGCCAGGTCCACGCAGGTCCCATCCTGGAGGTTTCATGCCTCTCTTCTGCCCCCAGCTGGGCATTCACGAGGACTCGACCAACCGAAAGCGCCTTTCGGAGCTGCTGCGTTACCACACGTCCCAGTCAGGTGATGAGATGACTTCACTTTCAGAGTATGTGTCCCGTGTGAAGGAGACCCAGAAGAGCATCTACTACATCACAGGTGAGTCCAAGCTCTTCCATGCCCCGGGGACGTGGAGTTTTATGCTAGGAGTTCCGAGTGCCTTGGTGCTGTTTGTCCTGCTGTACTTAGCTCTTACATCTTGGTGACATCTCATTTTTACCCCTCACAAACACAGGGGAGAGTAAGGAGCAGGTTGCCAACTCAGCCTTTGTGGAGCGTGTGCGGAAGCGTGGCTTTGAGGTGGTGTACATGACGGAGCCCATTGACGAGTACTGCGTGCAGCAGCTCAAGGAGTTTGATGGGAAGACCCTGGTATCAGTCACCAAGGAGGGGCTGGAGCTGCCTGAGGATGAGGAGGAGAAAAAGAAGATGGAAGAGAGCAAGGCCAAGTTTGAGACCCTCTGCAAACTCATGAAGGAGATCCTGGACAAGAAGGTGGAGAAGGTGAGATGGGCAGGGAGCTTAGTCCTGGGCTGGAGGGAGGGCTGGGCCCTCCATGATGCAGGCAGGGGCCTCAGCTCAATGCATGCCTCTCATCTCCTCCAGAGGAGCCACTAAAGGAGACTAGAGGTCCCAGCATGCACTGCACCATCTTGCTCTAAGCAGCCAGACTGCAGGTGAGGGGCACTGACCCAAATACGTGCATTGATGGGAGTTGGGTAAGTGTGGGAAACGTGCAGTGGGTGCTGAAGGTGCTGGCTGAGCTGTCCAAACCAGTGTATGCAGCAGTCCCAGAGCTGCCTGGAGGATCTCTGCTTTGGGTTGTCCTGAGATGAACCTGGGGCCAAAGACCTGGGGTATCACGTGTGTTGTGGTTGGGTCAAGTCCAGGGTGTATGGGGACCTTGCTTGGCTAACCCTTGGTAACATTGGCAGGTAACTATCTCAAACCGGTTGGTCTCATCTCCCTGCTGCATTGTCACCAGCACCTATGGTTGGACGGCCAACATGGAGCGCATCATGAAGGCTCAGGCGCTGCGGGACAACTCTACCATGGGCTATATGATGGCCAAGAAGCACCTGGAGATCAACCCTGACCACCCAATTGTGGAAGCCCTCCGCCAGAAGGCTGATGCTGACAAGAATGACAAAGCTGTCAAAGATCTGGTGGTTCTACTCTACGAGACTGCTCTGCTGTCCTCTGGTTTCTCCCTGGAAGATCCCCAGACCCACTCCAACCGCATCTACAGAATGATCAAACTGGGGCTTGGTAGGTGTTCTCAGGCCTGGAGCAGGTCTTGAAAGCAGGTTAGCTGGTCAGGCTAGTGTGAAATTGTCTTGGGGCAGGGGGGAGGCCCATGAGGGAGGCATGCTGGTGTGATATACAGAACTGGGTGTATGTATGAAGTGGCTGGGGGCAAGTGGAAACTGGGAGCTCAGGGCTTTGAGTGGACTGTCTTGTCCTCTACAAGGCCAGGAGTCACCACCAGGCTGCTCAGACAAGCTTGAGGATTTTTATTTCTTCAGAGTGAACATCAAAAGTCTGTCATGGGAGATGTGACCCATTGGGTGAAACAGCTTGTGCTTGCACCCAAATTTTTTCTCCAAATTGGCTATGTAGCTAAATGTAAATCAGCAGGAGGTGCTGTGGCTTGGCATAACTAGTGGATGCCAATAGCCCTGTCCCTCAGGCTGTGGGCAGGAGCCAGCCTGTGCTCTGGGAGAGGCTGTACCTCTGGGATGAGGTGTCATGGAGGCTTCATCTCTTCCTTTCCTCCCCTTTCCCAGGCATTGATGAAGATGAGGTGACTGCAGAGGAGCCCACTGCAGCTGTGCCTGATGAAATCCCCCCTCTGGAGGGAGAGGAAGATGCATCCCGCATGGAAGAGGTAGACTAAAGCAGGCAGAAGCCTCTTCCCTACCAGGCCTCTGCCCTACATCTTGTCTGCTTAGGAGTGGGTCTGCTCCCACCAGCTGCTACTGACTCCTTGGTGGTGTCTTTTTTGATTATTTTTGTTTGTTTTGGGTTGTTTTGGCAGGGTGCAGGAGGGCATGATTCCCTGTTTGCCAGTAGTGAGTGATGCAGGCAGCCGTGAGGCCTGTCTGTTCTGTGTCTTTCTGCTTGTGTAGGAACAGCTGATGGGGAGTGGAGGTGAGGGAGGCATCAGGCTTCCCCTCTTTGCCCCGCCATGGGGTCTCCCATGTTCCCAGTAAGCATCAAACACTGCCCTTGTTCCATTGGGGTGGGAGAGCCCTTCCTCTCAGCTGCTGCCTCCCTGAGCCCCCAGGTAGGATATTGTATTTCAGTTGGCTTGGTTATTTTAGTTTGACTATTCTTCTGTTGTTTTGTTCCACTAGAATTAAAGTATCAAAGATTGTGGTTTACATGGAGGAGTCCCTTGTGTTTCATGCCTATGATAAGGAGGAAGGGGTCTCAGCCTGTGCCTGGGGGTATTGGGTTGCTGGTCTCTGCCCTGCCTTGGCTGGTTTGCAGAGCTCAGCCTTTAGCTGATCCCTACCCCTTCCCTGCCCAGCCACCGTGAAGTGTGTTGGAGAAACAGATGCCCTGCTGTGCAGGTGGGCTCATCTCCAGCTGGCCAGGCAGTTCTTGATGCAGAGGGCTGCATGCTTTGCAGCCTGGGAACAGACTTTTTAACTCAGCAGTGTCAGCTGGGCAAGCTATGCCAGGACCTGAGCCTGCACTGCTGCTGGCTGCTCTGATCCCAGCATTCTGGGACTGGGAGCTTTGTGAGGAGCCATCAGCCTGTTCTCATGCAGTGCAGAGCAGGGGATGGAGCAACAGCTTCAGACTGTACTCCTGCTGCCTCTCTTCATCTCTTGGGCCAAACTGCTCTTTGTGCTCTAGACTCCACCTTTCCTCCTACCTCCAGCTGGTTCTTTCTGGGCTTCTGAAGCCCTGGGGGCTTTGGCAGTATCTGGCCACCCCCTGGCTTTTGCCTCTGTTTGGGATGATGGAGAAGCCTGGGGCATCACCTTTAATTATTCTGCCTCTTGCACCCAGCTTACACCCCAGTTCATCACCCTTGGCCACAGAGGCCCCTGGGGTTTGGCTGGGGGAAAGTGACACCCACACCACATTCTCTTGCTTGCTGCTTGTCAGCAACCACAGGCACAAAATGGAGTGGGCAACATCCATCTTCAACAGGGGGAGGGTGGAGGAGGAGGCTGCTGGAATCCCTTGCTGCATGCCAGGGCACTGTGCTGCAATGTGGCTGCTGTTTGGGTGCAGGCTGCTAGTGCAGTGCTGGAGCTGAGCCAGCAAATGCCTTCAGGGTGGTTTTCTTTCCCTTGGACAAGAGAAAAACATTGTTGAAAATTAAAATTTCTCTCTGGATAGGAAGGTTTTGCCAAATACTGAATCAGTAAAGTCAATTGGTATTTTTGACTTGGAATGTTTTGTTGGCTGTTTTGTTTTTTTTTCACTAATTTTTTTCTTTAAATCTACATTTAAATTAGAAAAGGGACCCGATTCCCAACCTGGCAGACAACCTATTCTTTTTGACCAAAGAGGAAAAATTAAAAAATCCATTTTCATACTGCTAGCAAATGGTGGGGGCGGACACTGAGGGAATTTGCAGGGGCAGGATGAAGAGCTCAGAGCTAGGAAAGGAGCACAGGTAAAGCTGCTGGAGACCAGAGTGCACTGATATCTGGGCTGTGCTCAGCACCAGCTCAGTCACCCCTGCTTGCTCAGCTACCTCGGCACTGCAGTAAGCAGCTCCTGGCCCTAGTCTCCTCCTCTGTTTCTCCTGTAGCCCTCTCCCAAGTGTCCCCTTCCTCTAGCTCTGTGAGGCCAAGATCCTGTCTGTGACTCTAGACCTCACCATGACTAGACTGCTTTGACTACAGACAAGTTTTTTTACCAGGCCTCCCATATGTACTGCTTGGATGTACCACCCACACTCCAAGCCTCCCTGGCTCTGGTGGGGGGCCTGTGAAGTTGGTGTTGGTACAGATGCACCCCATAAAGGATGGGCTCCTCTAGGGCCTTCTTACAGCACTGGTGGCCCTGGCTGGTGGGTGCTCAGCAGGCCTCTGCACCATCTCTGACTATGCTGCCCAAGCTGCACCGTGCAAGTAACCTAGGAGCCAAACGGGAATCAGGCTTAACAGCTCCTCCACCTGCCCACCAGCATAAGCAGCAGCCCAGGTGCTCCCCTGTCATGTGTGCTTGGATCATGTCAGGTCTTGCAGCTTTGGGTCTAACCTTGGCTGATACTTGCCTGGGCAAAGGCAGAAGCACCTGTGTCTGGAAGGAATGACAGCTTTGCTGTCCCAGAGACACCAGGGGTGCAGAAAGGGTTGGGAATTCTCTCCTCCTTTCAGGCACATGAACAAAAAAAAAAGTAAAAAACATTTACCCCCAGGATACTATATGCAGCATATTTTTAATTTAATAAAATAAAAAGAGGGGAAAAAAAATGCCTTTCAAAAGTACCAAAACCTGCTGGCTTGTCAGTCAGGCTGTGTTGAGGAGAAAAGGGTTAACCAGTAAATCCCAGGCTTCTGGGCAAGAGCAGCTTCTGATGCTCTGTTCCCTGCTGCCTGGGGAGCAGATGCCCACTCACCCACCTGTGGAGCAGAAACAAGGCACCACAAACGGGCTCTACCCCACCTTGCAGCCCTCCAGGCACAGCAGGGCTCTGGCCAGACCCCAGGAAAGCCAGGGCTGATGCTTCCAGTTGGCAGGAAGAAGAAGGTCTATTTGTGCTTCTCTGAATGGCAACTACAGATGCCTGAAACCGTGGGACACTGAGGCACCCCGAGGTAATGCTGGGGCTTCTGGGCAGTGCAGCCTTTGGCCTGTGACAGCAGCAGATGTAACCAAAAAGCAACCTAGAACAACTCTGCAAGCCCTGGGACCTGTACCAGTCAGCCTCAGTCTCTGCATAAAAATCAGTCTGGGCCCAGGGAAGCGAAAAAAAGTGTCTTGGAGCAAGGGAGAGGAACGGATAAAACCAAACTGGGGGGAGGTGTCAGCTTTCACTGCAGAGCAGATCCCAGGCCTGGGGTAGGACAGGCTGGGAGTCCTTCCCTTAGCTGTGCCTGTCCTACCTGAAGCATCTCCTGGGAGGGTGGCTGAGAGCTCCCCCTCTTGGGACAGGCTCAGCTTGGGACTTGCCTCACATGGAAATGTTTCAAAAAAGAAATAAAGTGTTTTGCTTGCCCTTTCCTCTTGCTGTGCTCTGTAGTAGTAACAGCTATGTAGTAGTAACAGAAATGGAGGAGCCTGAGCCAGAGGCAAGACTGCCAGGGAAAAGACCTCCCTTGTTCATGAGTGACTTTGAAGAGAAGCCACAAGGCGGGGCAGGAGTACCAGCAGCCCCCTACTGGTTTTCTCCCAGGATGTGAGCCCCGCCCAGGCTTGTGCCTTGGCGGGAAGTCTTTGACCTATTAAGGCAAAATGGAAAGGTTTGGAGCTGTGGCAGCCCAGATCATTCCCTGGGCTTGTTCCAGCCCCTTCTGCAGGAAAAGCAGGTGGAAAAGTGAGTCACTGGTCCAGCCTATTCATACCCCACCCTGCTCCTCAGCGGGTTCGGAGAAATCAAGCAAGTGCCCCCCAGTGGAGGCAGGACAGCAGGCATGGCTTAAAATGCCATGGCCCCAACTCCTTAGACCTTTTGTACAGGGGTCTCGCCTGGTGGGAGCTTCTTACTGCGCTTCTTCATGCGGCTACGTGCGTAGACGCGGAGGAAGAGGGCCATGAAGACAACAGCTACACCCAGCCCGCCCACGACAGTGACAGTGTGCCCATAGATGAGGCAGGAGAGGAGGATGGCAAAGGCCTGGCGCAGTGTCATGATGATGGTGAAGACAGCTGCCCCAAACTGGTTGATGGTGTAGAAGATGAAGAGCTGGCCGCAGGCGGAGCACACGGACAGCAGCACAGCATGGGCCGTGAACTCCGAGTGGCGGGCCATGAAGTGTAACGACTCCAGCAAGGCCCCCTGCTCCAAGAGTGAGCCCACTGTGAAAAGGCAGGAGAAGACATTGACGCCAAACATCATCTGCACAGGAGACATCTTGTAGGCGAAGAGGGCATCCTGCCAGTTAGAGGTGAAACTGTCGAAGATTATATAGCCGGCCAGGAGGACCACACCTGAAAAAGTGGTGACAGTGGACAGGTGCCTGTTGGGAGCACTGGAGAGGAGGAACATGCTGACGCCCACAGAAATGAGGGCAGCAGTCAGGTACTCCCAGTACTCGTAACTCTTGCGTGACACGAGTTTGCCCATCATCATCACTGGGATCACTTTAGAGGCCTTGGCCAGTACCTGGGTGGGGAAGCTGATGTATTTGAGTGCCTCATACTGGCACCAGCTGCTGAGGATGTTGGAGAGTGAGGCAAAGGAGTATTTGTACATAGGAGCCCCGTGGCGCGGCTGCTTGGTCAGGGCGCAGTACAGACCAGCCACCGTGAAGGCCAGGATGCGGTTCATGAACACTAGGAACTGGGAGTCCTTGAACTTCTCACCAGGGTCTGTTTCGGTGGCACCGTACGTTCTTGTCATTACACGCTCCTGGAGGACACCCCATGTGAGGTAGGAGGCCTGTGAAGCAAGAGGAGCATAGGGAGAATGACAACCCACAACAACATCTGCAAGCAACCATGGGAAGAACAGACCCCAGGAGATCCTTGCTTGCCCCAGCATTGCCTCACCCCCTGCACTGCGATGCTTCCTTGAGACACGGGGAGATGAGGCCACCCTCCACTCCACCCATCTGTGGGAACTCACTGTCCCGTGTGGTTACAACCAGGAACATCCCATCCCAAACAAAACCTGCTCAGTTTACAGCCTATTCAAGCAGAGAGAGAAGCCAGCAAAGCAAACACCCTGGAGTACAGTGAGCAGTTGTGTTTTAAGCTGCACCAAGACAGATGAGATCAGGGAACGCTGCCGACGCACAACGGCGGTTTTGGTGCCAGCTCCCTGTGGCAGGTCCTGGCAATTTTCCCAGTGGCCTCTGCATTGGTTTTCACTTCTAGCTCCCTAGGTCCAGTTCTTCCATCCAAATCAATTATCATTTCAAACCCAGCAGATAAAATTGTCTTCCAGGGATGATCGCTGTTCTGGCTCCTGTCTGGCTCTGTCACCTCCACTACTTCTGTCGCAACAGTCCCAAGCCTCTCACAGAAGTGACACAGACTTCTCTCACCACACATCCCCTCCCAAGAAACTGAGGCACAGAGAGATGGAAGGAGTTGTTGGTGTCCTCGCAGCAGGGCTATAAGGGCTGGGATGGTAGGCCACAGAGTGGGAGTCTTCTGCTGGCTGTGGGATGTGTGGGTTTTTCTATCACAGCACCCACATTTCTATTTTTAGTCCTTACAGATGCAAAAAATTGCCCTTCCTAATATCTGTAGCTGAATGCAGTATTTCTGTCCAGTATTCAAATCCAATCCATCAAGACAGGACACATCAGCTCCAGAAGGTGACCCAGGGGAGAGTGTGGGAGATAAGAGGGCTCAAACCATCTGCTGCTCTGACATGAGGGCCAGAACAAGAGCAGCCCTAACAATCTGCTGAATCACAGAATTTTTCCTATCCATGGCTGCAGAGGACTACAAAGAGATGGACAGGAGGTCCTAACCCAGATGACATCAGCTAAATGGACCTCCACAGCCCTTACTGGTGACACAGCAGCTCTTGTCTACTACCCTGGGTTGAGAGGCTGTGTCCCAACCTCCAGCACTGCATCCTTGGTCTTCAAGGAACAGATGACCACAAACCCGCTGCCCACCTCCTCCTCCCAGAATGGGATGCCCCACATGTGCACAGGGGCCCCTACCTGTAGACCAGCAGCACAGAAGAGCAGCTTGAAGACCTGTCGAGCTGTAGAGGACTCTGTGGGCTCTGCTCGAGGTGGAAGGGAGCCATCCTCCTGGTGTACAGACTTCACCTCAGAGCCAAACACGCATGATTTGATGACAGGAAAGCAAATGCCTCGGCCTGAAGGGGGTAAGAGAACATAGGGACAGAATTAACCACAGCCTGGGCACCACGACCTGCACCAGTTTGAGAAGTGAAGCCTCCCTCCTTACTAGCCTCTGCATCTGCTGGCATGGAGACCTCAGAGACGTTTGTTTCATGGTAGCACCCAGACAGCTCTGGGATGCAGCTCTGAAAGCAGCTCACTGGTTTGACAAAGCTGCTCAGGGAAATGTCCTGTCAGCCCTGAATGGGGTGCAGAGAGCTTACAGGAAGGCAGGATGTGGAAGGGAAGCTCCTGCTCTTACCCGTTTCCAGGTAATTTCTTCTCTTGAAGTACTGGATGAGGAGGAATCCTGGCACCACAATACTCGCATAGCCAGCAGCATTAACAAAGAAACGGAAGAGCCAGAAGTCCCCCCATGAGTCCTGCAGGGCAGGGGGCATCTCTTCACCAGTAGCCATGGTAGGGAGGGAAGCCAGCACGAGGGGAAGCCAAAATCTGTGGGGAGACAGAGGCAAGTGGTGCGCAACCAGCACATGGCCAGCTTTGCTCCGTGCCACCCAGCCTGCTCCCCATGGCCAAGCAGCACCCAGATCCCATGACGGCGATGATGTGGAGTAGGAAGAGCCCTCTGGAGCTGAAGAGCACATGCCAGACATTCATGTTTGCTTCTGTTAAGGGTGTTTTCTCTGGATTAGGAACACATGGTGTTTTCTCTGGATTAGGAACACATGGACTCAGCAACTTGGATTTCTAGGATAGAAGAGAATGTCTGAACACTGTTGTAACCACCTGGTTTTGACAACACCGTTACTCCAAATGCAAGGAGCACCTCACACCTCACCTTTTTAGGTTAAACTTTAGGGCAGCTCCTGGGTGGAAAAAATAAAAGGTCATTAATGGAAAAAGTGACTCCTACCCTAGCAGCTCATGTTTCAAGCCTGTGGCCAGAGTGGCCTTCCTCTAAAAGCAAACAGTTCAGAGCTTCCCCTCCAGCTGCACCAGGTTCATGGAGGACAGGTGGAGAGGGCTCAGGCTGCCAGCCTCCCCCACGTCCCCAGGCAGCCCTGCAAGGGAGCATGCCAAGGCATTCCCCACAACTCAGAGGAAACTACCTGCTTGGCAAGACACAGCCAGAAAGCAAGGCTGGGAAGGAACCTTCCTACCCGCTGGCTGGTTGGGATTTCACCAGGACTACCTGAGAAGTTATACCTGATACTCTTCAGCTATAGCCCTCAGGTGGTGACCTAGCTAGCTTTAAAACAGCTTTAATACTCCCTGAAGGAGTTCTTCCCTCTGCTGTCCCTTCCCTCACAGAGGCAAACTGTCGATATACAAAAACACCAGGTACACAACAGCAAGAGCAATCTGGCAAGAACTTGTACACCCAAGACCACCTGCATCCTCCCCTTGCACAGCAAGCTGTGGATTCCTGCACCAGGATAGGAGGTTTCCTTGGTCTGTGCTCCATCCCTGCCACGGTCTCTCCAGTAGAAAAAGCCTCCCAATTGCTTTGGGGGCCAAGTGGATGCTGTGGGGCTGGCTATATAAACATGCACCAGAAGAAGCTCTGGGGTCCTGTGATGGAAAGGGCCAGACATATTAATCCCCTCTTCCCCCAAAACAACTGAATCATAGGAATTTAGGCCCTGTGAGGTATACTGGGCCCAAACATTCTATAGCTGTGACCTCTAGTAGCCCTCATGTGAAACTCAGAGACTTAGAAACTTAGAGCTTTAATAGGAAGAAAGTTCCCTGCCATTTCACAAACAAGCAGCCCTCTCCACCAGCCTCTTGTCCCCTTGGGAAGGGCCTCAGGGGCTTTTCTTATCCTCAGTTGCTTTGGCCAGGAGCCTGAAGTCCAACAACCCGACCTAAGCCAAGGCTGTGTTTCACCCTGAAATCTCCCTTCTGTGACTTGGAGGACTCAGAAATTCCCAGCCCAGGAAGAAGTGCAAACAGCTGGGGGTGGGTTTCTGTGCCTGCTTCCTATTCCTCTTGCTTTTCCCTGTCGAAAAGGCAGTTTGACACCTCCAGCCCTGTCCAGGGCTCTGCTGCAGGGGCATCATGGCAGGCTGTAGGAGTGCTGCAGGATACCAGAACAGGGCTCAGTGCAGGCACCTGGGGCTGAAGCTGCCCACATGCTGCCCGTATTGAGTAATCCTGGTTGATCACAGCAGCCCTTTTGCTGGAGAGAAGGTGCAGAAATGCCGTTCACTTTTGCAGAAGTCAGATGATATAAACTGCAGGTTCGGTTGCTATGCTCAGGGGCCACGTCTTCCTTTAACTTGACAGAGACCAAAATCAGCATGACTGGTCCTGCTGTTACCCCTGCCAGCCCCCCTCAGCACTGCCACAGGAGAACGAGCTCTGCTCTCCCACACCGACCATGAAGAGGAGGCTATGGCGGGACAATGGCTCTCTCTATGCCTGCGCTAGCAATTCCCAGGCCCCGAGAGCTGACTCAGTGCAGCAGGCCCTGCCCTCCCCACCGAGGCTGGGAAGAAACAGGGACACCAGTGTTACAGGTAGAAAGGGGGAGGCTGCACAGGGCAAGCAGGCAGCACGCCGAGGCATGAAAGGAGCCTTAGTCTGGGGCCTGCAGAGCAGCCAGGGAGCAGAGACGACAACTTGGCTGCTGTTCCAGAGGGGCAGCTCTCAAATGCACCATTCCAGAGCCAGGCTGGGCAACAGCCCCTCTGCATGTGTTGCAAATTTTGGGTCCTGGGCCAGAGGTCTGAAAAAAAATTCCTGCCTGCAGCCTTGCTACTCTCAAGCACATCTCTCATACCTTGGAGGGCTGAGGTCAAACACAAGCCTGAGGCTCAGAAGTCCACCGCCCCCCACTAACAGCTGAGGGTAGAATCTCAGAATGGTTTGGGTTGGAAGGGACCTTAAAGATCATCCAGTTCCAAACTCCCTGCAAGGACAACTTCCACTACACCAGGTTGCTCGAAGACCCATCCAACCTGGTTTGGACCTCATGTCTCATCCTGACCCTGCCTGCAGCCGTCTCGAAGTCGTCCTCAAAGACTGTCCCGCCAAAGCCCGATGCCACCTCTGTCCAGGGGTGCCGACAGGGTCAGCCGGGCTCCCGGATTCACTGCAGCCGGCCGCAGGGCTTGTCACGGGCAGGGGCTGGCGGGTCCGGGGGTCCCCGGGCGGGAAGCCCGTTCCCGCTCCAGGACTTTGCTGTCCCGAGGCTCCGGGTGCGCCAGTGGTCTCTGCCCGGGGCCCCGGCACGGAGAGAAGCAGCGCCCGACCGGGTACGGAGCGAGCGGGGCCCCGGGGCCGCCTCCCCGCCACGTCCGCAGAGAGCAAGCCGGCAGCACGGCGGCGGCCCTTGCCCATCCCACTGCCGCCCGCGGCCCGCCCTCCGCGCCCACCCCGGCTTCGCTACCCACCTGCGGTCCGGCTCCGGCCCCGGCCCCGCTCCCGGCCGGCTCCCCTCGGCTCCGCTCCCGGCGGCGGCGGCACCACCGACCGGCGGGCGCACGGCAGCGCCCCACAGCGCCCCCTGCCGCCCCGGAGGGGTCGCGGCTGAGGGACGCCCGTCGCGCCGCGCCAGGCCGCGGCGGCGCTGAGGCCTCGCCGGCTACACGCAGTGCTCGGCGGCTGGAGGGCGGCAGCGGGATGCGAGGCCCTGCCACCGCCCCGGCAAGGGCCAGTATCGCTTCCGCCGTGCGCCGGAACAGAAACTGAGTCGGGAAGGGGAAGGCACCAGCCCAAGGAGCTCCGGTTCCAGGTCGAGCACCAGCAAGGTTTCCAGGCCTGAGAGCCAGGCCCGGCCCTTGCCCACACAGGACACGGTGAACCCGCGCTTGCCGCTTAGTTCTGGCCAGCCTGTCGCAGGCTTGCTGTGCAGAAGCCCTCGAACTTCACCCCTGGCCTACGCCCGGCCCTGTCCCGAGGCTGCCAGCCCTCCTCCGGGCACCCACCGCAGTCGGTGCCAGCGGCGGGCGCTGCCCGGGGGCTGCGTGGCAGGATGGGGCCATCTCCACCCCCCCTTCCTCGGCCCGGCAGCCCCACACCCCCATGCCGGCCCCGGGCAAGGCTGCAGGGCGGGCTGCAGCCACCAGGTGGCCACCTAGTAACATTTTACAAAACATCTTTAAAAAATAATTAAATCAATAAATAAATGGATATTATTTAAAATAAAATTTAAAAGTAGTGCAGATCACTTGCTTCTTCCTTTCCCTCCCTTCCTGCTCAGCTGCAGCCCTGGTTCCACCACACTGCTCTGCCCTGCAGCACCTGTTGCCCCTGCCCTGTGTCACCCGGGAGTGCCCTGTGTCCCCTGCAAAGGTGGCACCAGAAGACACCCACTTCTGGCAGGTGCTGGCTGGGGCCCATGAGCAGCATGTGGCTCATCTGCAGCACGCTTGAGGCCCTGCCAGAAGTTGAGAGGCAAAGATTCAAAAGAAACAGATCCAGGCCAGGGCTGCTGAAGAGAGCAGGCAAACTACCAAAAATCGGGGGGGCATGCTGTTTTCCTGGCAGCATTCCCTTGCTATCTTTCTTTTCAAGAAGGGAGGAGGAAGACAACGGCTCACTCCAGAGCACCTTAGTTGATTGCGCCATCTGGGATTTGACCCAAACAACAGCAGCTGCTCCCAGGCAGCAAGTGGGGAATTTCCCTAGCCGCGGTGGGGTCAGGCACACCCAGTTATCTCCATTCCCACAGCACCTTCGGCTGCTGGTTCCCTAATGTGTCGCACGTGCTTTTCTGGCTTGGAGAGGGGGCAGGGAAGGGTGGTGAGCTGAACAACAGAAGGGATGTCGTGATAACCCAGCCATCTCCTCTGCTTTAGCCTGAGGTAATCTAAAACCCAGGGAAGACCCATGCCTTACGATTTTTAACACCCTCTGAAGCCAGGAGATGGGGCAGGATCTTTCTGTCCTCTTTCCAAAAGAGGAAACTGTAGCACAGTAAGGGCAGCAAGATATCAGGCATGACAGCAGGACTCATCTTCTGGCACCTCCTATGTTCTTTCTTCAGCCCTGATGCCAGACACTCTGCAGGATGGCATGGGAATGGTGCACCACGCTGGGATCCCTCAGCTTCAGCCTTGAGCACGGAAACAGACTCTGCAAGTGGGGAAGCCCCTGTGCTCCTACTCACCTTCTGCCGTGTGAAGGACCCGAGGGAGCGGGTGGGCTGGGGAAGCCCCTACAGCCCTCACATGCCTGGGGTAGTGCTCAGCCTCCTGATGCTGCGGGGGAGCAGGGTGGGTTACATCACATGAGACCTCAGGTGCCCGCAGCATGAACAAATGTTTATTAGAGTGTTAACTCTCCTCACCCCACACTTATACTGATGGTGTTTGGGGGTGCCAGAGGATGCTTCGTCTGCTATAGAGTGTGAAAAGGAGTCCTCTCCTGCTCCTTCCCTGTGTAAGCTGGAGACTCCCACAAGTCAGACCCGTGTCAGGATGGGGAAATTCAGTCCTGCTGCTGGGCACAAATACTATACGAAAAGCCTCCCCTGTGTAGTGCTCATAGTGCCACCTTCTTCCCTCTGCGAAGGCAGCCTGAGGCCAACAAACTTTTCCAAAGAGGAGGGAGGAGGGGGATAAGTCTCCCAAAGTGGCTCTGCTCCCACTGAACTGCAGGCAGGCAAGGTCTCAGAGGGCAGCAGAGCAGCAGCGTGGAGCAAGGAGGCAGCCCAAGGGGCCAAATGAGTCCAGCTGCTCATTCAGAACACACAACAGGCTTCCCTGAGATCTTCAGGTCATCAAAGGGCAGCAAGGCGAGGAGCTGCAAAGTACAATGGTGTGGATGTGTAAGGATCCAGGATCATGTTTCCATGGGCCTGGGGTAGAGGCCCAAACCTGCTCCCCCTCCCCCAACCCTGCAGCCTCCCACCTCTCTGGGGAAGTGCCAAGAAACCCTGGCTGGGCTTACCCTAGGGCTCAAGGCAACAGGCACCCACACATCCCCAGAGCCATGCCTGCACCTTATGGGGGAGCATGAGCATGGCTAGAAACTCCTCCTAGGAGCCTCCCTCAAATCGTCTGACTCCTGCACCCCTTTACATGCTGGCAGAGCCACAGGTTCCCCCTTGCAGACTCACATCATCATTGCCATCAGCCAGGTCCTGAGCTGTCTCGTTCTCCATGTTCCTCAGCAGGGTGTCAGCCCCAGAGTGCGAGAGGATGGCAGCGATGGCAGCATCCCTGCGGCCCACAGCCAGGTGGAGCGGGGTGCACCCGTTGTACATCTGGGCATCCACGTACGCCCCATTGCGCAGCAGAAACTGGACAGCCCTGCGGTTGTGGCACTCCACAGCCAGGTGCAATGGGGTCTTCCCACTTGTGCCCTCCTGCAAGCCACAGACCACAAGTACATGGATGTCGAGTCCCCTCAGATGGACCCTGCACCACACTCCCTCGACAGGGTGCAAAGAGGGTAGTCCCCACCCTGACTGCAGTCATAGCACCCAACAGCCCCGCAAGGACCTTTCCTCTCTTCTCGCTCAAAATTCAGTGCCTCCAAGCCTCGTGGCAGTCCTGCCACTGCCTGGCAGTGCCTGCTCCAAGTCTGGAGGGAGTGTCTGAGGGAGCTGCATACCATACCCAACCTCACCTGAATATTTCATCATGTCCCCAGCCTTACCTGAACATCGATGTTAGCACCGCTCTCCAGCAGCAGAGACATCATCGGGATGTTCCCCTTCAAGGTGCTGATGTGCAGACAAGCCAAGCCTGGGGTGGGGAGGCAGGAGAGTGAGCCACAGTCAGCCCAGACCATCCAACTCTGGCCCTGTGCCTGCCCTGCTGCGCTCCTGGCTCCCTGCATACGCAATGCACCCGGCCACTGGCTCCACACCAGGCTACCCTCAGGTCTCACCTTGCCAGTTCTGGAGCTGCAGGTCCTGGTGGTGCTGGTGGGGCTGGCCTGTGTCCTCCAGTGGGGCCATGCCCTGCAGCAGCTGCTGGGCACAATGCAGGCACTGCTGCTCACAGGCCAGGTGCAGTGGCGTGTTGCCGTTGCGGTCCTGCAGCCCAGGGTTCACTCCCTTGTGCATCAGTGCCTGGATGACGCTGGGCTGCTCCAGGTACACAGCGAGGTGAAGTGGGGTCTAGAGAGGAGGTGGGGACAGAAATTAGGAAATAGGGGGGATGCCCCGCAGGACACAAAGCGTGGTGAGGCTGCCGTTGAAGGGGTCTGTCCCAGGGTTAAGTGTATTTGACACCTGGAGGTGCAAACAGCTTACTGCCCCCCCTGCACCTCAGCTCAAGGATCACCACTGGGGGCAGATCTCACTCTCCCAGGTTATCTACCCTGTCACATTCAAGCTGTGCCTGCTCCACCAACTAGGCAGTCTGCAACCTCCTGGCACTTGTAAAGGACCCCTTCACCCTTTGATGCTGGTTGCTGTCACACATCTCTCTCAGTACCTCCCATGCTCTTTTCCCCATCCCTGACAAGGGGCTACTCACATGAGATCTTCACCACCTCTGGAGGAAGTGGGTGGGGGGTCCTGGGGAAAGGGCAGAAGGATTGGGCATCTATCCGGGGAGCAGCCTGCAGCACCTGCCTTCCTCCCCTCTTCTGTGTATCACATCTACATACCTGGAAAAGATCATTCTGGATCTCCAGCACTTCCCTGGGCAGCTGAGCGATACAGCAGAGTGCCACAGCTGGGACGCAGTGGATAATGGCTAGGTGAACCAACCTACAGAGGGGATAAAGGAAATGGGGGCAGAAAAAAAAAAAAAAGTGAGTCCTGAGTGCCATGCTGAGGAGCAAAGATCCTCCACTGCTGCATGGAGGAATAACCTCCATGCCTTCCCCAGTCCCCTTCCCTTGCCACCAGCTCAGGGCTCCTCCATCCTGCCCTCCCTCCAAAGCAATAGGGCAAAGCAGGAACCCTAAGGCTCCTCAGGGCAGTCCTTCACTCTGATCCCCAGGGATCTGACCCTCCTGTCCCTGCTAAGCACCACAGGGTCCTCCCTTGGACATCACAGCATGTGTGGAGCTTGGACTTGGCACTGCCCAAAGCCAGGCCACCAACTTGGGCATATCTGAAGAATCTGGGACGTGTTTCACAGAGCCCAAGGACCAGTTTTGGCAGCTGTGGAAAGAGGTCTGGTCTCTAGCAGCTGCCTGGGGAATTCCAGTTCCCCGCTGCTGGCTGCGCACAGCACTTCTGCTTTCCCCTCTGTGAAGGCAGGCAGCCAAAGCTGGGCAGGAGCCCAGCACTGGTCCAAGATCACCTGCATGGCACAGTCCCTGTGCCAGCCAATTTACTGGCCCACACTGATTTCCTCTTCTCTCTCCCACATCCTTCCTTTTCAGCACTGCTGTGGCAGGGCTGGCACGCAGCCCACTGGCACAGAGGGACACTGGAAGTGCAACCGTCGGAGCTCGGTGGCCAGCAGGGAGCCCACATCCTCAGGGCCATGGTCCCCACAGCCATGGGGTGCCTGGGCAGCCCAGAGACCCCAGCCCAAGGACAAGTTTTATTTCCATCTGTGTCTGACACTGGCCCCTGCACACTCAGAACAGAAGTGAGAACATGACAGAGGCAGAGCCGAGAGGGAATTTCCAGTCCCTTCCGCTGACCTGCTGTGTTCCTTGGTGGTGTCCCTGCACAGGAGGGACAGGCTCTTCACGGCAGGGCAGACCCCCTGGCCAGCCCCAGCCATGGCAGGCAGCAGCGAGTAGCAGGCAGCAACTCCTGCTCTGTAGAGTATGGCAGGTATGAGCTGCCACCTCCTTGCCCCTGTGCTGGGGGCCCTGGGTGGTTTTTATCTCTGGTAGGGATCAGCTCCAAACCGAAGGCCTGGCTCTAAGCAGGCTCCTGCTGCCCACACTGCTGGGCAGAGGCAGGCAGGGCTGAGGGACGGAGGGTGAGAGCTGTGTCAGCCTTGGCAAGACAACCCACTCACCAGACAGCCCAGCTTTGGGATGCCACCTGCAATGTGGGGGATGGACAGCATCCCTCTGCAGGCAAGACCTGGCCCTAAAGCCTTGCAGCAAAGAAGTGGGGCTGGGGCTGCCTTCTTGCCAGCTGCAAGGGGCACATGAGTGTGCTGAGAAGCCCAGGGGCCAGTTCCCCAAAATATCCTTTATCCACCTCCTCCCATGTCCTGCCCAAGGGTTGAGCCAGCACTGGAGACCTCAGGCACCCTCAGTTAAGCCCCATTTTTGGTGGCAAAACAAGGCTGGTTCCTATTCACCCCACCGCCAAGGGACAGGCTGTGCCTGACAGGAGAGGCTGCATCCCTGGGGAAGCCCCGGGTCACACAGTGTTAGGGAATTCCCCACTGGAAGGAGAGGCCACCCACATTTGCCTCTGCACTGCCATGGGGTGCCTCCCTGCTGCCAGCACTCCTCAGGGCAGGGGAGTGGGCTGTGAGCCAGAGCCAAGCAGCCTCACAGGCACGGTATGACCACCCTCAGTAGACCAGGGGGCAGAGGCACAGCCACAGGGCCCAGGCCAGGCTAGCACAGGACAGAAGCGAGGGGCAGAGCTGAGGGACCAACTGCAAGAATATCCCTCCCTTCGGCAGACTCTCAGTGGCCCCAGCCCACATCTGATGTGTGCGGGGAGATTCCCTACTGGGTTTTGCATCAGGCCCCTGGTCGCCACTGTGGCACCAGCACTGAGGTGTCCTTTACCCGCTTGCAGGGACAGCCCCTGTTTCTCCAAACCCACTCTCAGGCACCACGTGTGGGAGGAGGCCATGGGATCTGCCTTCTTCAGGTATGGCAGAGATAAGACTGCTCTGACAGGGGACTTTCCAAGGCAACTTGGCTTGAACTTTAAAACTCAGCTGCTTTCACTTTTCAGAGCCATGCTGGGCTCCCATGGGAGAGAGTGGTGCCCGGGTCGAGTGCGACCGCAGCCAGCCCATGCATCCCCAGGAATCCCCCCAGCCCCTCTCCACAGCTCAGGCCATGCCATGCCGTCACATGGGGACAAGCGAGGCAGCCACTGGGAGGAGGTGAAAACTCCAGGCAGCCCTCTGCTGCCACCGGCACCTCGCTCTTCCTGCCTTGGGTGGCCTTGCAGCTCAATTAGGTGGTGGAGCCAATCGGGGCTCAGCTGATGTCAAGCAAATTTGGGCATCTATGCCATGGAGGTGATGGGGGTGACCATCCCCACCCAGCCTTTGGTTCGTGACACCTGCTTTGAAAGATTGCTTTCCTCCTCTCCCTCTTCCTTCTCCACTAAAGCACAGCCACCTCCTGCACTTTCATTTCTGCATTTGTTTCCCTCTTTCCTCATTGCCAGCCCTCAGCTTCCTGAAACAGCTGAGAGAGCTGTGAGCTCCTGGGGGCAACTGTGGAGAGGCCACCAGGCTGGGATGAGCCCACTAAGAGCATATGTGCACTGAGGCACCCTGTGCCATGGGCAGTGATACCAACCAGGAATAGGGATTGTCTGCTGATAACGCAGGAAACCTTCTATGCTCAGGAGACCGGAGGCGCAGGCATCATGCCAGTTTCCACTTTCTTCCAGCCAAGGCTACCAGCATACCTCTGTCTTTGCCATGGCAGCCACAAGGTCCAGCCACAGATGGGCTGCTGCTCACAGCTGAGCCCTAGAGCCAGGGCACAGTGATGGAGAGACACCTGCTTGCTGCCAGACACCCCTCCTCACCCTGTGCCTTTGCCAGAACAAGCCCTCCCACCCCCCCACACTCAGTCCCTTGCCCTCAGCTGCCTGCACGTATCTCCTCTGCCTTCCCCCTGCTTCCCTGCTCCCTCCTTCCTCATGTCCTGTCTGCAGCCATGGGGGTGGGTGCTCAGCAGGGACTTTTGGCAAGGGCAACAGGGAGTTTGGAAAGGGCAGGGATGGAGGATCCGTGGGCAGGGAAAACATGGCCAACCTAGTAGGATAGACTGCTGGACTTGTTCTCAGCTTCTCCACTTACTCACCAGCTCCACCCTGGCACAAGGGGACTCGTTAGTGCTCTGAATCGCAAAGGTGCCCACGGGCACAGGGCATCCCTGGCACAAGGTGTGATCTACCTATCACCAGAGGTAATGATCCTGGAGCAGAGGGGTCAGGGCCATCCCTGGGGATGTCCCCAGGTCTGAACATGCAGCACTGCCACGCACAAGGTGGTTCTAGTTTAGGCACAGAAGAACACCCATTTCCGCAGTGATGTCCCTCTCCCAGGCTTCTGAGGTGACCTCGGGTGTCTGGCAGGGAAAGTGTCCATGTCTGAGGGTGGCTACAACTGGAGGCAAGGGTAAGAGTGACACCCAGCTCTGACACACAAACATAACTGATGAAGTCCCACCAATTCTTTGGCTATCCTCTTCCCTCCCCCTTGGGAAAGGGGGTGACCATGCAGATCCCTCCCCATCTGTGGAGCAAGACACCTTGTTCTCAAAGCAGCTTCTCCCTTCACAATCTCATCCCAGAAGCACCTAGGATAAGTGATACAGCATTCAGCAGAATTCGCTTTGAATATTTTTTCTCCCTCTCTAGATAAGGTCCCTGTCTGTGGTGGGAACAGTTTGTTCCTGGCTCCTTATTTTGGCCAACTGGAGCAGTAGGAAATCATGCAAACAATTTGCACAAGAGAAACTTGTTCAGGGGAGGAAATGGCCCCAGCAGCAACAGAGAGGAGAGCGAGGGAGGAGGAAAACAGCAGGGGAATTCCACGCTTACCCTGCCGTCCCGTTCCAGCCCTGTAACCTGTACTGCTAACCGCTTCCTCAGCCATCAGCATGAACCTCTGCCAGCAGGCTCAGCAAGCACAGCTTTGTCCTGCCTTGCAGCCCTCCACCAGCCCAGCTCAGCTCCCTTCCTCCCTGCATACCAATGTGATGCTACTCAGCTCCATAAAACTGTGCCAGCTGCCCTCTGGCAGCTCCAGTGGAGCAGCAGTCGTAGGCTCATCTCCATGTCCTCTGCTTCTGCTCTGAGTGTCCTGTTCTGCAGGTTTCTTCTCCCCTTCACTGGACAAAGCCCCTCCAGCCATTGGGTTCACCCCCTTCATCTCCAGCTCAGGCAGCAGCAGGTGGGAAGTGACGGCTGAGCAGGGGAGAAAGCCTCCACCTTTCCTGTGGTGCTCTGCAGAGGGTCTGGTCCAGGTGCTAGCAGATGAGGGCTGCTGGAGGCTGACTGGTGGGGGGCCATTGCGAGAAGGCTTCAGGTGCCTTGTTTTTCAGTGAGGTAGGGGAAGAGGTGGAGAGATGAAGGTGCCCCTGGTTAATCCATGTAATACTGCACCCCTGGCCTGACATCCTCTAGACTCTGCACCCACACATTTGAGCATTTTGCTGTGTTTCTGAGCAGCTGGTGGGTCCTGCATTGCAGAAACACTAAACATCAGATGCACACGGACTGCCCCCTGCAAAACCAGGGTCTGTGCCTGCACTACCTTCACTGCAGGGAAAAGCCATGCCAGAAAGCAGGTCAGCTCATCCCAGGCAGATAGAGCTGGTTTCACAGACATGGGCAAAGAAGCAAGATGAATGATTACGATTAAAGCAGCAAACATCCTGAAAAGGTCTACTGGCTGTGGTGAATAAATTTCAAATGGAGCAAATTCCCATTCTTGCTCATCAGAACGAAAATACATTTTGCAGTTTCCATACACACAGAGATATCTTGAGGTCAGAACAGCCTCTTGCAAAAGGCCAGTGCCCGGACTTTGCCAGAGCCAGTATGATACACCCTGACAATCATTTACAGCCTGGTGCACATATCCTTGCTGCCTTAGGATCTTCTTTTAATGAGGCACAAGCCATGGGTCTAGGATGTCTCAGGACCCCCCTTCAGTCCTGCATCTGCCCCAGTCTCAGGGGCTTCCCTTCTGGGATGCAGAGAGCATCCCACACAGCTCACTGAGAAAGGCCCAGTGACTCCTCTCACAGCTCACACCCAACGCCTTCTCTTCCTACACAGTCATGTCTGATTCCTCTTTTATCCACATAGTATTAAAAAAAACCCAAACCAACAAAAATCAAAACTTTCTTAAATTAGCTGAGCTCAACCCTTTCCCAGCAGTGGCCAAGCCTGCCTGCAGACTGCAAGGAGCCTGAAGCCCTCCCCACCTCAACTGATCTGTTACAGCCTGGCCTCAGGCTTCTGCATCCCAGAACATGGAAATTTCCAGCAATTATTTCCTTTCCTCTGTGCTGAAGTTCCCTGTGCCTCTGCCCAGCTTCAAGGCAAACCTATGCAGGTGGAAAGTCTGAAGAAACTTCCTCCAGGACAGGCTGAGGTCATCCGAACAGGGAAAAAAAAAATCTCTTCTTGCCTGTGTGATCTCAGAGGGCTGCCTCTGTATGGGTGTGATCTCTGTGGCAGCCAGCAACTCCTGGGGCATCCTAAAGGAGCCTGTGCAGAGCTGCCTGCCCTCACTTGGAGGGGTACCAAACCTTCCCCTGCTCAACAAACTCCTGAGCATGCACAGAAGAGCTCAGAGTTCAGTCATGGGCAGCTGGACACAGCTGGCTCCCTTCTCCCTATGGCCAGCCAGGACTAATTTTCTTCTCTGCCACACAACAGCTGTGTACCAAGGAGCAACCCACAACGGACTTGAAGTCCCCTGACAATAGGGCAAGGAGCTTTCTAAAGCCCCTCTGGAAAACCCAAGAGCATTCCTGCTTCCCATTAACTACAGCCATCCTGCTGCTGGGCAGCCAACAACAACCCAGCTGAGCAGGGGGATTCCCAGCCTGACTAGCAACCAGGGGCACTCTCTGCATCAAACTTCTTTAATTCTTCTCCTAAAACTGTGTTTCTCCAGTCCTCTGCTTCTTTTTTCTCCCTTCACAGTGGTTTCCCTTTGCTGTCACATGCTAGGGGAGCGTTCCCTCAGGCACACATACCAGGATCCAGGGGTTCAGCAATGCCCCTGTTCAGCAGGACAGGGGCCAAGCAAGCAGACACACCAAAGCAGGCAGCCTGAATGGGGGCAACCTCTGTTCCCCTGCACGGGGAAGACCTCCAGCACAGGGCTACACAAGATGGGAGGGTTATGACTGGCACACGCTGGTGAATGGTTCAAAGTGGCTCTTGACTCTGTGAGATGAGCCTTTGTGCTCAATGCCTACCCATGCAGGCAAGGGCTCAATAGGGAAGGCCCCTTCGCTGTGATGATGTGGAGAAGAGCTCAGAACATCAGATCCCGTGGGGCCCCAATTTTACTCAATTTACTGTCCCCAAGCCCTTGTTAAGGCATCTCAGCCCACAAGTCACTGGCACGTGATTTCTTATCAGCAGACAGGGCAGCACTTTTCTCTGGTGGAAGGAGGAAGTCAAGCTTCCTCCACTCCTCTCCCTCCCCAAAACATGCACTGAACCAAAACCGCTCAGTCCCATTTTCCATCAGAAGGAGGCCGAGATCTCTGTCCCGTGATTGAGCCGGGGACCCCTGACCTTCACCCCTGCAGAGCAGCCATGCTGCTTTGCATATGGAGCCCTGTGCAGAGGACAGCCACCCTTCCTGCCGAGGCACAGCCCCCAACCCTTTGCAGCATGGCATGGCCAGAGGGCCCAGCACAAGCCTGCACGCTCTGCCCAGCTACCCAAGGAGGCCACCACTGTGGCACCAGGTATCGACAGCATAAACTGGTGTGTGGCCCAAGGACTGGCATGGGCAGAAAGGGAAACACATTTTTAAGACAGAATACATAGCCCTAGAGAGAGGAAGCTCAGCCTAAGTTCCCACACTGATGAATCAACTCTGTCTCTCTAGAGGTGGCAGAGGCTGCCATGAGCCCAAAGCAAATGCGGAGGTTTTCCCTTGTGCTGGAATGCAACAGGCAATCCCATCACACCTCGAAGGAGCTGGTCCCACACCCACTGCTCTCCCAGGACACTGGACTCATGTAGCTGCCTGGTGAGGCTGAGAAGGAAGGAGTTTCCTCAGTGAATCCTAACAAAGGCTGAGCTTGTCCAGAGGCTGGGCCACAGCACTAAAGCTGCCTGCAGCCTGCACAGAGCTAGCCATGTCTACAGCTGGAAAGCCCCTTCTCTTCAATTCCACGCACAGTAGTCCCATTGGGACTCAACTCAGCAGAAAAGGAGCTGGTTTACATGGACGAAACAGATGCTTGGAGGAGACTGCTTGGTTCACAAGGAAAAGACGGATGCTTCAAGGAGACTGCTTGAGTGCACAGGGCTTGCTCTCTTCCCTGCCACAGAATAAACAGGATATGTATCACTGCCCTAAGTGCACCCACCATCTTCTGCCTGTTCCTCATCCTTGACCTCTCCTACCATGCCCAATTCTGCTGCTCTTTCTCAAGGACTGATGTGCTGTTGCCCAGTCACTGCAGCTCTGACTTCCCCAAGGCAGAAGGACCGACAGTGGCACTGGGGAGGCATGGGGACAGCTGAGGCTTTTGCAAATGATTCTTGGAAAATGGCACCCACACATTTCACTGGCCATCACACCCACATGTCCCCTGTTGGCCAACTTCCTTCCTCCAAAAGCAGGACCCCTTCTAATTTTGAGCATTGGAAGAGCCAGTATTAGCCCCATTGCTTCACTGTCCCCAGGCTAATGCTCCTCTCTCACAGAGGTGGGCACGACAATATCCAAGGAAGATCCTGCTGACGTTTCAACCACCCAAGCTTAGGCTCCTCACCTTGGCCTCCACCTCATACACTTCCCCCCACAAGCGCCAGACTGACAAACACAGCCCCCGTACAGGCACACCTCGAGGCAGCACAGGGGGTCAAGCCCAAGGGAAATACTGACAGCCAAGACTTCTGCCAGATGGACAGCCAAGACTTTTGCCAGCTTCCTTTGTGTAAGCCCAGCGCACCTCTCCGCTTGGTACCAGCCAGGGCAGCTGGGGAAACAGGAACTACTCAGCCTAAACCCCTGAACATTTTTTATTTTCAGAATTACAATTACAGGAAAGTGCTGTTGCCCCAGTCTTCTGAAATATATTGATAGTATGATTTTAATTCTCAGCCTGGAACTGCTTTATGGCAGACATTCAAGCAAGGCACCCAAGGAAATGTGCCGCTGACAGAGATGAAAAGAAGTTGATGGGTTTGTCTGGCGGGATGAAAGGGATGCAGCCTTTGGCGATGTGATCCATTTTATCTGTGGATCTTCTGTCACCGGATGAGCAATTGCTCCTTAGACTTTAGCATTACTATCAGTCCCAACTTGTTTTTGCATACAAAACCAGTGGCAGTTCAATGAGCTGCTGGGCACTCGCAGTCCCCATTTGCACCGACCCAAGTGGTGGATGTTCAGCATTTCTAAATATAAATGCCGCCTACCTCTGCCGCAGGGTCAGGAGGAAAGACAGGAATAGCAGAGGCAGAAATCCACAGCCTCACCACTCTAACCACAAGAACAGTATTTTTTCCCAGTGCTGGGAGCAGATCCCAGGAAAGCCAGCTCTCTGCACAGACGTGGCCAGGCCTGAGCTGCATGAGCTGCACCACTGGCAGACTTTTTGCTCCCTCCCTTGCTCTTTACAGATTTCCTGTTCTAAACTGCACTGTGAGTGAAAGAAAACAGGAGAGCAACTGCAACTGCTTGGAGAGCTCTCTGAGAGCCTCTCCTGCCTACAGTAACCAAGGCACCACCAATTAATGTTTCCCTAGTTAATGAGATTCTTACGTTAGGCTCTGGCCAAGCAAGTCTGACAAGCAAAGGCCTCAACCACCTTACAAAACAGCCCCAAGCGCATCTCCAAGCAGCTGCATCTACTGGGCTTACTAAAGAACAGCAAGCAGGGAGCCCGTGGCACACTGTGACAGACTAGCCCAAGGGGCTTTTCTGAGGCGTCAATTCCACAGCTCTGCTTAAAAGACTCCTGGCTGTCTCTATGGGTACCTCGGCTCTAGCGTTACAGCTGGGAAAGGTGGTGAAGCTCCTCCATGCCAAGGAGCCCCAGAGCCAGCCTGTAGATAAGGATAGGACTAGAAAGCACAATCTAGGTGCCCCGCTGGGGAGTGTAGGAGGGTGGGTTTAGTCTATCCTTGCTTGCTGTGAGACTTCCAACCAATCCTTGGAGCAGATCCCACAGTGAGAATTAATGAACTAATTAGCAGATGCACAGGCTCCTTCCTCACCAGGAAGTAAACACTTGGGTTGGCTCCCAGCTCATCTTCAGCCTCTGAACCAGATGTGCTCTGCCAGAAAAGGACAGAGCCTCCCTGCTGCTCCCACTACTGAAGACATGCTTGCTCCTGTCAGTGCCACCTAGTTTCTCTTCCTCTTGCACCATTATTCTGTATTAAACTCCAGCCTGGGTTTGGGGCAAAGCTTTGCCCTTTCTAGCTACAAGCACGCTTTGCTCGTGCTGTGTGTATGCACTCATGATGAAAACCTTCTGTTGAGGGAATGTAGACAGGAAAGAGCTGTGATTAGCTGGAGGCAGCCACCAGAAGCCAAACCAAATACCTCCAGAGTGATGCCTTTGCCCTTGAGAGGGCATTACGGATGTGGGAACACCCCCTCTTCATTAAGAGAAACACTCGTCTCCGTCACAGAGGCTCAAGGCAGCAGCCCCGTAGTAGGGTGTGCGTCACAACTGTGCTGAAAGCTGCGGCTGTGCAGGCAGGTTGGCAAAGCAAGGTGATTTCCAGCTGAGAACAAAGTTCTTGGGTTGCTCGGTTGAGCAGCATCTGTGGCCCTGAGACAGTCACCTCAAGGTCTTGCCCTGCATAGCCCATCTTGTTTCAGGTCTCACTTATGTGCCATCTCACACAGCCAAGCCTTCCCCATGTGGGAGGAAATGTTGCACTCTCTGGGGAAGAGACATCGGGGGGGGGGCTTGGTTTGCTCCCACACCACCCTTTAGTTGCTAGCAGCCCCCCAGCAAGTGGAACTTTGCTTCCGTTCTGTACCATGTTGCCTGGGTTGCCTCTCCTGGCTCACCCTGCTGGACCTGACTTGATGCCCCACTGCTTACCCACCCAAACCCACGGCAGGGTGCCAAGCATCCATGTGCGGTGCAAAGCGGGAGACTCTCAGAACAGGGGCTCGGGGAGTAATTCACAGCCCGGCTGAACGGGTGCTCCTCAGGAGAGGGCTGGCGACCACTGCAGATAAAAGCCTTGTTTATCTCCAGGCACCGGCTCCCCGCCGCCAAGGGCCACCAAGCCCGGGACTGGGGGTCCCGGCGCTAGCGAGCCGCCCCCGGGGAGGCTGGGAGAGAGGGCAGGGGCCGCGGTCACTCACGTGTCTCCGTCCTCCGAAATGAAGGTGAGGGCCTCCAGCTGCTGCCGGCTGAGCCCCTCGGGGGGGCGGCGGCGGCTCCTCGACGCGGCAGGCGGCCGGCAGCCCGGGCAGCTGCTCGGGAAGGGAGCCGGAGCCGTAGCTGGAGTCCAGCCGCTCCTCGGAGAGGGTCTCGGCGGGGGTTCCCTGAACGGAGGCAGGGGGTATCTGGGCCGCAGCGGGGGTGTCCCTGCTGCCCGGCAGCGATCGCAGCGACTCGATGCCCGAATCGCACTGCCCCTCCTCGCCCTCCCAGCCCGCCGCCTCTTTGCGGCACTCGCCGCCCGCCGCCCGCGACATCGCTCAGCGTCCGCCGCCCGCCCGCCCCGGCCGCAGCCCCGACCCCAGCCCCGGCCCCGGCGCCGGGGGGCTCATGGCCGGAAAGCCAGCGAGCGGCGGCCGACGCGGAGGCTGAAGCTCCGCGGCTCCTCCTCCTGCCCTTGCCCGCACTGACTCAGCCGCGCCCGGCCCCGCCTGCCCGGGATTCCCCCCCCGCTGCCGCCCCGCCGTGTTGCCCCGGCACCCCCCAAAGGGGGGGCTGTCCCGTCCTGCAGGAGCAGTAGGAGGGAGAACACCCACCCGTGGGCACAGGTGAGGGCCAGCAGCCTGGGCTGCGCTGGGGAGGTGGCCGCGCTGTGCTTCCCCACGCCGGGCAGGACGTGTCGGTGTGTCCTGCCTCCTCCCTCCCCTGCCCTGTTTGTTCGGGTTCTTGAAATAGCAGGCAGGTTTGCCAGGGGTGGGAGAGGGGCCGTGTCAAGCCAGGCGGTGTGTGGGTGAGGATGATGTTGAGTGTGCAGGTGCTGACCAAAGCCGCAGGCTCTGTGGGAAACGATATGGTGGATGTCATTTACTGGTAGCAGAGACAGGTGCGAACGAGACAGTTGCTTTTCCCGTGTGCACGGTTTAACCCGTGTCACCTATTGAGACACCTTGTTGTCTGGCCTGCTTGTACAGGCAAAGCAAAAGGCCAGGCGGTTGCTACAGTTGGCTGTATAAGTAACTTGGCCTATCTGCTTCCTACTGCCTTTCTGTATTGCAAATAAAAAGCGCAAAGCCCAGAGGGGTTGCTGGGGCTCACACAAGAGCAGCCAGGACACAGAGATCAAAAGCTGAAAATAGAAGCGCAAACAAAAGCCCAGCTCTCTGCCTGTGAATGATTGACTAGGCTGTGTTTCAGTGCTCTCCTTCCAACATCAAAACTATCTAGTTGTGTTCCTCACGGATCTGCGTAACTTCATTAGTTACTTTCCAGTGACTCAAGCAGTGGGCTTACCTCAGAAGCTAAACTAGATAGCTCTGAACACAGGTGACACTTTAAAATCAGTTTCACTTGTTGCTTTTATTCCTTGACATGCCTCTCCGCCTTCGAAGGGTGCCCATCTTTCCAGTTCAATCCAGCAAGAGGGGAACGTTCTCTTCATGCCACACGCTTGCAAGGGAGCTCACCTGGGAAGAGCTTGGTGGTAGGTCCCAGACCCAGCTCAACACAAACCACATGCAAAGTGTCAATGACTTCCCCCTCCCGCCCTGCAGCTGCTGCTTCAGGTTTGCGTCACTTCCTTAGCACTGGCCACCAGGCCTTCAACCACAGCCTTGCTGCAGGCAAGCTACCCATGAAAAGTGCCTCTGAGCAGGCAGGAAGAAAGGTTTTGGTGTTTGAGGGCAGCAGGAGGCAGGCAGGGGAAGTTTCTGTTGGCATCAATAACTTCCAGTCACAAGTTTTCCTCCCACATTCGGGATCTGTTTCATTCAGTATCTCCAGATGTGTCCCTGGCACTGCCTGGCTGCAAAACTACAATTGCAAAGGGAAAGGAGTTTCTTCAACATCTTACCAGCTCTGTCCAATGCAGGGCAGGGATCTGGGCCATATAGTTGTTTACTCACGCCCTGGTGGTGTCTGCATCCCAACTCCATGTACATCTGCAGCTGAGATGTTCTTGACTCTCACCCAGAATTTCTACACTTCCAGCTTTCTGTACCAGACTGCTACTAGGCTACCCATCAAATACCTTCCACAATGCCTTTCCCATTTTCTCTAGTAACATACTAGATGTTACTAGATATGCAACTCCATCATGGAATGATTTCTTATAGACATTTGCATGGATGAAACTTTGTATTGGGAGAAACCCACTTTGGTCAAATGAGCATGAACCTGTGTGGTGATGCACAAAGATTCAACTTCTCTGTGAGCTCGTTGCTGCTTGGCTTTGTAGCAAGTGTCAGTCATCTTGCGATGTCCTGTTCCAGTTGCAGCATACGTGTGGAGCCTGCTTCCAGGTCCTGCTATCACAGGTCCAGAAGTGGTTCAGCTGAAGCACAGAGCCTGAACTAATAAGCCACAGGCCAGCTATGCAGGGAAGCAACTCAAGATCCACCATGTGGGAATCTACAGTCCAGTCCACTGCAAGCTGTCTACACCTCTAGCTACCAAGCAGCCCCTGGAGGAGACCTTCCTCTGCTGCTGATGTGCACTTAGCTGGAGCTAGTGATCTTGCAGTTTCCCTGAGGTGAGCCTTGAACTTTCTTGAGCTGGCTTGTGCTCTCCCAGGGCTTTGTTGCAGTGATCTGCTGCAGCTGAGCTGCAGACACCAGGCACTCCCCATAAAATCAGCTATGCCATCCAGGTGCCCAGGTCCAGCTACTCTTCGCTCTGACCTTCCAACTACACCCACCAATACCCAGCTCAGGCACCAGCTCCTTGCTGGCTGGATGTGCTTCTATTAACCCTTTGGACAATTTGACTGGGAAGTCTGAAAGATTAATTTGGCCTCTCTGCATCATTATTTGCTTACTGTCACTCATCCAGCAAGGTCTGGTCTCCATTTCGCAGAGTCACAGAATGTTAGGGGTTGGAAGGGACCTCTGAAGGTCATAAAGTCCAACCCCCCTGCGAAAGCAGGACCAAAACTAGGGCAGATCACTCAGAAAGACATCCAGACAGGTCTTGAAAGTCTCCAGAGAAGGAGAGTCCACAGCCTCTCCGGGGAGCCTGTTCCAGTGCTCTGTAACCCTCACGGTAAAGTTCTTCCTCATGTTGAGGTGGAACTTCCTGTGCTAGATTTTGAATCCATTGCCCCTCATCCTATCACAGGGCACAAGTGAAATGAGGTTTCATGCTGTCTTTCTGCCAGAGAGCTTTTCTGTCTGGCCATGCAGGTTTTGGACTTTCATTTTTTTCAAAGGCTTTAAATACAGAGAGAGATACATATACACACGCCCATGCACATATATAATATACATACATAAGGTATTGGCAGGTAGTGGTTGAGTGAGTAAGACCATTTAAATACAATATAAGGCCAACCTTGAAGTTCCAATTTGCGTTTGAGGATTTAAAAAAAGAAATTCTAATTCTGGGCTCTTTCCAGTCCCCTTTAAGATGTGTCACTTAAAACGGTTAAAATTGCAGGGGAAAAAAATAAAGAGAAAGGGATCTATTCCCACTAGAGGTCAGTGTCAGCGCATGCCTCTCGAAAGCATCGTGAGCTACTCAAAATAACGTTTCCGGCAAGAAACTCGGCGCGGAAAGGCTCTCCCATCATACTGCGCTGCCAGGAGCATTGGGGCAGAGCCTGGGCACGGGAAGGACTCCCCAAGACCCTGTGACCCCGGATACTGTCCCTGATGATGTCCTGTCCACAAGGACAGCCCCCTGATTTCCTGAGTGAAATCCAGCTCTCTGCACCCATCTTCTTGAAGCCAAACTTTGCCCACATCCATTGCAGCCTGGACCTGGCACCAGTGTCTTCTCCACTGTTCCTCAAGCTGTTAACTGGGTGAGATAAGTGAGATGCAGCTGAGAGAGGTGAAGAAAGGGAGTTTATGGCTAGTCTGTGTCTGGTCTGAGAAAAGATAATGGTACTTTAATTCCCAGTTGTGGTCCTCCACTATGTTTAAGCAACATTGATTACTTAAAATTGCTAAAAGCAGTTATTGCCACAGTAATTCACACCAGGCAATGTGACTGGTGCTGGATTCCTCCCTTGCAGACTGTCCACTGCAGAGCTTTGGTCCCACACATGTACTGGGCAGCCCCGTTCCCTGGGGTTGCAGCCCTTTCCCCCAATCCCTGGCAGCAAGAGTCCTGAGCCCAGCAGAAAGGTGCCAGACCTTCATCTGAGAAAGCTCCCACTGCATTTTCCACTCCAGAGCTGCCTCGGGGTGCCCCGAGCACTAACCCAGACCTCTGCCCCGGACTTCAGCTCCAGCTCAGTGAGCTCAGCGAGCTCAGCTCAGATGCCACGTGAACCGGGCTCTTGGAAGGGAGCTGAGGCCCTGGGAGAGAGAGGAAAGCCACAGGAAAGATGACGGGCTCTTTCCTCCAACTGCTGTTCCATGTATCTGACAGCAAATCAGCTCTGTAGTGCACCAAACTGGGTCACTTCACTTTCTGGCCTAACAGAGTAAAGCAGGAACATGACTTTTTAAAGATTCAAAGCTCAGAAGCGATTCAGAGCTTTCTAAGATCAGTGCAAACAAGGTTCTCTTCAGGTACCCGTTTTCTGGAGCTATCAGCCCGGGAAGCGCTGACTGCCCTCTTGTGGCAAGTCTGGCTGAAATCACAGGATCTCTTGAGTCTCTCCAAGGATGCTGGTCCGGGAGGCGGCACCTGCTTGCTTTTGCTGCAAGGGATTATTTCCAGTCGGAGTTTTCCTCCTTGCAGCCGGTATTGAGTGCCCCTCCTCCTTATTCTGTGCACTCCCATAATGTTATGGGACCCATCGCGCCAATATGGTGACACAACTCACAGCAGATCAGGTTTGTCTGCATGTGGTAGGTTCTGGGCAAGTTGCCCAGCTAATGCCCTCCCTGAGAAAAACACACGACTCCCATTGTTGCCTAGAGTCTCGTGGTGGACAGACAGGGCAGTATCTAGCTCCTCCTGTGGTTCACTATATGTGTGTATGATGTGGAGGAAGTCAGACAAGGGGGATTAATTAATGCTTTGAATGGGAATCACACCTATTTCACCCCCTTCTCAGCCCGGCATTCACTTCCACAAGCAGAATGTGATCGATATAAAAATGCACTAAAAATCCTTGAGCTTACAGAGTGAATGAAAAATATCCCCAGATATTTTAACAAAATTTCCTTCTAAATTAGGTTCTCCTTGCATAACTCTTGTCAGGTCAGTGGCTGCAGCAGCAATGCTCTCTGCTTGCATCTGGGCAAATGCACAGCTGATAAGGCCTTTGTATGTATTTATTTGTGTGTGTGTGTGTCTGCTCAGAGCTCTCCCAAAGGAGATGGCAGATGTGGTTATGAATGGGGAGGGATAGCAGATGGTTTTGAAGAACTGGTAATAAAAACATGCTTAAATAGATGGTGAAACTCTGCCCTAGGTGAGAAATCTCATCACCTGGGGCTCCCGTTTATAGCTAGTGGAGACTAGACAGACTCAATTCCAGAGAGTGGCTCTGATAACCTCTGTCTGGCCACACTGCTTTAATGAAGAGAGCTCCTCCCTCCCTGCGGAACAGCTGTGGGAGGCAGTGCTCCGTCACCAAGCTATCATTTATTCATGACTCTCTAAGCATAGTTTATCCAACAGGGACCATCCAAGACAGAACAAAAACCTCAACTCACCCAACAATCCCTCAGGTCACCTTGCCAGAGGGCGCAGGATAT
The DNA here is from genome assembly GCA_020745705.1 of Hemiprocne comata. Taxonomy (NCBI): domain Eukaryota; kingdom Metazoa; phylum Chordata; class Aves; order Apodiformes; family Apodidae; genus Hemiprocne; species Hemiprocne comata. Next base: position 43,096,045 of record CM036588.1, read on the forward strand.
ATGCCACCAACGCTGCATCCCAGGCTTCAATATCACCAGCTGATGGCTATTAGAAAGCGGGACGGGTTAACTTTCCTTTTTGAGTTGCTTCTGCTTGAGTTGCTTCCTGCTTCATCTCAGCCCCTCGCCGCAGCCCTGCAGCCCCCCAATAGCACAGTCCTTGCCTCCTACAGTGCTCCGAGCGTCTACTCTGCTGGTCCCTGGTTAACTGCATGGTGCTGCCAGAGGTATTACTCATGCAAGCTCTGCTCTGCTCTCAGGAGAGTTAAATTTCCCTGCTGCCAGACTGAATTAGAGCTTGTGTCTCTCCACACTTGCATCAGAGTGATTTGGGAACAGGACTGGTGGAACCGTACTACTGTAAGCAAGTGAGGAGCCCAGGCAGGGGTTAGGAGAGAGGGGTGAGCAGCAGGGCTGGCTCAGGGCAGCGGGGAGGGGAGGTGAGGGTGAGCCAGACCTTTTGAAATATTCAGATGCTGAGCAGGAGCACGGGGCACACAGAGGGCAGGTGCCCATCCCCTGGGATGGAGGAGCCTCAGGTGCCATGAATAAGTGATGAACAAGTCTGTGTTGCCCAGGTAACCGGTGTTCCTGGTGCACTGAAGGTGGGATCACAGCCATTCCCCAGGACATTGGCTTCGCTACCAGCCCCAGCCTGTGAAATGGCCCCTAAGTAATGAAGATGGACAGAAGAACAGTTTTGCAGTGGGCTTTTAGCCCCTTCCCTGGAACAGCTTTGTCTCCCCTGCCTGCCCAGGTCCACGGGGAGAGCTGGGTGACAAGAGGATGCTTCCCCAGACCAGGATGTGTCAGCTTCAACTGCTCAGCATGGGGAAGGCAAATTGCAACAGAAATCTATCTTCTGCTTTTAGGGAGGGGACTCCCAGAACCATAACTAGGGATAGGCTAAATTCTCTGAGCCACTAGTTTCCATAGCTTATTTCTTTCTGGGGGTAATGGGCCAAAAAACTCAGACAGAATACAACATTTGCCAGGGGATTTGGCTCAGTTTCCAGGCACTTGGGGTGATCACTGCTGCTCCAGAGTTTTATCAGACAAGATGTCCTGAGGAGTGTCAAACAGCATTTGGGAAGCTCTGAATCCAGTTTTCATTTCTAGGGGAGATGTGAGGGAGGGCCCTGGGTATCCTGCTGGGCCGCTGCAGAGAGGAAAGTGATTTAACCTGAGCCAGAAGCCTCCATGGAGCTTCAAAAATAATTGTGCTGATGAAGAAATGGACTCTCATGGGGCTGGATGGAAAATAAGCATCCTGCATACAGGCAGCCTGTTGGAAAGGGAAGAATCAGAGCAGAGATCAAAGAGTTTCCAATGACAGCAATTCCCAACTGTGGAATACACCCCAGAACAGGAGCTACAAACCCACCTACTTAATGAAATTTCAGACTTTGCATGTTTGTGGACTGTTGGCATCTTGCCCATGTAGATGCGGACCCTTGTCTAGCAATGCTGAACAGAAACTAGTTCCCCAGTCACAAACTTGTGACCCCTACAGATTTCCTTCCCGGAGTAAAAAAGGCCACACCTGGATCTCCTCCCAGCAGACACAAAGTCTGAGTGGAGCTAAGGAAAACGTAACTAATGGCACAGATTTCCTTGAGGACAATGATTGCAAAGGTAAATAGCACCCGCGTAGTCAACACTGCTGACCAGCAACGGCAAAGGCACGTTCCCTCACCCACACTCTCCTCATTGCATTAATAAGGAGTAATTTAATTGGAGCAACACATTTGGAAAGGCAGCGTAAAATATCCTTGAAATTTCTAAATGTTATAGCCATTAGTTTCCAAGCTCAGAAAATCCTGCATCCTGACACAAGAGGATCCTCTGCTACACATCTGCCTAAGAGAGAAAAAGCAGATCACTAGGAATCATTGATTGCTTCACAACAAAAGACTAAGATTTGATCACACTTAGCTTATTGGACAAAACAAAGCTACAACAAATGTATATACACACACACACACACTCAATGCTATACAAATTTTCTGCAAAATCCATTTTTATATTTATGCTACAAATACCAGCCCAAGGAGAGGTATCTATGGTCCCTTGGTTTAAAATACAGCCTCCATAATTTTTTTCCCCCAGAAATTAAATGGAAATTTACTCCACGGGTAGGAACTAAAAACATATTAAACCAGGAGCTAAAAGGCTGTTTTTTGTAACTACCAGAGACTGAAGTGTGAGACCTTTTCCAGACTGACACATTATGGAAAATGAATGGAAAATACCACTAATATGACCTAGTGCTTTACATCTGCTTGGGACAGCTATGAATTTTTCTGCAGGGTGGTAGATAGAGGGTATCTGGAGAACAAAACTATTGGTAACCCAGTAAGGGCACCCCTTGTATTTCAGTTGCCATGTTTTCTTAAAACTCTCCCTACTTCGTTCAACTATTTGGTCACATCAGAATGCTCCCAGACCAGAAATGTCCCACTCTCCAACATGATCTAACAGTAGGGCATCCCAAAATCTACAGGAATAACTGAGGGGGATTCTCACATATTAAAGCAAAGATTTTTCTCTCTTTTGTCCTCAAGAAAAAGAGGACTTGAGTGTTTAGGGCAGTGTGCTATAATTAGGACTCCTGGGTTCTACCTCTGATGGTGACACGGAACACAACCTTAAATGTTGGCCTTCTTGCTTCCGTTTCCAAGTAGCATATGAATCATATAGTCTTATTTATCCCATTGTCTGGGGGATCCTGTGCTCCTTGTAGCACATTATCAGCCATACCCTTGGATTCCCATTCAAGGATTGAGACCTGCCACAGGCCTGTCTCCCAAAGAAAATGGCTGAGTACTTGTACATCTTCAGTTTGGACAGAACAGGGCACAGGACTTCTTTGTGACACCAAAAATTGCATAGTTGGTGATGTGCTTGGCAGTGTTGTCTCCAAGACACAGAAAACATGCTGCTAGGACCAGTTTCAAATATGATTGATTCAAAAAACTCACCTTCTGGCTTACCAGTAGCTACTGAATCCACTGTTGGAGGGTAAATTGCAGGGCTCTGCATTGGTGGCTCCATAGGGGTGACAGCACTCTACTTCTCAAGGGTTAGTCCTAGCAGATAACAAGCCAAAAATGGGCACACCGAAGGAAGCTGCTCCTTGAGTCTGTGGGTGTGCTGTGGAACTCCTAGCCACAGAATGCACACAGCATCTACAAGTCAAGTTCACGTGAATGGACAAACTCCTTGGAGAAAAAGCCACCATGGGCTATTAAATGCAAAGACATAAACTCCTATCACCTTTTTTTTTCCCCCTCCACCCTTCTGCTTTGCTCTTTTTTTCCCCTTCTCTGAGAGGAAACCAGAGCTGTTCCTGGAGGTGGATCATCCCGCAATCACCTTTTGGTCTATCTGAGGTTTCCAGGAGTCTGTGCCACTATAAAAAGCAGTAATACAAATCATTTGCAACTGACTATTAATGTGTATACAATAGGATAGAGTGCTGCTACAAAAATCCTGTCAGTTCTGGGCTTGTGCCTGTTTGCCTGGCTCTGCAAGGAACACATGCACACTGGTGAGCTCTCCTTGGAGGCATGGGATCCATCACGTGAGGATGGGTCTGAAACCCTTGAGAGACAAAGTCTGCCCAGAGGATTGGGCAGGGGGAGCCTGAGCGGTAGGCAGCAAAATTCAGAGCAGGCTGCTCCTGCTTGCTGCTGTTCCCATGGAAACAGGGGAAAGGCGAGAGGAAACGCATCCCCAGCCTCTTCTGAAGATGAGCTCCTTCAGCAGCACCCCCGACTGCCACACCTATTCCCATAGGAAGCAGTGGCTGGCAATTCCCCTCAAATGCATATCCTTGAGTAAGACCACCAGGCCTATGGATCATTTCTTTCCCACCCCAGGCACTGGACTGGGCCAGAGCAAACCACTTATCCTAACTCCAAGGATAGCCTCAGAGCTCAGAAAAAGTGAAGCAATTTCCAGCAAATTCTTCAGCTTCTGTTTTTCCTCAGTTTGGACCTGGGGAAGTACCTGCAGGGACACTTGCTTTCCCAAGACTGTCAAGGAAGCTGGGCTCTACCTGCAATATCTGGATCTAGATAAATCTGGACCCTTCCTGAGCTCTGTGTGGGTGTGCCCTGAGGATGCTGCTGTGAGTTTAGACAGAGGGTCTGAGGAGACTTTCCTGCTTGTCCCAGCAACCAAGCAGGTCAGCTCTCTGTGTGAAACATGCTGCAGTCAGCTCTGTGATAGCTAGCTGAGCATCCCTGGGCCCAGCAGAGATCATACCAGAGAAGACACTGACCAACCTAAGGTCTTCCTCTGAGTGCCAGCATTAGCGCTGATGGTCAGCCTTACACCCCAGACCAGCTGGGGCTGCCCATGGGTTAGAAAACCATAGCTGGAGCTCAAGCAAAGTGCTCCTGGTCCTCCGAGCTCTACCACTTCATCCTGGGGGGAGGGGAACCCTCGCCTCCCCACCAGACAGCGCAGCCGGGGCCAAAGCCTGCGAGGCCGCCCTGGCTAACCTGACCTCACTCGGTGCGGCTGGGAGCGGGACCCCTGCCCGGCAGCGCCCGGACGGCAGCTCCGCTCCCAGTGGGGGTCCCGAGGGGCGGCCGCACCGGGCTCCCTGCCTGCCTGTCGCCAGCGTCTCAAGGTCACCCAACGCCCCTCTCGGGGCGGGAACGGATCCCGCCGCGCCCCCATTACATCCCACCCCATCCCATCGCATCCCCTCCCCATCCCATCTCATCCTCTCCCCACCCCATCCCGTCCCCATCCCGTCCCCCCCGCCCCCTCCGCGGCCCTCCCACCGCGGCTCTGCCCGCCCTCCGCCGCGCCGGGCGCGGGAGCGGGGTTGCTCTGCGGCGGGGCCGGGGGCCGGGGGCCGGCGGGCGGCGATCGCTGCCGCCCTGCCGCGGCTGGGGGCCATGCCGCCGCCCCGCCGCCCGCCCGGCCACCGGCGGGGCAGCGCCCGGCGGCGGGCGGGATAATGCGGCTGCCCAGCCCGCAGGCACCGCCAGCGGGGCGCCGCCGCCGCCATGTCCCCCCCGGCCTCGGCGGCCGCCGCCAGCGAGGGAGGCAGCAGCACGCCGGTGCCTCCGGAGGAGGAGGCGGAGGGGGCCCGAGAAGAGGTGAGGAGAGCGGCCGCCCCCGCGCCCGGGGCTGCCCCCCACCACCCTCCTTCCTTCCCTCCCTCCCTTCCTGTCCGCTTTGCATAGGGCGCTCACTGAGCGCCCCGCCGCCGGCCGGGACGGGCTTTGCTCCCACAGGTACAGACCCCCTCGCCGGCAGCCCCTCTTCCATCCTCCAGCCTCGGGGGTGGGGGGCGAGGAAGCCCGCCGGTCTCCGTCGCCCGCTTGGCACCTCGGGCTCGCCGCGGTGCCTCGGGGCTGGAAGGGCAGCAGCAGCCAGCGGCGCCCGGAGATGGGGCCAGAGTCGGGAGGGGCTGGGGGATAGGAGGAAGGGTGAAAATCACAAAAGAGAAGCGCGGGTGGCTGCTTAGGCTTGCAGCGATGGGGAGAAGTTGTTATACCTGGAAGAAATTGATATGGAGACCCCCTGTCTTGCTCTCTGGCTTGGGAGGGTGCCAGGAAGTAGCACGGCGTCTGGGGTGACTGAGAGGGGAGACTCAGCAGGCAGCCGGCCAGAAGGCTTGGGGATGTGCTGAATCCTGGGGTTGTCGCTGGTGGTGCGCTCAGCTGGAGGGAGGCTGGGGAGAGCACAAGGTGCGGGCAAGGGCAGGCCAGGTACCAGCATAGCCTTGCCTCCAGGTATGCTGCAGTCCCCTCCAGCTGCTGACTTCTCTAGCGTCCAGGCAGCAGACGCAAAAAAGGGTCAGGAGCAGGGTGCCCTGTGCCCTGGGAGCAGCAGGGGGAGACAGGTGTGCGAGCCCCTTTGTCTGCCCCCATAGTTCCTGCTTGCACCTTGGCCTTCCCAAGAGGCAAGAAAGCAACCGCGCTAACTAGCAAGACCCACCTTATGCTGTGCGGCTGGTGGCCCACAGAGGACAGCTGGGCAGCGCAGGAAGGACAGTGTGATCCTGCCGTGGTGGATTGTCCTCACCGGGGAGACCACGGCTCAAAGGGCAGCTTGAGGGCTGCTCAGAAGCTGGCGCATCACTCGTCCTCTGTTGTTGAGAAGCTGCAGTTAGCAAATGCTGCATAATCCTGGTGTTCTCTGCCTCCTTGGCTTAGGAACAACATGCATGCCTGTGCATGGTTATTCTATATATACAGATTTATATTTAGATAAATAATTGTGGGAGAGGAAAGCTGAAGTTCAAGGACTGGGAAGCTGTACAAATACTGTATACTCTGCTCTGTGGCTGTTCCTCTGTTCCTGATTCCTTTCAGCAACCGCTGGTGCTATGAGCCCAGGCTCTCCTAACAGATCCTGACCAGTGAAGCCAAACTGTGAGGCTGCTTTTTAGCATGAGGACATGCTTGTGCCAGGCTGGGACGTGGTCTCTTGCCCCCAGTGCCCTGGAAGTGCTGGTGCTACATTCAAGAGAGCATAGTGGCTTTTGAGAGATGACAGAGTGAGAGCTGGTTTGGATGAATGCAGCGTAGCGGTGGCAGTTCTCAGATGAGTTTCCTTTGCCTACAGTGTCCCCTGCCTCACAGGGATTATGAGAAGATCATCTGGGCTTTGATTGCTCCATGGAGGCTGCCAACTAGGGTGTCAGTATAATCTTACCCTGTGGGAGAAGGCAGAAAGGCTGCAACTCCATGCCCTGTGGTGTTTAGGCTAAGGGCATGCTTCCTGTGGCCAGAAGCTATTACAGACTTGCATGAAGCAGCTGGTGGAGGAGAGGGAAGCTGCAGCCTCTCATGACAGTGCCATGCTTGCTGGTGTCTCATCCGATGCAATGAGGAGAGACCCTAGTGGGGAGCTGGGATTCACGGGCTGACCTAGGGCAATCCTCCTGTCCTCAGAAGTGTTGCAAGGGGGGGGTGGCCCTGCTCTCCTGTAGTGTCTGTGTAAGGCTGTACTGGCAGTGTGATGGCCTCATTTCCATCAGGACCAACTGCTGCTGCCAGCATTGCTGAGCATCCCAGGAGTGTGACTGAATCCCACCTGTAAGGATCCATTGGCCAGGGCTGGCAGGGAGCCAGAGGAGATGTATGAGGACCAGAAAATGGGAAGTGAGCTCTGCCCTGTTAGAAGGTGCCTCACCTTGACATGTCTTGGGTCACTGTACTGTGGAGCTATGCAAGGTGCTGCTCTTGTCTCAGCAAGGCAAGTAGCAAGAGCTACTGGCCAAAGCTGGCTGTAGCAGGCTGGCTGAGCCCCCGTTCCCTCTTGGTATGACACAGATACACCTACACATAATGGTGGGAAGCTGAACCTCATTCAGCAATGCATTTCCACCTTGGAGGGTATGAAATATGAGAGGACAAGTTCTTCAGCCTGGGAACGAGCGAAAAAATGTCCTTGTTCTGCTGCTCATTCGGGATCTGATGAAGAGAACCAGTCCTCCTCCTAGTTGGTATGTAAAATGGAGACCTTGGTACCATTGCAGGAGCTGACTGCTGGCAGGGTTCCCTGGCTCCTAGATGCTCAGCCTTCCCCATTCCTCTGCAGTTGGCAGTGCTGCCAGGCTGGGGTTGAGCCAGCTCTTTCTTCTAGGCAGGTAGTTCCTGAATCTGGGTAGTAGGCATGTGGGGTGTGATGTGGGGATCCTGACCAGGAGTTGCTGATGTCTGCCTGGGGCCTTGGAATACAGTGGCAGTTCCTAGAAATGACTGCCTCCTCCCTACCTGCATTGTTTTGGGGATCTGAGGGCAAAGGGGACAAGGCTTATTAAATTGTTGCATGATGTAAGCACATGGGCAGAGCAGAGCCATGGAAACTGGTGCTCAGGAGTCCCACTGGTGTCCTCTGCAAGCTTCTGCCACAGCCTGGCACTCAGGAGCTACCTGAGGCTTCAGGCTGTTGCTCTGGGGCTTTTGATTCATTTTTCTGGCTTTCCAGGACACCTAACCCTGTGAACATCCAAACGTCTTGTAAACTGAGGGCTTTGCTCACTTAGCTTACTTAGCTTTCTGGAGATGAACTGGAGATTTCAGGCTAGTCTCTGCAGGGAGAAGCAGAGAGGTTGGGAGGTGAGGACATGGGAACACTGATTAAATGAAGAAATGGTAGATGGGCCAGGGACAGGATGTTTCAGAGAGGAGCTTTGTAGAACCTGAAGGATTTCTGGAGTTGGTTAGTGCTCAAAGTTGTGTTGTAGGGGAGATGAAGGTAGCTTGGCCCATGTGCTTGGCCACCTGGGCTCTAAGCAGGTTTATCCCCTCCAGGCTTTTTTGAGAAGAGGATTCCCTAGATCTCAAAGGAGTTTGGTACAAGCAGTGATGGGGGCCCCCTCTGCCTTTGTCCTGTGCCTTGTGGGCATCTCCATTTGCTTCCTGGCTGCTTGTAAGTCATTCCCTCCATCCCTTCCCATCCACCCCAGAGAAGCAGCTCTAAGTGTGGGATTCCATCTCCTTTCACGTAAGGGGCCACGTCAGAGGCAAACGCTATGTATGAGGGAGGGGAGGCTGTAACAACACTTCACCCCTTGCCTTTCCCAATGTGTGTTACATTTAGCACCTGGTAAGGGCTGTCCCAGGTGTTCTACGTGGTGAACTGAAGCACAGTGAAGGGTTTTGACTGGAGTCCCACAAAAGGGTTGGTTGAGCCATGGCTGGACCAGTTCTGCCCTCTGGTTACTGCAGAGATGTTCAAGTGCACCTGCAATAGCAGATTTGCTCACCACTGTCCAGTGCTCCAGCCCGAGCAATGGGGAAGGCTCCCAGTAGTGGAGGGAAACTCTGTTTGCAGTGAAGTAGGGCAAGCCTTTTTGCCTCTTTCCATCAGACTGCAGCAGGCAGATGATGATGGCATTTATATCAGAGCCTGCTCTCCTCCCACTGACACTGTTTTGGGACAGAAAGGATTTCCCTTTCCCCAGCTTTCTCATCTGCATGTTTGCTGTGCTGGACTTCTCCAAGGCTCGGGGAGGCAACCTTATTCAGCTGCTTCTGCAGGGGAAGCCGCGAAGCCAGTTGTTTGCTCCTCTGAGCCCTTTGCAGCCCGGGAGAGGAGCAGGGATGCTGCAGTTCCTACTGGGATTCGACTCTGCAGCTGGCTCCTCCTCCATCTCTGCTGTGGTTCTATCCCCTATCATTGGTACTTGATCAGCTTTCAGAAACCCCACCAGCGTGGCCAATGGGTATGTGTTTTACCTTAGAAGCTTAGGACAAAACTGGCTTGTAAACAGTTTACAGCAGGGGTTAGTGTGACCCTGTAAAAGCGCTGCAGTATCTAAATGCTGCGTAGTCCTAGGAGGGGACTAATGTGTGGACTTGAGCTCTGCTAACACAATTCCTGGAACCAAGCCTGGGCTGCATCACACTCCCAGCTGCCCTGCCCTGGGTGGGTAACCGCAGCAGGGTTTGCCTGCATCTCTGCAGGGCAAGAGCCAGCATTCCCCTACTCCTGAGCAGGATGATGCAGACAGTGGAGGACGTCAGGGGCTGGGGAGCAACTAAGAGGTGGAATTTCCCGAGACAGACCTGGCTGAAGACCTGCCTCCCTGGTGCCCCTTCCCCAACTTGTCCAAGAGTGAGCTGAATGCTTTCCTTTATTCTTTGCGCTCCATTTGCAGACCCCCCCCAAATAAGGCATGTTTCTGTGCAAGCCCTCTCACTCCACAGATACCCCAGGGTTAGCATGTGCCTTGCATCTCCTGCTCAGACCCCGGTGCTTCTCCTGAGGCTGAGCAGTCAGTCCCATTAGAACCTCATGGCCTGGGCTGCTGCTGCCAGGCAGGATTTGCAAGGCAGAAGGCAGCTGTGGGAGAGGAAACCTTCATCCTCCCTGGTAATGGCACAGCAGTCCAGGGTGAGAGAGCCATGCTGCAGCTGAGCAAAGGCAGAGGGATCCGGGCAGGCTCCTGTAATCCCAGTGTGGACCTGACTCTCATGGCGCTGCCTGCTGGGTGCCCACACTTCCTCTCCTCAAGCTCTTGCCCGGGGTTCCCTTCTTGCCCTGTGACTGTGAGGCTGCTGCAGTGGAGGGTTGCACTGGGAAGACTGGTGTACATGTGTCCATGCTGGAGCTGCTGCGTAGAGCCACCCCATGCCCGTCTCTGCTGCCTGCAGACCCACACTGCTGACCTGCCTTCCCTGGGCTCTGTGTCCCTGTTGCCAGCTCTCGTTCCCATCTGGTTGCCTTAAAGAGAGGGTTGGTGCTATTGATGCCTGGCACCCCCCGTGGGATGTAACATCCTTCCCCTTGCCACACTTCTGGATATGCCACTTGTTCTGCTCATGGCAGGCTGGCTGCTGGGCAGGCAGGAAGGGAAGCTCCCTGCCTCCAGGGGAGAAACCTCTGTTGAAGATTTGGGCCGGATCCAGCCCTGCTAATTGCAGCGGCAGAATTCCCACTGGCACGGGCTGGACCAGGCTTTGGCAAGATGTAGGGAGGAAAGATTAGCATGAGGGACCAAGCCATGGCTGGTGGGCTCTTCAGGGAGGATTTCTTAGAGGAAAGAAGAGGCCCACACCTGTCCCAAACCCACCAGAGACATTGTGACCTCAGGTTCTTGCTTTAGTTTCCCTTTTTAATGCAAGAGTGAAAGTAACTCCCTTGTTTTCTAGCACCATGAACCTATTAAGCACTTTGGGATCCCTGGATGAAAGACCTCTGCAACCCAGGGTGCTCAGGATTGGAGGAGGGATGGGGCAGGCTTGGACTTTGCTGCCCTGGGTGGTGTCATTACAGCTGGTGTTAGCCCCCACACGGTGGAGGTGAGCTCAGGAGCCATGCTGCATGCAGCTGAGGAGGGAGAGCAAAGCTGGAAGCCTCTTAGTGAGTTTAGTGGCATCTGCACAAGGCTGGAGTTCTTGCCCCAATCTCATAGGTTGCACCTTTGGAGATTGGGTGGCATTTGTGCTGGATGAAGTATTTTGAGTAAGAAAGCAAATAACCACTTTGTGTGCTCTCCAATGAGTGTGATACTGTCAGGTCTCACTGACTGAGATGAATCAATACTTGAGACTTCAGGGTGTTGCAGAAAGTGACAGAGGTTTATTTAAGTGGGGGATTTTCCCAAGTATTTGGGAAAGTCTGCACAGTTCCTATGGTGAAGGCACCAGTGCAGTCTCTTTTAGAAGTCCTATTGCTGAAGTCCTGCCCTTTCCTCACCATGAAAGAGCTGAGAGCAGTTCTTCCAGAAGTGTGGGCTGTCACACCCAAATCCCAGTGCAATCAGGGACATTTGCTGGCAGACATGACCTGCTGCTTACCCACCCCTCTGCTTCAGAGCAGTGGAGTGCTCCTCTCTTCCAGCCTGAACATGTTTTAGGACATTATTCCATATTTGCTTTCTCTCCCACCAGAGGCGGCTGCGTTTCAGTTGTGGAAAAGTACTTTCCTGTTTGTGTGGTTTATAAAGCACTTGAGAAGCACTTCAACCCTGGGCTGCCAAGTGTTGTGGTGGGAAGAGCCATTACCAAACAGAGGCCTTTCTAGCTGCAGAAGCTCTCTTTCTCCACCATACAGGCACCCCAGGCTGCTTGTGCTGCCCTGGTAGGAGAAATCTGAATGTTGCTGTTGGTCACTACTGGGAAAGAGGGAGACACTCATGTGCGAGTGGTGAGAGGTGCAGTGGGATGAGCTGTGGTGAGGTGTTCAGGTGGGACAACCCATTAGCTGGGTTGCCTGTGCTGGTGGGATGGGTGCAGAAGCAGAGGGATGTGGGGGAGGTCCCCCAGTCTTCATCTTGCTGTGCTTCAATACTCCTCCCTGGGACATGTCAGTGGTGGGGGGTATTCCCCGTTGAAGAAGTGGGATGCTTGTGGTGCAGGCCAGCACAGTTGCCGTCTGCTGCTCTCCTCCATGTCCAGCTGGACTCTGGCCATCTCCCAAGGAGGGGCAGAGCATGGAAAAGGGAAGGAGGGGTAACAGCTGTCCACTCTGCAGGACTGTCATCCTGGGAGAGATCCCAGCCTGCGGCCTGCCTGCTGAGGCTGGGAGCCCTACGGCATCTGCTGTTTTGTCCCTGTTCACAGAGCTACAGGTGCCACCACGGCACCCTGCTTCCCTTCCCCTTGCTGCTGCAGCCTACTGACTCCTCTCTTGTTTTCTCTCCCCTTCTCCTGGTCCCCTGGAGCAGCAGCGGCCGGTGAAGCAATCTCTCAGCAAGTCCCTGTGCCGAGAGTCCCACTGGAAATGTCTGCTGCTGTCCCTCCTCATGTACGGCTGCATGGGAGCCATGACCTGGTGTCATGTCACCAAGGTCACCCGGCTGACCTTTGACAGTGCTTACAAGGGCAAGTCTATGATGTACCATGACAGCCCCTGTTCCAATGGCTATGTCTACATCCCCTTGGCCTTCCTGGTGATGCTCTACGTGGTGTACCTGGTGGAGTGCTGGCACTGCTACACCCGCAATGAGCTGCAATACAAAGTGGATGTGGAGAGTGTGCATGAGCGTGTGCAACGGATGCAGCAGGCAACCCCCTGCATCTGGTGGAAGGCCATCAGCTACCACTATGTCCGCAGGACCCGGCAGGTTACCCGCTACCGCAATGGAGACGCCTACACCACTACCCAAGTGTATCACGAGAGGGTCAACACCCATGTGGCAGAGGCTGAGTTTGATTATTCCAACTGTGGAGTTAAGGACATCTCCAAGGACCTCATTGACTTGGAGAGCTACCCAGCCACACGACTCCGCTTCACCAAGTGTTTCAGCTTTGCCAACGTGGAGTCAGAGAACTCCTACCTGACGCAACGGGCCCGTTTCTTCACAGAGAACGAGGGCCTAGATGACTACATGGAGGCCAGGGAGGGGATGCACCTCAAAAATGTGGACTTCAAGGAATACATGGTGGCCTTTTCCGACCCAGACAACCTGCCTTGGTACGTGTCCCACTATGTCTTCTGGGTGGCGGCTCTGCTGACCCTGTCCTGGCCCCTGCGGGTGCTAAATGAGTACCGCACCTCCTACGTCCATTACCACGTGGAGAAACTCTTTGGGTTCGACTACGTGGCGGTGACGCCGGCCGAGGAACGCTCCTTCTGCCGGAGGATGCCCCGTGTCAACACGGTGGACAGCACTGAGCTGGAGTGGCACATCCGATCCAACCAGCAGCTGGTGCCCAGCTACTCTGAAGCAGTCCTGATGGACTTGGTGGGGCTCTCCAGCTGCACCAGCTACTCCGCTTGCCGGTACGGGGGCTACCGGCAGAACTGTGAGCGGTGCCACAGGACTATAAGCAGCTCCTCCATCTTCTCCCGCAGCGCCCTAAGCATCTGCAATGGCAGCCCCAGGATCCCCTTCAGCAGCAGCCGCTTCTCCCTGGGCCGCCTGTATGGCTCGCGACGCAGCTGCCTCTGGCAGAGCCGAAGCGGAAGCCTGAATGAGCAGAGCTGTCCCACCGAGCAGACCCGCCTCTCCAGCCAGGTGACTGTGGAGGAGGAAGACCCCCCTCCTTACCAGGACGCCCTCTACTTCCCCGTCCTCATCGTGCATCGCAATGAAGGCTGCCTGAACCATGACCACCGTCACCTCCACCGCAATGGGTCCTGTGTGGAGACCTCACTGTGAAAGCAGAGGGGGGGCAAGATCTCATAGTCCATTGCCTGGCCTCAGCCAGTGCAGGATTTGGGGAGAGGACCACAGGGGAGGGAGATGGCCCAGGAGGACATCAGGACGGAGCGGACATGGGATCTCGCTCCAGCAGCCAGTGAAAGCTCCCTCTGCTGTGGCTCTGACCTCTTGGAGGGGTGATTGCTGATGCTCCCCCTGACATGGCACAGAACTCTAGACTGACCACTACATGCAAAAAAAAAACCAAACCCAACCAAACCAACCCTAAAACCATAATTCATGGCATCAGTATCCAAAGGGGGGAATAAAAAGACGGGCCTGATGCAGGGAGGGGAGTGCTTTGACTCCCAGCCCTGGCTCCGGGCTGGCTTGTGCTCTGAAGAACCAGCAGCCACCAGAAAGCACCCTGCTGCACCTCTGCCCACCCTGCTGCCCACGCTGGAGTGACACCCTTGCAGGGTGGAGATGGATGGGCCCTTTGGGAGCAGCATGTAACTGCCTGTGCCTAAAGGTCTGGGGCATCCAGGCATGTGGAGCTGAGCAGCAGGTTAGAGCAAAGGCTGAAAGCCACGAATACAGCTCTTCCCCTTCCCCCCAACCGTTCCCCACCCTCCCCACTTTTTTTTTTAGACCATGCTTCGACTGTTACTCTGTTCTCACTGCTGGGAATGGCACCGCCTCCAGAGGATCCCAGGCTCGGCTGCTTAGGAAGCCTCAGCACGCCAGCTCTGAGAGTCAGCATCCCCTAGGTAAAGGGCTTTCGGTTTGGGATTACAACAGGCAGGCAGCTCCTGGAAAGGGATGAATGTGCAAACCCAGATGGAGCAGAGATCTGCAGCACTACTGATCTGCTTGCTGGAGGAGGGCTCAGCTGGAAAGAGAAAATGGGAGGCCCCCAGTGAGGTGGGGAAGGGGGAGAGACTGGCACTGGGACAAGCATCGTGGTAACAGGCAGTGGTTCAAGTGGCTGGGATCCGTTCCTGCCTTTGAAGTGTGTCCTAATCGTGGTTCAGATGAGCATCAAGGAAGGCTCTGGTAGGTTCAGCTGCAAGTCACCTATGACCAGCAGGCTGGTGCATGTCTGCAGGAGTGAATGTTGCATGTGATCAGACCGGGCTGTGGCTGCAGAGTCTGGGCTGCAGGCTTGTGGCAGCCTGGTTTTGGCAGAGAGCTCTGAGGGGCTGGGAGGAAGAAATGCATGGGAATGCTGAAGCGTCAGGAACCTGGGCTGGGGAAATGAGGAGCAAAGGGATTCCCCTCTGTGGGGCCGCACCATGGGTGCATGACCTGCAGCTGGGACGCAGGGAGATGTCTGCTGTGAAGCATGCTCTGTAGAATAGAGGTTGGGGATACATTAGAGAGGAACCTGCTTAAAAGCAAGCAGTTTGCACTATACCGGTTTTTGCAGAGAGGTGTGAGAAGTGAGGTGGCTTCTGTGAAGCCCATTAGCCCCTGGGTTCCTCTGCTTTGGTCTTGTCAGGGCATGCTGGCCTGCTCAGAACTCCGTGCTGCCCCTTCTATCTTGCTGGAAAGGATCTCAGTGATGGGCGGGGAGCCTTCATGTCACTGAAGCTGCATCAGTGGCTGCAGCTTGCAGGCACCCAGCTTTTCCTTCTCTGTCAACACATCCCCAGATCTCTTGTGTTCCAGTTCTCAGAAAAGCTGTCTTTTCAGTCAGCTCTTTGGGACAGTGCATGCCAAATCTGCCAGCGATTTCTCCAGACAGCAGTGCTCCTCAGCCTCACCATGCTTTCCTCATCCACTGAGGCAGTGGCTGAGAACAGCAGGTCTTGGGTGACAGAAGCAAGTCTGTTAGCCCCTGAGCATTCAAACTTGTTGTCTGCCTGTGCATCCATTGCAGAAGGGCAAGATGTAATAGCATACGGTAAGGCATTTTATTTAGTTCAGCTGGTCTTCCTCCTGACAACTTATTAATGAAGGCTCTGTTTCTCTTGTCATGCTGCTGTACTGCTTCTGCCCATGTCTTGGGAAGGCTGCAGAAGTACCCTTCCACCATATTAGTCCTCTTTTGAAGTGATCTCTTGCTGGCAAGCCTGAATCAGCCAGTACCTGTGGGAGCTATAAGGCTCCACTTGGCTTTGCCCCCAGAGTGATCTCTTCCCCTGCTCTTCACGCCTTGTGTCTCCTGGTCAGTGTCACTTGCCCTTGGCCTCCTGGTTCCTGAGTGCTAGACTCCAAACAATGGTGGTTTGAACAGAAAGGCCCTTAAAATCGATCTCCATTATGGTTCTGTCTTGTAATCTGCCCTTAGTATCACTATGAGACCTAGATGTTAGCTTAAATAAGAGGGACCATTTGAGAACATGGAAGCATAAGGTCTCCGGTGTGGGCACATCCTCCTTCACTTTTAGTTCTCTACATTATTGGCATGAATTCAGACTGGGTGAAAGCAGTGACAGCCCCCTTAGCTGCCCTGGGATTTTCTTGCTTAGTGGTGACATTTGGCTTGCTGCGTGCTTGTGCTTCTCTCTCCAAGGGCCTAATGTAAGCCAAGACCAGTGCTGAGGGTCCTTGTGACTCTGGGGAGATAATGGTCTGTGCTTGTATGTCCTGGTTAATCAGGTGGTGTTCAGTCAGTGAAACTGCAATGGGGTCATTAGTGAGGAATGTGGTCCGCTTGTCCTTCCCAACATGTTCTCTTTGAAATCTCCTACACATTGCTTAAATTAGGCTGCGGTGGCTAGTCTTTCTATCTCCACCCTCCAAGGTGCCTTAGACAGATGGATTTACCAAAAGGTTTGGCAGGTCTTTTAGCTCCCTGGGGCAAAGACAGTCCTCAGAGTAGCGACAGGTTAGTAGGGTCTCTGTGCCCCTGTCCTTTATGACATGCAGCAGAGCTCTGCTCTCAGGCACCTTGTTTTTGGCTCTTTTTAGGCTTCTTCATGAGATTGCCTCAATTTGTTCCCCTGGCCCCATTTTCAGCCACAAAATCTTATCATGGAGGTGGTCTATCCAGGTGGATACGTATCTTTGAGACATGGCTGCTTCTCTGGCCTGCAGGATCCATGCAGAGTCTTCTTGCTGCTGAAAACCTTCCCCATGTGCATAGTGCCAGCCACAGTCAGGTCCCAGACATAAGCCCTGTGCCATGGTCTGTAGCCATGCCAGACTCACAGCATCCTGAGGAGAAGTGGGACCTCTCTTAGCAGTGATCTCCACTGCATGCCAGGATTTCTTGGACATCCCTTCCTCATATTTTTGGCCCTCCTCCCCACAACACCTGGTGAAGCTGTCCTCCCAGTCCAGCCTACTCCATTCTTGCTAGGCCGGGGACCTTCCTGCCCTGTCTTAGGCTCAGGAAAGGCAGATGACATGTTTGGGCATGGGTGAGGAGCCAGACTGGGCAGGAGGGACAGGAGCTGCCTGGTTGCTTGGCAGAGAAGTGGTGGAGCTGAAGAGCACAGATGGAAACTGGGGTTGCACTCCCTCTTCTTCTCCCTGCCTGCAATGGCAGGGCAGCATTTCTAGCCAGGCAGGGAAGTTCATGGCAGACAACTGGGCTCTCCCTTCCCACCCCCAGCATCAGGACGCAGCCAGCAGAAGGGGGGTGTATGTATAGATTTCGTCCTAAGTGTTGGTGAAGAACCCTCATACCCTGGGGAAAGGGGAGCTGGTTTAAATCTCCTTGCAGCTCAGATTCTCAGCACATACACCCAAAAGGCAGTCTGTCCCTGCTCTGGCACGCAGCCCCTCCATGGTGGAATGGTCCCATCTCCACAGCACACAGACATCCACCCGCTGCAGCTCCAGGCTGAGCAGCAGGCAGGCGCCTGCTCTTCCTGCAGACTGGTGTCTGCTCTCTGCCATGTCTGTGTCGGTGACGACGATTCCTTTGGCAGCTCAGGCGATGGCCCAGTCTGCTCCTCTCATGATAGCCTGCTCCCTTGTCTCTAACCTGAATTCTCCCCGCTGTATCTTAATCCCATTACTTCTCCTCCATTGACTGGTTAGTTTAATTGGCTCTGCTCCTTTTCCCCATGGCCTTCTCGACACAAGCAGACGTTATCTGGTCTCTGCAGCCCTCCCTTCACCAGTGTCTTCTCTATCCCAGGATCTTACTGGGCAAACCCTGGCTCGTGTGATGGTGCAGACGTTTTCCCTGTGTAGCAAGTCTACCCTTCCTGTTCTGGGCCTGGCCTGGGCGAGAGGAGAGGGCCGAAGGTGCAAGCAATTGCCTTGGTCTGCTAGGCTGGCTGTGTCCTCATTTCTGGTGCAGAAGATCTCTTACAGCGAAGTACACAGAGCTGCTGGCCCCTTATGCAAGGAAAGCAGGACAGCCTGCATCACCCTTTGGGAAGGTGAAAGCCCGGTGCTTCTCAGCACGAGTGGGCAATAACTAGAGGATCTCCGCAGTCAAACGGCTCTGTTTTTTTCCATACGTCATTGACCCATTGCAGCTTTCCATGGGCCAAGAGTCTGGCTCAGCGTTGCACTTGTCAGCAGGCTTTACTCTCATACTGGGATGAGTGAAGTGGGAATGCTGCCAGCTCCTCTTCCTGGCACTTCATGGCGTTAATGCATCCCTAGAAGAGAGCTATTCCTCACTGCTGCAAGGCTGGACAATGAGTTTGGGCTATGTGGTGTTTCCCATTACTGCCAATATACTTGTGGGGTATTTAAAAGGTCTCCAGCTTTCCTGAACTGACAGAGAGAATGAGCGTGTGAGAATCTCTGGATTAGCTGTTCTTCAAGATGCGTCACCACCCATTTATCCAGCTTTCAGCACACACTGGTAGCTTCCTAGATAGTGCCCAGCTCTTTGTTTATGCAGAACCAAGTGGTGACACCGACCAGCCTGGTGGTACCTCTTGAGCCCGCTGTATGTCATGCAGACCACCCTGGGGAGGGAGATTTCAGAGAGGTCTTTCAGTTTGAACAACTGTGGAAGCGTTTGTTAGGACAAGGAGAGGGAATCTCATCTTGTGGCCAATGCCAAGTCTGCCAGGGTCACACATCATGCAAACACTCAGGATTAGCACTGGGGAAGCTGCTGTTTTCCTGATTTCAAACAAGCACACCCCCTTCCCTTTCAGCTTCCCATACAATGCACATGTTAAAGACCCAGCCCATCCTTGCCCTCTTTGTTGTCTCTCCACTCATGCTCCAGACGCTGCAGAGCTGTTTAGTAACTGATGGCTGCCCATAGAGAGGGGACTGCAGGAAGAGGTTTATTAAGTGGAAGTTTAAGAAAGTTAGGTAGCATCCGACGCCAGTAAATCATTGCCTGCTGATTAGCCTGCGGGAAGAAGAATATATATTAAGCTCTCCCTCCAGCCTTCCAGCCATGGCTTCAGTACTGCTGTTTAGTATCACCAGGGTGCTGCCTTGCTTTTAGTAGGGTACAGCTTTGCTGCAATGTGCTCCTGCTTTGCTGCAGTAGCTGTAGGGCATGAGTCTGAAATACTACACCACCGCCAAGAAATTGTGTTACCAAAGAGCTCTAAGTCTCAATTTGTGATACATGCTTCTAGTCATGTTTCATTCATATTCAGTGATTAGAATAAGGTCTGTGTGAATATGATCAGGATCCATATCATCTCAGAAATGGGGCATGGTTTAAGTGTTAGCTCTGTTGAGTAATGCTGCTTCCTGCAGTGCATGTGGGCCTAGAGTCTCCACTGAACCAGGTATGCTTGGGCACCAAAGGCTGGTTCATAGGACCTGGGAGTCCAGTGGGGACTTGGGCCTGAGCCTGCCTAAGGCTCTTTTCCCTGTGGGCGTCCTGGAAAAAGGGGAAAAGGGCTTAGTCACATTTCAGGTAGAAATTAAGGGGCTATGTTAATTCCTAGTATAATTTTATTGAAGCCAGTGGTACTGTACCAATGTGAGCTTGGCTTAGCAACTCCTCACAGTGGTCTGCCCTTGAGTCCAGACAAATTAATCTTGCTTTGATGGACAGAGTTCGTGTTGAGACTTGACCAACATGAATGAATGTTGAATAATTACTGTCTCTGTAAGCAGTGGGTTGAATTGTTCTGCTCTACTGCCTCCATCACAGCTGCTCCACCAAGGGAAATGTTATGCCCATGGATGCGATCTCATCAACTTCAAAAGGAAGCCAAGAAGCAAATTGACCTCCACTGCACTGGGTGGGAGAGGAGCCTTCTCCCACAGGACTATCCTTTCCACACATGAGGTAAAAGAGGTCCCAAGGACAGAACCGAACCTGCAAGAACCATGGTCTCATGGCCTCCCCTTCCTTCTCCCCTCCTCACCTTGTCTGTCTGTCTGGGGGAGGGATAATTTATCTGTGGAGTTCAGCAAGCTCCTCTTCCTGCAGCTCATAACCAGGCTCTACTAACAGATACATCAGCCTCCTATGCAACACTTCCAGAAGCTGCTGAGTTTTCAGGAGCCCATTACAATGTGTGGCGTGGCCATCCAGCACTGGGAATAAGCACAGTGGCTGCTGGAAAGCTAAGTGGGTTTTATTCCTCCCCTCCTCCTAAGGAAGACTGTTTTTGCTGGGGATTTTTGTTCGTTCGTTTTGTTTTTTGTAAAATTCCTTTTGGGGGAATGAAGCTTGTGAGAAATTGGTGCCCATCCTGAACCCGCCCTAGTCCTTCGAACTTTGGGAACGGATGGTTCACCTACTGTGATTATAATTTAGCGGACTTCGTAGAGCAAAGTAACTTCACACCCAGACACACGAGGTTCTTTCACTCTCCATCAGCACAAGCTGCTTCTGCAATCTTAGCTACTCACATTAGTGAAAGAAAAAGCCTAGCTAGAATGTGGTGAGGTGACTTAGTATTTTGTATCAGTCCCACGGTCCCAGTGTCCATTAGTGGCACTGTCAGCTGCCGTGCCATGAATGTGGACTTTGGATGGCAGCCCACGAACCGGTCAGGGTGAAAAGGTTTGGAAAAACCCACGCCCAAGTCTATACGTGTCTCCAGAAGCAGATGCAGAGGAGCAGCTGAAAGCAGACCTGGCCTCCTGCTCTGCCCAGCCAGAGGCTGGTGGGCTCTGTGTGTGCTGCACCTGCCCTCCCAGGGAGAGCCTGTCCCCAGGGGCTGGGCAGAGGGGAAGGAAAGCAATGACACCTCTGATGAAGCAGCATGCACAGCACCGTTCAGCCAGTTGGGAAGAAAGTGGTGACAACTAGTCCCCAAAATAACAGGACTTCACTTTGGAAATGCCAACGGCCTTTTCAAACTGAAACAAGACTAAAAGCCCTTAACGATTGTGAGGAGTGTTTCAGGTTGCTGTTCCTTGCTTAAAAAGTTTAAATTTTGACCATGGGGTGGGTTTAAACACTCCACTTAAGCCCACTCTGTTAAAAATGCACAGTGCAGGTGGAAAAAAAATGCTTAAGGAAGATTGGAGTAGTGGCCCTGTGGCTTTGCAGTGGGGTAGGCTGATCAGGAACGGAGGCTTGAGTTCAAAGTCTTCCTCTGCCCCTGGAGATGTGACCTGGCTGTCCACCCAAGCGTGCATGCGTGCGTGACAGGGCGTGCTTCTGCGTGCTGGTGTGCACAGCCAGCACCCGCTCCCCTGTGGGGCCTTGTGTTTGTGGCTTTGGTCTGGTGCTGCCCATCCATCCTCATGGCGAGGGCTTTGCAAGGTGACAGAGTATTGCTTGTTCCTTGTGAGAGGAAGCTCCTGGCCTGGTTTTGGTGAGGAGATGGTGTAAAGTATCACATTTGCTGCAGTGAGTGGCAGGGAGCAGGGATAAAAGCATGGAGCAAGCTGTGTATGAGAACAAGCTAATCCCTTGCTGGCTGCTTAAAACAGGAGAGCTTCTGGATCTGCTCCCTTGCCAACACTCTCCAGTTCTTCTCACCCTCCCCAAACGTGATGTGCAAACTGTCATTCCTCTGAGCTAGCTGAAGCACCCCCCTTCCCCTGAAGTCCTCTGAGGCTGTGCATTCACATAATTTCACTCCTCTCCCTGCTAGGTGCCATGGGCTGGCCATGAAATGCCAGCAAACATGTGATGACCTCAGGCATGCTGGTGGCCAGACCTCACCGTAACGTGCTGGTTTGCCTTCCAGCAGTGCTCTCTGCCCTGGCGTGCCTTGTGCTTGCTTGGTGGAGAGACAGCACAGCCTGGCCTCACTTTTGCAGCATTTTATGCTTTCCCAGAAAATTTCACAGGACTTCTCTGAGCCTTGGTAGACAGAGTAAGTTTGACAGATTGAAGTTAGAAAACAAAGGCCCTTGACATTTTGGTGGTCCTGATCTCCAGTGCTGTCCCTGGGGAGGAGAGGCAGGTTGGCTCTTGTGGTGGTACCATACCAGGGGAGGTGGTGAAAGCAGCATGTCTGTTGGGTGAGTCTCCAAACATGAGCTCTGTGCTTCTCCGCTAGGACTGAGAGCAGCTTTGCTGTGGGTTGAGCTAGCTGGGGAGGGTAGAATAGTGTGTAAATGCTCAGCAAGACATGTGGAGAGGAGGGGCTGTAGGAGAACAGCTGTAAAAGGCTTTGCAAGTGTGGTGGTTTTTGCAGGAGACACGAGGCAAGACAGGGCAGGAGGCTGCTGTGCTGGAGCAGTGGTACTGTGAGGCTGGGAGGGAAACATAGGGAGCGTGACATTTGATGGAGAAGCCTGGGAACAAAGTGGGCTTTCAAAGCAGGCTGTGCTTGCTGTGGCTGAGGGGACAGGCAGGAGGTATTTTCAAGCTGAGGTGCCAAGCTTCGCTGAATCGTCAGAGCAGCAATGTTGCCTCCAAGCCCAGCACTGACAGCTCGAGCACGTGTCACCAAACCGCAGTGGCTAATGCAGCCACAAGATGTAAATGTCACTAATGAATAAATTGCCTTGTGCCTTGGAGAGGCTAATCCGTCACGGCCAGGGATGGGGATCTGACAGGCTCGGCTATTTCGGGCACAGCCTGTAGGGAGGAGGAACTGCTTCATTTCGGAGCCATCCCCTCTGCTGAGGGATGCCGATGCAGGGCTTGGCTCTGCACTGCTCCCCAGCTTCCTAGCTGCATGAACTCAGGCTTCATCCCCTTTCACTGTGATCGAAGGAAGAAGCAGGAGAGGGTCTAGGCTAGCCGCCCCTGAGTCGGCTAGCTGGTGAGGGAGTTTGGAGGGAGGCTGCTGCGGTCAGGGCAGTGGTGGTGTAGGTGCTGATGGGGTAAAGCAGTGGGTCCCCAGCGATCAGGAGAGCTTGTGTCAGTTGTCTGGGATACACGGCTGTGACCTACACAGTGTGTGTTTCCAGCCATAGTGCTTGGTTTGTTCCCCAATTCGGTTTCATAGTTCGACTCTATAAGAGATGACCTGGAAATGCTCTGAGGCTGCCCCAGCCCAAGCCCTCACCCTGTATGGTGATACAGCTCCACTATGCTGTCCCAGGGGCAGAGCACGAGCTCCCTCATTCCTCCACCACTGTTGAACCCCAGCCACCAACACCTCAGCTGGCTGTGCAGAGGGCCAGCAGGTACCCGGCAGGCAGGGACAGAAGCTCAGCATAGACAAATCCAGTCCCGTCGGCACAAAGGGAGGCTGAACACAGCAACCATTTCCATGCATAGCCTCTGCCCATCCCTGTGGCAGCCTGCTCCTCCACACCCAGTCAGTGCTCAAAATCAACCTGCCGTCCTGTTTACGACATATGCCAGCATGACACCTTGCAAATTGATGCCTGGGTTGCTGTGAGCAGAAGTTGCGAGGCTTGGGAAGCTGGCCACTGGCCCCGGCTGCCACACACGCTGTGCTCAGAGCAGAAGCAGGGCTTGCCATCTGCTGTGGGAAGCAGCCAGCTGGGAGCCCCTGCTCCAGCCCAACAGGATGCCCACTGGCATAGTTGAAGTGGAAGCCCTTGTGTCAATCCCCCTCCTTTACTACCCGGCCACCCCTCTGTCTCCCTCTATCACTCTGGTGCAGACCCACAGGTGGAGGGGTGCTCCCAGCATGGCTGGAGTCCCTCTGCTGCCGAGTGCCACCCAGTGCTGCTCACACTGCATCAGCAGATGGCAGCGGGAGGGGACATCAGCTCCCAAGCAAGCTGCTGGAGGTTGTTCCCTCTTTCAGATGGAGGCCCACAGCTGATTCCCCTCCTCAAAGTCCCATGGTACTCTTTGGGGATGGATCTCCTGGAGAGCTGAAAGGTCCATGCTGGTACCATGCTGGCACATGCCTTTCCCAGCACAGACTGACAACCTGCTAGTGACTGTTCTGCAAGGCAGTCCCACACCATGGTAACCAGACCTGAAGGTGACAAGTGACCCACCAGCCCTGGGAGTGTTTGCACTCAGACAACTGGGTCTGTCAGGAGCTTTCATTTTTACCAACGTGTATAGCATTTGATATGGTTTAAACTCTTGCAAACTGGCAGATAATGGACTGTTGGTCATGGGAGGCAAGGCAAAGGGTTCTCCAGGCAGCAGCTACCTGTCCAGGTGTTCCTGCCTTTGGCAGCCCAGGAGTGGGTTTAGAAGGTGCTCAGGTGGTGCTAATAGCCTTGGCTATTTGCAGGAAGAGTAGCTCTAATATCCTGGAAAGCAAGTCAGCAGTTGTTCTGGGGTTGATAGGTTTTCCCAAGCCCTTTTCTTTTCATCCCTGTTCCTCACTGGCTCTGGTGGCCAGTTCCTCCCCATGTGTCTGCTAGCATGTCTGAGGGATCTCATCACTGCCCTACCAGCACGAGCTTTCATTGCACAACTGGCTGACCAGATGCAGCCCTGTACTTGGAGCTACGAACAGGCTTGCCCAGGACCAGGCCACCCCATTAAGCTCCCACCGTCACTGCTGGAGCTCTTCCTTCATCAGCCTGAAGCTGATCTGGTTCTTTTCTGCTGTTTCTGAACATGAGTTCTCATCTCATTCAGGTGTGTCATTCAGTGGAAATATTTTGTAAATGCAAATAAAAATAAATAAATCTGTTCAATACCTCGGTCTTGAGGATGGGAAACAAGTAGTGGGAGATGCCTGGTGGGGAGGTTTCACAGCTCCTGCCACTGGTTAGGTTTTCTTGCAGATGTAGCACCTGGAGCATCCACAAATAGTTGGGAAGGGAGCTACACAGCCCTGCGAGTGCTTGGGGCTGAGCCCTGCTGGCACCCCTGCTGCTGGGGACAGCCTCACACTCCATCCTTTCTGTTCTATACGGGGGTGACACGGTGCAGGCAAAGGTCCTGTGGGCCGGTGGCCAGTGCGTGGTGCCGGCATGGGCATCTGTATCCATCCGGCAGAGCAAGGCAGAAGCAGGTACGTGGCAAACAAATTATTTTGTGAGCACTGGGAAACAGTTTTTACTTTCCAACTCTGTCAATATGATCTAGCTCTGTCTGTCTCTCTCTCTATATGTACAAACAGTATATCACAATGTTGCCTTTTTTGTTGGAAATATCAAAGTACAAAGATTGTAAACCAAATCGGTGTAATAAAAGTTTCAGATGATTCACTGAGGTGGCTGCCAGTGATGGGTCTGTGAGCACTGGTGCTGGGCAGGGCTGGGAGATGCGTGAAGCCCCTGTGTTCCTCAGAGGGTGGGAGGGGATGGAGGTCAGCCCCCTTGCTTAATTCCCAGCTGACCTCTCCTGAGGGGGGCTGTCAAAGGACCAAGGCAATCAGGTACATGCTTTCATGTCCTGTTTTCAGGTGGCCACAGCCCATGGGGCAGAAGGAAGCTGCTCCATTTTCCTCCAAGCCCAAGGAAGCTGCTCCATTTTCAACCCTGTGGGCTGTGTGAGCCAGCAGTCCTGCAGGGACCCCTCTAGCTTGCAGATATGTGAAACACAGATTTTTTTGACAGGTTTGCGCAGAAGAGCACTACTAGTTGAGGTAAGCATCTGTTTGAAAAGAATTTGTCTGTTTGCAGAGCAGGCTAGCACTGATGACAGGCATAGCAACCCAAAGCAGGAAACCATGGTGGAGAGACGGATCATTTATTTATTTATTTTCCCCCCTGCTTTTCACCACCCATCTCTGAAACTCCAGACAAATTTTTCTATAAAAACAAATAAATCCCTGAGCAGAGCAATAGCCAGAAAAATCTGCACAGGAACTAGAAGCAACATTCCCTCTATCCTCTATGCATCTCAAGTCCTCCTCAGCAAAAAGCCTAAAAGAGCTACCTGCCCTGAAGGTTAGGTCTGGACTAGACCATTTAGATGGTGGAGACTTCACCTCAGTTGTTTAACAAGTGCAACAACATCCAGTTCCCTGAACTAGGCTTGCTGCTGGAGCACATAAGAAGCACCATAGGAGGTGGGATTTAGTCTCAGGTGCAGTGGGAGAGAGGGTTCAGGAGACAGATTGCTTCTGTGATGCCACTACTGTCCCAAGAGATCAAATACCTGTCTTGTGTTAAGTCACAAGTTGGATGATGGGAATCTGGGAAAGGCTGTGGTGATGACCACAAGTTGAGTGTTGCTCATAAATACGAGTAAAGACAAGTCTCTGAAGTAAAGTATCTCTGACACTGAACCTGCAAAACTCGTTGTTCTCTGGAGTGTTTTCTTCAGAGGGGGTTGGCAGGGGGATGCTGCAGAGTCCCCAGCCTTGCTACTTCCCGGTTGGCCCACACAATTTGTTGAATAAGGTACTCGATCTCCTGGCCCACCTCTGCCAGACGGAGGTCAAATTCAGTCAAAGCCTTGTTATCTGCCAGCCCGTCAAGCAGCTGCTTCCCACCAACCTGCAAAAGGGTAAGAAGGGGGGGGTTAAAGGAGGAGATCCAAAAGTGAAGTGTATCACTCCACTTCCCTCTTCCCCAAGGCAACTTCTGTACTTCCTTCCTGCCAGTGGTGGGGAGCCCTTGAGATGGTGCTAAAAGTGACAAAGGCTTTCGAAGCCCAAGCCCGAAACGTTGCTCACAGGAGAAGTACACAGGGAAGGATTGTAACCTTATGCAGCACTCAGTGATATGACACATGCTAATGACTCCCTCTGGGGACCGTGTCAGGAGTCTTCAAGCTCAGGCTGGTTAATAGCATGGCTGGCAATGATAACCTGAGAGGAGTCTCTGCTCTTCCCTGTCCCCTGGTCCCCAGCTCACTGCCAGCTGGGGACAAAGGGCAGTGTGATTAGTGCACTGCTCATCATCTCAGCAGTGGTGAGAGCTCCACTGCTAGAAGTATCCTGCCTGGGTGTGATTTCCCAGGCTGGGTTGGCTTTCCAGGGGGTAAACAACTGGAGTCCAGCCTGTATGGGGTGGAAAATATGATGGAGATAGCCTTAGTGAGGCAACTCACTTTGGAACATTTCCTTCCCTTACCTGAAGCACTGTCTTTAGGGATGTGACAATGTGACTTTGTTCCCCACTCCCCCCCAGCTATTCTCTTTCAGGTACCAAATATACCTCCTGTGCCCATCTCCTCCATCCAGGCGGTCCCCTCATCCCAGTACCCTGCCTTTTTGACCTTCTGCTAAGAAGGACAGGGCAAAAAGGACAGGAAAGGAGTCTCTTTTAAATGGGCTCTGGAAGTTGGAATTTGATGCATCTCTAACAAAGACACCCATTTCTCCAAAGGTAATATCACAGGTCCACTTGTTTCCCAGATGCTAATCACAAAGATTATTATTTCCGAAGCAAAAATCCTTCTCTCCTTTCCAACCTTTGCCCCCTTGTATCATTACCCTCAAATGTTTTTCCATGTCTGGGATCATAAACCTCAGAACTCACAAAAGGTTTTCTGCCATCAAATCCTTTTAAAACCATTGTCAAATACATTGACGCCAATATTCCTGCCAGCAGGGACAGCTGGTCTTGCTGTCTCTTTATTGTGACAGTGAGAAAAATTGAGGCAGAGCAGAAAGTTTAAAAGCCAGCATGATTGCATTTGGCTGTCTAGTTTCAGATTTCTAAAGCTCTTTTTAATCAGCAGAAGAGAAGCAGTCTGGTTTGTGAGTGTGTTGCACACTGCAGCTCTTAGGGATGCAGTAAGATGAGCAACCTGGTCTAGCGGGAGGTGTCCCTGCCCAGGGCAGGGGGGTTGGAACTAGGTGTTCTTTAAGGTCCCTTCCAATCCAAACAATTCTAAAATTCTGTGGTTCTATAATTTTAAGATCTGTAGATGCTCCTCTATCTAGAAAAATGTAAGCCTGTGGTTTAGGAGCCTCTCATAAGCACCCAGATGTGACACTTCTGACCTACTGCACCATTCAAAGAGCTGCAAAGTGAGTTTAAGGAGCTCAACAACCAAGCCAATTTTCAGTCTCCTCTAAATGTGACGGACAGAAGAGACTCTGGGAAGGGTGACGCTATCTGTGTGCTGCTGAGTGACAGATGGCACAGAAGATCCAAAGTGCAGAGGATACGCATAAGGCTCTTGTCTCATGCTGCCTATCATTAATAGCTACTCCCATGTATGTGAAGTGGCTTTGATTTTTCCCAGACATACTTCCTCGTTCTCAGTTTCCTAGGGGGAAAATCCTTCTCTGCCCAGAAGCCCGTAGCCTGGAAGCCAGATTCAGATCGGGAGCACCTGTGAACAGAGCTACATGTAATGAGTGAGACAAATGTGTGTGTGCACAGAAGATGTCCTTCTCCTTCCTGTCATCTGCTAGAGTCTCTTCCCTGCTTACAACTGATCGGTATAGCAGCAAGATTGCAATGTGAGAGATGCACTTGTTTCTGCGGCTTCAACTGTGTTGAAGGTCAGGCTCAGCATTTGCTTTGCAAGGCCTCCACACAGTCTCACAAACTGCAAAGAGAAGGAGTTTCTCTTACCAGTCCCAGGTTGTTGCATGAGAAATTGATGCTCATCAGAGTGGCATTCTGAGCCAGGACCTGGGAGAAAAGTATAGCAGTTTGCTCTGACAGGTTGTTACTTCCCAGATGGATGGACTTCAGGGTGGTGTTGGTCAGCAGGGCATGGCCAATCGCCTCCCCACCTTTGTCCTCCACACGGTTGAGGCGCAGATTCAGGGAGATCAGGGTGGAGTTCTTGGCCAGGGCTTGAGCAAGAGCCTGAGCTCCCAGGTGACCAATCTGGTTGTTACACAGATCGAGGATTTCTAATCTGCTGCGGTTGATCAACTTGCCAATAGCTTGTGCCCCCTCGTCCCTGATGAGACTGTGGGAAAGGTTCAGCTCCACCAAGCTGGGGTGATCCAGCAAGTTACGGACCAGCAGCCTGGTCTTGTCATCATCCACGTTGCTGCGCGTCAATTTGAAAACCTGTGGGCATAAAGGACAGGGACACTAAAAAGCCAGTGCTTTGGACTGTGCTCTGTACAAGATCTCCAGTGAGTTAAGCCCATGGCCCACCAGACAGGATTCATCTCCCTTCACTTCAGACACTTTTAACCAGCAGGTTCAAGTTGTTGCTTTTATAGTGGGCAGATACTTCCAGCAAGCGGAAGACACCACTTATGTCTCCTGCCTGTTCCAGGAAGAAATGGTTCATCTGCTGGAAACACCTGTTCCACTCCTCTCACCCTCACTTCTCAGTTAAATTAGGAGTGTTGCTTTCCCTTGGGTTACAGGGAACATGCTTTATGGGAGCAAGTAGTTTTCTTACCAACCCTCTGTCAACCTGTTCTAACAAGAACATATGCAGAACAAGATACCCAGCACTAGGCCAGCAAGTTAACATCTCTGCACTCTGCTGGACTGCAGCTTGAGAGGGGATGAGTCCCCCAGAAAGCAACACTGGCTCCTGGTTTTCTACCCCTGGGAAATTTGAAGATCTAGGGAAGGAAAGCTGGGTTTGGGATATGTTACTTTCAAGTTGTGGCACATCCTCACGGCAACAGCCAGGTTGCAGCAGTCCTGGTAAGTAAAGTTAAAGAGGTTCCACTCGAAGTTCATGCCACAGTCCTTCACACCATAAGTGAGATGAAGCTCCTCAAGGCGAGGGAGAGCAGTAATGAGGACTCCAAGGTCGTAGTGATGCATGGGGACCTCACTGAGCCCAAAATTACTCTCTGTATCACTCTCCTCCTTTTGATCCACCTTCACTGGTGGCAGGAACTGATCAACCTCCAGTTTCTGCACATAGTCTTTGCAGAGTGGGATGAGGTCTAGGACCTGGTTAGGGTCGGTGGAGTTAGGGATGAAACATTTCAGGATGTTTTCCAGGTGACGTTCAAAAAACATCCGTTTCCAGCTCTCTCCATAGTTGGAGATGTCACACACTTGCCATCGCTCAGTGCAGCACCTCTTCCAGTAGTCCTCATCACTTATTAGGTTGGCAGTCACAGTGAGTGGAAGGCCAGTGGAGAGCCTGTCCAGCACCTTCTTTTGGTGCTCAGGCAGAAGACAGTCCAAAATAGGGTTCTCTGGAGGGAAGGAAGAGAAGGAGAGGTTGGTCTGGGCTGTAGGAACCATGGCTGGCACTATGGTTCTGCTCAGATCCCCAGCTGTGTGCCCAAACCCTCCCGTCTGCTGATACTGGCTCTCTTCTCAGTTGCCAGCTGCTGGTGCAGGGAGCTAAGCTGGCAGAAAATGAGTAGGATACATTTCCTACATTTCTGTGTAGGATTTCTAACTTTCACATTAAAACATCAGCATAATTGGGTTTCCTCCCATAATATTTGGGAACTGCATCAGAAACTTAGCTCCCAGCGTAAATTTAGTTCGAATGCAGTTTATATTCAGTGCAGGACTTCTGCTCCCAAGAGAGCTAATTCAGCCTTACAGCCATGGGGGAGCTTGGCTTGTCATTTGCTGAACTTCCTCCCTTTGGTTTCTAAGCACATTAAAGGATGATATTTGAGAATCATTGTCTGTGTGCTATTCATGCAAGTTCTGGTGCCTTTTTATCTTAACTCAGGTGTCTGCCTTACCCCAAATTGATTCTTGTGCCTTCCCACCGAGACACACTCTTAGCCTGTAGGTCCACGTTGTTTAAATAAAAGTTCTCTTTTGCCAGGAGCTTTCTTCCCTCAGTCTCTTTCCCAATGTTTGCCCTAGGTCTCAGCTGGCTTCTTTCTAGTGGAATTTCTTTGTGTTAAGAAACACCAGAAAAAAGCCACGTGTAGTGGACATCATGAATGCTTGGTGACACATACATGGTAGCATTAACAGAAATAATTTATGTCAGTTATTAATTGAAATAAGTACAATTTGGGCAAAAATAATTACATTTAGGAAAGTCACATACAAGAGAACATAAGGGGCATGCAGAATAAAAACAGGGCCTAGAGAACAGTGAAACAGTAAGAATTAGACAAAACCAGATTCCAATTAGAGAAAAATATGCCCCAAGTAGTCAACAGCCCAGCCCTGACACAGGCCTGCAGGACACCTGCTAGACAGATGGAAAGGATGGAAAGCAGCACTCCCCACAGCTTATCTTGGTTGCAGCCTTGAGCACTGGGGAAAACACACTGAGCAATTGGAATCACCGTATTGATATATTAATGAGCCATTAACATACTAAAATTCACACCCACAGGCTAGAGGGACCCCTGCTAACAGCAAGCCCCTTACTCTTTGAGCAGTGAAATTCCTGAGCATTGCCACTTTAAATGGAAGTGAGGGATTAGTTGACAAGTCATGTGTGCCAGTGATGTTAGAGATAAAGTTCTCTCTCACATTTTTGGGTATGAAAGTAGCACTTGCATTTCAGGAAGCTGAGCTTGCTTTGTGGAACACCACCCTGCTCCCTCTTCTGCACAGAACTGGATATTAAAGCAAATATCTCGACTCTGTGTGTGGATTGGCTTCTTGCACACCAGGTAATAGACCTAATAGACCCTGCTTTCAAAACAACATAATCAGTGGAGAGGCCTATCTGTGCATGGGAAAACAGACTTTGAGACACAAAGTGGGGTTACCTTTATATTACTTCTGTCTCTGTGGCATTTCCTTCCTAAAGACACACAGAGTTTTACCACAACCTCTTACTGTTGGAGGACATTCCAGTGTCCTACAGCTGGCCCTGCAATGACCTTCTCTGCAAAGTCCCACAACACAAGCAGAGATGGGACATGCAGGGGCAGAACTGGGCTAGCTTCACTTGGGCTCACTCAGGCAGCACCACGGGGCAAGATGCAGCTGCACAACTCAGGTAATGTCATCAGGGTCCCCAGGATGCTGAGCACACTGCTTTTACATGCACACAATGTAGGTCAAATCCATTTGACATCGGACTGACTGACCAGGCTGATAGGACTGTGAGGGTCTCCCAGCTCAGGCTTCCAATACCATCAGTTCTGAGCCCCAAGCACCCATCAGCTCCAGGTGTAAGGCAGCACTGAGCTCCTCTACACTGTCTTACAGTCCCAATGTGGACA
The DNA here is from genome assembly GCA_020745705.1 of Hemiprocne comata. Classification (NCBI taxonomy): domain Eukaryota; kingdom Metazoa; phylum Chordata; class Aves; order Apodiformes; family Apodidae; genus Hemiprocne; species Hemiprocne comata. Next base: position 43,127,788 of record CM036588.1, read on the forward strand.
CAGCCTTAGACTTACCTTTGGTCTTTGCTGTCACTCCACTGAGTCAGCCAAAAAGATATGTAGGCCCTTTCTTTTCCCCTTCCAGTCAGTTCTCAGGTGAGAAATGGTTTGGGTTTTTTTTAATTTGTTTTGCTATGTTTCATCAGTCCACCTGCTTCAAAAATCACATTCCCTGCCTGAGGATATAACTGTCACATTGCCACCAAAAGCTGTGGAGAAGGCCTGAGTACAGTACATATCCTGAGATGGTAGCTCCTTTGAGCAGGGAGCAATTCTCCATCTCTTTGTACAACACCTGACACATCAGAGCTCCATCCTCTAGAGCTACCATAATGTGTGCATGAATCCAGAGAAGGAAACAGCAACTCCACAGCCCCGGCCACACTTGAGGTAATTGAGTTCAGCAGAGCATGGAGGGAAGAAGAAACAATAGGACAAGGTTAGGGCACAGTCACATCCTGGATAGCAGCCCAGAGGACCACAGCCACCCCTGGAGTGTACAAGTACATACTTAGCAACTAAACAGTTTGTTTAACTAGCTGCCTGAGGGGATATTGTTCCCTTCAGCAGGGTTGAGTACCACACTCTGCCTTTCATATGCCTCTGCCTGCCTTGTTGAGCCTCTGCTCCCTGTGTCTGGTGCCCTCTCTCCATGCGTACCAGGGAAGACACACTCCTGCTTACTTTCGAAATTGTGGACAATGTGCTGGAGGCAGAGTTCGGTGAGGTGGGGGACAGTGGCAAGGGACCACTCGGGATCCTCGATGATCCAGTGCATACAGTACGAGTCAGCAGTGAGGCTGGACTGGGATGGATACAGCCAGGGAACGGCTGCGCTCCTGTCACCAGCCACTGGCTGCTGCATCCTGCTCAAGACCCACTTCTCCTTCAGGACAAGCAAGATGAAAACTGCTTGAGAGCAGGAGTCACCACCATGTTTTCCAGCTGGGATGCCTGTAAAAGAAAAAGGTAACTTTAGAAAGAGGCTGGCGATAAGAATGCTCCTCTGTAATGCACTCAGTCCCTGCCCTTTGCCTCCCTCTCTGCTTGGACTGGAAGCACTGCAACAAAGCAACTATTATTCAGCCTTATCTTTATACACTGTCTGGTACAAAGAGGTCTCTAGGTGCCAAGTGTAATAAGCAGATAATAACGTGGTATTAATTCAGAGTGCTGCTGAAGAGGATGAAAAGGATTTGATTTTTTACTGGTTTTTCCAATAAAAGAAATAGGTGAAGCTACCAGGAGTTGGGTTTAAAGCAAAGGAAAATGATGGTTCTTCACACCATCTGCAGTTGAGCTGGAGAATTCCTTGCTACAGAAATGTTGTAGATGCTGAGAGTCTGTGCACATTCCAGGACAAGTGCATGGAAGAGAAACCCCTTGGGAATGATTCACTGCACAGGAACTACATCTGGCTCAGGGTGAGTGGAACACAGCCTCTGAGTCGGGGGGGGGGGGGGGGGGGGGGGGGTAGAGTGCTGAAGGAAAAAACCACACATACTTGCATTGGTTTTCTACTCTTCTCCAAGCATCTGCTTCTAGCCACTGGCAGGAATGGGATACTGGGCAAGACCATGTCTGGTTTGATCTAGTATGCCTGTTCTTGTGATTCTTTATAGGTAGACGTTTGTTTTACAGATAAGTACACTGTAAGTATATTTGTGTTTTTTTTCTGGCTTTTCCCAATTACTCTCCAGCTGAACTCCTTCCAAGCATCCATTAGCTGACAAGCTGGGTCAGATGGTTAGACCTGTTCAGACTACACTGAGCCTAAGCAGATAGGAGCTAAAAGAACCAGCCTAGAGCAGTAGGCAGGATGCCCAGTTCTATTAGCTCTGTGGAGCTTTCGCAGACCAAAGTTTCCCATTTGCCATTTCCTACACCAACCTCAGGACCAGCACTCTCATCTGTCAGGATCCCATGTGTACAGCTATAGCCTGGAAGTCCTAATGGTTCCCTTTCCAGCCCTACCAGTCTGAAAGAGGCAGAGAAGACACTAGGAAGGAGTCTTCCTCTTGAGTTCTGGGTTCAACAGGAGTGCCCAGGCTTGGGAGCAACCCCCAGGGCACATAGACGCATGCTGATCCTTACTGGGGCTAACTGGATAACAGGGCTGCAGCACAGACAGATGAATGGATGGCAATGTCAAAGGTGAGGACAGCTTCCTGCAAGACCAAGAGGATGCCTCAGGCCAAAGGTGGCCTTGCACCCCAGTAGAATCAAAAGGATCCTGTGATAACATCCTGCACAGAAGCCAACTGCCGTGTACTATCTTGTGCCACAGCATCCCTCAGATGAACAGTGCTTTGATCTCAAACAGCTCCTCTTTTTGTGAAGGGCAAGAGCCAGACAGTGCTACCCAGATGGAAAGTCTTAATTGCTGCCCCTGCACCAGGCTGCTCCCTTCTCCTCTGCCCTCCCTGTTTGTGCTACCTCAGCCAGCACAGGCCCCTCTGTCCCTGAAAGGTCTGTGGCTTGCTTTGCTAGTGTTCCTCTCTCTGCTCCTTCCCCCTCCAAAAGACATCTGAAGAAGGGCCTGCAAAGGAGCTGGCAGAGGGGGGGAGAGAGGAAATCTGTGAAAGAACTAGAAAAGAGGAGAAAAATGATTCATGCTGTACTGCAGCAAATGTGTCAGCAAAGGCTTCTTCAAAAGCACTTGAAGCAGGTCTGGGGAGAGAGGAACTGTTTCAGAATGACAGTCAGGAAAGAGTGGAGATGGCAGCGGCAGGGCACCTCCAGCTCAAAGCAGGAGGATGAAGGGTGCCAAGGGCAGGGAAGCTGAACTTCCCGGGAGGCACTGGTGTATCGATGACAAAGGCGAAAGTTATAGAAAAAGTGAGCCTGGTCTGGAGAAGGGTGAGTGTGGAAGAAGAAATGGGTGATGTGCAGATATAAGGACTGAAAGGCCTCTCTCTGCAAAGCTCCCTGCCCCCAAGGGAAGATGCCTTGGTGGTGGGCCACCATTGAGGGGGAAGAGATTCTGCGCAGCACACTGACCCAGCTGACCGACTTTAGCAGAAGGGCAAAGCACAGCCGAATAGCAGTGAGGTGGCATTAGTAGAACAGAAGTGACTGGGAAAAATATTTTCTCCTTGCTCAGTCCTTCGTCCTATTCAAAAAGCATCTGTGTCACTTTGTCCCCCAGGCCAGCCACAGCTAATTGGAGTTACTGATGGCTTTCCTGACCTTTTGGAAGCAATTGTTAAAGGCCAGTTGTTGGGGAAAGCCAGTGAAGCTTCAGTGGCCTAGGATTATTTAATGGCTGCTTTTCAGATCAATTTTTAGAGGGCATGTCCGCCATGGCACATGCAAGACTGCCAAAGGGGCTCCTGGAGACCAAGCGTGAGACACAGCTGCCCTCTGGCAGAGCTGAAACCCAGCTCTAGAAAACTGCAGCCACTCCATACCTTGGATGAAGCTCACTGAGCAAAGCTCAGCTGCAGCAGGAGGTCAGCCGGTGTTTGCTACCCAGCTGTGGACCAGACCCAATGTAGGATGGTCCCAAAAGAGAAGCAGTTAGCTAGGAGTGTCCTGGCTGCTAAAGAGTTTTCCCCCGACCTGAGCTCCACACCTAGACAGCTCCTCTGACTCCGCCACCCTGCTCAGCATTCAGTGTGAATCTATCATGAGCAAGGCATCTGAATCAACCCCTCGCCTGCGATTCCACGGGAAGTTGAGTTTGACACTGAGTCACCACTCATGCTGCATCCATTCCCACCGCCCCCAGCACAGGGAGCACAACCCACTGCTCATCTCTGTGGGCCAAAGGGGGCAGTCCCTCAGGGGAAAGACCTCTTTTATCCCTGTATCCTTTCTGCCTTGGCTGAAGGAGTCTCACCCAGACAGGACTAACATGCCAAGCCAGTTCCATATCTGAGTTTGCTGAGCATGGATTTAAGCACTGGAGAAGTGTTGTGATTCACTATCAATAAGCCAAGTCAATAGCGTCAACACACGTGCCTTCTCACCCACTCTACATGTCACCTATGCTAGAAAAGCTTTATTAAATAATATACAGTGAGTGGGGTCATGTAGTAAATTCCCAGTTTATGTAATTTAACACCCAGATTAGGTTGAAAGGTAAATGACACCAAAATTTCTAAACAAAAGAAATCACACTTCCCCTCTCAGGAAGAAGCTGATCTTTCAGAAAATGCCAATTTATGCTATTACCTAGCATGCCAAACAAACCTTCAGCTGTACCTGTTTTGATCTGGAAATAGGACATATGCTCCAACATAAAAGTTCTGTGCTCTTTTGATTCACACCAAAGCCCAGAGAGCCCAAATAAAGGAGAGTTACATGGAAATGGGTGACCTTTGGCTGACATCTCCTACCAGCAGCACAGTGATCCAAGAAACAGAGTGCCTATACACACTGTGTTTACCAGTAAGTTTGTAAATGCAGGATAAATTCTTCCTTGGGATGCTTATGCCCCAGTTGACATGAAATTTGCTCTGAAACTCACTCTACCCAGAAACTGAGGCAGTTCTCACATCACTGCAGCAGCACCCTGACTCTACTGGCTGAACTGCAAGTGTCCTGGCCTCCATGCTGTTACTCCTACTCTGGGCAGGCTAGCAGGGATGTTGGCAAGTGATCCCCAGTGCTGGCTAACACCACTGACCCCACGACCACCTGCAAGGACTTGCCACGTTCCCTTGCATTTTGAGAGGCTGATGCGAAGTGTGCATCAGGGCAGTGTACTGCAGGCTCATCAAGGGGCTGAGGCTTTGCAATGGGCCTTAAGTAAGTTTAAAAAAACCATAAAATATGCCAAATGAGGGATCTATTTCGCTTCAGATATAATGGAATTCCTCTGTAATGGGAGATCGGGTGGAACGAGGCCAGCCAGCCGTGTGGGAATATGGTTAATGTCGTCACTGCAATCTAGCCGGTGCGAAGGTCCTGGATATCTGTCAGCACCTCACAGCCTTGCCCAGGTGAGGGTCGCTGCCCAAATGAGGTGTCAGAAACACGAAAGCAGTTTAGGACCTGAGCATTACCCACTGCAGCCCTGGCCATGCCGCATACAGTCGTGTCAGCTCCTGCAGACTCCGGGCGGAACCTCTTGGCCCCGGGAGGGAAGGAAAAACATCTGGCTGCTGCTAAACGCCCCGACGCTCCCCCCCCGCCCCACGGCAAGCCCACCAGCCCAGCTCCCTGAACTGCCGGTGGCGCGGCCCTACGCTCCCTCCTTTCCGGAGTCCCTGAGAGAGAAGACGACTTACTAGCCCGGCCGCTTGATTAAGACCTGCAAATTACCGGAGCGGAGGAGGCCCACCGGGAGGGGGATGCGGCAGTCCCCGGCAATGCCGCAGGTGCAGACCGGGCGTGGAACAGGCGGGGTCGCCCTTCGGGCTTGGGGTTTCGTCTGCCGGCTCTGCCCACGGCCGCGGGGCACGGGGGTAGGCACCGCCCGGTCGCCTCCCCACGGCCCGGCCGGCTCTCATCTGCCGCTGCCGCCAGTCGCTAGGGACGCGGCCGTTGGCGGGGCGGGGGCTGCTGCGGCTGCCACAACGGGGTGTGGGGAGCCCCTCCCGATTCGGGCCGGGGGGGGAGAGCAGGCGTGGCGAGAAACTGCAGGAAGGCAGGGAGAGAGGGGTGGGATGTGGGAGCGAGCTCCCACTGTCAGCCCGTCCTGTCGAAGAGAGCTGAAGGCCAGTGGCGGAGGCCCGCGAGGCTGGGCCTTGGTGGAAGCCATCTTTTCCAGCATGGAAGAGGTGTGTGGGCTCACCGTGGGGCCCTTCATACTCCGCACTGGCCCAGGGAGCTGCTCCAGGGGTGCTGGGGGGGACTTTTGTCCTGTACAATCCTGCAGTGGCAGCTGCTGTGGCATCTTGGCAGCATGGAAAAAAGAGGGCAAGCAGCCCTCTATGAACCAGTACTGAAATGGTGAATGCTTTGCTGTGCTCAGGATGCCTGTTTTGTTGCACATATGCATTTTAAGGCTCATCAGCATTCGCAACAGCATCCTTGCTGAAGGTTTTGCTGTCAGTGCCTGAAACTGGTTTGCTTCAACGCCTTACACTTCGGGGCTGTTACCCCAAATGACAGATCGCAGACAGGTCTGAGGGGGAGGAGAGCAAATGTGGGAACTCTGCTGACAGCAAGATCTCGGTCCATCTGCTGTGTGTGTTCCCGTCTCTGTCCTCCTCAGTCCACTCTTTTTCCATTCTGCTAGTGAGCACTCTCTTGTAGAGAAAGACCTGAATCCCAGGCAAGGCAGTGACTGCATGCATAATGCTGTGGGATATTGGGAGTAAACAAAAGGATGAAAATGTGCGTCTCCCCTTTCCTATTTCTCAAACCTAAGCATTTCCGTATTTGCCAGTAGATTTTCAGACTGAAATGTGACTTTCTTGTTCTCCTTCAAAATGCTGATGCTCTCAGTAGTGGGTACATGATGAGCGTGCCCTGTGGGAGTATACAGAATACTGGTGCCAGCTCTCATGATAGTCCTGCAAGTCCCATGATAACTGGCATTTTGAGGAAGCTGTGTTGACTTTCATTTAAAATAGACCTCCTGGTTGTGAAGGAGATACTACTAATGTGATCCAAGATTATAAACAAGGCTCAGCAACAAAACCATAAATACAAAGATGCATAGATTAATAATTTTTAAAAAAAGGATCCAGATTTTTGAGGCCTTCTTTGTGAGTTTCAAAGATGGGAAGTTAGATTTTGGCAGCAATATACTTCTTTTCTAGGTTTGGCCTCATTCTGTCACTCAGCTCTCCAGAAGACAGTGACACCACCTGTGAGTCAAGCTGGTGTTTAACACAGTGGGGGTGTCAGAGGCCTTGCAAAGCCCTTCACAAACACTGGCCCCACAGTGACCGTGTTCTTCCTGGCAGCACATCATCAGTGCTTTTGAGATCTTGAAAAGCAGGAATGAAGGCAATATAAAACTAGAAATATTTTCTCTTGCACTGACTTCCATGCACGTATTCAGTTTGACTCCTGAGTAGTAAAGAAGATAGCCAAACTGCATCCACAGAAATAGCCCCCCTGAGTTGCCTCCACAATTGTGCTCAATTTCTAAGCTGAGCCTTAAAAGCCAGCAATGGGGAAGTCTTTAGCCTACCCCATTGCTAATATGATCCAAATGTCATGTTTTGAAGACTTCACGGTCCAATGTAATCCAGCTCTGTCTGCCCAAACTCACCAGATCCCGGAGACAGCACTGCCCAAGTATTGCAGTCAAGTTGTAGAACTGGATGCAATCAGGTGTTGAATCATATGCTGAAATCAAGTAGTGGTACCTGAAAAATGGTTGTGTTAACTCTTTATCTACCTTAGCATTTATTTCCATTTGTGCAGAAATTATGTTTCCAGTGGGGTGTGCATTGGCAGTTACTCCTCAAATACCATGGAATAGCTGACTGTGTGAAGGGTAAAACACCCATATTCATTCCCATTCCCCCTGTTCACTTCTGAGGGAGGGGATTGGGAAAGACACTGCTCCCTGGCCTTCGTGACCAGACCATCATCCTACCAGCAAATCCCAGCTGCCCACTGTATCCCTCCAGCTTCCAGGTCTCAGATTTCCCTCAGACAGCGCCTATGGTGCTGTTGTGCATTATCAGCTCAGCTGTCTTTGCCTGGAGTTTGAGGACAGTGTAACAGTAGTCGAATGTCATTATCACAACAAATAAATAGGGGAGGAGCCAGATCCTGCAGTGCCGTGTGTGTGGGGGACGTATCCTACAGGGCATCTTCTGCTGCTGATGCAAAGATTCGTGTCCTGTTCTGGAGACAGGGCTATAGCTGTAGAGTGACAACCTTTTTCAGTGTCCCAGGCATAATGGACCAGGAACATGTTACCCTACTTGGCTTCTCCCACTCTGATTTTTTTGTCTCTTTGAGGGCGTTTGTAAGGACTTGGTGGGAGATATGCCACACGGGGATGAAGACAGCACCATGTCAGCCTTGGAAGGAGAGAGAAGAGAAAATTCTTGCTTTATCTGCCCAAATCTTAAAGCTCTCAACTAGGTGTGATTTCTAGAGCTGTGGCATGAGAAGGTCAGGCTTTGTCAGAGAGCTCCAAACCTCTGCTCCGTTCCCAAATTGTCTTTTATCACACCACATGCTGTGCTTGCTGAAAATCATCCAGGGAGAGAGAATGGTGGCCTGTATGCAGCCTGAGTGCTGCAGGGACCTGCAGAAGTTAAAAACTAAGTTGCACATCCATGGCTGGCTTCAGGAGCTCCCTCTTTTGACCCAAACCTCGTCTTAAATTTCCCTTCTCTGTTGCTGTCCTCGTTTCTTTCAGCAACATGCTGCAGCAAGAAGCAGAGCCTTTGCTCCTCTCAGGGAAGACACTGGATGCGGCCTCTCTCAGTCTAGGCATCTTCCCCTTCAAAGTGAGCAATGGAGAGAAGGGGACCCCAGGGGACCCAAGGGGACCCTTGCCCCAGCAGCACTGAGCTCAAGGATTGCTGACAGCCCGGCAATGAAGCCCGGTGTCACTGGATCAGGGACTATTGCCAGGCATTGCCTAGTGACAGAGCAGGAGAGGACAGCGCCCAGGCACAGAAAGGTGCTTTTCTCTCCTGCAGCCTGCTTTGCCCAACCTCTAAGACACCCCACAGCCAAGCAGCTCTAATCTGTTTCTTGGTTTTTCCCTGAGAGGGTGGCACCAGCATCACCGGTCTCCTTGTGGACTGCACAAGTGCAGCTGGTGACATTTTTGCCCACAGTAAGTGACAGATTGTTTGCAGTGGCAGCTGGAGGTAGCAGGAGTGGAGGGGAGAAACCCCCCCCCTCTGTGCACATGTCCTCCCCATCAGCTCTGCTAGTGCATCTCCTGCACCTCTTTGTTCTCACATCATGCTATGATGGCCAGAAGTCACCGGTTCAGGACATCATTTTATTCAAGTCCTGTATGCCTGTATGCTTCCCTAGTTGATGCCTTCAGTGAGGCAACACCCCTCTGCCTGATGTGTTTCATCTTGTCAAGGGGAAGATCTGTGGGCACAGCTGAAGGTCAGGTTTGAGAGGAGGCAGTTGGTGTTTGATGTCTGCCTGACACCAAATGAATTCATTGGGGCAGGAGCCAGCAAGGTTTGTCCTTCCTTGGCACCGGGCGAGTCCTCTTGCATGTATGGCTTCTACCCTTTCACTGGGACAGTCAGAGGAGCACAGAAAGTTGCCAGTACTGGTGGGCACTTGGGAAATTGAGGACACTGAGGAGCAGGAACTGGCTCTAAAGCCCTGTCTCCAGGCCCTCCTCCGGCTGGCTCCTTGCAGCTTCTTCTGGAAAACACTGCTTAAAGGCAGCCGGCATCTCCGGGAGTCCAGGGGGAAGCAGTGAAAGAACAGCATCTTGGAAGGAGGAAAAAGCCCCCTGCACAGCCAGGGCTGAAGGACAGGGGAGCAGGATGCTGTCCATGCTGCTGCTCTTCCCAAAGCTTTCTGGTCTCCCTGGGTCCCAGCAGGAACCTTGCATCTGCTGACAACTATTAATAGACAGGCAGAACGTGGGTTTTGCCTCTTACCGCTTCCTGGTATGAATGGTAATTACCCTTAATTAGACTGGATTTGGTTCCACCTCCTACCTTCCAGCCCTCTTGCCTGCGCTGGCAGGGAGAGACGGACCCATCTGCTGCCTGCACCAGCTCTGTGGGGAGCAGGGCTCACCAGTGAGAGCAGAGGCTTGTCCCCCCAGCCATCCCACAGGCTTTGCCTATGGATGCTGAACACAGGAGAGGAGGCAGAGCCTGCCTGCTGGTGGTCTGCAGCAGCTCCTCTCATCCTGGCCTTTCCAATGGTACACAGGAGCCCTGCAGGGGTAAGCAAAATGACCACCAAAGCCTGAGGGTGGAGACGGGCTGGACACTCCCTCTTTTAGATTCATTAAAGAAACAAGACAGGGCAAGAAATAATCAGGGAATCTGACTTGTAGTTGTGATTGACATCCCCACCACCATGTATTGCACCAAGGTCTGTGAAAAAGGGCATCCTTCCTCTGCTGCTGGTGCAAGCCAGCCCAGAATATGCCTGGACGTGTCTCCCATCTCCCACAGCACACCACCCAACTGCTGTGGGATTTGTCAGGATACACCCTGCCCAAGAGGGTGTATATATCTTACAACACTCTACCTCTGGCCTGAACACTGAAGAAAGAAGTTTTCTTTCATCCAGAATGTTTTAGTGCCGATGCAAAAATAGTGCAGGAGGTTTTCTTCATCCACTGAGGCTGTGCCTCCCAGGAATCACATTCCCAAGAAGATGGAGGCAAAAGTGGATGGCTGTTAAATCTTCCCTGTGCATCCCAGACTCTGGGGCAGGACACCCTTCGCCCCAAGATTCTTGGTAATGCTGCACTTTACTAACCCCACCTCTGCTGTCCTGCCCATCTGAACAGCCACGTTGTCTCAACAGATACTTGCTGCTCCCCCTAAACTTGAATTTATCCCTGCTAGATTCAGCTCAGCAGCACTTTTCATCACAGGAACCCCTTTTCTTCAGTGATCCTAGCTGCTGGTAGCAGGGCAAGAGGGCAGGGCGGGCACACTGCCTCATCCTGCCAAGCTGAAGATCCCCAGGTAAGACAGTTTATTTGCCTCTTCTTAGTTTTAATTTTTTTTTTTTCCAGAGCATATGTTTTCTTGACTGAACCATGAAAACCTTCCTGCTGGCAGGATCTGTGCCCAGGAACCTATTGGCTCCTGTTGGCAAATGCTTTTCTACTTGATTCAGAAACCCTCTCTCCTTCCCTCTTTCCAAGATTCCTCCAATGTCAGGCCAGAAGACTCGGGTCCCTCTGCTGACTCCCACTCAGCCCCTTGAGCTGCATCCAAATGCCAGATGGCACACGAGGCTTGGGCAGGAGCTGTGCCAGGCTCCCCTCCCTTTCTCTCCACCCTTCCATCTACAGAAAAGAGATGGAAAAACAGCACTGCCAGATTGCAGGCTGCCGTGTTTGCTCCAACTTCCCTGGTCCTCAGCCCCAGTCGTGGTGGGATTGCTGTGGGAGGTGCTGGCAGAACCCCAGACTAAGGGGTGCCAGGGAAGAGAGGACCTGCTCTGAAGCTCTCCCCTGTGCCCAGCTCCCAGGCTGTGCTATAATTAACAGCAATGCCTAGGACGTGACCACAGCCGCTTTGTGTTCCCTCACCCCTGCTTCCTTCCGTGTTGGAAAATTTCCTGTTCGGCCAGGATTGCTCATCACCACTGAGTAACTGTCTGCAAAGGTAGTTACACGTCTGAAGGTTTAGCAAGCTTTTTTTTCGTGCAGGACGAGCCCCCAGCCCCCCTTATTGAAAGGAGGAGGAGGAGGAGGGGAAAAGCAGAGCAACTGTCCTGCCAGCAAGTGTGTCTCAGCTGTGGGCAGCAGCAACCTCCTAATTGTGAGCCCTGCTGAGAGCATGTGAGGCTGTGTTTGGGCAGCAAAGGGGACTCAGGGAGGATTTGCTCAGGTATTCCCAGCATTTCTGCTTCAGATGGCTGTGTTAGTGAATGCCTGCTGCTTTTGGCTCAGAGCTGGGTGGCTCCTTGAGCAATCTCTCCTTTCCTGTAGGGACTCTGACACTTTCTGCTGGCTCTTCTTGATACTCAGTGATGGGCACATCCACTAGCACTGCCTGAGCTCTAGGGTCTCCACATCACTACTGTGTCACAGCAATCCCCATGGCTGCTGTCCCTGGAGCATGTATCCTCTCACTGCCAGGAGAGGAGGGGAGAGAAAAAGGAAAAAGCAAAAAAGAAAATAAGAAAAAGAAAAAAAGGAAAAGAAAAGAAAAAGGAAAAAAAAAGAAAAAGAAAAAAAAGGAAAAGAGGAGGCTGCATTTTCACTTGCATGAGGGAAAGCATCTAGTTAGTTACTTCTATTCCTGTCTGGGCTTATTGCAGCCTTCACAACATTCAGAGCAGGTGTGAAGATTTTTTTCCCTTCCCAGGCTAGGAATGAGAGTTAGTGGGAGGCTATTTTCCACAACTCTCATGGTGATACTTGGTTGGTTTTGCTTGGTCTCTTTTCTCCCCCCAGGGTGGTCCATGCTTTGCATTTTATCTTGTGACTCTGTGTCATCCCCTTCCCTGCTCCAATTTCCACCTCTCCCTGTTGTGCTGTGGTTTGATAAACCCAGGATGCCTGCGACAGGGGTTAGTACTCTGTAGGGACATGGAGGGGGCTCTGGTCCTACAGCACAGGTGGTGCACAGGGAGATTTTTAAAAGCCCAGGGCAGACAGTGCAGCATCTTTCCCTCATGTGGCCACCAGAAAGCAGCTCAGAGGTCCAGGGCTTTGTTATATTTTAAATGGACGCATTGTCCCTGCTTGCCTTATTTACCTTCAAGGCCAGGTTGGCTGTGATACCCCTTACAGAGGGACATGTGACACCCCTTATAAGGGGGCACTGCTTCCCTTGAAGGCTGGTGACACTCAGAGCCTGACCCACAGAAGAGAGAGACGAGTGATGAGCTCTTCCATCTCCCCTAGGCTGCATTGTCTGAGGGGGTGGGGGTACCTGGGAACAAGATGCCTCTTCCATCTTTTAAACCCTTGGTGTCCTCTGCCAGAAGCTCTGTACATCCTGTGTCAGCAGTTGCAGCGTCTGCTGTGGGGCAACTTAGGGGGGGCAGAAGGGGAATCCCATCCAGCTGGTCACAGCAAGAACAACGTTGGGGCAGTCACCATGATGGGAGTCCGATGCTGATGGGATAGGACAGTCTGGTAGCTTGTGCGCCAAGGGCTGCTGAGTTGACACTGTCCTTTGGTGCCCTCTTCCTACCCCAGCAAAGCCCGGCCCTGGCAGGGCTGGGGATCTGCCAGCAGCCATCACCATCCCTTCAGAGCCATGGTCCATGACAGATCCACTTTCCAATGCTGCTGTATCTGCATCCCAGGTGCTTCCCAGCCCCACAGTGGGGTGTGTGGGCCATGGAGAGCCCTGGCCACCTTCATGTTCCCTTTCAGGGCTTGGCCAGCAGAGCAGGGGACCCTGAGGTGTCGTGCTGCATGCTGGGGGGGAGCTGGTTGCATGCTGCCTAATGCCCATGGCTGCAGCTATCTTCCACTGCTTGTCTGCCTGCCTTGACCATGCCTGGCAGCATTGGAGGCCAGCTCAGGGAGAGCCACTGGGCTTCCCTCATGCACCCTGTCTGCATCGGGATTGTGCTGGCAAAGGGACCTACCTGGGCTCGGCCCTGGCACGCTGCAGACTCTGCTTTCAGCTGCTGAGCTGGGCTGCCTGGAAACCACATGCTTGAGGGTTTGTTCAAGGGCCAAAGCTTGCCTGATGCCTGCAGGGTGCCTTTGAACCCAGGAGGAGCAACCTGGAGTGCTCCCAAGGACTTCTGAAGTGTCAGTGATGTGCCAAGCCTGTCTGCTGTCTCTGTGCCTGGCCTGTTCCCATGTTACGTGCTGGGGTGCTTTCTCTAGGCCAGAGTACAGCCTTCCATCCCTGATTTCTACATCAAGCTGTACTCCTCTACTGTAAGGCTCCAGCTCCACCTGTTAGGGCCAACTGATCCAGCTTTTTGGCTGCACTGCTTGGTGGGTCTCTCCTTCTTCCATCTCTGCAGCTGGGCGCCTAGGACTGGATGTCCAGAGTGAAGCTGCTCCCCTGGGGCTGGGGGCTCCAACCACACAGACCTTGCTTCTGGTTTTACCCGCAAGGAGCCACCAGCATGGGAGCTCCTTGGCCCTTGCATGTGGACAAGTGGATCTCTTCTCTGAGAGCCTGACTCTGGCAAGGAGTGAGGGTGCCCATAACGGGGACACCCCAGACATCCCACCCCATGCTGCTGCTGTGGGGCTGAGAGAGCCAACAGCTCTCAGGTCTCTCTTGGGGCCATCAGCCTGCTGCAAGGAGCTCTTCTGACTCTCTGGACCTCCAGTTTGTTTCAGGTGGGTGATTCCTGTGTTTGTAACAAGGCAGGGGAAGAAAATTAAAAGCTCAAGTGAGCAATGCAGCCAGGCTGAACCAGGAAACGTCAGAGATGTCTCTGTCAACATGGCAGCCCAAGCCAAGCAGGCAGGCAAGCAGCTTCTTAATTATTGATGCTGCTTATAAATAAATGCTGGGACAGGGAGGAGAAGGTTACAGTGGAGCAGAGGAGCTGCTTCTGGCTGGGGGAGGGAACCCGAGAGCTCCCTTGTTTTAAAGGTCATGTAGTTTTCCCATCTCTTTCCCCTTTCTTCATAAAACTCTGTGATATTTGAGTTGATGGATTATCTTTCTTGTGCAGCTTCTTCTTGCACCTGTCTAACTGGGCCAGTAAGGAAGAGGAGGAGAAAGAGGGAGGAAAGTCACCCGCAAGTGAGGACAGCCAGCGAAGGAAGGGGGAGGGAGGGAACGTTGTCTGAAATGTGGGACAAACAGGCAAACGAGGAGACAACAAAATTAGTAGAGCAGCAAATCCCAACCCGAGTGTAAATAATTCTTCACCATGTGAAAAGAAGGTCTATGTAAACTCAGATTTATCTTCCCATTGCTGGAGCTCAAGCCCAGGCAACCTCAGATGCAAAGCAAGAGGGAAGTGTGTGAAATGAGGCTGAGCAAGGACTAGAAGAAGTTGCAGAGATCTTGGTCGAGGACTGGAATAGTAACCCAGTGTCTACATAGCCTCAGGGACTTTTGCAGCAGGCTTGAGCTGGAACATCCTAGAAAGACCAGACTCTCTGATGGCAATAGCTCTGGGATAGGGATCCCAGAGCCATCTAAAAATGCAGAAAGGGTTTTGGACTAGAATTACAGTAGGACTTTAAGGTTGACAGCCCCCCCCAGGAGTCTTCAATGATTGTGGGTAGTAGGACTCGACAACTTACTCTGAAGCCCCCCAGCTTGCAAAAACTATACAGAGGCATTGGGTGTGGTATAGGCCTTGGCGAGATTAATCTCCTTACAGTCTCTGCCACGGCAGAACCTGCAGGACAGGGAAATGCCAGCTGCAATCCAAGCTGAGGAGCTGACTGCAAGGTGCCAGTGCTGTCGCTCAGTGAACCAGCAGGCTGTGAAGGGCAGGTGGCAAAGGTGAACTGCTGGGATTCCCTGAGAAATACCTCTCCAGCCTCTGCAGGCTCTCTGCATGCTGCTGTGGATGGGGCTTTGCTGTGATCTAAGTCCAGCTCTTTCCCCAGCAATGCTCCCCAGGAGTTGGGGGCTCAGAAACTCCCTGCCCCTCATTGCCAGGCCCAGGGGCTGCTCCTGCCCTGCCTGCATGCCCTACATGCAGCCTGTCCCTCAGTGGAATGCCTCTAGTGCAGAGACATTCCCTCCTTTCCCAGGCAGCTGGGATGCAGAAGATGAGTGGCAGCACCAGTGCAAGGTGGCCCTGAGCTGCTCCCAGGATGAGACAACCTGTCTTGCCTGAGTGTCTCTCAGGCTGGAGAAAAGGAGGCTGAAGGGAGACTTTATCTCTCGCTACAACTACCTGAAAGGAGGTAGGGGTAGGTGAGGTGGGGATCAGCCTCTTCTTCCAAGTAACAAGCAACTGGACAAGAGGAAATGGCCTCAAGTTGTGTCAGGGGAGGTTTAGATTAGATGTTAGAAAAAACTTCTTCACTGAAAGGATAATCAAACACTGGAACAGGCTGCCCAGAGAGGTCGTTGAATCACCATCCTTGGAGGTGTTTAAAAGACATGTTAATGTGATGCTTAGGAATATGGTTTAGCACTGGACTTGGTAGAGTTAGGTTAATGTTTGGACTCAATGATCCTGAAGGCCTTTTCCAACCAGACAATTATGTGATTCTGTGTGATTCTGAGTGTTCTGGCTTCACCATCGCAGCTGTGTGTGCTTCACAGCAGCAGCCCATGTGTGGGTGCTGCTTGGTGTGGGCACAGGGATGGTGTGATGGTGAGATCCTACAAGAGTAACCCAGAAACTCACATGTCCACGTATTTACAGGTTTCTGGGTTACACTCGTAGGCTCTCACCATCACACTGCACATACACAGACACGTGGATTTCTGGGTTACATGTGTGCATGTGTGACATGAGTAGCTCAGTGCATACTATGACTATGCACATAGAATCATAGAACGATTTGGGTTGGAAGGAACATCTTCAACTACATCTGGTTGCTCAGAGCCCCGTCCAACCTGACCTTGAATGTTTCCAGGGATGGGGCCTCTACCACCTCTCTAGGCAGCATGTTCCAGTGTTTCCAGGTGACATGAAGGAAATGACACCTGAAATCATGTGAAGGGAGATCTGTGTAAGTGCAGGTGTGAATCCTTATAGCAAGTGCGTGTGGATGTCACCATGCATGCAGGGGATCTGCTGCTTCAACCTGCTGGTAAGCTGGTCCCCAGGGGTGTGCTTCAGGCTGGGGATGGGGGGGGCTCAGTGTCACACTCAGCTGCAAGCTGGGAGAGTGCTTACTGCTGCTACTCGCAGGGCAAGGAGGGTTAGTTGTGGCCAGTGGGTGCTGGTCCTCGTGGCCCACAGGCCACCTCTTGCAAGCACCAGTGGCAGGGGTGAGGTGTCCCAGCAGGAGCGAAGCAGTGCTCCTGTTCCCTGCACCACTCCTGGAGCTGCTCTCCCTCACTGCAGAGCTTGGCTGGGACATGCTGCGTTATGTTAAGCATCTCTGGGAGATGCTCAGCTCCAGCCGCAGGGGACCAAACCCTATGGCTTTTGAGCCTGTGGCTCAGCATGCATTTGGCATCCTCTGTGTAGATCAGCTCTGCTGCCACTGCTGTGATCCCAGCACCTTCCTGAAGGGAGTCCCATGGGACCCAGGGTCCAGAGCCTGAGGTCTCTACAGCAGCCAGCCCCAGGGCTGGGGGAAGCAAGGGTGCTGATGGAGAGCTGGGTGTCTCACGGCGCTGCGTGCCAGCCTCCTGTTCTGCAGCCCAGGCTATTGAGAGCGAAGCACCTGGTGCAACGCAGGTGAGGAGAGACAAGGATGTACTTTCTGCTCCCCTTTTGCCAAAGTCGGATAGCTGCTTGGGTTTGGGACTGGCAAGCCCTTGCATTGCACATGCCCTTAGAGGACCTTGGGGTCCATCTGGACTTGGGGAGGTGCTGCCAAATTGACAGCACCTGTTCACAGCAAAAACCCCATCATCTCTTTAATTAGTTTCCCGCTTCCTGCCGTCCCTTCTGTATGCGTGTGTTTGGAGTTGCAAATGTGTGCCCAGGGTATTGCTCACACCTTAGATCCTGGATGACTGTTAGGGAATGTTGTCTGCTATTCTGGCCCAAGAAATACATTTAAAACTCGTGTTTCATTCCCCCAAGCCCTCCCCATTGAACATTGCTTGACCTGTCACTGCAATGCAGGGTGTCCCAGGCAGGAAAGCTACTGTGTCTGCAGCACAGGACATGAATGTGTTGTCCTTCTGTGGCAGGGAAAGGAAAGGATGGGACCAAAGTCTGTGCACTGGGGGTTTGCCAGGAGAACAGCAGGAAATGCTGTCTCCTAGGATCTGTGATGACCTGGCATGGCCACAGCTCAAAACCCAACATTTCTACTGCAGCAACCAACTTTACCAGCCTGGGGTGGTAAAGGGCACCACAGATGTCTCCACGAAAACTACTCTTTCATAGGACAAGATCCTTTTTCTCCTTTGACTACAGAGCAAGTTTAGTACTACTGAGCTTATGAGATCTAGCAAGATCATGAATTGGTTATATGTGACCTCACTGATAACTTAGTGAATCCTTGCAGCCTCAGGGAAGGAAACACCAAATTTCACACCCAGAAAGGCCAAGAGCAGCAGAGGAGAAAGAAAATGGGCTCCAAGATGGAAGACCCTCCCCAAGACTGTGCTGGCTGAGGCAGAAGAGCCACCACCATCACAGCAGTCTGCAACCCTGCCCGCTGACCAGGTGTTTTTTAACATTCATAAGAAGGTGGTGCAAGAGATGCAGCACCTCTGGGTGCAGGGGCTAATGCAGACACTGAGAAGTGGCTGCAGTTCCAGCTGGAGGTGTGGAAGTTAAGGAACATGGATACCAAGCTGGTGTGGGGATGGTATAAGGACTAGCCCAATGCCACACGAGTGGCTGTTGCAGAGCAACTCCTGCCAGCTTAAGCAGGTCTTCCAAGCTGACTCTGTAGGTAGCCATGGGCACAGAGAAGCTGGGGAGGGTTGTGCAGGAGGTTCAGTGCTCCCTGCTCAAAGACGTGCTGCTACTACCTCCAAACCTGCTTGATGAGCTGTGAGACTTGGTCCTCAGGAGCCTTCTGCTGCTCTAGGTCACTTCTGGAAAGTCTAGCTGCAAAGACTGCCCATAGAACCCACAAAAGACTGACACCCCTACTGTGCTTTAGGAGCCCCATAACCCTTGCTGGCTGGTGTGTGTGCAGTGTAAGGCTGTGGTGGGCCTTTCCCATTGCCCACCTTCCACCATCACTCAGCCCAGCTCTAACTGCTGTCATGCAACCAACACCTTTTAGTTCCCCAAGTGGCCTGGAATTGGCTGCAGGATCATTGTTTTCCCCTTGTGCCCCTGCTTGGGGGATGGGAGGTTATTTCTCACTGTAAGGCAGGGTTTATCACCCAGAGAGCAGGGAGCCACTTTTCTCATGGGAGGGGAAGAGCAGAGCTGGGATGCTGAGCCATCAGGCCTTTGCTGCTCATTCACCACACAGTGCTGAGAGCCCAGCAGCAAAGATGGACCTCCTTCCAACTGCCCAAACCTTCGGTTGCCTCTGCAGCAGCAGCCCTTGGCCCTCCAGGGGAATGAGGAGGAGGGGCTCCACTTCCCTATCAGTAAAGTCATCACCTTGAAGGTCAGTACACAGACCCTTGCCCCTGAAGGGGCTGGGCGAAAATTTATAAGGCATCAGTGTTCTTTAAGCTAAAAAGTCAGGCTAAAGAGGGTTACTTTTGTAAGGCTGCTGCCAACAAGCTCAGGCTGTGCTTTTGGAACATACTGGAGGAGTAGCTCAACCCAGCATTCCTCTCCTCACACCTACCCTCCCACACCGAAAGGAGACATCATCTCCTGTAGCAGCTATAAATACAGCAACACAAAAGTACCCTGGGAAAGCGCTTTCCCAGTAAGACAGAGCACCCCTTCCCCTCCCTGCATCTGGTACCTCTGTGGCCCAAGGGAAACACAGGAGCTGTGCAACACCAGCCACTAATGCTTCTTTCAGCTGACTGCATGATCTGTCCCCTGGGACTCCACACACCCTCTCCAGCACTGTCACCCTCATCACAAAGTCCCTGAAGCGCTGGGCTGGATGTTCCAGCCCTCCCTTGTGTTCAGGTTCCTTCCAGAGGTGTTATGAGCACCAGCAGCATCTCTGAATCCAGAAAGGGAAAGGAATTTGAGAAAGAGTTGCTCTGCTGCAACATAGAGGAACACAGGCAGGGTCTGTGGTGAGGGGCAACCTGCCCCACTGGCAGGGTGATGAAAGAAAGGGGCCTGTCCATGCCTCTGATGGCTGACTCTTGGCAGCATTGCCCAGGGACTTTGGCTCATAGCCCACTTCACAACAAGCCTTGCTTTAAGCTCTCTGGCTGGAAGTAGCACTTACTGAAGGAGAAAGATCTGCAGTCCTGCTGCAACTGTAGCTGTCAGTGTTTTAGGGGAACAGAGAGGGATAGTGGGGAGCACCACCAGCTCGTAAAGGCTCCCCACTTCTTCTGCCTGCAAGTCCTTATATTTATATCAGACTCTCAGCCAAGCACAAAACCAGCCTCCTGGCACTTTGCAAAGGTGAGAAGTCTTAGGGACCACATGAGATGTTGGACAGCCACTGAGATAGAGAAGAAAACTCCTCATCCTCTAGTGATGCCAGTAAGTCCACCTGCCTTTCTTCCCCAGGTGAGCTGTTCACTGAAGCAAGAAGGGAGAGGAGGCTCTGCTCACAGCAGGTATCTACCCCTCAAGCAGACAGCTAAGTGAAGAAAGTCTCTCATTAGGAGACTGGGACATTCCCCACTATATCCTCCCCACCAATCCTTATCTATGCAACAGCCATTGCCCCATCCCCATCCATCAGCATCTTCCATTATGTGCTTCCACCCTCCTAGCATGCAGCTATTGTCACCCCCACCTCCCTCCACAGTGCCAGGCAACCCTACCTGCTGGTGAAATTCACCCCCATCAGGCTACTGTTGCTGATCACAGGGTGAAACCTGCTTGTATCACTACCCTGTTGCACCTTTGAATCATTTGTGATCTCACTTTATTCAGGTCAATACTGTATCTAAAATAACAGTGCTTTGGCTGAGAGCTCTAGACATCACTCTAACGATGAAGTCTGAAATGTCTGCAGGTTAGGCTTGCTGTGTCTGCTAGCATTTGTGAAGAGCAACAAGTTTAGAAGGGAGATCTGCTCACCTCAAGGCTAAGTGTCCTGCTGCAGGGAGTTCGATGCTGCAACACAGCAACAGTCTCCCTACACACAACTCACCAGGATCCATGGTGGTTTTTAGGTAGGTGCTGCTAAATAGGAAGCCAGGAGGCAGTGTGAGAAGGAAGGAGTTAGAAGGGAGTGGCAGGAGGAAACAAGGATAAGAACATTCATCCAAAGCAAAGACACTTGGATGATTTTGTTCCTTCCATGCTTCAGTTCCAAGGACTGGCTTTAGCACTACTTGTTACATAGCCTAAAAGTACAGTCTGAAAAAACTGAGCCTGCAAGCAGGGGGAGGACCTCTGTCCCCATTTCTAAATTCTAGTAGCATTTTTAATCTGAGAGGAGTCCTGAGTTCTGCAGTAGGATGGGACTGCTTACAAGAGTGTGTGCTGCCTTGTGGGGCTGTTGGGACAACAAACCCCTTTGTCAGATCAGAGCAGGGGGAAAAAAAAAAAGATGCAGTTAACAAGAAACATAAGAGGATCAAAAACTCTCTACCATTTAATGGCTTTAGGATAACACTGTGCCATTTCCCCACGCGCCCATGGATCCTCTCGGTGCTGGTCTTGTGGCAAGAACTGCATTGTTCCAGAAGAATTAGGATCTGCTGTTGCAACTGGTGCTTTCCAAGGCCCAATCCCCATACGTCCATGCTGAGAACAGGCAGCATTGTCCTGTCAGTGGGCTCAGGAGTGAGGTCTTTGCTGATCCCTGATGGCCAGAAGCCAAATGCTCCAATGCAGTGGTTCCAGCAACGTTCAGCGTGGGAGCTGATAAACTCTTCAGATCAGCAGAGTATAACGCGCTCTGCATCAAGCGTCTACGTGGCCTGCAGCTGGGCTGCATGCAGCTGTCCTGCCACCACAGCAGTTATTTCAAAGTTTACTCTGAGCAAACTCCAGTGCAGCAGTCAGGGCTCCCTGCATGCCCTTGGCCTTTCCGC
Organism: Hemiprocne comata; assembly: GCA_020745705.1. Classification (NCBI taxonomy): domain Eukaryota; kingdom Metazoa; phylum Chordata; class Aves; order Apodiformes; family Apodidae; genus Hemiprocne; species Hemiprocne comata. The sequence continues at coordinate 43,149,009 of CM036588.1, forward strand.
TGCCCTTAGCAACGATGGGAGAGCCTCCTGCCTTCCCTTCCATCTGCGTGCAGACAGCCACAGCCCAGTCAGCAGCAGAGAACACGGGGAGGCAATTCTGGGGAAGAGACACGGAGCAGTAATTTGGACTGTGGAGCACTCTGCAGTCAGGAGGAAGAAAGGGAACAATGTTCTCTCCTCACCCAGCCTGGGCCCTCACTAACCTGAGGCAGTCAGGAGGGGGAGAACTGCGAAGGCCGAGCTTACGTGTTAATGCTGTGTCCTGCCCCTGGGCAAACACAGCCTGGAGGATCCAGGACTGGACTGCTCAGTATACCTGGTCCCAGTATGGTCATCTCAGGTCCTACCCCTGCACTTATTAACCACCAACACTGGTCAGAATCCCAGGAAAAGCCTCAACTGGGGACTGCTGAACCGTGGGTCCAGTCTCCTTGTGCAGGCAGGTTCCCCACAATCTTTACCAGGGTTCTGCTTACCTTGGACACCTGACAGGCACAGAGCACCTCACCAGAAACCTGAGGACTGAGCAGCAGGACTGATGTGCCAGGAGACTTGTCACACATGTGGTTCACTACCTTCATTAGGATCTAGGAGAGATGGGGAGAAGAGGGGTCAGGCTTCAGCAATCAAAACTGGCAGGCAGCAGCAAACACACCCAGCAGCTCCCTCTTACTGTTATGCAGCACGTGAGGTACCACCGGGCCAACAAGGAATGTGGATTACTCACAGACAGGGAGTCAGCTGGGATGGTATCAATGATGACAGGTTGGTTGCAATGTTTTGTTAGCAGGTTCTGTGCCTTCTCTTCAGCCTGGAGGAGGGAACACAGCACATGAGGGGCTACAGGTGGCACAGGGTGGGCTGGATGGGGATATATGTATGCAACATATGCACATAGGGAAAGGAAGTGCTGTTCTGTGGGATAGAGGAGGGACGTATGTTAGCAGAAGATTGGCAGACTGAAATCTTCACATGAAGACCTGTACAACACTCCTTCCTAAAAAGTAAGCAGAGATGGACCGCTTTAAAAAGTGAAATAGAGAGCGACCTGTTTAGTCCCCATCCTCCCTTCTGGACCTACACATGGCCACATGTCTCAGGCAGGCTCCTGTGGCAAGATGCTCCTATTTAAGAAAATAATAGTTCTTGCTGAGAACACTATGTCACAAATAATAATTTCTAAAGGGCTTTTAATGTAATCATGTAAAGGAGCAAGACACAAATGCAGAGGAAAGCCAGAGCAATATCCATCTGGCAGGGAGAAAGATTGTGTCCTACCACTGTCTTACTGCATAACCTTGTAAAGCCCATTTTCAGGGCCTCCTCATCTTCTCCATATATAAGCAAACTGATGCCTTATCCACCTGTTGGTGTTTGCCAAAGATGCTGATATGGGGCTCTCCATCCTCACAGGCAGAGAGACAGGGGGTTCTGCAGGTGCCAAAGGCCCAGTCAGTCATTCACTGCCTTTTAAATAATGGCCCTGGTTAATGCCAATGAAATCAACCCAACAGAGAGCTTGTGTTGCACTGTCTGCAATGGTACCTGCTTTCTTCTGCCTTCTAATGGGACTCCAGTATGACAGGGACACCAGGTCCACTGGTGTATGCCACACAGTGCTATTATTAGCAGGCTGTGAGCAAGTGTGCTGCTGCTGCAGTACCTGCTGTACCTCCAGCTTCTTGATGGCCGTGTTGGCTGTTCGCTGCAGGGCTTTGAGGATAGTCTGTAGTTCTTTTCTTTGCCACTGGGGCATTGCAGTGTTACTCACCACCTGCAAGACAAGTTGCTGTGTAAGGGCACTAAACTGTACCTAGAAATAAACTGCTGGTTCTCTGAAAGGTCAAGCTGGACCCTGACCTCTTCTCAGACCCTTCTATACCCCTTATGTGGTCAGGCCAGGCAGTTATTGTGGCATGTAGCTTTCTCCTGTGAGCTGGGCATCTAAAGCCTGCTGAAAAGCCTGGGAACCCTTTTTCATTGTTTTACCATCCCCACCACTGCCTTCTCTCATGTTCCCTCTGGCAGCAGGTCATCTGCAACAGAGGCACCTAGACCCTGGTCGAAATCTTTGCAACCAAAGTGGCACCAGCAGGCAGCAACATGCCCGTGCTATTGACCACTGTAAACCTGGTAGGGAAGAAGTCATGTGCCTCGAGTGTATAGAGCCCACGCTGGGATCTTTCTGCACAGGAGTGTAGTCCTTACTTGGGTCAATTGGCCCACTTCTTTGGAGAGGTTCTGCATTTCAGTAATAGAGGAGCACCTCTGCTTCATTCGTAGGGAGAGAGAGTCTACTTCCATAGCCAAGCACTGTCCTACTTCCCGGGCCTGGAGAGAAGGAGGGAGAGAATGCTTCAAACGCAACAACAGAAAGAATGAATAGGAATGGAGAAAAAGTGGGAAGGCAGTGGGGTCACAACCACTGAAGTACTGCTCAGTATCCAGTGGGAAGACACCTAACGACAGAGGACTGTGCCCAAGAGACTCTGGAATAGAATGTTCCTCTCTAGATTTGCAACCAACACTAGATGGTCACACCCAGGGGACCAAGCCGTCATGCATTTATGTTTCCTCAGTATCTCACACCAAGTTACCAGGATTTCAGTGAGAAAAAACTAGGGAGCCCCGTTTACTTCTTAGTGCTCTTTTTTCATTAGCAAATGCAATCTTGAGACTAACGACAGAAGAAAGAAAAGAAACAGTAGCTAAAGAAGACTCAGTAGCTGTTTGAGCACACTTCCTTTGGACCAGTTCAGCTAATACAAGATTTTTACACCAGTGAAAACCCTTACAGTTTGGAGCATTTCTCCTCTGCCAGATCTCTGAGACCATGATGGCCCTGCTAGACTTTAGACCAGGACAGCAGATAGTATATAAGAAAAGCTGTGGATAGTAAGGACTGCTGTGCCTAGCTAGGATCCACATCCCTTGTTTCAAGCCACTCCTTCATGCCTGCAGTCTCCCTTCTCTGACTAACACATGCACACAGCTCCTCTCGGGGGCTCTCCAGGTCAGCACTTCCAGCAAAGCATGCAGATGTGCCCTGCAGCTTTTCACTCCTCTGCACTAAGAAAAGCCTTGCTAGGGACACAGATGCACAGGGGACAGCCAGCCAAAAAAAACAGATTTGCAGGGGTGGGCTTTGCCTTTAGTCTTCGCAGTTCCACTGACAGTGAGTCACTCTGCTCTGACTGCAGCCTTAAAGGAAACAGGCAGGGTTGCAGGGCCCCTGACACTTCCAGATATTCAGAGGACAAAGCAATCTCATGAACCCAATAACAGGTTGCTTACTTTTTATACAGACCCACCCAGACCAGAACCACAGTTTAGCAGTAAAAAGATTAAAGAAAAGAAGCAAAAGGGCTGCAAGAATGAGGCCAGAGCCCCGTAACCATAAAGTGCAAATCCAACTGTGACAGACAGGAGGTGAAACCAAAGCACAAAGCATCCCACCTTTCAATACCTACCTGGGGACTGAAATTTATAGTTTAGACATTTCCTGATGTTTTGTACCAAGTTCTTATCTTGAAAAAGGGGGTCTGAGGGGAGGAATTAAGGTCAAGGAGACAGGAGAGTAGGAGGGGGGGAATGCACATGAATATCAAGGTATGACAGCAGAGCTGGGCCCAGGGGTGAAGACAGAAGTTGGACCAGGCATAGCAGGGGGGCTCCAGCCAAAGCAGGGGGAAACCAAGTGCCTAATCAGGAACCTACAAAGTTGGGACCTTCTGGCATTTTCTTGACACAACAGAAATCTCAGTTCCCTCCTTCTTACCTGTTTGGCTTGTCCCCCTGTCACTGCAATGACACGGCTAATCCCTTTAACAAGCTGACGCTCACTGATGATGGTCAGATCTTCCACAGCTCCTGTTTGTAGAAGGTGCCTGCAAAGTCAGCAGAGAACAGGAAGGAATACCAACTGCTCTCTGGGAACAAAAATCAGGAAGGTTGCTTTCCTTTTAGACAAGCCTCAAGTCCAGCAGCCTCTCCCCAATCCCAATAGCTTCAATCCTTTTCCATCCCTAAAACCCTGATGGCACCCTGCCAGGCAAGTGACATCAGAGTTGAGGCTACTCCAGAGGAACCTCTGTGCTACCTGCCCAGCAGGCTGCTGACAAATGGCACAAGTTCTGTCCTGCTTTTCCCTCCTTTCCTTCAGCAGTAGGATGAATTGGGATTTTTCTCTTTTACTCAGCTGCTACCAAACCTTGTAGAAAGTAATTTTTTCCTCCAGCTCCACCACTAACTTATCAGGCCAGCTCACAGACCGTCCAGTACTAGCTTAGTTGTGCAGTCACAGGGCACTGACAACCTCCCCTTTCCTTCTTGGCTATTGAGTACTAGATATGGAAACACCTACAGTGTCTCAGGTTCTGTTACCACAAGCAATAATTTCAGACAGCTTCACAAGAATTGATCATCTCCACTCCCATGCAGTTTCTTGTCTCACTACTCCCACAAGAATGATCTCATGACTAGAAACTTGCTCATTTTCAGCTGTATCTACTCAAAGGCAAAATTGTTCCTGGGTTTCTTTGTGTGACCATTGTCCTAAGATTAACTTTTCTTTGACTCTCATTACTGCTAAAAAGAAGAAGAGGGTGAAGATAAAATAATCAGAGTGGCCTCAAGATCTCACAGCTATCTCAGAGTCTCCTGCTGGGTCCCCAACTCTTCAGCAAACCCAAATCACTGCAGCTCTGGTGTGACAAGCCACACAACCCTTTCCCACACTCCACTGGTGCCCTGGGACTACCAGGTTGGTTTCAGACTATGAAGCAGGGAAAAATGCCTCGCATTTCACTAAAGTTTTCTCACCCTAGGACTTCCAAAGCTTCATAACTAGCCCATCCAGTCTTCACAAGATCTTTTGGGTGAGGAAACTTGGTTGCACAGGGACAGGGAGTGGAGCTTGCAAGACTGTCTCCACCTCAGCCATCAGTGCCCAAAAACACAATTTCTGACTGCAAGTAAAAGTCACTTACGTCCCACAGCAGAGCTCCACAGAGGTCTGCATTGCGGCCTCAGAGTCACGGGTCAGCACACTCTCCACAGGGACCCCCAAGGACACTATCCTCACTGGATCTGGATATCCCTGACAGAGGAGACAGGGATCAGCAGCTAACAACATGGTCCTTCAGGGGCACTTACAGACTAACTACATGGCTTCAAGTGTCTACCTAATTTTTTTCCCTATTCTAGAGTAGCCCTAGAGTCAGGGGCAGCACTGCTTCTCCCCCACAACCAGCCAACATGGAGAGAAAGAAACATCTGGGTGACACTACAAGCTCTTGGTCCAAAAAAAATGAGCAGAAAGCCTATGCATCATCAGCCTCCACGTTTTACAATCAAGTAATCCTGAAATCTCGTCTCTATTTTCCTTCCTGAGTTTTGTGAGTCAATTCCCTTGCAGAAACCTGTTGCATCAACATCTCTTGTGACTCAGATGATTCCTGCTGAAGGAGAAAGCTCATGAAGATGTGCACTGCCATCCTATCATACCTCATCCACTGCACGAAGTCCCTGAACTCTTCTGGCCAGTGTGAGGGGGACCTCAGCCATATGCACAGCCTCATTTTGTTTGATCACATCTTGGACCACTTGCTCCACTTGCTGCAGCTGCTCTACAGTCACAGGGCCCTGAAGAAGTAAATGAGCCGCCTTCAGGAGAAGCCTCCTGAGAGGTACAGAACAAAGGAGGGAGAACTGGGGCAGGGCCCTCAGGCAACTCACCACTCTCCCCCTGTGTCTCATCTTCCCTACTTGTAAAAGGGAATTGTGAGCATCATGACCCTCCCACCTCCTCCCCATGGAGGGATAAGGATTTTTGATCCAAGAGCATCAATCAAACTCTTCAAAGGAGATGCTGCAATGAGTGACAGTTTACTAGGGCCAGTGCTCAGCCTGACCCAGCAGCTTTCAGTTCCCAATCCCTCTCAGCTGGATGACCAGCACAGACATCAGATATGTGCCACAGCCAAGCTGGTGAATCTCTCAAAGACCCCTTTACACTACTCAGGTCAGTCTCATAACCACTGGTCTTGCTAAGTGGTTTCCCTTCCGACACCCATTCATCCCCTCAGCAAGCCCAGCTCAGAGGCAGGTCAATGCAAAGCGGAGCCAGTCACATTCAGACGGCCAAGTTTCGCTGCTCAGATAAAATGTGTCCTGTCTCTGAAGGAGTGGTTATGATAAGAGGAGGAAAATCCTTGGAGAGGAGGCCAGCACTGGGATATTGGCACTGCTGAGAACAAGAAAACAGAAGTCCAGAGTCACCTTGGTATCAAAGTCGAAGCGCAGCCGCTCTGCTGTGACGTGGGATCCTCGCTGCTCTGTGTGGTCACCCAGGACGTGGCGGAGCGCAAAGTTCAGCAGGTGGGTAGCGGTGTGGTTGGTCATGCAGGCCAGCCGCTGGGCCTGAAACCACAGCCACGTTGGTGGGCAGTGCTGGTGCTCCACAACTCAGGGGAGCAGGGGATGGCATGGGGAGATAAGGGAAAGGCTGCATGGGAGGGGGTGGGAGAAGATGAGGGGAAAAACAATGGGTAGTTCAGCTGTCAGGTTAATTTGTGTCACTTGGGCAGATCTAACTTCTTTTCCCATGGGATCTCCTCTGTAAAACAGCAAAGGGCAGGCTGGATAATGGACAGACCAACGGCTCATAGAATATTACAGAGTCACTTGTGAGGTCTCCTTCCCACTGCACATAATGATGAAAAGCAGTCTCAGGAATACAAGGGACAAGGCTCTGCTGTGTCCAGGTTACTCAGGAAATCATGAGATTCTCAAAGCAAGACTGGGAAAAGGTTAAGAGCAGTGAGTTATCACCTCATCCACAAAGAGCTGCACTTGGTCCCCAGCACGCAGGGCTTCTACAGCAGTGACCTCATGGATCACGTAACCACCACAGAGATGAACTGACTCTACGGGGAAGAGCACATCCTAAGCAAAGAGATGGAAAGATGAGTTAGGACACAGGAAAAATCTGAATACCTGTGCTAGGTGCCTGTTTGATCAGACTGGGAAACACAACCTCCATTGATCCCTAAAATAGACAGGGATGGGGTGGAAAAAGGAGGGAGAAGGTTACTGCAAATGTAACCAGAGTGCCTCAGACCTTCCCTGCACCCAGCCACTCGCTGCACAACATGTTGAGGCTGTCAGCTTACAGTGGAGGGGCAGTACAGCACCCATGATGATTAATTTTCCTAACAAGGATGCTTGTCCATGAGAAAATAGACAGTAGCTGTCAAGGCACCCGTCTCAGGCATTCAAGGTGCCATTTCTGCCTCACAGGGCTGGCAACAGAAACTTGATCCCCTCTTCAGCTCAGGAAGAGTGTTCAGCAAGGCACTATCACATTCTGCAAGGCTAAAAAGGCAGCATCAATGCCCAGGGGTGATTCTCAAGAGCTGGAATGTTGAGAGTAGAAAAAGTTGCACCACCTGTAACTTCCCAGAAGAGGGTCAAACCTCTTCCTCTGACAAGGCTGAAGGAACATCCTGCAGAAGTGGAGGTCCTCACTGATGCTTTTGGGAAGGTTAAGAGTTTTTGCACTGGGTCTCAGGTTGGACACTGCTTTGGAGTTGTCCAGGACTGGACAGAGACAAGCTACTCAGCTCACAGACTCTCTGATCATTGACTGCCTTGTCTCTGCATTGCAGCCTCTGCTGGAGAGAGTGCAGCACATTGAAGGGAGACCCATGAGGACTTTACAGTTTTCTCCAGCAAGAAGAAAATGCAAAGGGCTGAGAGAGAAAACCAGAGCAGCAAGTACACATCTGAGGTTACTGCTGCTTCTCTCTTTCATCCCACCAATCCTGATGCAAAGCCAAGGGAACTGTCAAGAGTCAGCAGCTGGCAAATAAACACAGTAAAACAGCCTATCACTTGAGGAAAGGGTCTTACCTGCTGTCCTAAACGTATCATGTAGCCTTGGTCTGAGGCTTGCCCACCCTGCTCTGCATAGAAGTTAGTCTTGTCCAAGATGACACCACAGCGTTGCCCTGCCCCAACCTCCTTCTGGAGAGACTGATCTCTGTACAGCATCAGGACAGTGGCCTGGCACGGGCTAAACTCTGTCAGGGAGAAGAAGATGGCAGTAATTAGTGAATACACTCTCTTACACTGCAACAGGAAAGGAGGGATTGCTTCCCCATGCCAACCCTGCCAATATCCAGTCTATATGGAATGCTGGCACTTCCCTTTGCCTTGATAGGCGAGAAACAGCTGTTGGCAGAAAGGCCAAAGGATCTGTTATTTGAAACTAAGTCACCCCTCACTTACCTAGTGACAGACCTGCTGAGTAGCAGATAAGCAGAAAGGCACCCCCAGTCTGGCCCCACATGAGCTGTGGAGCAGACACATCTACATCTTGCTACACTGCAAGCTTTGCAAACCTGTCTGCCTTCTATGAAGAGATGACAGACTTGGCGGACAAAGGATGACAGGTTGTCACCTTCCTTGATGCAGCAAGCTCTCCTGTAGGCTCCTTGAAGCCAAATTCCGGTGATATGCACTAGACAGGTGGGCCACAAGGTGTGTGTATAACTGGCTGGGCAGTCAGCCCCACAAACAATTGCTCAATAGTTCGTTCAACTGATATTCAGTTACTAACAGAGCTACTTGGTGGCTGCTATTAGGGCCAACACCATTTAACATCTTCATTAATGACTATCCACAACAGATGGGATGTACCCATATCCTGCATGTGTATGGCAACAGAGTGCTGTGGACTGGCTGGTACATTGAAGAGCAGGGCTGCTTTTTGGAGTCATCTCAGCGAGCTACAGAAATGGACTGACAGAAACCTTGGGGTCCTCAGGAGCAAGCTGAACATAAGTCAGCATGGTGCCCTTGCAGCAAGGAAGACTGCCTGCCTGCTGGGCTTTATGAACACAAGCATAGCCAGCATGTCAAAGAAAGTGGTTATTCACCCCTATTTAGCATTTGTGAGACTACACCTAGAGTACAGGAAATTCTGGATGTATGTAAAGAAAAAATATTTTCACACTAAGAGTGATAAAGAACAGAGAACAGAGAGACTCCAGATCTCTGTCCTTAAAGATACTGAAAACTCCGATGGACAAGGTTCTGAGCAACCTGATGTTCCTTTGATAAAGAAACTGGACATCCATAAATCCCCTCCAACCTGAATTATTTCATGATTCAGAGACTGAGGAGATGGGACAGTGCTAGCTTGGAGATTTCAGCCAATGTCACTGCTGGGCTTTTTTCCTCTATTGCACTCTTGCTGTAGTATATATAGCTTGAATTGCCTCACTTTTTACTTAGCATGGGTTGCCACCAGCACACTGGGTAAGAGGGAGCTTGGCTGTACACAGCTCTCTCTAATTGTTTCTGACAGCCACACCATCTCTTACTCTCTGTGGTTTAGCTTTATATTTTCCCTAGAGCATCAGCAACACCCGTTACCCTAAATGATAAAAAGCCCACACTAATACCTAGTGGTCTGCCAAATAAAGTGCAAGTGCATGGCTTTAGACCATTACCTAAACTCTTTGTGTAATTATTCTTCATTCTCCCTCGCGCTCACACACACCCAGAAGCCTAAGTGTTGGGGACAGACTTATCTCTAGCAGAAATCAACAGTCCCTGCTTCACCACTGCACACTAATACCAAGCCAGAGCTCACAGCCTTGTCACCAGCCCAGAGCCTTTCCAAGGAGAAAACAACAGCAATAAAAAAAAAAAATTACTTTGGGATGAGGTACAAAGGCAGAGAAAAGATGCAGAAGCGAGGTGGACAGGTTTGAACCACAAACTACATGTTCTGCATGCCTGAGGTTAGGCAGCAAGAGCAGCCTTGTGAGGGATCCCAGCACCCTCAAGTGCTTACAGATGTGACTTGGCCACTTACCATACTGCCCGTGCTGCCCAAGGGTGTAGGCATACTTTGGGGAATCATCAGTAGCAGGCACGTTGCTGTTCCGCAGGTGAGCCAGTGAGTGCACATCAAGGCACGTGTTTGTGTCTTCCAGCTGTCCTGCCTGTGGGCCTCTGGCCTTCCGCTACAGCAGAGCAAAGGCACAGTTAGATGGGAGATATGTGGGGCACTCAAATCGGTAACAACTTCTTCCACCTTTCTGGAAAAGGCTTGTTTTAGATCCAGGCTGAGAGAGGCTACTGCTAAACCAACCCCATTCCTTCAAATCCCACAGGCTCTCAATGCCACCCTGTGCCAGCCTTAAGGAAGGCCATAAGCAACAGCTAACACAACCCTCCCTGCACAGCTTGCTGTGTAGCTGGGAAACTTCCAGGCCATTCAAGCTTAGGAGAGCAAGGCCTTGAACAGACTACAGCACAGCAAAGCAGCACAGGTCTTCCAGCACTAGAGAGACCAAGGAGATTTTGTAACCTCTTCTTAAGTCACTTGCTGTCTGGGCTGTTTAAGCCGGCTCTGCTTTGTGTGAGGAGTTGGGCTACATGACTGACAAAGGACATTCCTAACCTATATAATTCTATCATAACCTTCACTCCAGCAACAATCAGCATCATAACATGCTGATCTGAAGAGAACCACCAGCCAACACTTCTCAGTCCCACATCCATAAACAAAGGCATTGTGACCCCACTGCTGTTTCAGACTCGTTTTCCTTCCAGGGAAAAGGCATGTGGCCTTGTGGTGCATCTGACGAGCCTCAGCAGTGAAAGAAATTCTGCCTCCATGCTCACAGGAGAGAGAGAAGGCTCTGAATTATGATGACAAGGTGAGTCTCTCTCTTACCTTTGCATCTTCCAGAGCAAGTTCATTAAAAGCAGCTGAATCCAATCTAATTCCCTTTTCTTCAAGCATGAGGTCAATCAGATCCAGAGGGAATCCTAGATTCCCATAGAGAGACCAGGCTACTTCAGCTGTAGGACAAACAGAAGGACATGAACACTGTGTGAATGCAGAAAGCAAAGATATCTCAAGATCTGGTCAGATGGGACCAGCTTACTGTGTGCCTTGGTAACTGGATTCACCCGTGTTGCGTGCAGCTGCACCAGCAATGGGGAAGGGAAGAGAAGCCATGCAGCAACTCTTGTATATGACCAAGTATTAAGGATGACCCACAACCCAATCTCTGCTGAAGTTCAGTGCAGCACACCTAGACAGGCAGCTGTGCTGGTTGGGTCCTGAGCTCCTTCTTTCAGCTGTGTCTTGTAAGGACCTAGCTAATCAGTCAATAAAGCAGCAATGGAATGTTTCTAAATTTCTGGGTGCTTTGTTTTGAGAACAAAGTACTCGAAAACAACTGCAATCTGGAGAAAGGAGCTTCTCTGCCAGGGGATAGAAGGTCACTCAAAACTTGTGGGGGAGGCAGACATCCACCAGTTTTGACTGCAGTGCTTGTAAGGATCTGGATCAAACCATCTTTAAGTGCAGCTTGTCAGAGGAGGGAGACTCACCAGGGAAATCTGTGGAGGGCTCCATCTGCTGCACTGTCCGCTCAATGATGTGCCTCCCACGCTCGAGGGAGGACAGAAAAGCAGCCTCGTTCTCATTGATAACATCCATAATCTGGATCAGAGGAAGGGTTAGCCACAACATCTCAGAGAATTCCCCAGGTTAGCTCTGCTAGTCAGCTCAAAGCAAATCAAGCAAGTATCTAACAGGGGAACTGTGCCTGCCTGCACCAGCCTTTTTGTTTTGTAATTATCCATCACAACATGGCTCAGACACATTACTGAGCAGCGTCAAAGTCATTGTGCCTCCTTTCACCACTACTGTCAAGGAAAAATTGACCATCCACCTGGGGAGGGCTGGAGGCTGACAAATGCTCCCTGTCAGACATTCACATCTGTGACCCAATTAAAATTGCACGGCTGGAACAGACAGAGAAATCGCTTGTCACAGTTGCTGTCAGCAGGAGCAACCCAGGACCAGCCTTAAATCACCGATCCACTTTGGATGAAGGGTACCCAGGCTAGGACAGGCTGTACTTGAACTCCAGAAAAGAGCTACCCTAGCTTTTTTAGAACAACAGCTGCCTTATACCAGGACAAGCAGTCCCTGGTAAGGGTTTAGTAGAGCTCCACAAAGAAACCTGCCAAAGATACTTCTTGTAGCAGATAGAAGCATGTTCCCAGCATATCTCAGCCCACCCATGAGAACACAGTTATGAAGAAGGCTATGCAAACTCCTCCAGCTCAGTCCCAAGAAAGGGGTGACTTCTGCCCCTGAGAGCAGTGCCTCACAAAGATAATGAGCCATAGGGTTTCTCCCCAGGGGATTCCACATTGCTCACCTGGTCTGCATTCTTCGTCAGCTCTGGATAGGCATCTCCCTGTGGAGTGAGCCTCAGTTAGTGAGAACATCCTCAGGGTCTTCCTCCACAAGCACTATAGAGGTTTCTCAGGCAGGTGAGAGTGAAGGGATACCCAGCACACAACTCCAGGGACAGCAGCACAGGGAAAGAATCACACGTGGACTTACAGCTGCCATCTCCTGGCTATTTCCCTGTGACCCGCCTCTGCTAGCCCCTGCACAGCATCTCTTAGCACCCACTCACAACAGGAAGAAAGCATTCTCTTTTAGGATACTGCTAGTACTCACAAGAACCAACTTTACATGGCTTTAACCCAGATACGACAGCTCGGAAGCCACTGCCCTCGGTAAACAACAATGTGCACTTGCATGCACTTAGACCCACAGCTGTGCTGACTGTACTGCTGGTCACACTAGGCCTGCTCCCTCCCACCACAAATGATCAGGAGACAAGAGATTTTTACTGCTGTGATGCATAGCATCAGATACGCCCTCCTGGAGCTCCTTCACATCCATGACTGTGTCCTGACAGTGTACAGGAAAGGGACACAGGTCTGGATAGGGTATGTGTCATACTCTTTTTCCCCCAAGGCAGTTTTTACTCACCAGCACTTCCACTACAGTAGGCACCAGGGAGGCCAGGAGCCCAGGTGGAGCATGAAGGACTTCAGAGCAAAAGCGGACAGCCCTGCGCAGGATCCGACGCAGCACCAGTCTGAAAACAGGTATGGAATAGCCAGGCAGCCATGTGAGCATTCCTGCCCAGCTCCTATATCCAGGCCACCACCCATGCAGCTCCTCTGGCCTGATCTATTGACACGGGCCAGCTGCTCCCCATGATCCACACCCTTCCAAGGATGAGCCTGCAGATAAGAACCTCTTCCAGGCTCCCACCCTCCTGCCTCCCAAAAGCTCATGCACTCCTTATCTTGGGCCTACACCAGAATGTCTCCCCTGGCCGTCCATGTTCCTTTCCAGACCTAACTCCATCCAGCCCCTGACATTTTCCTGATGTCCTTACTCTGCTCCAGAGAGGCCTGGGTAGACACCATCAGTGATGCACACACACAAGGTGCGCACGTGATCTGCCACCACACGGTAGGCCATATTCACATGCCCAACATCAGCATCCCCGACCAGACCTTGGTACCTGGGCACCCTGCAGCCCTACAAGAGAAAGCAAGCAGATAGATCAGCAGAATGTAATGGCTGCAGAAGGAAAAGTTTCTATACAAGACGAGCCAGCTACACTTGACAGCATGCTTCTCAGCTACCTCCGAAACTCGTCCATCTAAGATGTACTTATTAAATCTTTCCAGAGCTAAATTATAGACCAAGACGTCTGTGCCTAAGACAGGTCAGCCAGTGCCCTGGCATTGAGGAATTTAAAAAACTTTGGAGGAAGAATGGATCAGCAGTGCCAATATCCCAGAGGATTTCCAACCTGGAATCCCCAGTTCCCCTACAATGCTACTCTGGACATGCCTCCTGTCTCAAAATACCACACACTAACATGGTACCAGGCAAGCAGTCTGTGTTCAATGAGCTTCTGCTCAGCTGTGACTCTGAGCAGAAGCACCATCACCTGGTGAATGGCATCCAAGATGGGAGTGAAGAGATCTGTGTCATAGTTGGAACGTTTGTGCTGCAGAATTGTCACCAGCCTTTCCAGGCCCATTCCTGTATCCACGTGATGCTGTGGTAAGGGAAGCAGATTCCCCTCCACCTCCCTGTAAGCCAGTCAGGAAAAATAAAAGGCAAAAGAGAAGGGAGGGTCAGTTCAGGGGAAAATAAAAGGAGAAGGTGGGTCAAAGAGAATGAGAGAGCAACAGGGGATGCAAACAGCAGGTGACCCAACAGAAGGAAGCTCAGGAACAAGACTAACAGCACCCTGCCTTGGCACTGTCAGGCGGCCAGGATCTGACCATCAGATAGTCAAGAGAGATTGTAACACAGGGAAAAAGGCCTTCTGGGAAGAGGGGACCAAGGCCTTCTCCTCCTTCTGCAGGTTTCTGTGGGCAGCTGCAGATCTCAAGAGACCTCTGGGATGTAGCAGGAGGGAGAATAGGCAGCAGAGGTTGGAGGAGGACAAATAAAGCAAAGGGGACCAAGAGCCACACCAGACACATCTCCAGTTTCTCTCTTGCTCCTGTACCGCCACCTTCTGGAAAGCAGTGAGATGTCTGAGAGAATACACGAACAATTTTGGAGTCAGACAAAGTGGAAAGGCTCTGGATTTCAGACCAGATGCCTGGTACCTGCTATACTGCATGAAGACCAGGTTCCAGATCTCCACTACATCAGGGCTGCCCTGGTTCACCAGTGCTGCGGCATTTCTACCACCACCCACGTGGTCATAGTGGATCTCTGTGCAGGGACCGCAAGGACCTGTGTCCCCCATCTCCCAGAAGTTGTCCTTGAGTGGAAAAGGAAGCACGTGACTGGCAGGCACCCTGGAAAGGCAAACAGAGGTGGTAGGGCTGGGGCATGCACACAAAGCACATAGGAGCCTAGATCACAGAAAAAGCTGGAAGGGAGCAAACACTTCTGACCACTACAAACTCAATAACCAAACACATTAGCACCGCTTCTGCTCACATAGAATTGCTCTCCTTAGCACGAACAAGCTGGACCAAGCCAGACAGGACTGCTGCCCAAAATGGCTGACAGAGTCAGTCTGGCTCCTGCTGATCGAGACAAGCTCTCCACTGGGTTTGTGGAGCTGCCTTCCTTCCTGGAGGGAATTCTAGCAGAGCTAAGACCTGATCACAGTGGACAAGGTTGAAGAGCAACAATGGCAAAGAGCTGGCTCCCTTGGCTCCAAAGCCTACATGCAGCCTGGAACAAGCTCCCAAAGCCCAGCAGTGCTCTCTGCAGTGGCTTCATCCTCACACTAAAGCAACCATTGCTAGCTTTCAGAAGAGAAACCTCATGATGGAGAGGAAGCAAAGGATGAGAGAACCTTCACACACTTCATCCAGGCCAGCCAGTGTTAGATTCACAGCCTCCCATACTGATAACATCTGAGGAACAGCTTAGAGGTCAAGCACCCCAAAGCACTCAGAGCTTAGCTGATTTTAACAGCCCAAACAAACCAGAAAACAAAACGAGTTAAAACCCCAACTTTTCAACTTTTGGCCCCTACATCCAATTCCCATCAACTAAAGAGTAAATGGGAGGCTATGGAGACTGAAATGTCAGCAACAGAACCTCTTTTTTTTTCTTAAACACACTTACCCCAGGCGGAGCCAGATGTCCCTGCACTCCTCATCTGCACTCAGCCCCAGTGAGGAGTCTCCACCAAAATAGGTGACGTAGAGACGATCCCTGGGGATCTCATAGACCTCTGTCAGGAGCTCCCAGGCCATGCTACATGCCTCCTCCTGAGCAGGCAGGGAACACAAAGCACAGTGATCCAGGATGCACAGTGATTCAGGAAGGCTCTTTAGAATGGGGAGTCAAACACCACAAAAGTTCATTTCAGCTGCTCTATCCCTTCCCAATTTTAAAGCTTATTGGGAAGATCAGGAAGAGGGTCAGGTGAGTGAGTCAGGTTACTGCTGCCAGTGGAAAACTGATGTTCCTAAATTGTTGGGAGACCTTCAAAGGCACAGCATGGTCTACACCCATGTGCTCACTAGCAGAGTTACAAGGACTATTCAAGGACTATTTTCTTTCCAAGGAAAACATGTATTCACCAGCAATAAAACTAGCATCCTTTATCATTCTTCTGTTTCCGAACTCTCTGCTAACAAACGTCCCATGAACTGGAAACTTCTTTCCATCACATTAAATGGCATTCACACTGACAACTTTGATTGTGTTGTTCATAGCTTTGAAAGGCCTTGTGAGCCTGCAGGGCACATTTAGTGGTTCAACACAACGGCTGACTACCTCTGCTCCAGGCCACAGAGCTCCCAAGAATTAATTTGGAGCTTACTAAAATGCCTTCTGCAGACAGTCCTATAGCACTACAGCACAGCTCTGAAACACAGGCTGCATTTCCGCATGGAAAGGGTTTGCCCCTGTCACCTCACCTTAAAGTAATCCCCAAAGGACCAGTTCCCCAGCATCTCAAAGAACGTGTGATGGTAAGTATCCCGGCCCACGTCCTCCAAGTCGTTGTGCTTCCCTCCCGCACGCACGCACTTCTGGCTGTTCACCACCCGCCGGTGCTGTGCCAGCTCGCTCCGGGGGTGCACGGTGCCCAGGAAAACGGGCTTGAACTAGAAACCAAGGCAGAGAGGTATCAGCTATGGCTTGATGCTCCCCCCATCGCTGGGGGACGTGCGCAGGGCTCTTGAAGCACAGACCCAGCGCCATGAGATGCAAACGGGAGAACGGCGGCGCCGTAAGGACCTCCCGTGAAGGGGGTCCGCCGAGACGGGCCGCGCTCCCTCGAAGGCGTGTAAGGCCCAGGAAGCCGACGGAGGGGAGCGGCGGGGGCGGCCCGCAGGCGGGGAGAGCTGGAGCCCCAGGCCGATGAAGGAAGGTGAGGCGAGGGGAGCACCTGGTTCATGCCCGCATTGACGAAGAGGAGGCGGGGGTCGCCACGGGGCCGCACAGGGGCAGACGGCAGGCGGCGGTGACCGTGACGCTCCTGGAAGAAGCGCAAGAAGGCGGCGCGGACCTGCCCCGCCGGCGGGTAGCTGGCACCCCCGCGCCGGGGGCTGCAACTCCAGAGCCACGGCACCAACAGCAGCAGCCGCCGCAGCCGTGCGGCCGCCGCCGCCATGGTGGCCGAGGGCGGAAACTGGCCCAGCGACTTCCGGAAGAGGCGGGAAGTAGGGGCCGACGGGATACCGGCGGACAGCCACCGTTGCTGAAGGCGGTAACTGCAATCCGCCTCGCCGGCTCCTAGGGCGCGAGCGCCGCTCCGCTCAAGCTCCGCGTTCGATTAGCCGGGCTGCGGGGCGGTGCGCGGCAGCCGCTCGTCTTGCGAGAGCGCCGGCGCTGCCGCAGCGATTGCTCACGCCTGTCGCGGCGGGCGGGCGCGCGCCATGGCGGCGCGAGGGGCGCCGGGCTTGGCTTGGTGCCTCCGCCGGGTCGGGGTCGGCAGCGACTGGCTCCTATTGGAGGCCGGCACGCAGGTAAGCCGCACTGGGACGGGCTGCGGCCCTGCGCAGGGGGCGGATGGGCGGCCGAGGCACGGCCTCGGTGCCAGGGGGGGCACCGTTACCGGTGCCGCTTGGCAGAAGCCCCGCTGCGGCCTGTTCCTCCCGGGGCCGCGCGGGGCAGCGGCGAGCGGCCGCCGGTGCGCTTTGTTCCGGGACCTTCTTGTTCCTTAACGCGCTCCTCGGGAGAGAAAGGCCCCGCCCCGGTTAACGAGCAGCATTCGGGGAAGCAGCGGCCAGAACCGGCGCGTTTCGGCTCCGTTAACGTGCGAGGGAGCGGAGCGTCTGCCTGAGGGCGGGCGTTTGGGTCTGATTTTCCCAGTATTTTTTTGACACGATCCCGTATTTGGATAGGGGTTGTTTCTGTGCCAGCAACTTAAGTGGGAAGGAATCATTAGCCTAAATAACAGGGTGATGCGTTGGCGAGGTTAATAGTACAAAATGTATTTGAGTTTTGTGGCTGAAGTTATTCAGGTGTAAACGAGGTCACGTTTCTTTAACGTTTGAGTGTGGTATAGGAATAACCCCTTTTCACTAGCCATGGTTTTAAACTGATAAGCCCAAAAGCGTCCTTGTGCTCTTTCCCTTAAACCCAGCAGGCAGACAAAGGCGTTGAGGATGGGGCGCTGCAAGGGGGCTGCCCTTCCAGTGGCCAATGTCAGGCGGCTAGGTGTGGAGGGTTCACGCTGTACCGATTCCTTTGTGCTTATGCCGTGCAAAAGGTACCCCTCATAGTTCACCTCTTAGTGCTAGGGGCTACTCCTTGAGCATACGTATGGTTTTATTACTCTCCCATCATGGATTTGAAGTCGGGAGGTGTGCAGGTATGCTCAGTGAAGGACTTGGGTTAATTAATCTGAAAAATGTATGGCCAGGGTCATGTTCATTGTGCAAAGAAATGTTGTTCGAGGCGTTGTTACTCTGGTTCTCCGCACAGTGCCGTAGTCCTTGTCACCGGCGGTAGGGGGGTTGATGGCATCCCGGTGCTGCAGGCCACAGCCAGGCCTGTTAGCACAAACTGCTTTCACTGGGGGTTTAAGTGTTGGCCCCGAACTGCACTGCTGGGGCGCGGGGATGTGCCGTGGTCTCCAGCGCTGCCGTGGGTGGGCAGCAGCAAACTCCGGCAGGCGAGTGGTGATGTCTCAGCCCCCCCCCACAGTTCACTGGACAAGCTTGATCAAGGGGAAGTTTTGTGACTGGCCCTATTTGGTCTAGCTTGTATTGATTGGAGTGTGAGACCATACAGATGTGTGCAACCAGGCACTGATTGCAGTTCACAGGGGTAAAGTGTTTCTGCTGCAACTGCAGAGGCAAGTGCAAAGCCAAGTTTATAACTGAGTCCACCTGGATCTCTGTACCTCTTACATATGCAATCTCAGTTGGCAAAGCACTAATATGCATGAAGCATTTAAGAGGTAGGGACCAAACATGGTTCCTTTCGCTTTCATGATCTTAGTTTGCTTCCCTTGCATTTAGTTATGATACTGGATTCAGAGTTCTTGCTTTCAACTTGAGATGAGACCTGCTCAGGTAATGTGTAGTGGATGAACTTGTCTTGCCTGCAGGCATCTTGTAGGAGTTGAGTGTGTGATGCAAAGAAGTTTGGATTGCTGGGGAAAAGAAGGGCAACCTTCATCTAAGGCTACATTGGATCCACGCAGTTGCCTAATTACGTGATAAGCTGACTGAGACCTTGTGCCATGTACAGATAAATGAGAGAAGTATGTGTGATTATCAGATCTTGCAAAGGAGGGAGAGCAGAGCAGAGCCGTGCATTAAATGTCAGCTTGCAATTAGATTAGATTTAATAAGATACTGTGAAATGGTATGATTATGTTATGTCCCTTCTTCCAAAGACAGTATTAGTCTAATCAGATTATTTAGATCACTTTCGCTACTGTTTATGAACAGTGTATATAACAGTTGCTGAGCCTTAAGATTGGTGATGTGATTTACAAAAGTACCATGCATTTAGGGCATGGTTACATGTGCTTTTTTAGTGGCAATTTTCTGGGCTGTTTTTGTCTTGTGTCTTTCCTGCTTACAGACAATTTAACAGATATAACTGGCAAAAGAAGGTGGTAAGAAGTAATACTGAGACTCACGAACAATTATACTGGTTTGAAGCAAAGGTGTTGAGTTAGGTGGTGACTAAGGTGGGACATGGTGGCTTTGAGCAGCTTTGCTGCTGACATAGTTTTCCATGAAACCAAGGCTGTAACCTGCCATAGAGTATTAAAATTTTCCTCAGTGTGACAGAAAACAGTACTTCAAACCTGATAGTCTTCCGTTTTCTGTATGCTTTTGAATTTAAATGCAAAAATAAAGAAGAATTGCATTATTCTGAACTCTTTGGGAACAGCTGCTAGTCTAGATCGATCGTCTTCCGTACTTAAATGGAAACCATATAAATGGAATTTACCATGCTGTTGCTGATTTTAGTTACTAAACTACTTTATTTTTAGGTAACCTTAGGCCGAGGATTAGATCTCACGTACCAGCTGCTGTCCAAAACCTGTCCTTTGATGATCTCTCGTAAGCACTGTGTTTTCCAGCAAAATGCGGAAGGGCAGTGGACTGTCAAGGATAACAAGGTACAGAGACTGATTAAAGACCTTGTACTCTGTGGTTAGCTAAAAAGAATGCCCTGTATGGGCTATGATATAATATGGTACAAGTGGGATAGAAAGTCTGTGGGAATGTCTCTTGCCTGCTGTGCACTTCCAGTAGAAAGCTTCAGTGTGCTGCAGTTATGTTGCAAACTGTATTGCTCTATGTAGATTAGTCTCTTGGTTTTGCATTTTTAAGACAATTGTAGTCTTGCCAAGGGCAATTTGAGGTCTGTGAACCTGTTTTGTGTCACTGTCTTAACAAAAAATCCTATGTCAGTATTCAAAAGGATAAAGTTCTTGTGCTGCCAATGAAAGGATAAGCTGATAGGCCTTATTGTAGGGACACGATTGCTTTAATTGTAATCAGCTACAACAAGGATCTATTGTTAGAAAAAACATGCTTTGTGTTATGTTCAAAGGAGTTTCTTCTGAAAGTCCTCCTTGGTTGATTAAAGTGTTGGCATCAGAGTCCTCAGCTACGTTTCACTTTTACTTCAGTAATCTATTTTTGATATCATCAAGTTGTTTTATTGAATCTCTTTGAGATGTGTCATTTGTTAATGATTCTGCAGTTCATCTTGAGCACAGATCAGTTTTGCTGTTTTTCAAAACTATTTCTTGAGATAGTGTCTAAGTAAAAACCCCTTTTTTTTCTGCTTTGAACATTATCTCTACAAGAACTTTTTCCTTCTTGCTTATATTCTCCCTGTATTTATGGAGATGTATCTCTTTTTTCTTTAAGTGGCATAAGCTATGCTCCTTTTTATTCTCTAATTTCTTCTTGAATGTCAGGTGACATGAATTGTCAAGAATAATTACTGCAATATTCTGTGGTTTTGACAATTATCTATTGTGGAGTCTTCTCTTTCTCTTGGTTAGTTCTTGTTTCCTCTAAAGCTTTTTGGGCATTTTTTTCCCCTTAGTGTTAGTTTTTTTCCTTCTGCACAAACACATATTAATGTTGTTCTTAGTGCCCGTACACAAAATCTATAATGCAGGAATAATACATGTTAAAAAATATAATGCAATAACTGTAATAAATGGGACACTAAACCAATAAATAGGATATTGCAAGGTTTATTTAAAGAGGTGGCTTGTTCCGATTGCAACACTGAAGAGGCTGGATATGTTTACAGTTGCCAGAAATAACTTGCAGAGCACTCTGTAACTGCATATTAGATTTTGCTGATTCTCTATTCATTTACAGAGTCTAAATGGAGTCTGGCTTAACAAACAGCGCCTGGATCCCTCAAAAGCCTATCCTATTGCTGAAGGAGACCGTATCCAGTTGGGAGTGCCTTTGGAAAACAGAGAGGCTGCTGAATATGAGTATGAAGTAATTAAAGAGGAATGGGAGAAAATCAGACCCTTTTTAGCCCAAAGGAGTGACCTGGGGAAAGCTAGAAGTTCAAGAACGAAACGTAAATTTAGTTCAGAGGAATTGGAGACATCTGGATTAGAAGGCCCTTCAGACTCCAGATCCAAAAGAGACAGAGTATCTTGTGACAATGACCCTTTGGGTAAATCATCGGGAAGGGTTGAAGAGGGCAAACAGTTAACAGAGAACATGGATACCAAGCTGCCTCCTCCTGGACCCAGTGAGGAGGAGGACAGTGGTCCAGTACTTAATAGCCCTGTGTGCTCCGAGAAAGGAGTATCTGTCCTCTGTAAGGACCAGAAAGGCTCTGGTCTTGCACAGTCATGGAATGGCTTGGAAATGCTGAGGAAAACTTTAGCAGATATAATGAAGTTAAAGGTCAAAGTGCAGGAGAAGCAGGCAGCAGTGCTGAATGTGAAGCAGAAGCGCAGGAAGTGTGCTCAGAAAGAGATCCTGGCAATGGAGCAGGAGCTGCAGGAGTTGCAGGACCAACTATGCACAGAACAAGAGCATCAGCAGCAGCAGGTGGAAGAGCTGGAGAGGACATTCTCTAAAGGGCAGCAGAAGCTAGAGGTACAATGGTGGTAATCTCTTTGGCCTGTGTCTTCATGTGTATGGAATGCCTAATATAAGACATTAATCCAAAGTATGATTTTTGAACCGTACAGTAACACAAATAATGTTTGTGTGAATTACTCCTGTTAAAATTGTCTCTGAAGTATTTCACTTCCAGGCATGTGTACCAAAATAAAGTGCAGAGACAGAAGGGACTGGGCTGTATGGGGAATTAGGAAAAAGGCACAAAATAATTTTTTAAATTTTTTTACAAACTGATTCATGACAGCAAGATAGTAAAGCATTCAGTTAGTAAAAAAGCATGGTTTTAAATTAAAAAAAAAAAATTAAAAATCTCTGCCTGATTTCCTGTGGTTACAGCGGGGACAAATTGAAAAGTATTCCTCTTAAGTGTGCACGTCTCTTAGTATGTGGCTGAATTAATGCCCTATTTGCATGGCAAATCCATTCCCTTTCCAACCAAATGAATTGTTGTATGCCTTAATCACTCGAGGGAGGGAGATTTTCTTTCATACTTTCTAAAAACCCTTTCTTGCAATATGTAGGTGTCTTCAAGCAGTATATGTATGTTGGTAGGTAGCTTTTTTTAGATAACAAATGGAAATCTTTCTCTTTGGGTTTGCTCAAAATCCCATTTAAAGGAAGTAAGACTTCATCCTGGAGTGAGTTTCATAATTTATCAGTTACTTCTTTGAAGTCTGCTGCTAAAGGCAAGATACCTTTATCAGATGTACAGGAAGTCTGGAGCTGTGTGCTTAGGCACAAGAGGAAGTTCAGCTGGAGCTGTAGGTATGTCTGACCTCTTTGAATGTACTCAAAGACAGAGTTGCAGCTTTTTCTCATCTTTAAGCTGTTGCTGACCTCTTTGCTTCTATAAACATGCTGTTGTCTTTATTGCTAGAATGAAGGGGAGGTGTTCAAACATGTAACTGTAAATTATATAATAATTTTAGCTCTTCATAGTAAATGATAGCTCTAATTTCTGTCATACATATGTAATGGTAGAGTAGGACATCTTGGAGTTTGCTGAAAACCAGTGTTGTTCTTTAAGCAAATCCTCTAGAGATTGTGCAAAGAAGTAATTTTCTGTCTCTTGCTTTCTTGAAGTCTTTTTTTTTATTTTATTTTTTTTATTTTCCCCTCCAGGGAGTAAAGGGTCAACATGGAGAAGAGAATCTGAAGGAGCAGCTGGCCCAGGTCCTGCAAGAGGCAAGTATTTAGGAGTCTAGGTTTGGCCTAACCGTTGTAACTCGGATCTTCAAAACTGTCTTACTGCTGTGGCCTCTTGGCAGAAGATGAGGACTTTGCCTTGGGTGCAGATTGGATGATTTTCCTCTACAGACCAAGTTTCTGTCAGGAAGTGGCAGACCTTGCTTTGTGGGAGTTGCTATTTGCCAGCAAATGTTGTGAGAATGTGCACTCAGATTGAAAGCATTAAGTAGCTGCAATGATGTGTACTTTTTACTTGATTTTTGTCCTTGGGCTGGTAGTCTTTTTTGTGAGGTCTGTGTGCTGGATATCTGTTTTGGGGAAGTTGTTTTTGCAATTTTAACCAGGTGAAAAAAATTCACTCTTGGTTAGGAATGTTTTAGAAATAGATTGTTACACACTTAGGTCTCCTAGGCTTTTTCCAAAAAAGCCTCTCCTTTTGGAAAACTAATCTGAAATTAGCTTCAGGTAGCCCTGGATACATTGACAGGTTTTTGTGATCCGTATGTGTCAAATACCTGCCTTGATACTCAAATTTCCTAGGTGCACTGAAAATCTTGACAGTAAAACCCAACTGGAATGAAAGCTTAACCTAGGAGAGGGAATGAGAAGTGCCACGACACTGGGAAGGTCACAGATAACTGGCTCTACATTCCAATTTTAAGATAAGGCTAAACTGCCCTAACATCCCAACTTCTAGAGACATGTGTTGCTCTTTTAGAGGATTAGGAGAAATTAGTATGCTGAAACTCATGATTATGGCCATGTATATTGAATAGGATAGCTTTTACTGGCACTTTTATAATTTCTGGGCTGGTATTGTTACAGCATCGTGCTTTAATGGAAGAACTGAGCCGTAGTAAAAAAGATTTTGAGGAGATAATTCGAGCCAAGAATAAAGAACTGGAAGAAACCAAGGTGAGCAATAACTGGATTCTCAGTTTTATTCATAAGTGAAACATGATATGTTGCAGCAGAGGAAATGCATTGTTTAACGTTTGTCTTGACTGTACTTTGCCTCCCATAGTGAAAAACTCCTGTGTTTTGAGGTGGCAGCTGACTCAAGTTTCCAGGATTGGGGGAGGATACAACTTGCCCTTTTCCTAAATTAGTGTTGAATGGTCCTTACTGGATCTTTCTCAGTCATAAAGCCCAGGGTGAACTGTGTGTTGTGCAGGAAGAAAAGGTGTGTTTGAAAAGTCAGGTGCTTTGTTTTCAGTTAGAGTGTGTTCAAGTAAAACTGCAGTGTTCCAGCGGTCCTACAAGGGAGTGTAAGAGTGAAACAACATGGAACTAGAATAATGAATGAGATAAGCCACATTTCTTCTACCCTTGACATAAGGTGATGAGTGGAAAATAATTAAGGAGATCCTTTCCTCTTACTCCTGGAAATTATCACATTATCCACCTCTGGCTGTTTGCTTTATGGTGGGTTGTTGGGGTTTTTTTTATTGTTGTGTTTGCAACTCTTTTGCTGTTTCAAGTATAGCTTCAATTGGAAGAATTAACAGAACTACAGAATGGTCAAAGTTGGAAGGGATTTCTTGAGATCTAGTCCAACTCCCCCACTAAAGCAGGATCGCCCAGAGCACATCACTCAGGACTGCATCCAGGCAGGTCTTGAATATCTCCAGAGAAGGGGACTCCACAACCTCCCTGAGCAGTCTGTTCCAGTGCTCTGTCACCCTCATAGTAAAGAAGGTTCTTCTCATATTTAAATGGAACTTCTTATGTTGCAGCTTGTGCCTGTTGCACTTTTCTCCTGTCACAGGGAACTACTGAAAAGAGTCTGGCTCCATCCTCCTTGCACCCACACTTTACATACTTACAGGCATAAATAAGGTCTCCCCTCAGCCTTCACTTCTCCAGGCTAAAGAGCCCCAGGTCTCTCAGCCTTTCCTCGTAAGAGAGGTGTTCCAATCCTCCTATCATCTTTGTTGCCCTCCACTGGACTCTGTCTAGTAGTTCCCTGTCTCTCTTGAACTGGGGAGCCCAGAACTGGATGCAGTATTCCAGATGTGGCCTCACCAGGGCAGAGTAGAGGGGGAGAATGACCTCTCTTGACCTACTGGCCACACTCTTCCATATGCACCCCAGGATTCCATTGGCCTTCTTGGCAACAAGGGCACATTGCTGGCTCAGGGATAATTTACTGTCTACCAGGACTCCCAGATCCTTCTCCTCAGAACTGCTTTCCAGCAGGTCCACCCCTAACCTTTCTCTATTATTTTTAGATGACAGAGCAGGTATCTAGGAGCCTAATTTAATTCCAAACAAAAAAAAAAAATTGGGCAGTTAAATGCAAGTAAATGTTTTAAATTCTTATCTTTTTTTTTTAATATTTGAGGTATTTTGTCTGTTGTGTGTTTTGCTCTTTACATCAGACAGTAAAAGAGCTGTTTTGTTAATTTAAGCCAAACTCATGCCAGGAAGAGGTTGAAAGAAATTCTGAAATGGTTGATCTAGCAGGTAGTTTCTTCAGGCTGAAGGGAACTGTTGTGGTTTGGGCCTAACCAGGCAACAAAGAACCAGCCACGTGGCCGCTCACGCGCACCTCACCACCCCGCACGCACTCTGGAATGGGGAGGACAAAGGCCAACAAGAAGCTCGTGGGTCAAGACAAGGACAAGGAGGATTCGCTCACTGATTAAGGTCACAGGCAAAACAGACTCAACTTGGGAAAAAATAATTCAACTTCACAGTAATCAGATGCACACAGGACACAGACAACACACAGAGCTGGGCTTACACATATTACCCCACCCCTCCCTTCTTCCTTCGTCCAAATTACTTTGTTCCTGATTTCTCTGCTTTCTTCCCCTCAGCGGCACAGGGGGACAGGGGATGGGGTTTAGTCAGTTCACAGTCTGGTGGTTCCCGTCACTCCTTCCTCCTCAGGGAGGATTCCTTACAGTCCTCCCCTGCTTTCCCACGGGGTCCCTCCCATGGGATAAGAGTCCTTCACGAACCTCTCATCCATGAGTCCTTCCCATGAGGTGCAGTCCCTCAGGAGCAAGCTGCTCCAGCGTTGGCTGCCCACAGAGTTACGGGCTGCTTCAGGAACAGTCACCTCCCCTGGCGTGGGGTCCTCCACGGCTGCATGATCGAAGTCCACGGACTGCAGGTCCATATTTGCCCCTCCTGGGGCCTTCAGGTGATGTTCTGCCACGTTCCTCCAGCAGTGCAGGGGGACAGCCTGCCATCTCGCCATGGGCTGCAGGGGAACTTCTGCTTGGCCACCTCCTTCCACCTTCTTCCTCACCAACCTCAGTACCTCCACTTCGTCTCTGCTCTCACCTCTCCAGCTCAGCTCTTCAGTTCTGCTCAGGTCTTACATCGGTTCTTTCATATGTTAATCGCAGAGGCGCATCTATTGTCTCTAATGGCGCGGCTTTGGCCACCTGAGCTGGGGGAGCTTTTAGTAGCTTCTTACAGGAGCCACCCATGGGGCCCCTTACCCTAGTACCAAAGCCACACCAGAACCAAACCATCACAGGAACCTTGGTAACAGCTGCTGTTCCTGCCTGTAAGTTCTCTCCAGCAGGTGACAATATTCTCACTACTGCCATGACTACAAGGTGTGGAGAGGTTACAGGTCTGCATATGTAATAGACACGAAATTGACACATGGAGACTTGCAATGGTATTTTCTACTTGTACTGTCTTCCCCTGCACATGCACTTCCTATCAATATTATATTGAGTAAAACCTTGTTCTCTGTTGATATGTGACCATTTGTACTTTTCCACTAGGAGGAGAAGGAAAAGGTGAGAGCCCAAAAAGAAGAGGTGTTGAATCAGATGAATGACGTGTTGGAGAATGAGTTGCAGTGCACAATCTGTTCTGAGTACTTTATCGAGGTATGTTTGAACTGGTATGGGTTTGCCAGTAAAGAAGAGACTTGAGCAGCTTCCCCTAGTTCTCTTAAAGCAATACTCAAGCTTATTTCTTTGCTTCACTAGTTTAACAGCACCAGCAGACCCACAGTAAGTTGTGGGTATGGGTTGGTCCAGAATTCCATGCTGTCTGCCCTGACTGTTCTCCTAGGCAACAAGTTCAGCTTTAATGTCTCTACCTGCGTGGAGAGGAGTGCTTAATCCTAAGATGCATATAGGCTTGCAGCAGTTTTGGGTGTTTTTGGTGTTCTGAGCTGCTACTGACAGCCTGCTTGAGGAAGAACAACATTATAGTGGACCTTGCTAAAGCTGACTAGTATTGGTCTGCTTCAGGTTCAGATATAGGAAAAGGTTAGTAAAGGAGGGGAGGTGCAGTGTTCAGTCAAGTCCTGAACATTCATATTGTTCAGGTAAACCCCTTATTTGATAAATTGGCCTGCTTTTGTTTGATTCGAGAAGTAATAGGCTGTGCCTGAAATGTAGACTGTTATTTCTGTTCTTGTTTTGCTGGAACCTCAGTTTCATTACATTCATTTCTACTACAGGAAACCTGGTGTGTTATAATGACTTAAGAGCTTGCTGAATTTTTAGTTTCTGGTGTCTCAGTAATTTAGAATGCTGTTCTGCAGTATCTGGGTTTTCCCATAATTTACCCTTTTCAATTTGGGGAAACTTGCAATAGAATTAATTATTTTTGTCTGTGTTTCACCGTACGATCTACGGTGAATCCTTTAACCAGCTTGTAAAACCTGTCTGCCTCTGGCATGGGAGAGATTTTGTTGGCAACCCTGACAAAGGCTAAAGAAAAGGGGCTTTGTGCTTCTCCTCCCCTTTCCCTTATGGTCTTCATCTAATGTTTTTCTGACTGGAGCATTTTTTTCTCTTAACAAGAAGCATGCATGAGCATGCTCTGACAAGTATCCTTCCCTCCAATTCCACAGGCGGTCACTCTGAACTGTGCACACAGCTTCTGCTCCTACTGTATCAACGAGTGGACAAAACGTAAAGTAGAGTGCCCTATCTGCAGGCAGGAGATCAAATCAAAGACACGCTCTCTGGTGCTGGATAACTGCATTGACAGGATGGTAGAAAAACTGGACTTGGAAATGAAACAGCATCGCCTGACCCTTATCAGAGAGCGGAAAGGTGAGAGGTGGGTGGATGTGGCATGTTGAGCACAATCTCTCATTCCATCTATTTTGTACAATTTTTGTGGCACCTATATACCAAGGAGATGCCCAGGGAATGCAGCAGAAACACTAGAAAATACTTTTTAAGGTATGTTGTGTAACTAGCTTTACTGCACAGTAAAATAAAATTTACAAAAAGTTTGGAGAAGCCTTCTGTATGAAATCTACAGTCAAGTGGGCCAACTTAACTGTACTAAAGGTTAGGCTGTTTCAAGGAGATCACTAAATAAAAGCAAACCTATATAGAATGGGCCTTGAAAAATTTACCAGACACCTTTTGATTAAACTATTGACTACTTCAATGTGAAAACTCAGCAGGGCGCTGCCTGATGAGAAACTCTGAATTCTCTTCTGTGTGCTAAATTTGTGTGGGACATCTCTGAAGAGAACATTGGTGTGTCATGTAAAAAGTATGGCTAAGCTGGCAGTTGCTCTGCTATGTCAATTATTGTGGAATTAAAGCCACTATGGCTTAAATGCATAACTTCTTGGCTAGTTGTATCTAAAAAACTGTGCATGACAGCAACAGCTTTAAGTGAAACATCAGTGTGGAGTATTCCTATAATGCTTCCCTCTTCCAAATTTGTTTCTAGAGCACTGGACCCTGGTATCTAGGTGCTGAAATATGCAAGTCTTTTCCTGCTCCCCCTTAAAAAATTTCAATTGCTGTGTTCCAAACCAGTTGTCTAGTTTTACCCTTGTAGAGGTGAGTGTATGATCCTTCATTTTGCAATGTGTCAAGCCTCTTACCTAAAGAAAAGTGCTTTTGAAACATTTCAGATTCTCCATGGTGACATAGGATGTCATTGCTAAGTGGTGTTAATTCAGACCTGAAGTTGCCACTTATTTAGCCAGCTCAGTCTGGTTGCCTCAGGAAATGTGACACTGCTCAGAGGCTGCCCAGCTTGGCTTTGTGAATTGCTTTTACTTCTGCAGAAGTGACGCCACTCTCGTGTCATGGGCACATCTGTAGAGTCCACCATAGAGCTATTGAAGAGTCTCATCAGATAGCTGATGGGGAGGAGATGAAGCGGTGCTTTGTTGGAGCCCACTTCATCTCCATATGGTAAAACAGGGGTCTTCCTGGTTTGAACAGAAAGGAAATAAGATCATAGACTACCTTATTCACATGTGATAGATGCTCCAATTATATAAAATGATGATTAGTAGGAAATGGTTTAGCTTTACCATGACACGCTTCAGGAGGAAGGAGGAATTGTTTCTGTGTGGTCTTTGTATTGCTTGATGGAAGCATGTTGATGAAGATAGCCATATGTCTAGTTAAACATGAATTCCTAAGAAGAAATTGTCTGAAAGAGAAATAACGATGCAGGTGGCACTGGAGAAGCTCAATTAGAGCATCCCAAGAAGCCTCTCCAAGACCCATAGTATAAATGTATGGAGGTTTTGGTGGCGTCATCAGTGAGTGCCCTGAAAAGCCTGTTTGATAGCTCCTCACCACGTATTGTTCCTTCCCTCTGTCTTACCTGGAAGGCACTGTGATAGTTAGCCACTTCCATTGCCAATTGTGTGCCAGTGAAGAGCTGAAGAATATCATCTCACCTGTGCTATCTTGACAAGAAAAGGCATACTGGAGACCTAAGAAAACACAAAAGCCCTTTGATCCTTTAATGGTGAAAACTGAAAAGGCCTGTGCCATGCAGCTTGAAAAACCTATTGTGAACTGACCATGAGAGGCTGTAAGTTTCAAAGAGAACTAGTAATTTAGCAGCATTTGTGGGTACAGTGGTCACTGCTAACTTTGGTGTCTATGTGTTTTGAATGCAGAGAAACAGAATGTGTTGGTGAACCCAGCCACGGACAATGACAGCAGTGTCATTTCTTCCATTTACTCCATCTTGTTGTTGAGCAGTTGTGACAAAGAGGACTCTGAAGAGGATTCTTACTACATAAAAGCTACTACATTATCTAAACACCGTTATTGTCAACTTCTTTGCCTGTGTGCTGCCCAGAACCACCCTAATGGTGTTTGACTGCTGTTGGATGAGTGGACTGGACATTTGGAAGGAGAGATATACTGTGAAGAGGCTGGAGCTGAGAACTAGCAGCATTTGGAAGAAGGACCTTATTTTTTAAATGAATGTGCAGAAACTTGATCTCTAAAACATAATTGGGATTGTGAGACAAAAAATTGCCCTTACACTAGATGGTTGACATCCAAAACCTAGGCTTCCATGACCACTTGTGACCTGCTTGGTGTCATGAAATAGTGTGTATGCATCACTGCCCTTTCCTTAGTGAATGACACGTTTAAGTGTGTGCATCAGATTCCCTTATTTCAGGAAACAGAGCAAATGGCCCAAGCTATTTGAGAACTTGGCCATCCTCACCAGCAAGCAGGAGAGGTGTATCAGGAGGAAGAGACAACTTGGGTTTTTCTTCTGAATTTTGTATAGCAGCTGGAGTTATCCCAGGCCTCTGGCAGTAAAGGTAACAAAGGGTGGGTTATGGACCCTGTCAGCCTTAAGTGCTTAAAGGCAGCGTAAGCTGAGCTGCTGGCCATCGGTTTGCTCAGTTGATGTTTCTCATTTTCTGTTAGATAAGGATGGAGAAGATTAAATCCTTCCAGAATTTGTTAGCTAGTGCTCTTTTTATGTAGCATATTTGGTTTGTTCCTTCTTCAGGCTTTTGCGTAAAGGTTGTCAGACCTGGGAAGCAGCACATCCAGAAGTCATTAGCAATGACTTCAGAAACTCATAAATAGTTCTTGTCAGCATCAGAGAGGAGTCTCTGCCTCGTCAGAAGTGCTGCTATCTGAATTCATTAAATGTCCTGTTGGCAGGGTAGGAAAGCAGCATCTGTAGGCAAACTCAAAGCACAGAAAGAAGCATGTAGTGTTACTGTTTACAGAACATTCAGCCGTGGGCTGTGCTGTCCTCACAGCCAATCACTTGTCCCTAAGAGACTGAGCAACTCTTCCCTCATCTTATGAATTTGTCTGAGAATTTCCATTTGCAGTGGCATATGCTTTTGACTTAGCTGTTACATGGAAAGGACTTTTTTACACTGTGAGAAGAGGATGGGGAAAGCCCTTCTCATCTGTAATATTTCTTTGGCCGTTTGTATGTACTTCCATGTTTCTATGTTTTGTTTAAGAAGCAAAATATTAATGCAGAAATAGATTTGTCTTCCTTGGTGCAACCACTGAGAGGAATATCTTTCTCCTAGTTGTCTTAGATTTTTTGAGAAAACACAAACTATCTCATTTTAATAACTTTGTTTGCTTCATGTTTTGATTGCTGTAAGCACTGTGACTGTTTTAAAGTTATTTGAAAGACTGGTGTATTCAGGAATTGACAGAAGATGACCCAACTCTTCAGGCGTGTGGCTATCCTAGTGGTAATTTTGTAGTTACAATCATAACCTCTTCCCGTCTTCCACTGAAGAAAGATCCCCTTAAAAAGGTGTGTGAGTGAAACTGCTGTCCTAAGGAAGCAGTGTGTGCTGACAGATGTAATGTCTTAAACTTAAACAGGGGAGGCAGGTCCAATTTGTGGGCCACACAACTTTTTTAAAATCTTAGTGTAAGGTTGTGAAGGAGTAATTGCATATTGAGTTTTCCTCTTTCCTTTTTAGTGTTAATTTTCTGTATGTGCTCTTGAAAGCTGCTTCTGTGAATATACCCTCTCTAGGCTGTCTGAGAGAAGAGGGTTCCACAAAAGGCTTGTGAAATAGGCTGACTTTAGAACAGGTGTTCCTGATGCAGAGGAGTAGGGGGAAAATACTTTGGTTACCTAGGAGTGCAAATTCCTTTACTGTGTACCTCTATTATTGCTGTGCTTTTCTTGCCTGTTTCATTTGGCTAAATATATTTATTTTGCTATGTTGGTGTTTATGCATACTGCAGAGAAGGATAATGCTTCTCCTAGTAACAGGGTGGTTCTTCAGTGTGATTTCTGAGTGTGTCCTCTTTTCATGAGAATGTGAAGAACATGAGCAGTGGTATCAAGCAGTTTCCACAATTACTGGTAGGTGTGTGGTGTGTAAATGTCCAAGCAGAGAGGTGAAGTGATAACACTGTTCACTTGCAGAAGCATTTCACTGACAAAAAGTGAACTCCCAGCTCACCATGTGCCTCAGTAAAACTACTGTCAGATACAGAGCTGATGACTGGACACACAGAACTGTCAGGCAAACTAGTGAGCTGCTGGAAAAGATGCCCGTATTTCTAATACTGTGCTCTTCTTTGTTCTAAAGTCTGGATCCTTTCTTCTACTTAATTGTACATCTGAATGTCCCCTGGGAAATGTCATGCCCTGAACTGTCACCTGTCTTGGCACAGCATCCAGTGTTTCCAGTCGGGCACCCAGGATTTAGCCAGTGACAACTCTGTGCTACTCACACACACAGCAGGCTTGACACAGGCTTGCTGCTCTCTGTTGGGAGACAGCTGTCGGGGAGCATGATAAACACTTTCAGAGCAATATGTTGTTTATCAACATCAGCAGGAATAGCTGGGGAGGAGCACTAATGGACTGCAGAAGGGGACCATTGAAGTGGTGAGTAATTCCTGCAGATCTGTGGGTTCCAAGATCGGTCTGACAATTGCTTTTCTCTGGCAGGTGTAATCCACCACATTAGTGCTTGGTGGGCCTTGGCAACATCTGTCATTTAGCTTTGCAGAACATGTAACGGGCAATTTGTTAATCCAGCTGTGCCTCCCACTGTTTAATTGTTTTTTTCCAAAGATATGCTGCAAGTAGTCAATGTTCCCTCCTGCCAGTCCCTTTTGCCATAACTTCACCTGTTTAGACACATACCTTTACACCTGGAACACTCGTCCAGTTCTGGAGCCCCCAACACAAGAAGGACATGAACCTGCTGGAACAAGTCCAGAGTAGGGCCATGAAGATGATCAGAGGGCTGAAGCACCTCTCCTGTGAAGACAGGATGAGAGAGTTGAGAGTTGTTTAACCTGGAGATGAGAAGAATCCGGGAGCCCTTATAGCACCTTCCAGTACCTGAAGGGGCTACAGGAAAGCTGGGGAGGGGCTTTTTACAAGGGCTTGTAGCGATAGGACAAGGGGGAATGGCTTTAAACTGGAAGAGGGGAGATTTAGGTTAGACATTAGGAAGAAATTCTTCACTAAAGAGGGTGGTGAGACACTGGCACAGGTTGTCCAGGGAGGTTGTGGATGCCCCCTCCCTGGAAGTGTTCAAGGCCAGGTTGGATGAGGCTTGGAGCAACGTGGTTTAGTGGGAGGGAGTTGGAACTAGGTGATTTTTAAGGTCCCTTCCAACCCAAACTATTCTATGGTACGAATTCTGTGATAATCATAAGCTGCACTTTGCAAACAGTACACCCCTGTCCCTTGGTGCCATCTGTGCCTGGGGCCTGAGCTGTATGCCCCTGGGTTTCAAGCTTAATGTTAAGTACAAGACAGCTCAATTAGTGTTGGAAATTCTCATGACGCCCATTAGGCTTTTATTGCGTTAAAAGCTCCATCTTCACTGGCCTTGCAGAACCTGTTCTGGCTCTGCTCGTGTAACAGAGCTGTCGTTATTTAACGGTGAAGTGCCGGGCGGTGCGCTGGCTTCAGGCTCTTCTGTAGAAAAACGGTCTTCTTAGGACACCTGCGCTAATCATGCCGTTTCCAGCCGGCAGGGTAGGGCAGAGAGCCCGGGCCCGGCGGCGGGAGGGGTAGCCCCTCCGGTGCCAGCCGCTGTGCCGCCGCCGTTGCTCAGCGACCCCAGCGGCCTTGCGGAAGGGGAGCCGGGCCCACTTCCGGGTTCAGGCTGCCCGCGACGCGCCTGCGGGAAGGAGCCCCCTCGCTGCCGTCGCAGGTGGTGCGTCATTATCGCGCGCCGGCGGGCTGGGAAGGACCCGCGGGAGGGGGCGGGGGTGGGGACGGCGGCGCCTCCGACCGGGGAAACGAAACCGCCGGTGTCGGCGCAGTACGGGCCCGCGCCCCCTTCAGCACTCCCCGAGCTTCGGGGCACGGAGCCGGCCCGAGCGGCCCGCCTGCCCTTGCCCCGTCGCCTCCTCCTCTTCCGTGAGTGTCGCCGGCTCCCGCAGAGCGGGGTCTGCTCCCGGCCGCCGGCGGCTCCCGCGGGCTTCCTGCCACATGGTCCGCTGCGCTTGCCGCCGGCTTGCCTGGCCTCCGGTACCGGGAGTGGGCGCTGCGGGGTCCCCGGGCAGTCCTTTGGGGTGGTGTGGGCGAGCGGCTGGCTGAGGAGCGGCCTGCGGGGTCACACCGGGGAAGGCGATGCCCGTAAGGAGGTTGGGGGCTGCCGCCGCGTTGCCTAGCGGGCCTCCGGGCAGCCCCTGCGGGTGAGGGGGCTGTGCTCTGCAGGGGCTGTCCCTCCTTCCCGGCTGCGTGTCCCCCGGGTGACACGGTGACCTCGCAGATAGGTTTGCGTACTCGGAAACCTCGCAGGAGAGCAGGTGTGCAAGGGAGCGTGGAGAGGGAGGAGATCTTGGAAGGAAGGTAGCAGTGCTAACTAAGAGCATCTTAACCTAACGGGAGAGTATCTGAGAAGAAATAGAAAATTACTCTCGAGTTGTTAGAGATAAGCAAGCAAAGGGAAGAACAAACCTTACATTGATGCAAGAGCAGATAAATGAGAGTCGGCTGTAAATGAACTTCTGGTGGAAGGGAAGAGATGCCTTAGCAATAGCGCAGGTATGATGATTTTGGGAGTATTTTGCTGCCAGATTCGTGGGCATGATTAAAGGAATTGACCTGAAGCTGCCCTGTATATGCTTGTGGAAGAAAATTGGATAACAGAGGGTTCGAATTGGTGACCTGAGGTATCTTTTCTATGCCAGCATTCCTTTGTAGAATAATAAGCACCAATAGGTTTTTATTTATTTTTGTCAATAGCAGTAAGGTTTAGCCAATGCTCTAAGCATCTGTACTTTTTAATTTTTATCTGCTTTTCATGGTTCTTGGCCTCTATGGGCCTTCCCAAGCTTGCTTCTGTTAACTCCATCTTAAGTGTTAGTCCTTTCTCTGGGTTTACGCAAAGTTTATCAGCTACATCCAAAAGCAATAAAGTTTTGCTATGGAAATTGCATAGGAAAGTGCTTTTGTTAATTAACATTTGTAGGGGTGAGTTCAGAGATGTTTTGAGTCTCGTATGGGAAATTGGTTTCACCTCGCGTGAGGTATGTTTGGATAAATGCTGCCAGGCTGCTGCACCTTATCCTTCAGCATGCAGGAGAAAGTTAGTTATTTTGCTTATTGTTTACCAAGTGTGAACATCTTCTTTCAGCAAAAATGAAGAGAAGGACAGAACCTGAATTTAGCAGCCCTCAAAAGAAGCAGAAGAAGAGGATAGAAGACTTGGGATTAACCCTCAGTTCTACTTCAGATGATGAAGCTCAATTTAGTAATCATACTACTCAAGGTAAGGTTGGAGATAAGGTATATGCTGTTGCAGGGAATAAAGATAATAACTAGAAACTGAACCCATGTCTCCTAAATCCCACTGGGTACCCTGAGCTTCAGGACATACTCTCTCTTTAGGAGAAAAACTACATTGTTTCTGTTCACGACTTTGGATAGGTGTGAATTAAAAAAAAATAAATCTAGGAACTGTATGAAGTCAGGCATAGAAGATAGAACTTGAGGTAGATGACAAGTGTGTGGTCCAATGCTGTAAAGATTCTTGTAATATATGAGCAGCATTAATCCTTTCTATCTCAGCAGTTTTTTCTGTTATGGAAAGTTTTAGTAGTGAGGAGTTGTGGGATTTAAAGAACCTTTGTAATCCCTATATTGTTTAAAAAATAATTAAAAATTGGTAACCTTGTCATGTTTTTGCAGATGGGAGGTTTT
Organism: Hemiprocne comata; assembly: GCA_020745705.1. Lineage (NCBI taxonomy): Eukaryota > Metazoa > Chordata > Aves > Apodiformes > Apodidae > Hemiprocne > Hemiprocne comata. The sequence continues at coordinate 43,185,060 of CM036588.1, forward strand.
GCAGGTTGATCAGGACTCCTACGTTGTAGCTTCATCTCTTTTGATGGCTCATTGGGATTTCTGGGGAGGAAGGGAGTTGTGAGAGCTCACAGGTGCTTGGTTTCAGAAAGAAAAACAGTTTCAGAGTTACTTAAAATGGATTGCCTGCTTTTTCTTAAGCTAGAGCCTGCTTTCTCACCTGGGGCTTGGGTTTTACCAAAGGTGAGGCAGGTGCGCTACACAATTGGTGTACTTCAGGTTGCCTCATGGTCATGCTGGCTGCTTCTGAGTCTTGGGGTTTCCTGTGGTCATAAAGTGTTAGTGAGAAAGGGCCTAATAATATAAAGAAGCCTTTGCCTTGTAAGAAATGGATGGAGGGATGCATATGGGAGATGAGTGGGTCAGTTTGGGAGTAGTTGCAGTGACAGGGAATGGTGTGTGTACCTGTCTGGCAAGGCTGGAGGGGAGCCGAGGAGGTTAGAGGTGCAGAGTGTGAGAACTGGGGTAGGGAATGCTGTGGTGTGCACTCGGGGCTGAGCTGAAAAATTAAAAACAATATTTTTTTAATTTTTTTTTTGGTTATTGAGTTCACATATGGGTCAAAATAGGCTGTAAGCTGTAATGTTTGAGAAACAAGTGGATACAGTTCAAGGACATCTTGGATGGGGTCAATAACTTGGTAGTCTGTTAACACCCAGTGTGGTTTCCAGTGAGAGAAGGAAGGTTGGTGGAGAGAAGTGATTTCAGATCTGATACCAGCTGAGCACGGTCTAGCAAATGTTAAAAGGAAGAAAAGCTGTGAAGGCCTTTCTTGAGATTTATGTAGTGGGTATTGTGTTTGGGGCACATCATCAGCCTCTGGAAGATAAGACGTGTCTCAAAGGCAGGCAGCAAAGTTTATTGAAGCTGTGTATTGGAGAAGCAGAAAGCCATAACTGACCCTAAAGCAAAATGCTTTGTGAGCCTCTTCATGTCTAAGAACTTTGTGAAGGAAAAACAAATGTAGCTTGTGTGACAGATGTTTGGAAATCAAGATGGGTATATAATATTGCATATGCAAGGTGAATCACAGCCTTCCTTGTCTTGAGCTGGAAGCCTCAAAAGTTGATGCTGTGGAACTCCAACACAGTGGTTATGTGGGGACACAAGTCCTGAATCTTAGAAGCTGGTAGTTCAGCAACAAGGATTGAACACACATTTGCAAGGGTTTTAACTACGGTCATATATTTCACTGTGGTGTCATTAATTTCCACTTCACTTTTCTGTAATGGCCTTTCTTTACTAATTCACCAGTTGTTTCCTGTTACTTCAATGGTGCTCAGTTTTCCATAACAGGAAGATACAGAGATCTGTGAGTTGAAAGAGGAATAATCTGTTTTTTTTCTTAAATAATAAAAATTTAGGAGAAGTTCAGTGCTTCTTTCTAGGTAATTATAGCATCTTTTTAAAACCCTTCTATGGAGCTAAATCGTTCCTTTTAAAGCGATAAACAGAAAAATATTAACTCTGCTAACAAAAAATTTTCTGCATCATCTCAGGGCAACTTACGTAGTTCAACTTCTCCTAGTTGTACAAAGTAGCACAGAATGATTCCTAGCACTGGGTGAATGAGGGAGGCTGAAGAGGCAGAGGTCTGATGAAGAGTGTGGCTAGGGATTGCTGCTGCAGTAGTCTGTATGGCCTGCCCCACAGCAGCAGCTTTACTGTGATTGATACGGTGCTAGGCGAATCTCAGGAAGGAAATTTATGCTATTGCCTTCATCCTTGTAGTGATATTACCACAGGAGAAGTGGAAGAACTCAGTGGGTTGTGGGGCCTCCCTCGCTACCCACCTGGTGTGGAGCAGGCTGGAAGGCAAATGATGTGACTGCCATGATTCCTGCAGAGTTTCCAGTTACATCCTGCCCAGAGCAAATAGGTTTGGGCATCTCACAACTGTAGAGCAGCAGCAAGACTATACAGCTCATTCAAGCCAAGGTTCTTCCCAAGTGTAGTGTATTATTGTACCTGTTACCTTGGTTGGACCATTGACTTGATTAACTTCTTCCCCTAACCTTCATCATTTAAGACCACATCTGGAGTATTGTGTCCAGTTCTGGGCTCCCCAGTTCAAGAGGGACAGGGATATACTTGAAAGAGTCCAACAGAGAGCTACAAGAATGATTAAGGGACTGGAACATCTGTCACACGAGGAAAGGCTAAGATACCTGGGGCTGTTTAGTCTTGAGAAAATAAGACTGAGAGGGGACCTTATTAATGTCTATAAATATCTGAAGGGTTGGTGTCAAGAATGGGCCAGTCTCTTTTCAGTGGTGCCCTGTGATAGGACGAGGGGAGACGGCACTAGGCTACAACACAGGAAGTTCCACCTCAACATGAGGAAGAACTTCATTACTGTGAGGGTGACGGAGCACTGGAACAGGCTGCCCAGGGAGGTTGTGGAGTCTCCTCTGAAAACTTTCAAGACCTTTCTGAATGCGTTCCTGTGTGATCTGCCCTAGGTGGTTCTGCTGCATCAGGGGGGTTGGACTCGATGATCTTCAGAGGTCCCTTCCAACCCCTATGATTCTATGATCTCTATCAGGGTATTTTTAAACTAGATTAGTGTCTTCTGGTGTCATCTTTCACTTGTGTTTGTATGCATCAGTAAACTCTAGAGGTGAAAAACTCTTTCATTTGCTGTAGGAAAGTTGTGGATCTTTTCTATTGAGGTGTGTAGTGAAGTCAAACTGAAGTTTAATATGGGGTCTAAGGTATTAAACTCTTTCTGTAGTGTTGGCCGTTTGGTAGACGCCTGTGTAGTCAATGTGGATTTTTTGTTAAGTTGCCAGTATGTTTTATCAAGGTGACTCGTTATTCTCAGCAGAGGATCTTTGGACTTTGTCAGCTTCTCAGCATCACTGCAAGGGTCAGACACATCACACCGTACTGTCATTGTCATGCTGTGGCCTGCTTTGCTGCTGTAGTGGGGTTTGCCCAGCCCTTTGTGGGGTCTGGAATCCAGTGGCTCAGGAGGTTGTGTGCGTTCCTGAGGCAAAAAGGGACAGATAATCAGGTGTTGGTTCCATGGGGTGTTTTATATTACACTTGAGTGCTTCCTGTAGCACATCTGAGATACTTGAGCGTCCTCTCTTATGTGTATGTTGAAAGAATTTAATGAGTCACACTGTGTAGTTCTTAATGTGATTACTGAGATGTCTTTCTTCCCTCTTCTTTTTATACTTGTTTTTTTCACTTTTTTCCCCAGAGTCTTCCAGTAGCAGCAGTGGGTCTGAGAGTGAGAATGATGAAAAAAGACCAGTCTTCAACAGTGAGTTCAAACAAGACTCTCTCGTGGAGGGTACTTCATCTCGCTACTCGATGTATAACAGTGTCTCCCAAAAGCTCATGGTAAGACAAAATAATTTTGGAGGAAGCCATTAAGATGCAATGAGAGCAAAGTGAAAAGACTGATATGTTTTAAGAGGTTTTGATTCTGACTCTGAACGTCCTTGTAGCAGGGTTCTGAGCTTCACTGAGCCAGCTACAGAGCAATTGGAGGAGGCTGAGAGAGCTCGGTTGAAGGGGATCTGTTAAAAAAGAAAGCTGATTCATGTGCGAGGCCTAGGAGCAGGAAGGTGAATGTGAAGGGAAGGATTTCTGGGTCAGGCAGCTTGCTGAGCTTGAAAAAAGTCCTACTGTGTGTTATTTTGCAATGCTTCAGTTAACAAACACCTTGCAAGAGAGACCTTAACAATTTCTGTGATTGACAATAATTTGTTTAGTCTTGGAGGCTGTCTGTTGCATACCTTTGTGGAATTATTACCTTAATTATTAAGATATTTCTTTTTCTTTCAAGTAGTGCCACTCTATGTAGGGCCAAAAATTTCTTGGAAGGGCAGGGTGTTGTGAATGATAGCGACTGTGACAACTGAACTTCGAAGGTGATCACTAACTCCTTGATTGCACGGTGTTAGTGTGGGGAAGAAAGCACTTTTAAGAAGCTCTCAGAGAATGGTTGGTTGTCTCATAGCAGTCCCCAGTTCAGCAACTTGTTTTTGAGTTGAAAGGCAATAGTAGACTGTAAAGGAGTCTCTTTCAGTGCATACTGTTACACTTATTTCCTGATATAAACCTTCATGGCAGTATCAGGACTATCTCATAATCATGAAAGAATTTCCATTCATGAGAACAGAGGAAAAAAAAAAGTTATTTCCAAGAGCAGCAGAGAAGATGAGATGTGTAGTTGTGTATTACTTGAAGTGCAACAGGAAGTTTAGGACTCAAGAGGGAACAGCATTTGGGCCTCCTTTTGTTCTGAGCTGGTCCTATGCTCGCAGGAGCAGGGACCAGCAATCTTTCCATGGTCATGGGCCAGCTTGCTGAGCTGGCAAGTTTTTGCTTGCCTTTGCCAAGTTAGAAGTTCAGTCTTCTGCTAGAAGCTGGGAAGAGCTAGCTGCTGCTGGGAGTGGGAACGGGGAGATAATGCTTCACAAGGAGGTGGAATGGTGCTGACCAGCAGGATGATACCTCTACATGAAGAAAGAACTTTCAGTTCTTGCTGAATTCAAAACTCAAAGGGATCCAGAGGGCTGAGAGTTGCTGATTAAGCCTCTCTGTAGATAAATCCTGTTGCTGATCATTCAGAATCTGTCCATGTGTGTTTTTGGCACTGGGCTGCAGTTTGCTGATTCTAGCACAAGACTGTATTTCGCTTGGAGAGTTCTCTCCTGAGTTAGGATGTGTGCTTCCAATTGCTACAATACAGAAGCTTACTACTGAATTTGGGAGGCTTTTGTTTGTAAGGCCTCATAAATTTTAATATAAAGATTGATGTGATATCAAGTCTGGTTGAATGATTATGTAGCCTGAGGTAAGTAAAAGGAAAATAGTCCTTGATTGCTAGATGTTCAAAAATCTGTCCTCAGAAGACCTGTGTGTAATGGGTTTGGTGGCTGTCACATTTGATGTACATATTTCAAGGTCTGATTCAGAGCCAGATAGCAAAGACAAGGGGAAAACACCATGTACCTTTGTATAAAACCTGTGGGATGTTCTCGACTTGTTTCTCATACAGATTGGTAATAAACAATGTTGTCATTGCTTCTTACAGGGAGGAGTATACGAATGACATTCATTCAAAGTGAAACTTAAAGTCTTGTATTTACTGATTCTCATAGGTGCATACCAGAGGGAGTGAAATTTACTGTATTCATGCTTGTTGTTGTTCTCCTGTTGCTAAAATTTATGAAGAGAAAAGCCTGAAAAACTGGCAGTTAATGAACATATTTCTTTTAACCTAAGAGATGGGAATGCATTTCAGGAGCAGTGTGTCTCGCATTCCTCCTCTGAGTTTTAGGTGAAGATTTAACTGACGCTCAAGATGTATGTGAGCACATGTTCACAACAAAGAATATCATCACAACATGAATTTTTCCTGTGCCAACATCTTTTGTTTTATGAACCTTCCATGGTTACTGAGCACTGTGATGAATGGCTCCATGCTCCTCACTCCTTCTCCCTCTGAGAGGGCTGTTCCTGCACTACTGAACCTTGTGTAATTTGCTGTCATCTCAAACATCATTCTTCAGATCTAGGGGTTTTTTTTGTGTCCTGTCTCAGTGAAGTGAACTGAATATTAAGGCCTGAAAGCCCTAACTGAGATTAAAAATGCCCAATGCCTTCACGTCACTTCAGGATGATGTGCCATTTTCCCTTTCCCAATAGTAGTAGTACATAAACTCAAGTCCACCTGCCTCATGTGCTCCCTTTGCTTTCTTTATAGGCCAAAATGGGCTTCCGGGAAGGAGAAGGTCTGGGAAAATATGGCCAAGGAAGAAAGGATATTGTTGAGGCTTCTAATCAGAAGGGAAGGAGAGGCTTTGGGCTGACCCTCAAAGGATTTGATGGGGAGCTCAATATTGATTGGCAGGATGAGCCAGAGGTAAGTACTATCTGTTTTGGATCCCTTTTCTGTTGCTGTGTTCAGGATTTGCCCTCTGGGAATGATGTTTAGTGTTGTCTGACACAACTGGCTACCATTAAGTGGCTCTGCTGGGTAGACCCAGGCCTTATTTTGTCCCAGAACAGCATGGCAAAACTTGTTTTCTGTCACATTAAGGTGGCTTGTTGCTGTGGTCTGTAGGATTTGTTTCCGAGTTTGCAGTAGTGAATTTGATTGGAAATTGCTACCACACTCTTTTGGGTTTTCCTTTTTTATTTTATGTCTAATTCTTCATGCCTGCATAGGTGATTTTTTTTAATCTTTTCTGTGTGTTTAATAGTCTCAAATAAAATGCTCAGATGTTCTATTCCTGTGTCTTGTCAAGCTCTTCAACGGGGAAGAGCATTGGGAAGTAGACATAGATGTTGTCAGTAAAGTAAAGCAAAGCCTAGTTTTGTTGTTATTCGTGCAAAATAGCTGCTGTGTGTTTATATTTAAGAAGAAAAAAAACAAACCACAACACTGAATCCTAGGAATGTGGCAGCTGGAGAGTAAGCCAGAAGGTCCCAGCCCTGTTAAGTCAAGGGCAGCAATTCTTGTCAGGTCATGTATGGTGCATGTTATAGTACTTCACTTTCCATTTGAATTGTTTTCAGCAGTTGAAAATTTTCAGTGTCTCTAAAATGTACCTTGAGAGTACTAGGCTTTGTCTTGATTATTTATCAGACTCTAAGGTCAGGAAAGCTGTGTGGTTTTTTTGTGTTGGAGGTGTTTTGGTTTTTTTTAATTTTATGGGGAGTTTTTTAATCAACTTTAAATCCAAGCCAATATGACATGTTTTAGACTGGCAGAAAAAGACTACGATTGGCCCTAAAGTCATGGCATAACCCCTTACGCTGGGACTGGGACGCAAACTTTTGGGGACCAGTTAATTGCTATGTTTAGCTAGCAAACATGTCTTGGACTCTTCCCATGTCTTGTGTTTGCAGCCCAGTGCCTATGAGGAGGTAGACTGGTGCCTCGAGTGTACCACGGAAATCCCTGATGCCCAGGAGCTGAAGGAGTGGATGACTGTGGGCAAGGTAATTTTTTAGTTCTCTCTACTTACCAGCCTAAGATGACACAGGTCTGCTCGGCCTGAAGCAGTTGCCTTGTCAAACTGAAGGGAGAATAATTCCTCAGCCTGCTGGCTATGCTTTTGCTAATACAGCCTAGTATGTGGTTGGCAGCCTTCATTTGTTACTGATATATGTTGCATTCTGAAATGACTGATACTATGTTTGCTAATTGTTATCTGCGTTCTCATCCTGTTCCAGAGGAAGATGGTGATTGAAGATGAAACGGAGTTCTGTAGTGAAGAGCTTTTGCATAATGTCCTGCAGTGCAAGGTGAGACCCCTTCTTTAGAAAGGAACTCAAGTTTTGGGGAGGTGAGTTAAATAAGTAATTGAAGAGGATTTAGTAGTTTACTTAGGTGATTGGCAAGAGCTCAGAACATCCTCTGCCGCCTCCATGCCACTAGTATGACCTCACAGCCTGGTTGTTACTGTATGTTCAGCAACCTGTTTTGCACCTCAGCCTCAAAGAGATGAACAGAAATAGTTTCCTTTTCTTAGTCCAGCTGAAAGGCTGAAGACTTGAATAAGCTGAGGAAATAAGCTCCCTTTCTTTTCTTTTGTGTTCCATCTTCCCTCCTAGATGTTATCACGCCCTTGTAAATTGCAGTACAGTGTCAGTGTGTGAGAGAAATACCTTAGGTTGTGACTGCTTTTGAGGTGGATAACTGCATTATCAGGCTCTGGAGCCATCAGTACAGAATTCTTCGGAGTCACTAAATTTTTTTAAGAGCTGGGGTGGCTTAGGAGAAAAGTCAGTATAATTGTGTGACATTCTGTATTGGTGAACCAAACCCTGCATGGAGCTCGCTATCTAAGGAGAGAGAAGCACGAGGATAGGAAATGCTCATGCCCACCTATCCCTCAAGCCCGTGTCAGGCCCAGCTCAATTTTGTTTCTGTGTGCACAGAGTGTATTCGATGAGCTGGATGGAGAAGAAATGCGTCGCGCCCGAACAAGGTCTAACCCCTATGAGATGATCCGTGGAGTTTTCTTCCTGAACAGGTTTGCGGAATTTTTGGTAGTGTAGCCCCTTGCCCATTTATGTCTGCTTCCAGCTGGGGGAGCCAAGGTTGAAACTTAATAGGTCCCTATTTATGTGTTCACAGGGCTGCAATGAAGATGGCAAATATGGACCATGTCTTTGACTACATGTTTACAAACCCTAAGGACTTTCATGGGGTGAGGGCCACAGTTTAACTTTCAAACAGTAGTACTTGCTCCAAGAATGGAGAAGGTGGGCAGGAAGGAGAATCCTTAGGGTATTAGCTGGGAAAACAGGTACTTGAAAGAGTACTCTTGAGTGAGGGGTTGAGTTTATGGTGTGTCTGGTTTGACTGGTGGGAACTGTTACTGGGTCAGTAGTACTTCCTCAGTTTCCTTTTGCAGAGGCCCTTGATAAAGGAGCGGGATGCAGAGCTGCTCTACTTTGCTGATGTGTGTGCTGGTCCTGGAGGCTTCTCCGAGTACGTCTTGTGGAGGCGGAAGTGGCATGCGAAAGGATTTGGCATGACCTTGAAAGGACCAAATGATTTTAAACTAGAGGACTTCTATTCTGCTTCCAGTGAGCTCTTTGAACCTTATTATGGTATGTAGCCCTTGTGTGTTACCTGATGTTTTTGCTTATGCTGCAGCCTCTGTGTCTGGAGTGGGGCTGGTATTGATACCAGCATAGGGATCTAAAATAAGCCTGTTTATAGGGAACCTTTCTGCAAGGTAGAAGGGGACTGTCGTCTGAGAAAGGAGTTGAAATTGGTGAGCCTGCATATCGAGTCACGTTTCTGCACTTACTTCCAGTCTGCCCTGGCAGTGTGTCCCACTGATAGCTGATACTTGAGCGCTTTGCTTTTCTGAAGAGTGTTGCTTTAAAATTGCTTCACAATATTTTTCCCACTTTGCTAATGTCAGCCTGAAAAACAGTGAGTGAGATGACTTATCATAGAATAGTTTGGTTTGAAAGGGACCTTAAAGATCATCTAGTTCCAACCCCCTGGCATGGGCAGGGACTCCTTCCACTAGACCAGGTTGCTCCAAGGCCCATCCAACCTGGCCTTGAACGCTTCCACAGCTTCTCTGGGCAACCTGTTCCAGTGTCTCACCACCCTCACGCTACAGTGTTTCTTCCTAATATCTAATCTAAACCCTCTCTCAGTTCAAAACGGTTACCCCTCATCCTGTCACTACACTCCCTGATATAATGTCCCTCCCCATCTTTCCTGTAGGCCCCCTTCCAGTACTGGAAGGCTGCTATAGAAGGTCTCCCCAGAGCCTCCTCTTTTCTAGGCTGAGCAGCCCCAACTCTCTCAGCCTCTCTGCATAGTCTCCAGCCTCCTGACTCTCCCAGAGCCAGAGATAGAAACCTTACTTGCCTGACAGGCTGTATGCTTCTGTATCAGACCTCCCTAGCTATGCTTGGATAATGGATTGTGGGCGCTTAGTAAAGATAAATAAGATGGATTTGGGCTAGAGGCTGTATCTGAATCACTATGACTGAGCTTCTTAATTCAAAGAGGTTTAAGGGAACATGTTTTACTTTGCTTTGAGACAGACTAAGCAAGTGTACACATACAGTTGCTGCATCTTGCCTCATGGATGGTAACTTTTTAAGCCTGCTGATATGTTTGAGCCCTCTGTCTGCATAGCCTCTAGGAACTGGAAGGGAAATACAAGGATTGCTAGCATTCCTGCTTTTTATTTCAGACTGTATAAAAGAAACTCGTGTGTGACTGTCTTGTAGAGAAGAGGGTTTGCTTTTCCTGTGTTAGGGTTGTGTTGTTTTTTTTCCTCCACCACCCTGACTCTTGTTGACTGTCACTTTTGACACCTGACCATGAACACTTAGAGAATGGTTAGTGCTTCAGGATTAGATCTGTTACAGAGAAGGTTCATGGCAAGGGCAGCAAGGCAGGTAAACACATTGTTCTAACGGTTGCAGCATGTGGATCTTCATAACTCACTGCAAACTGGTGTACTTATGAAGAGAATGAGATGCCTGGAGAAATGAATAGCCCAATGACTGATGCATTTTCATGATCCCTTTCTGCCTGTTAAGCTGTAAAGTCTAGTGAGATGTGTACCAACTCTCTTCCAGTGATGGAAAGGAAATAGACTGTTGTGATGCCTGTTGTGAAGAATGATAACAAATTCTGGTATTGCTTCACTTACTGACAGGATGATTCATGAGGAATTTAGTTATCGAAGCACTATCACGCATCCTGATCTCTGCTGCTTTCTAGTTCTTCAGTTAATAGGAGCTGTAGTGGTATAAGATTTACAGGGACTAATAACAAACAGAAGTTTCAGCTTCTTCAAAGTTAGAATTGGTGAGCTCTAGAATACACTTTAGATTAGCTTTCTAAAACACTAACCTGGGGGACAACATTCCTCTCTTTAAAAGGAGCCATATGGGAAAACTGTGTGAATATTCATGCACAAACTTTATTTCTCTTTCCCTACTCCCTTGATAAACTCATTTGTAGGTGTTTTGGTTTTGTTTGGTTTTTTTTTTGTTTGCAGTTGCTTTTTGGAATTCCAGATTACATTGGGTTTGGAAGTAGAGTATTGTGTTTCTTTTGGGATGATTCAGGTTCGTAGTCGGAGGTTGCCAATGCACAACGTTGCCTTGTCTGTAAAAAAAAAAAATTATTAATAGGTGAGCTGTGCAGTGGGGTTGAACCTTACATTTTTTAGTAGGTTCAGCTATGTGTCATTCCTACTTGAATGAGAATATTACGTGGTCATGTAGTCAGTTTTGAGCTCAGGGGAGGGCAGTGAATGATTTGTCTTTTGCTGAGGCTAATAGACAACTCATCATTTGAGTGTGGTTATTATATGGCTTTGTTAGCTCTGACTACAGAATCTGAATACTTTTCCTAAATTAACATGCATCTTCAGTGGTTAACAGGGGAATATGTTAATGCCTATTTGCCTGTTAAGGTCTGTGTAATTTCTGACTAAATGTTGATTGAATACAGTAGATCACCTGCATATACTGATCTCTTGTCTGTACTTGCAAACATGTTAGTAATTGTCTTCTCTTTTCCCCTTAGGAGAAGGAGGGATTGATGGAGATGGAGACATCACTCGCCCAGAGAACATTACTGCTTTCCGGAATTTTGTTTTGGACAATACTGATCACAAAGGAGTGCATTTCTTAATGGCTGATGGGGTTGGTCCATTTCTCTTTCTTTTTGCACTGATGACCAAAACTGATACCTCAGTCTGCATATGGTAGGATATTTGACATGTGTCCATAGTTACAATGTGGAATTCTTCAAGGCTTGTCATTGAAATTCCTGGTGGCAGTGTTTTTATCTTGAAGAAGCAGGAATCATCGTGATTCTGTGATTTATCTGTACGGAATCCTTTGCTTGACCAAGAGTTTTGTGGAGATACTAATTATACGTGATGTGCTTTGCAGGGTTTCTCAGTGGAGGGTCAGGAGAATCTGCAAGAAATCCTAAGCAAACAACTCATGCTTTGCCAGTTCCTTATGGCACTGTCCGTTGTCCGAACAGGTATGTTTTACCCATTAATCTTTGTCCTTCTTCTCTAAGGTGTGGGTGGCATTGTGGAGTGATGCTGTACAATTTTTATTAACATGCCACAAAGTCTGCTCTGCAGTGAGTCTTAAGCTGCAGAGTGTGTACACTCTTAAACTGTGTACAGATACATCCTGAGATGGTTGTCACAAAGCCACGAGAACTGGGGCAGAAAAATAAGATTGTCTATTTTGCCTTTAATTAAAAGCATGAGCTAAAATGCAGTAGTTTAAAGCTCTTAAAATGTGTCATATACCTGTCTTGGGCTAAGGTCACTAGTGTGATAACTGGATAGTATATCTGAGTTTTATGGCACTAGCTTCCTGAATGTTCTAGTGGGCTGGTTGGAACAGAGGGGTGTGTGTATCCAGTTCATCCTTCCCTCTGACTTGCAGCTTTTCTCCTTCAAACCTGCCATCTCTGTGATCAGAACAAGATGATGTCTCACTTGTCTTAGCTGTAACTCACTGTTGCCAAATGATGGACATTACAGTTTTATCTGGTTTTGATGGCTCCTCTGTACTGATGAGTTTAATTAGCATTTGGCACTGACACAGAAGAGAAAAATGCTTATTATGTTATTATTTCTCATGCCCTATGTTTAGAAGTAGCTGAGGCAATTATGTGCTTGGCAGTAGTCTCAAATGAGAGATGGTGAAAGGAGCAACCTTCTTTAAGTCTTTCCTATCTGGGTACATAATAGCTCTGTAAGACTGACTGCATTTTGCTTGTGGAAATTGGAAATCTTGCTTGAAGGCAAGGAGTGACACAGATTCTTTTATTTCTCGATGGTGAGTTATTCTGTTTAGATAACATCTGTTAGTTTTCTCCTCCAGCCTGAAGTTTCTTTTTGCATACATCGGACCTCCTCTTGTGTTGAGGCTTTTGCATAGTGTGCTGCTGTCCCATAGGGCATAGTCTGGGCTTGGAAGGGAAGGATGGGGAGTGGATAGAAGGTTTGCTTGTGAGACAGCATGCAGACCGATCTGATCTTGGTCACAGAAATGCTTTTCTCTTTGCTGCAGAGATATGGGGAAGATGGTTCATGGAGCCCCATTGGCTCACTTCATGAATGTGTTCTAGATGCAGTTTAATTGTGCAAAAACACTCCGGTGAGGTCTGCGGAGGAAAAAGTTACGGAGGTGCCTGGTATCTCCTCCTTTCCTTATAATCTGCTGGTACAGGTGTGCTTCCTCTCTTTTTTCCAGGAGGACATTTTGTCTGCAAAACCTTTGACCTGTTTACTCCATTCAGTGTGGGACTTGTTTATCTGCTGTATTGCTGCTTTGAGCGAGTGTGCATCTTTAAACCTGTGACAAGCCGCCCTGCTAACTCGGAGAGGTGAGACTCTTGAGCATGAGGGACTACTAAAGAAACTCTGTCCTATACATACAGTGATAGATGGATTTGGGTAAGTCTGGAGGAAGCTCTGTGACCTGCCTCAATTGGTAATTGTGTTGGAGGAGGAAACATTTTGACAAGGTAAAGAAGGTATTTGCCAAATAGCCTTTCTGGGCAGAAAGCAGTGGAACAGAATATATAACAAGTTCTGTTCTGCATGAAACAGCTGTGGTTCCAGTGAAGCTAGGGCATATTGTGTGTGTTGCTATTGTACCTATCAAGTTTAGCAGAATTGATATACTACTTGAGGGACATCTGAGGGGTTTTTCAACTGAGTTGAGTTTCCCAGTCTTTCCAGACCATAGAAAATGTATTATGACTTTGTGATAGGTGAGATGGAACCTTCCTAGGGATAGCCAGGAGGAAAGAATTTCTGGGATTTGGGAAACTGTCCTGATAATGGGAGTGTGTCAGGAAAGTTGGCTGTGTGGAAGACCTGAACCTGCATGATCTCTCTGCCTTGCTCTGCAGGTATGTGATATGCAAAGGATTAAAGCTAGGGATTGATGATGTGCGGGACTATCTGTTCATGGTGAACATCAGACTCAACCAGCTGCGCAACTCTGATGTGGATGTGAATCTTGTTGTCCCATTGAACGTGATCAAAGGCGACCAGGATTTCTACGATTACATTGTCCAGTCCAATGAAAAGTGAGTGCCTGTGGGCAGTGCTGGCTGTAGGCAACTTAATCAACATGGCTTGCAGATGTAGCTGAGTGGATGCGCTCTGGAGGTCCGTTTTGATGCTGCCACACTGCTCTGCTTTTGCTTCCTGAGGGGCTTAGCAAAGCAGAGGGACTCTGTGCAGAGAAGTGCTGTGTAGTGTTAGTGGCTGTTTGCCCTCTGAGTGCTGTGTAGAAAAGAGTGGAGGCTACTGCCTAGTTCTTTTCAGTGGTCTTCCTGTCACTTTGAATCACATTGGCAATGATCCATCACTGCTCTGAGGATCGGATTGGCTTCCTCCAGCTGTCCCAGTACTCTTCGTCATTTTGAACAGTAGAACAATCTTTGTGATGATTAACTTGCTCCCTAACTGAAACTTGTCCTCTCTTTCAGCCACTGCAAAGTTCAGATAAAGGCACTAGCCAAAATTCGCGCCTTTGTTCAAGACACGTAAGTATATTGCCCTGGCTTTCAGTGAGGACTGAATTAACCTGTTATACATGCATTGCTTTGCCCTTCTTCAGTGTGTTCTTGATTTGAGCTGGTACTTGTCTTGGTCTTTGAGAGTCATAAAGTGAATAGCACCTTCAGGTAGCTTGGTTTGTGTCTCTGCCCGAGTTAATTACAGAAACGTGTGTGTGGCTGGAGGAGCCCTGAAAGTTGGTGGTCTTGGTATCACCCTTGTTGAGAGGGCTTATATGCATTGCATGATTGCAGATTACCATAAGTAGGTGTGCTTCTTGGCAGGAATGTAAGCAGAAAAGTTACTCCCAGTTGGTATGTTCAATTCTACAGTAACCATCTAAGTTGGGTGTGTTTCATAGCTCTTCATTTTCCTGGGGCAATTCAAAGTAAGTTACATACCTAGAATTACCTAAAAAGTACAAATTTCTTGCACACACCTGAAGCCATTGCAATGTGTAGCTGATTCCCTGGCATAGCTTTTTTGTTTAGGTGTCATTAAGAGATAATATGTAGTAGAAATTTGAGTGAGACTAGTAGCCAGGAATTAGCTAAGAGTTAATCCTAACATTGTCTCTGGGTTTTGTGTGGCCTTCAGGACTTCATTGCTATTTGAAAATAGGGCTATGTGCTCCAGCTCTTAGCAATTAGCATAAGTTCATACTAATACATAACTTCTTGAAAATACTGATTCCCAGTAGTACTTCCCTGAGATGGAGTGGTGGCTGCTGATCAGTAGTGCAGACCATAGAAGAGAGCTAAACACAGGGATTGGAGCTGGGTGCAGGGTGGGGAGCAAAGACAGCATCCTCTTTTGTGTAACCTGTTGAGAAACAGTGCATGTTTGTCATTCCCAAGACACTGAAAGATGCAAGTTTGATAGGGCTGGGATATGAAAAGAGCAAGGAGGTTTCATCATCTTAACACTGCTGTCTTTCTCTAGGACGCTAGTTGAGCCACGGCAGGCTGAAATCCGAAAGGAGTGTCTCCAGCTGTGGGGGGTAAGTAAGCTGCCAACCAGGGAGGTGGTGAAGGTATCTGTGCTGTGGTGAAACAAGAAGGGAGCTGCAGTACAGACAGGACTTTCTAGCCAGAGGCTTAATATGTTGTCTTGTGGGAAAGTCAGAGAGTATTTCAAGTTGTTTATGTAAGCAAACAGGATGTTTCTGATTAGTGATGTGTATGGCTTAACTGAGCAGGCTTCTTTGCTGCAGCTGAGAATATTTCATTGTACACAAGAGTGAGCTCAGCCCCTAGTTCCCAAGCAGCAGAGCTCTCTGAAAGGTGTTGTTTTATGAGTCTGCAGTTTCTCTTTCCTGAGCTTTTGGCTGCAGCGGGGCTACAGATATGGCACTGACTTTCACAGACTAATCGTGTGTCTTCAATGAAACAGTAGGTCATCAAAACATGAATTAAATCAAAGATCTACCCTGAAACTTTCTGAAGTTGCCTGTTGTTCCCTGTGAGATGTGGTACGCCTACATTAAATTTGCAAAGCACGTGAGACCTTTTTTTTGCCAGATGATCTCTCCAGCGACTGGAATCCCAAGAGCAGGAGTTTCAGAGGGCAGGATGTTCTATCATGTGTTGAAACCAGAAAGGTTCCTATGAATCTACCAGAGTAGTAACACAATTTTTTAAATTTGTTTTCAGATTCCTGATCAGGCTCGTGTTGCTCCTTCATCTTCAGATCCCAAGTCCAAGTTCTTTGAGCTGATCCAGGTGAGACCTTACCCAGAAGCTTGTTTTGAGTCCTTTCATGCAAATAGAACTTTTCCCCATAGGAATTAAGAGATGAAGAAGGTAGTCCCGCATTATAGTTTCACATAGACATTGCATTTACCTACCTGTTGGTGTATTCTGTGTAATTTGCTTTTTCCATACTTTGCTCTTTAGGGCACAGACATTGATACCTTCAGTTACAAACCCACTCCTCTGAATTCCAGCACCCTAGAGAAGATCCGCCAAGTGTTAGATTACCGGTGTATGGTGTCTGGAAGTGAGCAGAAATTCCTTTTGGGGCTTGGGGTAAGTGAACTAAGAACAGTCCAGGAGTTTTGCTGGTTCATTACAATACTACTATTCTGCCTTGCACCTTCATCTCATCCTTTTCTGTTCTCAACGGCCAGAAAAGATCTCTGTCGGCAGTTCCTGAAACTGCTAGCTATTTTATGTTTCTTTCTCCTGACTTCACTGCTTTTCACACAGATTAACCCTGTTTTTATAATCACTGCCTACACAGAGAGGCACTCTTGCTAGTGTCTTTAATGATCTTCACTGTCCTTTTAAAGGTGTTCTGTTTCTGGTTCTTTGTGCAGGGATGAAAAGTCACTGGCAGATTAGAATCAGTGTTTTTGTCCCTTTTGCTGTAGAGATTAAGGTTCTTCCTTAAAACTTCTGACAAAGAAACTGCCTGTGACGGCCTAGGACAAAAGGATTCTCTGAGGGCTGCTTTACAGTTAGTCAGAGGTCTCCCCTCAGCCCCTGCCCTCATGAAGCTTTGACTCAATCTGACTCTGCCTTCTATACACAGAAATCACAGATCTACACCTGGGACGGTCGCCAGTCAGATCGCTGGACAAAGCTGGATTTGAAAACAGAGCTGCCACGAGATACCCTTCTCTCTGTGGAGATTGTTCATGAGCTGAAAGGAGAGGTAGGAGGCTATTGTCTCCCTTATTTACTAAGTAGCTGCAAATATAATGAGCAGTTTCCCCTGTTCTCTGTAAGATACTGCAGGATAAATGTTCCATCTGTGCCAGGTGTAAGGTTTTTTGTAGATGATCTTCAGAGAATCTATTTTGGATTCAAGTTCTTTTTTCTGTCCAGTGTTAGAGATACAAGCTTATAATTTTGAAAACACTTTAGACTTGGCGTGCTGCTGTTGTCCTGCGTGCAGCAGCAGATGACATTGCCAACATGACTTCATGTGTTCTTTGGCTCTTTGGTTACATAACTGCTCAGTAGTGATCTCAGGCCTTGGGGAAAAGATTCTTATGGTAGATTCACAGTCTTAAGGTATTGCTGCCTGGGAGTTTGGCTCCTCATGGCACCTCAGATGAGGATGCTGCAGTGCACTGGGCTTTGTGCTGTGGTAGCTGGTAAGGCACAGAGAGCTGGTGAGGGCAGCTGTGGTCCTGTCTTCTCTCCCTCCCTTGAGACAGAACCGTGTAGTTGAGATACACCAGTTCTTGGAGGATGGCGTATCACCGTCCAATGGGCTGCAGGGAATTTGTGTGCTTCTAATATCTGGAAGGCTGCTTTCTTACTAGAAGAGAAGGATGTTCTGTCAAAAAACGGGCTATAAATCAAAGCTAAGAAAGCAGCAGTCTGAGTAGTAAGTCTCTGTATTGCTATCCCTAGGGGAAAGCCCAGCGAAAAATCAGTGCCATCCACATCCTTGATGTCTTGGTGCTGAATGGCAATGACGTTCGAAAACAGCATTTCAACCAGAGGTATGTAGCATCTGGGGGAACTTATTTCTGCGTTCACACTAAAGCAGAGTGCTGAGCACAGGGAGACAAGTGCATACAGCTGAAACTGTTATAAAGATGAACTGTGAATGAACCCGCTCTGAAGTGGAGTGTGTGCAGCCTTTTCCAACTGTACCTTCTCTCTGAGGGCAGCTCGAGCTTCTTTCTTAGTCTGGGGTAAGCCGGGCACTGTTTGGGTAAACTTGAGTGTCCTGGGAATATGCATGAGCATAGCTGATAACTGGCTGAGGGAGAAGAAACAAGCCCCACTGTTTTTTTCCTCAGAGACATGATGTCTCTACTAGTCTTACTTCCCTGCTGATATATCAATGCGTTCAGCATGATGTGAGCTTTCAGAGGAAGCTATGGAGACTCACTTCTAAGGGATGATAGCCAGTATCACTGGGAACTGATCTGGGAGGGCAGGGTGAAAAAAGTCTTGCTCAGCACCTGTTTAGCTAGCAGTGGAGGCAGTCTGTATGTACTGAAGTGTTTAATCATTTATTCTGCTGAAACTGTTACCTACCTCCCGTGCCAAAGATCTCGCTAAATTGCTGGGTTCTCCTTTCATTTTCATTCAGGATTCAGCTGGCAGAGAAGTTTGTCAAAGCTGTTTCTAAACCTAGCCGGCCAGATATGAACCCCATCCGGTGAGTGACAGCTCTTTCCCTCAGCCTGGTGTCCTTTGGTTTTCAGTGTGTTGGAGGATAAAGAGCTGAAGGAGAGTTAAATTTCAAGCTGAAATTCATACTTTGGTTATGTTAAATGGAAAGAAGCTAAAAGCCCTTTAAATATCTAAGATAAAGGTTGATAGTGGAGAAGTTTTGCCCCTCCTTTCACGTATCAGTCATGTTCATAGGTGGAATGGCTGATGCTGATTTCAAATATGGACCTTTAGTAGGTCTAGCACTTAGCTTAATCACTGCAAAGACTCCTATGTCATTGTCTGCCCTCAAGGGTCAGCAGTGGTACAGAAATGCTGACTGTTAGTAGATAAATGATTTACACTCTCTAAATGGTTAGCCAGAGGAGAAGGCTTTAGTTACAATCCCAAGAAAGTTCCTCGCAATGGATGTCAGCTTTAGTTGCCTCTTGACCTTCCATTTCATTAATTTTGCTATGGTGGAGCGTAAAAGCATAATTGTGCTGGGTATCAGATAGGCATTATGGACAACACAGCTTCTGTGTCAGAAGCTAGAAGTGCCATGACATGAGAGAAGCTGGAGGAAGGGAAAGAGGAGGTTCTCCTTGGTGGTTTAATGAAAGATAAAGAATGGGATCTCAAACTTAAGACAAACAATCCAGGACCTGAAGGGTCCTAAAAGAAAGCTGGGAAGGGACACTTTATCAGGGCATGTATTGATAGGACAAGGGGTAATGGCTTTAAACTGGAGGAGAGTAGATTTAGGTTAGACATCTAGGTTTTGTGCGAGGGTGGTGAGACACTGGAACAGGTTGCCCAGAGAAGCTGTGGATGCTCCCTTTCTGGAAGTGTTCAAGGCCAGGTTGGATGGGGCTTTGAGCAACCTCATCTAGTGGGAGGTGTCCTGGCCCATGGCAGTGCAGTTGGAACCAGATGATCGTTAAGGTCCCTTCCAACCCAAACCATTCTATGATTCTGTGAATTGCAGTAACTGGAGGAGATCAACATGTTGGGGAGGGCAGAAGGTGAAGCAAGAACTGTAGAAATGGGTTGTAGAGAGGTCTTGTGAAAAGGTGTTCCAACTGTGCTCTTTGAAGACTGATGCATGTAGTAGTGTGTGGGGAAATGGGTGGTTGGGGCATCAGATCAGACGCAGTGCTTCTGAAACTTTCCAGTTATCTGTGTCTCAGAACGATTTTGTCTTTTACCCCCAGAGTGAAGGAAGTGTACAGATTGGAGGAAATGGAGAAGATCTTTGTGAGGTGAGCGACCGGCACAAATGAGAGACTTCAAGGCCCATTGAAGTTATCAGTCACCAATGCACAGGAATAGGAGGAATGTGCTGTTCTGTGTTTGAGGAGTCCTGGAGAAAACACCGTTAGAATTCATGCAGCCATCAGCTGCTGTTTCTGAGATGCTGCTGTCTCAGAGCATCATCCTGCCGAGTTCTAATGCTGTAGATAGTGGCCAACATGCTTTTTACAGCAGGAGTAGTAGCGGTGCTTGGGTTTGTGTGCACAAGTGTCAGTGCCTTGTCAGTGGCTTGAAAGATTGAGTTAATATCTCATCTGGGAACCTTGTTTGGATTAAGTGTGGTAGATCATCAGAGATCCTTCAGTGCAACACTTGATGTGCTGCCTGATCTAGACAGCTCTGGCTGGTTTCTCTAGCCATGAGAGGAAGCAAGAGACTGAATTCTCCAGGACCTGATGATTTTGTCCTGTCAGGGGCAGTGCTGTTGGTTTTCACTGTGACCCTCTGGAGAGGGTGTGCAGGGGGCATATTGTGTGCAAGAGGATGGTGAAGGAAGAAACAAGGGATCTCTGTCAGTGCCTTCTCTCCACATTCAGGTTAGAGATGAAAATCATCAAGAGCTCGGGGGGAATGCCCCGGCTATCCTACACTGGCCGAGATGACCGGCACTTTGTGCCCACAGGACTCTACATTGTGCGGACTGTGAACGGTAGGAGGAGGGAGTCCCTGCTCTTCTTTAACTTTTCTTTGTATCTTGAAGTAAAAAGTATTGACCAGGCTTGCTCCTGCTGTAACTGGGTAAAAAAAAATTAATGGGACTGTTCCAAAGTTCAGAGACTTAACTGCTCGTTTGGATTTGGGTAAGGTTTAGGGTATTGATATGATAGGCTTTTCTGTTATGGGTTGACTAGCTATTGTGTAGGTAATTCCATTGATTTACATAACTGATTATTTTTTAATGAGATCATAATTTTTCAATATCCTGTTCGGAATGTCAACTTTTAAATGCAGGGAGAAGGGAGTTTTGTCAGTTAATAGAGAACAGCTTGGGAAGCAGGTCTTCTTGGGGAGGGAAGGAAAAAGGAGTAAGAGAAGGATCACAAATAGAGATTTCTCCTCCTGGTTTGCACTATATGTATTTATACTGTGCTTTTTTCCCCCCATTCCATTTTCTGTATGATCACTGTGGCTCTTCTGGAAGATCCCTGGACAATGGCATACAGCAAAAACTCCAAGAGGAAATTCTTCTTCAACAAAATGACCAAGCAAGCAACATATGAACTCCCTTCGGAGTCCATAGCACCGTTTCAGTGAGTACAAGCCAGAGCTGAGGCTGTGGAAGGAAGCTATATGTGAGTTTGTGTCTGTGTCTGGGTATCTGGAAAGGAGTTCAGGTGTGCTGTGCTATGTTCTTGCAGTCGTTGGCAGTGTAAGTGCAGCTTGGTCACCAGCAGAGTGTGCTGCAGAAAGAAGTTGGCACCTTCTCAGAGGTTTAGGAAATTTCTGATCTGGACTCGTGGATTTTGCAATGAATTGCTACAAGTAGCACACATCTTACAACTTTGTTCCCCTGTCTGCAGCAGAGCACAAGTTACTGAACCTCCTTTCACACAGGGAAATGGAGATTGAGCAGAGCAACTGTAATCTGCTGCATCTCTGTATTTCAAGATGCTTGGTTGGAAGTTGCTAATTTAAAAGCAAATTCCGGTTCATTTAGCCCAGGATCTGGAATGAGCTATAGGTAGCTGGGAGATGGTTAAAGAGAGAGTGAGAGAAGAGCAGCAGCTCCTTGGAAAAGGATGGAGTGGCTTGTCATTGGACAGCCATTAACACTGGGGTTGCTGAATCCCACCTGTATCTATTGAGCAGTAGGCTAAGGCCACGTCTTAAGTACAGCAAATTCTGAGGCTGTGAGATGCCTCAGGGCTCATGGGTGGAGATGTTCTGCACACCCTGCCCTCAGGTGGTCGAAAGCGATGTCCACCACCACCACTACTCAGGACTGTGTCTCTGAGCGAGAGCTTGAAATGAAATAGGGCTCCTGATTTTCTCACTTTGAATCCCCTTACCTACCTTGCAGCAGTGCTCTTAAGAATCCTTAAGCTTTCCTTAACCAGCTAAATGGAAGAACGGGCTTAAAACTGTAAAAACAAGGCACACCATGCTTTTTCCCTCCATTGGGCTTAGTTCTGCCGAGGTACTTGGAAGTAGGTCAGCATGAACATGCATGAATGGTTGAGGAGGTGGAGGGAGCTTGTGTGGGACTCCAGAAGGGATATATTGTCTTGTGGTGAGTACTAATGTGTCTTTAATTAGCCATTGACACGTGCTCTTGTCACTGTGCTAGTACTGCTTTGTTAGAACAGTAGCACTAAATAAGCTATGAATATTAAGTGTCAGTAATTGTACAAAACTAAAGGCTGCTGTGTCGGCAGTAATTAGCAGCTCTGTTTTCATTATGGGTGGGACTATGTTGATGCATCGAGGGAGGGCTGTGCTTGATGGAGGGAGTGAGAGATGGCATTGTAGGACCAGAACCCTCGGCAGCCAAGTGGAGCTGGGTTATTTCACGTGAGGGGAAAGAGGGGATGATCCTACCTGCTTCTGTACAGCGTGAAGTGCTGCTCATTTGCAAAGCTCCATAGGACAGCTATTACTGATTCCAGTAGGTTTGTGGTGAGTGATTTAGATTGCTGCTTGCTGCTGCTGCTGGCAGGCTTTCTAAATTCTTCATTAAGGCCTTTCCATTGCCTGCTATGACAGTTTCATCCTCCCAAAAACTTGAGGGGAGGTAGGTTTTCCCTAATGACCTGTCTTCTTGGAGCAAATACTGAACCGAATCTTGAGTGAAGCCAAAATTATCAAGTTTGTTTCCATGGAAATATCTTGGGCTTGGAAGTCGCTATACAATAAAGTTTACAGAGTTTGTTTGGTGAATGAATGCCCTGGCCTTTTTCTAAGGCAGCTCTCAGAACATAGCTGTCTGGCTCCCATCGCAAGGGCAAGTGCACGTTGTGGCTAGGATGACAGTGTTTTCCTTTCCCTCCCCTGCCAAACTAATCTTGCTCTTTTGTCTGCCCACAGCATCTGCCATTACAGCCGCCTCTTCTGGGAGTGGGGGGAAGGTGTCAAAGTTCATGACTCTCAGAAGAGGAAAGATCCAGAGAAGCTATCAAAGGAAGATGTCCTGTCTTTCATCCAAGCACACTACCCCTAACTCTGCTCTCTTAAAAGAGTGCAGGGGGGCTGAGCCCAGCTTGGATTCTTCAGGGACTGATGAGACTGGGGAGATTCTGCAACTTCTATCCTGGTCTTCTCCAGAGCTGGTTCCCTGGAGGTGATCTAACCAGGGAGTGGAATGCAGAAGGCACAGGACAAGGCTCTACCCTGGCAGTGTATATAAGAGTATGGCCCAGGTAGCACCTTCTGCCAGGAGTCACCATGGGTACTCCCGAGCCAAGGCCTAACACCCTTCTGTCCTGACCTACTGCATGCATGAGGCCATGGGGCTGGCAGCTTTCTTTGCTCCTGTTCAAACATTCAGCAAGGTTTGTGGAGCTCTGTGTGTGCCAGAACTCTCCAGGCTTGTGCTTCCCTGGCAGTGTGGGAAGGAGCAGAGATGTCTTGGTGGCTGAGCTGGGCAGCAGCACATTGAAGTGGCCCTGCATTGTTCTGGCAGCTATCTGTCTCCTCTGCCTTGTCAAAGGCCTGCACTACCCAGTGGAGGGTGTTAACTCCTTGGGGAATGCTAGGTCTGGGATGCAAGTATGTATCGTTGGGGTCTTGAACACTTCTGCTTATCAAGGCACTTAGGAATTGCCAGTGGCCAGCCATGTGATGGTATCATGTTGGACAAAGGCCAACACAGGTGGAGTAGAGTTCCTGCACAGATTTGATGTTCTCAGTGCCAGGGATTTCTCAGACCTCTAGAAGCTGCTGTAACAAGGATTTTCTTTCTCCAGGTCAGTGACTGACCCTGAGCTAGCAGCCTGGAGTTTAATTTGAACGTGTCTGTGCCTCATGGTACTTCTGAGACCAAGGTGCTTTGATTCTTGGTAGTTGACATTATTCCCCAGATCTTCAGGGAGGAAAGCAGATGTGGGAGGGAAGACACAGGGAGGGTTGGGATGCTGGAGGTCTTTGGAGGAAATTGTCTGATTCAGTTAAAAAAACCCCACAAACCAAACCCAAAAACCCAGGGCTGTGGTGAAAAGAGATCTTGACTTTGACCACGTTGGTTAATCAGAGGAAATCCTGTCCCCTGACTGTGCCCACTGGAAAGGTTACCAGACTTTCCTTTTTTAAATGTCAGAGTAGACTTTGAAACCCTCCGTGTCTCATTTGGCCCTGGAGCTGCATCTGGTGTGAAGGCACAGAGCTGTGAATCTCTCAGCACGTTGTGTGTTCACAGACTTCTCCATGCACTACTGTGCTGGGCTTAAAGTTGTCTTCTGTTGTGTGTTTTACCTTCACTTCTGGCTTCCATGGCACTTTTGCCAGGTCTTCCACATAAATCAGAAGATAACACACAGCTGACAGTTTACGGCTTTAGGCCATGCAGCAAAATTGCCCCTATTTTTTCTTTTCTTGGCTTGTTTTTAGACACATATTGGCAGTAGGAAGGAAACTGATTTAGGGGTTGTCTGAACTGTGCCTTAAAGAAAGCTATAGTTCTAGAATCTATAGCAGTTTAGATTCTTGTTTCTTTCTCTCCACGCCCATATGTACAATTTGGACAAGTTTTATGTAGCAGGACATGGACATTTTCACTGTAGGTGTGTAGGTGCGTGGGTGTCCTGCACCTCACCCAAAGAAGCCAGAACAAGGATGGGGTGTTGTGGAAGTCCCATCTCCACCCTCTAAGGCCCAGCATCATGTGCATGTTTTGTGCTCATTCTCAGCACACAGTTGAATGTCATCCTACAAGTATGCTGTGCTCCCTGAGCTTGGAGCACTTCCATGTCTCCACAAGCAAATTGTCTCTATATAACCATGTATTAATTCTCTACAGTATGGTATAAATGAACTTGACAGCTGCAGCTCCTTGCACCAGGGAAAATTATATGCAAGCTTGATCACAGGAGAACCACACTCCTGGTTAAAGGAGAAGCACTGAAGTTGGCATGGTCAGTTGCTCAGTAGAAACTGGAGAAGGCAAAGCTTGGGAGTGGATGGGAGGTTAGCTTACAAATAGGTATTCTGAATATTCTGCAGGGGAGCTACTCTGTTGCTTCTCAAGCTGTGGCCAAAAGTGAAGTGAGTCAAAGCTGCTTTTTCCACATTGGTGACCATTAGTCTCCAGACATAGTCAGGTCAAAGCAGTTGAGAGGTGGCAAGTTGTTCCTGCATCTTCTTATGGACCCGTAGATCCTCTCTGCCCTCAAGCATCAGTAAAATATATGAAAGAAATGGTGGCCCCTCCCCCCCGCAAAGAACAAGACGTCTGTCATTGGCAGTTCTGTTTTGGCAAAGGCACTTCTGTAAGAATCTCTCCCAGTGGGCAATAAAGAACCTCCAATGGTGTGGTTTCCAGGCCTGTGTGCAGTTGGCTTTTTAAACCAAACAGTAATTTGAGTTCTGGCGCTTCTTTGGACTGCCTTGATGCTGTTCCAAAGCCAGCAATGCATGCTGCTCCCTTTGCCAGGCTCCTTTGCCAAGTGTTGTGTCCTTCACTCAGGGCTTTGGTTTTCCTGCAGGCTGGCCAACAGAAGGGTGACTAGGAAGTACAGTAGGGCGAGTGTAGACCTCTGAGGGTGCAAAAAACCCCTGGTTAGCCTGCAGGCTAGCTTTTATGAACAGATACTTGCTGTGTACCCAGTAGCCTCCAGTTCATCCCGATTTTAATTTGCTTTTGTTTTTGATGCAGTGAACCTTGATTCTGAATCCCCCTTCAAGACAAGCATGCACCACCATGCTACTTGCTTCTTTGCTGCAGGGTGAATACAGAGGGATTATGTTGGGAAGGGGGTGAGGAAGGTCTTGCTGAAGGGAATGTTTATGTACATGAATTACACAATGTATTGTTATTAGGCTGTGTATCATTTTGTGTTGACTTCTCTTTCATTGTCTCTATTACCAATACAGCCCCTTTAGTTCACAACAGTGCATGTTTACTTTGCTTCCCACAAAATTCTGGCCAGCAGTGTGTGTTAACATGGAGAGAGTGAAATGCCTTGCACAGTTCAGTTTTTAAGGCTATCTCCTTTTAAAGGCTTTTCTGGCAAGGAGAGCACACTCAGGGCTACCTGGTGTATACCACTGGATCAGAATGGACTACAGGGGCAGTCTCCAGCACTCCTCAGCAGCACACTAGGCTGCTTTTCCACTCAAAGCAAGCAAACAATCAAGACCAATAATCCACTGTTGAGACATCACTGGCTAAGGATGTCAAGCACCTAACCCAGTCTAGGTGTACTGTGGTGCAGTGTGTGCCAGCAGGGAGAGAGTAGGATAAGGATAAAGCAGTAGCTGAGAGGCACATTACAAAACAGAAAAAAAAACCAAAGAGGAAGTCACAAGGTCAAAATACTTTTATTTAAAGCCCTATAAATGCAATTCTATCCTTGGGAGCTGGTGGTAAATTCTCTTCTGCAAGTGTAGATTCTCAGAGGCACAAAATGGCTAGCACACTCTGATGCAGTGGAGAGACGGGTAGATCTTTTCACAGCCCAAGCACCCAGATGTCAAGCTGGATGCTACCTACTTGCAGAAAAAGAAATCCCTCCCATCTGCTTTTGCGGAGGTAGGATTCCTTTGGTCCCATAAGTAAGTGTGGAGGAGGAAACTTCTTTGTTTAGCTTAGCTCTGGGAGACATGCAAAGTCTCTAGGTCCCAATACCCAAGTTACCCTTTGATTCAAAGAGCCTGGTGTCCTTTCAGCTTATGGCTGAGTGACAAGAACCAAGAAGGTGGCGTGTGTTCCAACTGGGCTGAGCAGACAGCATGTCTGCAACCACAGGTCCTCTTCAAAAGGAAGAAGGTACTGCCTTCCTGCATCAGGCTGGATGGTCTTGTCTGCATATTGGGTAAGACAGCACCACCTTGAGCTCTGCTTGAACCTATTTCCAATCACAAGTATGCCGTGATTTCTGGTTTGTCTCCTGTCCTCCTCAATTCTCGGAGAAAAAACTTCCCTACACTGAGACTTGGAGCAGATAAACAAGAACAGCAATTTGAAATGCTGATCCTCACCCTGGGTGGAGGCACGGCGGTGAGAGGAGGAAGAGCTCCTTGCAGGAGCAGGGAGAATTCTTGAGAGCAATCACATCGTCCAGCAGGCATAAATAAGAGCAACCAGCAACCCCATGGCCACAGCGAGGGCAGCATTCTTGCGATTCTCCTTACGAAGCACACTCAGTTCTTTCTCTGGGAAGCAAACAAAAGCCTGGCCTGTGAATGTTCTTCATGTTACAGCTACATCTCCCTTCAAAACTGTCTTAAAAGCACACAGTGCTACCTTGGCCACAGGCAGCTCTTTTGGGATCGGTATACAAAGCTGCTAATTGTAAGATGTGCTGAACAGGAAGTAAACTAGCAGGAACCCTTCCATTTGCTAACTCTCAAACTCATAGCTGTGCTTGGGAATACTGCAGTGCCAGACCAGTTCCTGTTTGCAAATTACCTTGTTCTAGGACCCTATTAAGGACAGAATGGGTCATCAGAGTAATATGAATGAAGGACAGAGGGTAGACAGCTGTTTTTACTATCTTCTAGACAGAATAGCCCAGTACCTTTTCCTAGTGCTTAAATTTACTGAATTATGGCCACCTTAAAATGTTGCAGAATCTGGGTTCCCTTGTGCCACAGGATGAGCATGGAACGGGTCTGAACCTGCACACTCATTCTCTTGGGGTCTGCAGCTTTTTAGAGACAACTCTCTTTTCCTGGCTCAGGTTTACAAAAGAAGAAATAGAGATTCAGAAAGAGGAAGGAAGTGGCTACTAAAACTTTCTGCCCTATTCTTCACCTAGTACAAGCATTCTCATGCAACCACAGGGCAAACTGCTTGAATCTGCAGGGCTACAGAGGAGGTGGCAGGGGATCACACAACCCCAGCACAGCAGTCTCAGCTGAAACTGATGCAACTGCAGTTCATGGCCTTGAGTGCATCAGCTGGAATAAGCAGAGGTTTAATCTGAGGCCACACCAGTGATGTGAAAAGATTGAGTGCACATGCACTGTCTGTTCTGTTCCAGGAGAAGCAGCCACTGCCATTAGGTGAGGCTGTTGCTATCTGAGCAGCCTGTCAGATTCCTCTGTTGATGCTAGCAGTGAGGGCTGACTGCTGGTAAAAGGGTGGCAGGGACACGCGGAGTCTTCTGCTGTCTCTATTGGTATGCCCTTGGGGAACAGCTTTGAATCTCTTTACAATAACTGTTAGTCTTTTGGAAACAGTCCTTTAAACATGAGTTAAAAATTACGGATTTGCTGGCCATACCCTACTCTTCAACTCTGCAGGCCTAAAAGAACACTTGTATTTCTTTCCCTTGTGTAAGCTCCAGTGTTTGCATGGCTTCAGAGTGCTGTCAAGCAGTTAACACAACAGGAACTTGAAGGCATGCAAAGCAGCATCCCTAGGGGAATGAAAGTGCTGTCAATTGTGCAGTAGCTCAGCAGGACTCTCATTTTAACTGTATACAGCAGGACTTGCAGCAAGGAAAGACCCTGACTCTCTGGAACTGCAGGCAGCACATCAGTGTGAATCCCTATGCTTGTGAGCTCAACAGCCGCAGAAACTGATGCAGTGAGAACCTTCCCCAAGGAAGGCATACTTTGCTACACTCCAGATAGCACTTGGCAGCTTTCTTAGTGTGCCTCTTAAAAAATAAATGAAGGAAAAAAAAATAGAAGGGGGTGAATTTTAAAAGCCACTCAAGTCAATCCATTGGCTAAGATTATCTGAAGACTGATAATTTGGGGTATGTGAAAGGAACATCTTTCCCCCCTCATTAGCTGATGCTTATTTTTTTCCATAGCTCAAGCAGGAGGATCCAGATGCCTATTATAATATGCTGACTAGACTTCCCTCAGTCTAGCTCCCTTTGCTTGAGCCTGAATTCAAAGGCATAAGTCAGAGGTGGCAGGAGCCTGAAGACGAAGCTAAGCTGCAGCACTGATCCCATCCAGCCCAGAGGGACCATTTTTAATGAAGCTCTTACCATACTTGTCAGCTTTGGTCATTAGTAAGTTTCTTTCTCTCTCCAGTGACTTTCTGTAATGAGAAGAGGAGTTCATTACCTGCGAGGCACAACACAGCCTATTTCTTTGCTTATATGATGGAAGAGAAACTGTCCCACTGCTGGCGATATCTGCTCACAAAATGAGCCCCTCACCCTTCACCGTGGAAAGGTGACAGTTTAGAACCCCCCAGCTGTGCAAGAGAAGAGATGCAGCAGTTCTATATATATTTTTTTTTCCTTCCCCCAAATTGCTTCATGTATCTCCTTTCAGGACAGTGTCAGTGTATGCAAGCAGGCTAGAAAGGGGTCTGTGTGTCAGCCCCCTGGGGTGGGGTAGGAAGCTCTGCCATAGCTATGGGATGAGGCAGGGTCCCTCACAGGACCTCTGCAGGATCCTGCCCCCAAGCACATCTGGTGTAGTGCTAGAATGCTAAATCTTATCACTGATTGCAGCTGGGATCCCTTTCTCAGAGGTATCCAATTCACAGAAATCGGTCAACTCAAGGAAACAAGCTGAATCCAAGCCCATTAAAAACCAGTCAAACAACCTGTTACCAACTAAGACTCAGGATAATAACAATAAAGAGTAAGTCAGGCCAACCCAGCCCTTGTCTTAAACTGCACAAGATGATTAATTAATACACAGTTTAAAACATAAATGCAAAGCAAATTGCCTGAAAGCAGCAGCATTTCCATTACAGCAGTGAGGACAGGGTCACTCCTTTCAAACTGTGTGCATATAAATAAACATGCACTAACAAAGTATCTCCTGGTTCAAGGAGGCAGTAAGGGTAACAGTTTGTTGTTTCCCCTTGGGGCAGAGCAAGAACCTGTAGGAAGAAAGAGATCCAAATCTATCTGTACAGCTAGTTATGTATGGGAGGGCAAGAAAGCAAGCTAAGTCAGAACAGCATGAGAGGAAAAGGCTCTAAAGGCAACGGGGAACAGGCAACATGAAGTGCAGCGAGGAGGAAGTGAGAAGATTTACCAACATGACCAAGCTGCTACTTAGAAACTTGCCTTGTGGAGAGAGTCAAGAGAAGAGGCTCTGAGAATGAGACTTGAAAATTCATGACAACTGAACTTCAAAATGGGAAAGCAGAGCTCTCCTTTGTGCATTGCTCATTGAATCAATAATTTTGATCATGGTACCTTCCTCCATGTTTTTTTGAATGGTCTGGATTAGGGCAACAGAATTTCTGTCTCCATCTCCATCTAAGTTGTAAAATTCAGAAAAGGTCCCAGGAATCCCTAATCCTGATTCTTTGCTTTAGACCCTATATTTCAAAGAGAAATCATACAGATATATTCTATCCTGTCAAGTAACCACAACTGTAGGTTTGGTTGTTGGTCACCTCAGTAGGAGATAAAGAATACAGAGAGTAAACGTAAAAATTATTTAGACCTAGATGAAGGACTGGTGAGATGAGCTAGAGACGAGGGACAGGAACCTGTCCAAATATGGATGGGGTTATCAAATACCAGTGAAGGAAGAGGAAAAACAGAGAGGCTGGCTCAAGGACTGGTAGACAGAGCGAAGTAACAGAGTGGAAAGGAGGAACAAAGAAGATAACCTGAGGCTGGTAAAAGGGTTGTCAGACACTGAAACAGGCTGCCCAGGGTGACCATCCCTGAAGTATTTAAAAGCTGTGTAGATGTGCTACTAAGAGACATGGTTTAGTGGTGGACTTGGCAGTCTTGGGGTAACAGTTGGACTTGATGATCTTAAAGATCTCTTCCGACCAAAACGATCCTATGATTCTATGCTACCACTGCTAGGATCACTTCTAACTGGGTTCTGTAGGGCAGTACTGTAGAGCAGTCACCAGGACAAACAGGACTGCTCCCTGGCCCTATAACTGAGCTACCCAGTCTTTTTGCTAGGTGCAGAGCAATACGATACTGGTGACTAAAAGAATGACCTCAAGTAGACAGATTTGAGAATTAACTAGGAGATCTAGGATCTCTTCCCTCACACTATAGAGAAAGAGAAGGTTCTGCCTGCATCTGCTACAAAATCCAGGTCAAAGCCCTTGCTCGAGTCTCAGCTCTAGAAGCCTACTGTTCCTTCTTCTATGTCAGTGACGGATTCAAGAGAATTGTCCCTCTTCCCTTTCCCAAGGAAAGCCAGGGTGTCCTTGCATTCCTACATCCAGACACATTTGCAACACAGGCACAGACACAGTAATTTCCCTTAGTGCCTTTCTCATTTATATCCCAGCCTGGTTTGGCCCTCAGTAGTAGCTGCTGCCTGTATCCCCTGATTGAACTTGGGCAGCTTTGGCAAGGCTTGAGTGCCAGCGTGCAGGGAACCTTTGCCAGACTCGCAGAGCACTTTCCTAGCAGGCCAGGAGTCAGCCCTGCAAATGAACTGGCAAGTTTTGGGTACTGCTTAGCTGGTTACAGTGCAGGGTGGAGGGTAAGGCTGTTGATAAGATAAAACTCTCTCCATATATCTCACTGAACTTCTCACCCTGGCAAGTTCCCCAAGTAAGCTCCAAGCTGGGAGAAGAGCCTTTTCCTGGGGAACCACATTCCCATCCCTTCAAAAGCCCTTGCTCAGTACAATGGCAGGATGACAGCCAGATGAAGTGCACAAGCACAGCTGGGAAAGGAGGTGATCATCAATACCTTCCTTCAGGGCTGAGCTTCTCCTTGCGCAGTTTCAGATCCACCTCCTCCATGCTCTGTCTGCAGTGCGCCAGCTTCTCCTCCAGTCCATCAATCTGAAAAACACCACGTCGCTGTTGTTTTCTCTCTTAGCTAACATGGATCCATCCCCACTCAGATGGGAAGGGTGGCAGGACAGCCACTCCACCTTCTTCCTCCCCAAACCAAGGAAGGAACAGTCCCAGCTCTATGCAGAGATCACAGTAGAGAGCCCACCACCTCTTAGATCAGCCTCTAACCCAGACACAGCCAAGCCAGCTCTAATACTCCCACTTGTATCCCTGGCCAGCACCTTTTGCTAAAATTTCATCTTGTTCCAGCCTGCTCTAGTTTCTTTGCATGTGGCTCCACAAGCAAAGCTACAATCTAAGGCATCTTTATGAAATTAGACCAGGATAAAATGAGAGAGACTGGCCTTGGACAAAGCCTGAGGAACAAGGTCTTAATCTAGTGCTGTGAATGGATGCGGAAGTTCATGGAACTGACTACAAAGCACCCTCAGCTGTCTGCTTGAGTGAAGAGGGGACAAAGGAGAAACACTGATACCTACTGTATCTACAACAGCAGTCTGCACAGTATGCTCAAGAGAGCATTCACTATTGCTTCCACACCTTCGACCTGCACCAAATTTTGGCAGCAACATGTTCCTATGCAGAAAAACACTGGTTGTCTCCTTGTCAGGCTTCCTGACAGCCACCCTGTCCTGTGGCTTCCCATAGAGGGATGTAACTGTGGGTAAGTACAAGAGGCTTGAACTACTTATGTGCAAATGGATTGCCTAGGAGGGAATTCCACCATGGAAAACAGTTCCCCTGGGAATCATTCCTATTTTCTGCCTGGCAAGCAGAGTGTGGACATTTTTAGGAAAACTGTCTTTTGGGCTTGTTTTTAGCAGGGAAACAGGGAAATAATCACATAACATGAACACACCATCCTAGCCTGACCGAAAATGGCCTTGGTGTCCTGAGGTGGCAAAGACCTTTTTTTTTTTTTTTGAGGTACTTAGCACAACAGTCCTTCTGTGTCTTGGTTCTCCAAGCAAAGCCAAGGCTGGCTAGATGGCTGGCAGCATGGCCTCTCTGTGGTGGGAGCCATCACAAACCAGAAGCTAAGAAGCAACACACCAGGCAAAGCACTGAGGTGGAATGAGACACCAGCTGCCTGGACATCAGCCTCAGAGGGCCAAGAGCACAAATGCTCCCATAAAGAGTAATATGGGAAACAAAATCAAAGGTAGTGATCCCTAATTACTGCTGCTTTGGGGATCAGCTCCATCCTGAGCTCATTAGTAATCTCACACCTTCTGCTCAGGAAAGGCAGGCAAGCATTACAAATAAGCAGGATGGGAGAAGACACTTGATGTAAAGGGGAGAACAAAGCAGACTGCAAAAAAGTTTAGCCAGTCAGCTCATGTGTTGGGTTTGCGTGGCAAGGTTTTGGTAGTGGGGGTGGGGGCTACAGGGGTGGCTTCTGTGAGAAGCTGCTAGAAGCTTCCCCTGTGTCTGATGCAGCCAATGCCAGCTGGCTCCAAGACGGACCCACTGCTGGCCAAGGCTGAGCCCATCAGCAATGCTGGTAGCACCTCTGTGATAACGTATTTAAGAAGGGGGAAAAAAAAACAACCTGCACAACAGCAATTGCAGCAGGAGAGAGGAGTGAGAATATGTGAGAGAAACACTACTGCAGTCAGTGAAGAAAGAGAGGGTGCTCACAGGTGCTGAAGCAGAGATTTCCCTGCAGCCCCTGGTGAAGACCATGGTGAGGCAGGCTGTCCCCCATGGAGGTAAATGATGCAGCAGATACCCACCTGCAGCCTGGGGCAGACCCCACGCTGCATCAGGTGGATGTGCCTGAAGGAGGCTGTAACCCTGTGGGAAGTGCATGCTGGAGCAGACTCCTGGAGGACCTGTGGACTCGTGGAGAGAGGAGCCCATGCTGAAGCAGGTTCGCTAACAGGACTTGTAACCCCATGAGGGACCCAGGTAGAAGCAATCTGTTCCTGAAGGACTCCAACCCCGTGGAAGGGTCATGAAGAACTGTCGCCTGTGGGAAGGACTCATGTTGGAGAAGTTTGAGGAGGACTGTGTCCTGTGGGAAGGACCCCAGACTGGAGCAAGGTAAGAGTATGGTAAGTCCTCCCTATTGAGGAGGAAGGAGCAACAGAAACAATGCATCATGAAATGACCACAACCTCCATTCCTCATTGCCCTGTGCCACTGGATAGAGGAGGAAGAGAACTCAAGAGTAAAATTAAGCCCAGGAAGGCAGGGGTGGGGGGTTACATTAATTTTTCCCCAAGTCAAGTCTGTTTTGCCCATGATGGTAACTGCTGAGTGATCTCCCTGTCCTGATCTTGACCCACAAGTATTTCATTGTATTTTCACTCCCGTGTCCAGCTGAGGAGGGGAGTGATGGAGCAGCTTTGGTGGGCACCTGGCATCCAGCCGCGGTTAACCCACCACAGCTGAACAATCTCCCTGCAAGCAGTACAGTAGAGCTGGGGAGGGGGCCACACACAACAAGACTCAAATCTCTGCATCTTACCAGATGGCAATTTCAAAGTCCCTTGTTATTAGGCAGCTCTGCCAGGGCTGTTAAGATGCCAAGCTCCCCAGAGGCATGTGCAAAGCTTCCCCTGAGCCCAAGGGGAGCACTAAGGCACATCACCTGATCCCAGAGAACAGGGAATGGCACTTGTGTGTTTGGCTATGCTTGGGATTGCCTGGATGGGAACACAGATATTTTTGAAGCATGTTAGCTGAAAATGCATTAGTTCAGGGCAAAGATAATTGTCCACCTCCGTACCCAGCTGTGCCAGTTGAGAATGTTAACTCCAGCTGCTCATCTCTATCCATCATCCACTACAATTCCGTTATTAGCCCTAGTCTGTTCCAGGGCCAACCAAGGGCTTCACCCAAGTCAGCTCTGATGACACTTATTAGCAAGTTAATTTGACGTCAGAGTGGAGCAGTGTGGAAGTGGGGCATCTGTCCAGTCCAATTTAAGAATGACCATTTCCCCCACCAGTTCCTACCATTTGCAAATGACTGTCTCCCTGTTCACTTATCTGTTGGAAACCCTCACACACACATTCAGCGAGAGGTACTTCAGTGTGTGTTACCCGTCTCCTCCTTAGCCAGTAAACTTAGTACAATGCACCACACCTGCTCTGGAAGCACGTTTAAAAATCATGTAAAGTAATACAATTTAATGAGAGCTTTGGTTAGTCAGCTGCCAACCCCACCACTAAATTATCCGTGTCATTGCACTTCCTATCCTCTCCTCCAGAACTGCTTCTCCTGGTCAGTTTGCAGTTGCTCTCCCCAGTACGTTCTCTGCCCGTACTTCTGTCATTTCATGAGACATAACAAGAGGATGTTCTGCCCAATTCTGCCAATGCTTTTATTTTCTGCTGACTAAAAATCTCCAGATTCCACATAGTACTTTAAAAGTTTCAATTGGTTTTACTGCTCTTAAATCAAAAACAAAGTTTGGGTCCCCTGCTGAAGAGCAATCATTTGCTAATAAACCACATGCCCTAGAACTGCACCATCAGCTTTGCTGAGCTGGGGGCACGAGGGACAGAAAATAAATAATTTAAAAAAAGAAGGAAGGAGGAACAGATTGCTGAATGAACAAAATAATTTTCTGCCAGAATCTCACTATTTATTTTCTTCAGGTTTGTCTGGGACATTAGGGGTTGTAAGGAAGGACGAGAGTGAAGATTCCCAGATGTTATCCATTTACTGCACCTCAGTTTCCCTACTTTTAAATTAAGATAATGCCATCTGCCTCCTGGAGGTGGCTCCTTTACACAAGGAGCCTCAGACACCAATCCAAACTATGGGCAGAGCACTATCTTGATATGTCAGTGCCTCACTTGGGATTTGGGATGTGTTCCTGCAAGCTAGGAGTCTCTCAGCAGCTCAGTCATCCAATTAACTCTTCACTGTAGTGCAAAGGAAAGAGAGAAATAGAAAATAAGCACAGGGAGAAATCAGAGCAATGCCTGGGAAATACTGATTACTCTCTGGGCTGCTGAGGAAACTCCCATGGGGACTGCAGCTTGGAAAGCTGTTGCACAAAATCTGTAGAGCTCTGGCATAATTCCATGCAGCAGCTCTCCAGGAGAACAATCCTAGAAGTAGGTCCACACCTGATCTTGTTGTCATGGAAAGCTTTCTCTTCCACTGACTAATACATGGGAAGGTTAGTTGGGGTACATACCTAGGCCTACTGGAGGCCCACAAGAAAATGAAGAGGCAAGCTCACTTAGCTGAACCACCACTACAGTTCACACTGGCTTATCTTTTTCATGGCAATCTCAGCACACTGGCTTGTAAGTTGCAAAGACAAAGCCTTGCTCCTCTGGGCTTCAGTGAAGGGGGGATCCTTTGGGACAGAGCTGAAGTGCAGCACACACAAAGCTCACGTGCAAGTCCTTGGGTTCACATAGCCTGTAGCAGGGACACAGGACTCCTCTTGCAGTAAGATATTTAAGTAGTGTCAGTTAAAAGAAGCAAGTGAAACAGGTGCTGCACATCCAGGCCACAGCTCAGGGCACACAAAGCTGCCCCAAGAGCCACTACAGAAAGTCAAGTCCTAGCAGCTTTGGATGCACACAGGGATCTAAGACCAGATGCCTCCTTGCTCCACAAGGTATGACAAGGCATTAAGCCATTTTTGTTGAATTCTGGCAACACTCACTTGCAATCTGGAGACCTTTTTCAACCAGAGAGAGCTGGAGCGGATTTCAGTCCAAACTGACGTACATGCTTATTGCAAATCTCATTTGTTGGGACCACCTTGGGCAAGAAGCCCGAAATGGCTCATATAAAGGCAGAGACAAAGAGAGAAAGAAGCAGAAAGAAGCAGCTTTGCTTACAGACTTGAGCTGGATCCCTTTTAATACATTTTGTAATGAATTAATAAAAGCTTTCTTTCCAGCAGAAAGGCTAAAAGCGCTTTTCAAGAATTGGCAGCCACCCTCCGCTTTTATAAATTCCCTAATTAAGATACTGGCAAAAAGCCATATCACACATACGTTGATGTCCAACAGCGTTAGGTAATGAGGTTTTCGTCTTCTGACCCTCCTAAAACAGATCAAAGCCAACTAAAGAGGTGGAGGCAAACAAAAAAACCCCTACCCTGAGCAGTCTTCTTATGCCTTGTCACCTGCCAGCACATTTGAGCAATTCTTCTCACAGAAGAATTAAGTGGTTTCTGCATCCTCAAATTTGGCTGGGTTATTAAAATCAGTCCAGCAGAGATGAGTTTTGTTTAAATTCAAATTCTAACTTGCAGTTCATGGACACACTTCCATTTTCACCACACTCTTGGAATAATTTTGCGTGCTGGCAAATAATTTTGCAGATGCTGTGCCTACAGTGTGCTTGGAAATATTTACTAGGCAAGCTACAACACAACAGACAATGATCCACCAACAAAGGCTAAGATAAATCCTGCAGATCAACCCCTCTGTGTTGGTAAATCAGAAAGGGCTAGATCCTACCTGCATCTCCTCCTTCAGCCCTGCAGAGAGTTGGTCCTCCCACCCTGCCTCAGCTGAGACCAGTGTCTTTGTAGGACCACACACAGACCACATGGCACTACCCACAGCTTTTTGATCCTGTAAGAACAGCTTTCTTGAGTAAAGACTATGTTGGTCATTAACCTATTCTTTATGCTCTCGCATAGACACTGATCACCCACTGCCTTGTCAGAAGCAGCAACAGAAGTAACAACACTTTCTCCAAACACACACTCGACATTTTGCAGCTCAGGCACAGCCTGAGCAGAGGGTGTTCTCTTTGCATTTAATATCCTTGCTTTTTTACTTCCATGATTTCTTTTTTCAGTTTTTGTCTGAGCCAGAAGTATACTTTTAAGAGCTACGACATCCTCTGGCAAGGAGTTTCCCAGCACAGCCACAGATTATGGGAAGAGCCAACCCCTCTTGTTGTTCTGAGCTTATCAGCTGCTAGTTTCATTTCGTAGTCCTAATTTTGTATTGACAGTGAACGTTTATCCTTTGTTTAAAATTACAAGCAGCATAGAGAGGATATAGACCTATACTCAGTACCCTTGCAGTAATGTTTTCAAGCTTAAAAGGACCTAGTATACTTAGTCGTTTCTTGCATAAAAGTTTTCCACATCTTTGATCATCCATGTCACTCTCTTTAGCTCTTCCCATTTTCACTACTTTGCTACAAAATGGACCAGTCTTCCCTGTTTAATTTTCCTGATGGGTTTCATCAAGAAATTCTCTGCAACTCAGCACTGTCAACAGGGCTGCCTGTCGAGAGTCTACAGAGCTGTATGAGAGGAGAAATGGCACGAGTTTAAACCACCAGCACATTATGGAGACACATTTATATCAGTTTAAATCAGGTCATATCAATTACACCTGCAATTTGTAAGTGCAAGATAATCTGATCAGTATCCATATAGAAAATTGCATTTATTTAGCACCATGGCTTCAGTTAAACAAGCATGACTCTGCCTAGATTAGGCCTTTCAAAGCTAGCCAGGCATCATGTCATATTAAGACTCATTTGGAAAGTTTTCTTTACCATCGTACAGCTCAGAAGGTAACACTGAACCGAATGCAAGTTGAATTTATGAAATCAGTATCTTGGTTGTCACACATTTCTGACACCTGAAACACAGCCCTCTCTTCCTCTGGCTTGAAGAGATTTTGTTTTCTTCCTCTTTAACTTCTACTTCTTTTAACTTCAGTACCTTTCTCATCACTGCAAGGAGGATCTTTTAGTAGTATCTTTACAGAGAGGTTAAGTTTTAACCTATAACACACCCAAGAAGAGTAGTTCTACAATCCTTTCAAAAGCAGTATGTTCTATAATGACCACTTCTAAAAAGAAATAATAATGGTCTAAAGATACCACAAGACCCAAACACTTTGCAAAAATCTGCTGTGCCAGCTAAAACCAGTCCCTTCTCATTCTGTGACCAGGAGGTCCCTGGTAAGCTCACTTTTTTTACCACCTCTCTTTTTGTAATATAGACCCTAACATCTCAAACTCTCTTTGCCTGTCAGATCTCAAACAACCACCACAAAAAACCCCATTATTTCAACTCTCCCTGGTAGCCACACTGAAGAGAACCTTGGACAATCCACACACTCCCCTCTGGACCCCCTTTGGTGGTTATATTTGGGTTAGAGTGCCCAGAAATGTTGTTTCTTTAACGAAAGCCTAACTAGATGAAACAGACCAGAAAACTACCATAAACTGAACTCCTATTCATATGACACAGCAGGACACTCACCTTTACAATACTGGCTGTCCAGTACCTGAAGGGGCCTACATGAAAGCTTGGGAGGGACTTTTTATAAGGACACGTAGTGATAGGACAAGGGGGAATGGTTTTAAACTGGAAGAGGGTAGATTTAGGTTAGATATTAGGAAGAAATTATTCACTTCAAAGATAGTGAGACACTGGAACAGATTGCCTAGGGAAACTGTGGATGTCCCCTCCCTGGAAATGTTCAAGGGCAGGCTGGATAGGGCTTTGAGCAACCTGGTCTAGTGGGAGGTGTCCCTGCCCATGGCAGAGGGGGTGGAACTAGATAACCTTTGAGGTCCCTTCCAGCCCAAACCCTTCTATGATTCTATGAGGCATACATAACAAGCCTCAAGTCCTTTCCATGGCCTTCCTGCTATGGCTCTTTTAGTCTGTTGTGCATATGCTCATCTGAAAGACTTCAGGACAGAGAGGTGACCAGTGAGATTCACTGGACCTGTTCTGCTCCTTTTCAGTTATTTGTTTGGAAGGCTAAGGCTTTTGCTGTTCCCAAAGTATCCACATTCCAGACTCGAACTATGGGCCCTCCACTGCCTGCTCCAAGTCAGTCCAGATAGCACTGTTCAGTGTAGCAGCCAGAATGATGTATGCTTCAGGGAGACTAACAGGCCTGTTTGTTAATACAAATGTAAAGTTTAACCAAACCTTACCAGCAGCCCTCCTACCACTCAGGAGACTACAAAACACAAAAGCACAACGATAAAAAGGCAGTTTTAGAAGGAAGGCATACTCTTTTTAGAGTCTTTTCCTCTTCTCCTTGCTGTGATTTAAGGGCACCTCATGTGCTGCTTTATCGCTGGGTTCCTCAAAAGCAGCAGCCTGTGCCCAGCGCACACTATAGGTGGTTTCATCAGCACACACACAGGCCGGGCTGTCCACACATGTGCTAGCCAGGGGTAAGGGCTTGCCGCAGCAACCTCCACAGGCCCACACACTTACCGCCTCTCCCTGCACAGGCCTAAAGGCTGAGGCAGAGCACGGGCGCCAAAAGCCATCGCCCAGTCGAAGGCCTGGGACAGAGGACGGAGCACCGAGCTTTCCGCCGGCAGGAGAGCCCGGCGCAGGCAGTCCCGCCTCAGGCAGTCCCACCTCGACCTCCTCCATCACTGCACATGAAGGCGTCGACCTGGCCCGGCACCGGTGCAGCACAGCCTGGGTCCCCGAGGCCCCGCTGCCCCAGCTCTCCCCGACACCCACCGCTCTCCAGGGGAACGCTGCTTCAGGGTTGGGGGTGGCAGCCACCTCGCCCCAGCCAGGCCCTGCGGTGCCCCCGCGCCGCCGCCCCTCACCTCCCGAGCCACGCTCAGCCCCTCTCGCCTCCTGCCCATGGCCCCGGGCCTGGCCGCAGCTGCGCATGCGCAGCCACCGCCCCACTACCGGCGGAGCGCGGCCACCTCCGCACGGCGGCTGCTGCCATCTTGATGAGGGGCTGTGGGGCGGCCGCCATCTTCGTGAGGGCGCTGCTGTGCGGCCCTCTTCGGCGAGGCTGCCCGGTGGTGGCAGTAGCGAAGCTCTGGCGATGTGATCCGTGTAGGCGTGGTTCGAAGAATGGGGGGAACGTTCGGCAGCGTAGCAGTCGAGAGGTGTCTCCTGCTGCTTTGCGCTGTCACTGCCCACGGCCAGCTCTGTCTGCTCCAGCAGCGGTGGATGAGGGATAGTTGGGAAAGGACCAACAGGCTGGAAAGCCGAGGTGGGACCTCGTGTACCTGCCTCATCCTGCCTCTCCACCCCTCATATACCCCTGCTCCATTAGGGGTGGGGGTATTGGCACGGGTTTCCAGTGTGTTGTCTGGCTGTGCATCCCTCTGGGCCTGTCGCAAAACTGGACTGATGAGTCGTTTTTTCCACCAAGGGGAGCCAGCTCGAACCTGCTTTGAGCTTCTGCACTGCTCAGGCTGCTTCAGCCCAGCTCCTTCATTGCTGGGGCTTGGGCCTCACCTAGGAAGAAGGCAATTCCTCAGAAAATAAGGCCACCCACAGTATTTTTCTTTCCTGTGTGTAACCATCACTGAGAACTTCAGGTTGTCCTTCAGGTTTCCTTCCCAAACGCTAGCGTCATGCTAAAGCAGCTGCAGGAAAAGACAGCTCTTTGATCTGCCAGGAGATAGCACTTTGTGCACTCCAGCCAGTTCATCTCAAGATGCTAAGCACAGCATTACATATGCATGGCAGCTTTTGTCCTGACCCGAGAAAGCTTTTTATGAAACACTGCTATCTTGTATTAAAAAACAAAGGAAGCAAGAAATGCCACTGAAATGCATCTGTCTTCAGGATAAGACATGACTGCTACATGACAGAGAACAGCAGAGCTATTTGCTAACCAGAAAATGGAAAGTTGGGCAGCAGCAGCATTTGTTAGACACACAGACTGAATTTTCATTTTGGCTAAATACCCTCTGCTGACTGAAATTTTGCCAGGATGGCAAAAGTGCAGATGTCTGTCATGGAAGGAGTGATAATACTAATACCTAATTTGTGTGTTTCACTTTTAAAAAAAACCCCAAACCCTATGTTTTTATTATAGGAGGTGGCATGTGTTGGTAAGAACATTAGGCTCATTTTTTCTTCAGAGAAAATGAGGGATAGCTGTCCTTTATCTGCCTCCCAATCTGGTACTATGTAGTGTATGTTGCAGAACCCAAAGGAGCCAGAACTCCCTTCTCCAAGGAACTGTTTTCCAAGCAGAAGCAGCTTGGTCAGAAGATGGTAAAGAAGCTAAGTAGGACCTAGCCAGTGGCCCTTGGAAAGCACAGGACCAGGGAGAGGGTGAAAATGAAGAAGCAGGAGAATGCAATTTTTCCTCTGTTAGAAGACTTGCTTATCGAGTGTAAATACAGTCTTAAAATGCATAGAGGTTTGAAGAAAACCCATCTGTTATGGTTTTCAATGGGATGAAGTAGCCATCAGTTCAGCTACAAAAGTGAGTATCGATTCAGGGGAGAACTGTCCATTCTCACATATGTACTTCGCCACAGAGAGACATACACACACCGTTTGGCAGACAGACAAGTGTGACCTTTGTTGTAACATCTTTTGGGAAGACAGGAAAGGGGAACTGGTTCCTCTCTCACAAGTGAGCCACCATTCCCACCATTGCAAGTAGCAGTTTTCAATTCATGTGTTACTGCTCCTAGCCCCCCTGAATCTGGTAACTTCATGATGCCTGTCACCTGGTCTTGGGTCTCCTGGTTCTGCCCTGAGCTGGCACCCACTCTTCAGCCTTTCCCATGTTTCCTCTGTAATGTCATTCAGGTCATCTAATACTAACACAAGAAAGAAAAACTGTTCCTTTTCCTCACCAATTTTATTATCTTTTTTTTCTTGAAACCTGAAGAACAGATCTGGAAGTTTTTCACATGGAATGACATCAGCTTCTGTATTTTAAGAATATGTACAGACACTGCTATGAAATTAAATGTTGCATAGCTACAAAAATACAGTTGGACTCCGTGATATTAAAGGTCTTTTCCAACCTAAATTACTCTATGATTCTATGAGTATGAATTTGAACTACTCTGTATCAAGTGGCTGCTGACTGGCCACAAGCATATTTAAGCTGGAAATCAGAAGTTTCTAGCTGTGAGAGCAATCTGATTATGGGACATGCCTCCTGCAAGAGGGGTGGGAGGAAAAGAATTAAATAAGTTTTAGTAAGCTCTTGAATGGCATAGAATCACAGAATGTCAGGGTTTGGAAAGGACCTCTGAAGATCATCGAGTCCAACCCCCCTGGCAGAGCAGGACCAAAACCTAGGGCAGATCACTCAGAAAGGCATCCAGACAGTTCTTGAAAGTTTCCAGAGGAGACTCCACAATCTCTCTGGGGAGCCTGTCCCAGTGCTCTGTAACCCTCACAGTAAAGAAGTTCTTTCTCATGGTGAGGTGGAACTTCCTGTGCTCAAGTTTTAATCCATTGCCCCTCGTCCTATCACTGGACATAAGTGAAAAGAGGTCGTCCCTGCCTTCTTGACAGTCTAACACGAAGCCTGTAAGAGGAAGACACAGGTCATGATAATGTATGGGTGAACACCAAATAACATATTCTGTAATGAGACTGCATAAGGCCCTGGTGAGACCCTACTTGGGGTCTCTGTCCCTACAGCGTTGGAGGTCACTCCCCTGCAGCCAAAATGGGTGGTTAAGTGATGTTAGAAACCGTGAAAGTTACACAAGTGTCAGTGTGAAAGGAACATCCAGAAATCACGTGATCTGTGTGCCCAGAGGCATGATCAGACACACTGGTGCCACCCAAGCAGGTGTTTTCCTTACCTGCCCTTAACACAGAATGCTGCCACCTCCTCTGTAGCTGGTACACGGCTCATTGACTGATAGCTGGGAAGGTTTCCTTCCTTTTTTAAAACCTAATTGAACTTCTTGCCTCTTGATGTATTCTCAGGAGACATGGGGAACAACTGATCAGCATCTTTCTTATAACAACCTTATGTATTTGAGGTTCATGATCATATCCCCTCCTGTTTTCTCCCTGATAGACACAATCCTTTCAGCCCTATGTGTTTTGCACCTCATATACTGTTTGTTACCTTCCTTCAGTCCAAATCTAGACCAAGCCTCTCTCACCGAGCGTCTCTAACTTGGGGGTATTGAGAAAGAAAGAAATTGCCTCTCTTGCCTTATAGACATTAAACCTTAGTACTACAGCCAAGAATTATATTTGCCTTTTTATGCAATACCTTCACAATAGCAATTCATATTTAGCTCATGGTCCTGTAACTCCTTGATCTGTTTCCTTGGTGCTATGGTCTAGCCAGCTGTTCCCTCTTTCTTTATTGGTGTATTTAATGTTTTCTCCTTCTCAGTGCAGTATTTTTCACCAGTTTTATGGAATTTTAGCAGGCTGATTGTGAGCCATTTCTGCAGTTTGTCAAGATCAGTTTTTTTCCTGTCCTACCTTCAGTCTTGCAAACTATTCCAGACTTGGGGCCAGTCATGCATTTTATAA
The DNA here is from genome assembly GCA_020745705.1 of Hemiprocne comata. Taxonomy (NCBI): domain Eukaryota; kingdom Metazoa; phylum Chordata; class Aves; order Apodiformes; family Apodidae; genus Hemiprocne; species Hemiprocne comata. The sequence continues at coordinate 43,228,644 of CM036588.1, forward strand.
ACATACTTTATTTAATCATCTAAGTCATTGAGGAAACTAGTTGATAGATCTTGCCAGGCACCCGTGGGGCTGATCTCTGTAAGTCTTCCTGGTCTGACTGCAAACTATTGATAAGTAGTTTCAGAGCTCATACCCTTGATAAATATCATACAGGATCGTTTCAAAAAGCCTTACTATGCATCAAGATGGCCTGCATTGCTGCACCTGGTCTCTTTACTATTCCAGTTACTGTGGCAAAGAAAATTAACTGGTGTGACATGATTTGTTCTTGGCTTTCTCTCTGCTGGCTTTTCCTTATTGCCTGATTATCTTTAAGTGATAACATATTGATTATTTAATAGTTTGTTCCAAATTCATTGAGGAGATGAAAAGGTAATGACTGAGGGCTAAGGAATCAACACTTTCAAGAAGGTTTAGGGACACTTGCTGATTTTTATCAGGGCAGTGCTGACCTTGAGGGTAATTTAATAGAACAGATATTAAGTCTTGGCTAGTAATTAAGTCTTCACTAGTATATTAAACAACATCAGGAAACGTTCCAAGAATACAAACTCAATCATAATTATTAAGTGTCAGCACACCTCTGGCATGGTTTGGCTTGGTGTCACTTCGACTGTCCCAGACAATTTCCAGGCATGAACTGGGAGTCATCATGGGCAAAGGGCTGTTCTCAAAGGCTTTTGCGAGAGGTCATTCTGTTCCAGAGGTGAAGAGAGTTTAATAATATGGATGTGAGCCATTTGGTGCTAGTTTGCAGGATGTGCCTAGGAGAATGTTCCTAAGCACTCCTGATTTACTGCCTTCCTGCCTTTTTTTGCCTTCTCCATCTGCAAGATTCACTGTGCTTTGTAAGCACAAATGAATCAGTCCTCTGACAAGTCCGAGAGGAAGCTGAGGCCAGACATCTCACTTTATAGACGTGAAGAGTGAGGCAGCATCTGACCTAATCTCTGCAGCAAGTAAGTAGTTGGGCTAACACTGAATTCAGGGGCCTGACCTCTTATCCTTGGCTATACCATGGGGAGCAGCCCTCCATCCCTCAAGCCTGTCCTTCCCCAGCTTGTCAGGCAGTGTCTCATGAACCATGAGACAGGAGGGGATCTTCCAGGGACCTTCTGAAAATAGGTTTCCCCAACATAGTGGGTGTACAGCTCTAGCCCAGTGCCATGTCTCCTCTCCCCTCCCAGCCATGTGGTACCAAATCCAGAAGGAAGAAAGTCATTGCCCCATGTCAAGGGAGAAGCCTGGCTGTGGGGGAAAGCTGAGATGAGAGCAGGCAGGGTGAGTCTGCCTCTGTCTGTACACTTGCACCTGTGAAGAGATGGAGGGAAGCATCTTGCTGCTGAGGGCAGTCAAGGATGGACAATCCCTGGGACAGGATGACTCTCAGCAAGAAGGAATTAGCAGGAAATATCCCCAGGGACGGAGGTTCTGTGTTGGCTGCCTGAAGGAAGGAAAAACTGAGTTAAAGGGAGGCAGAGAAGCAGCTGAGAGTTGCTGTGAATTAGAACTGAGTTATGGAGCTTAGTTTCTGCCCCATTTCCCTCTTTATGGGACCAACACATAAATACCCTCCTTTCTCCCCAAGCCCTAAAAGCAGGGATGAAATTGCATCTTTGTGATGATGACCAGGGAACACAAATTCCAGTGAGGACTTGTCTGCCCCTAACAGGGACAACTGCAGAATTGAATGCCACCAGAGAATAGAAGAGGCACAGAAAACATGGCCAGCCTTCTACAGGCTGAAAGGTGCTCCTGTATGGTGAGATGCTTTTTTCCTCTGGTAAGATAAATACAGAGAAGGCAATAGGCTGGATCTTTGGTTTGTGCACATCATGTTCTCTGCTCCCACCTTGATGGGCACCACACAGATTCTGGGAACAGCTTGAGGTGATATAATTAATGAAATGAAATTAATCGAAACAACCTACCCGGAGATGAAACTGGCACTGGTGAAGTGCAGAGTTGGGCCAAGAAGGGATTCTGTAGCCAGGGCTGATGCCTGCTTTCATCAATAGATTCTGTTTGGATGAAATCCTGTGTCCTACATGCCTCAGTCAAACACGAGGGGCTCTGAGGAGCTGTGTGCCTCATCCAAGATCATGATTGTCCATGCAGTGCAGAAATTGCAGTGGGAACAGATGGAGTCCTGCTTTTCACAGAGCCAGGCACAGCGTGTAATTGTAGATCTCACTTTGATGCTGAATGAAGCTGAACTCCAAAGTGTGCTGTGTTAGTGTGGAGGATGCGAGAGAACTGGAGCAATGGCTTTGAGAGATGTGATCTAAGAGGGATCCATAGGTCCAGCGAGTGTGTCCCACTCTGCAAACCTGGGAACAGGGGTACAGATTTGTCCAATTGAATTACTGAAATGTGGAAATTCTTCTCTGCTCTAGTCTCTGTCTGTTCCCCTAGGACATCTCAGCCCAAGTTTTCTTATTTCACATGCCAGTTTGGAGGCATTTTTTTGGGCCTGTCCCAGCCATTTAGGTTCTTTGTTTTATGAAAGCATTGCTGTCCTCCCAAAAATATGCTAAAAAGCAATGTAGACATAGTTTCTTTCTGTTGAGCAAGGATAAGAGCACAGTCACAAGAACAAATACCTAATGAAGCGTAAAATACTCAGATACATTTGTGGGGATGGGTCCCTTATAAATATCTGAGAACAGAGAGAAAGACCCAAGCAGCTTTATGAAGTGCTGTGTTATTGGGGCCACAACCCCATGGCCGAGTTTATTCTGCAGCCAGCAGAGGTGCATCCATCACAGAGACGAGTGCTGTGGTGCAGAGGCAGTTCAGGGTCCTGCTGGTTGCCCGGGAAGTCACAAGGAGCTGTATATTTCTGAATTAGGGCATGGCTCAATGGAACAGCGTGTCCTGCTTTTAACACTTGGCAAGTATCAGGGGAGGGAAAATGTGGCCCTTGTGGTTCCCCAGGATGAGATTGCTTGTGACCACATGTGGGTTCTTGGAGAATTTCTTTAGGAGACCCTCTGGGTTTCCATGTGATTTCAAAATTGGGTGACTGGCTTTATAGCCATGTTTTTTAACAGCTACATTCAGAAGAGCCTAAGCCCTTTCTTGGAAGTTTATCCCCTTGAACAGGCTCCAGAGAGCCAGAAACTACTTATTTGGCAAACAGGGTGCAGAGATTTATGGTGGTGGGTTGGCCTGGTGGGGCAGAGCTCACACACATCTGTGCTGGCATCAGAGGCAGCAACTACATTTTTGGTCCTGCATCTGGGAAGCTCTTTCTAGCTCAGTCATCTGGTGACCCCAAGCCTCTATTCCTGCCCCAGTCACCCTATTTTCACCTACTCTACCTCATTTGCCTGTCAGTCATTATGAGTTAATGAGCCAGTGCCTGATTCTCTTCTTTCCCACTCAATTTGTCTGTGGCATTTCCCTGTCTCCTTGTCTCAGGGGCAGTATGACCTCCTGTCCTGGTTGATGGTGCTGTGAAAGGCATGAGGAAGCTGAACCACATCTGCTCTTTGTCAAAAGCACAATGTTCCATGTGGAGCTTGTTCTACAAGGTTCTAGGTGCTGTTGGAGTACTGAGGTGCTCAAGGGTTTCATATCATTGCTGACAGAGGTGAGAGAAGCCCAATCTGTGCCTCTTCCTACACCATATCTTCTGCAGGCCTGTCATGCAGCAGGTAGGCTGCAGAGTGCTGCTGCTGATCCAAACAGAGCTGTCACTTGTTATGAGAGAGGACAGCCATGTAAATGTATTCCCTGTCTCAGACACCTGGCTGTGAATTCAGGCTGAGTTGATCCCTGTCTGCAGGGAGGGTGAGGGACTCGCCCCCTAATGCGTCCTGTGGTTTTCTGGATGGTGGGATGCTCTTTGAAAAGAAAGTGCCTAATATCTATGCTAAGTACTGTCCTTCCCCATCACCCTCCATCTTCAAAGTCCTTCTTCCTTAGCTTGGTGCTCACTCCTTGTGGTCAGGCCCCCGTGCTCCTAGAAGGATGTGGCCAACCCTTTGTTTCTTGTTTCTTCTGGGCAATTGGGAGAGAGGCTTTTGAGGACAGGGAATGCTCGGGGCTCCCCGAAGAGGGAGAAGAAAGAAGTTTGCTCCTAAGCTGAGATATCTGCAAATGGGAGGTGACAGCCCTCTGCATCCCTGCATGCACTTGTATTTTTTAGGTAGAAAGAGAGGGATTATATCCTTCCAGGTCTCTGCTGAGCTCCAAGAGAACATGCGTCTTGCTGCTTCTGATCGAGGGGCTACTAGGTATTCTGAAAATAGCATTATTTATATTGCTATAATTTCTGCTTCCTCAAAGGACTTCCTGGGTGATTGGTGGAGACAAATGCTCCAGAAATGGGAACCTGGCAAGGAATCTGAATGCCCCCAAGTCTGAGATGACCCAAGAGCTGAAATCAGACAGACACACACGCACACACATACATCATTAGCCGCTAGCCCACATGTGAAATGAACTGAGATTTCCTGAGCTGCGATCCAGCTGGCACCCTAACGAAGACTTCCCTTCGTTCTTGCAAGCAGACAATAAAAAACAACCCAGATACACCCCCAGTTTCCCCAGGCATTTCTGTTATATAAGTAGTCCAGGCCTTGATCAGTGTTTCTTTGATTATCTCTGTGCGCCCACATAAATATAACGTGTGTGCGTACACACAAAATCCATCTATTTATCCACCTCACAAACCATTTTGCTGGGAGACAGCATGGTCTCCTGAATTTTTTATGGCTCTGCTTAGGTTGGAAACAATCCAAGGGTCAAACACTGTGCTGTATCTCCAGTCACCTTGCCAGTCAGTGCAGAGCATGGGTCTCTGATACTTTCTGAATCTTTGATCACCCACAGGGCACTAAATTACAGCTATTACACTGCAATTGGCTGTACAATTTTATTCTTTGATACACTACCTGCCTTTGTCTGCATAGCAGCGAGAGTGGTATGCATTATTTACCAGGCTAAGTACACTGCTGCTGCTAGTGTTTGGGGGGGGGGAAAGAAAAAGAAAAAAAAATAAATAAGAGAAGTGGTACAGGCTTTAAATATAAAAAGATGGCACAAATACAGCTTCCTGGGAAACGGTTTTATGGTTATATAAAACTTTCTGAGATTTTACAGTCCCTTTTGCCTCCCTGCACAGGGGTGTGATTGTGGCCTCCTGAAAATCTTCAGGAAGAACAGAGTTACTAGAGAAGATGGGGAATCCAGTCAGGCCAGTGTCCTGGTTTCAGGAGGACCCCATGGCAAGCTCTGTGCCTGTTGGGGAAGGAGAATGGAAGGCACATGGTGAGGACAGTGGGATGCTACTTCTCCCCTCATGGGGTACTCCAGGGCCTTAAATTGGTCTGTGTTCCTTCTGTTTCACACAGAAATCCTTCTGGGCACCAGCACCAGCAAGTCATTCCTGTGTTACTTCATTTGACATATTACAGCCTTTTTCTAACCTAACTATGGTTTGTGTTCCCTCCAGGTTGTCCCTTGAACCTTGAACCTAGCAGGTCAGGGATTTAGGGAATAAAATCAGTTCCCGAAGATTTCCATTTAGTGGAGAGACGATCAGAAAAGATCACAATCCTATACTTTTACAACCTGAGAATGGCAGGTGATAGCTGGACTTCGCTGCCCTGCATTGACTGCTGTATCCTTTGGGCTTCCTTCCAGGGGAAGGGTCTGTCTGCAAGGCAGCTTTTGGAGTGTGCCCAGGCGCAGCTGGCCAGGTGATGCTGTCCCCAGTTGACCTGCTGAGAGGCAGCTCCAGACTTCTCTGCAGTGTAGGCAGCTGATGGATGCACCAAGGCCGAGCTGACCAAATCCTGGCAGGAGGGTGGGAGTGAGTGTCAGAGCCAATGTCAGCCCAGAGAGGGAGGCCCTGGGAGAAGCAGGCTTACTGCTTCTGTCTGTTGAGAGGAGGTAGGATGGGTATGGTGGCTGAATCATTCCTTCCCAAATGCACTTCAGATGTTCCCCTCACTTCCCCCTCATCAATGGCAACAGTCAGACCAGCTTGCCATGGCTCTGGATTAGGCACTGCACAGAGCAATGGTCAGACAGCACCTTATCAATCAGGTTGCGAATATGGTGGGTGCTAATTCTGTAGGGAGAGTGAAAGCAGCTGTGCACAAGCTGCCTTTAGGCAAAGCTGAGCAGAGTCGCACACTCAAATCAGCTCCTGGTCTTTTATTTGTTGAGATAAGTTGCAGCCAAAATGGGTTTAAATCTAGTCTGTGGTCAGGAAAATGTTTACTCACTGGCTGAATATGAGGCAAATATAGAGGGCTGGGGCTTTGATTATTGCTGAGCTGGTTGGAGTGACATTGGCCTGTACTGCAGCACTTAGTGCTCTGATTGTTTCCACTCTCCCCAGTGTTTGGGGGCCTTATTCACTGTCTTTCCATCTGCTTTCCACCTGAGCTGGGCCCATTCTTGTTCAGCAATACAAAGTAGATTGCAGGTTGCTTTCTCCTTTCAGCCCCCAAAGCTGTCCTTACAGGAGATGGATTTCTGATTGAAATCCTCTCTTTCAATTGCTTCTGGGATTCTTCTGACACAGCATGAAGACACTTCTCAAGAAATTGCTAGCAAGAGAGGGCTGTGTTTTCACCAAGCTCAGGCTCCCACTTCCTTCCTTTTCCTGACAATGTGACACTGGCCTCATTTCAGACATGTTTTGCACCCCTTTCAGCTTTTGCAAGTCCCTGGAGCAGAAGCATCAGAGCAGCCCATGGAGGAGTGCCCCCTCAATCCTCTCCCCTCAACAGGCAAGGCTGTGGGCTGTGCCTCCCTAGATTGACACCTTCCTGAAATTAGTGCAGAGAAATGAGTATTTTCCCTTTTCTGTTGAGGTGAACAAACTGTGGTGAACCCTGAAGACTGTGTTTCTGACACACAAAGCATCAACTGTCTTCCTGTCCCTTGTGGGGAGCTGGGCTCAGGCTGTGGGCTTCATAGAGGAACGTTGCCCTTCCTTGACCTGGGCAGTCCTGACTGTGGGAGCAGGAATTGAATCCACACTTGGATGAGAAGCTCATGGGGTCTCTGTTCTTGCTGAGAGCCCATTCCAGCTCTCCACTTACAGCCAGCCTCTCTGCATTGCTTTCACAGTTGACAGTGTAATTTTTTTTAGCCCAGTCAAGCTGTGTTCAAATATGGGATCCCTTAGGAGGTTGGGAGAACCTGTGCACACAGGTTAAACACAGTCTAAAGATTGGATGAGGTCCCACATACAAGCTGTGCTGAGCAAATGCAGGAGCACAGCTTTTGTTGCTGGTTCTAAAGGCTGCTTGACAGAACAGTGTGGATACAGTCCTAGAGAGTTTTTAGCTCAGGTGGGTGGCAGTTCAAGCACAGTTTGATGTGCTTCTGCCTTATTTCCAAGGGTGGCACCCAACCATCAGGATGCTGGTGTGAAAGGGAAGTTCCCTTTACTGCAAGGTTTTCCTTCTGTGGACAGCAGAGGTTGTGGCTGTGTGAAACAGGCTAATAGCCTTATTAACTTTTCCTCTCAAATTGTCTTGTTGATTGATGTAGAGAAGTTAAATGTCAGCACCATTTTCTCTATTCCATCCTTCACATGACGTTCTCTACTTGTGTCTTAGACCTGAGAAAAGGTTTGAATGTCCAAAAGCTAATGTGTCTTTTCCAGCTAGAGCAGTTGGAAAACAATTCTCCTGCCACAGATACTAGGGATAAAGCAGCTGCCCTGGCTGGGCTCATTTCTCTCCCGGGAAGAATATGACCACTCTGGACCTGGGGCAGCTTGTGCATCTCCAAGATGATGCCAGATACAGCTGGCTGTGCTGCTCCAGGCTGTGTCTCGCACCATCACCTTGGCTGTGAGCACAGTGTTGGCAGGCAGTGAGGAGACCAGGACATGGAAGGAAGCAGTAGGAGAAAGGCTGCAACACAGGGCATGCATTTGCTTTTCTAATTTGAGATTCAAACTGTGCATGGCACATCCAGGTGGGATTTGAATGCTTTTTGATGACTTTACAAAAGGACTCCCCTGTTCCTAGATTTCACAGCCTGAAGAGAGAAGGAAATTAGCCAAATGACTTAGCTCCAACCTCCAGTGGCCAGTCCTTGAAATGACATCAAGCGTATTGCTTCAGAGATGCTGTCAGGGTTTGGAAGAGTCTGGAGAAGTGTCACAAAACAGGGGAAGACATCTATAGGGGAAACAAATAGAGCTATTTTGTGTACCAGCTGCTGCTAAGACTGACAAACATGGCTTAGTCATATTTTGCTCTCTGGTGGAGAGTACTTGGATGTTTTCCACAAAGGTTCATCTCTGCATTTTATCTCAGAGGGGAGGGCTTTTTCTCAGTTGACATGCAACCCAGGAAACACCATGCCTAACTGACTTCACTTACATTGGCAGATGCTCTTTCCAGAGCTTCGCAGATATTGTGAAGATCAAGGACCTTGGCCTGTATCTTACTGGAACGTGTTGATACCTTGGCCTGGAGCGCCAGTTGTATTAAAGTTGCTGTAAATTCCTTTAAAGAAGGAGAACTCGGGCTGGTACTAGAGACATTGAACTACCATGAAATTATTAGGTCCTAGAGCACTCCTGAAACCATGCTTGTGCCAGGTGGGTTGCTTCTCATGTGGGGAAATTTGCAGATGGAGGTTATTTGGTTCCTTCCCTGGAAGCACATGCTGTTCCCCTGCTTCACTGTCTGGACCCTGGAGGTCTCTGCCAGCAGCAGACCTTGCAGTGAATTAGAGACAAGGAGCCCAGGAAGCAATCCCTGTTCTCCTAAGATTTCCCACATGCAGATCCATGGGAGAGCACTGAAGGCAGCACTTTCCTGTGCAGGCTGTCCTGACTTTGGGCAGCCCTGGCAGCTGACAGCTTTGTCCAAGAATTCTGCATCCAGTGGTGCCCAGTGCATGGCAAGAAAGAGATGGCGTGATGGAGAATCCAGCTTGTGGCAACCTAACTCTTTGTTGAGTCTGCCTACTTTTCCCTGGCATCCCTGAGGGACTGTGGAGCATAGTAGAGCATGCAGGTGAACTGATCATAGAATCACAGAATTGTTTTGGTTGCAAAAGACCTTTAAGATCATCAAGTCCAACCTAGCACTGCCAAGTCCACCACTAAACCATATTCCTAAGCACCACATTTACGTGTCTTTTAAATACCTTCAGGGATGGTGACTCGACCACTTCCCTGGGCAGCCTGTTCCAGCGCTTGGCACCCCTTTTGGTGAAGAAGTTTTTCCTAATATCCAATCTAAACCTCTTGTTCTGTCACTTTTTACTTGGCAGAAGAGACCAACCCCCACCTTGCCCCAACCTCCTTTCAGGTAGTTGTAGACAGTGATGAGGTCTCCCCTCAGCCTCCTTTTTTCCAGACTAAACAACCCCAGTTCCCTCAGACACTCCTCACAAGACTTGTGCACTAGACCCTTCAATGTCAGGGTGAAACAGCGGGGCAGGGGAGGCAGTGGCTGTGAACCCTTTGGCTCTGTGCTTCCCTGCCTGGAAAGGGGAAAGGGCCCTGGGGAGCAGAGGGTTCTGCAGAGCCCAGCTGTGGGAGGAGTCCCCAGCACCCAGCCCTGGGTGCATTGCCTTGAAGGAGCCTAGAGCATGTCTGGGACCTTCTGTGTCCTTGTCTCTGCTGAGGGAATGGCTTTTTCCCCAGTAGGCATATGTCTGGCATATGAAGACAGCAGGTATGGCAGCTGAAGTAAGATCCAGTCCCGTGAACTGTCTGCATTATCTGCTTCTTCCAACTCCAAATATGCTCAATGGAATACCTGACTTTTAAATTAGCAAGAGCAATTTTTGTATGACTCTTCTTGCAGCCCCTGAGTGGCTGCCAGCCCTGCAAGCAGCAGGGACCCAAAGCTGCCATATCAAAGCCCTAACAACGGGGGACTGGCAACAGAAACACACTGGACAAGCTGCTTGGAGAAGCCCTCAGAGCCATTCAATTTGGAGGCTGATATCAGCTAGTTTCTGACTCCTGTTGCAGTTTATTATTAGAAGCCTGGAAGCAGACACCTCACCCCTTTGAAATGTCTCCTGGCTTTCCTCCTCCAGTCTCTATTTCCTGTCACCAGCATCCCAGGAAACTCCAGGGAAGTGAACAGAGAAGCTGTGAGTGGCAGATCCTCAGGCCTTGGCAAGATAGCAGACACCAGGAGCGGTTCGGTTTGGTTCAGAGGATAACATCCCAAATGGTAGCGCTCCAGGAACACAGATGTGGGCAATACCTGCTATGAAAGCAAAATTTTCTCAGCAGGACAGTTGTTGCAGTTCACGAGGAGCCAACACCTCATTAATTTTCTGCTGTGTGTAATATAAAGCTGTTAATGATATTTAGTCCTTCTTTTGCACCTTCCCTTTGAGGAGCATGAAAGCATTTTGCAGACACTAATTAGTAATGCGTTGCAGCTCCTTAGGAAACACAGCAAAAGAATAATAAGTCTTTTATACTGAGGGAAACTGAGGCACAAGGGCAATGCGGTTCCTGCATGATGCCAGGACAGCACAAAGCAGCAGGTGAAAAAAAAGCACAAAGCAGCAGTGCCTCCAACCTAGGAGGCTCTGGGATGCTCTCCCTGTGTCCTCTGTTGTTGCTGGAGAAGGGAGAGAAAACAACCAGCTCTGTTTGCTAAAAAAGCAGCCAAGTGTGGGAACACTGGTAGCATGGAGTGAGCTGCAGCCATCTCCTGAGACATCATCTGTCCCAGAGTTTGTAATAGTAGCTTGCAGGACTGTAGGAAATCCTGACCCTTGCCATCTGCCTCCCTCAGCTTTAACTGTGGTAGGCTGCCTTTCTCTGGCATAAAGCTGGAAGCAGAGATGAGTAAAACTTGTGTATTGAAAGACAGGCTGAAGTGAGTACCTGCCAGAATGCTCTGAAAGCTCCTCTGCTAAGAGTCAAAGTAGGAAAGGGAGTAAGGAAGGAAAGAATAACGTCTGTCAGTGGGCAACTGGTGGCCCTATAGAATTAGCAATTTTGCAAGCTTCTCTTTTCTCACAGCAAGCTCAGGACTTACCAGCATGCCTCTATTTGGTGGGCTGCAAACCCAGAACATTCAATAGCAGACAAACAACAGACAAATTCTCCCGTGTCCTGCCCAGCAAAGACAACAAATGGAGTGCTTTTAATTGGTGGAGTGCTGGGAGCAGGGACATGCTCTCCAGATGACCAGTCACTGGTCTTGAGGTGAAGCTAGCCGTGTCTGAGGTGGGTTTGACTCCCTGCCCATGCTTCAGCTTCATTGTGAGAGGGACGTGTAGAAGGGAGGCAGGATGTGACTCTTTTGTTGTCATTTCTGGATGTTGCTCTTTCAGATCTTTACAGGCACAGCCAGTGATCTGTAGGCTGGACAAACCAGTAGCTCATCCCACCTGCATAAAACAATCTGTAGGACTTCATGCTTATCCCCTGTATCATGCCCAGCTATGGGAACAGTCACACACATTAGCCATCAAAGAGCACTCCCTCCCCTCCTCTCCACTGAGCTCTGTTCCTCATTGCTGCTGGGAGGATTTGGGTCTTCCCTGCAGAAATGTTCCTGGCATTTGATTCTTGGCTTCCTGTCATCTGCACTGACAGGCATGGTGTTTCTCACCTGCCCTTTTGCTGAATGCCAGTTCCACAGGACCAGTTCTCCAGGGAGTCCACTTGGGTAGTCACCCTGAGACCTAGCGTGAGCACTACTGTGAAGGACAGTGGGGTTTTGGTCATCAGAGGGAGACTAGAATTTATTTGCTTTAGCTGTTTCCAGTCGTATCTATGTTCAGCAAAGGAAACCTTTCATGCAAGGAAAAGGATAATTGTCCTCTGCTTTATTCGGGTGAGAAGAGAGTCAGGTCTTCTAGCTTTTCTTGGAAGAGTCTATTTTCTATTTAGCAAAATCTTTGTCACCTAATGTTATTAAGGCCTGGTGAATGCATGGCAGCTTTTGTGTGAAATGAGTTTGGCAAGCTCGTTTCACATTCTAGGGTGTAGGTACAGGTGTCAGAAACCAGAAGCTTGTCTCCTGCCTGGCTGTGGCCAGCAGAGAATCCATCAGCCTTTGAGATCTGGGACCTTAAGAACTGGGGCCATATACGTTGCAAAGCGAAGCAGATGGAGGGAAACTGAGGGTTTTCTTCCTCAGCTTTTCCAAAGCCAAATTATGGGCTTTCTGGAGGTTTCAGCTGGTTGCCTTTGTCTGCTACACGAGAAAGCCCAAAAAGAGGCATTTCAAAGTCTGACAAGGCTCAGTCTGTGGGCACTGCAACAGCACCATGCCTTTGCTACCCACTTCAGAAAGCTTGACTGACTAAGGGTTAATTGCTGATGAAAAGCCTCCCCCAGGTAGCTCTTACCTTAATGTAGCAACAGCATGGCTGTGGTATTCTCTGATCTATTACAGCCTTATCTGGAGTTCTTTATTCAGCTTCTAAAATCCCTTTAATTCATGTCTTCCCAGAAGACGATCAACCCTCTTCTTACTTCATCCTTCTTAGCTGTGTATATAATTGCCTATAGTAATCCACAAAAACGACCCTGATACCTTGCTGCTTGGGTTATAAAAAAATCCACTTTGTCCTCTGTAGGAGGAATATTTTTATCTCTGTCTTCCTTTTTCTTTAGACAGATTAGTAATTTCCTGGGTTTATCACAATGCTAAGGGGTGTTGGACTATTCCCCATGCCTGGTATATACTGTCCTGTTCTTTGAGGCTAAGTTCAGCATCTCTTCCAATATTTTAATAGCACTACATCACAAGCAGCTGCTTTTTATTTGCTTTGCATTCTGCTCTTAGCTCCTTCCTATTTTTTCCCCTCTAGATATGATTGTTCCCAGTGGGGGACCCTGTGATGTGGCTTGCTGTATCTCTCAGCAATACGTGGGAGCAAGGGCTATGGGTTCACTCTTAGTGCATGAGACCTTGCAAGCATCTGCCACATGCCTGGATCTGCAAAGACAAGTTGATTGGTACCTCACCTAGAAGCACCTGGCCTCACAGAGCCCCAGATTAGGCACCTTGGATTTCTGATGGGGAGCGAGAAGGTCATGGCTAACCCAGCCTTCCTCTGGGACTTGTATATCCACTTCAGCCTCTGCAGTCCTCTCCTGAGAGCAGGAAGCAGTGCTCAAAACACAGCCTCTTCTGCATCTGTCTTCCACTTCCACTTGTCCCATGCAAGAACCAGGAGCTCATCAAACAATGCTGACAGCTAGCAGGTTCAAATGAGGAAACATCTGTTCTTCACACATCATGCCGCTAAGTGGAGAAGTCCTTGCCACTGGGTGCTGTGTGTGCTTAAACTTTACTTATGTTCAGGGGAAGTTGGATAGGTTCATGGAGAAAGAATCCTAGTTTACTAAATATACAGAAACCAAGGTAATTGGCTAGATGGGCTTTGGTGTGCCCAAGCCAGTCTCAGGGTGTTTCTTACTCTTCTCACCCCATGTGGCAAATAGGTTGAACTGCCGGTGGTGTGGCTGTGGGGCTCAAGTCCAAATGTCAAAGGAGCCACCAAGCTGAACACCAGAGCTGGTGGCAATAGGTCATTCCACAGTTCTTCTCCACAGGCAGAAGTGGAAGCCACACTGAGGCTTGCCATGCCTTGGCTGGGCCTGTTACCTGCTGAGCTGAGCTCTGACGTTGCAGGGAAGGCAGCAGCACTGTTTCCCCCAGCTGTGCTTTACACAGTGACTGGCTCTGGCAGCACTCTCTGAAAAGGCCTAGCAGGGGGAAGGAGGCAGGTGGAGGGTTGCCTGGTTGATGTATTGCACTGCTTTTAGCTGCTCATGGAGCAATAATTGTAGCTTATAGGCTCTGCAGGGATGTTTTAAGGATCTGCATTCTGTGCTCACACATGCTGCTAAATTCACATGTTAATTTTTCAGATGCAAATGGAGATGGTATCCACCCACCTGTATCCTTGGCACGTTGGGGTGCCTACATAATCTTAATGAAATATTTTGCATTCTTGAGATGGAAGATAGTCCACAGAGGCAAAAGCTGACATGTTATCAGCCCTGGGCAGGGGAAGGTGGCCTTAGCAGGAAGGTCTACGAGATCTGTTACAACTCTTCTCTTTGGGATAGATGGTCAACCACATCCCTCTGCCACACTCACTCCTTCTGGAAAGAAGGCATAAAGCAATGTGTCACAGGGAACCATCAATGCTAATCTCAGTCAGCAGTGGTAAACGAGGCTGAGCTCTTCTGAAAGAAGGTAAATTCTATATGTAAAATGACACAGCAACAAGTCCAGTCTCCTCTGTAAATCCAGTGAAGAGTCATTAGCGGTTTACTCTCCAGCTTCAGATAACTGAAGTTATTTTATAACTTTGGCTTTCCTATGAAAATGCTAAAGGTACGGGTGAGGTCAGAATGACTAACTGAAAACTGGCCAACTCTCCTATCAAGAAGGGATATTTTGGTCAGATTTGTAAGACATAAAGCAACAGCCTCATCTGGCAGAAAGCAGGCTGAATTCTCCTTTCCTCCAGAGACATCAAGCTTCTTAGGCCTTGAGAACCAGCAGATGGCTGAACAATGCAGAGATGGAAATGAAAAGCAATTAAAATCTCTTCTACCAGAACATGAATTATCATACCAGAGCATCTCTGCTGTCCCTCAGTCTGGTATCTGTCCTCTTTCTCTTCACAGCACCAAAAGTTGCAGAAAAGGAGATGGCAGCCACTGTGGTGGGAACCTATAGGCTGGAACAGAGCACACGCCCAGGAGGCATCTCCTCTCTCTCCTCCTAGTCAAACAGTAGAGGTCCTGTACTGGGCTGGGAGGAGTTAAAATCCCTTCCAGAGAGATTTTATTCTGTCAAGTGTAAAGGTGGATATTTTCATTATTCATATCAATGGCTTTTCCTGTTCTGAATGCTGCTAAGCCTCTGTCCTCAGTGAAATCCCATGGCAGTGAACTTCACAGGTTAATTATTCATTCTTTAAAAATAGTCTCTCCTTTTATCCGTTCAAAATGCAATGCCTTTCACTCTAATTGCATGTCCTCTGTTCTTGTTTTATTGAGCATTCTATGTGAGGGAATTATTTACTTCCACCCATTCAGACATTATTTTGTACCTATTTTTTGCATCCCATGTATTAATCTTCTTTCTGTATTACCCTCCCCAAATCTCTCTCTCTCTCCATTCACAAAGCTCTCCTGGCTTCTAATGGTTTTTGCTACCCTCTCTGTTCCTACCACGTCATTTTGGAGGCAGAGCTGCCATAGTCAAACTCAGAAGATGAGACTCACCCCTGTGTGCCCCAGGCTTCAATCCCACAAAAACAAATAGGGCTGCACTGTGGTGACACGGTGACAGAGCAGGGACAGGCCGTTATCAGGTTTTTTTATTCTTTGTATCCTATCCTTCATGCACCCAGATGCTGTGTGGACCTTGGTAACACATATCCTGCATGACATTGACCTTATGGACACTCTTTGAGGTGTCACATCTGACAAGGAAAGGTGTGCTTCCTATCAGGATTGCTTGTTGTGCCCATCTTGCATCTCTCATTAGAGTTCTGCATGATCATGGCTGTGGTCCTTCAACACATCACAAGACAGGAGGCAGCTACAAAATGAAGTTGGCTTCAAAGGCATATTGCTGTAAAGATATTTATTTTTTTTTGTATGTGTGTTGACTTTTCCTTTATCTGGTTTTAAAAATGCTTAGCAAATGCAGCTTCCAGCTTTCTGTTCCATAATCATGTGGTTTGAAAATCTATAGGGAAGAGAAGGCAAGCTGAGATGCTCAGGAAATAGCATGCCTCCAGGAGATGAGGATTTGAGACTCCTCCTTTTCCTGTCCATTAAACAGGATAAGATTTATGGAAAAAAGGTGAAGACTGATAACACAGGCTCAACTGGCTTTCCACAGTTTCCTCTATGAGTGATGAACACAGACCCTCTTGTGTGATATGAAGAGGTGACAGAGGTGCTCTTGTAATAGAATTACATAAAGAAAGGAGGAGGTTGCTGAAGTCCTCTTGCCTCTGTGATCACTTGTTAATTCTGTTACCCCTGTAGGTGCTGCTGCATTTGAAATCCCTCACCAGATTGACCACTGATTGTGTTTTAGCAGCTATTTGAATCTGTTTTTGATCTTCAATAGCTTCTTACATCTTACATTTTACTGCTTTGCTTTCAAATTATGCCAGTCAGTGTGGGAAGCGTGGATGGAGGCTTTTTGAGTAAACCACCTCGTTTTTCCTTTATCTGCTGTTTTGCTGACATGCACAAAGCATCCTCATAGATGTATGAGGCGTGAATGTTGGTTTGTTCCTGTTATATCAGCACTGTTATCTAGATGTTTTATTCTTTGTGGTTTAATTAGCTTTTCAGCTAATTTGCCTAGTTCAGAGTAAGGCTCATTGGTCTGTAATTCCCAGGATCACCACTAATGCCAATTTTAAAGATAGATATGCTTTTACTGCCCTCTAATCCTCCTTCAATACAGTAGCTTATTTTAATGAAATATCATAAGCATTAGAAGACCTGGATAAGCCATTGGGGCTCTATGCCTTCCTGATATGTGGATGCACCGGATTGTTCCTGCACCTATTCTCTCAGCTTCTCAGTCCTCTGCAGTTCCTTTTCCATTTTTCCTGAAAAGAGTGATCCTGGGCTAGCCTCATCGTCTTACTCCCTTGTCCTCCAAATGCATGCTGAGAGGGATGTTGAGAGATCATCTTCTTCCCCTGCAATGTCTTTCCTCACTCTAGCAGTCCCTTTCAGTCCCTTGCAGCTGATTCTTGCCATCACTTCCTGTTCCTGGCAATACCTTGGACAGAGGTTTCCCAGCTGTTTTCGTTTGTGGATCAACAGCTGTGGTCCCCCAGTGCGGGTTCTGATCAGTGCCCACCAGATGAAAGGCCTCAGATGGCCAGCGTGCACTCCTCACTGCCCTTTACCTCCCCAAGGAGGGCCCAAAGGCTGTCGTGGGAAACTGGCTCTTTTCTTCAAGGCTGAGTCTCTGCTACCACTTGGTCGTGCTCTGCAAGGCTTTTGGGGCCAGCACTGCCCCAGTGTTGCTCCCCTAGGGCAGCAGAACTGCTGCAGGCTGGTGTCTAGGCAGGTCCTAGACAGTGGGAGTGAAGGGAGGATAAACTGCTTGAAATAGCTTTCTGGGCCCGTGAACTCCTGCTGTCTTGTCTCTTGCTTCCTTCAGTAGTGCTGGGCTCTTGTGATGTGAGGGGGAGTCCCAGAGAAGAAAAGATCTTCAGGGTTTGAAGACTGCAGGGCTTGTTGGCTCACTGAGGTGGGGAGCTACAGGGCTTGCTGGGGTGCTAAGGCAAGGAAAAGCTGTGCTATGAATGCTGTGGGAGTAAGACAGAAGTCTTTCCTGTTGGAAGCTTGAGATAGTCTATGGTACCTTCAAGCCCAGGTGCAGGAGGCTGAAGATTTCCATGGGCTACATGAGGGGCTAGCATAAGAGTCTGTTGTTGTCCAGCTTCTTTCAGCACTGCAAAGAGGGTAACACACATGCTGGGTGCCTTACAAATGACCTTACGGGTGAAAAAGCCTGGGGCAGGTCTCCTAGTAAAACTAGATCCTGTAGGAGGCATAAGAGGAGACGGGTACATTGCCTTTTCCATCACCTCCTCTCATGCTGAACTGCTTTGTTCAACTAGGATTGATTTATCTACATAAGAATGACATTTAAGGGCAATCTGTTCACATTTGTTACATAGCAATTTATAATCCATATCTGCACCTTGTTTAATCCTGCTGCTCTAAAGCAAGTCTCTTTTATCATCAGCTGGAAGGCTCAGTAAGTGAAATGATACATCTTTGCTCATTAAAAACACAACTCCCCTTCTCTGTGATGAGTATGTAGCGTAAAACATTTTAGCATCCCATTTGCTTTTCATTTTCTGATGCTCTCTGTCTGTCAAATGAGTCTTTTGCCTCTTAATATACTGATTTTCTATGTGTATGCATCTGCTGTTCAACAGCCTTCTCCATTCCTGTAGGCTGCTGTTTCAGAAATTCAGTGCTGGTTTCTGAACGGCGACTCATATGACCACCAGCTGAATTTTCTCCTACCTTTTCCTGGTAACGTCACATCTAGAGACCTTAATAGAGGTGTCTGAGACCTATACTGTGTCTTGCTGGCACAATATAAGCTGTGGTGGTTAACACTACATCTAAATCACACCATGATCATCAGCAGTACTACATCCACCTACCTCTGTGTCCAAACCTGTCTGGAGATGGGGCAATATTGTGATCTACAGGGCTCCACAGGAGGCAAATAGATCATCCAGCTTGGGTTGTCAAATGTTTAGGGGTGGGAGGGAGAAGGCACCAAGCATTCAGTGCTGAGCAGGGGCTCAACACTCCCACTTCAGCCAGCAGAGATGGAGTCAAGGCAGCCAGTGCAGTCTGGAGAGCAATGCAGCTCCACAGAGGGAAATGCCATGCGCTGGCAAGGGTGTGATTTAATTGCTGCAATACAGATGCCTTCGGATGTTTAACACATCTTGGGGCATCCAGGGGGTTCCCACTGGCCCTGTAGCTCCCCAAGGAGCAGCCAAGGGAGTCTGGGAGTCTGCAGAGCTGTCATACTAGAGTGGTAGATGGCTTAGCTACATGAGAAACATGTTACCTTGAACTCTTACGCTGGGTTCAGCCTGATTTTAAGACAGGAAAATGATTATTAACATCAAGTAGTAAGTGGCCGTAATAATTGATATAATTGAGTCATTGATATAATCTCAGGGTATGAACTCAGACAATGGTATCTGAACATCTTCACCCTGCTGCATGATGTCAAATTGGTTTGGATGTGGAGAGGAAAGATTAAAAAGTTGTAGAGAGCTGTCAAACTTAAAAATGAGGGTCCTTATGAACACCATCAGAAATGCCTATTTTTGTAGGCATTGAACAAGTATCAGAATATGATTCTTTGCTCAACAGGATTTCTAGTACAGAGGGGGGGAAGAACCATAAAATAAAAACATGTTCTGATATCCCTAGCAGTGTGCCAGGTACCTCTTTTATACCCATCCATCTGATGCCTGCATATGGTCAGTGTCCTGAGGACATGACACAAACAATGACACAACTTCTGGAGAGCTGGATTATATACTGATACTTTCTGGACTTTCTTTCTTTATGTGCATAGAAAATAATCTGGCAGCAACATGTAAGCTACCTGCCTGGGTAGCTAAGGGACAAATGAGGACAGTGTGTAATTTTAACTGTCAATGCTACATGCTGTCCTCATTTGTTCCTCAGCCAAGCTACTAGCATATTTTTCTCTTAATTTAATCTGGTACTCCTAACCTATTTTATTTCTAGCACAACCTTTCACCACAGCAGTTACCCATCTGCCAGCTGAACAACCTTTCTTAATGCAGGAAGTAAAATAAAACATATCCTTCTGTGTTGGAGTTCCCAAAAGCCCTAGACCAAACCTGTGGGTGATGCCTGTAGGAAAAGCAGTCCTGGTGCCACCTGGGAGAGTCTCTGAGCAGCCTGCACCCACGGGGCATGAGCCACCAAGGCCTTCTTATTCCCACCCTGCCCCTTCTCAATTTGCTTTTTAGCTTGGGGCAGCTGTATTACATGTTCAATCAGCACATTCTTCCTCTTTAGATGGCTATCAGGTACCAGACAGTCAAATGATCGCATTTGGAAGCTGACTTCAAATGCTGGATGTGGACAGTTTGGGAAGCACAGGTAATTTGCATTTCCACTCTGAAAGACTGGCATGCAAATGACAAGAAGCTGGCATGGAGCTTTGATACATCTTTCAAACTGTGAATAACATCTGATTAGAGATTAGCAAAGGTAGCATCTCTAGTTAATAAGGATGATAAATGTGCTCGGGGCATGTACATGGTCATGTCTGACCTCAGCAATATTTAAAGCTTTTGAGCAACTTCTGAAGGATGGACAAATTAGCAGAGGTAAATGAAAAAGGCCATACAATGAAACATCAGTTTTGCCCTGGGCAGAGCATGGCAGAGCAATCTGATAATCTTTCTTTGAGAAGGCAGCTGATTTTCTAGACAAAAGAGATGTAGGAGATCTGTTTGTGTTTCAAATACATTTTTCATGGGATGCCACTGAGAAACCAGTGGAGCTTAAGTATTTGGGGATCAGTAGAGCTGACAATTAGGGGAGAAAACTGGCTTAAGAGAAGATGGCAGTAGTGTGTGTTTCACAAGAGTGTACTGACCAGGCTTAAGGGTCCACCAGTGTTTCTTAGGGATGAATCTTAAGACAGATTTAATATTTTCATTAATGGAAGCAGAGGTGTCCTCTGGTAGAATTTGATAGTCACACAAAGATAGGAGACATCAGCAGGACAGAAGAGGATCAGAGTATCATGCAGGAGAAACTGGGTCACTTTGAAGACTGGAATAATAGAGAGGTTTTATGCTACAAAATGCAGTGTCAAAAAGTCTGAGAAACTCAGGTATAAGCTGGGGGCCCATGCCTTTGAAACAGTTGGGAAGAGAGAGATTCTGGAGGTGCTACTGCATCATATTGGCTGGAAAAAATGATGATTGTTTTCTCATCAGTGTGTACAAATACCTGAAGGAAAGGTGCAAAGAAGGCAGAGCCAGGCACTTTTGAGGCTCTTTTCAGTGGTCGCCAGTGACAGGACAAGGGGCAATGGGCACAAACTGAAACATAAGAGGTTCCTGAATGTCTGGAAACACTTTTTCACTGTGAGAGTGACCAAGCGGTAGCACAGATTGCCCAGAGAGGTGGTGGAGTCTCCAATCTTGGGGATACTCAAAAGCCACGTGGGCACAGTCCACAGGTGAGTTGGACGAGATTATCTCCAGAGGTCCTTTCCAACCTCAACCTTTCTGTGATTCCGTGTGAAAATTATACAGCCAGGAGAAAGGCAAATGCCAGTCCTCTCAGGTAAGATATTTCCTGCAAAGAGTGGGAATTACTACTGCCATCAGAATGGCTTCTTACAAATAAAAGTAGGCTGGAAAAAGGCTGTGTAGGCATAAGAAAGCAGTGAGATTCTGTAATGGTTTCTCAGCATGTGTAATGGGGAGGAAAAGCCCCAGTGGGATTTAAGAAGGGCCTTGTCAACATATAAGAAGAATTTGTTCACTTATTTGCCAAAGGGAGCAGGGGATTGGATTCAGGTATTTAAATTACAAGCTTGTATTTTTAAACTGCCAAGAAAGACAAATCCAGCTTTTAGGGTGTTTCTCCAAACCCGAGGCTTCAGAGAGGGTCCCTTGGCATCAGCAGGCTAGTGTTTTTTTTTATATTCTTTCCTTTTCTAGATCATAATTTTTAAGCCTTTGCTGAAAGTTCATCTCTTCCTGTTGGCTTCCTAAATTAGGAAAAAGTACAGACATAGTAGACTTATAATACAATCTTCCTTTCTTTTCTAGGTTGCTGTAAGTCTAGGTTTTGGGAAATCAAATGTGTCACTATAATTGGCCTGGGCTGCTTCCCTGGTGCTCCCTCCTCCCTACCAGAGATTTGTGCAGTATTTCCTGTTGTTGGAGAGTTATCTTTCCCCATAATATACCAAATATCTTTAATGGTACTCTCTGGGAAAATGTCTCCATTCAGCAGTTTCGCATGTCTGGGCAACCTGCTAAGAAATGTAGCACTGTGGCAGCATGAGCAGTGAGTGAGCTAAAGCCCCCCCCATTCTCCACATTGCACCAGGAAATGTTTGTATTCCCACTTCGAATTTTCCTGCTCAGGCACGGTGGCTCACACCCTTTGTGGATCACTCTGCTTCTACCTTTGCACTCCTGGAGTTGTCACTTAGCCTGCCTGGGAGGTAGGCTGTCAGGGAGAGAGATGAAGGTGTGCAGGTCCTGTGTCACTTGAAGGTGACAGAAGCTGGGGGAGAGGAGGGTCAGGGACACATCTGTGAGCTTACTCCCAGGTGTGGGCTTCTTTGTCCCTCCCTGTGCTTGCTGTGCCTCTGTATACACCTGGCATGGACCTTGGCATGTGCCTCGCAGTACAGAGCCTCCTGGGCACCAGCCAGCTTCCTGCAGGACTCAGAGCATTATGGAGACAAGGTTTCCAAGAGAGAAGCTGATTCCAGGCAGGTCTGGACATACATATTCACTCCAGCCTCTGCCATAAACCCTAGGCCAGCCACTGCAGCCAAATCTTATTGCTAAAAGTTTATAAATGCAGGAAGGAGAGAGAGGAAATTCAGGTTCCTTCATCCAGGCAAGGATGTGGTTGGTGCATCCTAGTGCCCAGCTCTGCACTCAGGCTCTGGTCAGTGTTATATCTTATTTTGGGCTAATGGAGAAGCTGTGGCATAGAGTTAACTGCAAGCCAGAGGTAACAACAAGACACTGATGTATCTGTCAGCTGAGCATGATAGTGTATTTTTTTTTCCTTTGGTACAGAAGTGTGTATTTTATTGACAGCCTCAGCTGTAGAAGAACTACAAAAAGATGTTTGTGCTAGGAGACAATAACCCGTGACACACTGGGGATCTGTGCTACTCTGCTCTCTGTGTCATAGATAGCAGCAATGTCAGAGTGCATCTCCCCAGCCAGACAAAAAATGCTACCACAGCAGCAGCCCTGATGCTGCAGCTCAGAGTAATGATGCTATTGCACTCACAACTATTACTCAGACATGTTCTCCTTTCTGTGAATATGCTGCATACGTTCAACTTTCCCAGCAGTGGTTACGTGGTCTGGTCAGCTTGTGAGCCTCTCAGCTTAGAGAGGCTGAGATGTTGGCTGTCAGTTCAGATTTCTAGTGCTGCTGGGAAGACACAGAATCTGAAAAAAGGGAAAGGATCCTGTTTGTATCATTCCTGACACTAATGGTATTTGGTGGCTATGGCCAGAGTCCCACCTGGCTGGGCTCACATTAGGGAACCAGGAAGCCCTCCTTGCAGTTGGTGCTCAGAGCATTCTCCAGCCTTGCCTTGCTCTGAGACCCCCATCAAAGCTGGGGGCTGACTTGGAGCAGGGGTCACAGCTTCCAGCCCTCCCTGTGCACCGTGTGAGTGAAGAGGGAGTAACCTGTGAGCTGACAGTGTCAGCTCTCTGGAAAAGGCTGGAGGAGCTTTTGAGGTCTTGTGTTCCTGGGCTGACTTCTTTTCTGTGAGCAAGGGCTGACAGCCACATTTGTTGTGCCAGTCCTCTAGTCAGTAAAGAGGGGGTGATGAGTCCACTGGCAACTATTTTATTCATCTCCTCTTTCCCCCCACTGTTTCCAATTTGCAGAGCTCACACCTGGCTGTGTTGGTGGACAACTTGTTTGAAGTTCTACCCTAATGCAAGCAAGTGACAGTGACAGGTAGAGTGTCACCCAGCAGATCCATCCAGTAATCTGTAAATTCCTCCTCAGTGGGCTGTAACTTGTACAGCCCTGGCCGAAGAAGCCTATGAAGGCAGCATGGCACCCAGTGTGGAGGTGAGGGGGGTATTACTCTGGTGGGGTGCTTCTGGTGGCTCCAGAGAAGATGGGTGCACAGTAGGGTCCTGGCCATGTATTCAGCATGTCTTTGCAAGCTGCCTGAATCCTTGGCTGCCTAGGAGTGCACAAAAACTTTTCAGGGGAGGAGGACTTTGAGATCAGCCTGGGGTTGCTGCTGCATCTCCTAGCTTAACTCAGAAGGGATTTAACTGAAGAATAAAGGCTCACCCATGTGCCCTGAGTCTCACTGGTGCCTGCTAGGGCAACACCAATGGCAGTGCCTGAGCTTCTTGTGTCCAGGTGGATCATGTTTCAATGGACCAGGTCTGGAGCTTGTCTGTGCCCTCACTTAGCAGTAGCCCAAAGCCACCCCAGGCTTGCCCACTATCTGCACTATAAACTCCAGCTTGGGCTGGGAGACTGCCCCAGCACAGGAAGCAGGCTGTTACTATATCCTGGATAAATTGAGCCCAGACTGGGTCAAGCCTTGG
Organism: Hemiprocne comata; assembly: GCA_020745705.1. NCBI lineage: Eukaryota > Metazoa > Chordata > Aves > Apodiformes > Apodidae > Hemiprocne > Hemiprocne comata. Next base: position 43,252,497 of record CM036588.1, read on the forward strand.
TACAAGGAGTGTCTCAAGCTTGGTACGTCCCACAGACCTTGCAGGTGTTTTAAACCTGAATTACTAGCAACACCATGGACAAAAAAACGTGGATCACAGAGCCCTAAGGGCTCATGACCCTCACAAAGCTCTTCCTTTTCTCACAGCATGTAATACAGGCTGACTGAAGTGGAAAAAACTTCCCCAGGTGTTGCTTATACCTTCAGGTTTCTTTCTGTTTCCCTTGAAAGAGTCCAGCAGCAGCCAGTGCCAAGGACTGGTCACACTGAGCCCATCCATTCCTCTTTTCCGATGGAAACAGGCTGAGCTGCTGCTTCTTAAGACTCAGGAAACTGTAGAATATTTCAAGACTCATTGCACCAAAGCCTCCCTTGCTTCAGAGCTTTGATACGCAGAATATGGAAACAAATCTGAGTTTCGCCTTTTCTAATTACTGTTCAGTGCTTGAGATGTGTCTCTCACATTTCTGGCTGCCATGGGAAGGTGGTTGTGTGGAAAGCTGATGTATATTAAGAGTGCTGATTTGGCTCCCTGTTGCTGCTGGCTCTCCTTCTCTCCGTACAGCCTGCAGTACACCCTAAATTTCTGTAGATGTTGCTGCGTGCCTGCAGTCTCCCAGCAAGACTTTTCACAGAGAGAAGCCCCCAAGTCCAGAGAATCTGGAGGAAGCTGCACTTTCAGAGGGGCTTCTGTTTCCTCTCTGGGCTCCAGAAAGTGAAGATACAGGTGTGGAAGCTGATCTCTGCTGTCTGACAGTAAATCTTGAGGAACCAGATAGCTAGGATGGATTGGGATGGGAGCCAAAAGGTCCCTGTGGCTAAACCTAGTGGAGTTAAGAGTTTCTTGAAAATCGTTGCTGACCTCACATGTGGGAAGCATGTCTGTATTGCATTGCCTGTGCCACTGGGTTCCTCAGCTATAGCCCCACACTGGTGGGTGGTATCTGGTCTGAAAATGTGGCTGTTCCTAATGTCATCCTTCCATCTTGAGGAATCAAAGGGTTTGCAGGTATTGTGTTCCCCAGTGTCCTCCAGAGCATCTCATCACTCTGAGGCTGGCCTTCCCCAGCATTGCATGTACCCACACTTTTGGGTTACAGGAGCCCACTGGCTCCAAAGCACGAGGTCTGGGGCAGAGGGGATACCTTTTATAACCTCAGACTGCCGCAGCCTCTGCAAAGTAATCTGCAGAGTTACCAGCTGAAACTCACGGTGTGCAAACCCATGTGCTTCCTGCAACAAGTTCTACCCTGGGGATATTAGTTGAAGCCAGGTTAGAGATTGATGTGACTGCTCTTGATTGAGGGCGGGTAGGCAGGAATCAGCTGGGTCCAGGGAACCCAGAGTAAATCCCAACAGATGGGAAATACTCCTTTGTGACAGATGCAAGACCTTGAAAGCAAGGAACCTTCAAAGCCGATTACCCTGAGATGTGATCTGTGCCAGGCACACACAGAGTGACTGGAGAGACTCTTGCATCAGATGCCATGTTTCACTGGGCTCCTCAGCCCCATGGGATGGGCAGAATGGGGTTGGGGAGAGGGAAGGCAGTGCGGCAGCAGGCTGCAGCTGGGGAGGGAGTTAGGTTGCTGCACAGCTGCTCTCCCCTCTTAGCACCTGCAGCAAGCAATGCATGGGGTAATGGGCAGGGCTCTGCCTCCTCCTTTCTCTATGCCCCTCCCAAATAAGTCCACCTTGTTTAATTAATACTAGTCTTTAACCTGCAAACACAGGAGGAATTCTCATGGGACAAAATACTCTGTGTTAATAAACCAGACAAAGAAAGATGGTGATGGGTTTAAAGAAACAGCCCTGACTGAAAAACACACAGACAGAGCTGGAAGAGAGAACTGACATATTCATGTCAGACCTGACCAGGATCTTCTGGGGCTGATCTACACTACATGAGGAGATCTTATAGTGGCTTTCCAGTACCTGAAGAAGGGCCTAGAGAAAAGCCAGGGAAGGACTTTTTATCAGGGTGTGTAGGGATAGGAAGAGGGGTAATGGTTTTAACCTGGAAGAGGGTAGATTTAGGTGAGATATTAGGAAGAAATTCTGCAGTGTGAGGGTGGTGAGACACTGGAACAGGTTGCCCAGGGAGGTTGTGGATGCCCCCTCCCTGGAAGTGTTCAAGGGCAGGTTGGATGGGGCTTTGAGCAACTTGGTCTAGTGGGAGGTGTCCCTGCTCATGCAGGGGGGTTGGAACTAGATGATCTTTACGGTCCCTTCCAACCCAAACCATTCCATGATGATAGGCTTGGCACAAGTGTTTGGCATGCTTGTTTGTAGGTATTGTTTCTTTTCAAATCTTATGTCCTGAATTGAAGGGTATGGTGTTTTGGGTAAGACACATTGTCACTGTCCTGGAGCAGGGAAAGACCTGTGAACCGTGAACTGAGGCTGATGGTGCTCAGAATAATCAGAGGCAAGTGCAATGGGGATGCTGTTATAAAACTATGGTCCTGTCCTAAAATGATGGTAGCCAAATGTCTTAGCACTAAGTGAAGTATCTGGCAAAGGCTGGGCCAGAAGGGTTAGCCCTCCTCACCTTACCTCTGTGTGTCAAAGCAGTCAAGCCTGACTGCTGGAGGAGGACTATCAGTATGTGGAAGGGAGTGCAAATAGTTACAAGGCCTAAGGAGTTAGAGGTGCCACCAGCAGCAAGTAGGGCATGGACAAAATGCACCCCTCTGCCCTCCTCCATGCAGCTGTCTCAGATCTCTGCTCCCTGCCAGTGGTGTAAATCATGAAGAGTACAGTGGGGACCACAGGGCTGTCCGACTGGGCTGCTCCAGAGGAGAACCTGGCTGCTTTGATAAACCTGCCGCTTCTGCCTCAACTCAAATCCCAGAGCTGAGAGTTTTTTGATTGTCCTGGCTGCCCCAGGCTTGTAAGGGTGAGTGACTCCTGTAGAGACTGAAGTGCAGGAGCTACCAGCAGAGCTGATGGTATGTACTTGAGCAGCAGCTGCTGTGGAGGAGGTACCACAGGGTGTTCATGCCCTGCAGGTGTACAGGTTTGTATCTCATGCAGGTGTATGGGATTCAGCCAAATGCCCATCCAACTCAGCATCTCAGTCGCTGGTGGTGCATGCTTGGGAGGAGTGCAAGAAGAGGACAAGTGTGCAGTGCAGCTTCTCCAAAATACTCTCCTAGCTCCCAGTAGCTCAAGGACCCTCTGACCAGAGCTCCTTGGTTAAGCCATCAATAGGTTTGACTTTGGTCCATTGCCTTTTGAATCCATGTTAATGATGAGCATCCCCAACACCTCGTGGGAAGAAGTCCCACAGCTTAACAAAGCATTGCATGAAGAACCACTATTTCTTGCTTACTTTGGACCAACCACTTTCTACATTCCTTTGATACTCCCCTACCTAATGTTGAGATCAGAAGAGACAGTAACTATGTGTGGCTTTGGCAAATGCACTGAAGTCTGCCCAGTCCAACCTAGACCTTGTCAAGTCTTAGGGTAGACTTAAGCTACACTCAGCTTGCAGGCTATGGATGGCTCATCACTTTTAGGATTTGCAAGTTATCTGGACTCAGATGTCACCTGACAGCTTCATCTTTAGCAAAGATGGAGATCTTGCCAGAGACATCTGCACTCATGAAATACCAGGCCAGAGTCAAGGCACAAGCTGCTCAGGAGGTCCTTGCTCTGCAGGCAGAGCTCGAAGCAGGGCGGGGAGAGACCTCAGCTGGGCTGCACTCCTGATATTGCTGCCCCCCAGGCCAGCTCCCTGCAGGACTGGCACTGGATATGATCCCTGTCTAGCTAGGCCACTGGTGGGGCTTGAATACCTCACATGAGACTAGGGATGAGGCAGAGATAAGCCCATTCTCCCTTGCAGATGCATCAGGGGAGAGAAAGGTGATCAGCTGATGGGACTGAACTGCTTTCTGAGGGGCTGCAGGTGGGTGGAAAACACCCGGGCTCATCTCCTCCGAAGTCTTGCATCCTTTCAGCACTACCCCTGCACACAAAGGGAGGGCTGCTTTGCACGCCAGCAGGAGCTAGCCTGGCCTTTGAGCAGCACAATCACCCCTTTCATTGCTTTCAGCTGCCTTGCTCCTCTCCAAACCCCTGCAAGGGGCTGGGAGTAGAGCCCAGGGCACTGGGACCCCAGGGATGGGGAGCCCTTGGCTGGGACATCTGCCACCCTGGCTATTTGAAGCAGCTGCTTGGCTCCTTTCAGACTGGCAGCTCTTCTTACCAAGAGCTGCAGCACTGAAATGGTGACATTCCACTGTAGCAGCTGTGGGAGAAATCTTGGCCCCATGCAAGGGCATGATTTTCAGGTGTGTGATCACCACTCCTTGATGGCATCTCCTTGTGCTGGTAGCCAGAGGGGCAGCGGCTGCTCAGCAGCCCTGCCAAGCCTGATGCTTTGACTGGTTTGGGTCAGTTTGGGTGCCAAGATCTGGCACCCCTCTTTGGGGCGGGTGTTCTGGCATGCCTGTTCACCCCTCAGGAACAAGGAATGGTGACTTGGCCCCTCTCTCTGGCAGGTCTGTGAGGTGACAGCTTGGCTCATGGAACACTGATGCTTGGGACAGTGGGTCATTCACCCCTTCTTCCCTGTCATGTATTTCAGCATGGGTGTGGGTACCAGCATCAACCAGGCTGCAGGGTAGGCAGGTGCAGGGGTAAAGTGGTAGAATTTGGTTTTGTTTTTGTTTTGCTTTTTAAAGAATACCTTAGGATCTCTAAATCCTACTCGGAAATCTGCTTTGTCAAAAGCCAGCCCTGCCTCCCAGAGTCTCTTCCCTTTAGTTTCTTTGTGCTTCTGAGCAATCTGCTCCTACACATGTTAAAAAGCACTTAGTGAGTGACTAAAACAAAGCCTCAGAAAAGGAATAACCTAAGGATTTAATAAACTGCAAACAAAATTATATAAAAAAATTTCCCAGGCAGTTGAGTTTTCAGTGATTAAGAAAATACAATTTCCTGTAATTAAATCTTAACAAGAAATGTTATTAAAAACACTCTATCCCAGCTTTTGTAATAATTGCCCATTCCCCCAGAACAGTAAACAGAATTAGAGCCTGCAACACACGCTGTAATCCATGTGTCATTTTGATCAAATTTGCCTTAATAACTTTATCTGGAGAGAAAAGTTGAATCACAGTGTCTGAAATGGAAACCTCTGCATGGTATATGTGACATCTAGCTGCTCCTGGGACAGGGGACAGTCAGGGTGGTGGGGGTGCTAGCACTGGCCAGAGGTGAGTGATGCTGTCAGGGCTGTCCTGTCCTTGCACAAGCTCCCTCCATGGCTGCTGCTGCACCCTAAGCCCTTGGGTTAGCAAGCTTGGTGTTCCTCTGGGGCACATACCCTGCTCATGACTCTACCCCTCAGCATCTCAATCCCAAACTTCTTTGGTCCCTTGGCTCTGCTCATGGTACCCCAACCCTCCCTCCTGGGGACCCCTGCTCTGCAAGGGTTATTTGCCCACATCTATGGTTTCAGCCCCTTCCCACATTGTCTCTCCTGCCTGGTGAAGTGTTCCATGGCACTGATGCCACCTGCATTTTAGGACTGGTGCTGGGCTTTGTGACAACACATCCCTGTCCCCCAGTCCATAAGCCTGGCTGCTGGGGGACTCTGGCTGTGCAGCTGCCTCAGCCTTGCCTGTGCTGCTTTACTGTCTTCCCTCTGCTTGCCTATGGCTACAGCCCACTGTGCCATTTCTGCCAGTATCTGCTTCCAGCAGCAGCTCCCTCCTGCTGGTCCTCAGCTCTTCTCCTGCTTTCAGGCTCCCCAGCACTCACCCAGCCCCAGTGGCTCTCTGGCTGCAGGCAGAAGGGAGACTTTTCTCCCTGCCCAGTTGCTCTTCCCAGCATGGCTGACAAGATGTTGTGTGTTTCCCCTCTGATCCCCTCCAAAACCTTCTTCCGAATGCTGGGGCTGGGAATAAAAGTCGAGCAGAGCATGGCTTGGGGAGCACTGGCACATCCTTCACGGGTGGTGGAGACTAACCAGGGGCTCTGTCAGCTGGCTGACAATTTCCAGCCTAACCTGAAATCAGTCTGACAGCAGCTGGGCAGCCCACTCACCTGGGGGGTAATTTTTAAAGCTAGTAATTGGCTGTCATTGCTGTTGTGTCAGGCTACACCGCTCACCCTCTGGCAAAGCCTGGGAAAGGGATGGGGAGCCTGCTTACACAGAGGATGAAGATTGCTCAGGCGTGCCAGAGCAGCCACAGCTAGAGATGGGAAAGCAGCTGTACATGCTGGGTAGGGCTGTCCTGGATGCTCCTGCTCTGCATCTCCCAGCACTGGGGAAAAATAACGTCCCTGCTATGAACAGGAGCAGTTTGCAGCCCATGTGAAAGGGGAAGGGATCTTGTGAGCAGCTTTGCAGAGAGCTACCGGCAGATTTTTCTTGGAAGGCCAGAGAGACTTGGGAAGTGATGGTCTGGTACCAAAGGGAGGGGTGCAGGATTTGGTTCGTGGTGGTCTTGTTTCCGATGCTGTTCCCAGACATAGGAAGAGCCTGATTTCTCTTGGAAATGTTGTCCAGATGTGCTACAGGGCTGCAGGGCCTCTGCCAGTCCTGGCAGAACATGGCACTGAGCAAAACCTGGATCCACTATCTGTGGGGAGTTCTGACGTTTCTGCAGTTGCTTACATCCCCAGGTGGAGGTGGAATGTATTAAACGGGAGATTTGAGGGGAACAGAGAAGCTTTTGAACTACTATGTTATTTTTTGTCAAAGGGCAAACATCTGGACATGCTGTACAATTCTGTTCAGTAGAACATTGCATTTTCCTACCCAGCTTCATTGCCCCTTAAAGCTAATTTAAGAACTTGATATCCTTATTCTCCTCTAGTGATCCAGCTTCCCAGCTAGATGCAGCCCAACCCTTGTGCCTTCTGTGAGACCCTGTGACCCCTGGTGTCTCTCCACATTGCATTGCAGGAGATACTGGCCAACCCAAGCAGAGAGGACTCAGCTTCTCAAGGAGAATCTGATGCCTTAACTACAAACCCTGCAAGGCTCTGTACTTAGAAGGAAGCATGGGTTCAAGCCAGAAAGGCCTAATGAACCAGTTGTGCTCTATCTTCTGGCATTGTCAGTAGGTACCTGGGTGTGAGAGGAGGACAGATCCTGCTAAGGTGATGCTGGCCAGCCAGCATGGTAAATAGGAGGAAGACTGATGGTGAAACATCTCTACCTACCTACTTACCTACCTACTTATTGTTCACTCCAACCTCCCTTTTTCTACAGTTGAACCAATCCATCCATCTCTCTATCAGAGAAATGTCCCATTACACTGTTTGATGGCAGCATCTCCCTCTCTGAGTAGTGTTTCTGTAGTGTTTCTGTAGGGGCAGTCTTCACAGTATCAAGGCATCACCTGCCTACACAAGAAAAGGCTCAGAAAGTGCTCTGCACCTGTGAAATACTGTGATGAACCATTTTGTAGCTCTGAAAACCCCCAAACAAACATACAGCAGATGCTGTCTCTCTAAACAATGGCTTCTTGCAGAAACTAAGTTATTTGCTGTATGGGATCCAGCGGTCCTGCTCCCCTGCAAAAGCTGTGCGTTCCCTCTGGACTCAGTCCTGCATTATTTCAGGGAGGTGGCAGGGCAGACTCTGCAGCCCACATGCTCCATCACTGCATTTTGCTGGCCAATTTCTTATCTGTCAGAGTCTAAAATGCCTGCTGCTGTCAGAGTGTTTGAACAAACTGCCAAATCCTCGCTCCATGTCACACCACTGGCATCTGTTGCTTTTTCTGGCAATAAACCAGTTTATACTGTCACGATCCAACCCAACAGTTCTCTGGAGTCTGTGCAGGATGGCTCAGGAAGACAGTTTCCTTTTGATAAAGTTTTTATTAAAAGCAACATTGGAGAGACGAGTTTCTGTGCTGAGATGGTGGAAGCAGTCAGGGGATTGTTTTCTTTATAGCACATGATGCAGCCAGTATTTTATGTGCATTCTTCCTGCAGAGGATGGCCTCGATTCTTCTCTTCCTTCCACAGGTGTAAATGAGGAGTCTTTTTAGTGGAATTACCCTGGTGTGAAGCAGGTGTAAACAAGAGGAAAATCAAGCCCCATCTAAAAAGAATTGGCAAAGATAAGGTCTTGGGAGCAAGTTGGAGATTGCTGCTTCAGTGAGTACTTGAGGAATATTCTCCGTCAACCTAGACATTGGGGCTGTCAGCAATAGAAACCATTTAAAAAAAATCTTATTCGGTGGAAAGCAAGGCTACAGCAGGGTGAGGCTTGAAATACCAGAGTAGCCTCTGTGGGACTCTTCTTACCTCTCAGGGTAGGGCTCAGTGCAACCAAGCAACTCTGATGAGAAACCAGGGGATCCCAAGGCTGGTTTGAGTCCAAAATGGCATTTGAAAGCAGGTAGCTCTGAACCTTCCAGCAGAGGAGAAATTGTTTCAAAAGAACCAGTGTCATGAGTGAATCAGACATGTTGCTCTGAAACTGAGCTTCTCATGGCATCTGTTGTGGTTTAGGTCCAGCCGGCAACAAAGAACCAGGCAGCCGCTCACTCACTCTACCTCCACAGTGGGATGTGGAGGAGAAAATATAATGTGAAGCCCATGGGTCGAGGTAAGGACAGGGAGGCTTCACTCACCCATCATTGTCATGGGCAAAACAGACTCCACTTGGGGAAAAAAATCAATTTAGTTTGTCACCAATCAAATCAGAGCAGGACAATGAGAAACAAAACCAGATCTTAAAAACACCTTCGTCCACCCCTCCCTTCTTCCTGGGGCCACATTACTTTGCTCCCGATTTCACTACCTCCTATTTCCCAGCAGTGCAGGCGGAAAGGGAATGGGGGTTCAGTCAGTTTGTCGCTCGTTTTCTGCTGTTGCTCGTTCCTCCCCAGGGAGAAGGATTCCTCACACTTTTCCCCTGCTCCAGTGTGGGGTCCTTCCCACGGGAGAGAGTCCTTCACAAACCCCTCCGACATGAGTTCCTCCCATCAGTTACAGTCCCTCAGGAACAGACTGCTTCAGGGCAGGCTGCCCACAGAGTCACAACCTGCTTCGGACACAGCCACCTCCTGTGGTGTGGGGTCCTCCACTGCTGCAGGTCCACATCTGCTCCACTGTGCTCTTCCATGGGCTGGAGGGAACAGCTGCTGCCTCACCATGGACTGTGGGGGAATCTCTGCCCTGACACATCCTCTCCCTCCTTCCTCACAGACCTTCACATCTCTGCTCCAGTATTGCTCTCACCTCTCCCTCTCCTCCCTCCTGCAGGTCTTTTAGCAGTTCCCTTTTCCCCTTCTTAAATACATTATCACAGAGATGTTATCATCATCGCTATTGGGCCTGGCCTTGGCCAGAGCCAGGTCCGGCTTTGGAGTTGGGGGGAGCTCCCAGCGGCTTCTCACAGGAGCTGCCCCACCACACATCTCAGCACCTGACATCTTCTGGGGGTTGAGTTGTTTCATGCTTGATGCTTGATGTTTCATAGCACTGTTTTTAGCTATATACCTTCAAGTATATGAGAGAGTGTTGCAGACCCTTGTCTGGAAGTGGGGGTCCAGGGGTCTGGGAGAAGTTTGTTCAGCTCAAAGCCAGTATAGGGCCCTTTCAGCTATTACTTGCTGGAAGTCCAGCTCAGGGAGGTGAGATACTCCTGGTATTTCACCTTGTGCCTCTGTCTTTTGAAAGTCTGGCCTTACTGCCCACTGGCAAGAGAAGTGATTAGAAATCCATCCAGCTCTAGCCACTGGAGTACGAGGGTTTATCTGAGCAAAGGAAGGAGAAGGTGTACAGCTGAGCCACCAGCAGTGCTCCAGGGAACCCCCAGGGTAGGTATCAAAGCTTGAAAGACAGGTAACACCAAGACTTCAGGTAGCACTTCTGAGGAAGGCAGCTACTATACCTTCTGCAACTGTGCCTTTGATGGAGAATCCCAATGCTCACCTGCTGCCCTGGGCTATCATCCCCAGCACCCCTGCCATTATTAAATAGGACAGTAACCTTTTTAGAGACTGATGCTAAAATCTTGTCCATCTGTGAACCCTGTCTTGGAGACCTACTGCTGGGTTTGTCACTGCTGGGAGATGCAAGACAGACCAGAGCTATGCTGATACAAAGCTGTAGCATCAGAAGAGCTTACCTGACAGAAAATTGTCACCTTCATTTCTGTGCTGAGGGGTTGAACATTGCTGCTGTGGTCCTGCCCGGCAGGCTACAGGCTTCCCTCCTCACCACTTCCCCTGGCCCCACCAACAGCCAGTGCCTGAGCTCACCTGGATTGTGCCTTACCTCCAAACTTCAGCATCCACTGCTTCTCCTTCTAGGAGACACCATCCTCTCTCTCCTCCACCTTCTCTAGGAAGGGAGTAGCATGACATGATTAAAAATAGAAGTCTGGCGGGAAAGGTGGCTTTTCCGTAGTAGCAGATGCAAATAAGAAAACCTACAGAGATTGTGTGCCTGGCTCAGTTTCATTAAGGTTTTTAGCTTTCAGCTGATGACAGGTGTTGAGTTAAATCACTCCAGTCATGTTTTATAGTAATAAAAAAAAAAGAAAAAAGAAAAAAGTGAGAAATCATAACCCATTTTCAGGAATTCCCCTTCCTTTGAGTTACAGCAAAATTTTAATTATCTTTTTCTGCACTTTGCACTCATCTTTAGACATTAAAACTGAGACCTTAACCTAAGGATCATGCTCTAATTTGGCATCACTGTTGCATAGTAATACAGCTCCCTTGGCACTTTTTGCAAACCTTGAATTCTCCTTCTAATCCTGCACTGTCTGTAGGGGCAGTAGAGCTCTCTGCTTTGGCCATGACTCTTTTGAACACCATCCACTGGATCCTTCCCTGTCCTAGGAGGCTGTGCAATCAAAGTGACCTTCTTCAAAGTCAGCATGCCTTGCAGATGTGTGCGTGCAATTAGTAACCTTCCCATCCTCCTGAATTTTTGGTATCAACCCTTTCTTCCCTTTGAAAATGACTCAAGAACGATCCCCCTGTGGCCTTTACCCATCAGACACCCAGAAATGCTACAGAGTCAGAAGGAATGTGAAAATACCTATTTTTCTCTAAGTGAACCCCAAGCAGTGAGAATCTGTGGGACTTCAAAGCTGAGGAACCCCTTACCAGAGGATGTTAAGCTGCCAAAGTTTATACAAAGTTTCAAAAAGAGACTGGACATAGAGAAAGCTGCCAACAAGTACCTGTGCTCCTTCTTGTCCCTGACACCCCTTTTATTCTGGCCAATGGGTGGACTGGGCTGATGCACAGTCTGCAGACACACAAAACTGACGTGTGTACCTGTGTCCCACTTTGCTGCCCTGTTGGGGGACAAGTACCTTCCTGCAGAGGGATGGGGAGAGCAGGCAGGTGCACAAATATGTGAAGCTGCTGCAGGTCAATGTTACAGCACTTGTTTTCTAGCAGCCACAGACAGCCTTTAAAGCACAAATGTGCCTGTCTGCTTCTGTTCATTTGAATTTTGCCTGGCTTTTTTTTTGAAGGCATTGAAAGGGCTCTGAGTTTGTACTGTGTTATGCATGTTCAATAATGCATTTCCTGCTCACAATGTTTAAATTGTTATCTTCACTGTTATTTATTAAAACATCTCCAAGAATGTCTGGACATACATGGCTCTGCATCTCAAGTGATTCATTACAACACCCACTTTCCCTGTCAGAAACTCCACTCTCGCATTATATTCTGAACTCACCACTGAATGGTGAGAGTCCCCATGTAAGCCGGGATAAAATCTTTATCCTGCTGCACATCCACAGGACAGGGATGTCTGTGCAGTCCCTTGTGGATGGATCTGAGCAGAGGCTTTCAGTTCTCCCCTCTGGGTTACAGGTGAGCCAGCTCCCCCCTCGGGTGAACCCCTAGTAGCAGGGCACTGAGCTGCAGATGCCATGGCCCTGTCTCTTCAGCGTGGTTTAGGAATTGAAGCATCACACCTTCAATGAGTGAGGCAGCCTGAGTTTGTGCATTGGAGAGAGAGCCTGCCACTTGCCTTCCCAGGCAACTGTACAGTCACTTGCTCTTAGCTGGTCAGCAGAGATTTTTGAGGAAAATGACATTTGAATGTAGCTCTGCAAATAAGCACTGCTTTGGTTTGCTTCAGCAATGGCAGCATTAAAAAAAAACAACAGCAAACCCACAGCTGGAGGTCATTGTGAAATTCATTATTTTTCAGCTTCTTGCTGAAATGAAAAGCAGAAAAATCATCTTGTGTTGAGTAAATGACTCAGTTTGAAAGGAAATGTTCTGCTTAGGGATCTAAAAAAGAAAAGGTCTAATGGGCTATTAGAAATCTGTAAAAATAAATGGTTATTTCATCAAGAAATTCAGAAAAGGTTGAAATGGAGCCTTTGAACTTCTCAAATTTCTTCGCCTCAGTTGAAGTAATTCTCTCATTTTTGCAGTGATCCATGACTTGGCTTGGTCAGCCCAAAAATGTATCTGTCAGTGAGAAACAGTGACCTTGAAAATGGACTCCTCCAGCTCAGGACCGCCACTGCAATGTACTCCTGCTCCTGCCACGCTGATTTTCAATTGCTGCAGCTGCACTTCTCTCCTTGCCACTAATTGGCTCTCTGGCTCATCCCTGAGACACTGCTTCCCTGGTGAGGGTCTTCTAAAAAAAGCTGTCGCAGGGCCGTCTGCCTCATTTCAGCCTTATCCTCCTCAAGGGTCTTTCTCACTTTGCTTCTGAAAGTGGCTTCAGATAAGCTTTCAGCTGTCTAGCATGCAGCACTTGCCACAGTCCCTGCCTTGCTGCCTGGTGTGGAAGTGGCATTGGAATAAAGCAAGAGCAGCAAGGACTGGAAAAGCCTTGTGGAGATCCTGGTTGTTTAGGAGGGATTACGGCGTATGCCTCATCTGGCTGGAGGTCCTTACGTCCCATGGTGCTCACACAAACCTCCAGAATTGTTCCACATAGCTGGGCTTGGCTGCTTTAAGAGAGGACAGTGTGGATGATGAGCATATGTTTTTAATCTTGCAGTGCTAGGTGGCTTCTAAACTAGGAGCAGTGGGATTTAGAGGTTCACATTTCAAGCACAGGCAAGCACGCTGGGTATGTCCATGCCATTGTGCTAGCTCAGGGCTTAACTCCATGTGCCCACTCAGACTCCCTGGTACCTGCCCTGTGAGTCCTGAATTTTGAAATTGAAACCTACCTGTGGGTGGTGTGGAGACAGCCAGGTCGAGCCCATGATGGGGTGAAGGTGGGCCCTGCTCGGTGGGCACAGGGAGATGACTCAGGGCAGAGCAAGATTTTGCATACTCTGCTGCAGATGGATTGCATGTCCTTGGGAGAGTAATTTCCTCCATCTGTGTCTCGGCTCCATCTTCTGTGAGTGGAGCACGGGAGGGTAACCCGTTTCCCTGGGGGCTGTGAGGCTGAATTCGTTAGCATCCAAGAGGCAGGGTGCTGATTAGTCACTTGTAAACATCCCCCCACACTCACAGGGATCCAGGTGCTTGCTAAACCAGATTCCAGGCAAGCAGAAAGAGTCACTTCTCTCAGCTGCTCTTCCTCTCAGCCCCCTCTCACCTCCCAGAGCTGAATGCAAAATTAACACATTTATCACACACTGCCTGAAAAGAAGAGAGAGATCAATTTAGAACAGTCTGTATTTGCAAACATCTGAGCTCAAAATAATGCAAACAGTCGCATGACAACTCTGCCGTTGCTTTTCATCCAAAGGCCTTTGCTAGGGTGGAATCTGCTGGTCCCTTGCCTTGCTTTTCACTATTTTTTTTCCCTTCCACACTCATGTCTCCAGTTATTCCAGCAAAAGCTCTTTAAGGGGCACCAAATAGGATCTCATCCAATGACCCATGAACATCACTGGCTGCCCCAGCACCCTTGTGTGCTGTGTGGTGCTTCCCATGGTGGTTTTCTCTACGCGGTGTCGCTGGTGTGTCCTTGGTGCTCCGGCCCTCAGGAGAAGACAATTTCTTCCACAGTGGACTTCCACTTCCAAACAGCTGGAAGAAGCTGAGTGTGGCTGCATTGCCAGGCTGGGAGAGACACTTTCTCTCCTGTAGAAAAAAAAAACCAGAACCTGATTTTACCCACACTTCCTAATAACAATCAGAAAAAGCAGTGGCTCTGCAGGTGAATGCCTCACCTCTGTGAAGCATGTACAGTGCAACAGGAACAAGGTCCTCTTCCAAAATGGCACTCCCTGTTCATCTAGCCATACCTTCCAGAGGTCCTGGTGGGGATGAGGAGGAACCTGAGCTGCCATGGCCCTCAGAGCTCCTAGCCGATGCTGTCAAGAGGCTCTCCTTCCCAGCTTTTGTTGTGACGGTGTTGGTTTTGCTGTGGTGGGGATCTGCCCCATGGAGCTGAGGCCCAGTGAGGTGTCTGCAGCAGAAGATACTACCTGTATGGAGACCTTGGGGGATATGAGCCTGTGTGAGGGAAGGCACTGCTTTAGTGGGGAGGAGAACTGTGAGGTGACTTGGTGAACAGTCTGTTAGACCTGGTTCCCTGCGGTAACTGACCCGTGCTGACCTGATACTGGAAGGGTCACTCTCAGGCAGGTTGTGTGTACAGGCAGGAGTGGATGTTAAGGTGCTAAAGCAAGTGGGGAAAACTGTTTATTTTTAATCTATGCTAAGCCTTCAGAGTCAACTCCCTTTGCCTTGCTTCTTTCTCAGTTCTCCCTCTGTCCCACCCTCCTTCTTGTTGACACTGTCACAGGCTCACAAGGATGATGGATGGAAGGCCTTAAAAGCAGCTGGTTTCACATTTCATCATTGTCATGTAACTTGCTTTCCTCTTTGTCTGAAACTGTTCCTGCTCCAAAAAATGCCCTTGGCATCCCAAGGTGTGCTCTTTCCTCACCGGCACCCAGCCAGGGACAGCCCATTGGAGGAGTCAGGTGCCTCTGTAGTTTTGCAGAGCCCTGGACACCCTTGAGAGGAGGGATCCATCATAGCCCTCTGCTTCTGACAGCTGGAGATGACGGCATTGACTTTCGTTTCAGGACAAAGGGGTGATTTGAGCTTGTCAGGGACATCCACATGGAGGTGACAAAGCAGCTCTGATGAGAGAGGGAAAGGAGCTGGGCTGAGGGATGCCAGTGGCCCTAGGACATGTGGGAATGCCTTTGGGACTTCTGTGTGCTTGTCCAGCTCAGCCTCCTGCTACCCGCATGCTGGGCTTCTCTGCTCACAAGGAGGGGTGGCAGCTGTGCCTCTGGTGCAGTGGGCAGGAAAGTGACTCCTTAGGGGGTTGACTCTGGGTGTCTGGGGTCCCCTGTGGCACCACAGCAGGTTTGTATCCTGGGCAGTGGCACCCTCTATTTGGGGGGGAGAGGAAAGTGAGTCCCACAGGGACCACAGTGCTGGCACCTCTAATGCCCATGGATAACCACAGTGTGTCTCCCTGTCACTTCTCTGTGCCCAGGCACAGCCAGATCTCACCCTACATCCCCCCACACAGGCAGGCTCAGGTCCAAATTATGGGTCCCAGATGAGTCCTGGGTCCTCAGGAGGGATTTGAGCAGGGACTAGTTGTAAAATATTTCCACTGTTGCTTCTCAGGTTTCCTCTGTTTGCAGTGCAAGCAGGTGAAAAGCTGGGTTGCCACCCCCTTGCAGGCATCTATGATTGAATGCCTAAGGAGGGGAGAGGAGGGGAGGGAAAGGAGGAGAAGAAATGACAGAATAAAAAAAAAAAACCCTAACATAAAATAAGAATCACTATGAAGCAAGAGAAGACATTGTAAATCAAATCCTGCAAAAGGAGCCAGAGAGCAAACACTTCAGCCAGGTCTGAGCCACCACCAGTTATTTATTCAGATAACGCATTATTAGTGAGGAGAGACATTCACATCTGATATATATCTCCCAATCCCAGAGAAATATGAAAAGGCAGCTGGCTCTGCTCCTATCAGAACCATTCCAGATGTTTTCAGCTGGTGTCAGACGTGCTGCTTGGCATGACAAAGCAAAGGGGAAAAAAAAAAAGAGAGAGAGAAAGAAGGGAAAAGAAATGTCATAATCTTATTTTTAAAACATGAAAGGAAAAAAAAATCATGACTTCCCATATTAAATGTTTCTTCTGGCAGCCTGTGGTGTAGTTGTCATTAATAGTTGAAACAGCAAGAGAGAGAGCGGAACACAGGGCTTCTATTTACCATTGTTAATCAAGCACTAATTGGTAGTTTAGACATTCTTAAATTATTGTGGGGAACATTTCAAAAATGTCAGGAGCCCAAGATCCATTCTCTGAAGTGTCTCCCAAATCCTATTTTCAATGTCTGAGTCATTTAGATGCTTTTGAAAATTTTTACCTGAACAGTCACAGCTGAGCTTGGAGCATAAATTTTGGTGCCAGTCGCTGCAGCACGGAGCAGCGGCTGTGCCCTGAGGTTCTGAGGAACATGATGGAAGGTGCAGGAGGAAGCACAGTCACCCTGTTCTACAGCTGGGGGATGAAGCTACGGAGGGATTGAGAGTGGCGCCTATATTGCTTTATTAGATAATTGTGTGGAAAGGACCCAGGCTGGTGTGTGCCCACGCACTAGCTGCGAGCATGCCACCTCACCAGCCCTTGCAGTGTGCCTGTTGGGTGATGCCCGCTGGCATCTCCGGGCTCCTGCCAGGCCACAGACACTCATTTTGTGCTTTGGTGATTAACCAGACCTGCTGTGAACCTCTGAGGAGGTGAGCAGGGAAGGTGTTGAGCGAGGTAATGCCTTACCTGCAGAGATCAGCTTAGTCTGTGGTTAGCCCCGTCTGTGGGGAGGGGCTGGAAGCTGATGCAAGGGCACATGCTCTGCCTTTTGTAGGGAGAAAGGAGTAAGCAGCAAAAGGAACATCCAAGATAAACACAAGCAGCATTGAGGGGAGGCAGACATGGGGCTGAGATGCAGCTGGAGACAGTTACCATAGTTACTCCCCATCCTTGCAAAGAGGGAGGCTCAGTCAGCTGCCCACTGCTTTGGCACACGGAGCAGAGGTATGTCCCAGAGCCCCAGGGTGCTCCTGGCAGTGGAAAGCAATTTGGGGTGTGGGGTGGGGAGCAGACAGAACAGGACTACACACTTTAGTTTGTCTGCCCTAGGCTTAAGCCCTTAGCTGTGCCAACCTGGGCAAGGAAAATGTCCCTGCCACCTTAAAGCCTTGAGGGTGGTGGGGTGCAGTCAGGCATGCAGGACTGGGGGATTTTGCTACGGGTTGGGCAAAGCTGCAAGAGTGCAGAGAGTATCCAGAGGTTGGTTTGCAGACTTAGGTGGGCTGCTTGTGGTGTTGATGTGAGCTTCTGAAGCTGAGGGGAAAAGAGGGCTTCCCTTGAGATTCCTGGCTTAGAATCAGGCCAGGATTTCCAGGACCATTGGCATCTCCTAGTCCAGTTGGGGAATTTAGCTTAGATCTCTTTAGGACCACTCAAAGAGGTGCATGGAGGGTCCCGTAAACTGTTAATCCATCTTGATTATACAGATTGTTTTTCTGCTTTTGGGATCCTTGGTGCCAAAGACAGCCAAACTCTGACCATCAGTGGAATGACATAGAGCGCACTTTGCCTGCACTCAGTATGAACCTGAGCTCCAGAAACGCCACCTGGAAACTTGAGCTGTGCTACTGCATGACTGTGGAGAAAGGGCAGAAACTTTTCCCTGTCAAGAAAAGGCTTTTGGGTCATATCAGCTGATGTGCAGTGACACCTCCTTGGCCACTGACTGGCTTTTCCTCACAGAAAAAGTAAGGAGATAGACACTGACATGTGAGCCAGAGATAAGCAAAAATGAACCACAAAATGAACCACAAGGCCCTGGAAGCTGCCAGTTGCCCACTGATGGCCACCCATAGCACATTGGCTTGGGGCTTGTCTCATAACAGGTAGCCTGAGCATCAGCCAGACCTGCTCGTGCCAGCTCCTGGCAGTATCACTGTTGCTTCCCTTGGGTGCAGGGCTCGCCTCCGATGTCCTGTGTGCCTCGGTGCAACAGGACTGTGTTGAGCTCAAAGCCAGAAAGTTGGCAGATACAGAGATCCGATGAAGGGGTGGCCAGACAAAGTGTCAGCTGGGGATGGTGCCAGGCAGCCCTGTCCCGTGGGAAGGGGCTCAGCATGGCACACGGGCTCCCAGAGCTCAGCACTCTGCGGAGGCTGAGAGCCAGGCATCATCTGCTGCCTGGGACCGTAACCATAGTAGCAGCAGCAGCTTCTGTATCACAACTTGGTTTGAGGAGACTGAAGAAAAAAAAAAAGAAAATAAAGAAAGGACCAAAAAAAAAAAAAAAAGGAAAAAATGTAGACATTTTGATAATTATATAAGCTTGCTGGCATGTCATGTTTGCTGACTGCCTTTCACCTAGGCAGGGCTCACCCCTGGGTACCAGCTGAAGATGTGATTTCTAGAGGAACCCAAGCCTATGCTGTGGGAAATCGGGTTGTGAGCATTCAGCTGGAGGTGGGGAAGAGGCTCCTTAGGCTCCTGTGGTCCTGCAAGCTCTCATTGCACTAATAGGGAGCACAGGGCATAGACATGGGTGCTGGCACCCTTGCTGTGTGCTTAATCAAATGCCTGAAGCTCGTCTACGTATTTTTATTAAAAAAGTGTCAGTGCGTCAGCGAAAGGCGGGGAGGGGATTGACTAAATTGCTGTTAAGCGACATGTTGAGACATGAAATCAAGCAGAGCACTATGTTTTTAAATTAGCTTTTGACAGTCCTTTCCCCAGCATCTCACCAGGCTTCAGCTCCTGGGAGGATGTGTCCCCTCCCTCTCCCATGCCCTTCTGCAGCCCCCTCAGCTGGGATCCACAGTGCCAGTTTCTCCTGTTGTGGAGGTGGGACAGCCACGCTGCCTGATGGACCCTGTGGTCCTGGAGGCTTAGGTACCTAGTGAGAGCTGAGGAAAGCATGGCAGGTAAATCAGCATGTGTGGAAGCTCCTCTGGGATTCACCAGCTCATGTGGGAGCAGAAGCTGCAGTGTGAGAGGCCTGTGCCTGCTGCATGCCAACACATGGCTCATGCTGGGGCAGTGGGCTCTCCCTGGGACTGTCTCTCCCTGGGTCTGGATAGGAGGACCATGCCAAATCGTGGTTGACCTGAGTAAGTGGCTTTATGACAATCCCAAGTTTCATGGCTCTCTGAGATGTGGCCAAAATCAACTCTCGGTGCACACTTAGAGACCATACCCATGCCCAGGTGCCCATCCCTCACCCCTTCCACGATTTACCATGTCCCTGCTCTCCTGCAACTGTAGCAGAGGCTGGGGCGAGGGATGGGGTGCTGCTAGAGGGGATGTGGATGTGTGGGATTCTTTCAGCTGTGCTGTAAGCAGAGTGAACTCTATGCCTGGAGAGGCAGATGTTGCTCACCACTTGCTGGAGGATTCTCCCGCTACCACCCACCTCCCAAGTGGAGATGAAGCAAGGGGTGACAGATTCAACCCAAAATCCCAGGGCTTGGTTTGTTTCAGCTTGTCTGACTTTCACATAGTAGGTTTAGTGTGGAAAAAATGGCTTCACAAGTTAAAAGTCAGGGTTAGGAGCCTCGTTAGCTATCATGGGGAAGACAGCAGCAACAGAGTGGGAAAAGGTGGTGGAATGAAGTTCAGAGAGAAGCTGGGGACTTGCGCAAAGCACTGGATGTCTTCAGGGTCACTCTGTCCCTCCTTCCTCAGCCTGGCACACTCCAGGGGCTCTGGCAATGTCTGTGCAGGGCTTGCCTGTGAAGTGTAGGGGTTGTGAGAGGAGGGCTGATGTTTTGGTGCCCAGGGTACAGAAGGGTGTCTGCCACCGGAACTGCTAGCTCATGGAGGGGCACAGAGGAGCAAGGCCAGGAAAAGAGGGAGACACTTGCAGTGGGGCGTGGCGAGTCAGCAAGGAAGGTCTCAGGAGTGAGCAAAGGCACTGAGGAAGAGAGGGCATTTCCACTAGCTGCAGAGGTGAGAGAATTTCTGTCACAGAGTCCCTTTCCCTGTCCCTTTGGCCTTGATGTCCTGTTTGCCCTACTTCATCCCTCATTTCTGTGTTGGGTAAGACAGAATTTTTGATCTCTACATGATCACAGAGAGCAGGAGGAAGAAAGACTAGAGGATACCTAGAAAGAGCTGATGGAAACTCAGGGATATGCATGTATGTGCCCAGCTAGGAGCCAGCATGCACATCCGTGGATCTGATATCCCAGCATACGCATGGCTATGGTACTTCTCCTGCAGTGAGGCAGTGGGGCAAGGGGCCCAGGTGTGCTCCACGGCACACACAACTTCATCCCTGGCCAAGCAGCAGTGTCTTCGAGCTGAAACTTCCTGGAACATCATAAACTGAGATCCTCCTGCTCCCTGGCAAGCTTTTTCATTGCTTTTGGGCTGCATTTCTGGGTACAAGGAGCTCATGCATAAAAAACCTAAAACCCCATCTGCCCTCCATCCCTTGAAAGCTTTTTGGGTCAGAGCTGTGAAGATAGTCTCTAGTGAGAAAGGAGGGGGAAGGCGGTCATCTCTGGTGAGGAGGGCGCCACAAAGAAAGGAAGTTTCCCACTTGCTTCTCCCATGCATTGCTTCTGTTATGAACTGTTAAAAATTAACTGGATTATGTTAGTCATTAACAGGCATTGCCTTTGTTCTCCAAGCTCCCAGTACCCATTTTCAGGGCTTTTGTTATGTATTTTTCAGCACTTTGTCTATTTAATTGCTTGCTTCTCTCTGATCTACTAGGCTGTGGTTTGCAAGTCAGCTGCAGGGAATAGATGGGCATTTTTATTGCTCCAAACTGGACGTCAGTGAGAGAAAAGGCTCTGCAAGTCTCAGCTATTGTAGCCAAAGTAAGCCCTGCAGTCTCTGGTGCCTGTGATAGATGTTCCTTTCCCTCTGGTGGGCAGACAGCTCTGGAGTCTTTAATCCATTGGGGGGGAGAGGGAGCAAATATTTTCTGAAACTTAAGCTGCCTTTGCTCCTTTTCACGCCTTTCCTCCCACAAACAGTCCCTCTGCTTTTCTTCCTCTAGAGCAACGTAGCTGTTTTGGCACCCCGATGCTCAGCACGGGGCCTGGTTGTGGGTGCTGCTGTGCTGGAGGCCCTGGGCTCAGCTGCTGGCTTCATCACATATCCTGGCACGGGAAAGAGCAGCAGGACCAGGCTGGAGGTATCCCTACAGCCCTTTCCTGACATTAGTCCCTTCCTCTGATCTAGTCCCTCCAGTGCTGCCTTCCCTGGAGTTGAGCTGGGCCAGGCAGGCCTCCTAACAGCTTGTAAGTTCTGGGTCCCTATAAAAAATGGATGCAGCGCAATAGTCCCAGCAGCTGGGCTGGGACTGAGCAGATACCACCAGGAGAGGTGTGAGCAGCTGCCCCTCATTTGAGGCTGTGGTGTAGGCCTCACTGTTCCTAAAGGGAGGTGGGTGTGCAAGACCCTGGTGGTCCCAGGCCCTGAGATGCTTCCTCCTGCTTAGTGCTCCAGGGGGATGGGGTGAAACCAGAGAGTGGGCTCAGTCGGAGGCACATAGGCTGCTTCTGTCACCAGGAGATCTTTCTCTCTTGCTGACCCCGGAGGGAGCCAGGAAAAGAGGTTGGAGGATAGTGTACCATCACTGAGTCTCCTGGGGCAGCCTGTCACTTGAAGCTACCAGTCAATCTGGCAGCCAGCTGGAGAGTGTGCAGAGATGGGTCAGCTGTTTTGGTGCTGCTGCAGAGTGACTCAGGCCTCTGCCCACAGCTGCCCAGTGGGATGCTGAGCAGAACTGACAGGCAAAAATGAAACATCTGCTTCAAACTCTTGTTCTTTGCAAGCTCAGCAAGTCACCACTCAAGAGGTCACCTCTTGGAAGAAAAGTACCCAAGGGAGAGGTACTAGGAAGAGAGGTCTCTGGTTTGGGAGCAGGAGAGCAGGAGGCTGTTCAGGGCTGAATCCTGCCCTCTAGCAGCTTGGGCAGAGAAGAAGGACTTAGTTTCCATTTGGGTATGGACAGTTAGTAGCAAAAAGGTTGGGACTCAGATCTTTGGTAAACAAGAAAAGCTTAGACACCACGTTTCTGGGCTTACTTCAAGTTTGACAAACTGTACTATCCAGGAAAGACAGCTATAATTGGTTCTTTCTTCTGCCCTGAACCTCCGTGAATCACCTTGGTGGAGGAGGAGCTTTGGTCTCAACTGCCCTCATTAATCTCCTGTATTTCTTATCAGAAAGGGGGTAGATCCTCAAAGCACCCATGTTGTAAGTGCACGTTAGTCTTTGGGAAGGAATGAAGTAAGTCCCTCTGTAGACAATATAAATCTTTTCCTTGACTTCATCAGGCCTTGGATCAGGGCTGGACTCGTCTGTCTCCTCATGGCAAAGTGAAGTGCCACTGTGATTAAAACAGCCAGGCAGGGACCCAGCTGCAGTGATGATGACAGGAAGTTTTAGGAGGGGAAAGGCTGGTGTCAGCATTCTCTCTGAGAGCTTTAGTGCCCAGCATGTTGAAATTTAATAATTAAGGAGGTGCTTTCACATGTCTTTTTTTTTTTTTTTTAATAGTCTAACAGCGTGAAATAAGCCATTCAATAATTAATTGACAAAGTCAAACCACACATGCCAGTACCCAAGCTGAGGGTGTGGGCTCAGCCTTTGCAGACAAATGAAGTGAGAAGTAATTTCTTGATGAAGAAAAGGAAGATATTAACATAAGATTTGTCAGGTCCCTCGTAGGAATTCATCATAGTGGGTCTGGGGCTTCAAATGGGATTTGTGCTTCTAATTCATTACTAATTAACACTCTAAATTGTCCCAGATGTGAGAGGAGGGAGGGAGCTGGGGTGACTCTAGACTTGAACAAGAGCAAGAGGAGGAAGAGAGAGAAAAATCTTTATTTGTAGGGGGTGATTCAGAAAGAATAAGTAGGAAACAAAAAAGGACAGATTGTGCTGGACAACATCTGCATATCTGTGTTTGTCACTGGGAAGTGCCTAGCAACATTGACATCCACAGGGATGATCCCAGTGTGTCTGGATAGGGACTTTTATTCTAGTGAAAGGGGTCCCAGCTAGAACCACCTAGAAACAGCAGCTCTATGTACAGTAAAAGATGGCACCTCGAAGTTGCCCCAATAATTTAAGTCCGTCTCACCAGGTTGTCTGTCTCTCTGTCTCTGTATGTGTGTTGTGTGACTTGGGTCTCTCCTAGTTACTTGTGGGACAGCTCCACTAGGAGAGGCAGCGAGGGCTTAATCAGTGTGCCATAATCTGGCAGTCAGGATACTAACTAAACTTGGGATGTGCTGTTCCCCTCCATGTTCTCTAATTCTCTGGCTATTAGAGAAGTGCCGTATTTTCTGTGATATTTTTTCTTTCTTTTTCTTTTTCTTTTTCTTTTTCTTTTTCTTTTTCTTTTTCTTTTTCTTTTTCTTTTTCTTTTTCTTTTTCTTTTTCTTTTTCTTTTTCTTTTTCTTTTTCTTTTTCTTTTTCTTTTTCTTTTTCTTTTTCTTTTCTTTTTCTTTTTTTTTTCTGGTATGAGAAAGCTCAAAAGCCTATTTCAGCATGATAAAAACACTAAAACCTTTAAAATGTTCCTCTGTGGGCAACTTATTCCTTCTCAGCTCCAAGTTTATTCCCAGGGCAACCGATTAGTGGTGTTTAGGGCTGGAAAGGATCACTAGTTTAATCAATAGATTAAAAAAGATCACAGCCATTAGTGCCAGACTTTGATTTTTACACTGCCGCTACATTTTATCTGGCTGCCTCCCCATCTGTGGCATTTTACAGCACTCAGGGTATCTCTGTGTTACCCCAATCCAACTTATGACCTAATCTTACACAGTTCACCCACCCCTTTGCTATGCCTTTTCTCCTCAGCTGTTTCTGGATCCATGTCCTGATGTATTTCCATCGCTGGCAGGGTGTACCAGGCGGGAAGCAGTGCCAGGAGAGACTGGTAGTGTTTGTGTGACCTCTCCAAGGCAATGCAAGAGCAGTCTCTGTGCTGTGTGCTCTTTACTTCAGGACCAGAGACTTCTAAATTTGGCTTGAGGCTGACCATGGAGGGATGATTTTTCTCCCTGGACACTACAGCAGGATTCAACTTGGAGTCCTGAGCTAAGCCTCTCCATCTTGAAGGTGATGGTGTGGACAGAGTGCCAGCCAGACTCAAAGCACTTGGGCCGGCTGCCAGTCTTCCTGAATGGGACTGCTGAGTCATTTCTAATGAAGAAAAGGTATTTCTCTTCTCTCTCTCTTTCCCTGACTTACAGCAGCTGAACTACTTCTCTCTTCCCACCCAACCTATTTTTGATCTTTGGCTCTCCCAATGGGGATAACTCTGGAGCGCTCTTAAAAAGTCTCCAAGTTGGAGGCTTCAGGCAAAACATACTGCTGCTCAGAGGCAGGCAGAAAGGGCGGTGGCAAGAAATGCCTCTGTTGCTTTTTTGGCAAGGAGAAAGAAATGGATATAAAGAACAAACTTGTTTTCTCAGAAAGTCAGCTCCAAAGGTCCCCTAAACTTGCGTAATCTTTTTGCTGCCTTGATGTGACTAGATACGTGGGCGAATGGATTGCGATGCTGCATCAGGACAGGCTACAGACAGAAATGAAGGCACTGGCAAGTTACAATGTTTCCTTGGTGGAGTTTATTCCAGAGACCTCGCTGCAGCTTCTAGGAAAGGAGTTACACTTGAGGAAACGCAGCAAGTTTTTAAAGTCTCAGGAGGTAAAACCTCTCATAAAAATGCAATCGCCTTCCAGCCAGGACCCCTCTAAAGAGCATCTCGTTAAGCTCTGGGTTACTGCGTCCAGCTCTGGCACCCCCAACATGAGAAGGATGTGGACCTGTTGGAGCGTGTCCAGAAGAGGGCCATGAAATGATCAGAGGGCTGGAGCACCCCTCTTATGAAGACAGGCTGAGGGAGTTGGGGTTGTTCAGCCTGAAGAAGACTCTGGGGAGACTTTATAATGACCTTCCAACACCTGAAAGGGGCCTATAAGAAGGCTGGGGAAGACCTGTGCACAAGAGCATTTAACAATAGGACAAGGGGTAATGGTTTTAAGCTAGAGAAGGGTAGATTTAGGTTGGACATTTGGAAAAAATTTTTATATGAGGGTAGTGGATCACTGGAACAGGTTGCCTAGAAAGGTGGTAGAGGCCCCACCCCTGGAGACATTCAAGGTGAGGCTTGATGGAGCTCTGAGCAATCTCTTCTAGTTGGAGATGTCCCTGCTTATTGTAGGGAGGTTGGACTAGATGACCTTTAGAGGTCCCTTCCAACCCAAGACATTCTATGATTCTATGATCTGTGGATTGCATGCAGAAAAATACCTCTTCTTAATAATTTATGAACACTGAAAAGGAAAATTTAGGTGGCAGCAGTTTTTATGACTTCTGGATTTTTTGAAAGATAGCAAAGCACAGGCAAACTTCCCTGGAGAGAGCCACAAGTCCATTCTCTGGCTTCCTGGTACAAGCCTCTACTTCTGCTACAGATAACTGGGAATTTCTGTCACAGCTTTAAATTAATTGGCATTGAGGATCTCTGCTTCATTGTTATGTTTCCGGATGGGAAAATGAAAAACCCCCAAGTGAGGTCTC
This sequence comes from Hemiprocne comata, assembly GCA_020745705.1. Classification (NCBI taxonomy): domain Eukaryota; kingdom Metazoa; phylum Chordata; class Aves; order Apodiformes; family Apodidae; genus Hemiprocne; species Hemiprocne comata. The sequence continues at coordinate 43,277,989 of CM036588.1, forward strand.
CAGGTCCATATCTGGAGAATCAGTCTTCATGAGGTCCCTTTAGTCTGCTGATCTAGCAGAAAATCTTCACAAGACTTTGTTTTCTGTTGATCAACAAAGCTTTTTCCAGTTAGATTTTATCTTCAGGTTTTAGGGTGAGTTGGGTGTTTTAACAGGGTTTAGGCATAATCTGTAAGCCCAGAGCAGCTATGTCATCTGATAAGTAACTTCTTGTCAATCTTCTGCTCCAGCATGATTTCTGTGTTGGGTTGTGTTTGCTTTTGTAGTGATTTAAGTGATACTCCATTTCCCATTAATGAATAATTAGACAGTGTTTTGAGGGGTGTTCCAGCAAACACTGCACCTTTCTGTGGCAATCCTCAGGACTCCATGAGGTCAACACCTCATTTGTAGCTTGATGAGAACACTGAAGCCCTACTTCCAGAAAGCATCAGGAGATCCTGGATGGTTATTAACTATCAGTGCTGTATCTTCCCAATGGTGCAAAAGGTGGCTCTCTCTAAAGCTGATCTGGGATGCACAAGCCAGTACTGATCCAGAGGAGAATCTCCCACCAAAGTTGAAATACCTGTTACTGAGGCTACCTCTTGCTGCTCCTGGGTTCTCCTGGCAGGTTTCCTGTCCCAGAGCCAATCGAGGACTCAGCCAAGGATGTGGGCACACATAGTCCAGAGGATACTGCAAACTTCCTTTTTCAGTGGGAATAACAGGTAGATGGAGCCCTGAAGAAAAACCAAACACATCTCCAACTACTTTTGCAGTGGGATTTTTTAAAACAGCAGAGCCAGAGTATGGCCTCTGCTCTGTGAAGTTCCTTGAGAGCTGTGTCTTGCCAAGGTAATGAAAGTGGTTGCAACCTGGGAAGAAATACCCAAATAAAATGGCTCTGCTTTTGGTGTGTGCTGTGTACCCGGCAAGTGGTGGGGACGAGTATCACAACTGTGGATATTCCTGTCCCTTTGGGTGGGATTCCCGTTGTTTGACACATACTGTGTTTTGCAGCATTTGAGCAAGATCTATGAGGATGAAGGTTCCTGGTGCCTGTAAGGCAGAAGGTCTCCAGTGAATAGTTGGATCAAGCGGGACTCAGCCAAACTGGGACCCATCACACTAGAAGAGACTCCAGATTAGGAGGTGGGACTCTGCTGGCTGACAAGAATGGTGTTTCTCATGCCTGTCACTCGCCAGAAATGCTCCCCTGGTCTCACCGACAAGAGCCCCAAGACATACCTCAAAGTGTTAAAAGTCCTGAGCCTTGCCTGTTTAAAATGATATAAATCGTATTCCCATTTTCCTAGAAACATGGAGGTGGGAGAGTCCCGTTTTCATCATTGCTCTGCTGTGCCAACAACTCTGCATCAAGCCTTTTACATTTATGTTCCTGCTTTCTGAATAAGGGAAGCGGGCAAGAGTACCGCGTACCTGGAAAATGCATCTGCAATATTAGTTTAGGCTTGTGGCTCCCTGGAAAGACCCAGTGAACTGCAAGCAAGAGCAATACCTTGGAGTCATGCAAGAAAAAGCAATACATTAGCTTAGCACAAGCGATAATGTTTCCCTGCAATAGCCTGCTCAAGTGGCTCAAATAGCTTTCTACTGACTTTCTGCTGAAAGAATGACTCTTAGCTCGACCAACAGAGATGAATCTTTGGGTAGAGGATGTTCCTTCATACCCGAGGCTGCTGTGAGCTCTGTCAGGGACACTCCAGCACTGCCAAACTGGAAAATCTGCAATCAAAATGACTGTGAAATATCCACTTTGGTGACATTGAGAAGAAAACTTACAGCTTCATAAATCAAACTGTGGTGAGGAAAGGAACTGGAGGTTGTGAAGCCTGAAACTGGACAGTTTAACCAATGGAAGGAGCACCCTGGACTGCAACACTCAGAGTCAGCTTTATCAAAGTTTTAGGAGTAAGCGATGGTGTCCTGGCTGTGTTTGATAGTAAGAGGATGGATGGCCTAGTAAAGTCCAGGATAGGCAGATCTACAGCTGAGCAAATAGGACTGAATGTGCAATATATATCAGACAACTCAGCCTCTTTTCCTCCAGGGGGAATGCCAGCCATCTGCCATTTCACTGAATCCAGTTAGCATTCAAAATAATGGGAGTGACTTGCAGAGCAGGGAGATAAATATATTTTTTGTAAGTGACAGCAGAAGGATCAACTGCAAGGGTTGTGGTAGGCACAAGGCTCTGGCATTACCCCCAAAACTTCTCTTGCCATGCCTAGAGGAGCATGGCGTGAGGCACTGGAAGGAGTCCTCCCTTAGACAGGTTTAGTATCTGCTTTGCTTCCTTCAGCTGCTTAGAAAATTGCCTGCCATGAATAAACTGTCCAGGAATGCTCCCTGTTGATCTCCCTGTGGGCTGGTGCCTTCTCCTTCCTCCTAGTGACGAGGATCAGGCAGTGGGTGAGGATGCCACTGAGCCATTGCGAGAGGTGGAGAAATTTCCACCACAGAGCTGACACTGATGGGCAGTTAAAAGAGCAAGACCATGCAGGGAGAAACAGAGACGTGTCACATATGGCTGGGAAGACAGCTGTGGTGTGCCATGGTCACTTCCACAGCCCTGGCACAGCCCAGGAGGGACAATGGTGTGGCGTAAGGTGCAAAGGGCAGGAGACACCTGAACCTCCTCTGTCCTGTTGCCTCTTCCCCTCAGCAAAGTGTGCACTGGCCAAGAGAAGCTGAGATAAAGTGGGATGGTGGTGTGATGCAGGGAAGGGGTGACCCCACTCTCATCTGTCAGCACAGTTTGCTGGTGGTAGCAGCAGGGCTGTAACTCTCCTCCTTGTAAACACTCAGTGGTTCTTTCATTCAGGCAGATTTAAAAGGAAATCCAATGCACGTTTACAAGCTCCCAGCCCATTAACGAACGGGTTCATAAAGCAGCGAACAAAGGCTAATCAATATGCTGAGTGTAGGGGAGAGGGAGCCTGAAAGCATTCGCTAATCAGGGGAATGCTGCCGGCCTTATAAATAAGAAGGGTCTCTCTGATGGGGAGTGGGCCCAGGGAGCAATTCGGCAGCTTTCATCTCCGGTTGCTCCTAAATGCCTCTCTCCAGTAATGAGCCTGCCGCTCCCCTTCCTCCCTAGCGCGGAGGAGAGCGAGGAGGAGGAGGCAGGCGGAGCTGCCGCTAATGGTGACTTGCCACAGGGATCAATAGATGGGAAGCAAATTAACTGGGCTCCCGTGGGAAGGGATTTGTCGATATGCAGGGTGGTGAGGAGTGACACCGGATCGGATGGCTGTGCCACTTTGCAAATACCAGCCTGTAATGAACCCCTGAGGGAGCGGGAAGAAGGAAACCCTCCTGCCTGTCTGGGGTGCCACTTTCCCTCACTTCATCCTCCCATTAGCATACACACCACTTTGATTTTCCCCCCTAACGAGTTCTCTCGCTGCTTTTCTCCTTCTGTGAGGTGCTGTTCCCTCCAACAAAACTTGTCCCATAGATGTCCCTGAGAAGAGGGAAGGGTTCTTGGAGCCCAAACTCCCCATGCTCAGGGCCTCTCATGGAGGTTGACCTGGGGGGCTTGCCTTAGAACTTCTCCAAAACCCTTCCTAAGAGGCTTGCAGCCCTCATGCCCTGAAAACATGTGTGACATATGCTTAAAAAAATAAAAAAAAGCCCTAGGCTTTTTTCGTAGCCTCATGGCCAACACAACAGTGTGCTATGAGGTGGGAAAGTGGGCAAAGAGGGGCTTGGCTCCACTTTGTTCCTTCACTGACCCCTTCCTTTTCCAGGACCTGGGGGAGGAGGGACTGCTTCTCCAGGTGATGAAGGTAGCAAAGCACATTCCTGTCCCTGCCAAGCCTGACATCTTGGTCAATCTTTGGGTTTTTTTGTCAGCACCCCCAGAGACTCAGGTGTCCTCAGGCCCCTCTGCCAACACAGGAGGCTGGAGAAAGTTGCTACCAGCCAGCTGCTCCACAGAGCAATCTCACGAACGCAGGGCTGCCACAAGGCTGGGATTACAGAGCAGGCATCTGAAGAAACTGATGCAGCCTGTCTGGGCTGTTGCTTGACCCCAAGCTGCTTCAGCTACAAAACTGGGGAATTAACTCTAATTGTAGGGGGGGGCCTCCTGTCTTTACTCCTCACCTGCACATGGGGAGCCTGGCACTGTGGGTGTTAGTCTTGGGGTTCTGCACCTCAACTGGACCCAGCATAGCATACAGAAGGGGGGTAAGGAGCCTGCTGGACCAAGCCTGGCAGGCAAAGGGCAGGAGCTGCAAGTTGTGGTACCTATTGGAGGTCTTTCAGACAGGGAATTTGTGCACACGTAGTGCTTCTAACAGCTGGAACAGATTTCATTATCTTCATGGTCATATTAGGCAACACTGGCAGGACAGTGGGAGGATAGGAAGGTCATCAGCAGAGGAAAACAGTGGGCTAAGAAAAGCAAGTCCTGAACACATACAGAGAGTGGGATGACCCTGTCAGTGTGTGAGTCACGTCTCTGCAAAGTGGATCCATATTTAGTCCCTCTCCTTTGCTGCAGACTTCAGGGTGCAGCGTAGCAAGGCATCAGCTGGCTGCTGAGACAGGCAGGCATTGGATTTCCCTGGGCAGTCAACCAAAAGGAGGGAGCCTCAGACTCCTAGAAGCCACTACCAGCCTCTTTGCAAGGCGAACCTTGCATCTGGACACTGCTGAGTGTTCCTTCTGGAGCTGACCAAGGAGGCCTTCATGGTCCTGGAGCTGTCCCAAAGAAGAAGTCATGAGACGGGCCTGAGCCCAGTGAGTTTTGTGAGGGACACCCAAGTTCCCTTGGGAGGCTGGGGAGTGGGTAGGCATGCATGTGCTGGAGGTGCATCCCTGAGCATGCAGGGGTGCACATACCGTGCTCCTGGCTCTCACCACAGGGGGGAAGGAAGCAGAATGGAGGCCACTAGCATCTTCTGTGTCAGGCAACCCGGCAGCCTTCTGACAGCAAGTGATCTGAAGGGGCGGAGGCAGTCTCCTAGCCGTGCTGCCTGTGCCACTGTGGCCAGTAAAGTTCTTCCTGTGCTGGGAAGGGTGGCCCCTCCTCTACTGCCTGACAGCTCATGCCCTGGGGAGTTCATTTGGTGCAGGTCCAGCAGCGACTTGAAATCACATTTAATTTTGCCCGCATGCACAACAGAGAAAATCCCATTGTTTCTGCTAGTAGCTGCTTGACTGGCTGCCCAAACAAACAGGCGAGATAAAGTGACCCTGGGCATCTCTGCTGAACCATGGCCAAGGCTTGATTGAACAAATGAACCTGCAGACAGAGAACAGAAAACACCAGAGATTTATTCTGCCTCGGCTGTCCTCCCTCCCTCCAAATGCTGCTGGCACCCAAAAGAGCAGGGTCCCCTAGGCACCCTTTTAGCTAGGGGGGCAGGAACAGGAGCAGCTTTATGGTGAGGAGAGAAGGGAAGGGACTTGCTTGCAGGAATGAGAACAATGTCTCTTTGGGAGGCACCCTTTGGCCACTGGGACTACAGCTTGTTTGCCTGCCCCCTTTCTTTTCTTCCCTCTCTGCTCATGATCAAAGTCCCTGGTGCCTGTGGGCATGCTTAGGAAGGTATGCTCGGGACAACTTGAACATGATTGTTGCTTCCCTCCTGTCTCTCCATCACTACCTCCTGCACCCTTCTTTCTCATCTCTCCATCTCTCCTTCCCATCTTGTTGCTCATCTCCACCTGCCTTCCTCATCCTCCTTTCTGTCTCTCCCCTCATTTAATCTCATCCTGTCTCTGTGGCAGAGCTGTGCCTTTCAAGTAGCCTTTTGAAGGGACTTGCCAAAGGAGCCATTAGTTGAAAGCAAAGTGGAGGCCTGTGATGCTGAAAACAAAATGCATGGTGGTGGAGAACAGGGAGGGAAGAGCTGGTCTGTATTATGCAGCTCTTCGCTGCTGCCAAGATCAGAGAGACCCCCTTGCTATGTCAGGCATGCTGTGACAGCCATTTGTGAAATGAGTTCAAGCAGTCCCATTTGCATTTCTTAACGAAGAAAGCAACTCACAGAGCCCCAGCTGCATTTACCCCCCACCCCCTACAGCCCCAAGATGAGAAACATGAGCATTTGCTGGGGTTTCTGCTCCTCTGGAGGAGAACAGCTCTCACTGGGAGAGAGGAGAAAGGAAGATGCATGAGCATGAGGAGAAGGGACCTAAGAGAAATCTAAAGGTCACAGCAGAGGCTGGTAAGCTCCTGGCTCTTTCAGGCTGTTAGAAAACAGGTGAGAACAAGTACATTGTCCCAACAAAACCACACTGCCTTGTTGACACAGCAGGGGTTGAGGGTGAAGCTGTCTCAACTCCTGGTCACTGCTAGCAGTGAGAAAAAAAGGTTTGTGTACAAGAACAAGAAAGAAGATTGGAGTCCCTGCCTCTCTGTTCCAAAGCTCTTTGACAGTTAAAATGGTTTCTGGATTTGGAGACAACTTCTGCTGGGACATTTTAGCAGGCTCTTCTGGGCATAATTGCTCTTCCTCCGGTAACATTGAATGAAGCCTGGCTCCTTCCTCAGCACCATCTGAGCAGTTTCACTGCACTAGGCTCTGTCCTAGCAAAGAGCCAGCATGTGCCCTCAAATCTGCTTACTTTTTCTGTAACATCTGTGGCCACAGAGAGCCTTTGCTTGAGCAGAGAGAGAGTGCCCACAGGATGTCTGGAGTTCTGTGTTTAGGGCCCATGTACTGCATCTGGTACAATACTGTGATTCTACAGGTATAAGTCCACATGAGTAAGTGCTCAAGGTTTTAAAAAGCCAGCACTGTATTACTCTTTACTGTATCACTGTATTACACTTCACTGTTCAGAGAATGGACCACTCGGTGGATAAGGAATTGACTGGATTGTCGCACTTGAAGAGTGAGGTCAATGGCTTGATGTCGAGTGGAGACCACTGGCAAATGGTGTTCCTCAGGGGTTGGTAGTCAGACCAGTGCCATTCAACATCTTTGTTCATGACATGGACAAAGGCATTGATTGAGTGTATCCTCAGCATGTTTGCTGATGACACCAAGCTGTGTGGTGAGGTCAACACGATGGAGGCAAGAGAGGCCATCCAGAGGAACCTTGACAGGCTTGAGAGGTGGGCCCATGCCAAGCTCGTGAAGTTCAATAAGGCCAAGTGCAAGGTCCTGCACCTGGGTCAGGGCAATCCCAAGCACAAATGCAGGCTGGGTGGAGAATGGATTGAGAGCAGTCCTAAGGAAAAGGACTTGGGGGTGAACCAAAGTCATATAAATAATCTAAAACAGAGCTCTTTGCAGCTTTCCTCTTGTGTCCCTGGAGAAGTTGGCTTTGACCAAGCTGATTCTGCATTTCTTGGATCTTGCATGCACCACAGCATGAAGACCTTTGTGCAGCCTTGGAGGACAAAATCCTTCCTGTGTCATCGTCACATCAGGTTGTAGTAAGGTGGGGTTTGGTCTCTTCTCCAAAGTAACAAATGATAGGACAAGAGGAAATGGGCACAAGGTGCGCCAGGAGGTTCAGATTAGGTATTAGAAAAAATGTCTTCACTGAAAGAGTAATTAAACACTGGAACAGGCTGCCCAGGGAGATGTTTGAATCTTTATCCCTGGAGGTGTTTAAGAGATGTATAGATGTGGTGCTTATGAACATGGTTTAAGCACTGCACTTGGTAGAGCTAGGTTATGGTTGGACTCTATGATCTTAAAGGTCTTTTCCAACCAAAATGATTATTTTATTGTGTGAGCCAGCAATATGTGCTTGCAACCCAGAAAGCCAACCATATCCTGAGCTGCATCAAAAGAAGTGTAGCCAGCAGGTCAAGGGAAGTGATTCTCCCCTTCTACTCTGCTCTTGTGAGACCCCACCTGGAATACTGTGTCCAGTTCTGGAGCCCCCAACACAAGAAGAACATGGGCCTGTTGGAGCAAGTCCAGCAGAGGGCCACAAAGATGATCAGAGGGCTAAAGCACCTCTCCTATGAAGACAGGCTGAGAGAGTTGGGGTTGTTCAGCCTGAAGAAGAGAAGGCTCTGGGGAGACCTTATGGCAGCAATGGGAATGCTGCTATAAAGGGGTCTACAGGAAAGCTGGGGAGGGACTTTTTACAAGGGCATGTACTGATAGGATGAGGGGAAGAGAGGGAGAGATTTAGGTTAGACATCAGGAAGAAAGTCTTTACTCTAAGGGTGGTGAGAAGAAGGTTGCCCAGGGAAGTTGTGGATGTCCCCTCCCTGGAAGTGTTCAAGGCCAGGTTGGATGGAGCTTTGAGCAACCTGGTCTAGTGGGAGGTGTCCCTGCCCATGCAGGGGGGTTGGAACTAGATGATCTTTACGGTCCCTTCCAACCCAAATAATTCTGTCATTCTATGATTCAACTGTTAAGTGCTTTGAGATCCTAGAATATAACATTTTTATATAAGTGCAAAGTTATTATTGTTTTGCAAAAAAATTATTCATTTCCTTCCACACACTCACACGCACCAAGGAGTACGTTCCCTTCACCAGGCATTTGTGCATAATCTCTAGAGGGGGGCTTGTCTGATCTGTTTATTCAGTGTAAATAAGTTAAATGCTGGGGAATGAACACTTCTACTAATTTAATTTGTTCTTGTAAATTTAATGCAATTCTAGACAAATGTGCCATCAAAAATGTGCATTATTTTGTTCATCTGCATGGTCACCATTGAAATTCAGAGAAGGCATCCTAGTGCATGGCTGGAGAAAATGCTCTTTCCTGCAGCCCATGGAAATACTGTATGGAATTTCAATAGTTGTATATCCAGGATGACTACTTGTGTTCTTATAATAGGATCAGTGACTGCAATTGTAATGCTGAAATGTGCCCACTGAGAGAGAAAGTACAGTTTCTTAGGTTTTCTTACTTCTTGTATACAAATTCCTTTGAGGCTTAGAGTCCTCGTGCTTGTTCTCTTCCCAGAGAGGATTTTAAAGTAAAGAAGAAAAGGCCAAGGAAAATCTATAGGTTTTTCTATAGCTGTGCTTTATGTACATAGTAAGAGTTATATTCAGGCATAACTCAGAACCAGTCAGGCATATTTTGCTCTAATTCAAACTGTTTTATAGCTCTTATGGAGTGCTGACAGCAATGAATGAGCTGTTTGTGAGGACATTACTAATTGATTTGGAAGTCCTGAGTGCAGGAGTTTCTCTTTATATTTGAGTGCTAGGAGGGTCTGTTATGTTTCCTGAAGCTCTTCATCCATGTCTCACACCACAGTGGGTCACATATCTGCTGCAAACCTGATGTGATCCTTTTGAGCCTGTTGCGTGGCAATTCAATGAGATGGTTTGGAGGTGGAGGAAGCTCCTGCAAGCCCTGCTGTAGGAAGGAAAATCAAGCAAATCAGAGAACATCATTATGCCATGGCCCATGTGCTGAGTAGGGTATACAGCTCTGGCTTCTCCAGCTCAAATATAATAGAGACAAAAAAGGCTCAGAGCAGGTCAGCAGCAAGGATGACCAAAAGTGGGGAATGACTTGAGTGTTAAAAATTATTAACTGAGCTAAGTCTGTCCTGCCCAGAAGACAGAGGTGAGGAGCTATGAAATTTTGAGTACCATGGAGAAGGAAAACAAGGAACAGTTGTTCTGTCCCAGCATCAGGACTGCGGGGGTCAGAAGGAACTGCTAGGCAGCAGTTTCAGAAGAGACCAGGAGAGGTGGCTCCGTGGTGAGTGCATTGCTGAGCATGTCTGTTGCGCAAAAAAACACCCTATGGCAGGCAGCTCATCTGTAAGAACACTAAATTTTGGAACTATTATGGAACTATTAACCGCTTCATCTCCGTGCCATTAAGTATCATCAGGTCCCTCCTACGGGTTTAACAAAACCCCGATGAGCCATGAGGGAGAAATAATTACAGCCCATATGCCTGGAATCATCCGTCCCACTAAGGGCTGCAATTTAGCTCATGAGCCATAACCTCATCAATTAACCTTTGTTCCATTTAACATTAGGAGGGCCATAGAATTACAGTTTTTGTAATTAACCTCCTAAACAGGGATGCATCCAAAACAAAGCGAGATCCCTATGTCTCCCAGGCCCGTGCAAAGGCAGGGACAGAGAAATGAGAGCTATTAAACAAAAAGAAAGAAGGATAAATGTCCACTGAGCTCTGCTGTTGCCTTGCAAGGGGAAGGGCTGCTCTGAGCCCCCTGAGCTTGGAAGCCTCCCAGATGGATGGCAGTGCTGCACCAAGGGCCTTGGATCCAATGCCAGGGAAAGGAAGGACTCAGGACTGGGGATGGGGGAAGGGGGGATCTCCCAGGGCCTAAGTAAGGGTGACTAGAAGAAGCTCCCTCCCCAGAGAGGTGGCCTGTGCTGTACCCCAGCCCCTCCAGGAGCAAGTGCCTAGCTGAAGACTTGTGGGCCCCTTAGGACCTGGTTTCTGCTTCCCTGTCAGAGGGTCAGATGGGAAAGCTGGCCTCAGGGTAGGGGAAAACACGGAGCAGCCATTCAATGGGAAAAATGGAAAAGATTCACCGAGCAGCAATGGGAAAGTAATTGACCTAAACTGAAACATAATTGGAAAATAATCATGGTGAGTAGCAGTTTAACACATTTTATTGTAATCTGAACAGAAGCTACTTTGTGAGTTTGTGTTTGGCCCCATCTCGGGGCTTGTGGTGTGCTGTCTCTAGTGTAGACAAAAGACTTTTTCTATGGCTTGGGATTGAAGACAGAAACAGGCCCTGCTCCCTCATTCTCACTTTCACCTCTGTCTCCATATGCACAGCCAGGGCAGAGTGGGAGGAGGAACCTGGTTTCTCCAGCAGTGTGGGAGAGGGATAGTGGTACCACCTATGGCAGGAGGTGGTGGCTGCTGGCTGGGGAGATGATGCTAGGAGACCCCACTTGCTTACTCCGTGTTAGTCAAGAGTATTTTCTGTCCATGCTTTCTGTGTGCTCCTTCTGCTCCAAAGCTGTTTATGCAAAGCGGTCAATAAATACTCCCTGAAATGGGGAGGAGATGAACAAGGTAATATGAAGAATAATGAAATGTCCCTCAGCCTCCGGGGAAGCAGTATTGACCAGCTATGGAGAGAGCTTGTAATGAGGCCCACTTTACCCAGAGAGAACAGTAATAGCCTTCCCTTCCGCAGCCCCCCCTTGCCATCCCCGTAAATTGTGTTTGCTCAAGAAAATGATTTCGGCAGGAAAGGAGCCAGGCAGCAAGTGCGGACTGGAAGGGCCAGTGTGGAGGGAAGGAGAAAGGTTGTGGGGAGAGTCGTGGGCCAGATGTGGCTCCTCTGGACCCCAGGATCCTTGGGGCAGGAGACTTTGTGACTGTGGCAACCAGAGCTGGAAGCTGGGAGTGGATCCTGTGCTCAGTGAGTGCTACCCTCACCTCAGTGGTTTTCCCCTTGCCTCACCCACATCTCTCTGTCCAAACCTGTTTTTCTTGCAGACAGTGTGATCTCTGCACCAGTCCTACTCTGTCCTGACAATCACCCCAGCTCGTGCGCACTGCCCCTGCCCCCAGACCCTGCTCTGCTGCAGGAGCCTCACAGGATGCCTCTGGATTCAGTGCACTCACAAAGTGGATTTATTTGCCACTCTCCTCTGGCCCCATTACTGATGTCTGTCTGCTGTGGAGATTCTCTAAGCATCCGGCAGCGATTTTGTTCCTAGGTAAATGATCAGCCCCAACAGGAGTGTAACCCAGATAGACTGTGTCTCAACGACAGGGCTGCAGTTTCCCACCTGTGGTGGCTCTTGTTTTCTAGCCTGCGGCCTGGGGCTCCCATCAGCCTCTCCCACCCCACACTGTTTCTCGTTTCAGCAGTCATGGGCATTTCTAGACCGCACCAACTGCTCACCTGGTTGTAACTGTGTTATCTGTTCAAGGCAGCATCCCATCTACATTAACCTTTATTGCATTATCCCTGTGCATTCCATTCCTCATTTCCATTTCTTGCCCCCTTGTTATCTGGGGAGGCAACAGGTCTCTTTCACTTTGCCTTGTTGTTCTTCCTGTTCATTTCTTTGCCTTTTACTGTCAGAGCCTCCTTTGCCCGCTCCCTCCTTGAGCAGCATCCCAGCTGGGACCGACATCTCATTAGACTGCAATTCCCTTTGCCTTGGTCCGGTGTACAAAGTGCCAGAGCATCTCAAATTGAGCTGGGATTCTTGTCTCACAGACAGCAAGGTCACTGCAATCCAAGGAGTTCCTAAGCTTGTGTGTGTATGAGGCAGCCCACATTCACAGAGAGCAAATGGTAGCTCTGCAAACTTTAGAGCTCAGTCCTTAAGCCAGTGCATTCAAGCACCCACACACTGCATCATTTCTTTGGCCAATGGGGAAGGAATAAGGGTTTATTTTTATTATAATTATTATTGTATCATTTGTTTCCTCAGTGATGTCCAGAGGAGAGATTCTTTCCTGCCTCTGGCCAGGTGAGAGAGTGGTGCAGAGGAAAGCACTAGACAGTGGAGAGCTGAGATAAGGCCGGAATCTGTTAAGTGTGGTTGGGAGATGTGAGACTTGAGTCTGTGGTGGTTTGCAGATACATGGTGGTCTTCTTCCTTGCTACACTCTGATGTGGTCCAGTATATGGTCAATCCAGACTGGGTTTGTGATGTCCTCCATGGCCTTAGTCTGGCCTTTGGGATGAGGTGATTCACCCTCTGAACTGTGGACAGTCTCACTCTTAGCACCCTCAGAGGATGTTTGTCTTCCCCCTCCAGGCATGGAACAGAGGTACTAGGTTTCATTGTTCCCTGGAGAAAATGCTTGGGAAACTGTCAGCCTAAAGCAAATTGGAAGAGCCCCCCTACTGTGTTCAATCTGTTGATTAAAGCAGCAGCTGATCTTATTGTCATTCCTAACAAATCAACTCTGAGTTTTCCAAGCCTGCTGCTGAACCCCTTGTTAGCTTGGCTGGTTGCAGGGATCTGAATTTATACTAAGGGTTTTTGGTTGTTTTCTTGTGGTTTTGAGCCTGCTCAGAAAATAGATTCTTTCTCATTTTGTGTTCATTGGGGTTTCACGAGGAGGAACTGGCCAACCCAGCAAAAAAAACTTTGGTCATAAGTTACTGAAGGGTGCTAAAGCAAATAAAATTAAACCAAACTCCATGAAATCAGAAAAACATAAGCTAGGGCCAAAACAGACCAGATTCAAACAGACCCCATCAGACCAGCCGTAGCCAGACCAAACCAGAGACCTACCTTGATGTGAGCAGACTGGACCAGAAATATTTGAATTAATATTTGGGTTAAGGGGGATATAAACATCTTTAGGCAAGGAAATAGAAAGGCATTTTCTTTCCTGATTCCACTGACTCCAGGAGGAGCCTTGCTCTGCTTTCCCTGGGAAGTAGGCCTTCTGCTCAGGTGCAGAGCTCCTTAAGATGAGATAGTTACTTGGAGAGCTTGCCACACTGCCACAGCCCCACAGCATTTCAGGGGAACCACTTTTATTTCTGTAAAAGCCAAATTAAACCAGACAGTCATCCTTTCCCAGTACTTATTGCCTCAGCAGTCTCTGGAAACAACATGGGAAATGGTACCCACTGGTATCACAGCACTGACTGTGACTTTTCCGCTATGGTTGATGCCAGATGTTAACCTTGATTTCCTCCTACCTGGAGGTAACACATGGCCCTGATCTAAGTGAAGTGGTTAGGAAGCTTTGTGCCTATGCCACATGATCACAGTCAGCAGCACCAATTCATGGCCTTGCTGCTCTCCGTACTACGAGGTATCCAACAGCAACCCGAATGGGAACAGGAAGTGTTAAATGGAACAGCTCTTTGGAGACCGGGTATTTACCAGACTGTCATTATCCATTCAAGTCCCTTATGATTTTTTCTCCACAAAAACAAGGGAGCAAAGAAACAACCCAGCAGAAATAATTTTCTGCAGTCTCAACAGTTAGAATAAAATCTTTGGTTTTAGACCCTCTCTTCTTCCCCTTGCTTCAAGTTGAGCTCGTTACTTTTCCCAGCTAATTAGCATGCAGCCTGCAGGTTCCACAGCATCAGCTAAATATAAACCATCCTTTTATTTTTTCCTTTTGTTTGAGGGCTGTTGACAGAGCTTTTTGTTCACTTGAAAGGTAGAGGATTAGCCATGTGAGATTCATTCCTCCTGTCTGTCTCCTGTCATCAGAGGACAGTGCGTCCCATCCATTAGCCAGGCACATGTCCAAGGCAATGTATTGGACAAGGCTTCAGACAGGACAATGTCACAGCCAGACTCAAGGGAATTAGCTCCTGGGCTCTGACTTGGCCCCAGTCTAGTGCTGAGGACAGGAGCTCAGCTCTCATCAGTCCTGGTCTATGAATAGGACAGTTGCAGGTGGGTTGATCCCAGTTATAAACTTTTTGGTTTAACCAGCTGGTACCTGTAAAATTCTCTGGGATTTCCTGGGAGAGTAGCCTCTAGCAGATGTGGGGCAATGATACATGTCTCCTTCATGTGCTTTCAAGCTTCTACTAACAGAGATGGCCTCTGTATCTGGCTTGTCTACCAGTTTGCAATGCTTTAGAAGCAATGACATTCCACATTGAGGAAGGATGAACACAGCCTCTGATGTTAATTTCTCATCATTTGGTGCCCCCTGTGTCCTTTTTATACCCATTAGGAGGACAGGGTGACATTAAGGGAGTCACAGACTGCATTTCAAAGCCTAAGGGATCCCATCTTGGCTGAACTGTAGCTGACATTTCACCCACCCTGGGCTTTAATGTGCAGCAAAGACCCTCTGGGCATCATACACAACTGTTTTATAGAGCACTGAAACAGAGCATTCTCCAGCTGGGATAATAAAGGAAGGGATTTTTTTTTTTTCCCAACGGCTCATGTTGGAACACATTATTAAACCCTTTGTAAGAGGCTTTAAAGACTGCCTTTAAAATTAATTCAAATGGAGTGAGACTTGGCGGAGATTGAAGTGGAAGAAGAATGTCGAGGATGGAGAACCTCCAGACCAAGGGATGTCATTCCTGGAGCAGAAAGCAAGCTGTCTGCAGGATTAGATCTCTTTCTTCCTCCCAACCCACACAGCAGGTGGCAAGAATCAGATGTCCCTCCTTGAAGCTGGCACACAGTTGGTCAGTTTAGCACCGAGTCATTTGTCTGGCTTGGTTTGGTGTGGACCCTCTGGGTGGCCAGATGATTTGTCTCTGGGGTGACCCCAGGTGAATGTCCCTTTGGGCCTACACTACCTTTGCAGCCAAAGGATTCCCACTTACATCCATCCCACTCTACTGGCAAGTTTCCTATTTATTTCTTTGCTTCCTGTGGGAGGTAGAAATAAATACTGCCATCCCTTACAACATCTCTCCTTCTCCTCTCCAGGGCTGTCTCTGACTTCTCTCATTTTCTACCGAGTTCTGCTTAACTCCTGTCTGTATCCAGCATCACCAGTGATCTCAGCACAGAGAAAAAAGTTTAAAAATGGAAAAGACCTCCCTTCCCAGCACACACTCTTTTGTAGGAATTTATAAAATCAGGGAGTTGGAATCTATCAGTTCAAGAGGAAAGACTTTCACCCTGTTGAGCTGATACCTCACCATGCCTGTGTCCTACTTGCTGATGTTTCATCTTGGCAAGCCCAGAACATTGGGCAGTCCACCTTGCATCCCAGTCTTGTGCTGCTGACGCAGGGTTGTGTTGCCGTCACGTGTGGACAGCAAGGGAGGAGGGACAAACCATCTGCTGAGGGGACAGTATCATCGGCAGCCACGAGACAGGGACTTCTCCCAAGTGTTTGCCTGACTGGCATCTAGGGTGGTGTTAGGAGAGCCAGGGCTGATGTGTTAGAGGCTTTCTGTTGCCTTGTGGTTCTGCTGGGGAGCCTGGTGAAAGAAAAAGCAGGTGCTTTCTGATAAAGGCTTGTTATCTGAGCCAGATTAAAGGGTTGCTACAAGGAGTAAGGGATGAAATCTGAAGATAAAGGTGAGAATTGGTGGTAAGGTCTCTCCTACATGTTGAAGTCTTCTTCAGAGGGGAGAAATAAAAATTAGTCTGGAACTGAAGCACAAGAAGGGCTGGAGCCTGCTGTGGCCTTGGGAGAGGGAGGGAGTAAGGGAATAGTGTTCGATGATCTCCATGCTCTGCCAGCAAAGCCTTCTGGTGCAGTACAGGTCTTGTGTCATCTCTGGGCTTTCCAACAGCAGCACAATGGCACATTTGTGGTACTAAAAAAAAAAGGAGAAGCTAAAGATCCTATAGCTTGACCACTATCCTGACTGCCATCTTTTCCTTAAGTCCTTAATACACTAGAGCCACTAGTTTCAAAACCTGGATTCCTCTGTGCCTGCTCCAAAGTTGATCTGGATGGTAACTGTGCAAGCTGGGGTTTTCAAACCTGGAAATACGCCTTGGGCTGTTTTAATGCTTCATCTAAGGTGGATCATTCATCTCAGAGGAGAATATTAGGTAAAAAACAAACACTGCTGCTCTGACCACACTGAACAAAATTCTGACAGATGGGTGGTTGGAAAGTGCAAGCTTATATGCTGGAGATGGGAATCAATGTTTGTAAAATACCATTCAGCCTAACTAGAGCTGCCCCAGTGAAAAGCCATATATCTTTGAAAATTCCTCAGCCCATCTAGTTCCTGTAGCGTCCAGTTGCAGCTGGACTGCTCTGACCTCTGAAGTGCCTGTGTATGCTGATCTTGCTCTGCCTTCCCATGTCTTCTGCAGTCCAGTTTGACAGCACTTCCAACACCTACAGGGGGACTTTTTTGGTGCAGCTGTTACTCTGTTGTATCACGGTGTAATTTTCAGTCCACAAAGCATCCTACAGCACTGAAAGATATCTCCCCACTGTACTGTGTGCAGGAGAAGTCTCCTCTGGGAGTGCAGGTGGGTGAAGTGAGGCAGGAGGCGTCTCTCTCTCTCAGAGCTGTCCTGGCTGCTGCCCATGGTGAAAGGGGTGGGAGGAAAGGATTAAATGAGGGAAATACAAAAAGCAGAAGGATGATCTCATGCTGCCCACCCTGAGGGACTGGCTTTTCTTTCTTGCTCTGTCCCTGAGCTCCTTGCTGTCAGGGAAAGGTTGCATAAGGTAAGATGTTCATTGGGAGCAACTCATTCCTCCTTTTCTGAGTAATGATCCTGATTTGTGCTGTTCATTATAACCAGAAGGAATCATGCTTTAAACACATAAAATCCCATGTAAACCCTGAAAAATCAAACATTAAGATCTTTGCAAATCTAGCATCCCAAATTAATGATAATTTTGAATGAGTTTGGCTTTGTTTCTGTCTCTCCGTTCATCAGGTATGAAGATAATAAACCCACTCGATTCAACAAGGAAAGTGCTGATGAATAATTCATTAATACATGTGGCACTTGAATAGTATCATGAGCAGAACGTAGGAAAGGCTTTGAGGAAGGGCTTTGTCTCCTGCTGAAGGCTGTGAATGAGCTGGAGCCAGAGAGGCTGAGGCAAAACTGAGGGGATTGGAGCAAAGGGAGTCAACCTGAGCAGAGGGAAAAGGCTGGCTGTTGTTGTGGTCTCTCAGGCTGGAAACCTTCTCCCTAGTCCCTCTGAGGAGAGAAGGCACAGGGGTACTTGTCTTGGTGTGCCTGATGATAGGACAAGAAAGATGCTGAGGCACAACTATCCCCTGGTACCCAGAAACAGACCAGATGGGGCTAAATGGGCCATCTCCATTACAACATTCCATCCTATAATTCCCTCCTAGGAAGGAGCATAGGGCCGAAGGGAAGAGACAAATGGCTCTCCAGGATGGAATGATGTATTAAAAAAAGGAAACTCACTGAGCCCTGGCTCTGCTCTGTGTGCCAAGCTGCAAGGCAGGACAATGTCAGCTAACTCACCCATCTCCATGCTGCTGGCCTTCATTGCTCCTGCTCCTTGTCCACTGCTCACCCAGGTGCTGGACTGAGAGCAGTCCGCTTGTGCTGATATCAGCCCAAATGGAACTAGCCTGTGAGGGGAGGAAGAGCACGTGTTAAATATTAGGTAACGTATAACCATTAAGCACTTTTGAAAAATTTCAGCTTGGGTGTAAAAACTTACTGAACTGCTAATCAGTGGATTATCTGCCAAATGGCAATTTACATCAGCAGAGTGGATTATACACTTATGCACACAGCGTGAGGCAAAATCATCCCCAGAGCTCTCCTCCTCAGATGGGCTCCTTCCCTCTCTTTCTGATCCCTCCATAGGCAGCTCTCTCAACCCCCCAAAACTCTCTGTCCCTTTAGTGTCTTGAGATGTTAAGTTACTGAAGGGTTTAATTTCAAATACAGACACTGCAAATGGGTAGGAGTTTTCTGAGAGGTGGCTCACATATGCAAGAAAAGAACAGGTGGTTTGGTTGTAAAGGGGTGGTTTTCCAGCTGCTGGGCAATTCAAAGAACCTGATGTAGTTCTTTGTATGGTACAGTGCTAATATGAGCTCCCTCTATCCCACAGAAATCCATTACTTATTAAAGAGATCAAAGTGATCTCAGTGATGGGAATAATCCTCAGGTGGATGGAAGTAATACACATCCTCAGGTGATCCAAGCATCTGAACCCAGATGACTCTGACTTCTTCCATCATATATCACCAGAAACATCAGGATATGGATCTCCATGTCTCTTGACTGTGTTAGCCCTTGGTGAACCACATAGGTCAGGTCAAGCAGTGAGCTGCTTACTACTGCTTTGCAGCAGGTCATAAGTTACCTACTTGGGAGAGAAGTATGCCTTTCAATAATCTGAGCAGTTTGAGCGAGTGTTTGATCAAGGAAGTGCCACAGCAATGGGAGTTTCCACTGGAAAGCTACAATTTATTGAAACCCAGAGTGTGTAGCAGCTGATCTCAATGAATGGGAAAAAAATGTATGTGCAAGAATATATATTTGCAGGGAAGAAAAGTTCCCAGATTGACAAAAACATGATGAAATATTTGAAGCTTTCAGTTTGCTTCAGCTTTCCATTCTTAAAACGTTAGTTATTCCTAGAAAAAAAACCCAAAACAAAACAGCCATGAAAGCTCTAAAGGTTGAAGAGGCTGTACAAATAAAGGTCTGTAGCCTTGGAGCTGTTGGAGAAGCACACTCGCCACACAAGAGCTGCATGTCTGGCAGGGACACAATATCTCCCACCTCCTCCTTGAGGCTCCAGGACAAGCTCTCAGTGCTGGAGCAGCAGCAAGCTGTTGGCCAGGCCTTCTCCTGGGCACTCGCCTTCCAAAGGGCCATTTGGCAGGAAGAGAGCATGTTGCCAGTGGGCAAAGGGAAAGATGCAGTGGCTTCCTTCCTTGTACCTTTCCCCTCCCAGGTTGCAACTGGATCCATCCCTGTTGGTCTGAGGGGAGGAGAGAGGGGAAGACATGCAGGCAGGGAGGCCTGGGTGATAGCAGCCTGTTTGTAACCCTTGATAAATGCCACAGTGCAGCCAGCGTGAAATGAAGAAATATTGCTTCTGGTAAATATTTCTTTTATATCAGAAATTAGCATACCAAATGTAATTAAAAACAACTTTATGTGCACATCCCTCCCCCCCTCAAGTCTGTCAAATGACATCTTAGAATAACTAGTCATAAAGAATGTGGCCTAATTAGTGCACATCCCAGCTTTCTGCTGCTGTTTGATAATTACTCCACAATGAGCTTCTGAAATTAGGATTTCATTCCTCCTCTCTGCCCTCCTCCAGCCAAAGCCAGAGCTGGCTGGTTTTCATCATCCCTGATTTTACTTTACCTTTCTCCTGGTGAATAGCTGAGTGCCTACGTGCCAGAGCTGGCCACGAAATCCCTCGCTTTGCTGAGCTGGGGATCTGTGAGTGACACCTGGCAGCAGAGATGGATTTTGAAAGGCAGGTGCTGGGGTTTCACCTGTGCTCCTCAACTCCTTGTCCAGGCATCCGGGAGCTTGGCAGGGCCAGAAATGCAATAGGATGGGAGGGCTGGGATGAGGGGAGAGGCAGGAGGAGCAATTAGAAAGGCCTTAAGACAAACAGGAGAGCAGTTAATCCCGATCTGGCATGTGGCTGCTTAATTGCTCATCCTGGGGATGCTCAGGGAGTGCTGGCATGCAGTGAGCCTGCTGCCTCCATACATCAGGGTGCGCATGAAATAAAAACCAGTTTTAAAGAGGGCTCACGAGTCTTAAATCCATCAGAAATGGCCCATCAGTGGCAGGAAAAAAAAGAAAAATAAAGAAAAAGAACCATATGGCGCTTAGTGAAAGCCTTTCTCCTCTTATTGCTAGAGCAAAAACAAGGCTGCCTTCCCCAGCCCTGCCCAGGCTCTTACTGAGCCCGGGGAGAAGGGCTGACTGACTGCTGTGAGCCCGAGGTCTGGGGACATGAGTGGCTCATTTTCTCCTCCTGAGATTTTGGACTATTCCTCTGTGATCCCTGCTGCAGCCCTGTTTCACCTTGGCCCCTTCCTCATGGATCCATCCCCCAGGAGAAGGTTCCTAGCGGTTCCCAGGATGGGTGGAAGACAATCCCTGGGGCAGGTCCTCAGGGGACCTGGTGAGGACTCACCGCCTGCCTCAGACATCTGTGGTATGCCTATCTCAGCCAGAATGAGCCCCTTGCTCACCTTCTCCCTAGGGGAAAGGACAAGGTGCTTTTAGAACATGATTTGTCTGACTTATTTTAGACATTGACTTTAGTATGAGAAAAATTATGTCATAGAGTCTGTTTTCTTCACTGACTAAGCAGAGACCCCAGGGTGACTTGCTCAGATAAAAAACAAAACAAAACAAAGCAACAAAAACAATAGTGAAATGAATCCCATTCTGAGATCTTGTTTTTCCACAAACAGAGGCTAACCAAGACAAAGCAGAGGAGGGGGCAGCCAGTATTAAAGAACAACAGAATTAACTATAATAGGAAGCATTTCCCAAGAAGCTTCTCCAAAAAGGCTTTTCATCAGCACAAAAGAGAAGCATTGGTTTTGCCTGGCTTTGTCTGGGATGCTTTAGCAAGAGGAATGAGGGCATGAAGAGCCAAGATTTTGGAGAGAGCAGCAGCTGACATGGTCACACTGGGGATGAGTTTCCTGGAAATTCAGAAGTGATGCCGAGGCACCCTCAGCTCCATTGGTACACTGGTGGTTTTGATAGCTTGAAGCACCTACCTATGCAAACTGCCCCACATCTCTAGGGGCAGAAGAAAAGCTTTATCCTACTCACCCCTTCCATCCCATGTGAGATTGGAGACCTCAGATCCCAGGAGTGGTCACTTGGTGGTGGTACACTTTGGGTACAGTGACTGGCACACTGGGAGGGCAGCTTAATGTGAGCTGGGAAGAGAGGCTATGACGATTTTGCTGGGTTTGCAATGAGGAGGGGCTTTGGGCAGATTCGCCACGGTAGTGGCTGTGACCCTCCTTGTTGCCTGCCAGTGCTAAGTCTTGTTTTGTGTGAAGTTTGAAAACAGAGTTGGTTCCCCAGTCAGACCCTCTCTTGCCTGGGGAACGCCAGGGCTGTTGCATGTTTCCAGCCCTGGCGGTGGCTCTGAAGGGCTGGGCTCTGAAGAGCTGTAAGTGCCATGAGGAACGTGAAAAGCACCATACTGCTGGTGGGCTAAGATGTGCTGACAGCCAGGAGGAGGGTTGAGGGCAGGAAGAGAGGGGAAGGGACCTGGCTGGCTTAGAAGAGGCTTCCTGAGACTGCAGTAGCCTCTGTCCCTGTGCTGTCAGTGCTCCCAACTTTATGGAGACCTCCTCCTCTTCTCGGAGAGGGTAGAGAGGATCTTCATGCTGACATTGCAAGTGTAGTAGCCCCAGGCACTGGTTTCCTAATTGCTGTGCATGGCTCATTCCTCTTGGGGATCCAGCAAGGAGGGCTATTGAAGATGATGAAGGCTGGTGTTTCATTTAGGTCATTAGAGGGCTCCTCAGAGAGCTGGAGGGGAGACAGAGTGAGAGGGTGGAGGAGCAGAGGGAGGGAGAGGCAGCAGGAGAGGAGGGGAGCAAGGAGACAAGGAGTGAGGGAGGGAAGGAAGGTGTGGGCAAAACAGGACGCAAGTAGTGAAAGTATCTGGAAGGAAGAAAAAGAGAAGGGGAGAGGAGAGAGAAAGGAGTGTGGGTGAGGGCGACAGAGGAGGGGGGTGATGGAGGGACAATAACCCCATGCCAGAGGATGAGATAAAAAGACTGGGTACTTATTGAAAGCAAGGATTAGGAGCACTAGAAGCCCCTTCCCCGGGGTGTGCTGTGCTGGGGACCTACAGCCGTCTACTTTTTCCATCCCTCTTCCCTCCCTTTCATCCTGCTCTTCATGCCACCTTCCCAGTCATTATTCTCCTCCCAGTTTCCCCCTCTGCAACCCTATCCATCCTCTTGGGCAGCATCAGTCAGATTTTTAATCTGGGAGATATATATTTTTTTTTAATTTCTGACAGCAGTGAGAGCAGCACTTAGTTTCCATCTCTCCTTCACCCACTTTTTATTTTCCTTTCCTTTTTTTTTCTTTTCGTATCTTTAGTTTTCCTTCCTTTTTCTTAATTTTTCTTTATTTTCCTTCCTTTCTTCCTTCCTGCCTTCTTTCCTTCTCTCTCTTTCTGTGTCTCTCCCTGCTCTTCTCCATCTCCTGCTTCCCCTTCGCTGATGGAGGCAAATGGGCAGCTGCTTGGCTGCTTGCAGAGCAGGAGAAGGACCGACTAGCAGCAGGGTGAGCTCAGCATTGCAGGCTCTGCTCCCAGGAACTTCTAATTGGAAATGGTTGACTTGTTTTCTTTGGAAAAAATTTTTGGTTAAAAAATTACCCGTTCCTATACACTTTTTTTTGGGGTAGCAGATTGTTGTTTCTGTCAAACATTATGTTTTGTAAAAGGAAGAAAATAACAAATATGTATAACAAATATGTACTCTTTTCTTCTCCTTTTTCCACATGGGGAAAAACAGAGAAAGCTGAACAAAAATGACACATCTGAGAAAGTGAAATATTTTCATGGATTATTTTGAAGAAAATGATTTTTTGTTGTGATTGCAGAGCAAAAGAAAAAATAAAGACAGTTCTGATGAATTCTGTTGGCATTCTGAATAGACAAAGGGAAATATCCTCACTATAGCTATGTCACTGCTCTCTTGCAGCAGGGGAAACTGAGGCACAGACAGCTTCATGGGTCTGCTCAAAGGTGAGCTGTGAGTCTGTAGGAAAGTGAGGCATCGATCCTGGCTTGCAGGCAGTGCCGTACCTGAATGTCTTCCCTGCTGGCCATGAATCCCACCCATCTTAGCAGCTCACAAGCTCTGCAAAGCCCAGGGGGCAGAATGGAACACGATTTTGCTTTCCCTGAGGATGGAGAAATGGGAGAGGGGCTGGATTAACCTTGGCAGCCATGGCTAGTTGCCTTGCAGACAGTTACCTCCTTCCAGTCTAAATTGCACCCTGCTTTTTCCCCACTACACACAGTATATTCGCACCTCACTGGCTCTGGCCTCGTTCCACCCCAGCACCACCTGCACCCTTGTGCTCAGGGAAGCAGTCACACTGGGTAAGGGCTGTGCACCAAGGATGTTTCTGCAAATGAGGAGGCCAGGGAGGAATGGGAAAAAGAAGATTTAATTGCTGGAGCTTAGGATGTTTTCTAGAGCTTGCAACACAGGCTTTCTCAAACACGGGATGCATCAAACCTAATTGCTCTCCAGGCTGGCTGGCTCCTTAATTAGAAAGTGTTTTAAAGCCCCATGTCAACTCTCTGTTGATAAAACCGCCTTGCAGTATGAAATGAAAACCAGCTGCCCAGCACCTTGAGGCACTGCACAGACCAAGGCAGGAGAGCAGGATGCCTGGTCCTCTGCCTGCAGAGAAACCCCACAGAGCTGTGGGATTCAAGGGTGCTCTCTGCCTCCAGCCACCCTGCCTTCCCTCAGCCCATTTCTGTACAGGACTGTCTCCCACAATGTGTGTGCTTCCCTGGGAATGCAACCCTTCTGTTAAAAATCCCAGCTCAGTGAACACATGAGAGATCGTTGTGGATTCAGTCTTGAGGCTGGACAGCATGAGAGCACCAAGAGGCAAGCACAAGCAGGGGAGATGCTCCCTGGCCTTCCCTGGCATGGAGATGCTGCTGCATCAGCCCTCCAGTCTGAGCTGGTCCAAGCTGTAGCACATCCATGGGAGAGAGCAAATAGTCTCCAGTGTAGCCTTCTGCCTCTGAATGTGTCCCCCTCCTCTTCCTTTCCCTGGTCCCCTGTTGTCATTTCCCACTTGGCCAGCTCCACAAACATCTTAATTTCATGCCTGCTTGTCAGGGCTGCTTTGTGAAACATCTGAATGACATTAGCACAGTTTAAAAGTGTGACAGACTGAGGAGCAGCAGCCTCCTGTGATTGCCTATTCCAGATGGTTAAGTGACAAATTTCACTTCTGATATCTTAACTAGAGAGGTGCAGGAGAAAAGCATCCCTGGGGAACACCAAACTCCCCCCACTCTACTCCAGCTTTGAGCCTTTGCTGGGGCCAGGCAGTGGTTAATCCAGATGGAAGGAGACATGCAGCAGATGCCATGTTCTTCAGGGACCCTGGAAAGCTTTTCCACTCCCTCTGACTTGTTGATGTCTCATCTCAACTACGTGCACAGGCATAAATAGCTCAAGCAGACCTGGTGTATGTTCCTGCAAGCATCTTTTGCACAGTGACTCTTCTCACTAGGGCGATACTCAATCACATTACCTTTGAATAGCATTTGCAGTCTCACAGGCATGCTTCAAGCCCCAAACCATTGCAGGATATTTTAAGGAAGAAACTCTGCATTGACACCAATCGTGAAAGACAAGCATTGCTGGGAGGAAGGTTATGGTCAAAACTTGATGTGTGTGTGCATTTGTAAGTAAAATGTAGTCCCATTAGTGCAGCCCCTTGTTCAGGTTGATGCTGCTAGCTGCTTGCATCTCGATTGCCTTGCTGAGGGCAACTTTGCTTTCTAGTGCAACCCCTCCTGGGTGGTGTCTAGTTCTTGGATCACTCCTTAACTTTGTGTAAGAGTCTCCTACTACTATTACCTCTGGGAGTGAGATAAATGCATTGTAGGACTAGTGCTTATGGGTTCAACCTCTGGTAGCAAGTAGAGCTAGAAGTTTCTGGGTCAGCACAGGTGAGAGTGTGTGTGTGTGGGTGGGTGGGTGGGTGGGTGTGGGTGTGGGTGTGTGTGGGTGTGTGTGTGTGTGTGTGAGTGTGTGGGTGTGTGGTTGTGTGTGTGAACACTTTTAGTGAATAATCTGTATAAAATGCTTCCTTTTGTCCATGGACCCATCCTGGCTCGAGTTCTGAATCCTGAGATGATGACGTCATTTCTCATGCTGTAGCAGCAAATGTATTCTGAGTCTGCAGGCCACAAAAACTACAACATGCAAGGTAAATATTGAGAGGCTATGTTTTTCCATGCTCCCAGTGCTGTTCTCATTGCTGTACTTACAGCTATGTCTGCCTGGTAAATGCCCTTGCCTCCCCTCCTCTAACACTTCCTTACCCCTCAGCATCTATTCCCAAGCTCAGACACCCCAGGAGCAAAGGCTCACAGAGCCTTTGCTGCCCAGCTCACCTGGCTTGCTTGTGTCAATGACCTGGACTGGGAGCTGAGCAGCTTCAATAGTGCTCAAACAGGGAAAACTGTTCATCTTTCCTGCCCTGATGCAGCCTCCCAGAGTGAGAAGGTGAGGACACTGGCGATAGG
Organism: Hemiprocne comata; assembly: GCA_020745705.1. Taxonomy (NCBI): domain Eukaryota; kingdom Metazoa; phylum Chordata; class Aves; order Apodiformes; family Apodidae; genus Hemiprocne; species Hemiprocne comata. Next base: position 43,303,578 of record CM036588.1, read on the forward strand.
TCTGAGAAGTGGGAATGAAAGACAACAGCTGATTGGAAAATAAAAGCAGAGAGTCTGGGGAGAGGAAGTAAATCGAGGTTTTACTGACCTTACATAAAATAGCAGCAACCTGGTAGATAGATAATTGCTTTTGTAAAATGCTTGGATTTCAATGGAATGCCACGTGAATAATTTTGGAGTCTGCACAGGTACTGCTTTCCTCTCAGTGAGACACTTACTTATGGTGGCAGGTGACTCACAATTGCAATCGATGCTCTGGTCTGCACTTGCACTCACCTACTGCAGTCCAGGGGCAAGTCTGACTTTCAGACTCCTGAGAAATGCTCACAGGAGGCATCCATCAGCGTCCTGGTCCCTGGCTGCCTTTCCTCTGTTGTGTTGGAGCACATTTGTTGCTTCAGAAATACCCCTTGAGACTCTTTGAAACAGAAATAAATGGGAATTATTATTTGTTGTTGAAGCCCTATCTTATGCCCCCTGCAGGTGGGAGGCAGAAATGGGGTTGGATCCTGGTAGGATTACTCTGGATAGCTGAAATTATTCCAGGGCTGATCCCAGAAGAGTGAGTGCAGGGGAAACAGGCCTCTAAAACCAACATTGCCAGTGGAGAAATGTTTCAAGTTACACCCTCAAAGAAGAAAGGAGATGTTCAAGAGCCCAAGGAAGGTGATCTGGCCTGATTTAGTTCTTCTGAGAGGCTCTGGGTATGAGGAATCACCTGCCCCAGCCTCTGCTGGTACATGGTGTTGCCCAGCACCGCCACCCACTGCCTCCCTCCCCAAGGATCCTGGAGCAAAGTGGAACCGGCAGAACTCAGAATGACAACAGCAAAGTCCCCAGCCATGAGTAAACTGTGCATTTCTCAGCGCTTTTAATCGTCTTATTATGGTAATGGGCTGATAACTAATTGTGTAGTTAAAATGGAATTTGACACCAGGGCTGCAGCTTCTCTGACTTCAGGGAGATGCTGCAGTAAACAACCTGGTAAAGAAATATAAGAGCTGATGTGCTGCTTCAAACCTGTGCTAGGGGGAATCTGGAGAAGTGCAAGAGAATAGAGGGAAGTTGGATTTATGTGGATAGATGCATCAAACGGCCCTGGATAAATAAAGCATTTCTTGGCCTAGAAAAGGGATGGTAAGAAAGGTCACCCTGTGGGTGGAGATGAAAAGACATGGAAGACGCAAGTGCTGAGGAAATAAAAGACTCTGGAGCCACTGGCTGCCATGTGCAGTGTCTGCACAATCCTGCTGCAGTAGTTATACACATAGCCTCAACAGGCAACTGACCTAGCTCATACTGACGGTCCCATCATCTGCTTACCCTTGAAAGAGCATGTCACCTCCTCATGTGGTTCCTCTGCTTGGCCCAGCTGATCAACCAAAGTTTTAACTGCACTTCAGCCTTTTCCTTCTGCTGTTTTATTAATTCCAGCCTGCTGTTTTTTACTGCCTGCTGTATTGCCTGTGACATCCAGAGTTGGCTAATCATTTGCCCTCCATGGATTTCCTTTTAAGTTTCCAAACGCTTGGGAACTTGGCTTCATCTAATGTGACAGCTTTGTTCCTCTTTTCCCTTTTCCTGTCCTTTCCTTATCCTGTCCTGTCCCATCCTGTCCTGTCCCACCCAACTGCAGAGTCCATTTAGTATAAGCTTTTCCAGCAAAGCATAGTACAATTACTAATGTCCATGGCCTGTGGTTTGTCCTTATACCTTGGCCCCTGCCAGTGGTTTGACACCATGCTGTATCTCTACAAAGGACGAAAGGGATCTCTATCATGGTTCTAGCAATTACATTCCAGAGGATAAGAAACAGGAAGGTGAGAGGGCTATGAACCTACCTTCTTTTCTCCATCCCTTATAAACACATTTCTCTCACACTACAGAAAAAGAATGGGAAGAATCTCTCTACAGCCACCCTTCTGAGATAGGTGACAACAGATAAGGCAAACTGCAAACCCCTTTGCTAAGCTTCCAGTACTTTTCCAGGATGCTGAAATCTGATTAATTGGAGGGGAAAATCCTTGTGCAGTCCTGCTGGATTTACCCCAATGAATATCCCTGTTAATGCTCTACCAGCCTGTTAGACCACTCTGTCCTCTCTTTGATAAACAGAAAGCAAAAGGCTGTCATTGTGAGGCTCTACTTTTACTTTTTTAAAACTCATGCTCAACTACATTTGTGTTGGGGGGGAAAAAAAAGATTGAATTTCAAGGTCTTGTGCAGCAGCTCTTTCCTCCATTAAGCAGACGGACATGGGAAAATGAGGGAAAGCATATTGATTGATTTTACCAAGGTCCATTATATGTCATGTGGATATTGAAATACGAATCTGGCTTTGGCATTGGGCAGCGAGGAAGCTGGACTCACGAGAAGGTGCTGTAGTGAGAAGGCACTGGCTCAGTTTGTTGGTTTGCCTCAGCAAGGTGGGGATGAGCAGCGTCCCCAGGTGCCACATTTGAAACTGTGTTCAGATGCTTCAGATAGTTCCTGATTGCTCACAACCAGCCTCCCAGCTCATCCTCCTCCTCCTGAGGACTATGGGCAGTGTAGTAGGCATCCTTAAAGCCTCAGACCCCACCGTGAGCATGTAGAGATGGGGTTGCCCTTGCTCCCCAGGCACCCTCCACCCGTGTGCTAGCACTGGGAATGATACTAATACATCTCCTTTGCAAGAGAAGCTTGGGAACTGCTCTCAGCCTGTCCCTGGGTACTGGATGACTCAGGTGCTTGATGAAAAAGCAGTATTTATAGAGGAGTCCGCTGGCGCCTATAGCCTGAAAGGTGCTTTCTAGGGGAAATACTGGCTGTCTGGTATGGTTATCTGGGAATGCCATATTTCAAGTGGAGGCTTTTATCTAGCTGCACGTAGCACCCTCAGGTAAAGAGAAGCGAATCTGCAGGCCTGCAGAAACCCCTTGCTGGCTTTGCTCTGCAAGTGCTGAGAAGCAAGCAGGTCTGAGGGGATTAAACTCAGATGCCCAGCAAGGTTTATGGGCTAATGGATGTCTCACACTTACCTTTATTCTCAGTATGTTGAGAGCAAGGAGAATTCACTATGTGAATAAGAACAAGTCCAGTTCCTTTAGGCAAAGCAATACTGAAAATCAAGCTGTGCTGATGCACACAGCACGTGTTAAGCTGTGGGCCTCCTTGCCACGAGAAATTATCCTGATAATGGTGAGAATAATTTGACAAAACTTGATGACACATGTAGCTAGGCAAACCAGCATGTGTAGTAGTACAATCTTGTGATCTATGGCATAAGCAGGAGTTTCTTTTCTAACTGTTATGTCTGGGGGGCTTCCCCAGCTTTTTTCCAGCCTGCTGAACAAATACATCTTTGCCATAGGCATGTTTCTGTTTGCACCCAGAAACCCATGTTTCTGTTTTTTTTTTTAGCAGGAGATTAGGGAGAGGTGACAAATGTTTTTTGTCTCTGGGATGCTGGTTGTATGGATGCTGGTTGGATGATGATGGTTGGATGATGACTGATGTACCCCGAGCCAGAGACATATGCATGTGTAAATTTAGCTATGCACTTCTCTTTCTTTTCCAGAGCTGTCAGAAAATCCAACACTGCCATCTTACAGTTCAAGTTCCTTAACCAGCTTGGCTGTTGTTTGGGAGAATTTGTGACCTTCTTCAGACCTGACAGTCAAGAGCATGCCCTGGTCTTCTGCTGGGAGACTCTCCTTGTCCTTTTGTGTCTACATCCCAGCTGCCTCATCCCAAACTTTGCACTTGTCAGACACTGCCCATCAACTTGGAACACACAGATACTGTTTTCTCTCTGCTCAGCTGCCTCCCTCATAACCCTGTCATTGTGGTTGAACACCAGATTCAAGGCAGTATTCCCTGGAGTGAGTTGGGCTCTATTATTTTCCTTCCCCTCCACTGCACATCACTTGTGTCTTTGTCACCTCTCTGGTGCCATGCTGCCTTCTCTCCTTGCCTTCTCCCTGACCTCTCCTTATTAGATGGCACGTCCAGAGGTTGCATTGGTCTCCCTCTCTTTACCCAGTCCTAGGAGAACCCACCAACATTAGACTTCCTCTCCTTCTAAGTCACAGCCAGCCCCACTCCTTTTGAACTTAGCCTCTAATTTTAGCATCACTTTTTCTTACAGCTACTCTTCCCATAAGGTCAGAAGAGTCCCTGCCCTTTCAGAGACGTTATTCTCTGCAAGCAGATATTTTGCAGTCATGCAAGCCAGCCTTCTCGGAACAAAGCAACCTTTATTAGGCAGTGGGGATGCAGTGACTCAGGGCAATTAGGCAAGGCTGGCATGGAAAAGCTCACATGCATCTTTGTGTTCTGAGCACCTGTCTGCGGCTCTGGCCAGCAATGGCTGCCCTGGGCAGCTGAAGGGTCTCCCTTTGCTGGCTGGCACTGCTCTATAGCCATGCTTCCAGAGCAACTCCATACATTTACAAACCTGGATCTTGCCATCCGAGTGCTGCTTCTGGGAGCAAACCCCTTTCTCTCATCGCAGTTCCCAAGGTGTAGGGAATCCCTGCAGACCTGCAGGGGTGTGTGCTCAGGGATTGCGCTAAACTTGGTCCTGACCTGAAGGTTATTGCTCTGGTTTTGGATTTCAGAAAGCTACTGAAGTTCTTGGGAGAGCAGAGATACAGCAGAGCCCTCCCCTGGATCCTTGGGGAGAAAGATGTTCTTCCCTAAGCAGGAATTCCCTGGGTCGCTCCACATGTCTTCGAGTGTGGCTTTTGAAATTGCCTCTGTTGTCTCTGAGTTGGCTGACACCCTCTGTGAAGTGAGCTGCCTTTTGGTAGCACTGCACTGGTGGCATGACAGGGCTATCTATTGAGGGTCTTTGGGAAGGAAGGCAGCCTGTGAATTATTTAAGCACCTCTGTTTCTGATTAGCTTATGACTAACTTTCATTGCACAAACCCCTGAGACGCTGCACATTACAACTACTGGAGAAAATAGAGTGGGTTGAATTGCTTTCTAGGTAGCGTGGTACACACAGAGCTTTTGTGGACTTTTGTATGTTTGTTTTGCTTTTAGTCTTAAATAGGCACACTGAAAGAAAACTCAGAAAGTCTGATCAGGGATTAGGCATCCACAGTGGGACTGAATAGTTTTTCAAGGGCAACAGGATATTCAATGGGAGTGAATACCACAGCAGACAGGGGAATTAGAAATAATTCTTCTTTCGGATGTTACATTGAAGTTTTAAAACCTTAAGACAGGGGGTGTCTGTTGCCAGTCCTACCTCATCAAGGGATCTCCTTGCTGTCCAGCAAGTGCTGGGCTTCCCAACAATTAATAGAGTTTACATATCTCAGACTAATGCAATCGGTGTAGAACCCACTTCTAACTGCTCCCTTCATTAGCTTTGTGGGGCTAACTAGGTCTTCTAAACCATGTGAAGTCTCCAGGTGGTGTTTCTATAGTCAAGATTTCACCAGATCTCCTAAAATGAACAGGGTCTTGCCTGGTCAGTGTCCCCATGGGAAGCTTTCAAAGCACATGCAAAATGCTAAAGCAAACAGCAGTGGCTTCCTGTGTCACTGGTGTGGTCTGACACCAAGGGAAGTTTTCCTGCAGGATGAGCAATCCTGTAGCTAAAGCCCAAAAAGCAGACTTCAGTGATTCCTTGACAATTTTTAGCCCTGCTTTTGGAAATGTACCACAAAGTTTGTGCACCAAGCTTCCCATTTGGGCTGTTATTCTCCCTTCCCTGCCCAATTTCTGCAAGTGCTGCCTCATGGTGCCTCGGCCCACCCCAGGGGCAGCTGCACTGCAACTCTAAGGGACCTCATTACCTGTGGGAATCCCTTGAGGGGGAAAGTGCTGTAGCAGTGTCATGATGGAGGCCATTGCTGGGGACCAGCTGCTCTCCCTCTCTGCCATATGTCTGTTTCTGTATACAGACTGAGTGCAAATGCATTTTATTAAATAAAAATGTCTGTAATTGAATGAAACTCCCGAAGCTGGTTGGGCTCCAAAGCAACATTGGCTCCAGGCACTGCTTACCTTCTCTCTTTCAACTTCTAGCTTCTCAAGTCCAAACATCTCTCAGAAATTATCCCTTCTGCATTTTTAGTTGGCAGGGATCACAGGATTAAAACCTTTCTGTGCTCAGTTCAAGGAACTGCCTGGCCTGGGGACTGTTGCCAGCAGGATGCATGGGTGACGCTATCCTGCTTTTAGCTGCACAGATGTCAGCACCACACCATGCTGCTTGCCTTGCTCACCAGAGAAAAGGCCCTGGCCTCTGAGACCAGGAGAAAGGGAGTCTTGTCCTGGTGTAGCACTTCCGGACTCCTAATGCTCCCTGTCACTGCTCCAAAGCACTGAGGCCAGGCTGGCTGCAGAAGGAGATCCTTCACCCCACAGACATCTCAGGAAAAGGGCATACAGAGCAAGTTTTCTGTAGCCCTGGGGCTTTTCTTCTTGCACACATCCCTCCCCAGTCATCATAGCTAGGCTTGACTTGAGGAAGGTAGTGTGCTAGACTGGTACAGGCTTTTCCAGCTCTTGGGTTTCTCTTTAAGATCATCTTTGCAGGTCAACAAGCCTTTTGTGACCTATCTCATGTCACACAGTCTGTCCTCAGAGCAGGGCTAGCCCTGGGGGTACTAAAATGGAGCCCCCCAAGGCAGACACCAGTGCTGCCCTGGGTTGGGCAGGCAGGAGATTTCCTGTGGTAGTAACACTACCTTGCTTTTCTGTTGCTCTCCAGAGTGAACCACCAGCAGAAGACATGCACGCTAAGTCGAGACTCTGATTTATCTAGAGCCCCGTAGCTCCTCTGCTAGCAGAGACAATCATCACCAACTCTGTTAGCAGCCTGAGTTGTGCTTACAGCTGCACTGTCCTCACAGTGGGCTTGAGGACAGGAGGGTGGTGAGACAGAGAAAGGGCCACAAGCTGATGAAAGTGTGTAATAGGCTAAAGCACTTACAGAGAAGATGTATCTCTCTGAATACCATCTCAGAGGCAAGGCACCAGTGTGTAGAAGAGACTGTTCTCCTCACAGTATAGCTACAGGAGCAATTTTCTACTCTGTTTTGTTACCATCACTTGTAGCAAGGTCATGAGTCTTGTTTGTGCACCCTTGATGTTGCTGTGAGCTTCTTTTCTGTGGTGACCCTGCTATAGAATACACTACTGAACTTGTCCTCTTCTTGATAGTATCAGTGTTATCTGCTAAGAGAGTGGACCTGTGCCATTGTCACCTCTCCCTGGAGATCCTCATCCTCACACTGCTTGGGCTGTGCTGAACCAGCTGTAGGATAGGCAGCTCCATACAAGGGACACGTGTCCTGGAGATGGCCAAATGGGCTGGTACAGACCTGGGCCATACACAGGGTGCACAGCAGCCTGTCTGGGGTCTTTAGGGGTAATCAGACTTCAATAGGAAATTTTATCCATTCTTGTGTCAGTCTCTGGCTGCCACACAAAACTCCTGGCAGGCATCCTCCAACAGGCAGCGTTGGAGTGTTACGGAGTGATGTGCTCAGGCACAGTACATTAGGCAACCTTGACATACACTTAACTGTTATTTTCAAACAAAGAAAGACAATGCAGTCATTAGTGTGCAGACATTATCTCATCCATCCTAGCAGTGCCCACTCCAGCTTCCTCAGCACTTGTCTCGGCACCCCCTCAGTGGTGCACAAGAGGATGGCTCGACTGCCTGATTCCTCTTCATTGCACCTAAATGCTGCTGCCTGCAGAAACCTTTTTTTTTTTTTTTTTTTTTCCTTCTCCCAAAAGTACTTTCAGGGTTGGGGTTAAAGCAACAAGAAGTCAGGAATATTTCCCTTCTCTATAGTCAGGCTGTTGCTATTGCGAGCCTTCATTTGCCTGGGTTGAAACTTGAAAGCGGAGCACAGTGATCTCCCATCAGAGCCAATTGCTTCTATCACCTGATGCTTTTAGCACTCACCTGGACACAGGCCCAAGCCACTCCTATGAGAACTGATAACACTTTCATAGCAGTATCATTTCTTGCAAGGAAAGCACTTTGCTTTTGACAGTTGTCCACAGCATGCTTTTTGCAAGACTCTTGGTTAATGCATTGCATAGATGATACAATGCTGTCATAAATTGCTGGCATCTGTAGTACTTGCTTCTGGTGATATTCCAACATTTTGAGCTGGTTTGGGTCAAATCAGCCTCACTCTATAACTATTGTTTGGGGGTTATTTTATTTCCCTGAACAGAGAGTACCCGGTTCCTTCATGCATCATTTATATTCCCTGCACCTTGGCAAAGCTCTGGACATTTCTTTATTCCAGCCACGTTTTCAGAAATGTTCGTTTTCTTTCAGATTCTCTTTATAAAACCAGAAATGCTCTGTCATCTCCGGTGACTCAGGATAGGTGATTTTGTAGATTTTCCACAATCTCAGCAAATGCTTTGTCTGCAGATTTAATAGACACTGTTAGCCTATGCAGCAGATTATAAATTTTAGCTCCCATTACGATCAGTAAACTGCCAGGTTTATTTTAGATGTTATATATTTCTCACTCTCATAGCATAGGGGGAGCAGTTTTCTCCCAAGTCAGTGGAAAAGCCCGGTTTCCCCAGCCAGCTGGATATGTTTAATCTTTTTATCTTTCCATCTGCATGAGTAGATTACTCGTGGCCCCACACTGGCACTGTACAGCTCCCCGTGCCGTATGAGTGGGTCTCATGGCTCTCCTCATTCACCAGCAGCCCAGGAACAGGGTACAGCTGAACCACAAAAAGGGGTGGGGATGAAATGGCTGTAAGTCCTGAGGGCGGTTCTGGATCGACAGCTTTGTAAAGGGATGGGTTTGTGCACCTGTATGGATGGAAAAGCTGTACTGTTACCTCGTGTGATGTTACCCAGGCCTCCCCCCACCTTCTCTGTCTTGCAAAGTTACGGCAGAAGATCTCTGCTGATTCCTGCTGTGGGTTTGCGTGGCATGGGTCAGCACTCTCATCTTGGCTGGGACCCCAGTTATTGCCATGATGCAAACAATGTTAACTTGCCTGCAGGTTGCTAGCAAGCTGCTGCCACATCCGTGTTGGAAAAAGAGACAACCTGGTGGGCTCTGTGCAGGTGTTTGCCTTAGCTGGAGCAGCTTCCTCCTTTGAGGAAGAAAGTGGCTGTAAACAGAGCAGGTGTGTAGTTACATGTACTTTCTTCCTCCTTCCCTCGTCTGTGTTTCTTTTTGATGTCTGAGTGCTGCTTGGCTGTTCTGTGACCCTTGACATCTCTAGCCAGGTGAAAGCTTTCCACCTGTTACATTTTACAGGCTGGCTGAGGAGGACCTGCGAATGCTCAGCCAAGTAGCACAACACCAGGAAAGCTTCTGAGTCCTCTCACCACTCCCTCACTCCGTGCCTTCTGGTTCCATTGCTTTCACCTTACACTTTCTCTGTCAGCTGGATTTTACTCCTGGTCAGCTCTCCTCCTCTTTCTACATTCTGCAGCTTACATTCAGTTCACTGGATGGAGTGATGGGGAGATAAGCAGGAGTGGGACGGACAGAGGAGGCCGCAGATGCGAGATACATAGCCCCCAGGATTTTGCCTGTGCAGATGGTGGGACCTATGAGTTATTGTACCAAGAAGCTGGGCACAAAATGCCTTCATGGTGGAGGCATTGGTTGGTCAAGTGGTCTCCAAGGCAGAAACAACTGAAGCAGGAGAAAGGAGTTTTCTGAGGTCCCTCAGCCCCTGATCTGTGGGCAAAGATGAGGGAGGTCACACTATGCACATCCCAGGCCAAGTGTCCCTCTGGAGATCTCAGCTCTAGGTTGATGTGCTCTCTGCTGAGCCATCCTTACCTCCAGAGACCTGGGAGAAATGGGTTAAGGCAAAGCATATTGGAGCTATGAGAGGCCCTAAGGCTGTGATGCAGCTGAGCAGAAGGGCAGCTATTGAGTCTGCTGAATGTTTTATAGTGCATTCAGGTACTGAGTCCACTATCAAAGCTGGCCAGTATCCATTTAGAGCCTTGTCTTTAAAATAAATTATAACTCTTTGAGGATGAGCTGCTGCCAGATGAAAGAAGGGGGGTTGTATCAAGAGGAGAAACTATACCAAGACGACTGAGCACTCTCACCTGAAGGGTAGCAGAGATGAGAAACCAGCTCACAGAGCCTAGGTATCTCTCCAGACCCTGGCATCATACAAAGACAGTTTCCCAGCCAATGATATTTTTGCACTAAATTGGAGAATTTTGACTGTGCTGGGTGGGGAATGCCGTGCCAGAGGTGCTGGCATGCAAGAGGAGGCAGCATGGGCCTGGGGAGGAAGCTGTGTTGTTGAGGTATTAACTCTGGGATGAAGATGTTGTGGGTTGTGGGTAAAAAGGAGCTGTAAGGATAGGTGAGCAGTGGGGATGCAGGAAGGTTTTCAAAGATCTGCGGGGAGCAGTGGTGGGAGGGAGCAGCATTTCATCTGAAGGAGGTGCACAAGGCAGGTGACTGACATTTGTACCACAGTAATGCCCACTCTGTGCCCAGCCTTGCTCAGTTATACAGAAAGAGACAATTGCTGCCTGGAAAAACACATGAGCCATGAAGCCAAGCAGTAAACAAAAGGCATGAGGGAAGTGAGAAAAGGCAGCCATTGTAAACACAGGAGATGCTGCACTGGACAAGATGAATATCCCTTTAGGCTCTTATCTCAACCCTGACAGTGGTTGATATCAGATGCTCCAGAGAGGGCTGCAAAAAAATCTTCACAACACATCTGGGCATTGGTGTGATAGTATCCCCACGAGACCTCTTCCTGCCAGACCCCATTTGCTGAGCAGCCTGCACATGGAACTGAGGAGACTGAGAGCTCTTGTCAGTTTTGCTCTGGCTGATGTTGCAGCCAGAAGGACTTTCACTCCTGTAACCTGCTAGTCCAGCTGCTTTCCCTCCCCAGTTGCTCTATTCTCGGTGTACTATCGGCTCCTCAATCCTTCTGGCAACCATAGAACCATGAGCTATGTCCCTAACCCCTGTGTTTCTGCAGACAAGAACAGCCCAAAGTGGGGCTGGACTACACCCTTTCCAGCTATGTCTAATTGCCATGGATTGAGGGCTCATCCATTCTTCAACCCATAGTTTTAAGCACTCCCTTCAAGTCTGTGTAGGCAGCTGAAGCAAGTGCGCCACCACCCTTCTCCTCTTTGAGGTACCATTCCCAGAGGATGGGTTAACGGGAGTGTGAAGAACAAACCAGGTCATCCACATCTCAATGCCACAAATAGTCATAGAAGGACCAACAATGCTACACAGCCCAACTAAAACATCTATACCAGCATTTGCAGTTGCTCTAGACATTGATTTTGCTGCCTTCATTCTGCATGTAGCAGAACTGTTGAATAGGGAATATAAATTTGAGGAAGGATCCCGAGAGCAGATGACAAGCAATTGCTGAGCAAGTTGACAGAGTGTGGTGTTACCCTGAGAGACCTTTGTTAGTCCCTAAGATGATGGTCCATAAGATACCAGAGTGGGATCTACAGACCTGTGGTGCATAAACCTCTTAATGGAAAACCCACGCTGTCTGTTCATACTCAAAGCACAAGGAAACCAAACAACAAGAGAAAAATGCAAAGGAATGAAAGAACTTTCAAAGTTTTACTTGTCTGTAAATGATGGTAATGTAATTTGAAATGTAAATCTCTGCACAATCTGCCCTTCAGGAACACTTCTCAGCAGCTTAGATGGCCACCTACAAAAAAACAGAGGTGGTGAAACTCTGATCTGACAGGTTTTCTGGGAAAAGTCTCCATGGATCTGATTAAATGTGAGCTTGGGACTTTCCTGAGAAAGACCTTCCCTCTCCTCAGTGCTGCGTGGGAAGTGGCAGCATAAACCACAGGGGACCTCCTGGCTCACAGCTAATTCCCTTCCTCTGATAGAGACTGCTGAACACACTGAGGGGTGTTGGGCTTTGTTCAAGGACCTCTGCCCCCTTTCATGTTCCCAAGTGCCAGTGGTTTCCAAGCACCATTTCTGTGATTTCCCTCAGCTGCAGGATTTCATGCCCAGCAAGCAGAAGTGTTTGTTCTGCCCCCACGTGCCCTCCCTCAAAGAACTGATTTTGGTGAGCATGCACCACCAGTTTATTGCTATTCCTTTATGTCCCTACTGCAAAAGCCTTGACTGTGGATCACAGCTCCACTGACCTGTTTAATGTGTTTGGGCTCACAGCACTGCAGTCCCCAGGCAGCAGCCACAGCCTGCCCGCCCCGCTGTGCACACTCACTGTAGGTGCCCCAGGGAGGTGAGTGCTTGGCTGCTGGGCTGCTGCCAGCCCTCTGAACGCCTGCTCATGTCTCCTGCCTGCCAGAGCCAGGGCTGTGCCCCACATGGCACAGCATAAGAAGTAGGGGACCACGGGGCTAGGCTGGGACACGTGCGGTGAGCACATGGTGTGGGGAGGTCTGCCCCAGTCTGTCTGCCCTCCATGGCCTGCTGCAGCCCCCCAAGGAGGTGCCTTTCACTCCTTGGCCACCTGCATCATGGGGTCAGGACTACAGTGGCTTTGTATTGTCACCACGTGACATGTGAGGCCAATGGAGGAGAATGGGTCATTCGTAGGAGTCTTAGTGCATGAGACTTGACTGGGCACTCCAGCTACATTGCAGTCCTTGGGAAGATAAATCACTGGCTCTCCAGGGATGATCTCTCCATGCACCAGCCCTTTCTCCCTTCTTTCTCCTGGTCTTTGGTGTGACCCTTCTGGCTCTCAGGGAGGTAAATAGGGACACTTGAAAGCTATGATTTGCAGGGTTTAGGCTTATGCTGTCTGATTTTTAAAGGCTCAGAATTATTTGTTGCTGAGGCAGCACACTCATGCTCCAGCAGCCTCTTCAGTGCCATTAAGTGTAACGGTGCTCTTGCAAGATACAGCAGCAAACAAAGCGCTGCCTCAGGGAGGCCCCATCTCTCCCTGGCTTGTCGCTGCCCTTCCCTGGAAAGCTCGAGGCAGTGGCAGCTTGGCACTGCTTTTCTATGTGCAAGGCAAGGCCAATGGGAAGTATCCCTCCTTGGGCTGCTAGCGGGTCCTGGTTTGGTTTGTGTGAGCCTTGTGGTTTCTGGTACTTGGTTTGAAGAGACTGGCCCAATGCCTAATGCGGTGCAGTCAGCAAAGCCTATTCAGAGACCACATGAATGCTTGCACTCTCTTTCCCTTTAAATTAAGGCTTTCAGGGTGTCAACATGGAGTTTGGCAGCCCACAGAAATGTGGGTGTTTTTTTTACCCTTTTAAATCCCCACTTCAGTGTAATTTTTTCTTCAATAAACATGGTTGGTTTGGTTTTTTTGGGTTTGTCTGCTTGTTTGTTGTTGTTTTTTTTTTAATGGTAGCAGTGGCTATTTCAAAGATACCTCCAAAAGAAACAGGCCTCAGAATTACTCAGTAAGTTTTTACCAGGCTGGGAAATGATGCAAATGATGCAAAGGCAGCTGTATCTGGCACAGGTCATTCAAGTACACTAGATTTCACCACCCTCCACTTCCAAGAGCAAAGCCTACAGTTAATGCAGACCACAAATTCATTAAGTCTTCCTTACATGGTTAGAACTGTCCCTCCAACATGTTCTCCACTTCATGCACATTTTAACCACCCCCCCCAAAAAAAATAATAAAAAATAGCAGGTTGGAGCTAGGGCAATCCCACTGTCCACACAATAGGGATCCACAGCACGACTACAGCAGCCAATTCCACAGTGTCAGGGGAGAGAAGGTTGTTTCTATGCAAAGAGTTGGAAGCAAAGCTCAGGTTTCATGAAGCTGAGATTAAATGGTCTATTAGCTTTGTGGAGCCAGCTGAGGATTTTGAGCTTGGATACTCTGAAGGTCAGAAAAAGCATTTGGGAGAGATGGGAGAAGGGCAGGATTGTGCCTCTGGCAACACAACTGTGTAGAAATGTGTTCAGCTGGATAAATTGAGTAAGATCATCTCACAGAACAAGTGTCCATGTCCTAAAAGCTTGCCTTCACTCTTGGTGACGCACATGCTGAGATGGAGGACTGAATGATGGATTTGTAGCTCCCCAATTACTCCTAACAAAGATGCCAGTACTGATCCATGTATCTGTAAAACATGTTATCTGTTCCTTGCATAAACAAGGGAATTCATCCTCCGGGGACTCTCAGTCTAGTTTCTTTCATTAAGAATAAATTAAACATTAAAAAAAAAAAAAAGTAGGAGGAAATTTAAAAAGCTGCTGTTTTGATTGGAATGCATTTTTGTAAAACTCTGACTGGAATAAGCAACATGTAGTGCAACGTATTTCAAATAGATAGAAATAATGCCCTAAATATACCAGACTAATTAGATGTACTTTCTCTACAAAACCACAGTTCTAATGTTCCTGTCTCGCTGTAATTAAAGAAGCATTTACCACACAGTGGAACTTTTAATTAGGTCTAAAATCTAATAAACTTGGAGTAAACTAACAAATATTTTCTCTGTCAGCGGGTAGTTTAATCAGTGTTTAAAGTTTTACAATTTCAGGTAGCAGACATCAGCCAGTGCCTGAAGTGCTTCAAGAGACATTTGAGCATAACCTGGTAACTGCGGTGCTCACTCCCATAAAGATGTGTCGAGGGAACCAGTTCCCAGCCTTTCCTCTTTGGTAGTTTAATTCTCTGGGGTTGGGGGGAAGGGAGACCAGGAATTACTTTGCCAGCAGTATTTATACAAAGTTTTCTGGGCTGTGGAGTAGGCTTGGACCCCTGCCAGATGCCAAGTGTGGACTCCCTCTCCCTTGCAGCAGCCATCCAGAAGCTAGACCAGCTTGTTGCACTCCTGCTGTAGTCACAGGGGGAAGAGGGGGTTTATGCCCTCTCAAATAGGCATTTAAGAGAGGTGACACCAACCCTCCTGCCCCTCTTTCTTCATCAAGGCAGAACACCTTGGTGGCCATCCCAGACTAAATGTCTAAATTATAGATGAATGAAGAGAGGTGAGACATCTCTCCCTAACCTGTACCTCAAGAAAGACCTGCTAATAAGAGATGAAGATCTGAGTGAGCACAGGAGTCAGAGCATGGCCCCCAGAAGAACTATCAGGAAGGATAAGACATCTCCTGGTGGCAATGGGGTTGCAGGAAACCCCATGGGGAGACCTTGTGTTGTCCAGCTGCGAAACTGTTGTCCTTTCTTCAGGAGGGGGGACAAGGCTGGGGGAGCTGGGACCTGGATGCTAAGGAGGATGGAGGGGCCAGGGCCACAACTATACCCATGTGTCACGTGCCTGTTTGGGGTAGGGAAATGGACATGTCTCTTGGTGACAAGAGGCTGTGAGTAGTAAGGCTGGTAGTTCAAATAAGCAGTTTGCTAAGGCTGTGTTGAGGGTCACCTGGCAGCAAGACAAGCATGAAAAGACATAATGGTGGCAATATGTGTGCAGAACTGGACAGCAAAAATGCACAGGCCCGTCTCTGGGTTGACAGGTTTGAAGCCTGGGAAGAAAGACATCTGAAGAGATGGTAGGTTAGGGGTGGGCCTGCTGGAAAGCAGTTCTGAGGAGAAGGATCTGGGAGTCCTGGTAGACAGTAAATTATCCCTGAGCCAGCAATGTGCCCTTGTTGCCAAGAAGGCCAATGGAATCCTGGGGTGCATATGGAAGAGTGTGGCCAGTAGGTCAAGAGAGGTCATTCTCCCCCTCTACTCTGCCCTGGTGAGGCCACAGCTGGAATACTGCATCCAGTTCTGGGCTCCCCAGTTCAAGAGAGACAGGGAACTACTAGACAGAGTCCAGTGGAGGGCAACAAAGATGATAGGGGGATTGGAGCATCTCTCTTATGAGGAAAGGCTGAGAGACCTGGGGCTCTTTAGCCTGGAGAAGTGAAGGCTGAGGGGAGACCTTATTAAGTATCTAAAGGGTGGGTGCAAGAAGGATGGAGCCAAACCCTTTCCAGTAGTTCCCAGTGACAGGACGAGGGGCAATGAGCACAAGCTGGAATATAGGAAGTTCCATTTAAATATGAGAAGAAACTTCTTTACTATGAGAGAGACAAAGCATTGGAACAGGCAGCTCAGGGAGGTTGTGGTGGCCCCTTCTCTGGAGATATACAAAACCTGCCTGGATGCAGTCCTGAGTGATGTGCTCTGGGCGATCCTGCTTTAGTGGGGTGGGTTGGTCTAGATAGTCTTTAGAGGTCCCTTCCAACTCTGACAACTCTGTAATACTGTGATGAGATCACCAGGACAGGCTGCATTGGAGAAGAGTGGGCATCTGCTTTCTCACAGTGGCACTTTCAGTGATCAGACCAGCATGGATCCTTCAGAACTTGCCCTTTCAGTGAGTTTGCTGTGTGACAGGACAGCCCTTTGAAATCATAATCTCCTTTATCTGTTCCTCTGGAGGGCAGGGACATGATGCCAGAGAGGCAAAGCATAATCAGCATATGGCGTATCTGCTTGCAGCACCTTCCCAAGTGTCCTAGACTGCCTCCAGGCACCAGTCATGCTATCTTCCCATGTCCTGCGCCTTCCACCTCCTTCTGGCAGTTACTCCTTCTGCAGTAGAAGAAGGGAGGGTGTGGGAGGTTTAGGGTGTAGAAATATATGTCAAAGGAGCTGTGGAGGAAGCAAGCAGAGAAGGCAGAAGACACATGCACAGGGCAAAGGCTGAGGGACAACTGTCTGGAGAAAGAGGGTGTAAGGCAGGATTGGATGCAGTGGAGAAAACTGTGAGGATAGGGAAGGGGTAAAGGCTTTCAAATTTGGCCATGGAAATGGGGTTAGTGACCTTCAGAGAGGCAGGATGAAGCCAGGGTGTTGCTGAAAAATGGGGACACAAGACAGTGTTTGTGAAGGAACCCAGAGAAAGGAAGACAGTAGTTTTTGCTTTGGTACAACTGGCAGGTGCCTGTGTTTCTGGAACAGAAGGTCATATATTTTGTGTGAAGTCTCCTGCATCTAGGGAATGACTCTAATGTAGCTTCAAGTGCCAATAAGTGGAATAAGTATGTGCCATTACCAATAACAATAACAGCCCTGGAATATTTTCTACCCAAGGATCTCAAAGCACTCCTTTTTATGGCTTATTCATTGACTCTTTATGTCCCCAGAGAGGTAGGGGATTATACTGATCACCCACTTTACACGTGCTGAAGCGGAGAGTAAGTGGCTGAGCTGTGAATAGAGCTGTGACTGTTCTCCTGTGACAGCAACAATAGCAGCTGCAAGGAAAAGCCTCTGGAGTCAAAAGGGGTGCAGAGGGGGTACCTGTCGCACCTTCCTAATGCAAAAGCAGTTTGGGAAAGGCAGACACCCTACCTTGAGGGCACATTTGAGCAGGCTCAGCCTTGTGCCAGGTGGCTCCCAGGTGCTCTAGCTTCCATGGCATGGATCCCAGTGCCATTTGGAAGTACCTCAGCTGCAGACTTGCTTTGAGAAATTGACCTACATGGGTGGAGGCCGGCTCTCTCTCCTCACTCCCAGGCACACAGGCTGGTTTCTCACCTGCTTGCAGTAGACAATTCATGAGCCAGACAAGGGTCTTTGGTCTGACCTGAGACTGTGGAGGATATTTGGGGTCTGCTACCTCCATCTGGCTATAACTGATGTCCATGTTGGGTCTTATGCTAGCAGATCAGAGATTAAAGGGTTATGGCATAGATCCACACAGCTATGGGTCACCATGCACACTATATGCTGTAGTGTTCAAATACATACAAAGTATATAGATTTAAATGGAAATTTGATAGGGAAGTCCATCTCTACTTACAGCTTTAGGAAGCCTTCTAGGATCTTACCTGGGCACTACCAATGTAGTAGGCGACTTCCTAAAAGCTGTGGAAATAATTGTTTCCAGATGCAGAGCAAATATTTAAAATAACCCTGTTGCAGTGGGAAAGGACTCAGGCCCTATTTGACAGGATACAGTTAAGTAGCTTGAATAAAGCTATTGAGGCAGCCTTTGGTAATGTTAGTGAAACCTCTGTCTTGCCTCCTAGCCCTGTCCACCAACATGAGTCCCTGTTTCCTCATTTGTTGCCTTTACTGGACCTGACTGAAGACAGACATGAGGAACACAGACCATCAGAGCCAAGCTTCTGAAGATGTCTTTCCTGTGGGGGGCAGCAGTCTCAGGCCCACCCCGGGGGCAGAGGGTGGCCTTGTCCCTGCCTACGCTGGCTGGCTCCATCTCTCAGACATATACAGGCTAATGTGAAAAGCCTGAGCTTGCCTCCTGCAGCTGAGGAGGGACTGGGGGAGCTGCGTGGCAGTGCTGAGAGTTATTGCTATGGCATTCATGGAGCATGCTGCTATGAATCGATATCTCACCATAATTACCTCATTTGCCCATTTTTCAAATTAGATAACAAGGTTGAATGCTCGACCAGGCCATCCCTCATCCATTTACGTTTCCTCCTCTCCTTGGCCGAGGAGGGGAGCCCCTTTTCTGTCGATTAGCAGGCCTTGGGGTGAGTGGGGATACATGCTGAAAAGTCACAGTTCCTTTTGCCTCTCATGCCTGGACATCGCCATCAAAAGCTGGGAGTCCAGGACAGACTGCCCACTCGGGGAGGACAGGGGCTGTTCATCCTGGCTGGCTGCATGCTGAGATCAGAGGAGGAGGGAGAATGAGCTCATGCACTGTTCAGACGGTGACATTTCCATGGGGCAGGGCTCATCCATCATTATGTGGTGGCTGAGGAGAGCTGTTAACCATTTCGAGCTGGCTGCACTGCAGCCAGGGCTCACTCCCCTGGGCAGCCCAGGACCTGCAACATCCCTGGGGGAGCGGTGTGTGGGGTGGTCTGGGGGAGAACCCAGCCCCCTGAGTAGGGGATGGTAAAGAGGACAGGAGACCCCCACCACATCTCAGTGTTTGGGGAACACAGAGCATCCATTTGTAGAGGCAAATAATTAATTTGTTTCACCCTTCATGGCCAGCTATGGGGGAGAGGTTGGGTTTTTTTCCCCCCTTCATACCTGCTGGTTTTTTCACGGAGGACAGGCAGTCTCCTCCCAACACATTCCCTGCCTGCGTCTGTACCACAGACTGACATGTGTCCACCACTTACTTCAGGGGTAGGTTCGTACCTGGATCCATCACCCCCCTCTCATGCTGTGGCTGGGGCTTTTTCGTTAGTGTTGCTAAGCAAAGCACTCATGCTCATTCTGGGTGGCCACTTAGCTTTTGTGAAAATGTTACTTGCTCAAAATCAGAAACTCTTGCAGCTTCCTCAGCTTCTGATCGTATCCTCACCCCTCCCTTTGCCCCATCCTCCCAAGGCAGCCTCCAGGGCAACACCTACTACCAGGTATTACAAGCAAAGCAAATGCTTGTAGTTAGATGGCTCATTAGCTCCTGCTTCTCTGGGGATGCCCCTGTGCCTTTCTTCTGCTCTCTCTCCTCTGTGATGAGCAAAGGACCCCAGGTTTACCAGCGCTGGATAAAGAACAATTAGAGAGTCATTAATCTGCAGGAGGGAGGGCAGAGGGGCACCAGCTGCTGAGTTGCTGTTGCACAGCTGAATTGTGGTGTCTCAGGGGCAGGCAGGAGTGCAGCTTGGATCAGAGATGGGGAACTGTCTTGTGCCTCTCCCTTGCTGTCAATTAGTCCAAGAGGTTAGCCTTACCCCTGAGGAGCCAGGAGACCTTGGAGCAGCTCTCAAAACCACAAGCAGACTCTGTTGTGACTAAGTGGGGTCTTTCACCTCCTTTTAGCTGCTTCTGAGTGATATGCTCTGGAGTGCAACCAAGAGAGGAGGTGCTTCATTTGCCAGAGAGCAGGAGTCAGCAGAGCTTTACCTGTAGTCTGAGGGGTAATAGAAAAAGACCTGAGAGACACGGACCTGAGATCACCAAACACCTTTCCATCATTTCCCAGTAGTTCTGGCTAACTAGGGCGGTCCCAGTTGACTGGAGTTTAGCAAATGTGATGGTCACCTATAAGAAGGGCCAGGAGGAGGGTTTAGGGAACTACAGGCCTGTCAGTCTGACCTCAGTGCTGGGGAACGTTATGGAATAGATCATCTTGAGTGCCATCATGACACATACAGGACAACCAGGCTCTCAGGCCGAGTCAGCATGGGTTCATGAAAGGCAGGTCCTACTTGACTAACCGAATCTCCTTCTATGACAAGGTGACTCACTTATTGGGTGAGGGAAGGGCTGTGGATATGGTCTAGGTAGACTTTAGTAAAGCCTTTAACACAGTTTCCCACAGCATTCTCCTGGAGAAGCTGGCTGCTCATAGCTTGGATTGGCGTAATCTTTGCTGGGTAAAAAAAACCCAACATCTCGACAACTGAGTCCACAGAGTTGTGGTGAATGGAGTTAAATCCAGTTGGTGGCCAGTCATGAGTGGTGTTCCCCAGGGCTCAGTGTTGGGGCCAGTTCTCTTTAATATCTTCATCAGTTATCTGGATGAGGAGACCTAGTGCACCCTCAGTAAGTTTACAGGTGGCACCAAGTTGGGTGGGAGTGTTGATCTGCCTGATGATAGGATGGCCCTGCAGGGGGACCTGGATAGGCTGGATTGATGGGCTGTGGCCAACTGTATAAGGTTCAATAAGGCCAAGTGTCAGGTCCTACACTTGGGCCGCAACAACCCCATGCAACAATACAAGCTTGGGAACAGTGGCTGGAAAGCTGCCCAGACGAGAAAGCCCTGGGGCTGTTGGTTGTGAGCTGGCTGAATATGAGCCAGCAGTGCCAAGGTGGCCAAGATGACCAACAGCATCCTGGTTTGTATCAGGAATACTGTGGCCAGCAGGACTACAGAAGTCATCAGCCCCCTGTGCTTGGCATGGGGGAGGCCGCACCTCAAGTACTGTGTTCAGCTTTGGGCCCACGACTACAGGAAGGACACTGAGGTGCTGGAGCATGTCCAAAGAAGGGCAATGAAGTGGTGAAAGGTCTAGAGCACAACTGTTACCTGAAGTGTCTGAAGGGAACTGGGGTTGTTTACCCTGGAGAAAAGGAGGATGAGGGGACACCTTACCTCTCTCTACAGCTACCTGAAAGGAGGTTGTGGTGAGGTGGGGGTTGGTCTCTTCCCCCAAGTAACAAGTGATAGAACAAGAGGAAATGGCCTGAATTTGCCCCAGGGGAGGTTTAGATTGGATATTAAGAACATTTTTTTCACCAAAAGGGTTTTCAGGCACTGGAACAGGCTGCCTAGGGAAGTGGTGGAGACACCATTCTTGGAGGTATTTGTAAGACGTGTAGATGTGGTGCGCAGGGACATGGTTTAGTGGTGGACTTGGCAGTGTTAAGTTAATGGTTGGACTTGATGATCTTAAAGGTCTTTTCCAACCTAAATGATTCTATGATTCTATGAGGTGCTCTGCAGCTGGGAACCAACCCTCCTTGCATGGCAGAGTGGTGCCTGCAAAGGCACTCAACATTGGGGGCTCCCCACCCTCAGCTTTCAGCCCTGCATAGTCACTTCCAGAGCCTCCCAGGTCTTGCATCCTTTATGTGCCCAGATCCTTGGGCTGACACTTAACAACCTGTAAGGGACCACCTGCCTTCTTCTGTACCTTCTTCTCTGGTGGGAATGTGTGGGGAGACATTTATGCATGTAGCGGGGAGCTGGTGTTTTGCCAACGTGCTGCGGAGGAGGAACATGTATATCCACATGGAGAAGCTTGCCCTTTACACCCGCTGCTGCAGGAGGCTGATGGTGACTTCCATCAAAAGGTGACAGAAGCTGTCCTATGAAAAAGGAAAAGGAAGGCCTGTCCAGAGTTCTTCTCCAGGAAAGGTGTCTCCTCTTGAGGAGAGGAGCAAAGGACAGGGTTGTTGCTCTGGACTGCACCAGAATACACCACATGGTAAGTTTGAATGACAGCTGATTATGAGCCCCAGATGGGTGCAGCAGGATTCAGGCTCAGTTATTAAGACCATAAATCATGAAGACAGTCATGGGGAAGGCTGATGAGGTGGGTGCATGCAGGCAGGCGTGCTGGGGAGGGAAAGGCGGTGGGCATTAGAGGCACGCAGCTTCTCCACATTGCATTATTTTAGGAATTTTTCACTTTTATTGCAGTGCTGTCAGTTTTCTTAGAAGAAGGGACCAAATGATTTCAGGGTGCTTGATTTCCTGAAGACCCAAGCATGAATTCCAAGTTGCTCCTGACCAAGAGCAAGGGATGGGGAGTGGGGGTGAAAGAGCATTGGTAAGGGGTGCAGGGCTGGGGTGAGGAACTGAAATACCAGGAGAAGTCT
Organism: Hemiprocne comata; assembly: GCA_020745705.1. Lineage (NCBI taxonomy): Eukaryota > Metazoa > Chordata > Aves > Apodiformes > Apodidae > Hemiprocne > Hemiprocne comata. The sequence goes on from CM036588.1 coordinate 43,325,729, forward strand.
ATGTTTGGGGCAGGGAATGGCCAGAATTGAGGATGGCAATGTTTTCACTGCCAAAAGCAGGCGGCAGTTCTTGGTGGGGGATCAACTCCATATTGCTGCCTTCAGGGGAAGATGAAGCTGTTTGAGGTAGCTGGGAGTGAGCTGTGCAGCCCTTTACCTTGGACAGACCATGCAGCGCTGTTGGCTTCTCTGCTGTCTAGTCTGCCCCAGGACCCAAACCCTGCAGCTTGTGGTCAGCTCTGGTATCTCTGTGCTATGCTGTAGATGTGATGCACAACAGGGAGATCCTTGCCCACTTGCAGCTGTTCAAGCCTCCTGCATCTCCTTATGAACCTTCAGCTATCTCTGGTTAGATGCTGGGGTCTCTCTGAAATATTTGGACTAAGGAGAGGCAAACAGTGACTCAGAGCTGTGCAGCCAGTATGCCTGGCGACCGCACTTTGCTTAGGGTGAGCCACTGTCAGGCTCAAGACAACTGCCTGGCTCTGGCTTGGCTTTGGCTTTGATCACTTAGAGCATCAGGTAGAGCTGGAGCTGTGCTGGAGACATATACCAAGCTTTAGGCACAGCTCAAGTACTGGCAGGAGGGTGCAGGGCTCAGGCTTGCTGCAAAACCTTCCTAGAGATCAGAGATCTGATGGGAGCAAAAAGCCAAGAGCAGATCTGTAGCTGGCATCAGCCCAGGGCTATTGCTGATAGCAAAGGGCTGGGGGAGGCAGTCAAGGACACTCAGAACCCTCATAGGGAAGGATGTTTGGCAGGTATAAGGGACCACATGATGGACAAGCATGACAGTGTGTGTGGAGCAAGACAGCTGGAGGGAGGTTCTTCCTCCATTACCAGATACCCAAACATGATCTAATCCAACATGTCTTCCCCTTCCACTGCACATGGAGCTTTCCAGACAAGGCTTTCCCAGCCAGACTCATGACCCTGCTCTGCTCTAGGGCTCACATGGCCTGATGGGATGCTACTGTGGAGGGCTGCAGCTACAGCTCATATCTCTAAATCTTCTCTGTTTTTAGGTCATTTTGTTCTGCTTATAAATCCTGGACTTGTCATACAAGCCCATAAATCTTCCTCTCCAGTCTGCACCATTTTTTTTTCCTCTGGTCTTATTAAAATAACAGGATCAGAATGTTTAAAATCCAGATTGTTGTATTTTCTGCAGTTTTTGCTCATAAGAAGTGTTCTTTTCCTCTCTGAGAAATGGCCACAGACTCATGGCCGGACAGGACTGCTTGGAAACTTGAGGGTAGAGAGGAATGGGGAAAGAGGGATCCAAAGGATGTACTGAAATGATCTACCACTCACATAAGCCTCACACATTCACACAATCCCATGCATGCCTGTAGCACACTGAGTGCACCTCCGTGCACACAGCCTTGACTTCCCTGCTTTCACACACCCACCACTTTGCTGGCACCCTGTGCCTGCCTTTGCTGAGGCACAACCTTGCACAGATCAGAGCTGCATCTCCTCCTTCCATCCCTGACCCCCATATTCACCCCCAGATACCTGGCAAGGAACCACACAAGGGGTTCCTATCCTCCCCCTTGTCAAGCATTGGTGTTCACCCAAACCTGGTCCTTGCTACCCCAGCTCAGTGCTCTCTGGCTTTCCATGCTCCCAAGTGCCAGGAGCACCTCACCCACATCTTTATCCAACTGTGCTCCTCAAGCCTTCCTCCAAGTTGTTGCTGGGCCCCCATCTGGGAGGAGCAGCACCTCTCCTCTGCTGCCTGCTCATGGAGGACGAGAGACTGTGAGAGTTGGAGTCACGTGTTGGCACAGCAGAAAATAGCTGCTAAGCACCAGGTACCAGGAGAGCCCTGCACGGAGTCAGGAGCCTGCCAACAAGTCGTACATGATGGTCCAAAGCCAGGGTTCCCATGCTCAGCCAGCCTGGAGCCCCCAGAAGTGCAGTCAATCGTCCCTGTGTATCTGCATTATGGTCCTCTTCTTCATGACCCTACAAGCTAGTGTTTCTGCAGGTTTCATGTGAAGGGCTGTACTCACTTGAGCATGCAGTCAATACTCCTTTTGATCTTCATCACTCACTGTCTGGCTCCTGGCTTTATTTATTGCACAGCATCAGAGCACCGACCCGAAGAGAAGAACGGCTTGCTCCCTTGTGGCCTTTTTGGTGGGCATTCCCAGTGACCAAGCTTTAACAAAATCAGCATTGCTTCTACCTTTGGAGGTGATATTGCTGTCCTGCGGTGCACGCAGCTGTACAATCAATCATAGTAGTACCTTGGAGGAACAGTCTGGACCTCAGTCTAGTTTCTAATCTGCCGGCACATCCTCTTCTCCCTCAGGGAAGAATTGCAACATGGAGTTCAAGAATATATTGGTGTGTAGGTTGTGAGGATCACTGCAGATGGGGTGTAAGGCACAGACACAAACTAAAGAGTAAAACTGGAGTTATCAGAGGTAATCCTCAACAGTGGTACCCTGTTTGAGAGAGCCAGAGCCCATGCTTTTAGAGTGTGTATCATTTTATAGCTGACAACACACTGAAAAATGTGAGTGCTTTTGCAAAGCAGATCCTAGTGTTGGCACATCTAGAACAGGTGAAATTAACAATTAATGACAAAAATACAAAGCAACAGGACAAAAGATCAGTGGCTGGACCAGACTCCTGCTCTCTGGGTGATATTTAACAACCTTAGATGTTCCTTCTCCGGGTGTTCCCCCCTGGCCTCATTTACCTCCCAGACTGTGCAAGAAATCAATCCAGGTTTCTGCAAACAGCAGCTGCTTTCCTGCCCAGCCCCTGCCCAGCCTTGGAGCTCTTCTGGCATGTGTGCACTAAAGGAGGGGGGCCCTGAGGAGAAGACATGGCGGAGCTGGGCTCTGTGGCTCAATATATGCATGACAAGGATGAGCTGAACTTGTGCAGGAGTGACAGAGATAAACGCTATGTGCACGCATATATATATATATATGTATGTTGCATGCATATATTTATTTGTTTAATAATTCTTCCATCTTTAAGACCTGAAGCTCCACAGTAATTCCAGTACCCAACTCTCTCCAGGCTCCCGTCTGGATCAGTTATTTTTCATTATGAGAGAGATGAAAGAGAGCGTTTACTAGCCATGATTACGTACCCCTGAAGGAACCAGCCATCCTCTTTGCCAGTGAATTTCACAGCCACTTGCTGCAAAGGAAGCACAGGAAGCAGAAATGCTAGGTTGGCTTGGAGGATCCTTTTGCATTGCTTTGAGCCCTAGCCCAAGCTTTCTTCGGGCAGCCCAAGGTGCCACGGATGCAGCATCATTAACACCAGCAGAAGCAGAAGGTATGGCTATAATTTATTGTGATCCACTGGCCCACAGTCAGGGCAGGTATCTGGGGGCTGTTTTAATGTTTTAGCATCTGTGGAGCTTCAGCCAACAGCCGCAGCTTATGGCATGTAAAACAAATCTATGTTTGGCGCTCAGATCCAGTTCTCTAACCACAGTGCTGGGATGAGGCAGTTTTTACTTAGGCTCTAGCTGAGTAGCCCTGCAGATCTCATGGCACAGAGAAGACACCTTCATCCAAGAACACCTTAGGCATCATGTGGGCCATGGCTGGCATCGCCCATTCCCTGACAGGTCTGTAGAGCATCTGGACCCATGCTGAAGACCCTGGGTTGGAGGGGAGTGCTGGGACAAGGGGACCTGGTGCCACACTGACATCCCAATGGCTGCCAGCTTGTTTAAAACCTTCTAGTTTTGGAGCTGCAAGTGACAGAAGAGGATCAGCTTTGCTCAGTGGTGGCAGGAGCCAGCAGCCTCAATAGCTGCAGGCCTGGGGTGGGAAGGAGAGGTTTGGGAAAGTGGTTTAGCAGCAGAGCTGGGCAAGGGCACAATAGGGAAGGTTTCTGCACTGCCCACCCTGCTTTCCCTTCACAAGGCTCCCTCAGCACCAAACCTGCCTGTGCCATGTCCTATGTCCAGCCACCACAGTGGGGTTTGAGCAAAAATGAGAAGCCTTCCCCAGGGACATAACTAGATGTTTTGGAAAGACCCAAGTGTCAAATACTGCCATGTACCTCAGTGTTAGGCAGCAATACCAGCTCCTCCCAGCCCCAGCCATTATGAGCACAAATTGTAGGCTGCACCTCATCACCCCGACCCAGCACAGAGGGACACACAGGCTCACCCACTCGAGTACTGCAGCTTTATTTGAATGAGAACAATCCACATTGAGAGTCTATAGGTTACACGGCAGGTGCGTCAGGGTTGGGGTGGATGAGGCAACACTTATAAAACATCTCACCCTGTTTAAAAGGTTCAGTTCAGTCCCTTTGTGTTTTGTGCTTTTAACGTTGTGGACATCTTGGTATTATGGCAGAAAGAGGGTCCCAGCTCCAATCCCTAACAGTGACGGCACCCTATGAGATGTGGAGCAGGACGGGACAAGACGGGGAGGTGATGAGAGAGGTGGGTGGAGAAAGGGGCTCTGTCCCAGGGTCCCCACCTAGGATAGTGGTGGGAAAAGAAACGAGATACCAGAAGACCAGTATCCCCAAATACACAGAGCCTGCGTATAGCTCCTTTGGGGGGGGTGTGTGTGAGTGTGTGTTTCTAAACACTACTGTCAGGTCAAAGTATACTTTCTACTGGCCTCGGTGACCTGGAAGCATGAAGGTGGCATAGTCCCACTGGCACTGGATCCCACTGAAGTCGCTCACTATTAGGCCTGAGCTGGTTCTCCCTGCTTCCCACAAGCTGAGGATGCAATTTTGGTGTGATCCCCTTCTATGGGATCCAGGGATGAAGTCTGCTGCTGCTGAATCCAGGCTAGAAACGTAACACTTGGTGAGGACAACTACAGAGTGGGCAAAGGCAGGAGATGCCACAGTTGCTCCCCCATGAGACAGTCACATATTGGGTAACAGCCCCTCTCCTCCACTATGTGCATTGTGTTACAGGCAGGATAGTTCTGGCTGAGAAAAAAGACCCAAGCAAAACCATGTTGGCAACAAATTTTCCATCCCATCTAGAGATTGTCTCCATGCTGTCAGGCAAGGGCTGTGACCCAAACCACAAAGAAGTGCCATGTATCTGTAGCATCCACAGCTTTTGGGGAATGTCCTGAGTGATGAATGCGTACTGTGGAGCCCTCTGAGGTGAGATGCTAATTCTAGAAGATCCTAAGAACTGGGAAAACAGGCCAAGATCAGCTGGAAGCACTGACACTAAGCCACTTTACCTGATGTTGATGCCACCAGTTACGTCAATGCACCAAGAAGCTGGGGATGGGCAGCAGAGAAGCACAAACATCAAGGTTTGATGAGAGGAAAAGGTCACCTCCAGCAAACTCTGAGAGAGTCATCTCATCCCAGGATGTTCATATCGGGACCTCCAGGAAACAACCAAATAAATGCACATGAAAGCTCCTTTGCTCCCAGTCTGTAAACACCTCCCCCATTGGCATCTGAATTTTCCCAGGGAAACCTCCAATGCTCACACGTCCCTTCTTGCTCAGCCTCTGTGCAGTACATGATGCTGCTGCCTATACAAAAGACCTAAAATACTGACCCCAGTCAATGCTTGTGGCATTTCAAAGACAGACAAAATCGATTTTCTCCTCTCCCTACAATTTAGGCACTGTCTGAGCTGACCATGCTGCCACGGCCTCTCCTGGCTGTTGCTCTGTTTGTTGATACCCGTAGCTGGTTCTTGAGAAAAAGGCCCATGGGAAAAGATATACCAAATGCCCCCACCTTGGACGGTACTCAGACAATAGGAGGAGGGAAGAGTGGGGACTGGACAGAAATGCTGCTGCCTCCAAAAGTGGCTTTCAGGGCCTGTCTCCTCCCTGCTGCATTGATGGCAGCTGCAACACACTTACACTTCAGTTTTCATCTCTAACCCCTTTACAAGCTGCCAAGATACACACCTCACCATCACTGGACCTAAACAGTCAGTGCAAGCAACACTTGGAGGCAGCTTCATCTCAGTGCTGCATTATATCTCACAGTCACCTAACGAAAACCAGTGTGTGCCCACAGAGGCTGTGATGCAGGCAGGGAAGTGGGGCTGCACTCCCTCTTAGCTGGTTTGGGCTCAGCCTGTGCCATGAGCAGCTGTAACGCCAAGGGCAAAGGAGTCCCTTGCTCACCCACAGCAGCTGAGCAGGACTGCTGATGTCTGGCATGTTCCAGGTCCTGCTCAGGGCCTGCCTTTGCTGATGATCTGAGGCACACCACAGTTCTGCAAGTTTTGCACATGTAGGGGTGCAGATTACAACAGCTGGGTTTTACACAACTGAAAGCCACATTGCTGCCTAAAGGGTAGGGCCAGAGCCCAGCTCCCTCAGCCAAAGCAGCCCTCTGGTGGCTAGCAGCATCAGCGGGTCTTTTATCTTCCCACAGACCTGGCCAGTAGACAGGACATAAGCATATGCAGCGTGGTAGAACAGCCAGGTACCCTTTGCTTGGCTCAATGCTTCAGGCAAAGACCTGGCTGTTACAACAGTAATGTTACAACTGGCCACATCCAGTGCTGTGAGCTTTGTGTGCTGGCACTGCTGGGGATACCAGCACTGCGTGAGGACTGTCCAGCTGCCCCCGTATTATGCTAGATTGAAGCCACCCTGAGGGTAAAAAATCCAAAAAAGCCAAGCACTCATAGCCAAACCCCTTTTAGGACAACAGTTAATGGAAGCACAACATTTTGCATCCTTCCATGGGAGCAAATGGTTATAGGCCACCCTAAATTCATGCAAAACCCGGATTTACCATAGACCTCCACAAAACCCTCTTTTCACCCAGCAAGATCTTTGTAACAGCTGCCAGCAGAGATGATGTCTCTCCTCTTCCCTTGTTCTCTGCGCCACGCTGGAACCCTCACCATGAAAGGCAGAAGAGTGAAAGGAAGAGCTTGTGTGCTGGGACCCAAGTGCTACCTCACCTGTGTGGGTACAGTGGGTTTCTTGGCTTCTTCACACACAGACGTGCTGAGGATCTGGAACTGGATCTGCACGTTTTATGAATAAGGGTCCAGCTGGTAATCTGGTCTAAGGGCTTTTCTTTAGTTTCCATCACCCAGCATCTGAGCAGCTGCAGGTCACAGACCAGTGCCTGCCAACAGTGAAATGAACAGCAATGCAGCATGGAGCTCGGCTTTCTCCTCTCCTTTTCCAAAATAACACAAACATGCTCCGTGCCATCCTCTCAGCCACCCATGGGCTGTTGTGAGCCCTCTTTTGTCTCTGAGGAAGCCAGGATGTGACCCACACTAGCTCCCTGATGGAGGCAACACATGGCCTGAGGTATCCTATCTTCCTGCTCCACCACCACCCCGCAGGCAGCCCCATCAGCCCCTCAGGCCCTGCCAGTGCTGGGTGGAGCAAATGAAGGAGGTGGCAGACCAGACCTAGATGATGCAAAGTCTAACAAGTGACAGAGACAGTTATCAGTGGGATCCAGCAGCCCATCATCAGTACAGAGACACAGTGAGGCTCACTAACCTTCTGTTGGACCCTGAAGCTCTGGCTCCTTTTGAGGAAGGCAGCTTGATGACAACGCAACAGAGCCCACACCTAATGCCCAACCCAGAGTCTAGATGTCAGGCACACAACTCACTGAGCAAAACCAGAGTGGGATGGCACTGCTCCTCCACAGGCAAGAGGTGCCCTTAAATCTACAGCTTCCTGCAAGCTGCACCCCTTCCCTCTCTGGAAAGGCAGGTTGGGTGAAGGTATCCCTGGGTTAAGGTGTCCTGCAGTACTACTCAGGATGTGTAAGGCCTCCAGGGCACGAGTGGCTGGCCCTGTTTTGATGTGACTATACCAAGCTGTAAGTAGCCATCAGAAGACCCCAGAATCCCCCGCCGTGGTGGGCTAGGTGGTTGCAGATGGTAAGCCAAACTGGCATGTGTCTTACTCCCAAGGGAGTACCAGAAAACACATATATATACCACAGCTATTATTTGGGATGCTGAGTGTACCGGGGCTATTCAGCTCCCTGCTGGAAACTACCAGCTGCCAGTTATTACCATGGAGTGTAAATTGAGTCCTGTTAAAATGCAATTTCCAGAGCTCTCTAGCACTTGTTTTTCTGCAAATGCCTTTTGTCTGCATTAAGTGCCTTCCCAGGCTGTGTGGGACGAGCAGTTAACAGTGGGGCCAAAGCAACTACAAATAGCAGCAACACCTGGCTTCCCCTCTAGCCTGCACAAGGTCCTCCTGCTGTATGCTTGGTGCCTTTGCAAAGAGGGGTGCACCCATTTTGAGGGCTGCCTGGAAAAGACAAGACCCCCCGGGGTCATTTAACGGAGAAGGAGAGAGGGTCCAAAACTGGTCTCCGCCAAAGCCAGGAGTGTGAAAGGGCCTCTCTTTTGCACACAAGATACTCACAATGCAACTTCTTGTCCCCACCAAAAAGCAGGGTCCTGCTCCCTGGGTGCAAGGCTGGGCATCACATGGCACTGTGGTATGGTGTGATTGCCATTCCCAACTGGGCCCATTGCTGGGCTGTCCAAGGGCATTTCCGGGGAAGGATGGATACCTGCATGACTCCAGCAGTTGAAGGGGACTGAAATGGCAACACCCTGATGCAGCAACTCCCTGAGCTCTCTACTTTAAGGCAAAAGTTTGTCTCTTTGAGAGGGGTTAGCTAACACCATTTACCCTATATAAGAGGGAAAATGCCCTGGTTCCTCTGTCACTGCCTGGGGCATGTGGGGTCCCTCAGGGCAGCATGAAGGACCCCTGGCTATTCCCACAGGTAGCACTCCCTGCCTCAGCTTCCCTGACAGCTAGGGGGGAGCAGGCCTTGTTCCTTGCCAGCACCTTGCACAGGGACTGACTGCTTCACGCTGGAGTCAGGGCTCAGGACAGCAATGGTGCAATGGAGGGAGGCTCCTCCCACCGGTGCTGCTTGCTGCTCCCAGGCTGAGAAGCACAGGGCACCAACCCAAAAGCAGGATGCTTTTCCTGGCACAGAGTGATAAGGACGGGCTGAGGAGGAGGAATCCGACCCTGCTCTCCTTTTGGTACAAAAGCATTTTCGTGTCGTTCTGGAGTAGTGCACCCACAGGATTTCATAGAGAAATAAATTAAATTTCCATACTTTGAATAGCAACAGGGAATAAAATACAATTTGTATCATGTTTACTACACTCATTCCTACATCCATAAATTATTTCTGCAAGAAATTTACCAGCCTAAACATCTGAACCCCCCCCTACTTTTTCCCTGATTGCTGCCCTGTCTCCTCCCAGAAGTAAGCTCCTTCCCAGAAGAAGGGCTCCATATCACTGCTGTTGCAGCTGCTCTTCAGGCAGCACGCCACGCAGCTCTGCTGAGCAGCTCTGCATGCGTGTCAATCACTCCCCTTCACTTGAGAAGTTTCCCAACAGTTTGTGCACTACGCCAAATTTTTCATATAGATGAAACACTTTTTCACTCCCAGGCGGCTGGGAAGAGTTGTGCTCAGGCGTTCCAAATTACTTAACTCCACATCAAACGAAACATATTAGCTCCATCGCCTTCCAGTGGAAGAAAAATAGTCTATTACCGTTACCAGCCAGGAGTTGCTTTTCAGAACGCGCGGTAGGAATTGATGTTCATATTGTTAAAAGCCATGGTTTAAAGTCCTGTTGATGACCACTTATTGGGACTTGCACTGAACTGTGGAAAATTATAATAAAATAGTATATTTTTCCGAATACAATGAACAACTACAAAAAGAGGTTTCAAATGAAAGTTTCTTTGTAAGCCTCACTTGTAACTACACAGTAGCATTCACTGCTGCTAATATCTACAACTTACACCCAGGAGCCTGCACACTCACATATTTTCTGTTTTATACCCTGAAAAGAAAAAGATACTGAGTATATATCAGCTAACACCCACACAGCATTCTTCCTAATATATTTCTACAACTACCAAGCAGAGGTCTCCTTGAAAATAAAAGCAGTCTCTTAAATTTATATTGCACTCTTCCTCTGCAGGGACTTCCATACTATGTACAGGAATAATCTCCACCATCGCTGAAATGCAGCCACTTCTGGAGTGGAATAAAGCAGCTACTCGATGGGCACAGCACAACATAAAACATCAGGAAGAGAAACATAATGTTTGGACTGCAACAGATATTTAAGAAGACAGACTGTAATTAAGTTTAAGGACTGTAATTTAGCCAGAACACTGTGAAAACTGTGAGGGGATCTTTAATTGCAAGGGGTAAGGAGCATGGCTTCATATCTCACTTGGATACATTACCACCACCAGGAGAATCACTCCCTCAAGCATGGGGTAGTAAACCACACATACCACTGCCCTCATAGAGGAGGAACACTGCCCCCCCAGCGCCCCATCATTGCACAGCTTCTCCTCCTTGCTGCTGAAGTGCCTCTTTCCTCTGCTACACTCTACTAGCATATATGCCAGGCAGATGAGGTCCTTCCTTTTGTCCTTGGTACTTCTGACAAGCTGAGGCACTTGGGTTAATGACTTTCCCCCAAACTGACCACCAGCTGAATTTCAGCCAGAGATAAAGAAGCAAAGGTCTAAGCTGGAAGGGGCTCCCTGAGACTTTTACTGAAGCTGATGGGCCCATGCCTGACAGCAGGAGAAGGTTTCACCTCTGGCTGGGATGACCTGCTTGCTCTACCCTGGACCACCAATGGGCTTCTTGCCACCTGCGCTGTGGGTCAGCTTGGTGAGGCACTTACATCCTTCCTCACAAGAGCTGGCAGCAGGGTACAGACACCCTCCCTGCAGCTGTCTCTTTCTAAAAATGTGGTGCCCCTTTGCTGGCCTTTGTCTCACAGATAACACTTTGTACATGATCCTGAACCATCAGGCTGTACCTCCCCAGCCCCACAGCACCCCTGCTGCCCACCAAACATCAGCAAAACATGCTTGTGCAACCCTGGCTAAGCAGCCAGTAGAAGAAAGGCCACAAGGGTCTCTGCATCAGAGCCTAGAAGGTAAGACAGCTGCCCTGGGTTATTTCTTACCAATGGGGAAATGCTAGTGTCTTCACCTTCTGCCCAGCAGAAGCCCCATGGAACCAGCAAGACAAATGTTTTACTGTTGACAAGTCATGAGCCATCATGAAGCACCCAAGGGCCCCTGGAAAGCACTGTCTCTCTCCTGGGAGTGAAACTGTACTCTTTTCAGGAGTGGGGTGATGACTTCTGGTCTCCAGCAAGCATGGAAGAAAGGAAGAGCATAGGACTAAAAGAACTCAGCTAAAAGATGATGGTGGCAATGGCTGCCACCAAAAATAGCAACACACAGGAAGAAGCAGAATTGCTGTTGGTACTCATAGCATCCTACAACACTGCCTGGCCCTGGGAGACAGCCACATGTCTCCTGGTCAAATATTCAGTGTGATTGAGGTATGGGCTCTGGAGGGAAGAGTGGAGACAGAAAAGACACAGTTTCACTCTTGGAAGCGGAGAAAAGAAACAGGAGCCAGGGAGACCCGTGTCATCCCCTGTCGCTGTTTCATGAGGCTTCATGTGAAGGAGTCCCCTTGTCCCTCAGAGCTTATGTCCTTTCTCTCTCTGATAGTGGCTGGGGAGCATTAGAGCAGATGAATGCCCTTCCAGGAGCTAGAGAGTGAGGGTTTTAAGACTTCAAACTCAATCTCTTGGGAGTTACATAAGAGCTTTCCACCTCTCACAGTGGAGGAAATGAGGCACCAGCTGTTGCTGAAAGCTGAGCAATGCAGGAGGCAGCTAATACATTCAGGTGATTTTAGACAAATGCAGCTGTCTCAGCGAAGCTGACACATCAATCAGAAATGGGTAAGGAGCCATGGGTATCAGGGGTTCTGATGAGAGAGCTAGCTAATCATACTTCTGTGGTTCTCCAGATACAAGGTTTGGATGGGGTGTACCTTAGGGGAAAGAATCCCACTTAGTTGAACTGCCTAGTAAATGAAATGGGCTAGTAAACCCCATTTCTCGGTCACATGTGGCTAACTCTGCCCTGTGCAGAGGTAAGTCATGCCCAGAGCTCCTTCAGTTGCACCAAAGCTATCACAACTCCCACTCGGCTGGTGCAAGGCAGACCCTTCTCCTGGGGGTTAATCTGGAATAGCGTGTGCCTCCATCTTGAGGAGGTCAGGCCAGATCTGCTGCAGGTCTGCAGCAGACAGAGACACCAGCTTCACCCTTACATGATGCCAGCAGGAAAAAGGTGGATCACCTCCATCCCTGTTCCCCTGTTCCTCAGTGGTTAACGCAGCCACAGTTCAGCACAAGCCCCTCTTTTGGGTCAAGCTGCCTGCCTCCATCGTTCTTAGGGCATGTTCCTGCCTGTCTCCCCTTTCAGCTCCTACTTTGGCAGTGGAAGCTGAGTGCCTCGGAAATGGCAAGTGCTGATAAAATTCAGCAGCCACCTCCCCCCTGAGCAGCGATGCTGTTGCCACACGTTGCCCACCCTGCAGCAAATGCACTGTGCATGCTAAAAGGCCTCAGAAGGTGAGAGGGCAGTATTGGAGCTGCCTGAACTGCTGGCCCAGGGGCTGGACCATGGGCTCGGGACCTGCTGTCTGGCTGACGAAGGTTTAAACACCTGCTTCTTCCCATAATCCAATAAGCTTGAGGTGAGTGAAGTTAAGCAGTGGAATAAAAGACCAAAATAAATAGGTAACAGAAGAGAGGCAGCAAAGCAATCCTGGACTTAGGGCTGAGGCAACTATCATCCCAGTATTCACTAGGGAAAGCCAGTGTATAGCTGCTGCCTCTATCCCATCCCATCCCACCCCATACCTCAGCCCCACAGAGACACCTTTCTGTCTGCAGCTCAGACCTGTTCTTACACTTTCTCCACCCAGCAAGAGGGCTGAGAGAGAGAGAAGGGCTCAGAGGCCAATGCTGCAGCTGGATCCAGCCGGGACTTCTCCACCACTCACTGTGGTCCATATTATGGGTCCATTCCTGCTTCATCTTCTTCAGGCTGGTGGGTGAGAAGCACAGAGCAGTGGGGAAAAGGCCAAAGCAAACCACACAGGGGACAATGAAATACATGAAAGCCTGGAAGATGTGCATGGATGGAGGGGCGGATGGATGGAGATACTGAAGCACATGCGGTGCGAGCAAGATGCTCTGGCCACCGTCATGTCAGGTGGCTGCTGCCCCACGTTTGAGGCCGGCGTTACTGCAGGGAGCTGTGGCTGGAGTGGGGCAGCCCCAGCCAGAGGGAAAACATGGGGAGACAAGGGGAGTACTGTGGTACATCATCCACCAGTCTGTGGGCTCTGCAGTAAAGAAGGTAACTGTTCTGGTAGAAATTTGTGCTTTAATATATTTGTGTTTGTTTGTTTAAAACAAGTTCCTACTTCCCTGAGGAAGCCCTGTCCAACATTCCCAATGAAACATGGGGGTGTTTTTTTCCTCCTTCATTTGCTCTTCACATTTCTTCATTCCTATGTTTTGTCTTCCATTGCTTCTTTTCTGTGTGTTTCTGTTTCCTTCCTTCCTCTCTCACTCTCTCTCTCTCTCGTACACGTGCTTGTAAAAAAAAATTGTCTTTATTTTTTAATTTTGTTCTAGACATTACGACTTTCTCAAGGAGTGCTCCAGTTCTGAACCAGATCCCTTTGCGTGGTCATGCCTGTCAGTCTTTGGTAACATATGGACACTTTGGTGTGCCAGTGAGGAGGGGAGGAAGAGGAGCAGAGGTGGCTGAGTAGGAAAGGAGCAGGAATGTCTCGGTCCGAAGAAAGGAGCGCTCGCTTGCCATCATCTGAGCAGCACATAAAGGAAGAAAGTCAATGGGCCAGAAAGACAAGGGCTGCGCAGGGCTGGGACACTGCTTCCTGGAAGAGCAACCGCTGCCACCCAAGAAGAGAGAAAAAGAATTAGTGATGGGACAGATCCAGACCTCATCAAACCAGACAGTGCACATCAGTGTCTTAGCCTCTCCTCCCAGCCCAAACCATGAAGTAACTCCCAGATCTACTGGAAGATCTCTGTAGCCTTTCCCGGATATTCTCAAATCTCCCCAAATGATTCTTTTCAAACTCAGGAGAAAAGGTTGAATCTTAGTTACTTTTGCAATCCAACCCTCCTTTCTTCCACAGAACATTCAGTGTGAGTAAGACAAAAGGTTCTGCTTGTGTTTTGGTTACACCTTGGCCATCCTAGGCTGAAACAGACCTTTAACTGCCCCTGAAATTTTGAAATTTTAGGATGTTCTGACATTTTGATGCTTTCTTTCCCCATTCACTTCTGTTTTAAGAAAATTGCTAAAAGCAGCTCTTCCTCAGCAAGGTTTTTTCCCTTCAAAAATAAGTAAGACAAATCAAACCTTGCTCACATGTGCCTGTCTGCCTCTAGTTTGCATACTCTGAACATCTGCTCTCCTGCCAATCTGAAGCATGTTATCGAGGGCACAGGCAGGACTAAGGCATGAGGCACACCAGTGATTCCCACCCAAGGACTAATGCCTGTGTACTGCTTGTGTACCTTGATGTGGCTTCAACCCATGTGGTGCACCTCAGAGAGAGTGTGATTGTCTCAATTTCTGCAATGCTGGCACCAAGATGATGTGGATAGACTGGAAAGGGGCTGGTGGGATTTAGCTCAAGCACTGTCAGGATTGGGAGGGAGGTGATACAGAGCTTGGGTAGCTTGTTTGCATCCTGCATGTGCAATATCCTGCCTGGCTTTGCCTTTCTGCTCAGAGGGCAATGGGAAGAAGTCCAGCCCTCCCTGGGTCCAGGCCCTAGAAGGCAGATTCGTTTTCCTGGAGAAGGACTGACTTAATGCTGCAGAGGCCATCAGAGCCTGCAGAAGGTCTTTCCCTTTCTAAAGCTCCCATACCTAAAGTTTCCAGGAAATGAAATATTGCAGAAGCCTTTAGCTGCTTGAGGATGACACTGCCAACCCAACAGACGGGCGCAGACTTCAGCATACTGGTGTCTGGCAGCACAGTCCCTACAGGATCTGGTTGTTCCTCTGAGCTCTTGCTAACTCATGACAGTAAAGCACAAGTTCAAGAGTCTGATAGTCCCTCTTCTGACTTCTGCTGATGGTGTCAACCACCTTGTTGAGTCCCACCAACGTGCCAATATGCCCTGAAATTAGCTGCACACCTCTAGCACATGCATTCATGTATGCACTACCACCAACTTGTTTTCCTCTGAGGCACACATGCTCTCACCCTTATTTGGTCCAATTGGCTTCCTTGGACAGTCCCCCTTTTTCAGAGTGACATCATCGATGGCAATGTCCCCCTCGTAGCTTGTGCCCCGGACACCTTCGAAGATGATCTGCAAGCAGAGACAGAGCCCAGTGTGAGGCTGCCGTTGTGAAGGACCCTTCCCACACTGTGGGGCTCTGCAGAGGTGAGCAGGGCACAGCCCAGATCTTAACAGATCTCTCAGATTCCTTCCTGTTTCTCCAGTACTCATAGAGTCTGGAGAGCTGGTTCCTACTGCTTAAGGGACCAACCCTTGTGCACTGAGTGTCTGTAGAATAATAAATGAGCATGTAGAGCTCTGCTTTATTATCTCTGCTGCACTAACCAACCAATCCATGCTGAACAGCGCTCACAAGAGTAACTAAATTCTTATTTAATATTTTAAAGTACGAAAAGCACACAGGGCATTTTGCCACAGTGCCACAACATACCAGCCTACACAGACCCAGCTCTCACAAACAACCCTACAACAGCAAAGCAACACGCTGGGCAAAAACATCAGCAATAAAACATCCAGCGACAAAGCAGCTTGCTTCCTGGCTATGCATAAATGGCCGGATAAGTAGATACAGAGCACTCAGCTCATATTCACAAGCTGTATTGTGGTCCTAAAGCAGGGGGACAGTGGGGGTGGGCTCTTCCAGTGCATGCTAGAAGAAACCTCTAGTGCTCAAAGTCACTTTACACCAACAGGCCAGCTCAACAGGCCCAGCTGCTCAACACCAAGAGACCTGTCTCACAGACATGGTACCAGAAGGAGCTGTAACAAGCAGTTTCTGGACAGGCAATAATCAGAAAATTTACAGTGCCAAACTGATGCTTGCACATAATGACATTAGATGTCTTCAGAGACGAGTGGATTTGACTTCTGTGCATCTACCAAGTTCTTGCCTTACCCCAGTGATCCTGAGGGTAGAGAGCTCCCAGGACCCTCCCTGTGCCTGACGAGCCCCTGTGCAACAACTGCAGATGTCTGCTGGGAAGTCTCCTACAGCCCATGGGACATGGACAGGACAAGTGGCAGGTGGCTCCTTGGCAGTGGACCTGACTTACCTGAAAGGGCCCAGGCGGGTTGATGGGCACGTGTGCTTGCTGCCACATGTTCCCCCGGTTCCCACTGAGTGACCAGACCTGGGTATCAATGGCTCGTTTGTTTCGCACACGAACCAGCAGATTCAAGGAGCCTGTAAGAGAGAAACCCTTCCTTCTGGGCTGGCCTCCAGCTTAGCTCTGGGGCTCAGCCTCGAGCTACAGCAGTATGCCCCAGCCAGTCCAGAAACAGCCTGCAGAGTAACCTCTGGAGGAACCCATTCTTCTAGGTTGACAGGCAAGTGCCACTGGCCATGTTTCATTCATCCAGGCTACCCAAGGGAGGACACAGACTGAGATGAAGACAGACGACAAAGACGTAGTCTGTAGCACGGCTGGGGTGGCACAAAAAGGAGATGGCAGAAATGCTAGCTGCAAGGGACCTCCAGAGGCATCCCATCCAACCTCCTGCTTGAAGCTGTCTCCAGCTCTACATGAGGGCAGAATGGCTTTGCCTGGCAAAGTCTTGAAATCCCCTGAGGAAAGAAACTTTTCCTAATGTCCAAAATGAACCTCCAGCACTACCAGTTGTGGCTGTTGTTCCCTATTAGATTGTCTAACACTACTGATAAGATTTTGGCTCTGTTACCTTTGACGTTCCCCTTCAAACAGTTGGGGGCCAAGGACTGACAGCAGCCATGTCTTTGCCAGACTAAGCAAGCCCAGCTTCCTCAACCTCTCTTCCCCAGGACTCCTGCTTCTGGCCCTTGACCATCCTGATGCCCCTCCATTGGACCCACACCGGTTTCTCTACATCTCACTGGAACTGGGGAGCCCAGGACATGGGTTTGTCTCCCTGTTCACCACTAACACCTGACATATGCCATGCACCTTAGAGCCCTCTTCCTGTCCTGGCCCTGGCCACCAGCTGAAGGAAAATGACCTGTGTCCTCAGCCACCACTTGCCTTGGAAGCAGCCTTGGAACGAGCAGCCATTCTTTGCTAATATTGCACGGTATTGCCTGTGCTACACTGCCTGTAATATCCCACACCCAGGTTTTCAGAGTGACACAAAGACCCTGCAAACCAGTGCTGACTTCAAGTTCTTTCAAACAAAGCAATTCCCAAAAGGTTTCATCTGCCATTAGACCAAAACCAAAGCCAACAAATCTCAAAGCATTTCCAGTTCTTACTTTGAAAACAGTGTCACAGCCCCCTACCCTTCACTCACAAATGAAACCATCTCAATTTGTCTTCCTGCACCATGCTTTTAGTAGTCCCTCAGCTGACCTTTTTCTCTGTTTCATTTCAATGAAAAAACATTTAAAAACATTCACTCAGGGTTGACCTGCAACACTTTTTCTCTCTTTTTTTTTTTTCAATTCAGCTGGTGAACAAAAAATCAATCACAACTCTAGTCACACTGTTGCTCATCACTGTTTCTGGTCTCCATACACAGGCATATTACACCTGAAAGCAGAGAGGCAAAAATAACCTTTACTTAGATGTCCGTAGTCTGTCTGTGTTTGGGATGCTGTATTCCCACCTGGGTACGCCCTTCTGAGAGGCAGCGGGGGAAGAGACAGGGAAAGAGACTTTCCTATATAACCTCCCTCCCACATTATCCCCTGAAATTCTTCATTCTTGGCACATCAGCCATGGGGTCACTGTGTGAAGGACAGGGACCTGGAAGTATCCCCGTCAAAGTGCCTGGCTGTCAGAAAGTGAGAGATACATCACAGGGAGTTCAGAGATGCATAATAAAGATGATGAAATGTTTAGATTCTGAGTGGCTGACTTACAAGAAAAGGTTAAAAGAATGAAATGTGTGTATATGTGTGAACTGAGGAAAGAGGGGCATGTTATTGCCTAGAAATATTCAGAAGCATTAGCACTAAGGCTAGCTGAGAAAACTAGATGAAGGCCTGATGGGACAGGGAGAGCTTATCCAATTCCCTTCCTTGGTGGCACCCAGTTTGGGATGCACATCACAACCCAAGATAAGGAATGAAATAACTTGTTTCTCTCTCTGTTGAGACCAGCTGGCATTGTACAACCTTGGGGAGTGAGAGATAAGTGAGTGGGATCTCCTTCCTGGAAATGTGCCAAGGATGAGGGAAGTCACTACAGGTGCCTCCAGCAAAACCAGCTTCAAGTCGCTGTTTTTTTGGTGTTCTTTCTGCCCTCAGGAGACTCCTATGAGGGAAAGTCTCTCTAAGAAGGATAACTAGTCCTCACAGAGGCCCTTAGCCAACTATGGCCCACACAGGAACCCCACATACAGATCAATGTCAACAGGAGTGTGTTCAGAACAGCTAATTACAGACACCAGAGCTGGTGAGGTGAAGGATTGAGAGCGAATGAAGAATTAATATGAAGCTGCTAGCATGCCAGGATTGAAAGCAACCGTTGTCTATTCTGTCCTCATCTGGGGACTTGCAGCTCGGATCTGCTGTGCAAGAACCCGGCTGAGCAGCCAGCACTGGGACAAATCAGGCAGCAAATGAACTTTGATGCCCTAGGAAAAAAGTGAAGGCAAGATAGAAGGAGACCCAGAGAAGCATCTGGAATGCAAATTAGTGCCCCCAAAGCACTGGCTGTGAATGCCTGGCCTAAACCCAAACCAAGCCTGAGCATATCCTGGCTGACAGCTCTATGTCCTTGAAGCATCAGGAAAAAAGTTTCAGCCTTTTGGCCCCGAATTCTCTAACAGAACAATACTGAATACAAGCAGGCTTTCTTCAGGTGGTTTACAACTGGAAAGGGAGCTCCCTTGTCTGCCCACAACTTGCAATGTTTCACCACCCCTGTCTACATGTGGAAAACTGAAGGTCAAAACAGACGAGCAGCATGCCCATGACTATCTTACAAAACACAGTTGTGAAGGAGGGTCACATCTCATAGCCCTACCTGCTAAGTTACAGATCCTCCCTGAGGCTGGGAAAGAACCACACCTTTCCTAGTAATGCAGTCACTGGGAATGAGCTTCTGGGAGGCATGGCAGAGACTCTAGGACTTCAAACTAAACAGGGATGAAGCCTCTACCCTACCTGAACTGGGTCCACAGTGTTGCAGATGTTGAAGATTGTGCAGGTCATCTACTTTGTTCCCTTCTACCATATGTCAGTCTGCCGCAGGCTGCTAGTCAAGGGCATGTAGCCTGTGATGGAGGTACTTGGAAATGAACCTTCAGATCTGAGCTCCAGGCAGAGCCATAAGACATTGCAGTCCTGGACTACCGAAAGTTCTTGGACTGCAGAAAGCTCCAAGTCATCTTCCCAATTGCTGAGAGCTTCTTTATCTCCATTTTTCACTCTGGTCCCAAAAGCCACTGTGTGATGGAACAAGTGCTTGCAGGGCTTTGTGTTTTCCAAAGGGAAAACTTTGGGTTCAGCCCACTGCTCTAAACTCAAATGTTGTTCCAGAATCCCACTGGAAAAGAATCCTGGAAAATCCATAGCTCAAGTCTTAGGCTAAAAAGGGAGGTGGAGGCTATGCAGATATTGACATCCATAGTTCCTGACCTCTGGTGAATTCACATCTGCCCATACCCACCTCCATGCAACCCAGCAATATCCATCTCATGACTTATTCACTATCTGCACTCTCTGTGCAGCTTTCGGCCTGTCATACAAGTTCAGACCAAACCAGCTACCCAATGCTTGTAAGGTGCCTCTCCTAAAGCACAAAATATATATCCAAATCCTGGTTTGCAGAAGATTATGGACAATGCATAATCCACACATATGTGGGGTGTGAGGAACCCATTAACAGCTGTGAACTGACTTCCCATGTGATCCCTAGAAAACTGCTTTTACCTGCTGACATGATAAAATGATGATAATCAAGAAGGACAATAACACTCACTCACCTAAAGGGGAATTCAGAATATAGCAAACATTTTACAAGACCTGAGCAAGAAGACACATGGGAACAGAGGTGCCTGAGCTCTTCTGCCTTTCCAGTGGTCATAAACTGAAGAAGAACCAAAGTGGGACCTGCTCTCCAACACCCATGTGTCCATCAGTGAAGATGTTGAAGGCCCATTTGGGATGTTCTCCAGCACCAGCTGTTCCATCCACCCCTTTTGCCTGATTTTGTACTACAATCATGCCTAGTTTCCAGTAACAGAGTCCAAATCCAGCTGGCCACTTTTGTTACCTATTTCTGTCACTTGCACCCCTTCCCTATCTCCTTCCTGAGATGCGTCTGGCATTTCCTAAGGGCACCTGCTGGTGAGGCACACACAAAGACAGGTCACCTATCTGCTGCTAAATCTCTCCAGCTGACCAGAGACAGACAAAACCAAGGGAAATCCCAGGACACCAGAAATCCTGTTGCTACCTCTCTCCATACAAGGCAATCTTTGCATTTGTCTTGTAATCTGTATTATTCCTTCGTCCCAATCAAAAGGGAGAATAAAGGCCAGTGACAAGTGATGAGGAATCAATTACAGGGAGAGTGAGCCGTACCTTCTGTTGGCTGCCTTTAAGACCAGAGTTGGCATTTCAAAAGAGTGGCACTCACACAAAAGAGCACCAGCTGGGCTGCCAGATAGAGTAGCCCAAGGGATGCCTTTAAATGTTACCTTCTCACAACATGAAAAGGTCTTCTCTCAGTATCCATGAGATGGGGACTTTACTGTCTCATTGAATAGCAGTGTAGATCCAGAAGAGCTGGTGCAGGCAGCACTGGGAGGGAGGCAGGGTCTGCAAAGGCCAGGGCCATGGGCATGGTCTGTGTAGAGAAGGTAGAGGTTTCCTCAAGAGGAAAGAGCGGGGCCGCTGGGGGGGCTCAATGGGGGGTGTTGAGGTGGGGAAAGGCTGAGGCACAGCTCAGTTTCTGCAACTCTATGAAGCAAAAGGAGGACAATGCTGCATGCTGAGAGATGAGGTGCTGTGCCAAGTGCAGCAGAACTCCGTGGGATGGGTATGGAAGGGTGTTGGGATCCACAGACAAGAGCTGGGCTGGACACAGGCTCACGTGTAGCCTGGTCTCACTGCAACTCCCTGCTGTGCTCCTGCAGGATCCCTGCTCTAGCATGGGTGAAATCAGGAGACCAGCTATCCAGAAGAAATCCTTGCTCCAGCCTCAGTTTAGGTTTGGCACCCAACTGGGAATCCAGTGCTGAAAGCCCCCATGGAAATTCCCATGGCATTTCAACTGTAGGCAAGATAGATTGAGATAACAAGAAGAAACTGAATCGTGGCAAGAGATGTCCGGTAGGTGGAAAGAGATATATGGTGTGGAGAGAACTCAGACCTTGTATAGCCTGGCAAAGTCACCTGCAGACCAAATATGAGGGCTAAAACCAGGCCAGTGAGAAAAGAGCTCTTACATTTCTGAAAGGGCCTCTGAGCACTTCCCTAAGTGTTGTTCAGCATTAACACCACTGATCACAACCTAAAACCCCAAAACTTAATGCAGGCAAATCCCAGCCTCTGATTGCTGTCACAGCAATCCCCAGAAAGAATCTATTACTGCTCATAATCCCTGCAACAAGCACAGGTCTCTCTCCCTCTCTCATTTAAATGATGTTAATGAACAGCAGTCAGTATAAGGCTGGTGTGCTCAGTTATAGTGCTGTGGGAGAAAGTTACTGCTCCGAGAGCTAGAAAGCAGAGGGTGGGAAAATAATCATAGCACAGACAGAGATGGAGAAATAACATCAGCTTGTACTGACTCATAATTTCTAGGAATGCAAGTTGTCTTTGTGCCATGATAGGATGTATTTACTCCTTCACAGTCTTGAATGACGCTTCGTATGTTAACATATGCAGAGTAAGACAAAGCCTTTCAGCTCCTTTCCACTCCTGATTACAAAGAACTTTATCTCTACATGTTTTTAACTGACAGGGTCACTGCACAGACCCCTTCCTGCAGCCACCCTTCAAAGCGGGAGGGTTCAGAGAGCTCAACAATAGCGAGAAAATAGAGTCTTGGTCAGAGTTTGGAAAGCACCACTATCCCACCTCTACTCACGAGGCATCCCCATTGGCTCTAGAGAGGCACTGAGCATGTTCAGTGCTGTGCCACGGGCCAGCTAATTGCTATGGGACATGGTCCATCTCTTTCTGCTCCATTACAGTGGGGAGGCTGTAGTGAAAGGGATCAGGGGAATCAAAGCTTCCAGTTCCTTGCTGTTGCTGGGGCTTTCTGGGGATATAAACAACAATATGATAAGTTTTGATTGGCAATGTTTCCTCTATAGCAAACCTGTGAAAATGACTTGTATCTGGCTACAGGGAATTTTCTTGGGATTTTACTGTGGATTTAAAAAAATCAAAGAAGCAAACACATTTCCACCCCTGACCTCTTAAACCACTATCAAATGAGGGTGGGCTTGAAGCAATATCCCCTGACATTGCAAAACCAATTGCACAGATTGGTCTATGACCCATTGCTTTCTGACCTGTCTGGTGTGCATATGAATTTTGGGGTGGACGGAACAGACCAGCAGAAAAGCAACAACACTGTACTGTGAAGAGGAAAAGTGGACATGGGGCTGGACTCCTGTGAGGGGATATGCTGAATGGGGGGGACCTGGGGCATGCAGGCAGAGGGATAAATGCAATGGTATGGTCATGTCTGCCTCATGATGAGGAATGTGAGTGCTGAGGGGAGGACGGCAAGAAAACTACAGCTACAGCTCCTTCTCTCCAGCAAATCCCCACCTGTCTGTGTACACAGAGAGCAGATGGTGATATGGTAGGAGCAGACTTCAATGGAGCTATGCTTGAGCTCCTTTGCTCATTTGATCCATGGTCTAATTAGAGAAAGTGTTGGCATAGAAAGATGAATGATACTAGACTTCCATGTTTGATCCTGTGTGTATGAAACAAAATCCTGTCACCTCTTTTAATGGAAAATTCCTTTAAAGGTTGTTTGTGCCAGTAACAGGCTTTCTATGCATGGACAACAGGATGTGGTTTAAGGAATTCAAAAAAGGGAGAAAAAAACTTCATGCTCTGTAACATTAAATTTATGCTATCTCAGAAGAACAAAGGCCCATCCAATATGCAGCCAGAACAGAGTAGAGGGAGGGTACGGAATCTGGCATTTAAAAGACAAGAACTGGGAGTCCTCAGGCTTTTTGCCAACTTCACATCTGATTCATTACACCATCTTGCGTAATTACAACCCTTCCCCATATTTAAACAGTTTGCAGGGGACAACGTGGACGGACCATACCCTTCCCTACAGGACAGATGAGGTGTCTGACTCTCAGCCCCAAACCCAGCTGTGTTTTCACAGCTTCTGAATGCTGCTGCGGGCAGCAGCTCTATTGCTATGTGCTAGCCCACCTTGTTGCTGTGCTGCATGGCACCTGCCCATGGCCACCCCAGGGGTCATCATGGCAATTCACAGCAGATCTGACCATGGGATCAGGTGAGGAGCAGGTTCCTCTCTGCCTAACACCTGCTGAGCCATGGTCCTGCTTGCCTTCAGTCCAGACACTCAGCCTAATAGTTACCAGGTCCTCAGTTTCTCCACACATCCTGGAGACCTCCTGCCCTCTGTAGGCAGATGGAAGCAAGCAGGCAGGATGGTGCCTACCACTCTCTCAGCTGGACATGTGCTTGTTTACAGCCCAGTAAAGCAGAAAACAGACAGCATTGTGAGCTAAGCGAGCCTCCAAGCACCCGCACTCCAGCACACGTCCCCTTCCCTCACCAAGCCCAGAGAGAAGAGTGTGCACAGAGGTCATGGGAACCAGACAGCCTCTCTAGAGCTTGGTCTTCCCAGCCCCAGCTCAGGGGAAATGAACGATTTCCCAGAAAGGCAGTCACTGACTTACATCAACAGGACTGGGAAGCACCCAGTAACATCTGGGTCAATGAGGGGAAGGACCTTGGGGTGTGTCCCCTGCTTGCTTACTGAGTGGGATGGTGCTTGAGCTGCCTTGCTGGTCTCTTTGCCCACCAATAGCCCCAAATGTGCTGCCAAGCCCCGTTTCTGCACGGTGATACTCCATCGTGAGATGGACATCCCCACTGGGGTTCAACCTGCTTTGCTACAGCCCCCTTCATGCTGGTACATGTAGTACACTGCCAGAAGGCACTGTCTGGATGCAGAGAAGCTCCCATTTACTCTGTGTCCCCTGTGCCATGATAATTCATGCTAACCAGCTACTTGCATGACTCCCTCCATACCCAGTATGTGTGATAATTTACATCTGTCTGTCCACACACATCTCTACACAGAGATTATTTCTCATGGGATTTCTCACTCTTCAGGAAATACTACCAGCCCCAAATGGGAGGAATTTGCATTATAAGAAAAACTGGATTTGTCATAAATATCTCCTGTTGTTTAATACTCCAGACCAGACTTAACAGCTGGTTTTTATCCACAGATACTTGTAAAGGCTAAGAATGTGCACTCTTAGAGACTTCCCCATCTAAGAAGGAGAGGATGTAGTTGTGGAAAGAAGTTCTGGACATTTTGAGCAGAACTATGCCTCTAGAGACTGAGAACAACTTGTACCACCCCTTATATTCTACTCTGCCCTGGTGAGACCTCACCTGGAATACTGTGTCCAGCTCTGGAGCCCCCAGTCACAAGAAAGACATGGACCTGCTGGAGCGTGTCCAGAGGAGGGCCACGAAAATGATCCAAGGGCTGGAGCACCTCTCTTATGAAGAAAGTTGGGGTTGTTCAGCCTGAAGAAGAGAAGGCTCCAGGGGGACCTCATAGCAGCCTTCCAGTACCTGAAGGGAGCCTACAGAAAGGCTGGGGAGGGGCTTTTTACAAGAGCACATAGTGATAGGACAAGGGGTAATGGTTTGAAACTGAAAGAGGAGAGATTTAGGTTAGAGATCGGAAGGAAATTCTTTAGTGTGAGGGTAGTGAGACACTGGAACAGGTTGCCCAGAGAAGTTGTGGAGGCTCCACCCCTAGGGGTGTTCAAGCTCAGGTTAGATGGGGCTCTGAGCAACCTGGTCTAGTGGGAGGTGTCCCTGCTAATGCAGGGGAGTTGAAACTCGATGATCTTTAAGGTCCCTTCCAACTCTAACCATTCTGTGATTACCTAAGGCTTACCCTTTTGCTGCTAATGAGGATCCCCTGTACAAAAAAAACACACAGGATGTAGCCTTCCTGAAGTCACAGAGCAGGATGAGATATATACTGGTCTAAATACAGTTGAGCAGCACCAGTTCTGTCCATCCAGCCCTAAGAAAGGAGTTATGATCTCCCCATAGCCACTGCTTCTATCCACTGTAGCCAGGGACTTTGACCTTGCCTTCTGGGAGCCCTCCAAGCAAGCCTGCTAGAACATGATCTATGTGAATGCAGTGCAGGCAGAAACAGACCCTTCCCAGGCAGCAGTGTTGCATTCCTTGCTGAGCTTGAATAGATAAATAGACAGTTGGATCAATTCCTTGTCTTTGTCTGTTTAACAGGAAAAAAACAACACCAGCTCGTCAGTGAAATTCTGATGGGAGAGAAGATGTAATACAGGTACAAAGTGTCAGGTGAGGGAAAGCTGGCTGTAGTAGAAGGAAATGTGATTTCAGCAGAACAAGCGGAAAGGGTGACTCAGGGGTAAGTTCAGAGTTGGTCACTTGTCAGGGCCACGGCTGCGTACGAGCCCAGCGCTGCCTCTAACTCAGCCCCAGGCAGGGCAGAAGGAACCCCAGGTGGTCAGCACCAAAATGGATGCTGCTGCCTTCGTTTCTCTGGTGCAGCTCCTGGCAAGCAGGATGGGATGTGCCGGTGGGAATGCACCCACAAAGCCTTTACTCCTCCAGTGCAAGGTGGGCAGCTTCTGTGGGCAGCAGAACAGCCCAGTCCTGCTGCTTTTATCGTGGCTCTAATCCTCCCAAACACGGCATCATCTTGCCCTTAATTTAATGAGCAGCTGTGGGACTATTTCTGCACCATTTCTGGTGGGTATGTGGGACAGGGGGAAAGAAGGCATGTGCATTAGCCTTTATGGGGCATGTGATGGGGAAGTAGGGCTGGCCCAAGCTTCAGCTACCAGCAGAACCACCTGCACAGGAGCTTCCTATGTCCAGACAGGGCTCCAAAGGAGGCCCAGAGAGTGAAACCTCTCTCTTCTCACCTGGAAGCCTGCATCACTCATCACTCTCCTAAAGCAGAGCGCTGCAGATTAAAGCATCTAAATTAATCTCAGATCCCAGAATGGACTGTCTGGATTATGGCCCTACAGAGGGCAGATACCAGACCATGATGTCACATTACAAAGACCAAGTCCAAGGCTTGAGACCTACTCTGGTGAAGCAGCTGTGAAGAAGAGCTTCCATAGGCAGCTGTACTGGCCAGTCCTTGGACAGGATCTTGCTCTGTGCCTCAGATGAGCGAGTTGCAGCAGCTCATCTTTCTTCCCTTCCAGTGTTTTTTGGAATCAAGCAGTCTGAAGGCAGCCAGACAGCTCCTTCTTTCCCTCTTACTGTTGCTGTACCTGGTAGTCCCCAGGAGAGGTGGGTTCTACCTTAGGAAAAAGAGGCCAGACTAGGAGAAAGTGGGAGCATGAAGAACATAGCAAGGAGACCATGTGTAGGCAACCTTTACCACCAATTCTGCAAACTCAGGAAGCAGAGTGAACCATAGTTGCCGCAAGGTCTGCTTGCTCCTTGTTCATCCTCTATTTTGTGACATGCTCAGATACCTCCAGGCAAGTGCTCTCTCTTCTCCCAGCTTTGATAAGGGACCCTTTCATCTTTGCCACCTGAGACAGCTGGGTCCTTTGCTCAACTCATGTGCTCAGCTCTCAGACTGAGAGCGTGCACTGTGCTCAGCTCTCTCAGATGAGCTGAAACAGAAGTCTGCTTCATAGACACTGCCAGGTTTGAAAGAGCACAACAGCCGGACAGAGGGAGTCTGCCTGCCATCCTTCTGTGGGCAGGCATTGCAAAAAACTCAAGACAGAGATGAGGAAGCCTACCAGAGCCCCCAAAATACAAGTGGTGTGTGTGGGAGGGTTCCTAACAAAAACCTTGCAGAAGCAGATGTACTTCTGCTGAGGAAGATTTTGCCTGTCTCTTCCCTATCCCTATTAACAACATATTACCCCATCAGCACCCAGCCTGTGGTCTCTCAGTCCTGGGAGCCAAGCACAGGGCAGCTGCATGGCTGCAGGGCTTGGAGCAGATGGGCTGTTTTAGTGTGATGCTGAAGCCAGAAAAACAGCAGGAATGAGCAGCTGAGATCATATACTCTTTATAGAATCACAGAATGGCTATGGTTGGAAGGGACCTTAAAGATCATCTAGTTTCAACCCCCCTGCATGGGCAGGGACACCTTCCACTAGACCAGCTTGCTTAAAGCCAAAATTCTTCCTGTTGAACTGAAGATACCATTGAATATCTGTTCTCCCAACTCCTCCTCTGCCTGACCCAAGGAGATGTGAGAGGTGAATGTTTCAGGCCTGGGAAGTGGTTTACTTCAGGAAGCCTGTTTGACAGGCTGTGTTCCCAGCTTTGAGGCAGGATGCATTATAGCAAGAGACTCCATGGGAGAGGCAGTCACTCCTGGAAGTAATGGTGATGACTGACATTTGTTGAGCATTTTTTGATTTTCTGGGAAGCATTTCAACATGTTACAAAATCTTGTCTTGTTGAAGTTCAAGAACAGATTATGAAGGTTGCACAAGTAGTGCAAGACAGTTGTGCACTCTGGCCTCTCAGCCTTTATCCTGTCAGAGCACCCAAGGGAGTCTCCAGATGAGCACCTGGAATGACCAACTTCAGGTCTCCACTTGTACAATTATGGCACTGATAGACTGGTTAATGGCCCATGGAGTGAACAGAAGAGTGACTTGAGAGTACTGAAGAATAGCTGGATATGCAGTGAGAGCTCCCGTTTCCTCCTAAGTGTCTGTTAAGTTTTGTATCTAGCAATTTCAGAGTCTGAATAATTGATGCAACACCTGATGCCTCAGGAGACGATGAGGTTGCAGTATATACTTACAGCCACTCAACTTTGCACAAGGCTGCTGCTGCTGCTGCTGCTGTGAGCTAAGTCTGAATGGAAAGATGCTCTGCTGAGAGCCTGGCGGAAGGGAGGGGGGGATCATAGCAGCTTCCCACCAGACACAAATAACAGTGACTCAAAAATGGCCTGTGGGGATTCAGGGCATCTGCAAATGAATTGGTGTCAGCAATCTGTGCCCCTGACAAGCTTCCCAACAAATTCTGCAGCAGGAATGTGGTCAGATCATGACTGGTAAGACAGAAGAAGATGACTTTTGGAGAAAGCAAATTTTCAGTGGCTATCTGCATTGGGAACTTGATTCAGTGATGCACTTTTAGTGAGGGGCAAGGAAACGTGGTGATCAGTGCACCCAGATTCAAGGTACTAAGCAGAACGCCTGCATCAACATGAAGACATGTTATTAGTGGAACAAAAATGACATATAGCCAGCCAATCCACATCTGAATACCTTTCCCTCCTCTCCATGTCTTCTTCAGCGTTACATGTCAAGCTCTTCGGCTTAGGGATGGTTCGGTCCCACATCTGCAAGCCATGTCAAGGATGCTGTTGGTACTCTTTGTAAGTAAACATCCAATGAAGGTGTAGACACATATTGGGCTCCAGCAAGAGTAACTAAAGGGAGTTCTCTGTCCTTGATTATACAGGAAGTTTGATTAGATGATGTATTGGTCCCATCTGGTCTTAATAATCTTTAAACCTATGGCTCTAATCCAAAGTTTGGTGAAGTCTTTAGAAAAACAATGACCTCAACGGTCTTTGGAGCCACTGTATTGAACCTACAGAGCTCGAATGACATTTTACAAATATGTGGTTATCTTGCCAGGTATTTATAATTCTTACTCATGATGATGATATTTGACTAACTTCCTCAAAGAATAAGCAGATACTACTAGAAGAGACCACAGTCTATCCAAAGGGTCCATACCATAGCCCACAGGAAGCTGCTGGATGTCAACACAAAACATTAGTCAAACACACATCTGTTGATGGATGAACAAATAAAGCCAAGAGCCATCCAAGTAAGTGGAAAAGAAAGAGTATTTAAAAAAACGGAATACATTTTTTCATTACAAACTGTTCACTCAACTCTAACTGCAAATTGTTTTCAAGAGCCTAGAGGGAAGTGAATCACACTCATTAGGAAAATCAGCCTCCTCTCAATCAATACAGTGATGTAATCTCTACCGTGTAGAGTTACTACAGTAGAGATAATGGCATGTATTGGATGAACTATGCATTTGTATTTAAGGCAAACTTTATATATCCAACAGAATGAAGCTACCTCCAGGGTGCCACCTGTATAACTGTGTGCAGTAGCAGGGTGATGTGCTCATAAGCAAGGTTTGGGTAGGAATAAAGGAGCTACAATGTTAAATCCTACAAAAATGACATCTTCATGGTTCAAATTTATTTTATGTTGACATAGCTGATACCTATCAATCATAGAATCCTAGAAAGTTGTGGGTTGGATGGGACCTTGAAGATCATCTAGTTCCCCCTCCCGCCATGGGCAGGGACACCTCCCACTAGACCAGGTTGCTCAAAGCCGCATCCAGCCTGACCTTGAACACTTCCAGGAACGGGGCAGCCACAGCTTCCCTGGGCAACCTGTTCCAGTGTCTCACCACCTTTACAGTAAAGAATTTATTCCTAATATCTAATCTAAATTGACCCTCTTCCAGTTTGAAACCATTATTCTCATCCTATTGCTATATGCTGTTGTAAAATGTCCCTCTCCAGCTTTCCTTTAGGTCCCTTCAGGTACTGGAAGGCCGATATAAGGTCTCCCTGGGGCCTTCTCTTTTTGCAGGCTGAACAAACCCAACTCTCTCAGCCTGTCTTCATAAGAGACATCTGTCTTAATATGTGTGATCTGACATCTCTGACTACTGTTACTTGTCACAAACAACATGCAGCCTCATGGCATCCGTGCTAACGCTGCCTCCTACATGCGATCATCCACTATGACCTCTCAGACACACTTTTG
The DNA here is from genome assembly GCA_020745705.1 of Hemiprocne comata. Taxonomy (NCBI): domain Eukaryota; kingdom Metazoa; phylum Chordata; class Aves; order Apodiformes; family Apodidae; genus Hemiprocne; species Hemiprocne comata. Next base: position 43,355,867 of record CM036588.1, read on the forward strand.
CACTGGTTGCATCATCTGAGTTGTTTCCTTCTCATCAGGAGTGCATCAGTGGTGACATCATCAGTGTAAGTAGCCTGCCTATAACCCAAATTACCTCTGTGAAACAGCTTATGGCTTTCTTGAACTTGGATGTTGTGGCAAGGGATCCGATCATGTATCATGGTTTCTAGTGATCAGAACCAAAATCCCTCTTAATCAATCTCAAACACTATTCCTCACAGTATCTTGGAATAGGAAAGAGGAGAAGGAGAAGGAGAAGGAGAAGGAGAAGGAGAAGGAGAAGGAGAAGGAGAAGGAGAAGGAGAAGGAGAAGGAGAAGGAGAAGGAGAAGGAGAAGGAAAGGAGAAGGAGAGAGAAGAGAAGAATTGAGTTCACTTGAAAGGGACCTACAGACATAATCTATTCCAATTGCCTGACCACTTTGATCACCTCTCTAGGAAGCCTGTTGCAGTGTCTGATCAGCCTCTCATTAAATACGTTTCCTAACATCTAATCTAATCTAATCCTCCCTGATGCAGCTTTGAACCATTCCCAAGCGTCCTGTCACTGGATACCAGGCAGAAGAACTCAGCACCTCCATCCCCACTTCCCCTCATAAGGAAAGGAAGGTGTAGACAGCAATGAGTACTTAACAATTTCAGTGGAAGATTCCCATCCTGATTATAAATAGGCTAGACTTAGCTGGGTGGTCATATAAGGTCTGTGCCAGCATTACACTGGAACAACAGCACCTTTAACTCTCCATGAGTTTCACAGATGCTGGACACATACCAGAAAATAAGCCTGTTCCCTGATTTCTGGGAGAGGAACTGGCCAAGGTAAGACCATGACACTGCTAGTACAGAAAGGAGGCTCAAAGTACAAAAATTGCAAGTCAAGAGCAGGATCTTCAGACACTGTATTCAGTCAGGCCCAGCTCTTGAAGCCCAGTTCTTGCCAGTTTCACTACAGGAAGCAACTGAACAGTCCCATCTTGGGAGGTACTCCAAGAAAAGGAGAGGTCTTTGCCTCGTTCCCTCTGAGGCCATATCTCGTCATAAGCCTGTATGCAGTGACTGCTGCTATTAAGAACACAGAAAACACAGTTTGGAAAGGGTCTAGCAATGAGCTCACAGATCAGAAGGAGGCTAAAAAAATAGTGCTTGGATACATCCTACAATACTGCTTTTATGTAGGCACCCCTGTGAGCAAATAAACTCTGCCACAAGTGTTTCCCCATGAGCATATTCACTGGCTCACGAGATCAGGAGCTATACAATCACTGTGTACCATGGGGACCACAGTGGCCACACAAAAAACTAAATCCACGAAGGCTGAAATTCCCTCTTCCCTCTGAGCAACATCTGTCCTGCAGCCTGACCATGAAGGCATCTCTTGCTGCAGGATCTGCAAGAGCATCAAGCAGCAGGCAGGAGGCTGCGAATGAAGATCATAACCTGGGTATTGCTGAGCTGGGAGATGTGAGAGAGAGGTGGTAGGGGACTGCAGTGAGAGCAGTCCTCCGGGGACACTGTCCCCACAAAGCATCCCCTGGGAAGGGAGAAAGCGAAGTCTGATGGCTGAAGCAGGGACTTGAAGATCTGCTCCCAGCTGTGATGCTGACTTACCAAGCCAACTTGCCAAAGAGCCTTTTTGAACTTGGCGACTGGTTGCTGCCTGCCGTGGCTGGCTTCCTCTCCTGAAGCAAGCAATTCCTTCTTTGATATATCTCCACCTGCCACAAGCAAGACACCCTTGTTCTTGAATGCCTGGTGTAAACAGGGTTGCTTTCCTTTCCCTCCCCCCGATTTTTGTGTCTGGGCTGGCAGGATCATAGCAATGCTTGCTTCGAAATGGGTCCAGGGAAGGAAAACTGATGACCACACAACCCCAGAACAGGAATTGCCTCCAGGGAGCTCCCCTTCACTCTGCTCTCTCATCAGTTGAGAGATATTCAACATCACCCTGCTCTGCTAGTCACTGAATATTTTATACCATGGCTACAAGCGCTCCATTTGTATTCTGTTTCTCTCTTTCGTCATATCTATTATAAACGAGTAGTGTCTGGGAACTCTCCCAGGGAAGATTTGCCTGGATAGCTATGGATATTTTATAGTCAAATTGTGAGAGTAAACCGGCTTTCAAGTTCTGTAGAGGGGGAAAAAAGGTAATAAAAGGGTTATTAAAAAAAAAAAATGTCGGGATTTTATATGGCTTCTTTTCACAGTGACAGAGCTTCAGTTTGCTCCACAATGGAGTTGGAGCTGGAGCTGCTAGCAGAGGATTGAGCTGGGAGATGTCCTCTTCCTGGCACTGTCTGCCAACAGGAGCAATCTGATACACTCTCGCTAAGTGCTATGGCTGTCTCAGCAAGGCTGGAATCAGGCTTGGCAGGACTGGGCTGGCACTAGGTGAGTCAGGGCCTGGGGCAGTGTCTGCAGGCATCAGGGAAGAAAGACATGGCTCAGGGTTGTAGCCACCCCATCTTTACCTTCATATTGTCCTGTCTCCTCACTTTCTCAGAGAAGTCCGAGTAAGGAGCCTGGTATCTGAGAGGGGATACTCTCCTCTAACCCAGGGCTAAGACAGAAGAGCTAAAGAAACTTGCTTTGCCCTCAGGCAGACTTCCATTTCCCGAGGGGACTCTGAGAGGACTTCAGCCACCAAGGGCATTGAGCCTGGCACTATCTGAACAAGCTAAAGCTTTCTGGCAGGGTTTCATAACCTCTGCAGAAGGAAAACCATCCAGGGAGTAACCAATGTGCATTAGAAATGTAGATCAAGCCATTAGACTGGCTGGTGAGACAGAGTGTGTCCCAAATGCGGGTTTGTTCATGCGTGTGCAGGGATGAGGACAGCTATGTCATGACTCGTCCTGAAAGAAACTCCAGAGTAGGGAGCAGGTACAAGGTACTGAATTTCAATTTGTAGACAGAAATATTGTGGGTTTGCTAGACTAAGCCACATATGCCACAGGCCAAGAGAAAAAGAATGTTTTCTCATTTCTTACTTTTTCATCCTCTATCTAGTCAGCCTAATTTAAAAAGAATTTACTCAGCTCAGTAGCACCCACCCTGCAAATCATCATATGGCATTAGAGTCTATCTAGACAAATTCATCAGCCCCTTTGTGCAACAAGAGGAAAATGGGGAGCAGGGAAGGGACAGTAACATTGAGTATGAAGGGAAAAATCAACAAATATAAAAGGCATCTGAAGCTGTGCAATAGAAAATGGCACTCAGTGGCTTTTTTAGGTCTTGGGAGTCACTGTTTTGCTCTGGGAAATTTGTGGGTGGAGCAAATGAATAAAGAGTTAAAACGTGAAGAGCCACAAAACTGTAATGAATTTATTCCCTGGCATATCAACTCCACTCCACTCCATCTCCAGACAGACCACCACATGAGATCTGGAAAACAGAGTCCTCTTCCAAAAGCAAGCAAAACTGATAAGCATTTTCTTTCCCCATGAAATTAACATGTATCTATGAGACATAGCTGTATTCCTAAAGGAAACAGAACAAGAGAGGCCTCCTACCTCTACATCTTCTACCTTGCCAGTCTCCCACCTGTCTGGCCCACCCTTTATTGCAGTCATAAAGAATGAGATCCCTTTCAAAGCCTCCAGGAGAAGACGTGCAGGAATTGGGCAGCAAGGCTGACTGACAACTGCAGGGAAGGAGGGAGGTCGCCAGCCAGCATTAACTGCTGTGTTACGTCAGCTAGGCAAGACCAGCAGGGCCAGGAAAACCTGGTGTGAACCAACACTTACAGTGCTCTGCATCAACAACCTGCCACTGCCAGCATGAAGACAGCACGGAGCAGCCTGTCTGCAGGGGGAATGCAGGTGCATGCAAACACCTCTGACCTATCAAGACTTTGAGTACAGGCAGCAAATATGAGCCTTCAGAGCAAAGAAAGAGATGAAGACCTGCTCAGTGAACCACAGCCCAGCCCTTACTCCCCAGCACCCATGTGGCCAGGGGTTCAGCCTTGCCCCCACTGAGAGAAGGAGAGCCCAGATTTTGCAGCTTAACCTCTCTGCTGCGCTACACACGGGCAGAGATGCGATGGCTGGACTTGGGATCATGTTCCTTCCCAGTGACATCAACTGTGCCAAGGCAGAGAGCTGTTAATTAACCTCGTTTATTGAAGGGCGGACACATTCCTGCCTGGGCCCTGATTTTTCAGTCAGGCTCCAGTCCAGCAGGTGATTAATAACCCACCGTGCTGTGGGAAGAGTGCATCTATTATTCAAATTAATGAAATTATAATCAAGAGGTGACGAATTAGCAATTGCTCCTTGACTGGATATGGAAACTCATTAGTGTGCCAGGCACTTCTGGGGCGCTCACTGCACTCATGGGCTTATTGTTAGAGAGCAGGGACAGCCCCTTGGCACAGCTGAGAGAACCATTCATCCTGCCCACCCCAAAATAGCTGTGGCCACTAAAGAGCCGTCTGGTCCCACAAAGCTCCTCTACCTCCATCTCCTCTATGACAGACAGACTCTTCATCTGGTGTCCTGCTGCCTGGAGCAATGTGGCTGTGAGCAGAGAAAGATGTGCACATGGGTACAGTGCTCTTTTTTTGGGGGGGTGGGAGGGACCCTTGTGCTAGAGGAGGAGCAAGCCAGAGGAGAAAGGGTGATGGCTGACTGTATGATACTGCTTCGAGGATGGGCTGCAGCAGCCTCACAACCCTGACACAGCTGGGGTGTGGGTAAGGGACAAGTATCTGAAAGCAACAGCCCACCCTGGTGCTTTGAGCAGTGGAGTAGGACTAATGAATGGCTGGCCACAGGCAGGGCTGGTTGAGCTGAGGCTGGAGATCTTCCCTGACAGCCCACACCTGGCTGGGGTTACCCTTCCCCGGATGGTACTCACCGATGTGCTTCCCATACATGTGGTAGTAGAAGGAGACACAGTAATACTTGGCAGTAATGTTGTAGAGGGGGCTGATGAGCCGGGCCTTGTCTCCTGTCACTCGGGGCCGGGATGCCTCGATGAACATGTAATAACCTACAGAACAAGAGGGAAAGGTGGGGAAAGGCAGTGTGTGCCACGTCTCCCCCTGGCAGGTGATGGGATGCCAGAGGCTGGGAGACCACTCCTCCTCTGAGAGACATGGCCTTGATCTTCCCATCTGCTCTACACCCACTCTGATCCCAGCTAGAGACACTCGCAGGATGCCTGCAGTGCCTCCTCTGCCTCTGCAGTATTTAGGGAACAGCAGGAGTGGAGTAGGAGGAGCATCAGCAGACCTGCTGTGAGCAGCTGAGTCCCTGGACATGCACACGTGCACATCTGCCTGGGTGCAAAACGAGCCTTCCTTCTGCAGCATGAAGAGACCCAGAGCTGACTGCACTGTGTAAGGGGAAAACCAGAAAGAGAAGAGAGAAACAATTCCAGCCTAATTTCCCTGCCTCAAGCAGAGGGAGAGAGGATTAGGTATATCTGGCCTACATATTGTTATCTAAAGAGAACAATACCAAAGTAGTTGTTAACAACCCAGGGAGGAACAGATTAGCTATTGAATTTGTTGGCATCGTTTTCAATGCTCGATCAGGCTGGTGCACTGAACACTAATGGGAAAAGCCATTTCCTTAGCTGGCCATTGGATGTTTCCCCTTTTTTTCTGAGTTCAAAGATTTGTGCTCGCATACAAATTTACTCTCTTCATTAGAGAAAGGGGAAAGTAATATCCAGCTAAAATGGGAGCACATACTCCATGCACAGCTAGTGGGAACAATGCACACCATCAGTCTCCTCCAGCTAGAGGTGAGGCACTTGCTGCCACCTTGCAGGCAGCTCCCGCCTGGTCTCTCATGCTCCTGTTTGGTACTAAGAAGATCTGTTTGCCTCCCCGAGACCTTCTTTGAGTAAACAGCTGGCTAAAAATAGCAGGTCCATTTCTAGGTGTTAGAGATGTTCTCCTACTTGTTTATCCTTTTTTTACTTCAAAACAACCATCAAATGGGACAAGGGCATTAGGCAGCAGGCAATTAGCTGGTAACAAGAACTGATGCTCACACTATTCCCTTAAACAAAGACGTGGGTGTTTTAATTGTGTATTTAATGCCAATCAGTAACATGCAAATTAACTGCCTGCTCCCCGCACCCAGCGCGGAGGAGAAGCGTGTTGTGTAGAAATCAGATCAGCACTCCACCAGCTCCCAGAGCCACAGGACTCCTGACAAGCCAAAAGAAACCCAGATGTGTGCCTACCCTCTGGCGTACCGCTGATGTCCGTGGGAGGCCCCGTGTTGACAGTGCGTTTAGGATTCTGGGTCAGGGCATTCTGCCGGGTCCAGTCAAAGTTGTCCATCTTGTCTTGCACAAAGCCACAGATCTTCTCGTCCTCAAAGCGGCAGGTGTTATCTGTGGGAAGGGAAGGGGCTGGTCAGCTGCAGCTTTTCAAATCTCCTCCCCAAGGCCGCCTGGGTGCTTTCAGCAAGTTGCACAGTACTGCTACACCACCCACTGTGGCTCTGCATCAAGCTGAAGACAGATAGGCAGCCCCTGACCTCAAGAGGAAGCTGACAAGGAATATATCCGTGATTAGCATGATTATGGAAGGGTTAATCTGGGTTGATGGATGTGATGGTCTGATGAAATGGAAGAAGGCTATTAGGGCTAAAGAGAGAGATTCTGCAGGGAGGTCTGAGGGGACAAATGTAGAGGAGGGTAAAAAAGAGCACTGAGGGTAAACAGGCCACAAGGGCTTTTAAACCAGAACAACTTGATGGTAGAATAATTTCCCCAGGAGAAAGGAAAAAGCACCAGTAGATGACCCTACTTTGGGCTATATATTAAAGTAAACTATGGAACAAATGAAAAAAAATCAGATGTGGAGAAGAGGTCAGCTCAGTACTACAAATGTGTCATTTAGCTAGAGTACATCCAATTTATTCCAGCTAAAAAGTCCATTTGATATTGCAGCTTATGCCAGTTCCCCTAGCAAAATAAGTTGTGTAGGTAAAAGATTTTTATGTAGGATCAACTGTATGTGCGATAGGGCTTGGTTTTATTACTACCACAGGACAGTCACACCCTACAGCAATATTGTAAGACAGGTGAAAAATCTTGTATAGACATAACCCAATATGGACTTGCAGAGATTGGAATTAATTGAACTTGACCAGGCCGGGGACAGTAACCTTTGTGGTAAAAAGGTAGCTCCTGAGCCACAAAAACAAAGGCTAAGAAGCAGCTTTGCACTGCTGACACAGTAGGATAGGGATGGAGGGAAAAGGCAGAAAAGAAAGGGAAAACAGATCCAAGACCCAATTTGAAAATTGCTTTGTATTCTGAAAGGTCCCTGGGCAGATACCAGAGATGAAGAATGGGCTGAGAGTGGGATCCCAGACCTCACCAGCAGCGCAGACACAGTAAGCACAGATGTCCCTACCTTTTGCCTTTGTGCTGTGAAACTGAAAAATAAACTATTTAAAACCAACAGAGGAAGACATACAGAAAGGAAAACAAGGCTCTTGCTAAGGGCTTTGTATGTGCTAGAAACCTCATCCATGGCATGCTGGTGCAAGACTTGGCTTTTTGGGATTTATCTCCCACACTGTTCCTGTTATCACACCCAGAAAAAAAGAAGCCCAAATGCCTACTTGGGCTCATGCATTCCTGTATCGTCAGTGGTGGTTTCCTCTGGTTCCTGGGCAGCAGGCTCTTTGTACTAGCATGGGAGACTCTGTCAGGACACTCAAGGCAGAGCAGGGTCAGAAACCTATGGGTTGGGTGCCAAGGATGGGATGGGCAAGAGAAGCTTTCTGCAATGACAGAGCCAAAAATTCCAGACATGGTACATTGTGATGACAGGAGCCTCACACACCCACCACGGACAGCATAATCTGTCATCTTGTACCACAGAGAAAAGACTACCCATGAAATGAACAGCATCTTGACTCTGAGCTGCTGCACCTCCTGGTTCCTACCCTGCAGCTAAGGCCCTCCCCATCCCCTCCCTTATGGAAATGAAAACGAAAACAACCATCATCCAAACAGACATCAAAAGCCTGCAGACACCTGCAGGAAAATGGGGTCTCCATGCTGTTGTTCCCCCTCTTTCCTGTCTCTCTTCAGCATCCCACCAAAGCAGGAAGCAAAGAGGTGGCAGCCTCCTGCTGAGACACAGAAAAAGGTCTTCACCACCACAGGCTGGGCACTGTGCTGCAAGGACACAGGGTTGGTTCATGGAGCAGGGCAGCTGGGTCTTCTGTAAGCTCAGCGGGCAATGCTGCTCCTGCAAGCTGAACGAAACCATTGGGAGCTTGGCTGGGCTGGCTGCTTAGCTGCTGATTAACCCTGGCTAAGTGCGTTCCGTTCAAGCCGCTCGTTTCTAATTAGCATCCTAATCCAAATTAGCCACTGCTCCAAAGTGCCGAGCAGTGGGGGCCACATGGCAGCTGGAGCTGAAGGAGGAGGGAGGAGCAGGGAGCAGATGATGAGGCAGTTGCCTGTGGGGTCTGAGGCAGGGCAACTGTGTAGGCTGGGGGGCCCTTTCATCCCCAGCACAAGGAGATGGAGGGAAAAGAGGGGGAGAAAGCAGCTTTTAAGGGTTCTTCCCCAGACCCTGTGGCTGAGATGAGGGAGTCTGTGGCTGCATCAGACACACTGGACCATCACTGGTCCTCAGAGGAGGGGCTGGAGCCCAGAAGTTTTATGGTATTGCTGCGCTGGTCTAACATCCCAGCTTCTCTCCACTGGACAGAAGACAAACATTTGCATGGCTCTAGCTCACTGGTTGCCAGCTGCAGTTAGAATACACAAGTTTTCTCTTACCAGGGCATTATGCTACACAGCAGGATCTACCACCACTGTCCTTTTGCAATGGCTTGCATCTCTGACCCAGTTGTGCACGTAGACTTTCAGAGGAGAAAGGCCAGCACAAAATTTCCTTAGGAGGGAATATCAGGTGGAAAGCAGAGCTGGAAGCTGTAACAGACAGGTCAGCCATGCAACTGATTGAGAGGGAGTAAACCCACAAAGGATGAGGACCAGAAACCAAAGGAGAGGCCCAGGCTCAGGTTGAGATCAGAGAGAGCTGTGCAAGGCAAGAGGACCAAGGACAGTATTCTCAACTTAGCACCAAGGCCTGGTCATGCCAGCAGATGGACTACTGTGCTTCCTTTGTAAGAAGCCACACACACTAATGGGATGAGACTGCTCAGAGATGACTTGACACCTTGAAGAGAGCTCTTTTAAAGCCAAAACAGGTCCATAACTCCATTCTCTCCTCTCACTCAGATCCAGCAACTTCCAGAAGACAATATTTCCAGCAGAGAGCATAAAACAGAGAAGGGTCCTATGCACGACAGAGACCACAACGTGGCCAGGCTTATGTGCAACCACATTTGCTGTGCAAGAGTATATAACTACAGCATGTTGCCTCTGCTTAGCTCAGGATCTCAAGACACTTTGCAACAACTAATGAACAAGGCTTATTAACATCTCTATGAGGTAGCAATACCTCTTTCTATACATCTCCTGCACTACGTGTGGGGAAAACAGATGCATAAAATTATAGAGAGGCATGTTTAAGGTCACAGCAGGCAGCGCCAAAGCTGGAAACACAACCCAAGTGCTCTGACTCCTGGTCCTTTGGTTTAAAAGAAGCCATGGGAAGGCAAAGCTCTGGTGTTTCTCTGAGCTAGAAGTGGAGGTGCCCAGAATAAGTAATATATGTTTGGAGTTGTTTGGGACACTCTGGATAGTTATCAGCAAGGCTCACCAGGAGAAACGTGGTAGACCGAGCCAAAAAGAAAATCTTTAAATGACCTGCTGTGTCTCAGAGGCCACAGCAGTGATCTAACTGTTGACCTCAGCTCTGTGAAGCAAACCTTTTTTCAGACTCACACCATCTGAGTGGCTCAGCACTGCAGCACAAAGGAAGCTTTGCGTTTAAAAATTAAACAGTGGATTTAAATATTGAACACAGAAGTTGTGCTCAGGATTGTTAGAGGCGAGGTGAAGGTGGCAGGGGAGCTGGTTCCTCAAAGGCTGGAGTTAGCGCTGTCTTCACCAGACAGATTTCTTTGGCAGGCTTTGCAGTGGTGGCATCTCAAAGTGCAGAGATGTTTGCTCCGGTTACAGATACCTCCCTGCATTCCCATGGGAGAAACCCTCTGCTGTGGCTATTAACATTTCTTGTTGCTTTGCCTTCTTGAGAAACAGAATGGAGGTTTTCATTTCAAGTCCTTAGGGGAAAGCCATCCCTGGTCCTGAAATTCTGGCGGCTGGATGAATGCAAAAAATAACAATCCGGTTCTAGCTGCTGACTGAGTGAATAGCAGACAGAGCACACTTGAATGAAATTGCCTTTGTCATTTAGCTGTGGTCTGATGACTGAAACTGTCTTGGAGCAAAAGGGACCATGCTCCAAGCCTCAGGACTGTCTTTCTCTCTAGAGATCAGTTTCCCCATCTACAAGATGAAGACAATGAAAACTGCATTGTGACCTCAAAGTACACTGATACCTAAGAAACAGCATAGAATCATAGGATTATAGAATGGTTAAGGTTGGAAGGGACCTTAGAGGCCATCAGGTTCCAACCTCATGATCCCTGCTCATGGCAGGAACACCTCACACTAGACCAGGCTGCACAAAGCCTCATCCAACCTGGCCTTAAACACCCCCAGGGAGGGGGCTTCCACAACCTTCCTGAGCAACCTATTCCAGCACCTTACTACCCTCATGGTGAAGAATTTCTTCCTGATGTCTAACCTAAATCTACCCTCTTTCAGTTTAAAACCATTACCCCTTTTCCTATCACTACCCTCTCTGGTGAAAAGTCCCTCCCCAGCTTTCCTGCAGGACCCCTTCAGGTACTGGAAGGCCATTATAAGGTCTCCTCGGAGTCTTCTCTTCTCCAGGCTGAATAGCCCTAACTCCCTCAGCCTGTCTTCACAGCAGAGGTGCTCCAGCCCTTTGATCATCTTCATGGCCCTTCTCTGGACCCTCTCCAACAGCTCCATGCCTTTCCTGTGCTGAGGGCTCCAGAGCTGGACACAGTACTCCAGGTGAGGTCTCACAAGAGCAGAGTAGAGGGGCAGAATCACCTCCCTTGACCTGCTGGCCATACTTCTTTTGATGCAGCCCAGGATGTGGTTGGCCCTCTGGGCTGCGAGCACATACTGGTGGCTCATGTCAAGCTTCTTATCTACTACCACCCCCAAGTCCTTTTCCTTGGGACTGCTCTCTAGCCATTCTCCCCCTGGCCTGTATTTGTGCCTGGGGTTGCGCCAACCCAGGTGCAGGACCTTGCACTTGGCCTTGTTGAACTTCATGAGGTTGTCACTGGCCCACCTCTCAAGCCTGTCAAGGTCCCTCTGGATGGCATCCCTTCCCTCTAGGGTGTCAACTACTCCACACGGCTTGGTACCATCAGCAAACTTGCTGAGGATACACTCAATCTCACTGTCCATGTCTCCAACAAAGATGTTGAACAGCACTTGTCTCAGTGACCCCTGAGGAATGCCACTCATCACTTGCTTCCACTTGGACACTGAACCATTGACCACAACTCTTTGGGTGCAGCCATCCAGCCAATTACTTATCCACCAAGTGGTCCATCTGTCAAATTCATGTCTTGTCAGCTTGGAGACCAGGATGTCTTGTGGGACAGTGTCAAATGCTTTGCACAAATCCAGGTAGATGACGTCAGTTGCTCTGCCATTATCCACCATCTCTGTAGCCTTGTTGTAGAAGGTCACCAAATTGGTCAAGGACGATTTGCCCTCAGTGGAGCCATGTTGGCTGTCACCAATCACCTCCTTATTTTCCATGTGCCTTAGCAGATTTTCCAGGAGGGTCTGTTCCACGATCTTGCCAGGCAAAGAGGTGATACTGATCAGTCTGTAGTTCCCCGGGTCTTGCTTTTTGCCCTTTTTGAAAACAGGGGCTATGTTACCTTTTTTCCAATCAGCAGGAACCTCACCAGACAGCCATGATCTCTCAGATATGACAGACAGAGGCTTAGCAACTGCATCTGCCAGCTCCCTCAGAACCCGTGGATGGACCCCATCAGGTCCCATCTTCAGATTCTTTAGATGGTCATGAACCTGTTCTCCTACAGTGGGGTTCGCACCATCCAGCTCATTCTCCACCTCCCTTATACTCCACAACATCCTCATTGTGTCCTGCAGCTCAGCTATCTGCTGCAGGAGGTCATTCACCTGCTCACAGCTTTTGCAGTCTTTTCCACGGTAAGTTTCTAAAACGTTTATAGCCAGTAATGGAGGAAAGCTTCACAATGCCATAATTGGTTGGGTCGTACTGGATTGCCATTTGCTTTAATATCTCCATCTGGGGTGAAGGGATAACATGGCCCAGACAATCCTATCTGCCATCACGATACAAGGAATTGGTGGCACTCACCTTTTTTAACCTTTGTGTTACACACATTCCTGAGGAATGGGCACACAACTGAGGAATCCAACCCTGAACACCAGGTTTGCATCTCATTCCCACATGTTCATACTGGGGCGACAAGCTCAGATTCCTCTTGGTTATGAGGTGTTATCAGAGACAGGACACACAAGGACTACCCAGTAAGCAATTGAGCCAGCATGATCTACAACAATCAGCATCTGGTACTGATCACCACCCACTGTCCTTGTCCATGATCCCAACACATTTTAGCACCACACACAGCCAGACTACAGATACATGAGAATTAGTATTGCTGCTTTTGAAGGGCAAGACACACTGGCCAACAGAAAAAAGAACAACTGAAACAAACAAACCAGCAATCCCATATGCTTCTTCATTACTTCATCACCAAGGTTGCAAGGCTACAGCTGCTAGAACCATGGAGACCAAACTGTTCACTGCTGATGAGCTGGAATAGCTTGCGAGGCACTACTGCAGGGTTTGGGTTAGCCAGTGAAGGCTATATCCAAATGAAATTGCAGGGGAGAGGTAAGAAGGACAGAACAGATTCCCCAGCACTGGAATTTAGCCATGACATCAAAATGATCAGTTATTCTTAGATAGTACCTTTGAAATATGATAATTCTAAGACAGTTTTTCAAAGATAAATTCTGGGTTTTAGAACCAGATTAAATGATTTTTAAGAGTCATGGTTAGTCTTCCTGCTAACCTCTAAATATTTGAAATCCTCAATATCTTTTGTTCACTTCCTCTGCTTTTGCTTTATAACCCCAGTACCTGGCTCTGTAACCATGCCACATGCATGCCTGCCCCAACGTCATTAACATCTTATTAGTCTGAAAGAGAAAATGCATGAAGAAATAATTGTATTAAGTGACTCTCAGGGTTTGCAAATTAATCACCATTGTGCATGCCCTTGGATCAGGCTGCCAGAGGCATTAATCATCTAATCTCTGCCTTTCACTTGAGAGCTCTCAATGTTTGCTCCCAGAATTTGGCTGGGCAGCCTAGCATGAGGATACCTTTACAAACCTGTCCCAACCCTTTTCCCTGGAAGTGGTGGTAGCAGGGAAAATGGGAAAATAAGAGGTAGTATCAGGGATTTCCATGTTACTGGGGTGAGAGTCTGGGAACTGAGCTGTGGTCCTGAGACAGAGGGAAGAGCCTTTGGGCTCATACTCCCTGGCAGCAGATCTGAAAGCAAGGGGCATTTCTGAAATCAAGTGTGGTGGGTGCAACTTCAGGCAGTCAGTCTCAAGGCATGAACTCACGAGAAATACCCTGGTGACTGGCCCAGAGGTCCCAATATCCAGCACAGGCTGGGTAACTTGAGGGTTAAGGAGAACCCCTAAGTGTTGGGTTTACTATGTGCAAATACAAGAGTGGCTGAATTATCCACCACCACAGGCAAATTTCATGCAGTTGTTCTGGTGTCAATCAAGCTGCCAAAGCAACCTCAGGCAAGCAATGTGAAGGCTCAGTTTACAAAGACCCGAAAGGACTGATACAATTAGGAACAAAGTTAGTCTAGCTTTGCCAGTGATTTATGTAGTATAAAAGCAAATAGCAAAAGGCCAGATTTTGTCATTTGCTCCTTCAGGTTGGGATGCTAGCCTCCTCCAGCAAGTACCAAGGGACACACTCTGGAGTGGGTTCTTGGCAATACACGCAGTGTTTCCCAGGCAGTCTCTATGGAGAATGCTTAAAGAAGATCAGAAGGTGGGGAAAAGTAAAGCAAAGGGCAACAGGAATTAGAGCCACAAAATCCCTGACTCTATAAGAAACTCCTGCTCTAAGGCAGCGTATGGTTCACCAAACCATCTTCAGACTGTGAACTTGCAAGAGTGAATGCCTTGTGGCTACCTTAACAAGATAACCCCTCATCCTGATTCATGGCTACTGTTGCCTAATTCTGGCTTCTCCTTCCCACTGCTACCCTGCAGTGCAGCAGTAGCACTTGCCTAGACATACAATGAGTAATAGATAAAAAGGCTGAATGCTGACTCAGCAGCTAGAAACAAGGAGAAAGAAACAGCTACATGGAACCACCTACTCCCTATGGACCACCAGCAAGTAGTCTGCCCATCTCTGCCCAAGAGCTTTGCCTGGATTTATATCCAACAACTGAAGCAAATTAACTTTTTTTCATCCCCTGAAGATCACTCCACCACTACTTACAGCACAGTAGAAGTCCTCTTTTATGCTCGATGGGTACTACCATGTTCCTGTTAAAGACCATTGTTCTGAGATGTTGTGTGTTCTGCTCTCAAAATCAATGGGAACTCTGGGTGTTCAATAAAGGTGGGCCTGTATCTTGGCAGGAATGTCCAGAAGATAAATAAGCAAGTAAACAGTGATGGCACTGAAGGGGAAAAACAAAGGGACTGTCTTCAAAGAGTGTGCAGATCTGATCTGGAAACTGCTCCATACCAGCCTGCAGAAATGTCAAGTGGTATCTTTCCTGGTCTGAAGAGAACAGGGGATATACACTCCTTAATGAGAAATATTTTGGGGAACATTTAATAGCCTGCTTACTGGATGCAGACAGCTAATGTTAGGGGGAGGGTGGGTTCCAGATCCCAGCCTATCCAGTCACAGAGACATCAGGTGTGAGGAGGAGGCATGTCTCTGGCATGTATTTCCTGGCAATAACTTGAGGTACAACAAATATTACTTACTGGAAGCAATTTCATCCTCTACTGGGGAAAAAGATTTAGTAAAGTCAGCTGCGTGTTCCAGCTGTTTGGCTTGTCTGGTCTGCTGTAGCACTTGACTAACATGCATAACATTCAAAACATAAAAAGGTCTTGTTACTTACCTGTTGGGTTGGGATAGCTGATTGCTGGAAGAGGAAATAGAAAAACATGTCAGAACAGGTAGCACTCCCTGAAATCACAAATCACAAAGTCTGAAAATAAAATAAACACATCAAGAAAGGTCACAGATGCACCAATGTTCCTGCAGCACCCCTGTGAAACAGCAGTGCTTGCTGTCTGTCTTGGTGATTGAACAAGATGCTGACTGTCTGATCCCAGCAGTAATCGATCTTAAGGAAACCCCAACTGAGGAGTGATCCCAAGATTGCACAGATGAACCCTTCCAGCAGCCCAAGCAGTTTTTGTGCAGCACCCATTGGGAGCTAAAGCTTGGGTATCTAAGAGGGGCATCAAAACGAGACACTGGAAATCTGAGAGAACAGGTGTTCTGGGGTATACACCAGTGACACGTGTCATTCTGTGGGACAAGAAAGTTGTGTGAAATCATACAAACATAGGAGGAGGGGAATCTGTACTTTCCACTGAAATACAGGGTCCAAAGTCCTGAGGGTAGTAAAGAAATCATAGGGTTGTGGTAATCTGGAGAGTTGCGAGTTGTTGGGATGCTGCGGAGAGAAGCATGGTCAATGTGTATCTCTGGGATGATCCATGATTCAGGGTATTGGACAGAGCTATAGGTTTACTACCAAATAGTTAGGAAAGGATCTGTGCATTCAGCTCTGGAAAGAACTGAAGCCCCCTGAAATCCTTTCACTTTTATAGCCATGTGGCTAATACACAATGTCCAGAGGCTGTCCTCTAAAATACACCATTGTGCCCCAGGAGTCTGCAGCATGGCCTGACTGGAGAGTGGGGCTTTGGGGTTCTCCTGCCCCCAGAGTGGTAAGTACAAGTAAGAGCTGCTGAGTGAAGGATGAGTGGAGACTGGCCCTCAGAGGACTCTGTCTAGTGCTCTGCATTTGACAGCAACAGCCAAAATGTGGCCAAATGTGATAGCATCAAGCAATCAAAACTCCATAGAGCAAAGACATCCGTCCACCCAAGGGTCACAGAAGACAATGTCTATGCATGCCCATGTCCCTAGGCCTGAGGCTCTCCTAGCAGGACCAAGGAGGAGACACCTACGTTCCATGTACCGGATGATGCGGGCAGCCATATCTCCAGCCCCAAAGCTGGTGATGGGTGTCAGGCGAACTTCATAGCTCTGAGGCACTTTCAGGTTGGGCAAGATGTGCTCCAGCAACAGGCCTTTCTCCATTTTCTGCACAGGAATGAAGGTTTGGATGGTGTTTCTCTGAGTTAGCTGCATAGGAAAAGAATCCACAGCATTACTAAAATCCTGAAACTGGAAATCTGAAGGAGTCTATCCACCATCTAACACCTGATGCCTCCTCTGTTCATACAGACAAGCACACCTGGTTTATCAGTGAGATCTTTGTGCTGAATTGGTTTGAAAATTCCCAGCCCTGATACAGACCAGTGATCAGGAGCCTGAGCTCTCCCTGAAAGAAAGCCCTCATGTCCTCCTGAGTGGGGGCACAGCTTGAATGGGTCCTGGAGCAACTCTGTGTCAGAACCAATGTCCATTAGTACACCAAGGTCCTGTGCACACACAATATGGCCTTTTGCCAGGATACTCTTGAGTTCACAATCACTGCTGCAGAATGCATTCATTTGCTGCATGGGTTCTGCAGCATTTCACTGGGACCTGTCTAGTGCCATGCTTCCTCAGCACCCTTCCATAGGACTCAACCTTGAACCCTAGCCCCTGCTGCCCCTGCAGACCAGAGCAAGGGGTCTAGTTCAAGTCAGTGGTCCTCTGGAGTCATCCAGAGGCTCTGTCTTTCCCTTGTGCCCACTGGGGGAGAAGCTGAACCATGCTAGCTGAACCATACCAGCTGAACACTGTTGAGTCTGCTAAGGCAGCAGGAAAGTTTGAAGAAAACAATGGGAAAAACATCTTTGTCAAAATCACCACCACTAAAAATGATGAATTATGTGTCAGTGAAGCTTTCCTGCCACAGTCACGCTTGCTTGGCAGGGAAGGACAAAGAACAAACATTGCATTGTAGAGATACAACTTCCTGCCTGTTGCTGTGCAGTGACTGGATCCTTGTGGCAAGATACGTTATTGGGGATGCTGGTCCTGGTAAAAAGGCCTTTGACAGGGCTTTCCATGGGCCAGAACTCACTGTCCCAGACACTAATCTTGCCCCTGCCTTTCATATACCCTCTGAACTGACAGGTTTCATCGCAAAGGCAATTCTCCTGATAGGCAGACTCAGTGTCTGTCATTAACTCTGAAGTTACAGTATGACTGGAACAGGGATGCAGGGAGGAAGGTTTACAGCAAACGTCTCAGTGTGGAGAGTGTGGGGCAAGACAATGGAGTGAGGGCATGGCAGGAGTGAATGCCACCAGCAAGGCAGGGCAGGGGTGCAGTGCAGATGTGGCGCTTGGTAAAAAAAAAACATGTGCAATTCCTCCTCTGCCTGCCTCCATCCCTGACACACAAAACCGTAAGTTCAAACTCAGAAGCAACGGCTGCCACTGGAGAGCTTCCTGTGCCAGAGCCCTGTTGATTTTCAACACGGCCAGGACCCATCTCCTCATCTGAGCTGGTCTGTCCAAAGTCTAGACAGTGCTACCAAGCTAAGCGGTAGGGTTGGACCAGATCCTGCCATGGTACCTTGTCAGGGCAGGGATTGGCCCCTGGGTATCCATGGCTGCATGTGGTTCTTACAGTGAAGAATGAACTTGTACCTGCCTTAAACAGATCAGGGTGCAAACTGCCCGAAGAACTGCTTTCTGCACCCTTCTCTTCCCCCAGGCAAGATGGGTGAGAGGTATAGGAACTGCTCCGGTGCCTTCCCTCCTTTGAGGCACCTGGGAGCAGTCCTGGTGGGCAGGACCAGGGCAATGACTCTGGGAACCAAGCATAAGCTTGGCATCGGGATGCTGCCAGGATCCATTCGTATCAACAACGCCCCATCTGCACGCACACAACCTGGGTGCAGATCCAACTGGCATGCCTAATGCTCAGCCCTCCCGTCTGCCAGCCCTCCACACTTCCACTCTGCCAAGCAAGAGCCAAGCTGGCTTCCAGTGGCAGTGACATCACCTGGGATCATTAGCACCAGACCCCCCAGTTATCTGGGAGAGGAATGGTCATAAGCCAGGAGCAGGAGGCTGGAGGGGGATGGCTCCTGGCATGGGGTTTTTTGGGGAGCAGATCCTGACTGGGGGGCTGGCGGCAGCTCCTCCCCACAAGCTGCCATAAGCCAGGGCGCTAGGAAGGAAGCCAGCAAATAGGAGGAGGTCAGGAGCCATTTCCCTCATCTAGACATAACCTTTAGAAGAGAAACAAAATGGAGAGCCTGAGGGTGAGATTCAGACAGTGCAAATTCCACCTCAGCTGGGAGTTAGGTGGAATTTGGGTATCTAAAGCCTCTGGGAGCCATGTCAAATCACCTACTCTCCCACATCACCTAATCCAGGATAAACTGAGAAATCAGCCTCCAGTCTGGACTGCAGAGCTCTAGCTCCCCCACATTTGAGTCCATCCTCGGGGGGCATGTGGGTTTAACCAAATAAATATTTGGCTGCCACCCAGGTTTTGCTGTGAAACAGAAATTAATAAAGGCACATACGTCTCCCATGGGTTGCAATTCTCCTGCTTCGCAGAAGAGACTTGGATCACTACATAATGGGAAAGGCACAGTCAGGGCCTGGCACGTACCTCCTCTTGGAGCACAGGGAAAAAGTTTGGCAAGGGTCTTTTCCCTCCACCAAATACTTTGGACCCAAGTCTTCCCTCTACCTGTGTCTGCTTTCTATTCAACTTGCAACTTGGACAGACACTGCAACTGGCTGCCCACAAAGCTGCCCTCCGCACATCCTTACTGCAGTCCCTACATCCTGACAGGACTGCCCCAGGTTGTCTTTGGAAAGACTGGCTCTTTTGGGTGAAAAGCAGCATGGGCCAAATGTCTCCCCCTGGGCTGCTGCAGGAGAAAGGGCCAGGTATGCTGCCAGTGCAGTTTAAAGGGCATGACATTAATGCTAGGGAGAAAAAGAAGACAGGTGTAGGCAGCTGCTTGCTCTGTGCACACAGAGCTGGTGCCAGCTTGCAGTCACTAGCACAGGTCCAGCAGACAGAGACATTAAGGTCAAGGTCTGACTCTGGCTCTGCCTCTCCCTCCCTAAACATCCTTTGCCTCCCTGATTGCCAGCAGCAGATCTGTGCAAAGCTGCATGCATCAGTCCAGCAGGAACCTATTTTTTAATCCTCTGCTTCCATTGCCTGCTGCTGCCCTTATTCTCCTGCTCCATGCATGCTCTTGTCCCATGCTGCCCCGGTATCTTCTTCCCTCCACCCCCTCCTCAGCCTCCTTCCTCATGATCACACTGGCCAGTGCTCCAGCTTAATCTTGCTGTGATACAGTTAATAAAGCAGAGGCAGGCACAGAGGATAGTGAAATACTGGCCACCTTATTAGAGATGCTGAAGCCTCCGTGGAGGATCTCATGCAACAAGCTAATTCATCACTAGGCTCGGGATGCTGCCAGGGGGGCCAGAACAAGAGCACAGTGCAATGCACAGACTCATCTCTGCCTTCACCTCCTTTCATTTCCAATAATGAGAGGAAGGGGATGGATAGGGAAAAAACTAAACAAACCCACAGTTTCTACCAGCTAGTTGTGAATATCCCACAGGCTGCAGAGGGGACAATGTTCTTGCAGAACAGGTCCACTAAAAGCACCTCACAAAGGGCAAAATCAGCCCTCTGTGGGACATTTGTCATATGAAGAGTACAACCTATTCATACCTACTGACAACCAAGGGAGAGCACATTCACATGCTCAGATGTACTTGGCCATCAAGCCTCCAGGACCTGGAAACCAGGTCTGCCCTTTCTCATTCCTCACCATCACATCCTGTTGGTAGGTATTGCATGCCCGATCTTATAATTTGAGCTGGCTCATGATGCTCAGAAAGTGCTTGCTTTCCCCACTGTGGTCAGCCGAGCTGGCTCATGGTGCACGAACACACACCAAAAGCCTCAGATAGAAAAGCAGGATCCCACACCCCTGGTTCTACTCCAGCTATAATGCTGTCACAGCGGAGGGGTTGAATAGCACGTCTCCACCACATCTGTGTTTTCTGTTTATGTAGACTATTAAAAGAAAAAAAGAATGTTGTTTTCAGACTGAATGAAGTTCTAACCAGGTACATGTCAGCTAACAGGCATAATAAAGCCAAGGGATATTAATAAATACATCTGTCAATAGTTAATGTTGCAGTCCTACTCAATAAACTGTTCCACGAATTCACAAGACCAAGATAGCCTACCTGTGCTGGGGCCTTGGTGTGACCTGTGTAGCCACGCATTTGGTATCACAGCCAGCTGCACATTAAACACCTATATGCTTGTTTGAGGGAGGAATCAGAAAAAAAACAACCTGTTTCATCAGCAAGCCCCAGGGAATTGTTGTAAACACCAGCTAGAAGATGTACGTTAAAATCATGCAGGTTCCCTAACAAGCTGACTGGAGCAAAGAAACTGCTCTGTGGGCATCCAGCTTCCTAGCATTGCTATTCACTCCTGCCACTCTGTCCTTACTTGTCCCACTTCTCCAGCAACTTCCCAGCTCAGGGCATGAGTGCTAGCACTCTGCTTTCCAGTATCTCCCCTCCAAATCCTTTCCACACATGCTCGCTTTCTCTCTTTTTTTCTCAGCCTCATTCAAATTCCCCTGCATGCTCCTTCCCATAGCAAAAATGAGTCAGGAGTGGCTGCCCGCACTCCCACTCTGTCCTCGCCAGTTAACCACAGATGTGGGGCACTGGGAAAGCTCTCTGCTCCACTCCCCAGCCCCACTGGCCTCTCCAAAGGGAGAGGAGTTAGCAGACAAAAGCAGGCTGGGGTGGCACAGCAGCCTCACATGCAGGCTCCCTCCATCCAACAGGTTCTTCCCGTACAGCTCCACAGAGGAGCACAACAGACAAACACTGTCTTTGTCCCCCTACACCTCTCTCATCTGTGAGTGGACATCTCATTTGCGGACACTGTGGAGAGCAGCCATGCATGGGACCAGGAGCTGTGGAAAGCCTGATAGTGCAGGAAACACAGGTGTCTCAAAAAGGTCTGAAAGAAGCATGGGGCAATAATGTGGAAAAAAATAACCTTCAACCGCTTATCCAACTAGTGGGCTGCACTCTTCAAGCAACCAGCAATTAAGTGGGTCTTCAAAGCTCAGCACCCTGGCAGCAGTAGGTGCAAAGGCATCCATGTCTCATGCCCACAAGAACAGATCATGTCAGCCAAGCTTCCCAGCTTGTCATCAGGCATTGACATGCCAGTTTAGCATGGTCCAGGGGCCTGAAGAAGGTGACAGCAGCAGAAGAGCACTTTTCCTCTAACAGGCAATGCCACTTAGGATGTGAAAGAGCCTCCTGTTTTAACCAGTCAGCCTGTTTGCCAGCAGTCTTAGACACATTTTATAGCTCTGTGCCTGATGGCTGCTGGCACTATCTCATACCAGATTTCTCCTGTGGCTGCACTGCCATGAACTCATCCCAACAAAATCTGGCTAAGACACAGCTGCTCAGTTCCAAAGGGAGTGTTGTTCACAAAGTCCAGAAATAATCACACCATCATCCCTTAAGGGACTGGCAGTATCCCATAAGGATATCATTCTCAGGATGAACATAAGTATACCAGAATATCCTGATATCTTATACCAGGATACTCTCAATCTAGGGACTGAAAGGGGCTGAGCTTTGTTATGATGCTGGTGGCAACTCTTGGGATGAACATGGGGTTCTGCAATGCAAAATACCTGCTACCTCAGCAGACATGACTTGCCCTCAGTTTCTGCCCCAACGCACCTCCAAAGCTAGAGGGTGACTCACAGAGAGGTAACTTCAAAGAGTTTAAATGCCATGGAAGGAAAGGAAAGGAAAGGAAAGGAAAGGAAAGGAAAGGAAAGGAAAGGAAAGGAAAGGAAAGGAAAGGAAAGGAGGAAAGGAAAGGAAAGAAAGGAAAGGAAAGGAAAGGAAAGGAAAAGGAAAGGAAAGGAAAGGAAAGGAAAGGAAAGGAAAGGAAAGGAAAGGAAAGGAAAGGAAAGGAAAGGAAAGGAAGGAGGAAAGGAAAGGAAAGGAAAGGAAAGGAAAGGAAAGGAAAGGAAAGGAAAGGAAAGGAAAGGAAAGGAAAGGAAGGAAAGGAAAGGAAAGGAAAGGAAAGGAAGAAAGGAAAGGAAAGGAAAGGAAAGGAAAGGAAAGGAAAGGAAAGGAAAGGAAAGGAAAGGAAAGGAAAGGAAAGGAAGGAAAGGAAAGGAAAGGAAAGGAAAGGAAAGGAAAGGAAAGGAAAGGAAAGGAAAGGAAAGGAAAGGAAAGGAAAGGAAAGGAAAGGAAAGGAAAGGAAAGGAAAGGAAAGGAGAAAGGAAAGGAAAGGAAAAGGAAAGGAAAGGAAAGGAAAGGAAAGGAAAGGAAAGGAAAGGAAAAGGAAAGGAAAAGGAAAGGAAAGGAAAGGAAAGGAAAGGAAAGGAAAGGAAAGGAAAGGAAAGGAAAGGAAAGGAAAGGAAAGGAAAGGAAAGGAAAAGGAAAGGAAAGAGGAAAGGAAAGGAAAGGAAAGGAAAGGAAAGGAAAGGAAAGGAAAGGAAAGGAAAGGAAAGGAAAGGAAAGGAAAGGAAAGGAAAGGAAAGGAAAGGAAAGGAAAGGAAAGGAAAGGAAAGGAAAGGAAAGGAAAGGAAAGGAAAGGAAAGGAAAGGAAAGGAAAGGAAAGGAAAGGAAAGGAAAGGAAAAGGAAAGGAAAGGAAAGGAAAGGAAAGGAAAGGAAAGGAAAGGAAAGGAAAGGAAAGGAAAGGAAAGGAAAGGAAAGGAAAGGAAAGGAAAGGAAAGGAAAAGGAAAGGAAAGGAAAGGAAAAGGAAAGGAAAGGAAAGGAAAGGAAAGGAAAGGAAAGGAAAGGAAAGGAAAGGAAAGGAAAGGAAAGGAAAGGAAAGGAAAGGAAAGGAAAGGAAAGGAAAGGAAAGGAAAGGAAAGGAAAGGAGAGGAAAGGAAAGGAAAGGAAAGGAAAGGATGATGACAGGATTTATGTTTGTCAGAGTTTACGGTGTCAAATATTGAGAGCAAATTATCCAAGGCCCAGACCCATTCTCCATTGTTGGAGAATGAGAGCCCAGAAGATGATTTCCACGGGTAGAAATAAGAGATTTCAAATTCCTTAGGAAAAAAAAAAAGAATGACAAATGCTCAGAAACAGGGACAGGAGCGAGGTGGGGACATGGAATTTTAGGAACTTCTCCAGAACATGAGGCCTCAATATTTTCTGCAGTGATGGAAAAATGTGGCATAAATCTGACCCTTCTCTCTCACTTCTTCCCAGGGACTTTTTGACACACAGCAATGGACTGAGATTCTGGTCCTTGATGTCACCTTGGCACCACAGGACAGAGCAGAGGAAGATGGTTTGTCTTTGACATTGCAAGTGAACACCACAGATTTGATTCTTGCTCTCTGTATTCGGCAGAGGGATAAAACCCTTCTGCACTGGCAGCTTCCTCCTATCCCCCAGGAATTCAGAGAAGGGGAAATCACAGACATTTGCAGGTACACAGCAGGGGAAGTATGCTCCTGGCTGACAGAGTCCAGTCCCCTGTCACCTCAGGTGGTACCTCTGCTTATTCATTTTACGAATGTATCACATCCCATTTTAAAGCCATTCCCATCTGGCCTGCTCCTCCTACTGGACAGCGGTTCCAGAGCCTGACCACCCTAATGTTCTCATTTCCAGCCTGACTTTATTTGCAGCCAGCTTGCACCCAGTTGATCTTGTGTCACTATTGTCCTTCAGCTTAAATGGCTCTTTTCCCTCCCTGCTGCTTGACTCCCTGCTGTTTTCATAGGCAGCAATCACAGCCCCCCTTTAGCCTGCTTTGCTAGGCTAAACAAGCTGAGCATTTTGTGCCTCCCCTGGTAACAAAGACTCTTGCTTTCCCTGAACGCTCCTATGCTCTTTTTCTGTGTAATTACACTTGTTGGAGGTGAGTGTCCTAGCCCTGCATAGAGGACACAGTAGCACTTCTCCACCTTGCCTGGGAGCACCTCAGGCTTCACCTGGGAGTACATCTGCCCTTTGTCACATGTGCATTTTACCAGCAGCTCCTTGAAGTCAACTCACTCACCCACATCATTCCTCTACTTCAGTCATTTCCCACTGATGAGCTCCCAGCCTGTAGCAGATTCCTCTGATAGCACCCTCCATATGCATCACCTTGCATTTGTACTTCTGCATTTCATCCCATCTGAACCATTACAGTAGTTTTCTGTCTCTCAGATCTTCCTTACGATATTCTGATCCTTCACTGAGCTGGCATTGCCTCCCAGCCTGCTGTCAGCTGCACAAAATTTCAGCAGCACAATCCTAACAGGGGATATTCTGGTCTGACTGGTTGGTATCAGCCACAGGGAAGATGCCTGCCCCCTCAGCAGGGTAGCTGCCATCTGGAAAAGCCATTTGGGTAAGTTTTGGGTAGTGGAGAAATTTGGTTTGAAAATGAAGACAGTCACTGTCATGTTTCTCTATAACCTCTCCCCAAATTTCCTGTGCTTGTCAGATTGGATTAAAACATTTTCCTGGGTTAGTACTTTATCACTACCTTGAATGGAAATGATGTCAAGCATTAACAGCATCAATTAAAGGGCTAGGGTAAGTTTAGACTTGGATTTATTTGATTTTCCTTACCTGATGACCATTACTCATTAGGGGTTTCCAAAGCAAATAATCACATTGCAAACATAAAGCTGACATTACCCAGACAAGCATACTCATGAACTGAAATTCATGCCTATGTTTGTTGTTCATCAGTCAAGCACAAAAGTTCTGTTCTGAGGGTTAAGTGAGCATGGATAGCCAAAGCAAATCCATTATTCAGTCTAAATGAAGAGTCCTGGAAGCTTTTTTCTCCTAAATTGTCCTTAACAAGAGGCTCCCGTTCTGGGCCGAGACCTCCCTAGCTCCAAAGAGAGAAGCAATTGCGACCTTCAGTAGCTACTGAGGACAGCTGGAGCCACCTAAACCAAGAGATGGTCTCTTCCTCTCACACATGCAATCAGCTGCCCATCCTCATTAGGTGCCAAGAGCAGCAGTTTACAGCTTCCCAGAGAAGCCAAATTGGTGCTGTCATGAATTACTGTAAGTGCTTGTTCTATACTCTTCAATAATGTCTTTCATTAGCGGCTGATCAGAAAGCAATATGTATTTTATTAGCATGTGTTCTCTGGTCTAAGAACAGACCAAACATTCACTCTGCCAGGGAGACAGTCAAGTAAAAGCCTTAACTGAGGCATAGAATGACTGGCAGCTTCATGAGCTATGGGCTTATTGGGGCACTGCATGGCCTGAGAGAGTGAGCCCAGAAGCTGGGGGAGAAAAGGGCTAATGTCGCATCACTGAATTTGGTGATGAGTGGGAAGGGAGGGAGAGCCATGCACTCCCCAGTCTGTGCAAGAAGCCTATGCTGGTTTCACTGTGGTTGGTACTGAGCTAGACGGGTTATACGTATGTCCACCTGTGCTTGTTATCTCTCTCCTACTGTCTCACAGCAGTATCTTTGATCCTGAAGGCACGTGTGGTCCTTCTGTTCAGACTGGAAGGTTTATACTGCTGCTGCAAGATCCTATCTGTACTTTACTGTACATTGCAGAGCCTGAAAGCACCTCTCTGCAGCATGGGCGTAAGCTGAATAAGGTACAATATCCCTCATGTTGCTCCACAGCCCCCTCCTGCCCCGAGAAGGGGTTTCCATCTCTTTTGAACCTGACATCTGAATATCGATGCTGCTTGGTGCCTTACTGGACCCAACTTTATATCCATCCCTAATCTCAGCGAGCATAGTCTCCTCTTCCACTCATTTCACAGAATCATCATGGTTGGAAAAGGCCTCTAAGATCACCGAGTCCAACCGTTAACCCAGAAAAAAACCCACCATGTCCACTCAAACATGTCCTGAAGTGCCCCATCTACACGTTTTTTTAATAACCTTCAGGGGTGGTGATTCAACCACCTCCCTGGGCAGCCCGTTCCACTGCCTAACTACTCTTTTGGTAAATAAATTCTTCCTAATATCTAGTCTAAACCTCCCCTGGAGCAACTTCAGGCCTTTTCCTCTAGTCCTATAATTATTCACTTGGGAGAAGAGGCCAGTGCCCACCTAACTTCAACCTCCTTTCAGGTAGTTGTAGACGGCCGTAAGATCTCCCGTCAGAGTCTCCCCTTTCCTTGCATTGGACATGACTGCCTGCAGCCAAACCCACGTATGTGCCTATGTAGCATGCTGTTAGCACTTCTGGCTCCAAGAAGAAAATTCAAGCAGGCTCTGCATAGCCCAAGTGTGCCCAGATACAGTTAAGTTGAGCTCTCAGCCATTTTGTCTACAATATGGTTGCAACTTACCAAGGGAGACATGCTCTACCAACAGGAGTTGCCATCTCCTGGGCTTCTTTTCTTGGGTTCTCTACAGTCCCTGGCAGAGCCCACTGTTGGGGCACCTTTACCTTTAAAAACAACAATTAATAAAGGAGGGGCTATTGCTTATGGGAGCAGAAACAGCCTTTCTGTAGGACTCTTAAGTGTCCCAAATGGGGCGAGACAGCAGACAAGATGTATATGCACAAAACAAAATTGTTTCAGAGACTATAGGCCACCTGTAACTCGACTGCACTTGCAGTCCTACGTATGGTAAAGAAGGGGCAGGCAGCACAGCATAGGCAGGAGGAGCCATAAAACCCTTCACATTACTCAATGCTGCCAGTGCAGGCAGCATGATTGCTTAAGGCTCATTTCTTTACAAAACACAGTAAAAACATCTAACTAGTGCCTGCTCCTGCCTGTTTGTCACTAGCTACAGCAGAGGTAACATCTCTTTTCCAAACCCCTCCACTTTCACACTTTCTCTCCTCTTATCTCCACCATGTCCTAGGGAAGCAAGATCCAGGAAAAACAAAACCAAAACAAAACAGAAGGAAACAGACCTTCCTTGCCCTTCCTTGACCCTCCTTACCCTTAGACATTAGGAGGAAATTCTTTAGTGAGGGTGGTGAGACACTGCAACAGGTTGCCTAGGGAAATTATGGAGGCCCCATCCCTGGAATTATTCAAGGCCAGGTTGGATGGGGCTCTGAGCAACCTGATCTAGTGGAAGGTGTCCCCACCAATGCAGGGGCGTTGGATCTACCTGATCTTTAAGGTCCCTTCCAACCCAAACCATTCCATGATTCGATTATTCTAAGAGGTGGAAAACAGGAGTGGAAACATGGAAGGGGAAGAAGGTGCACAAAGAAAATACTCTGAAGCAGTAGGAGCAACATGGGCTGAGTACTGAAAACAACAGATGAGCAGAATAGCTGGAAGGAGGCTGCATCACAGACTATTGACAGGGACTCTCAGAAAGACTCAGTAACTAGCATGTACCCCTTGAAGCCACTAAATGAATGTGGATAAGAGATGCACAAAGGAGTCACTTCTATCTTTGATACCTGGAAAACATCTTTCATCCTGTTCTCAGCTTTGTAAAACAAGCCAGTAGCCTGCTGGACACAAGCACAACTGTGTGAAAACAACATCTCAAGCCTGCAAAGCTGATACAAGGGGTATATTGGCTGGGGGAATGTGATTATCTCTCCTCTCTCATTCTGCTTACCCCGAATGAGCACTGAACAGCAGTATTAGGAGCTGAAGACAGATGAGATTTTGCTACTAGATGTGTTTTAAGATCATACAAGCTTTTCCAGAGAGATTATTTGTACTGCTCATCTCAGGCACTGTAACTATTCCAAACAGAGCTAAGAGTGGGAAAACTGTAATTATTCCCTTGTACTAGCAAAGCTAAATAATACCCTGCTTTCTCTCTTGCACAGTCAAGTACTTGAATGGCATTAGGAGCAGTGCTTATGAAAAGTTAATGTTAAGACAAAATCTCTGCTGCAAGGCACCTTATGAACAGCGAGCCAGCTTGTAAAACCTTCAGCTACCCTGTTTTGGGCAAGTTACTTTACTTTGGAGAATGATGCATAACTAACCTGCCACCGCTCATATTACCAATTTTTCCAACTAACTCATTGCAAATGATCTGTGGACCAGGGATAACCAGCTCAGGAAAACCATGAACCATACTGAAAAGCAATTTGTGAGTAAAAAAAGACAGAATTAGTCAGGCTAGTTTATTATTTAGGCATTGTTAAGGGAAATCTCAGTGGTAGCATTGGAAGATGCTGGGCAGACCTAAGGGGGACACTTCATCCCACGGCTCTCAGCCATTTTCATTGAACTCACCTGACCATCAGTGCCAGTCAGGCCTCTATTGAGTTTCTTTGGTCAGCCTTGTAGAAATCACTCCAATCCTCTGGCTGACAGGGCTAACAGCAACCGTTGCCAGATAGACACCTCCACCTGCAGTGGGCAATAGCCAGGAGGAAACTCTTCTTTTCCACTGGGTGGAAGTTATGCTGTTGCCAACTCAGCCAGTAAAGAAATGTGGAAAAAGCTCTTTGTTCCCCACCCCCACTAAACATCCAGCTGTCCTGGAGTCTTCCCTTACAGCACAGGTAGAGAGGACCTTGTTCTAGCAGCACGTTTAATTGACACATCATCCCCCCCAGGACAGATTGCTAGGGATGAAAAGAAAGACGACTCAATGTGCTGTCATCTGCTGTGACTGACATTGTGTCCCATTCTCAGGCAGCAGAGAGCACAGCTGAGGTGAGATCCTACTCTCCACACTCCCAAATGCCTGTGGCAAAGTTGCTGCTTTACCCCCAGGTCCCACAGAGAAATCTCATCTAGTCTCCTTGATCAGCCACCTCTCCTCCCACCAGCAAGCGGCTGCCACTCAATCCTGCTGCATGTCCCAACCCTCTCCTCCTCCACTTGTAGCCTAAAAGGGCCGTGCCACCTCCCCTTTCTCTTGCTTTCCCTGGCTTTGCATCATGATGGCTGTTTGAACCATTTGCCAAGCACACCTCCTGTTGACAAGCTGGCTTCTTTCTACATGTTTTTCCACCTCCCTCAGGGCCGAGTTCCACACAGCATCATTTATGCCACTAGCACAACTGAAGGCAACTGACTTGAAAGCACAAATGTAATCTGCCTATTCTCACTGCCTGAACAAAGGTACAAATAAAAAAAAAATAATAATAAAAAAAAAGCATCAGTGAAGGAGATGGGAGTTAGAGCTGAAAAAACACCTTTTGCCTCTACAGTGCATGGCTCAGCAGGTAAGTGGAATTGTGTTGATTTGACGTTTGTCTCATATAAAGTAGCCTGTGATCAGACATCAAACAGGCAGCCAAGGTAGGCAAAAAAGATGACAGGACTTAAGACACTTGACAGCAAATGTGACTTATAAGCCACCCTACAACAGAAGGTCTGCTTTGAGATTCAGTCCTGGCAAAAACTGGTAGGCCAAGTCACTGCAGTCCCCAGTCCTAACACCAGTGAGACAGGACCAGCACAACCTGTATCAAGTGAAATGATGAACTGTGGAGGGATGTGCCTTTTGTCTCACCCCACAAGTGTTTTGGTCTATGCAGCCTCTCACATGCAGCCAGGGCGACCAGCTGCTGCTGCCTCACAGAACATCACACTCCCTGCCTCAGTGTAGCTGCCTGGGACTGGCGATGCTCTAGCAGGGAGGAGGAAACAAAAAGGAACTTGCGCATCCCTTTTCCCTGTGTCCTGTCCATGCCCTGCACTGGGGCACAAAACTGAGCCATGCAGTTAAGCAGCCTCTCAGTAAGAGGATTTCTCAGTGGACTTGGCATCGCAAGCCTTTTTCCTTTTTCCAGGTAGCACCACCTGAGTGCAGCACAGGTCACATTTTATCCAGAACAGTATGGGTCCCTCCCCACTTTATAAGCTACAACTCCATCCTTTAAGCTTTTCATCTTCTAGTATGAAAAGGAGTTAGGAGGACAGCCCTGACTGCTGTTTCACTAAGCTGTCCTATAACCTCATTGCATCAACTCCTCAGTTCCCAAAGGATCTTCCCAGCTGAAAACCCCACTGCAGCCCTACTGGCAGGATGCACAGGATGGGGCCACCAGGGTATGGTGCCCCAGCGAGCCTTGGGATGAGGGCTATAGGCCCAGGCCTGTCAGCCCTGCTGAGGTGGTTACCTCAGTAATGGCAGTCCTGTGCAGGCAGCACATAAACCCCCACAGCCAGCAAAATGTTAGCCTCTTGGATTGTAAAGCAAGTTCAGTCAGCCCCGCCTGCCTTGTGCAGAGCTGCCTTCCTTCCTAGCCCCCAGGGTCCCTCCAACCCTGATGTGCACTCCCCAGGCCACCCCCTGAGGCATTGGCTGCTCAGGTTCTCAAGAAGGTTTGCCTGAAGCCACAGTTGCATCTGTGAAAAGAAAGGGATTTCTTTGACCTCCCAGAGCACAGAGCTGGGCTGCTGCAAGGGCCGCCACCTACTCAAGAACACTGCTACCTGCTCAGGGGTACACTGCCTTTCTGCATTCATAGCCTTTCCTAACCTGGGGTCCAACAAACAAGTGGGCTTACAATACCTAGAGGCAGAGAAAGCAAAACTGTGTTTGTCTGTCTTATCCTCTTTTCCAGGCACTGGTGTCTGCTGAAGATGGGAGGAGGCAAGCTTTTGGCATGGATGTTCTCACTCCTGACGAGTGCAGGGCTGGGTGGATTAGCTTCTCTGGAAGTTTGTTCTACCCTGGCTGCCCAAACTAGCTGTTTATTTTATCACAGGGTTGCTTACAAGCATTGGAAGATGTATCTAACTTCACTAGGCTGGGTTCTTCATGGGCCAAGGGCCACGCACATGAATTCAAGCCACAGTATTGCACGAATGTGGGAAGCACAGTAGTGCAAGTTAACAGTGCTCTCAACTAAACATTTATGTAAAAGACTATGGGCTGGCGTACTGCTTGCTCATCCTCCCTTACGAGTCATATCATCCCTGCTTGGCGTGAAGGGAGTGAATGAGACCCGGGTCTGTGTGCCCTTGGAGAGGTGTCTGGCTCTATGCAGAAGCCACAGACAGCAGTCAACAGACACTGCTGAAGCAGGCTCAGAGGAGAGGAAAAGAACAACCAAGAGACAGAAAGGAAGCAATACAGATCCACAGCCTGTGGGCCTCAGCATAAACCTTTGCCTGCTGCGTTGCGATGGCCATCAGCAGAGTTAACCTTCTACTCTAATCACAATCATTAAATTCCTGCTAACGCCCCTGTCCTATGTCTGTCCAAACAACTCTGTTATCTGTCACCTCCCCACATGGTAAGCCCGGACCCCCACTGCCACATCTCTCATTAATGCCACTCTGGCTGGCTGATGAGGCAAGTGGCAGCCGGCTCAAGAGCCCAGATGAGTTTTGTAGACAGCAGGGGATGTTTATCCAACATGGAGGGGATGAAAGTACAAACAAAGAGAGACCATACAATTACTCAGGCATTGCACAGGGCCAGTCTCATTAAAGACAGTCTCCCTGACAGGAATTAATGTGAAGTGACAATCCAGTGAGCTAATTTAGCAAATGGGTCCAGGGCATGGCCTGGTGCAAATTACAGGGGACTGTCAGGCAGGTAGAGCTGATCCTGCTCCAAGGAGAGGAGAGGAAGGAATGTGTTAAGCTGGTCCCGTTCTGGCCCAAGCCTGCATATTAGAAGGCACAGAGGAGACGGCAGCCTCAGGTTTCCTTGAGGGGCACAATGAAGATTAAACTTCCCCAATGCACCAATACCTTCTCCTTCCTCTTTCTCCTGCAGCCTCAGGTCACAGATGGGTTCCAGCTCATTAAGTGCACAGTAATTCTCCCACTATCCCCTGTAACGGTAACCACCAGCCCAGCTCAGATCTTCCTCCAGGATGCAACCTGCTTGCAATATTAGATGGCTTTTCATTTCTCTTTAATGTTAGAGCAGAGCTCTGGGAGGGGATAAAATACACAGAGAGAAACAAGCAACTTAAAAGGCTTTTTATTTTTTAAGCAAAGATCTGGTTTGGGGAGGCTGCTTCGAATCCCCAAGCAATGAAAAACATTTTCATCTTGGAGTGAAGTACCTTCCATGCTATAAGAATACAAGGAAGAAAAGAAGCTGACCAAATACCCCAAAAGCCTCATGGCATCTGCTCACAACCAAACCCCCAAAGCTATGAACTCATTAAATTCACTGGCTAAGGTGAGGTAAGGTGGTTGGCATTTGGATCAGCTGCCTTGGAGGAAGAAAGAAAAAACTTCCCAAGCCGTCAGGGCAGACACCTGTAAGGCCCCTGTAGTTCCTCAGTGGGGATGTTTTTCCCACCCAACACTAAGCCAGAGCCTAGCCCACCTGACTGATACACTCTGGGAAATAACAGCCTATTTGCTGAGACACACAGAGGCTTTACAAGAAGCTTGCTCCATATTGCTATCGTATGTGCCTTGTTTGGGTCAGTGGCTCCAAGCTGTCAGGCTATTTATTTGGTTTTAATCAAAGGTTAATTCTTATTCTGCTGGAACTGGTGCATCTGCGGTGCCACTCAGCCTGCTCCAACAGCGTCAGGAACAATCAGCTTCTCTAGAAATGCACCTGCCCGTCTTCCTAGGAGCCCCCATGCATCACTTAGGAAATCAAATTCCCCCAGACTGCTTGCAATCCCCCCAGGAATGCCAAACCAGCCCTCAGAAGCTGTTGAACAGGAAGAGTTGGAGAAGCCACAGCACCAGCCAATTAATAAGCAGCACTTTGACTCTCACTCAGCCCCACTTGCAGCAGCTGCAGCAAGCAAATTTCATTCAAGGGTTCCCAGGTGCCTTGCAAAGCATCCTGCTACTTAGGGATCTTCATATTACATATGCCAAGAGCTCTTCAAGTGAACCGGGGAGAGCAAAACGAAAACCAGCAAAGCACTTTACAATCAGTGGGCATCCCAACTGGCTACCCTTTGGGTTCTGGCTTAGCAAGAGTTAACATCTCCCAGACAGCCCCTCACCACCCCGAGACTGCATGATGCTGCTGCTGTCCCATTCATCCTTAAGATGCTGAAGGCCACCTGCCACTGACCACTGAGGGTGGGGAGCTCCCAGAGCTGGAAGGGAAGGTGAGCTGGTTGGCTGGGTGAACTTTCATTAGCTTGATGCTGGCAACACATCAGCCAAGACTGGCCACATGTAAGGCATGTTATATCTGAGAAGACGACTTCAGTCCTCTCTGGGAGGCTATCTGTGCCACCACAGCTAGTGCCTGGAAGCCAAGTGTATCCAGTGAGGAGGGTGCAGTGGCAAACAGCAGCTCCTCTTTCAGGCAAAAAAATCCCCTTCCTTAACAGCTCTCCAGTCAGCAATACTTTTAAGCTTTTCACAGACACATTTGGTAATGTCCCCATGTTCTGCCGTCTAATCATGAAACAGCAGGACACAAAGCTCAGCCCAGGTGCCCCAGCATGGAGAAGAAAGTGTGACAAAGCAGCAAAGCCTGCGGGACATGGAAGGGGGTGATGGTGCAAGGGAAAGACCAAGACATCAGGAGGTGTCACCAAGCTGCTTGGAGCCCAAGTGAGACTTTGCAAGGAAAAGGCCAGGAAGTCAAGACAGGAACACAGAGGCAGCTCTGTGAAGTGGCAGGTTGGAAATAAGAGGGGATGTGATCCTCTGGGACAAGGAAATTAAAAGGGCTCAGTAAGACCTCAGTATGGCACACAGAGGCAGAGACCCCACTGTGAAATGCAAGTGTCTTCGTCAGAGGAGGGCCAGGAGGAGGCAATACCATGAAA
This sequence comes from Hemiprocne comata, assembly GCA_020745705.1. Classification (NCBI taxonomy): domain Eukaryota; kingdom Metazoa; phylum Chordata; class Aves; order Apodiformes; family Apodidae; genus Hemiprocne; species Hemiprocne comata. The sequence goes on from CM036588.1 coordinate 43,389,797, forward strand.
GCCTTTTCCAGAGTGTTTTCTGCTTGCATTTGACAGAAGTGGGAACAAAACTCCTCTGTTTCCTCCTCTCTGTGCCCTCCCAGGCCACCACAATGGCTCCCATAGCCATTTCTAAGACACTGCCCATAGACTGGGCTACATCAGGGCCACAGTACAACACTCCTTTAAAAGACACCACTAAGTAGTCACAACTATGTAGTGATGCCCAAAAAGAAACATTAACAGCAGTAGCCGATTAGTATGAACAAAACCAGGGCGAATAAAATTTGCACAGGCACTCAGCTTCCTTCATGTCATAAGTGAAAGCAGAAATGTGATTTTCCTTTTTCTTGATCCCTTTCAGTAGGAGCTCAATGAGAAACAGATCCAAGATTACTTTTAAGCACTGTGCAATGGGAAAAAAACCTCAGCATCACTGGAGAAGGATAAAAATCACAAATTAGTTCATTGAGTTGCAGTGCTGATAATAGCGAAACTCAGCTAAGAGCGAAGGGGTGCTATGACAAACTGCCTTCATTATTAGAGCTCCCCTGTGTCCTGTATTATTATTAAGCACTGACAACGTGCTCTGCATGGTTTGAGTAACAAACAAAGGCTGTCCCACCCCAGAGAGCTCACAATCAAACGGAGACATAAAACTGGAGCCTACTGTGCAGAGCTAGAGGAAAGAGACACTTGGATCTTTTTAATTATTTTGTTTTCTATCTACAGTAAACAAACTTTTCCTTGCAAAACACGTTTGCTTCCAAGCTACCACTGAATGGCAAGAACCACCAATTTTATGTGTCCCCATTTAAAAAAAAATGTTGAATGCAGGCACTTTGCTGATTGTGGATAAAAGTATCTGGCGATCCTGCTAGGTTAAATGTGCTCTTTAAAAACATCAGACTCTTTTCCATAACCTTCTCCAACCAGTGATGTTTTCAGATTTCCCCCAGTTCTGCTCCCTCACAACCTCTGGTCTGATTTCTCTTCAGACTCAAACCTTGAAACCCACTTCTCTTCCCCTGCAGAGTTTCTATAGCCCAAATAGCTTCATTATTGTGACAGTATGAAAGCCCCTCCACAACAGCCGATGACTTTTTCCTGCAGTTCCTGCCTGGAGAGCTCTTCAGCTTATTCCTTTTATTTCATATGAGTGAGGAAGGTGGAATTCCACTCGCTTGAGTCTTTGGCCTATAAAATCTACAATACCTACTAATGACTGTGGGGTTTTGTTCACATTAAAACTCCATTCAAAACACTGAGCAGGAACAGTCTGATGGTAGGCAGCAGTGCTTGGAAAGCCATCAGTTGTACCCAACACCAGATGCAAAAACAAATGCTGAGCTGTGCACTTGGTCTGTCTCTTCCATTTGGTGAGGAGGGTGAAAGACCATCAGGGTCTGGCAACTTTATCACCTTCAGCTCTTAATCAGCAAGGAGACACGAATGTAACTACTTCCTGAGAGGGCTTCTTCCCAAGGGCATGCGCTAAGGCTCCAGAAGAGCACACCTTACCTGACGGACTTCCAGGCGGTACTTGAGGATGGGATCCACAGCATCGGGCTCCTTCTGTGTCCACTGCAGGATGTAAGAGTAATTCTTGGATTGCCTCTGGCTCAAGGTGGGGTTGGGAGTGTCATAGTAAAACTCCGGGCTGTAAGCTTTTGCTAGAGGGAGGGGAAAAAAAAAAAAAAAGGAAGAGGGAGGAAAGTAAGAAGTGGGATCAAGGGGAACATAAATTAGAGATGTGGTGAGAGCAGAACAGCTCCACTCACCTAGCTCATCCACTTGCCTTTGACATGATGGACACTTTTACTATTGTAGCTGGTGTTCCACTGACATGTCATCATTCTCTGTGAATCACTACTGCTTTCACAGCCTAAACTACTGGGAGGGTTAGCAGCCCTGCAAAGCCAGAGGGGCATGACCGACACCAGAGAAGGTGGGAACAACTTCAGTTCTCCAGGTGCAACCAGCTCTAATATTTTCTTTCTTGCTTTGTAGTTTAGATCGAGGTAACAGCTTTAAACTGGCATTTCTCCTGTTTCATCTGCTGCTTTACAGAGTCTCCTGCTAACAAACCCTGAGGAAAGATCATTTGGCCAGTAGGTCATAGGAAAAGTGTTATTTATCACACAGGCACCATGGCATTAAAAAAGAGACCTTGCTCCTTCTGCATCTCCCCTGCCTTGGCAACACAGAGTTCCAGCCTCTTTATAACATGACAGTCAACTCAGCAGCAAAAGGGATGCTGACCTCAGCCTGGGTAAAAACAGCAGGAGTTTTTGCAGGGGTGGAGATGTCTTTTCTAAACCCAGGTCTCCCCTTAAAAACAGAGAGCAGCAGGAGGAAGGGAAACACAGGAAAAATGATGGACCAGAGAGAAACTGGATGGTTCAGAGAAGTTATTTCCCATGATTTCCCCAGCCACTGCTGTCCTGAACCACTAACAAACAGAATTCAAAGGCTGCTGCCATGCAACCCAGTGGGCAGTAGACTAATGCCTAGGACCCAAAAGCAACTCGAGGTCTTACCCACAACTGCTTTCGCCCTATTTGAAATTACCTCAATTTCACCCTATGCACTTCAATTTTTTAGCAGGTCCTGCCCTGGGACAGGCAGGAACTGGGCCTGAATCCGAACTCTTCTTTCTGGGTTCAGTCTGCACCTGCATAGACCAGAAGGAAACTTGGGCAGCAAGGCGTGCTGGAGAGCGGAACAGACATAAACACCATCTCTCCAGGCAGTCTGCTGCAACTTTCCACTTGAATCACAGGTCCTGACATTCTGGGTGGTTATAATCAGGCTTGAAAGGATTCAATGTTTATTTTTTATGAACTCAGATGGATAATATTGATGTTTATTTCCAAGTCCTTTTTTTTCTTATTATTTTTATTGACTTGAATTTTTGCACAAGCAAGAAGTTCAAAACCACCTCAGAGACTAATTGCTGCTTATTCAACTTGTATTGACTGTGGAAGTCAAGCTTCATAATGGATTCCAAAAAAAAAAAAATCAGAACTGATGATAATCATCATCTTGCATGATATTAATTCCTTATTAATTGACTCCAAGATGGAAATGGAAACCAAAAAAAAACCCCACCTTCTAATAGAGATGAAACACACATCAAGATACTTCCTTAACTTCCTTTCTAGAAACTTCTACCATTGCTGGAAAGTTTTGCCTTTTGTTTACAGCTGATGGGAAGAGCTGAAGGTTATTCACTCCAGCTCTCAGGGATTTCCTGTGCTTGTAGGAGAGCAGGTGGTGACCATTATGGGCTGATCTGACAACGTGCTCAGGGGGAGTAGGTTGGATGTCTTGCTGTCCTTCCAAAACACCTCAGAAAGCTAATCTCCCATCCGCAGAAGAAACTAATCCCATCCTGGGTGGGTTTATGTGCTCTGTTTCCCAGACATCTGAACACCTCAAAGTCACAAATGAGTCACTGCCTCCCTGACAGGAGGAAGGTTTATGGTCCTTCTTTCACAGAGGAGAAACAGAAAAAAAAAGAGATTATGCCATTTACCCTGCTTACTCAGGAGGTCTGTGGCAGATGGGACTTAAAACTCCAGCGGTCCCAAGCCCAAGCACAGCAGTCTAGCCATCAGATTATTTTTTAGGTTGCTCTGCAGGCTCAGAAGGTCTAATTGATTTGTAGCTGCCCAGGACATGGACAGAGATGTCTGGAGCTGAAAAGCCACGATCAGGTATCAATGCCTTGGAAACAGAGAAGTGATGCAGGAAAATAAATGTTTGTTGCATTTATCTGAGAAATGAGTGCTCTGTAGGGATGAACGCTGCCTTCTGCTGAGGGGATTTTATCTCGTGGGGCACAGCATGGCACATTAGGTGGCAATATGTATTTGTTACTACTTCCTGCAAGAAATTCAGATGCTGAGAGGATTCCCAAGCTTGCTAAGGACAATGTTTGCTGTGGTGACTCACAGTGGGATATGGTTTGCAAACATTTGCAAAATTACTGATGTGACAGTTGCAAGCATATGAAGAAAGGGTAGAGAGGGCCAAAGCTCTCAAGCAAAATCCACGACCAGATAAATTTCAGATTTCAAGGGGTGAGAGCAAGGTCCTGAAAAGGGGCCCAAACAGTAGGAGTGGTTTGGGCTTCCCCAGTTCTGAGAGCACCTCAGAATTACAGCATACCTGAGCTTTTCCAAACCCTGAGAAAGATCTACTTCAAAATCAGGCCTCTCTGGATGTTATTTATTCTCATTTGCTCAGACCTCACTTGAAAGGTATTACAAATTGGCCCTTGACTGAAACCCCAGTATTTTGGCTGTATTTACTGCTTATTAAGGCAACTTCATAGGAACGCCTGTCTAGAAACTGGTGCCCAAGTCAATTCTGGGGTCATGGGAAAAGCAGATTTAATGATCAGCTGGAGAAGCTAGGTCAGATGTGTGGTTTTAGATGCTATAACTGCCATCCCTTTTTGCAGCTGCTGGTGCTGGAAAGGAATCCTGTTACAGTGCCTGCTGGATTCACAGAAAATTGCGAGCAGCAAATTCACTGAGTACTAGTATCCATTCCCAGTTTATGTTTGTCCTAACAGGCATCATGACACAAAGACAGCCAGGGGACACAGGGAGAGCACAGGAATACATAATACAATTTTTGTTTAGTTGGTTTGTTTTAAAGGGGAAATTAGAAGGTTTTGGAGGCTGCTGAGATGTAGAACCTTTCACTCCCCCTTGGTCAATCCTTGTCCATGATACAGGTTGTCCAAGCTTGAAAGCTGAGAGCAGCCTAGAGTTAAAGTCTTGTATCTTTCAGGCAAGCAGTCAAACACTGCTAAAGTGTACCAGTGGCTGCCACTAACTGCCCCAGGTCCATCCCAGACTTGAAGGACTGCCTGAGTGATGGAGGCAGATCTCCCTGTTGGCTTATGGAAAAGTTGTCCCTTTTGAATGCAGCACCACGCGCAAAGGAGGCAGATGAGGTTGCTCATGCTGGCCCCAGTTTATTGGGAGCAAGCTTCCTACCTCCATGACCCTGTCCAAGAGCTCGCTCCCATGGGCACTCTGTGACTTACCAGACACCTGGAAGAGGCAGGTGGAGACCCCCACGTCATTGGAAATGCTGCACTCATAGCTACCGCTGGTCTCCCGGCTCACGCTGTCCACCTTCAGCTCCGAGTAGTCCTGCTGCTCTGCCAGGGGCTGTGCCAGGAGGGTCCCGTTGAAGCGCCAGACAGAGGTGGCCACCTTCATGGGGCTGCCCTTCAGCATGGTGCAGCGCAGGGCCACGCTGCGCCCCATGCCTTGCCGAACATCCTGGAAGGCCGGCTCCACCACAGGGGGAACTGGAGGCCAAACAGAGCAACAGACGGGGACACCATCAGGGAACTGCTGTTTTGCTCAGCATGGTCAACCCAGTGGTGCCTCTGAGGAGACAGGCACCTATGATTTCCAAGAGGATACTTATTTTCTAGCAGGAAACAGGCTTCTTCAAACCAAAAGCAGCAATAATCATCTGACATAGCCTTCTGACTGGGCTGGGGCCACCTTCCACCTGTTTGTTACATAGAGGAGGCCTTTAGCAACTATACATCCCACAGTGAGACACTGCTTAGAAGAACTACCAAGCCCTGCTCTTTCATGTGAGAAATGCAACTCCAGCAGCCGAGCGCCACAGCTTGCCTTCAATACTCAGATCCTAATCAGAATAACCATAGTCCTCATAACCAGCATAAACTGTACTCCTTGGGCAGGCAGGCACGCTCCCAAGCAGTTACATTCACGTTCTTTTGGTCAAGGTCTGAGAGGGTTATCAGAGACACCGTGTTCAGATGGAGGGATATGCACTGGCTCTCCCCACAGAGGACACATCTGAAGGGGTACTAGAGGGCCTCTCCCAAACATATCAATACAACACATCAGGAACTGGCTACAAGGACTCTGGGTACATTTTTTTCATCTCTGGAAACAATTCCCTGACACTGGGAGGTGAGTCACATCTCTTCACGTCAGCTTCTCTGCCACTAGTGTGAGAATGCTGATGTGTGACCTTCCTTAGCAAAGGGAGGCTACTAAGTCTTGTTTGTTAGCACTTGTAATAATTTACAGGAAGCTCACGATTTGGGCATGGCTGAGGCAGAGCAAGGAGAAAGCCTGGATTGGTATGGCTTGAGATACCCCTTATTTAATGCAATGGCAGGGGACTTCAATCTCCACAGCCATCTAATGGACATGTTTCACTTGCAATAAATTCTTAATTAAAACACTACAGCATGGGAATAACCAGAAGCTCTCCTACTAAAATGAGAGGCTTCTTAACACAAAACAGCTGTTAGCCTGAATGTAGAAGCAGGAGAACAGATTTATAGCAGCTCCAGCATAATCACAACTCACCTTCTCCAGGTTCAACACACTTGCTCTGCCACAGACAACTTCTATGCCCTGCAGATCTACAATGCACCTGCCTCCTCTAAAGGTTCATAGAGCTGCCAAGCACAGCCAGGCCCAAAAACCTGCAACACACAGCATCTGCAGTGCCACAGACACAGCTCCACCAGGAACCATGGGTCATACAGCATCCCTGCTGCCATGAACACAGCGTGACTGGAGGGCTCCAGAGCACCAGCCTCCCCCTTCCCACAGCCTGATGCCAGCAAGACGCACCCGCAGCTCTGTAACACTAGCAACATCTCCATCTTCACCACAGATGAAGGCAGTGTGCACCACCCCACAAGTCTGCATGCAGTATCCCCTCTCTGAGGGATACAGACGCATCTGTGGGTACAGCGTACAAGCATCCCCTCCACCTGGCAGCCCCTTGTTTGACAGTGGCTGATTGTCTTGTAGGTATCCATTCTCAACTTTCAGCCTCTGGGCCCTTTGCTGTGCTGAGGTGGATTAAACACAGCTCTTGACTGAGCTCACGTTGCCGTGCTGAGTGGCATGGTCAGCTCATTACAGATGGCTTTGCTAGCAATGTGTCTCTGCAGGTGCTCCAAGCACTGACTTGCCTTCGGCTCACACGTCTCCCACCTTACGGTGAGAATAATGTGAGAAGTTGTTTGATTAGACCTAGTGCCATGAATGTGTCATCTCCATCCCTAGCTGCTATCTCATTTCTTGGGTCACATCTGCTCCTTAATTGAAGCCGGTGGGGTCTCACATTATAATCAAGGCCAGCTGGTGATGTAAGGAAAAAAAGATAAAAAGGGAAAAGAGAAAGGAAGACTTAAGAAAAAGTGGCACAGCTGCTTCAGATGTACTCAAAGCAATCCATCTCATGAGGAGGAGAAAGAGGGGTGGGAGAGCAGCTTCCCTCACTGCACCAAGCAGCACCTGTGTACAGAGCTGGGACAGAGGAAGAGAAAAGGTCAGAAATGGCACAAAGTGCCTCCTGCAAGGACACACACTGTAAGGAAAGTACCCCCCCCCTGGCCCTCACTGAGGAAGCATCTGGGGCTCATAAAAGGCCACAGAGGAGCAGGGCTGGGACAACCCAGATGCTTCCTTAGGTAACAGCAACAGCAGGACAGCCAAGGATGCAGACGATACTTAATCTTATTCAGCTGGGAAATGGGATTTACTTTATTTGGCCCGGGACAGGCTCTGGGCCTATGTTACCACCTTGTAAAGGGAATGTTTGAAAGTGCCTAGAAAGTAAAAATGTATTCCATTTTCTCCTCCTTTCTCTGGCACTAGGAAACACCCAATGAGCATTAACTCTGCAGGTAGTCTTGGAGCTCATGTTTTTTTCTGGAGAGAGCACTGCAGCAGGTGATCCCAACACCGCAAAGGATGCATGGAGTCCTACAGCAAGGGGCAGCTGTGCTGAAGGCTGTCAGTCGATATGAAAGCAAGGAAAGGTCAACAGCAATTACAGAGCCAGACACCAGCTCTGGCCTCCAACGCCTACTGGGGAGCCCACACTTATTCAGGAAGGTTATACAGTTATACACAAAAGGCATACAGTTATATACAAAAGTGAGACCATCACCAAGGCACGGATTCATACTGCAAATCCTAGCAGGTAACACCACAGCCTTTTCTCATCCCTGGCTTAAACACAAAAGAAAGCATGTTTAAATGAGCCAGTGCTCCTGCTCCACAGAACTGGAAACTGAACAGCCTTGGTACACTGGAGATGGTGACTGTCTTGGAGCAGTGACCTCCAATATGACTCCTGCACAGACACCTTTAGGGAGCTGCAGGAAATTATAATGAATTTCCAGGAGCCTCCAATATCCTAGGGAAGCGGCATCCCTGCTGGCTGTATGGGACCTGTTCTGCTCAGTAAAGCAGTATCTGCCTATTCTGGCTCACTAAGATGCCATAGTGCTCTTTGGGGAGCTTGGGTATCAGCCCCAGTTTTTAACCTAGTTCCAATGGAGGGTACTTGTCCAGAGGCTTCTCAAATGCCTTTCCATGTCTCCCATGAACTCCAGTGCATGCAGCTGAAGTGCTCTGTTAAGCTGCCTGCAACGTGGCTGCTGCAGGATGCTACACTTCAACAGGGAGGTAAAATGCCTCTCTGCATATACAGGGCTTCAGGATCCCCTGGTAAGAAACACAGCAAACAAATCTAGACAATGACTGTTTTCTCTCGGCACACAGCTTAATTCTTGAAGAGCTAGCTGGCAGAAAGAGTGACAAAAGGGGTGAAGAGGGCAGCACATTACTGTTGTAGGCAGTGCTGAAGGAGCAAGGCTCCTCCAGCAACCTTGTTAAGATGCGGCTGCTGGGAAACACAAGGCAGGGCAGCCTGCCTTCGCAGCAGAATTATTGTGCAACAGGAGAAAACATAATCACTCACCTGCTTGTTAGGAGCAAATCAAATCAGCCAAACACAGGCAGCCTACTCCAGCGTGCCAGGCACCCTAAAGCAAAGCAGGGCTGTAGGCAGCTCTCCTGCTGTGAGTCAGAGCAGATGCTCTGCACTGAAGGGTTGCTAAGCTAGCACAGCATTCATGATGATAAAGGGCAAGAGCGAGGGAAGCACGACAGAGAAGTGTGAAGTGTGAAGTGTAAAGGGGTGTTGCTTTGGGCCCCAGTCACCTGTATTTTATTGGTTTCACTGGAAATAACCAGGACTGAAATGCTCGTCCTGCTAAATGAATGAAAAGTGTACTGGCTCTTGAGCTGTGGTCAAGTCCGTAAGTATTTCTTAAGTCTGTTTTTATTTTAGTCTTGAGAAAGGGAGGAGTGTTCTTCCTTACACTGAAGTGCTTGCAGGAGAGACCACAGTCTCCCTGCACTGTTACTGTGCTGTCCTGCTTGGGCACAGCTCAAGGAGGGGCCCTCTGCAACCCCTGCAATGTTTTCTGATTGCTGCAGGTTCCCACCAAATTCAGATGCCTCCAGAAGGCAGAGATGCTTCTTTTACCAACAATGAAGTCAGAGAATCCCAGGTCGGCAGTGATGCACTACAGAAAGTTTTTCACTTGTGGATAAATGTAGGAAAAAAAATAAAATTAGTAACTTTAAACACTGAGGATGTTGTAATGAGCCTGTTCAGTCTGATATGGATGAAAGGCAGAGAAAGGCTCATATTGGAGTGGACTGATGCACAGAAACCAGTGACAAGCTTAAACACAAACTAGAATCTGCAGAACAAGGAAACACTGAGTGAACAGAGCTTGGATTAAGAGCTCAGGCAAGAATCAAGTAGGTTGAAAATCCTAGACATCCCAGTACAACAGTACTATGCAAGACACATGTACACTCTTCTTTCCCACTGTAGTGTGAGGACTGTAAATGGCATATCCTGGCCAATTCCCAAATGCTGACTTGTTCTGAAAGGGCTTTCAGAGCTGAGGTGCTCACTCATAACCTGTTTTCTGACCCAAAGGCAGCCCTTTTCCCCCTGTAGCCATCCTGACCAGTGGTGAACAACAGCCACCTCTGTAGGCAGTCAGGTGCCTGCAGTGTACCACTACTCTCATTTTGCTATAGAAATTTACTCCCCACAACACTTCCCCTGCTGCAAAGACCACCACAGTGCAGCAGTGTCTGGGCAGAAGAAGAGAGGCACAAGCAGAAAGATGGCCTGCCTGATGTCACACAAAAGAGCAGCATCAGACAGAAGTGGCACAGGAGTCCGGTATCCTGACCCACACTTCAGTCCTTAGCCCAGGCTTCCTCCTCTGTGAAAAACCCCCTCTATTCTACCCTCCAGAATCAGTCATCATTTACATTTCTATTTGAATCTAGAGAATGCAACATGTAACACAAGTGATGAAAATAGCAAGCCTTGCTAGATTAGAAAGCAGCTTTACTTTCAGCAGCTCTCATCCTACTCTGTTGAGGGACTCCCTCCAAGCCTAGCCCTGCAATCACAGTGCCAGTGGTGTAGTAGTCTTGTCCTGCTTGTAGTCTCCACCTTGTCCCATGTGTGAGAGCTAACTGACCACTCAATTTGCTGTATTAACGTTGCAAAGAACACACAGATATCCTGGTATGAAAGACTGCTCTTTACTGTTAGTTACAATTATTAGCTGCATTTTGTTATCCAAAGTGGCTGTCCAGGCAGTAATTTCTCCGTCTGGAAAGCAAATCAGCACAGGCTGCCATTAGGGCCTTACGAGACCTATACAATCCCACACAGCATCCATTTAAATTCTGAAAGGTGCCCTTCTGCTGTCGTACTGGATGCAGTTTTCCCTAATTTCTTCTAGACAACCAAAGCGATCCCAGCAAAGGGTGCCTTCCTTATCTAGCCCCTGATCCCATAATCCAGGGTAATAAAGATGTCACAGGCATCAAAGATATTGCACCCCTGCTTTCACAGCAGGTAGAAAACTCCATGGTTTCAGCTCCAGAAGAGACCAAGGCTCACTACCCGAGCAAGCGGGAAGCTCTTTTATCGTCACAAGGCTGGGAAATCACAGCTCAGCAATTCTGTTCCATGCAACAGCACCCACACCCCAAGAATGTACATTAGGCACCAGCAGTTTTCCACATAGAGGCAAACATCCAACTAATATTTATAATCCCTGTCTCATCTGCTTGTTTCTGAGAGATTATATAATTGAGCAGTTAGAAGAGAGGAGATGGAAGAAGGTTTGCTCAACTTATTTCAGCTAAAAGTCAGAATCTTTCTTTCATCTTCTATGCTTTTTGCCTTTGCATTTCAGTCTCCCCACGTATAAAGAGATAAAACGTATTTTTTTGCAAAGTGCTTGAAAGCCAGTTGCAAGTATTGTTATTTCAAAAAAACAAAATCGTTTGAGTACCTTTTTGGCTAGACAATTGGGTGCAGGGACCAGAGAAACAGGGCTCAGAGCAAAGCAGGCTTAGTTCTGTGTTAGTCGACTGCTTTTAAAAGAAGGGCAAATTAAATGCATTCACTACCAGCTTTCCTGCTTTCCTCTTCTCTGAACTTTCCAAGCCAATTAGCTCAACCAGTCTTCATCTTGTTTTAATAAAGATGGGTTTACTAAGGATTTCCTCTTCTGCATGACAAGCTGCGCTGATTAATACATGAGACCCCTAGCTCACTTCACACAGCGCTTTGAAGAAAGTCCATCCTGGGTGGGAATTCCCAGACCTTCTGCCTCACAGATATGCCTCCTCAAAAAAGATCTATCCCAGACACGCTGGAACTCCACTCAGACTCACTGCCCAAATAATCCATGCTAGCAAGACACTACAAAGACACGTATTCTCCTGCAGCGTAAAGCCACCTCATTCCCATGCCTCACTTACCTTCAAGCACCTGGTTTCAAAACAGTATGCTCCCCTAATTGAAAAAGATAAGTGGGAAAAGATGGTGTCTGGACAGAAGACACACACACATTTGTACGTGAGATGCATGCTGATAATCCTCCCCTCCATCCACATACCACCCAATTACAGTGAACTTACACACAAGAGAAATGAAGAGGGTGAGAGAGTAGACATCTCAGAGCTAATACCTTCAATTACTGCCAGACCAGTGGCACAACCCACATCTAGATTTTTAAAAATTTAACATTTTAAAATTTTTTTTTTTTTGGGCCACAGAGTAACATCAAAATATTGTCCCTAACTCACAGCCAATTTTTCTAGTTATAGCATGGTGAAGCAGGGTGACAGCTAGGGTGGATTTGGGATTCTCCTGCCCACCCACATACCCACAAGAGGGGAGCCCTCCCATGTGTAGTGTTGTTAGACCACAAACTCTCCGCTCAGGTTCTGCCTCTGTCTTCTAGAAGGTAAGAAGATGTCAGCTCATGGCCATGCATCTGTTATTACATGCTTCTGTTTAACAAATTGGGCTGGCAGTGACATGCCATTCCCAATAGCATATAAATAGTTTAGATCCAAACATTTGCTAGCAGTCAGCCAATGATACTCTTTCCCAAAAAGCATCCCGTATGCATTAACTTTTGGCCGAGAACGAGTTATCTTAATACTCAATAATTCATAGGTGAGCATCTCAGCTTGGTAGTTCTGGGAATGAACCAACTCATTGCCAGTGCAACCAAGGAAAGGAAAAAAAAAAACGAAAAACCCAACCCACTAAAAAGAACCAAATGAGATTATTCTTCCAAATCTCAGAATCCACATCTTTCTTCTTACTTCAAAGTAAGAAAGAAGTCTTTATCATTAGTTTTTCTTACCAGTCAACTCAGTTCCCTTGCCGCAGTTAAAGCCTACTGCAAGTCCTACCCACAGGTGTTTTTATGTCCTAGAAATCAACTCTGTCCTATCCCCAGGAGTCTCCAACCTCAACAAATACTAGGAGAGAATTCTTAGTCCTCTTCTCAACCAAAGTCCTTGACAAGATCATGTTGATATTTTACATGTGCGTGTGTGTATGTATATACATCTTTACAATTCCCCATTCTCTCCTTACTTTCCTCTTCAGGTAGCAGAATCACAGCTTTAGTTCCTCTTGAGATTTTTTTTTGCTGGGCAGGAACACTGCCCTAAAGTTTTAAATGACAGAGGAATCACATGCAAAAAGTCTGGGAAAGGAGAAAATAAAAGAGAAACCTGAATCTACAGCTCTGATTCTCCTCATGTGCCTCACAGAGACAAGCAGAGCACAGGGGCATATAACAGGGCAGAGATCAACAGGTACCATTTGCAACCTTGTGAGCAGAAATGGAGCTGCTTGGCCCATCACAAGCAGAATGCATTCCCTGTGCTTCCATCCACAGTGAAAAGAAGGGGAAATAGAGGGCAAAGAGCCAATCCGTGATGTTCATTGTCCTAGAATAGGCCCCTCCACATCCCTGAGAAGGATTTGGAAGGACTGAGAAAGGACTGATCATCCCCAGGTTTGACAGCAAACCTGGAGCTAGCTGAAACAGGACTTTAAAGCCCAAATTTATCCCATCTGACTTCAGACTCTTCACTGAGGCACCCCAGTTAGGAGCAAGACCTCCCTCCAAAGCCATTGAGTGAGAAGGACAATTCCAGAGGATGATTCAGATGGTAGGAATTCCTAGCTGGCATTACCTCCCTGCACAAGGAGCCTAAGGTGATCCCAGACCACACATCTCTGCTAGGTGGGATGAATGCAGACCAAAGTAAATGCTTGTGTGACACCTGCACAGAAGTAGCCAAGTGTCACCCCTCTATACGAACCTCTCCAAAAACTCCCAGTGCCTTGTTTATTGAGTTCATCAGTAAGCCGAGTCATAACATGCATGTCCTACTCTTGGGCAGGAGACACCTCTTGTGTTCAAGCTGCTGCGTCCGACAACAGAGCTAGCCTGGGAAGGAAAACAGACACCAGCCTGCACATGTCCCATAGCAAATATAGTGATAAGTCTCTGGACTCCAGACAGCATCCAACCAGATCCACGGCTAGGGCTCATGTCCAGAGTATGCAGCTGCCACCTACAAGGAACTGATTGAGTCTCCCCTGATCCCCCATGAAGGCTCTAACTCACCACCAGAGGAGCTACCAGGCAGAGGTGACTGTTGACTCCAAGCAGCAACCCAATACCAACTATTGCCCCTATTCCATCACCACCTGCCTGAGCAATTAAATAGCCTCCATATGTTTAGATCCTTTTAATAAAAGAACTGAAAGTTAAGAGCAGGGATGTTGAAGGAGAAAGTGCCTCTGAGAACTGCAATCCTTTCAAAATTGAGAAGAGGCCCTGCTTTTGAAATGCAATGATTGTCAGGGCCACAGGTGGTCAGATCTTTCTGGTCACAGCTGGGCTACAGCATTGCTTCACCTTCTGTTTTCAGTTTGAAAGCTAAATTTGGAGCACTACATGATCCCTCCACTGCTGCTTTCCAAACAGGCAGGTAAAGCAAGAGGCAGCACAGCCAAAAGCAGAAGTGTTGATTAAAAATAAGACCTGGTTTAATGATGGGGTGGTGGGATGAGAGCAGGAGAGGGGAGAGATCCAAGCCAGAAAGAGCCTGGTAGGGGAAGGAGGGCCAGCCAAGGTAATCAAGATTATAAAATATTAGCCATCACTCCTTAATATGTTTACTTTGAATGCTTTGTCTGCACAAGTAAGCAAAAAGGACAAATGGAGAAAATCTAGACCAGGAAGACTTTATACAGTGCTTCTCTACTCATCTACCAGGTGGAAAGAGAACAAGCTTCTCCATACAAACCATGCTCTTCCTCAGCCTCGTAGGGAATTTGGACTAAGGAGGAAGAGCTTAACATAGAGAAACACCCAGTTCTCCAGCACTTCTCTATCAGCTGCCTCAGAGTTCTGCTGCCAATTGTTTAATATCCTGCTCTGCTACCTGTCATCACTACCCCATTTTTCCATCCTTCACCCTTGATTGATCTTGATTCATCTGAGGAAGATGATGACAATGAAAATGTAGCCATTCAGAAAGAGGATAAAAGAATGCTCAAACTACAAGATTTATGGCAAACGTTCAGTTTCATAGATGAAGCAGCTGAGGTCAACAGATTTCCAAGCAATTTTTCCTATGAGAATTAATGAAACAAGAGGGGTGGTGCATACAGGAACTTAAGAAATGCATACAATTTGAAAACACAGGATCAGTATATATAGCATAGTGAAAGGAGAGGCAAGAACATTTTTTACTGTAAGCATTTTTGCTGTCACTCTCTGGATGGTTACCTCTTCATCATTGCCATCATCATCTTCAGATGAATCAAGGTAAATCAAATCAATCACAGGTGAAGGATGGAAAAATGAGGATCGGTTCAGGCAGTCCGTCAGATGAAATGGCTGAGGTCTTTCAGAATAGTGACCGGCTCCAAAAAGCCAGCTGCCAAACAGTCACCATCTACCATCTGAAAGTCCTGTCTTCCCCCTCCATCATTCACAACATCACCTGCACGTATTAAATATGTGTGAGTTTCATAAGCGCCTCTGTCCAACTCCTCCTCTATTAATTAAATATGAAAAAATGCTTTATGTGTCTCATGAGTAACTGTCGTAGCTGTTCATCAATGTATCTTCAGTGGATTGCTGGTTACAGAGGATGATCTCCCTATGCCTTATTCCCAAAACTGCTAACCACCTCTGGAGACAGCACAGGATTTGGCAAGTCCTGTTTCTTCAGGCCTGAATGACACCACCCATAGAGAAGGGCATGGACTCAAGCTATGGAGGACTCACTCCCCTGCTGGAAACCTCATGTCTTCTCTCGACATTGCCACTGTGTTTCCAGAGAAACAGTGGCACTCACTGCTGAGGCAGACGCAGCCCTGCAGCTCTCATCTCTCCCTGTGTTAGGGAGAGCAGTGTCACTTCTGACAGCTGCAGGTGTTGTGGGCTCCCAGAAATCACTCTCTGGGGCTTTGGGGTGTCCTCTGCAGCAGAGGGCAGAGGAAGGAGGCCTATAACAGAGCTGGCAATCATTCAAGGACAGCAGCCTGCTCCCTCGACCTCCCCATCTGGCTATCAGCTCTGTCCCATCTCCTCTGGACTTCGACCAGAGGAGGGAAATTTATTAACAGTCCCACTCACTGGATAAATCTGCTCTGACATTTGATTTTCCAGGCTGCTTCTGTGGCTGACTTCAAACCAAGCCAGTGCTACAGGAACCATTTGGAGGAGCAGCATCCCTGTAATGTGGGCACGTGCCTGCCTCACAGAGACACTTTTTCATGTTGACTGAGAAGAAATTAGGCTGCAGCAAAGGCAATATACAGTACAAGTGGGAACTACATACTCCAGTTCCTTGTCCTGATGCCTCAATTTTGGTTCAACAGATTAATGCCTGAAGCTTGTTCCATAAAGTTTCCATTGATCATATTACCAACTCTTCTGGGACACAAAAAGTAAGGCCCTTACCTTCCTTGTTCTCACCCATTGCATCACAATCTGTAAGTGGATCCTGGCCTGAGTCAGTCCATCAGCAATTACCAGCCTGAGGGACTGCAGCAGCACACACTGTAATGTGGTATCCTGCTCCTTCCAGCCTCTGGTAATACCAGAGGCTACCTCTGATTACCTACCTCTGATACGTAATAACACCTCCCAGAATCAGATATCCCAGGGGAAAAGGACATTTTAAACAAGTTTCAGCAATGTTTGCTGAGCCATCTCACTGTGGTGGGCAGTGAGAGGGTATAATTCTGTGTATGGCTCTGGAAAGAATCTGTGTGGATTTACATCTGGGAACATCTCTGGGTAAATCTGTTATAAAAGCCAGAGATGATGGGAAGACAGGCTTCTCATATCCTCCTGCTTGTAAGACTCTATCTGGATCTGTGTACCATGATCTGAATTCATCAGTGCAAAAACGGCAGAATAACAGACTAATAACGGATCATAAAAACCTTAAAAATACCACAGAAAGTAGGAAAAGATGGAGGAAAACTTCATCTAGCCAGGCCTTTGAGGAGAAGTTTGTGATAGGATCCTGCGAACACCAGAGGAGAGAAAATTATTCTGTAGCCTCCACGCACGTATTGCCTATGGGAATACAAACATGAACCAATTGGGTCAATGTAAGCAGGGGAGACCTCAGAACAAACAGCAGTATGCCTTTTTATACAACACTGATTCCAGAAAGAAACTCATGGAAGATGAATGTGGGATGCAACTTTACAAGTTATAAAATGAAATATGATTAATATAGTTTTATGGGTCCTTGGCAGACAAACTGGGTAGTGTTTGAGAAAGCAACAAGAAAAGTAACTACCTTGTTATAACATCCTCAGGCATTGGAAAGATTCTGGCTTGCTTCCACACGGCAGACTAATTGAAGATGTAATACTACTCAAACGCAGCCCACATTAAGCAGATTAAAAACACATTAACTGAAAGAGTTCAAAAAGAAATTTTAAATGGTGCATGCATCACTGAGATCTCTCTAGTGAGAGGGAAGACCTTATCTAGGAAGATCTCTCTAGTGAGATCCCATACAAACCTCCTAAATTGATGCTATTTCGTATCTTCATCAAGGTCAAAGATTCAGCCAGCAGGTTGGCATAACTAAAGCATATAAATTATAAAGTCTCCTGTTCAGCCTGTGTAGCGAACATCACACATAACCACCTTTGGTGTCTGAATGACCTTACATCCACTCACAGCTGGGGTGACCGGGCACAGACTTTGGCACAGCTCTGGGATGCGGCTTGTGCTTTGCTCCCTTCCCTCCTGCACAAGGGCAGCAGTTTAATGTGCAGTAACTGACAATCACCATCCTTGAGTGCCTACGTCAGGATCAGATACCAGCGTCTGGAGAGGACACAAAATATGCAGCAGTACATTACATACTAGAGAGATACCTCACACAGGACAGCTTGGTTTCCTTGACGGAATCGCCTTATGGTAACTGCATTAAATTTATCCTGGATAATGTAAAGGCCTGAAAAGAAAACTGTTGAGGAAATAATGCTTCACTCTTGTTGGGAAAGAGACAACAATCCAAGAGGAGCCCGAGTCGATGTAACCTAGTGAACATCAGTTTTCAGCTTAACTCTGCAGTCCAAAGATGTCCAAATCTTTGGATGACTAAATGAAAGCTTCCTAAATGTATTGTGAGATGGGCATCACCCCTGCATCTGCACTGGGGAGATCGTTTTTGAAAATCTGTTTAATACGGGTGACGACACTGCCAGAATGATGTTGAAAAAGACCCGAGAAGAGGGCTATAAAAATCAATTAAGGGGTAGAAAACACGCCTTATGTTGAATGGCTAAAGAGACTCTTTCTGGATTGCATACTGAAAAAAAGGCTAAGAGATAACTTGTTCTGGTGTCTGAGACTACATAAAGAAGAGACTGCTGATAACAAATAGCTCTTTATGTAAGAAGACAAAGGCATAAACAGAGCTTGTATTTGGAAACAGGCTTAGATTAAGTCATGACAGCTGAACCATGTGAGAAAAAAATGCTGGAACAACTTACTGAGGCACACACTGGATTCACCATCACTTCAGTCTGTGAGTAGATGCTGCACTGAAAATGTACAAATGATCCAAGTTTAGATTCACAAATGTAAACTCACCTTGTTCCTCAGCTTTACTAGTGAAAGAGACTATGCTTGACATATAATCAACACTCCTGTCTAGACAAACAGCACCAAATTATTAGAAAGATATTCAAGGAGCTTTTGCTTTCTCATCAGGATCAGGAAGCTAGAGTCACAGCATTTTGGGTAGGCAGGTTGGAGAACAAAACCTTCTCCAAAATGGTTAAAAAAAACCCAAGCAACAACAAAACACAAAAACCAACTGTCTTTCCTCCTCTTTTTAAACCTGTAGGTAGTTTCATGTGCATCTTTTCATTTATTCATGTGAGTTCATTCCTAGAAAGCTAATCAGAATGAAGACTTGCCAATTTCAATGCATAACTTGGACTTCTGCAAGGCCTCATTACAAGCAGCCCAAGGGGAAGAGAAAAATCCCCAAACCACAAAACCCCATTTTGAGTATTGCTTTGTATTCCTCTGACCCAGCCAGATGCCACCATCTTCTCATCCCTTTAGACCCATCATGCTCTTTTCAGCAAACCACCTCAGATGGAGGGCTGCTCTCTTTCCCACGAGCCCCAGTTCCTCATTTTGCAGCAAGATGTTGACTAAAGGGTCTGTATTATGCATAAGCTATGAACTGCTCATAAAATCCCAGCAGGCCCAGCACTATTAAGCCCATCTATATTGCATTAAGTTGTTATTAGCTACTGCATTCTAGCTTATGATTAGGACAGTAAAATATCTCTTTGCAATCAGCACTTGGTAAGGAAAATCCCTGTTCAATGCAAATGCCAGTGTTATTTATTGTTCTCTTGACCTCAATCACAGCCACTGTTGGGAACCCCTGTTAGTTTTGGCACTCCAGCTGTTTCCTCCCATCAAATGCTTGGCAGAATTGGGCCCAGAATTGTAGCATATTTGCAACAGACAAGATTTACAGCCCTTGTTTCATCAGACATGAAAGCAGGTCACAACAGATCAAGAGCCTACAAAGGGTCAACAGAAGTGGCTTTCAGTTGCCATTCTTTCGTTAGGCAGCGGGGATTTATCCCAGACGCTTCTTCCCCACAGAAACTGAGTAATTTTCAGTCTATTCTACATCCCATTCATCCCCTTCCAGCTTGGCAAACAAGCATGCAGCCTCAGAAGTCAGCTTCCTCCCAGTCAACAGTAATGAAAAATTTCCATGGTTTCCTGCGATCACACACGACCCCAGAAACAAGCTCTCCAAAGTCATACAAAATGCAACAGGTCTGCATGCAACTAGGAAATTTAAGCGAGGCTGTTAATTCCTGACACCAATGAGGGTTTTGCAGGTTCATCACTGGGTTCATAAAAGAAAACTGGTTGTTTTATCTCAAGTCCTGGAGGCCAATTAAATTTGAATCAGAAGCAAAAGCTGAGATAAGGTAGGAACGTGTGCACACACATGCTTATTTGTCTTTGCAATAGAGAGGCAAAGAGGAATAGAAATCAGGAATGAAATGAAATGAAATAGGGTGGGGGGAGGGTGCATGTTGGAGATTTGATCTCTGGTCATTGATAAACACTTTCCTGGCTTCAAAGAAAATACAGTTTCTTTCTCAGAGACTGATGCAAGTGGAAAAGCACAAACTAGTAACTGAATGGCTGTTTCCCCACTGAAAGCTCCAAAGCTTCCTAAAAACTGAACCCTCAGCCTCTCAGTAGACCATCCCAGTGCAAAACTGGCAGCAGGAAGACCTGCTGGGATGTAGATAAACCTATGCACCTCTGAAACTTAATTCATATTCAATCAGTTTCCCTACAGGAGTAAACATAATTGGTGCCATTTCAGAGCTGGGGGTCAGGATGGTCACAGAGTCATTTGGGTTGGAAAAGACCTCTAAGATCATCAAGTCAACTGCCAGCCCAGCACTGACAAGTCCACCACTAAACCAGGTCCCTCAGCACCACATCTACATGGCTTTTAAATTCTGCCTCCCCTCCTCCCCATGTCCCCCTCATGATGCCACCATGCCCAGCATCTTGAGCCAGCATCTCTGTGGCTTTGGCCCCATGGCCAAGGGCACCGCAGTGCCGTGAGCTCTGCACTTAAAATTCAGAAACACCAAGGAACAGGTTTCAGTTTCCTAGTGGATGCTCAATTTCTTACTAGGGTTTCTGTTCATATCAGGAGTGACTCAGGGTCTTCCTTGCGTAAGCCCGCTCCTCAAAAGTGGCATTGCTACTCTATGTGTTTCCTCCACATGCCTGCCATAGTCTTCCAGGTGGGCTGGAGGAAATACCTCTGCTCTAGTGCCAGACTGCAGGGAGTAGGTGAGGAATACCATGGGAGGCAGCTCCTGCACTCTCATAGGCACTGCTTGACATAGCTTATGGCCCAAAAATCCTGGGAGAGAATCAAAGGTACAGGCACAATGGCATGGCACCACATAGCTCTGTCTCTAGGAAAGATGCTGGGAGAAAAGAGCCTCTGCTCCCCTGGCACAGGTCCTGTGTCTGGTCTGATGTCCTTATGCTTCCCTGCAGGTGTGGACAACTGTTTTCACTTCTCTGTCTCAGGCTCTTGTGCAGAGGCTGAGAGTTACCATGAGAAAATTAATTGGTCTTTTTGCTTGCTTGGTGACTTCCTGGTTCCCCCAGTGAGACCTGGTCCATGGTGCCTCTCTCCCCACAGCTGGACACTCAACATGCTAATTTCCTGGTCAACAAGAGCCAGAATTGGATAGGGAGAGGGCATCCCTTCTTTCCTGTCCTGTGACCCTAGCCTTAAAATACGAGAGCTGGAAGCAGTTTTCTAGTTCACTTAATCTACCACCTCCCTTGCCCCATGTCTCCTGACTCCAGGTGTTACCCCACAGCTCACAGTACGGCACATGCACAGCCTTGCAGGATGACCAGCACAAAGCATTTGAGAGGATTCTGGAGCTGTTTTTTATCCCAACAAGTTGCTGCATAGGTAGTTTCTACAGGGAAAATAGCTACCATGGCAGCAAAAGCTGAAAAGAAGGGTCTGAATTAGAAATGTTCAACCCTGAGAGGACCACAGTAGGTGAGCAATTGTCCGGAGAGAGATGACCAACAATATCTGCCACCCACGGCGTCTATACAGCTCTTGTCTCTCCTTCACTGATAGAAATGTATAGCTTGGATGTCTCTCTAGATAAAATTAGGTTGCTCTTCCTGGAGAGTGTGGCCAAAAAACAGGATAATGGCAGCTTATGGAAAGTGTATTTATTTCTCCCAACAATATCTGAGAAATGGATTAGCTGATTTAAACCGGTTCTCTTCTGAACAAACAAATTCATCTCTCTAGGCGAGGAGGTCTCACACAAGCTTTTACTCAGCCTATCATTACAACCACAGAGGTTTTTAGAGATGAGCAATGAGCTGCACAAAGGCTGAATGGCACTGCAGGCAGGCTGCAATCACACGTAGCAGACCCTGGTCCCCTCTTTAAGGAGGGCTCCCACTTTCCTGATGCATGTATCTGGGTATCATCCTCTCTTCTTTCACAGTCATTTACCCAAGGCACAGTGAGGAGACCTTCCGGTGCATCTGACGTGCGGTGCCACAGACTGAACAGCTTTGCAAAATCTGCTCCTCAGCCTCCACTGCTCCAGTGAATTCTCTGTGCCATCTGGGCCTTTTGCTTTACGTCTCAAGTCTCCTAGATCTCCTGGCCACCACAGCATGCAGACATGCTCTGTCAGACCAATTTCAATCAAAGAGGTAAATCCAAAAAGCTCTCGGGGCACAAGTGAGACTTCCCAAGAAAATCTTGGTGTGGGGCAGCACATGGGAACCTTCCCCACAAAGCAGCCCGCAGAGCAAGAGTCCTACAGAGCAAGTCCTAATTGCTACACACTGAGGGGAAAAATTCAGGCCAGCCAAAATTCAGGGGACTGCTTTCCCTGGTGAAAGATATTTTCTTCCACAGCTACATAACACTGAACGCTATAAAAAAGCAGCACTGGGAGGCCAGGGGCTTTGCTGTGCAAACATAAAGGTGGTCACAAAGAAGAAGGCTTTAGCTAAGCATCCTCAGCCTATCAAGAGTGCCTGCCCCTCAGTGCCACGAGGCTGGCAGGAGGGTAGGGCCAACAAGTCTGAGACAAACAGAAGCCATCCTCTTTTCAGCTACATTTGTTAGCACCAAATCTGAAACTGACATAAGTGCTGTCACAGCCTCTGTCTGCCAGGCCCCAGGACCAATAGATGGTAATTGCTAAAACAAATCTGAAGCCAGCTAAGCCTCCGTGGTTGTTACTGTGCTCTGAACCGTGGCCATTTAGGTTTACATCCATGATGGAGTAAAACCGATTCCTCCCTCAGCCTGCCCTTAGACTGACAACTCTAATTAGTTGTTAGCAGCCTGGGCACTGGGAAGCAGAGTGTGCAATCCTAACGCCGTATCACTGAGGACAGGGCTACGCGCACAAACAGAAGCTCTAAGCAACTTAATCCCAGCCACAATTGATAGCGAGGAATGTGTTTACAAACAGAAACTCTGCTCTTAACAGAGGGAGTAGGGGGGTTCTGTGTATTGATAGAAACAAGAAGTAACGTGTATACTTTCAGCTTAGTCACACAAACCTCTGTACAACAAATTAGGGGATGAACAGGGAGGATATCCACCAAAGAGAGACCAGAGATCGGGTCAGGCTTTATTCATGCTGGTGGTTCAAGGTCATGCCCATGACTAGAAATGGTTTTCTTCTTTTCACTAATGAAAGTCTCCAGGTTTGTAAATACTGAACTTGTAGAAGGCACAGTTTTTGCATGACTTTGAATACTGACACACCTTCCCCAAAAGATCAGTTCATTCTTAAACCTCTAATGGTTTTAAATGAACCAGAGCATTGCAGAGCTCAGGTTGGTATGAGAGCCTGGGGTTTCTCTCTCTTTAGGAACAAGACCTATATGATGTAGAACAGCGATATTGAAGCATGAATGGAAGGAAAGGCCCAGACACTGCAAGGGTCGAAAAAAAAAAAGATAATCATGTTCTGCTCCTGAACTGCACTCCTCAGCTTGGAAGAGGGTGTCAGGATGGACTTCGCTGATTAAAATAAAAAAAAAAGAAACCAGTCACTATTAACAAATACACTTGGAAATTAAACCAGTCGAGTCTAAAATTCTTAGCAGATGGGTCCATACTCCAGCTCATATGGCCAAGCAGCAAGACAGATAAATCAGCTCAGTCACAGCTATGGTCAGCTCTGGCCACAGTCAGTCTCATTTCTCTTGGACTCCCTTCACACAGGCATGGAGAGCTGCAAGGAGCTTCCAGGAGCCAAAAGGCCGATCCTAGTCACTCTGAAGAAACATCTCCATGCCAGGAGTATCTCAAGTATCTCTCAAGAGCACTTTTAATGGAGCAGTTAACATCCAAGCTTATGTTTCAGGGGGGGCAGAGCACCAGCAAAGAGCACTGACATTGAGCGATGGCTTCAACAGTTGATCGAAACAGCTTAATGCATTTCCAGTTGCATGGATCCAGCAATGTTTCTCACTTATTTACAGTATCATCCTGTCCTCTCCTCCCTGCTCTTCTGTTTGCTACAAAGATAACAGGGGAAATTGATGCTGACTATTGCCTGCCTGATGTACAGCCCTGCCAATGGGTTCAGCAGGATTTTAAGGAGGAATGAGTCAACAGCATGTGACCAGGGGATAACATTTGCCAGCGTGTGATTTTGAATAGGAAAACATACCTGTGCCCACTTGAACATTAGTTTAAGTGACAAGGGCAACAGATGCCACAGCAGGATGCATTCTGGACATATTCCAGGTCAGGGCCAAGCCAGACCTGCTGGTCACTGGCCCTAAGGTAATATCTATGTCTAGGACTATGCAATGTCTCCTGTCCCTTTAATCATAATAACTAGCCCTCCAAAAAGAGTAATAGTCTTCTTTCCTGATTACACCTAATACTCACTATACTTTGAAGATAAACCAGAATAATCCACCTGCTGCTTAATGTGGCAAAACTCTATCTAAAGATAATAAGTCTAATCCTTTGGAGATCAAAGAATCATAGAAAGGTTTGGGTTGGAAGCGACCTTAAAGATCATCTCATTCCAACTCGTCTGCCATGGGCAGGGACACCTTCCACTAGGCCAGGTTGCTCAAAGCCCCACCCAACCTGGCCTTGAATACTTCCAGGAAGGGGATATCCACAACCTCCCTGGGCAACCTGTTCCAGTGTCTCACCACCTTCACACTAAAGATTTCTTCCTAATGTCTAAACCAAATCTCCCCTCTTCCAGTTTAAAGCCATTCCCCCTCATCCTATCTCTACAACTCCTTGTAAAATGCCACTCCCCAGCTTTCCTGTAGGGCCCTTCAGGAACTGGAAAGCTGCTATAACATCTCCCCAGAGCCTTCTCTTCTATGGAGATCAATCCCATATGATTGTGGACTATTATTTTGGATCCAGAAGGGGCCAAATTTGCAGGCTATGTTATTCCAAGGGAAGGAGACATTCAGGTTAATTCCTTTTCTAGTCTTTCCTCCTGCCAAGATGTCACATGCTGTGTGACCCAAAGACGAGAAAGAGACTTGACCATCCAAAATGAAGTGAACCCTATGTCAGTATCTCCTCTTCCTTCAGCCCTTATTTCTCTGGGCACTTAGAGACACCAAGACTTCTACCAAAGACAAAAATGGCACCAGCAAAAATCTGCTTATCTAATCATCAGAATTTGGTGAGCTGATTAACATGTCTCAATAGAAGAGATAGGGATGGTCTGCTACCCAAAGAGGGAGAACCCATTCAGGTGACTGAGCAAGGGCCTGAGACAGCAAGCGGTGTGCTGTGAGGGAGGATAAACCTATCTGTGGGAAAATACTGGAGTAGATGTATCAAGGATCAGGTGTGATGAGGAGGGCAGGGTTGAGCTGGACTTAGATGGCACTGTCCAGTAGTTTATGACATGCTGTTCTGGACTGACAAAGCATCAGAGCTGACACACTATCATTCAAAAGGATAATGTACTAGGACTGCAATTTACACCACACTGTTACATTAGGTTCTAACAGAGCAAATGTAACATTTACCAGATAAGACAGTCATCTTGAAGGCCAGTTCTAGCAACAGCCAGAGTTTAGAGTCACTATTTCGTAATTCATGGAAATGCTATTTTTACCAGGCTTTTGGGACACGTGGCTAATACATTTTTTTTTTCAATTGGTTATTATGAACTTGCTAAATTTCTATCTATGTAGCATCCTTTTCTCTGAACCACATATACATTCTTTCTTTCCTCCTTTCATACATAATGTCTCAAACGACACTTTGTATTCCAAAACTCAGAGTGCTGCCCATTTTTAAGCCCAGTGTGCGTTTTGCAGCCTTACACTATCTCACTTACACGGCCCTGATTTTAAACCCGTATCTGCAGAGGATTAATTTTTTCTGCTGGATTTTTCTTGACTGGGTACCTGGTCCTGAAAAAAAGCCTTGACAACAGCATTAGCAATAGCATTGATATTATTAACAACAGCACTGCCCTTCTGTTACTGTTTTATTTCAAAATTTCAAAGTGCTGTGTTTATTATGCCCCACAAATCCTTGAAGAGATGGGTCAGTTTTATTCCTGTTTTGAAGATATGGGAAAAGCTGACAAGAAATTGTCACTCCAAGTGTTAGCCAGATTCCCAGGAGTTCTGACAAGCCCAATCTCTCACTCTAACCAGTATACAACATTTCTTCATCCTAACCACTGAGCTACAAGTCTGCAAGGTCTTTCATGAACTTATTAATCTTCCAAAGCCCTACAGTTCACACCAAGAAGTCCACAGAACAGACCATTCAGCTTCCCAGAGAGTCGGTGATGGACAATTACAGCTCATACGATAAAAGGACAGCAACTCTTTCTGTTTGCAAAATACAAAAGATAATAAAAAGCCCAAACTTTTTTCTTTTTTTTTTTTTTTTTAACCACTGATTTGTTCTTTTTGTCTTCTTATTCTGTTTCCACTACTGCAGAGCAGTTGACAAAGCCTATTTCTGGGCTACTTTGTTACAATACAGCACTATATGCATAAGGGTGAAGGGAGAAGAAGAAAATAAAAGAGAAACACAGAAACAGGTTCTGACATCTAATCAGATCTGCTGTATTGATTTTGCAACTTTAGCTTTGGAGCAAATCAGAGAAACCCCCACATTATCACCCAGAATTCGTTCTTTCTTTAAGGGAGCTTGTTCAAAAGGAGCTCAAACTGACACACAAACAAGCACGCCTGCACACACACACGTGCACCATGCCCATATGGATTCACACCCCATCTATGTAGCTCTCCAGTGGGACGTGCAGGCTCAAGAGGGGGGAGCACTCATCACAGAGGCTGCAGGAGCTACACAATCCCTATTTCTGACAAGACGAGAATTCCAGAGCAAGCCACCAGACTAATAAGCCACCCACGCTGGAGAGCAGCATTTCAATTAACCACAACAGCCCTAACTGTGGCACCCATCTCCTCCCAGCTGCATGAACTAGAAGAGGGATAAACAGGGACTGTGTCGTTTGCTGGGTTGTTGTTTTTTTTTGCATGGGGGAAAAGAGAGGAACCTATAAACGGGATGAGGGCAATTCTTGTCCCACTTTCTTGCTTCGCAGTTTTTTTTTCATGCTGATGGAAGGTGCAAAGTGACAGCCCCAAAACCAAAGCTGCCTGCTCAAGCCCAGAATAGGCAGTGCCACTGTAAGCTCCTTCCACAGCTTCCAGGCAGGAGGCAGCAGTCCAACACACACTCACCCAGCTACAACTAAGAGCATACAGAAGTGATGGAGAAGGGAAGAGGGCAATTTAGGTGGGCTGCTGCATGGACTATGCCACTGTTACTTGGGCGAGATGACACTAAAGCATTGTTTGGCCTTGGGGAGAGCTATAGAAAGAGTATGTTGAGTTGGTTTTTACACAGAACTTCATCATATCTTTTCCTTCTTGGGTGTCACATCAAGGGCTCTGCTCCAGAACAACTTCTGGTTTCTACCTACCATCTTTCTTGTGTGGGGAGTCATATTCTCCCCTTCCAGGCCAAGATTCAAGGCTGTGATTCCCCTCCAGACCACCCAGTAAGCTTGATTTCATTCCAGGCTTGGCATTGCTGCTCCAGTCTGCTGGGGCAATGAGGGCCAGTGAGGAACTCACTGCTTTCAAACGCCAACACCAGCAGATCTGATAGGTTCTTTACTCAAGTGTGAGATTTTGTTGCATTTCCCATTTGTGGGGTGACTAAGTCCCTGCCATGCTCCATATGCCTGATGCAACCTGTCTTCCAAAACAGCTTAAACCAAGACACACATTTCCACATTTGGAACCCCCCTGTTACTGCTGTGGTCCCAACAGCTCACATCTGTCCACAGTGTGTCTGGTTGGCTTCAGACCCGTTATTCGCTGCAGTCTCACTTCTGTTCTTCCCGGGAAGTGAGCCTGAGAGGAGTGTGGCAGTGTGTCTAATAAGCACTGCTGTGCTGTGCATGTAGACTTGTCAGTCACGGCCCAGAGGCAGCGGGCCTGGGTGCAAATTAACCAGCTTCCTACACATCCCACACCTGCCAGACCTGCACTGCTCAGAGGACTCTGCGGGAGTTCAGCAATCACCCCACCCTGAGGGGATGAGGTCTGCAGGGAGGGCTTCTCCTACAATTCCAGCTCCTTCCAGACCAAGTAATTTTACCCAGCAGCCTTTCTCCTGAGTGATTCAAAGTCTTGAAGGACAGAGCACAGACCCCCACATGTCAGAACACACCTCAACAGCATGGGAGCTGAGCAGGCACTCACCCCTCTAGAGGGAGAAACCGCTGCAAGGAAAGGATGGAGACAGTCACCCAGCGCAGACACCAACAGCATCCCACTGAGCTTTGTGCACAGATACCACCTTAAAGTGGGGATGAGAACACCATCCATCACTGAAATCCACTCAGGACACCACATGCTAAGAAACAGTTTTCTGCACAGAAACCATCTGGGATTATGCAGTCCGTATTAGGGTCTGCATAGCACTGCAGGCATGTTGAGAAATTACAACTGAGGTAACAAAGTTGAAGGAAGGGTTGCGGGGTGCAAATGTCCTAATTAACATTCACTTGCTACCTTTCAAGTGCTTGATCTTACAATTCTACTAATGTACCCTGAAGGTGCATTACATCATGAAGTTCCATGTTTTACACATATGTAATGCACACAAACACCTGGTAAAGCTGCTGTTTTGCGCTCATCCAGTAGCAGGGAAATGGAAAATATTGTGCATGAACACACACAACACCTCTCCCTCCCACTTGCCACATGCTGGCCATGTGATATCCTACCCTTAGCCTTGTGCAGCCAAGCCAATTAATCACAAACTGTGCAAAGGTCCCCAGACAAAAGAAATTACTCTCTTCAGCCCAGTTAGAGAGTTCAACTCTGCCTGAAAGCAGCACTGAGTGTGTCAAGTCTGCTTAGCCCACAGGCTTTTGTGGACATGGGCGTTCAGATGGGCACTCCAGTTCTGTATGGTTATACTCACACTGCACGTTGAGCTGCACCAGGGCTTCCCGAGGTCTGATGTTAAAGCCATTGTACCTGGCTGTCTGACACTTATAGGTCCCGCTCATTTCTCGGCTCACACTCTCCAGGCGCAGCTTCCCATCGTATGTCTCCATTGTCATTGTCCCTGAAGGCATGGGGGTTTCCTTATCTACCCGAGACCAGATGATGGGGGGCTTGGGCTTCCCTCGAACCTCGCACTGAAGCTCAGCCCTGGAGCCCTCCCGGACAGTGATGGTGGTCTGACCCTTAGGGACACTGATGGTAGGTGGCACTAAAAGAGAGACAAGAAGGGAATAATTTTATAACAAATTTCCAGCGAGCAAGGAACATTCTTGAGATGCTTGTGCTTGAGTCACACCAACAGCCCTAAACTGCAAAGGTTTCCACTTGACACACTGCAGCCCCTATAGGAACACACTGCTCATGTAAGTCATCCTACAGGGTCTGGAGGACCAGGACCAAGGAAGAACCAAGCTTCTCCAACAATGTGTCCCAATACCAATGGCAAGTGCCAACTGCACTGGGACGTTCCCCCAGCTCTGATTCCCTTGGTTGCAAAATGCTGTCCTGCAGCGGGGCTAGCACCAAGGAATCCAAAGGCAAAAGGACTCATTTCTCAATTTCTAGTCAGTGAATTTCCCAAGTGGAACTGAAGCCTTTTGGCTAAGAAATAAAAGTCCTATCTACCAATGTATCTAGTACTCTTATTCAGGTGAGACCAAACCCGAGACTTATAGGATTGGCGCTTGTAGATAGCACCTCCAGCCTTAAGAGATCTCCAGGATCACTGTTTGCTCCTAGACCACAGCAAGGAGCCAGCTCTGTTAAGTGTCTTTGTTTAGTTTGAGATTCACAGGACACTGGTTATCTCTGGCTCACTTCAGTGAGAGATGGGTCCCAGCAAAGATCACTTCTGGCATCCCTTCCAGGCTGGGAAAAGCTCACTCAGCAGACCTGCTGCTGAGCTGGGGGCACAGTAATACTCCAGAAATATCCACCTATCAACTGACAAACAAAACTTGGCTGATAAACAAAGTGCGAAAGAAACCCAATGACTACAGCTAAAGGGTGCTGAGGTGTCAGTGGGAAGAGCTTTTATTGTTCCTCAACACCAAGAACCCAGGAAGGGGATGTTTTGTGCTAAAACCCATGTGATATTGACATTTTATTTGTATGAAGCTTCAGAGTTAACAGTTCAACTGAGGTAAATATGGCCACAATCATTTTTTGAAAGCTCCTTTTTCAGCCCTTCCTGCTGACAGCAGTGACACTTGGATTGACACTTCCAGAACTGCTAGGGCCACATGCTTCGTTTCCATTTAAATCAAAGTTTAGAACTACAGAGGCTGTAACAACCTGGTCTGACCAGTATTAGCTCAATTCAACCCCACCAAAGGAGAGTGTTGTACAGTAATTGCAGATGTTACAGCCCACAGCTGCTTTATTAGCAAATTTAGGATGGCTCCAGTCCAATCTCCCACTGCAGTGACCTCCCTATGCAACTGGGAGGCCACATTTTCAATTTGCAGGTCTCCTGTGGGCTGAGGAATCTCATCACACCCTGTCCCATACAGCACAAAGGGATGACAGCACTCTCAGTGCCCAACACTGCCAGCAGCTGCTCACCCGGTGAGAGGCAATTTTCTCCATGGGGAAAAGCTATAAATCGCATTTGAAGATTTACTTTTTTTTTTAATTAAGGCTATCTCCTCAGAGCCACTCAGTGGAGGTAGCCACATTGGTGGGTTTGCTCAGTGGGGAATCATGGAGCCACCACTGCCACCTGCTCTGATCCTGCACTCTGGGGAAAATCAGGTGGGTTTTTATGTGGGAACTACATCTTGGAGGTGGCTCGTTGCTGCCTGTAAGGATGCTGCAAGCTGGGCAACTTTGGGTGCTGCACGGAGGGCTACTTTGGCAGGGATGACTGGCTGGTGCTTGGACCAACACCTGTGCCAAAAGACACTGCCCAGCCTTTTGGTGGGATCATCCAGGGTCTCCCAGCCCTTCCCTGTCTCCTGCCCTTGCAGTCTTTAACAAAAATGCACTCTGCCATCTAGTGATCTTGGGCAAAAAAAGATTGCTTCTGGCAGCAGCAGCAGCCCCACGAGGTCAGGAGAGGTGGCTTTGCACCAGGACTGGGGGGTTCCCCTGGTTCTGTTCCCTGTTGGTACAACACGGTTGGTGTCTGCTGGAACCAGGAGGGCTCTACCTTCCAGGGCTTCCAGCAGCAGGGAAGTACAACCCTTTGTGTTTAGTGGGTCCATGCCATGGTCAGGGCTCGATTTCCAGGCTGCTCATGAGCACTGAGTGCAATCCTGTTTGGAACGGGTTGGCACCAGCATTTTTGCTGGGAGACAGGAGCTTCCCAGACATCAAAAGCTGCTGCAGCACCTTCTGCTGGGAGGCTGAAGTGAGCAACTTCCAGAATCAAGACTGAAACCAGCCTGGACAATGTATCCAGCACAACCAGGGATTGAAAATAAACTTTCCACGAAGGTTCACAACAAAACCTGTGGGCAGGTGGCTCCCCTTAGGAGTCCTCACCAGATTACTAGCCCAGTGCAGCTTTGTGCCATACCCTCAAGGTGCTGGAAATGCAGCAAGATGATATGGATGTAATGGAGAGCAGAGCTGGATCCACCATTACCACAGAAACAAAAAAGGCAGCCCTGAGACGCTGTATTTCAGTCCCCAAGGTGACTGACAATCACACTTATGGGTTACTCCTGTCCTCACCGAGCCATGGCATGAAGCTTTGACCCTGGTTTTCAAGGGGGGGAGGCATTTATAACACTTGAACTCCTACAGAGAGTGCAATTGCAATCTGTCTTGGGCAATCCAATAAACATTAAAGCTCTTCCCAGGATTTGCTAGGACAGATGATACCAAACTCCTGTCCACAGCTCTGAAGAAGGGGACATTCCTCATAAGCAATATCAAGGAGAGGAAAGAGCAGCTTTCTCTTGCTTTTACTCCCTGCTAAACAAAGGGATGTTTCAAAGTTGGTGAAATACCATGCCTTCTTTCTTCCTTCACAATTTGGAGGATTCTTTAAACAATTACACTCTAAACCTGTCTCTGTAGCTTTAACTGGACTGCACTTCAGACTCTTCATAGGGAGAAAACATAAAGGATGGTCTGCTTGGTGTGTAACACATCTGGCAGAGGAGCTATAACTATCACCTGTCTTCAGTCTCAGCCAGATGCTTATCTGACAGTGTGAGACTCCACTGGGATTCAAGACACTCATGTGAGGTCCTTCAAAAAAACAGAGGTGGGGGGGCTGGGGGGCAGCTAGTGATGCCAACCACTCTTCTGAGGTCCTCTGTTGCCACAGAGAGGCTCACCTGTTTCTGAGGAGATGTTCACCTCCACACTGAGGTCAGGAATGGGTGCTCCCTGGAAGGTAGCCACACACAGGTAGGTGCCGTAGTCACTGAATCTCAGGTCAATAATCTCCAAGCTGCAGGTCACAGGTGGGAACTCAGGGTCATTCCGGGTGATGAGCAACCGGTCTGAGAACCTGGCTGGTTTCCCGTTCTTGTACCAGAAATAGACAACTTTCTCCTGGGGGACAGCATCTACATGGCATGAGAGCTTCAAGTCCTGCCCTAACTGGATGGTCTCACTCTCTTTGATCACATCAGGGGTGATTTGGAACGTGGCATTCTTCATGGCTGAGATGAACACAAGTGCAAAATCAGTTAGGGACAATGAAGTGTCTTGCATGGGACAGGACAATAGGTCTTTGCCCCTCAGGAAGGCAACATCTCCATGCAAAATATGTCTAAAGACCTCCCCCAATTATGGTCCCACAAAATATCCTTAGGGCAACTCATCTCCAGTCCAGGATAATGCTACAGGCCAGGATGAGGCTGCAAGCAGTGCTAGCACAGTTGTTGGTCTGGAAGCAGAGAACCTTGCACAGGCACTTCTCCAGAACACTAATTGCTGCTAAGTATCACATTCACTCTCAGCTGTACAAGAACAGCCAGGAGAAATGCAAATCTAGCCCCTCCACCCTGAAAACCCACAGGAAGAGAATAAGAGCAACTTACACCGCACCAGCAAGTTCACTGTCTTCTTTGCTGGGTTCCCCACATTGTTGACAGCTGTGCAATTATAGTAGCCAGAGTCCTCCACACGGATCCTCCAGATGGTGAGGTTGCCTCCTTGCACAAAGCTATTGGGAGGCATCGGGCCAGGAGAGTGAGACCAAACCAAGTCTGGCAGTGGGTCACCACCTGTCAGAGAGCACTGCATAGTGATGTTGTCACCAGGGTTGACCACCAATGTCTCATTGACAGACAGCTTCAGAGCAGGTGGGGCTGGAAGAGTACAAAGACAGAAACTTCTGAGCTTGAAAAAGACCCCTATACTTGCCTGTGCACAGCTTCTTCCTTTCTAGGCTTGTTCTTGAAGATGGCTGGTTTGAGCTGAGAGAGCTGGAGGGATCCATGAATTCATTACAAAGACAAGGTGTTTGTAAATCTAATGCATTATCATAACTATATCATTGAATTAGAGCACTCTGCTGTGTTATAGTTAGGAAACACTGCAGGCAGGACCTCAAGCTGCCCCAAAAGAGTGGTCATACCTAAAACACTCCACCACTAGTGCTTAGGATTGGGACACAAGATAGGTGTGGTATTTTAGCAGTGTTCAGTACAGCTTCTCTAGGGCTTAGGACTCAGGTCAGGAAAAAAAGCCCTATGAACCCCCTTTGTACAGGTAGGAGCGGCCACCAGATTAAACTTGGCATTGGAAAACCAAAGGGCAGAGGCTTCTTGACTCCTGATACAAATAACTGCAGCAAGGCAGTAGGGCAATGGAAAGCCACTATGGCTCTGCATTACCCACACTGCATCCAGCCCACTCCCCTGCAGACACCAAAGTGCCTTCTGTTCTCCTTGTATTTAACTCTCCTGCCTCTACGCAGGCCCTGCAGAAGCAGCACTGGAAAAAAGGTTCAACTGGTAGCTCCTACTAGAGCACTCGTATCTCCCTTGCTGCAACACTATTGCATGAATCACCATTAGTTTGCTTATGCCTTGGGCAGAAACAGCACAATGGACTGAGCCCTGAGAAAGGAAAAAAAAAAAAAAAAAAGAAAAAAAATGGAAAATAAGGCAGGACAACAAGAGATTCATTGTCACAAGGCACAGGAAGTCGTAGTCATGGATTAAGCTTGGTATCTCAGGATCTGCTTCAAAGCACATTGGAAAGCTCACTAGCATGTCTGTGTTTGCTGGATTGTTCTCACAATCCCAAGGGAAGGTCAGGAGGAGCACCTGGTTTGTGCCCATAGCCTGCTCTTGCTGCCTGACTACGACAGCTTCACCCTGATGGAGAGGTGAAGGAGAAAGGACAGGCTCAGAGAAGCCTGCTTGAACCTAACAGCTGTTTGTGTTCAAGGACAGTTGGGATTAAACCACTCCTCCCATATAGAGCTGCCATACCAAGAAGGAGTTTTGGGGAAGGTCTACTATTGAGAAAGTACCTCAGCTATCCCATGATATAAATCTCCATCTCTCACACCCAACTAGACATCTTTGAGAGGCAAACCCTTTGCCAGGCAGCTGGCCCCTGAAGCTCAGAGCCTGACACAGAGGACCAGGACCTGTTTGCAGCACAACAGACCCTGAACAGCAACTCTGCATCTGCTTTTAACCTCCTTCACCTCCACAGGTGTTAAATACACTTTTCTATAGACCTGGGAGCTATAGACCAGGTCACAGGGATTGTCTTTCATGCACAACTGAACAGCTGAGACTGATTTAAAATGTCTAGGCAACCTCTACTTTGAATACTCTAGTACCTGGTTTTTATTTCTTTTCTTTCTGCACCCTTCTCACTACATCCCCCTCCAGGAACCAATAAAAAAAAAACACTTTCCTTTGTATTCTCTATTTCATCCCATGAAAAGTCTTTTAAAGGCCTTGTCAGCACCATCACTGGCTCCATCCAGACAGAGCTGAGAAAGTAACAGTCTCCAGCACAAAGGCAGGGAGTATGTTTTAAGTAAGAGCCACAGTAATGCAAAGTAAGACATTGTTCCATATTCATGAAGCCTGATTTAACAGCATTATTATTTCTGCCTCTTCTCTCCCTGGACCCTGCATTAATGAGCTGTGCTGGATTTGTGTTGGATCTCTGAATTACAGCCCATACAAACAAGGCAAGGAGGGCTGCTCTCGCCTCAGCACCAGCGTCATAATTTAGCAGCACAACTACTGCCATGCTGGGATATTGCTTTGGTGCATTGAATCAATTGTCCTCTCCCTGGCCATGTCACAAGCTATTTGTGCCAGAGGTGTCCAGCTGTGCCTAAGGAAGATGGTGGCTCCACTGCCACCTGCACTGGCCTTTTTGAGGCCAGTGGTTGGAGTCCTTGAATTTCAGAAGAACATAGCCTGCACTTGGAGCCTTTGGCAGGTCTCTTTGCTGGAGTGTTGGAAATGATGTGCAAGGGTTGATGCAAAGGAAGGATTTGTATGTCTTCTCCAAGTGGTTTCATGAGATGCTGTGAAACCCTGGAAAGCAATAGCTCAACTCACAGTGGTTGGGCAGGACACATTCCTGTCACTAACAGCTATCAGCTGAGTGCAGCTGATGCCAAATCGCTGTTCCTGCCCCCTGACACTGAACTGGCCTCAGGTTCATAGGGCACAGACATGACACACACTACAGATGCAGCATCTTGCCTGCAAATCTCCAGCCATCTTCATCAAAGCCAGAGAAAGGCTGAGACCAGCCTATGTCCAGAGAGAAGATGTCAGAGTTGGGGAGCACAAACCAGAGGCAGGCTTTGGTTAAGGTTTAGGGCAGTATTTGATGTACACGTATCTGATCAACATTCATTTTGCCCAGTTCTGGGCAAGGTAATGCCAATGGAAAAGAAAGTGACATGCTGGTGCAAGCACGGTCTCAGGACAGGTTGTCTGTGCATGCAGCAGGGAAGCAGGGACATTACAGAGCTGCCACCCACAAGGCTCCAGGCAGCAACCCCCATAATGTGTCCAAAATGGAGCCCTGGCTGTGGCAGCCTGAGCGGGCTCCCACTCCCACTCCTGTCAGCAGACAGAGGTTAACAGTCTGCAGACATTGTTATGCAAGAGATGAATCTCATTTATTTGTAACCTGTGGCAATTCCTTTTGTTCTTGGCTCAGAAAACCTGCTGGCGGAGTCTGTCGAGCAGCAAGGGGACCATTAAAAACAAAGAGTCGCTTTCAATTCCCTTTGAAGTCCAATTTGCTTCAGTAAAACTGCAGGAGAATTAACCAGCTGGGCTGCTTAATTTTGCAGAAATCGAGGAAGGGGAAAACATTAGCCTGACCCTGCTGGAGCAGGGGCCAACAGCCTGGCACTGAGCTGGTCCTGTGGCTCTGCAGGTTCAACCTGCTGCTCTAGAGCCACACAACAGCAGCAGGACAGAGAAGGGGTAAGGGAAACCTTCCCACTAAGGCTAAGGACTGAGATTCCATCCCCTGCTGCAAGGGCCAAGCTGCTGACACAGAGCTGGGCAGAAGCACACCTCCTTTCTGGAGACTACGACCTGCCCAAAGGCCACTGCCAGAGGCACCAAAATGAACCAGCTGAGGAACAAATGAACTGGGAAGAGAAGATTCCCTTGGCCTGACATGACCTGACCCACCAATTCCCCTCAAACTCTACAGTAGTTGGGTCTATAAATATTTAAGAGATTGATTTCCATGCACCTCAGTGCCCTTTGGGCCCTTCTCTGTTGCAAAGGTGAAGACATCCTGAGCAAAGCTGCTCAGGATTCTGGGCACAGCCAAGGCTACGGAGGTTGCTAAAGCAGGAGTGCAAGAGGGAAAGAAAAGACCTATGCAAAAAAGGAGTGAATCAAAGGTTTTTCTGTAAATATTTTCTCATCTGTGCACAATGCTACCTAAAGGGTAAGTAAGCCAGATAACATTGGTATGTTTAACATGAAATATTATTTAACACAAACCCTGCTCGCAGTGCAATTCCAGCTTCATTTTCACCTCCAGCTTTTAATACAATTTGCTAGGAACACATTTTCCATGGCCCCTTTGAGCTTGTGGTGTCGGGCTCCACTGTAAACTATTTATAAATATGCATCTATAGCAAAAAAACCCCAATAAAACAAACCCAAAACAAAAACCCAAACAACTATATGTATGTGCTATGTGGACCAAGTTCAGAACTGAGGTAAGTTCCTAAAGTGATGGTGTAAATTCAGCCATATCACTGGCTTCTGATATGGCTACAACCTGAAAATATGTTTTCCCAGTTGACTCTCAAAAGAGGCCAGACTGAAATGAAGGGTAGTTTCCCTGTGCTTTGGCTGGCAGTGGGGAGTGGACATGAAGAGAAATTTGATTTTCTAACTCTTCAAAGGTAAAGACACAACAGGGAAGAAGAGCTGTGTGAAATTCCTTTCTTCATCATGAGCACAAGCTAAGTTTTTAAAGGGAATATTCCAGCATTCGCTACAGTCTCATCCTGAGATAAACTCTGGCAGTGGTGTGAGTTGCTCGAGACATGCTCAGAGATCTAACTACACAGAGAATATATTTTTTCTGACATTAGCCTTTCTTAAGCTCATTCTTTTTTCTTCTTTCTACATAAAATGGTGCAAATCTTGCTTAGCACCTTGGGCTCAAGTCAAATCAATAAACATAATTTATGCAGTATAAACGATACGCCATCAACAGTTGGCAACATCAAAAGAGTTCTGTTTCCACTGCACAAAGATGACACAAGGGATGCAGACTGCTTTGTGTTACATTAGAGAGGTGAATAATTCAAACAACTACAACGACTTTGTTTCTGATCATGGAATACCCCGGGGTTGGAAGCAATTTCCTGACATTTATGTACTATTTGAAACTATTCAACACATGTGGGGGCTTTGTGGGTGTGGTTTTTTGGTGGCTGTGGTTTCAGTGCGTTTTTTTTGTTTGTTTTTTAATGGACAGGTTGCAGTCAGGTCTTTGCAAGTATTTGGTACTATACTCAGTTATCAGTCAGTTATTGCAGGCTAAGCAAGATGCACCAAACTGATTCTGTTTGCAACTGGAGGCACAGTCATGCACTGCCTGTGTGAATATCAGAGTAAAACTTCTCTGTAGGGAAGGCACCAGAGACATTTGCTTTCCACAAACATTGGCACCAGCAGAGCCTCTTATCTGGGAGGTGCTGAGAGAGCAGCCTGGTAAACCAGGCCAGAGTCACACATGAATGAATTATTTGTAAGAACTCCTGCAGCATCTATCCCTCCTTCCAGACTGTATTGAATCTATTTTTAAAGTCACTTAGAATTATAAATAAATAAAACAGTGTCTGGATTAAAAACTGCATAGTGCCTCAACACCTACACATAGTTTGTTTTAATGATTTCACAGCAGGCCTGGCCAAGGCACTGGCTATACACAGAGCTACAAGAAATTAGAGCATCTCTGGCCTCAAAACTTCTGCATGGAGGACTTAAAAACCCAGCAGCTGGGTACATGAATGAGAGCCGCTGC
This sequence comes from Hemiprocne comata, assembly GCA_020745705.1. NCBI lineage: Eukaryota > Metazoa > Chordata > Aves > Apodiformes > Apodidae > Hemiprocne > Hemiprocne comata. Next base: position 43,428,165 of record CM036588.1, read on the forward strand.
AGGCCCTGGACAGGGTGCTGTGTTACCCTCTTGGAGGGGTGATGACTGTTGAGCAGGTGAGGGGTTGGAGGGCTGCAGGGACCCCTCTGCATCCCCCTCCTACCTGTGGTGTTTGTGAGCTGGAAGGTGATGGATTTGTCAGGGATGCTGCAGACGTTGCGGACAGACACCTGGCACGTGTAGCTGGCGTAGTCCTGGGGCCGCAGGTTTTTCAGCTTCAGGACTTTGGTTTCACCCTGGGAGTTGGGAAAAAAGGGGTGAAAAGAAGACACAGGTGTACAAAGCACAGCTTATCATTTCAAGTCCATAACCTGGCCCAAAGTTGGCAGATTACCAGCAGCTCCTATCAAAACCTTAGGGACTTGTAAAGACTTCTAGCCCCCCTAGCTATATGAAAAGGAGACACAAAATGTTTGTAGGGGTAACTCTCCCTCCAAGATTTCTCAGAACACCCAATAACCGACTGATATTTAACCTGAAATCACTGCCAAACAGGTCTAGGCATAATTTCTCAACACCTGCTTCAAGAACCATATTGAGGAACTTGAAAAACCTTAAATCTCCCAGAATAGACCCTGAGATTTCACACTGAGATATCAGTATGAACCCAAGGGATGTCACTGGTGTCTCAGAATTGGAAAACAAAAATAAATCAGAGCGAATTCCAGCGTTAATCCTGGCCTAAATATGGTAAGTCCAACAGTTACGCTGTAAAATTGTGCAGTACAGGGAGAAAAAAATAATTCAAAGACCTCCAAAAACTTTCTGATCTCTTGTCTCCAGATTCTAATCTCATTTATGCTGGTGTATACCCAGAGTGGCTGCATGGATTTTGATAGCCTTTTCTCATACTATGGTAACAAACAAATAAAATCACTCCCTTGCAAGCCAGTAGTTACTGGCATGTTACAGAAACAGAATCAAATTGTTAAATTAACAATAAATGCATTCTGTAGATTTTGGTTTATGGAACACTGAAAGCTCTGAGATGCACCCTGTGGTTTGCACACTCTGCAACTCGTATTTCTTCCCATGACAGTTTGTTGCTGTTGTTCTCCTTGTGTTTGTCTAAATCTCCTTTCGAGAAACCATTCTATAATTGCCTGCAAATGTGAGAAAGTGTCAGCTTGACAAATTCTCTTGAGGACAACCTCAAGGGACTGGACAATGAGCTCAGACATGCTTATATGCAGGGAATAAGGATCTGAACTGAGTAAATTAGAAAGATAAATACCTAGGAGACCAATAATCCTATGAAAGTCCTGTCCCCTGAGATTCGTTGCTATGCCACACAAATGATGGCATTTACAATGTGCATGTCAACTACGTACTTACAGTCCTGTTTATTGATTAGTAAATGTTGGGTAAATGTGTATAAACCTTCAGTGTAAATAAGTTTTTAAAAGCTTAAACAGTGAAGTCTTCACCTCCTTTTTAATGTAAAAGCCTACCCAAACCTGACACTGATACCAGTTCATCTCTAAGGCAATATTAAAAACCTCTGTGAAGGGTGCTTTGTTAAACATGGCACATCTGAGCTCCAACAAGATTTTCCCCTCCCAATAGCGTTGCAGAGGTATGTTTTCTGTTAAGTCCAACTCTTACCAACCTGAACTCAGAGGTTTATGCTGATGCTAAGGAAAGGACCACAAGGGCATGACTCTATGAGCACTGCAGTCCTAACACCCTCTCTCAGAGCTGGGAATGACCTCCCACAGTGGGAACACTACCTGAGAGGAGCGGCAGGATGCTGGGTCATTTACGTGTTGATGCCGCAACACCATGGATTTCTGCCAGATGCCTTATTTAGCTGAAGAAAATACCTCAAGTCCTAAGACATCCTCTCATTAAGCAATGTCTCCTGCTAATTACACTGAGCTTAGTGAAAGCCTGAAGAGCCCATGGTGGCTTCCTCTAAGGCCAGGGATGTTGTGGTTGGAAGCCACATAGCACTGGACTAGACAACGCTCTCTTCGGGGCCAAACAGCAGTGCTGACCTACAGTGTTTCTGCAAGTCTGCTGCTAACCTGCAGCTAGCCTCTCTCCTCATCCCCCTGAATGTTTCCATTTGGGTGCCCATTTCCATGACCTACAGAAATGGCGTGTTTCAATAAAATATGAACACAACTACATTAACTGCAAGGTTGCCTGGAGCCTCACTTCGAAATCAAACTCGGCCAGAATGTGCTCAGAACTCAGCTTTGGGAGTGTGAGGAGGCGCGTGGGATGAAACGGGTGCCCTGGGGAATGCCTCCCTTCCCACCCATCACTGCCTCGTGCTCCCAAATGGCCTTGCTGGAAGCACTGGGGCTGGTTAGCATCTGAAGGACATTGCGAGACAGAGCTCAGCTTAGGATACCATGCCCAGAGTGCCTTGGCAAAAGAGAAATTCCTCTGTCTCCCGCTGTGCTGATGGACTAATTACTGTGAAAAAAGTGGCATTCAGAGGGGCAAGTCCAGTGTACACATGCAGTAAAAGCCAAAAGATGTGGATACGCCGTCACAGAATGACAAGCAGAATGTGCCCAGGCAGTTGGGCTGCCTCTGTTACTTATGACCACTAGGAAGAGCTTTTCATCATTTGCCTCATGGATCCCACAGCAATTCCCACCATTCACTCACACTGCTAAACAGGAAGTAATTCCCCTGATTTATGAAGCTTGGGCACTCAAAGAAAAAAAAAATGAGTAATGGGAGATAGAGGAGACCAAATAATGGGATTGTTTGCTTGGATTTTAGTCTCTGCCATCCAACAGCCATGTAACATCATTAAGGGAGCTGTGACCTGCTCTCAGGGACAGTGCCAAAAAAGGGGAAGGGACTTCTAGGCTGTCACACTCCCTCCTGATGCTCTGCTCCTCCTGTACCCTGGGAACCTGCATACAGAAGTAGGCTCTACCAGCCCTTCTGGAGACAGTGCTCCTTGCAGTGGCCGCTACCCTCTCCCCAGCATTGTAATCCGCAAAGGGAAAGACATGCCACCCAGTACAGAGTGCCCTGCATCAACAAGATGCTCAGCACAAGCTGGTAGAGGTTTGGGTTTTTCACCTGTGTGTAAAGGGGTTCATAGATGTCCACACCATTGTCCTGACTGTGGGAAAGCGTCTCAGCTCCCCGTTTCCAGATGAAGCGAGCTGGTGGGTTGGAGTTGACAGTGCAGCGGAGGAAGACAGTCTTCTCCTGGTAGAAGCTGCCACGTACATCGCTGATAGTCTGGTGAACGGTGAGAACAGGTTCATCTAGATCTGTAAGGAAGGTAAGGAGGGCCGCAGCAATTGTTAGCGAAGGTCGCTCTGCACGTACAGCCTGTGGAGCAGATGATGCTCCAGGCACCATACAGGAGAGGGGAAGGTCCCACACATTCGGCTGATGGCAACTGCTGAATTAAGAGCTGATCATGAGGGCAGGCAACACAAAACAATACCTAAAGAGAACAGACAGGAGAAGCCAAAATGCTCCCTTTCACCACACAACCTTCAGAGAATAGAGAGCATCCTCTGCTTTGCAGATCCCACGTAGTCCTTGAGAAAACTGCCTGCCACATGCTTCTCAGACCAGTGGACTGCTTCACTTTCCCAAATGTCAGCTCATACCCCAACTCACTGCTCTCTACTTTGGTAAGAGGTCAGAAGGATCCCAGGAAACTCTTTTTCATCATAATATCTTCTTTTCCCACTTTCTAAATCCCTCCTGAAATTATGAGGCTAAGCCCACAGCTATGAGATGCCCCCACAAAGGACATCACAAACTTTTGAGACCAGGGATAAGAGCAGAAGTCAAGACAAGATCAAGGAGCTGAGATGGAGAATCATTTCCTAGACAGGAGCAAGTCTTGTGGGGTGCCACATGAACACAAGATGCAAAACACTGTGAAAAGGATGTACAATTCCCCCCTCTTCCTATGAAAAATCTCCTGTATTTTCTTCTTTTAAAGGTCTGCACTGACTCCCTCTTCAGCAACTTCTTTTATCTGCATCTTTATCACCCATCCCCTAAACTGATAAGTTTATTTTCTGTTTTCTCCCTTTGCAGAAAATGCTCCTTCCAATTCCCTCACCATACCTGCACCAGACATGGGGCTGTCACAATTTGATCCATGGTTATCAGTCACTTCACTTGCAAGGACATAAGCAATAGCCTTGCAGGGAGCACACTTCCTCTGTGCACCCAGGGCACTTTGCTCCCCAAGGGCTGCCCTCCTGCTAAAAAGAAATCCTTCTCTTGGGCTTTCACACCAGACATCAACATTTGATTATCAAAGCAGCATGGGGCAAACCTCAGAGGGGGTGGATCTTTATCCTCCCAGACCCACTTTGAGACTGATCTGGGTTAAATATAAAGATCCCATTTGACAAGATGGAACCAAGTGGTCCCCTAAAACTGAAATCTATCCCTGTGCCCTTAAGCATGTCTTATAAGGCATCTGCTGAGCTAATCTGAAGCAATTCTACATTTTCAAGAGACTTATGACCCCATCTTCAACTGAGAGGAACCTGAGGCACACACACTCAGTATGCCCTTATGCTGCCACCACTGTCTTCTGCAGATACTAGCAAAGAGGAAGAGGAAACATGTTCATTAACCTCCTGCTCTCTTATGCCACCTAATTTTCATAATATTTTATTTTAGAGATTTGTGAGTTTGAAAAGCTGACTCCCAGAAAGGAAGGGGGAAGCAGTGATGAGTTTCTGCTAATGCGTCATCCAAATAACGCATGTTGTCTGCTGAATCACAAGTGTCAACTTGTGGATTTGCATATTTTAATGAGCTGTATGCCTGGTAGACAGCAATTGTAATGGGACCTGAGATTTGTTGGCTTGACCACACCATAGCTCAGAAACATGAGCACAGTCTTTAGCAGAACAATGACAAGGCACACACACAAAAAATAATTAAAAGGCTGAAGAAAAACAGAGGTGGAGAAAAAAATGCTCCTTACCATACAGTGCTGTCTCCAGGTAGCCATAGGATGACTGAACTTTACACTAAATTCTCTTGGACCAGGACCTTGGGCACAGCCTCTTCTCTTTCCTCCTTCTTTGTCCTTAACCCTCCTTTATTTTATCACACTTGACGTGAGTAACTCTAGCTACCATCCTTCTGTGGCTCCATTTCTCAGTAGGATGCATGGCAAAACACTTTCCTTACTGATCAAAGAAGATATCATTCAGGTCTCCTGGCTCCCAGCTACTCCCCTCACAGAAAACAACACCTTCCTTTCAGTTGCTAAACCTTTCCTCACTCAAAATCTTTCAGCCTTCTTTTGTAGCAGCCAGCTCTAAGTCGAGCCCTCCTGGGAAAAGCTAAAATAAGACCTATGAGGAGATATATGTCCTTGATGTACAAGTAACACCACTGATGCCAGTGAGCTGCACAAATGATAAATTTGGCCCAAGGCTGCTCACAGAGATGATCACATGGGATGTTTCATGCACAATATAAGCTTGTAAGCATCCGTTCCCTCTTTTTTCTTTACTTTCCCTCTCTCCCACATGGAAACACTCCAAACAGCAGCTCCCTGTCTGCCTATATCTAACCAATACCTTAAAGCCTCTCTTGATGCCCACTCGGGGCAAAGGAGTAACTTGCTACACAGGTTAGTGTTTCCAATTTAATATCCTCTCAGCAGTAGTGGCGCTCTCCTCCCAACCTTGCTGTCTAAAAGTATGCGTGAGGACTAGCACTAGCTGTCAAGGACACCAAGGTTCACATGAGGGTGATTACTTACCTCTGCAAACTGGGATGTGGGGAAAGAAGGGGTTTGTTTTCAAATTCTGGTTCATTCAGCTGAAGGTTGCCTGGGACAGCATTAAAAAAAACCTGTGGCTTTTCCTATGTGTTCCCTTGTAGCTACTGTGAATACTAGCAGAAAATAGACTCTCCTCCCCAAAAATCAAGTGAGCAGAACAGAGGTGCATTACCAAGTCCATCTGCAGAGTAGATGTTAGTATGAGAAAGCCCTTGGCCACCCCATCAGCCCCACAGTTCTACAGGTCAGAGCTGCTTCACACAGCAGGACCACAGGAGACTACATCACCCTAGTTCCAGTCTGCACCCCAGAAGTAAAGGGAATGCCCTCAGTGCCCAAAAAGATTAATGCCCCAATCCTGTTCCTAGAGACATGGGTCCACATGTCCTGGCAATGTGTCATGCTGAGGCTTAAGAAAAGCAAGTCCCCTTTGCAATGGAGAGCTATCATATTAATCCATCACATGCAGGAGAGGAAACTGGCAGAGAAGCCAAGCAGATCTAGGTGGGTGTCCAGACTCCTCCAAAGCTATACGATGTCCATGAAGAACTTCTCATTCTATCCAAATTAGGTGCTGATGAAGCTACCTATATTCCTAGCCAGCAGCATGGTGCTCACACTATGCTATCCCCACTACAGAGTAGGGCAAGGAAGGGAGAGAAACAGCAGCTGCTCCAAGCCATATAATACAACTGCAGATCATGAGTCTACCAAAGGCTTGCTCATGTCCATGGTATACTTTGTGAGGGTCACAACACACACACTGAAGGCAGCAGATTGTCAGAACACACTAGCTCTCATCACAGGGCTGGACAGCAGGACTACAAGCAGACAGCTCCTAGGCAGCAGTTGCTGCCAGCAAAGTTATGCCCAGACTCCAGGCAGGTATGGAGGTTTCAAAGCCTGGAGGTTGCTCCACTGACAGATAACCACAGTGCATCTCAGCACAGGAGGAGGACTGTGGGAACTGGTGGTGATAGCTTCAAGGAGGATCTTATAATACTTTACATCTTGGCATGGGGAGAGGTATTTGGTGTTACTTGGGCTGGAGGAAACTGGAGTACTGGATGGCCAAGGACAATGAGAAGAATGGTAGTCTTCCCCAAAGCAGCAAATCTCCTCAAACTTTCCTAGATTTTAAATCTTTGATTCCTCTCTATAGGAGTTATTGTATAAGTTTCATTTCCTGCCCTTTCGGTCCCAGCAGTCCAAGAACAAACAACATTAAGCCAGCAGGAGAAGCCTTCAAAACTTGGCACCCAAGGTGGAGAACCACTAACAGCATCTCCAGGACACAAGAAGGATAGGCATTGCAACCAGCCAGAGAAACAGTGAATCACTGGTGAAACTGAGGAGTCCTCACAGCTTCACTCGTGTTCACCCCTTCACAACGCAGCCTGCTCAGCCTTTTGCTCTGTTTCCACCGTGCTGCAGAGGTAGCAATGCTGGGAGCAGGACACTGGTTTCAGGAATGCCCCAAGCATCTGAGGCACTACCAATTTCAGTAAGCATTGGTTTGCTTCAAGCATTGCCAGCTTCAAAATGAATACAAAGAAAGCAGAAGCCAGCTACAACACTACATCCCAGACAAGTGCCAGGGACCTCTGGCAGTGACAGACATCACAGCACCTCGAGGAGAATGACTCACATGGACAGGCAGAGCTACCTTTTTCGAGGACTGATCTAATTTTTTAGGGGAAATGGACCCTGGGGACAGCACGCCAGTCCCTGTGCTCCTGACTGAGGTGTGCGTGGTCCTAGGGCAATGTAGCTCCCTGCCAGCCCCACAGCGAGGCAGAGACGTGCAGTAGAACTGTGGGAAGGTCTGGGCTGCCGCTAAACGACTTACACTGCACATCTACTCGAATGGACTTGATGGCAGGGACCCCAACCCCATTTTCTGCTTTACAGTAATAGCGGCCCCCCCTGCAGCCTTTGGATCTTCTCAATCCGAAGGGTCTCGTTAAGCACTGATGTCTCTTGGAATTTGTCCGACGCGCTGCCAGCTGTTTTGGTCCATCTCACCTGCATGAGAAGAACGAGAGCAATGCAAGCAATCAGTGACACAAACTAGAGATCCCAGGCGACAGCAACACTCCTCCCTTTGCTTCTCTTTCCCCTCCTCCCTAGCAATTCTCAAAAATGGGCCCTACAGTACCACTAGACCTTACCAAAGTTCAACTGCTGATCTCAGTATGTCTCAATAGACCAGCTGCTGATTATCATCCATTACCAATCCCCACATCTAAGCATCCAGGATAATCCCATGGTTCACCCAGACACACACTGCATATTTCTCACTCTTGCTCTTGTCCTGTAAACCCAGGAACTTGGTTAACTTTATACCACTGTCTGCACAACACAGGATTTTCAGCATTAAGTCTAGAGACCCCATGCGACTGGTAGGCCAGAGAACTACAGCAGACATCAGCTCACAGCTACAGAGCTTTTATTGCAGTCAACACTGCAATCTTTGTCTGGACAGCAGGGCGATTTCTGTTGTTTGCTTTTCCAAGTAAGAGTGAGAAAATGCAGTTGCTGTCTGGCTCTTGCCCCTTTCCCACAGGGATACCCTGTATGTTATTTTTATAAGTATTCCTTTTGCAGTGCACAAGCTTTTACTTTTATTTTAATGATATAGAAAAGAAAAAGAAAAAAATCCCTTCGGATTTCAAGCTATCTTGTGTTTTTTGTCTTTACGTCACATGTCTTAAGATTCTGGCTTGCAAGGGCAACAAAGAGGCATGGTACTTCATGGTGAGTGGTGGCAAAAGGACAGCTCTCCTAAAGCCTGAATGGTTGTTCTTAATGTCTGGAAGGAGGTACAGCCCTAGCAGTGGCATTACATGCTTCCCCTTTGTTTTTTGCAGCCCAGAAAATGAAAGAGAGAGAGAGCTTTTCTCACCCCAATGGTTTCTTATATCTGCAACCCCCCTTCTAAATGTTGGTGACTGCTGGTCTCCCACACTGGTGCCCACCTAGACTCTAGGGCTGAGATCTAGCAAGATCAGCCAACAGAAAGGAGACAGACTTTCATTCAACACTGGCCACAGGTGAGCTAGACCAGATACCTTTACTCCTCCCCTAGACTTTGCCTAAAGCTCACTGCCATCACCTGATTGATGCTGATGTGCTGGAAAGAGCAGGGGTTTCTACATTCCACTCCCACAGCACTAGGCTGAGCAGATTTTCAGAACTAATGACCATGGATTTATTTAGCCTTTGTAGGCTTATTATGAAATTGTTTGAGGGCCCCAAGACTCTCAACATCTCCTGTTTGCAAGGACACTTCAGCCAGCTCTTTAATCTTTGCAATTTCAATCTCATTTAAGTGTTTTGACCACATTTTCATGCTTTAATGACTGGCTTATAGAAGGGAAAAGAAAAGATTAAACAAAGGTTAGGATAAAAGCTTAGCAGGGGAAGAAATCTACCCGGGAGGGAGGGAAGGCAGAGATAAGACACATGCCACATTTTATGTGTGTGAGTTCCAGCCTCCTTGGTCATGCCTGGTTCCCTGCTCTGGTGTCCCTCATGCATGTCTGGGCAATGACAAGCCACAAAGTTGCCCAGTAGCATGCTGTCTGCATCAGGCTCTGCTCCAGCAATCTCTCTGGCTACTCAGGCTCAAATCTCCACAACCTGCCAGCACCTTCCCACACATTCAACATCCTAAGGCACGGCAGCCATACCATCTTCTTTCTGACATACACAGCTATCATCTGCCCATCACTGTCACTAGCCTAGGCTGGTTGTTTTGCTGGCCTGGCTCAGATGACTTCCTTTTTATTCTTTCCAGGATATACTTTGATGGATAAACCATTTCAAATCCTGCTGGCTGAGTCTCTCTCCCTCTCCTTTGTCACCACCTCTAAGCCAAGTATCTCCTCACAAGCAAGTTCACAGAGGTGCCGATTGTACTGCAGATGTACGGCTTCTGAGTACAAATATCTTTGGCAGGATTGAGGAAGGGGACCAAGGGGGCACACGTATCAAACTTGGCTCCCTTGAGTGTGTTCTGGCACATGCAGCCTTGTAGTACGCACCAGCTGCTACTCCTAGCTTGCTCTGTCCACGTGGACCTGTGCTCTGGCCCAGTATCTCTACTGACACATCTATGCTGACACTGAACGAGCCTGCTTGGAAATCTGAAGGGTGGGGAGGTGGCTCATTGGGTCCTGAGGTTATGCAACCCACTAGGGACCCTGGGGAAAGACTGCAGCAGTTAGCCAAGCTCTGCTCCACACCTCTCAGCTGAACTGTGACTTTGACCACAGCATGGATCTATCCAGCACTGCAAGTCTGCATCTGCCTCTGGTTGCTGGCCATAAAGCAATAGCCAGTGAGCTCTGCATGGAGCTCAGTGAAATGCACTACAAACAGCTTCCCAAACTCCCCCAAGCAGGTTGCCCTTGTCTGTACATCCAAAGAAGCTGAGAGAATGATGTACCATGAAGGGCCAATTCCTATGGCCAGCACATGCGGAAAGCCTCCTCTGGCCTGTTGAGGCTGTTCCTGCTTTGTGGTAAGAGGGCTAAAGATTTAAGGGCGCTTGCTATAATGGGTTCAGTTTAGGCTTTCAGTGTTTTGGGGAACTTCACATATTGAAGACCCCTAAAAGGTCTATGTAGGCTCCAGCAAAGCTTTGTGAACTGTCTTCCATTAAAGCTAAGCTAGATGCTTCATAGGTCAACAAGCTAGTGCTTGTGCTATGGGGCATCCCTACCTAGCTCCAACACGGAGGAGAAAGCTGGGCACCCCACTGCCCACAGTTGTCTCCTATGTGGAGACAACAAAGAAGTGCCATGGGAAGCATGGATGACAGGCAAGACCAAAAGCTTACCTGTGGCCGGGGATGTCCTGTGACCAGACACTGCAGGACCAACGTGTCCCCCTCCCGAATTGTGTAAACACGTTCGCTGATGTTGTCTTCCTTCACTACACACGCCTGCCCAGCATGGATGATTTGGGCCTGAGCAGGAGCTGTGGAGAGGAAAGAAGAGGTAAGGAAAGAAAGAAGTAGCAGCCCAGCCTCTTATGCCCACTGCCCAGGGTGGTAACTCCCATAGCAGGGTGGAAGAACCACCTCTTCAGCCACAGAAGAGAAGAGCTGGACAGTGCTGGGTATGAGATTCAAAGGCCTCAGGAGATGTAAAACTGAGCAATTCTCCCCACCTCCTGGGTGGCTGGTATTAACTTCTATTTTAAAACCTTTGGTATTGTTGGGATGAGTAGCTCTAGGCCCTGAATAGCAGAATATGGAGCTTTTTAGTTTTTGGGAGGACCATCCCGCATAGGCTGAGGACCAGAAATTCCCTGCTCTCATGTCTCCCAGAGAAAAGTATGTGCAAGTAGTTAAAACAGGGACCTGGTCAAACCACAATTGCCCTAGTCTTGTCAAAAACAGGCCTGATCGCTATGATTTGCCTGCAGGGGGCTGGGATAACTACCTAACAGAGCCAGAAAACGGTCTTGAAGCTCTGTACAGCTTTTAGCACACAGCCCTAGAACCGGCACAGCACACGCTGCAGGAAAAACAAGCCTTTCCTAAATTACACAGCAACCTATCTCAGCAGAGCCAGAGTGAACAGCGACTGTGGGATCAGGGGACCCATAATTTCCATGGATCTCTCTAGCTAGGGCTCCAAGTGGAGACTAGTTTCTGCCAGTCCAGTCAGGAAAAAAAGAAACACCTCCACTGACGACCTGTGCAGTGGAAAAATACGTGGAAAGAATCTTCCCAGAACAAAGTTAAACTTAATTCCACCAAACAGCAGCTATGTCCCACTGTAGCCCTGACCAGCAGCAGGGAGAGTCAAGCTCTGGGAGAACAGCATTTTATAAAGAAAAAAGCCTCAGTTCTGGATTCCTGTGCAGACAGCCCTTGGCTCCCTACTCCAGAAGCATTTGTGATCACTGAAGCAGCTGAGATGTATTGAAGGTGACTGGGCAGCCCAACGGGACACCTGTGTTTGTTCAAGAGGAAAACTCCAGTCACACTTCAAGGAACCGAGAAACCCACAAATGTCTAACAATTGGTGCCCCAGCAAGAGTCCCCCTGGGATACTTCCCTGTCTTGCTACAACACTTTCAGGTGACTCTGGAGTCACAGCTCTAGCTCCCATTCATGAAATACAATGCAAATGAACAAATCACTGAGGAGATGATCAAAGGGTTTAAAGCAACGAGCCTTAGCAAGCCTTCTGAAACAAGCATAGATTTTGCACAACTTGTTAAATCTGAACTGAGCGCCCACTTTTTCCTCAAGGTTAGCTGAGCTTCAAAGACTACTATTTTTTTATTTGTTTTAGTATGACCAAAATGCTCAAAACCCAAACACCTGGGCAAGGGAAGTGCTCCGATTTATGCTGGTTTAATCCACCAACAGCATAGACCTACGGTAGGCTGGGCTCAGGCATTAGAGAAGATTTGCCTTTGAGGTCAGCCTGCACAAACTGGTGTGACCACAATGCACTGACCAAGCAGCAGTGACACAAAAGTGGACACAGGGCTAGAGGACTGCAATCTGCTCTTGCTGCTGGGGCTCCACAGCCTGCCATAGCCACCCAGCAACCAGGCACCAACACTGCATATGCAGCAAGCTACTCCCTTTTTGCATCTCTTCTGTCTTTCCAGCATGGTGGTACTTTGATGAAATCATGAACACCGTCCAAACCATTAACTAACAGAAGGAACATGCATATTTTAATAATATGATGGCACAAACACAGAAATGTCCCTCAGCCTCTCCTGTCTCCCCCTTTTGCAGGGCTCCCAGGAATGTGCCTACTACCACTCGAGCATCACAGAATACTGAAACCAACAGCCAAAGCTTCACTGATACAACTGAGCAGATAAGTGGCCTTCCACTGTCTGGATGGCAAAAGACTCTTGTGGAACCCAGGAGAAAGCCAGAAACCTATATATGTGCTTACATACATCTGCATGTTTGTATACACATACATGTATGGATATACATATAGATACCTACATACATTAAGTAAAATAGTGACTTTTAAGGAAAAGACACCAAGATGGCTTGTCAAGCTCATTGTGGTAGAGAAGTAATTCAGAAGCCTATATAACATTTGCCAATACACCTTAATCCAAATAAGTCTCTTGTGCTATTTTCAGCCCTTGGATCAGTCCTCTGCAGACCTGCCATCACAACTTCAACCCCACCTGCACTGCTGAAAAATCCCTGCTCTATGATTAAAAGGGAGATCCTGTCCCTTCCCATCCTGCACCACATTCCTCCCCAACCCAGACCTGTGCTGCCTACATTTCAGCAGGGTCCCGGTACCCTGCAGCAGGGTGCTCTTGTAACCTTTCTTCATGGTCTCTGGGTTGTATTTGCCAGCTGGTGGCTCTATTCTCCCTTTGCAAACATGACCTCGCTACAAAAAGTTATTTCCAGCCACCCCATGGAGAATCAGAATCTGCAGCTCTAGCTCCCAGTTTTGTGTTTCCTTAAGTTTCTCTGCTGAACTTCACATGGTACATATAATGCAAGTCTTTCAACTTAGATTCTTTTCTCTTCAGTCATCCCACTTCCATAATTTCACCTGTCTTCTGTAACCCTTTCACAGAATCACAGAATCACCAAGGCTGGAAAAGACCTTTAAGATCATCAAGTCCAGCCTATGACCAACACCACCACACCATCTAGACCATGGCACTAAGTGCCACATCCAGCCTTGCCTTGAACACATCCAGGGACGGTGCCTCCACCACTTCCCTGGGAAGTCTATTCCAATGTCTAATCACCCTCTCCGTGAGGAAGTGCTTCCTAATATCCAACCTAAACCTCCCTTGGAGCAACTTCAGGCTATGCCCTCTTGTCCTGTCACTGGTTGCCTGGGAGAAGAGCCCAGCCCCAACCTGACTACAACCTCCCTTCAGGTAGCTGAAGAGAGTGATAAGGTCCCCCCTGAGTCTCCTCTTCTCCAGGCTAAACAACCCCAGCTCCCTCACCCTCTCCCTATAAGACTTTCTCTCTAGTCCTTCACCAGCCTTGTTGCTCTCCTCTGGACCCGCTCCAGCACCTCAACGTCCTTCTTGAAGTGAGGGGCCCAGAACTGGACACAGTACTCAAGGTGAGGCCTCACCAGTGCTGTGTACAGGGGGAGAATTACATCCCTACTCCTGCTGGCCACACTATTCCTGATACAAGCCAGGATGCCATTGGCCTTCCAGGCCACCTGGGCACGCTGCTGGCTCATGTTCAACCGGCTGTCCACCAGCACTCCCAGGTCCCTCTCTGCTGGGCTGCTCTCCAGCCACTCTTCCCCCAGCCTGTAGCGCTGCCTGGGGTTATTGTGGCCAAAGTGCAGGACCCTGCACTTGGTCTTGTTGAATTTCATGCCATTGGCCTCGGCCCATCCTATCACCTGTCCCCCGCAAAATCATTAGGTACAGTGGTACAGGATTACAAGTGTTTTCTCCAACTATTCTGGTGCCAAAATACCTTGTGGTAATTTGCTGCTGTCTCTCGTGAGTTTGACAGAAATACTATTTAAACTAATACTTATTGGCTCTACAAATCATTGTATGGCAGTAGTCTACAGCAAAAGACCACCCTAGGGATAAGTTCTGTGTCAGGATTTTGTCCTCCTCTCCAAATTCTCCCTGGATTCATTGAGCTGTAATGACACTTATGAGCAAGGGCGTGAATGTCCAGCTTTGCTCTTAGGTCTTTTAACTGGCATCACCTCAGTAATACCTTCCAGCTATATATATTGGAAAGGGACATTTTCAGTGTAATCCCCACTTTCAGTGAATCCCCACTGTTTAAACTGTAACATTTCTATTTGCAGCCACAGCACCAGGTTCCCAGCAGAACCACCACCATTTTTTTTCCATGTCTTAAAACCCATATGAACCCAGATCTCTCAGAAGGAAGCTCAGAAAATTTGGGATTGTCTTGGAGAAAAACGCACTCAGGTAGACGGCATAGGAGCCTGAGAAACTCTGCCTTGGATTACAACTTGACTTTCATGAAGTGGTGGGGGCGAAGCAACAAATCAACGCAGCTCTTACAGGACTGCATTAGATCACAAGATGACGGGAAGGTCTCTGTTCCAAGCTCAGTCTGCCACAGCTCGCAAAGGCTGGGAAAGTCACCTCATGCCGTGTTACAGATGAGCAGAGAGATTGTGGCGATTAATTGCACTTCTAATGTGCTTGAACAGAAAGAATACATTATTGTTTGACACCACCCCAGGTCTCCTGGAGGATTTCAGCACGCAGACACAGTTTGCACATTGCCAGCACAACAGGACGGCAGGACCATGTCTGTCAGAGTAAACAGCTTCACAAAAGACCCTTAGGAGGAAAAATAAAGGCCAGAGCATGAGGCCAGGTTCTGGAGATGAAGCAGTAATCTCAGCTGTTCTCAGCAGTGCTCCACAAAGAATGACCCTTGCATAAAGACAGCCTGCCCTAAATCCTGCTGGAGTGGAATCCTTCTCCTCAGGTTGGCAAATCCCAAATCAGAGGATCAAGGAAAACCTCTGATGACCTCTGTATGGATAGAGTGGACGGGTGGTCCCCTGCTCTTTTTTCCCCAACATTTTAAGGGACAGATGCAGCATCAATTCCATTCTACTTCCAGGTAAGAGATTAGCTAAGGGAAGGCTCTCAACAAGAGTCCTCCAGAGAAATTGGACCTGCCAAATATCGAGTGCCAGACTCTTTACAAAGGAAAAATTCAGGCTATGAACCCGCAGAATTAGACCCTTCCTCGAAAAGGACTGGCTTGCAATGCATTTGGCCTCTGCACTGAGATTTTCTACTGTGCTTTCTCTTGATATATTTACACATTAAAACAAAAGGAAATTGGAGTGGATAAAATAACTTTATTCCCATTGCAGTGCACTGTACAATGTTATTATTACCATAATCTGGGAAGTTTATGAGACTCTTGGTGCTTAGAGGTTGCTAATATCATTAAAATGCAGAAAAGGAGATATAAATGGTCTTTTCAAAAGGACTGAGTAATCTGTGTTTTGTTCACAGGTGCAGCCACTCATCTTTTTGAGCCTGAGATCCCATCACTACAATCGAAATTATGAGAACTCCTTCACAGAGAGGGTGACAAGGGAAGATACTGCATTGAGACTGCCTTGGTCACAGGCAGGAACTGCAAAGGCAGGCCACTCTCTGCCTCTGTAGCACAGAACCAGCTGCACTTCATTGCTGCCTCATCAGCAAGCTAACGCTCACCATCACTGCCAGACTCAGCCCCACCACCACCTTTGCAACCTGCACATGTTCTGCAGGCAGCCTCAAGGATACAGAACATGCATCTCTACAGCTGCTCATCTAGCATTTGCAGCTACATACACTGAATCCACTCACCTCCACTACTACCCTCCTGCAGGATGGGGCGAGAGGGAAGCTGCACCTGGAGCATTTCCTCTTAGAATCATTTTGGTTAGAAAAAACCTTTAAGTCCAACTATTAACCTAGCACTGCCAAGTCCACCACTAAACCATGTCCATAAGCACCATGTGTGTCTTTTAAGTACCTCCAGGGATGGTGACTCAACCACTTCCCTGGACAGCCTGTTCCAGTGCTTGACAAACCTTTCAGTAAAGAAATATTTCCTAATATCCAATCTGAGCATCCCCTGGCACAACTTGAGGCCATTTCCTCATGTTCTATCACGTGTAACTTGAGAGAAGAGACCAACCCCAACACTCTTCCTCAGGCTTAATCTACCACCCTGCTTTGCAAGGCAAGTGATGCCCTCCTATACATCTGTTGTAATTATAATTCAGCCTCTTCTGCACAGAACCTAGGCAAAGAACCCAGGGTCCTTCCCCATCCCTATTCACAGGGTCCCTGGGCTCACATTGCTCAGTTACATGGGAGCATGAGGGGGTGGCACTGCCTGCTAATTTGCTGTTTAAACCCCTCAAGAACCTGTCTGCCTCCTTTACTCAACCTTCCTGTCCAGGGGAAGAGGCATGTAAGGGGTGTATTTTGAAGAGAGTTCCCAGAAAGGGGAAAAATATACAGTGTCATGAGAGGTCCACAGAGGGCATTTCTTGCAGAACACCCACTCTCAGCAGCTGCCTTCTCTTCCATGGGTGGAGTTCCTCT
Organism: Hemiprocne comata; assembly: GCA_020745705.1. Classification (NCBI taxonomy): domain Eukaryota; kingdom Metazoa; phylum Chordata; class Aves; order Apodiformes; family Apodidae; genus Hemiprocne; species Hemiprocne comata. The sequence goes on from CM036588.1 coordinate 43,445,020, forward strand.
GCAGCACCATTAGTTACAGATCCTGCAAGGCAAAGCTCCCAGGAAGCATCTCAGGCCTTGAAGTCAATACTTTAGTTAGCATTTTATCCCTTCTCTTCATGCAATGCACAACTCTGCTTGAAGACGAGGGACATACAAACACGGAGACCCTTGAGGCAAGGGTCATGTCCCCTTAACAGATCAGAAAGAGAGCCAAGATACAAGTAAAGGGAAGAGACATCGTAGTGACACTCAGCAGGAGCGAGAAGAATGTAGTAGGATTGGGAAGGGTCAAACAAAACACCTTGCTCATGCCTGCTTTCAGAGGGGATGGCACCTGCCTTGTGTGCTCCATCACTGTTCAGCTAGTCTCATTGATTGCTCCACTGTGGATGAAGACCACAGGCTTTGCTGAAACTTTCAACAAAACAAATTAACCAGGCCAGCTCCAGCCCACAATGCTAGGCATGATATCGATGGGCCATTTGAAAAGGAAAATTCACTCCAGCTTGAGGACGATTATGGAAATAATAATACACAATCAGTGTCCATTAACACTGTCAGCAGGGCTGCAGATCAATAGCATATTAATGGCTGCAGAAAGACCGCACATACCCACCAGCAGTTAAGACTAGCACAATAGCAGAGGGAGAAGAGATGGCAGTGGGCAGCTGTAATGAAGACACTGGATGACTCTGTGCAGCCTGCCCAGGGGAACCTCTGTCACCACCGCTTTCTGAACACATTCCCTGGCTGCTTGCTTGGGGTGTCCTCCTCCACACCTCTGTACCTCTCAGTCTCTTTGCCCGGCACGACGGCAGAGGGAGCACAGCCCCTGCAGGGAACTTCCCCAGCTGAAGTTGTCTGTTACAGCTTTAGCCTCGTCAGGCTCATACATTTGACACAAGGCCAGGCTAGTCCCATAGCAGAGAGGGAGGCCATGCAGAAGCTCCTAAGGACAGCTGAGAAGCAAAGCACATCCATAGTCCCAGATTTCCTCCCACTCCTCAGATTTCTCTCTTGCCCAATCTCCTCCTGTTGAGTCTTCCAACACAGTGTGCTGCCTAGGCAGCTCTGTGCTGCCACAAGGCTGTCCTGAAGAAAAAGCCACCAGGGAGCTCACCTAGCAAGCTGACTCTAAGGGTTACAACCCCAAGCAAGACAGAGCTCCACTAAGGCTCTTTTGCTCCCACATATCGGTGTTCTCACTGCAGCCCAAATCATGTACAGTAAAATAAAAATAAAAATAATTAAAAATTTCTGCTTACTATACTCCTGGCCTAAATTTCCAGCAGGGAATATGCCATATTTCAGCAGCAAAATGTCTCTGACTCCTTTGGTATTTGTACACTGATCATGATTAAAATGGAAACATCAATCCACCCACAAAAGAAACAGCCACTTCTGAGATGTGCAAAGGAACCATGTCTAACCCTACACAACACTCTGTATCACTCTTGAGCAAGAAGAGAAGAAAATAATTTTCAATGTGAAGGGCAGAGAGAAATGGCAGAGTTGTGGAAAGTAATCACAGAGCATGAAACTTTGCTACTTAAAATAGCATGAGATTTTTTAATTTTTTTACTTGGAAGAGACCAAGATTATGTCTTTACCCCTCTGGCTGATTGCATCTCCACATAGAGAGTTCCCTTCTGCAAAGCTCTGCCAGATGATCTACAGTTTTAAAATAACTTTTTGCTTAATCAATGTCACTTCCTTGAAGCATCTCTGTAATTTTGTTTCTTTATAAAAAATGCCAGCAACAAAATCATGTGAGATACCATGAATAACAGGTACACCCAGCAATGACTGCATCATCATCTGCTCCTGAAACCTTTGTTCAATTTAAATCCAAAGATTTAAATGTACTGTGTGTTTTACTACAGTATCAGAGTCACCAGATCATCGCTGACTCCACCAATTCCTAACTCCACTGCCTGCAGCAGCTCACTAGTTTCCCCTATGTGTTCCCAGAGTTTTCTTACATAGGTCCACCTAACTGCAGAGTATCAAGCAGCAGAGCAAAATCAATTGGCAACTTTGTTTGACAGGAATTAAGTGACAGATGTTGCACACACAACATTACAGTGGCATGAGCTCTGAGTCACTGCCCAACTCATATGCCTAAATGGAATTTGTATAGAGTACTCAGCGTCAGCAACACAAAGTAGATTGTCTTCAAATCTTTACGGGCTTCAGATGTGGTGGCAGTCAGGGCCTGCACCTCAGCAATACTGTCTTGGAAGCTTCCAACTTCGGTTAGGAAATGAAAAAAGCACGTCTGTCTTGTAATGGTCATAAAAGAGACTTTATCATCTTTCCCAACCCACTTCCCACTGTGCCAGCTTCAGAGTCTGAACTCTATCTCTAAATCTTGCTGCAAAACCCACTGAGCCACACGCGGGCAGTGATCCTGCCAAGCGAAGTGCTCAAAGCACTGCCTGAAAAAACCTATTTCTTGCCTGGTTACTACTTAAAGTTCTTAAGCATTTTAGGGGAAAACTGAAATGAGGCAAGCAGCTTGGGGAAGAAATCAGGCACCCTCTACTCTAGAAGACCACTGACAGGCTGACTTGTTTGTCAGCTGGTAAAATATCCAACAACGAAACGATCCAGTCAGAGAAAAGAGGGCTGCAAAGAGAGGAACTCAACTGGACATGGGCAGCACAGACACTCACTTATCCTGCCCATGTGTTGCAGGAACAATTCCCAGAGGACGGGCCAGTACCAGGCTCCTTGGCAGGTTTGATCCCTTGCTTCCCTATGGAAACTCCCACCAGGTCTCCAGTCCCCTGAGTCAATCTCCAGCTGTTCCATGCACCCAGCACCCTTTGAAGAAGAATGAATAGTTACAGGCATCCATAAAATCTGCTGACCCTCTGGACTTCGTAAGCCCTTGTGGTCTCACCAACAGCCTCCGAACAGCTAGTTCACAAGAGAGCCAAGCCTGGCCCAGACAGAGATGCAAGTCAGCTGTTCTCCATGCACCTTCTGCTCTCCTCCACTGCAGTACACAGGAGCCACTGAAGCTGCACATCCCCAGTCAGGCAGGAAAACTGCCTTTCACAGGCATGCTGCAGCTTGTCAGCAAAGGTAGCAATGCCGAACAGGCAATGTCCCCAGGATCTGTGGCTAATAGCCTAATGGGCTTTGCTCAAATGGTCCCAAGGGTTTTACCTCTCTCCTCTTTCCCCTGAATTCAGGATCAGCTCATTCCCAGAGTCACCATTCATGCTGCTTGTTCCATTCCTTTCCCCTTTTACACTTCAAGCCACTTTGGTACACAAGTGACTCCAACAAAAAGTGGTCTTTGCACACAGATCTGTAAACCAGCGTACTTTAAAACTCAGCTGCTATTTCATTGCTGGACCATTTAACATAGGAGATGAAAGGTGACAACAACACAGATGCTGTATCCCTTCAAAAGGGAGAAAAAATGTCAATTTGCTAATCATCTGTTGACTACATTAGCAGTAAAGGTGCATGAACTCTAATCAATGAATAACTACAGGTTTATTTGCATATCAAAAGGGAAAAAAAAAAAATCAGGCAACAGCTGTGGCTCCTGAATCAGAAAAATAAGGCAAAGGGAGTTGTTTCAAGCTCAGTTCCCTGGCTGGCTGGACACATGAGGAATGCTCCAGACTTTGCTGGTGAGGACTTCACCGAAGACACATATGTGCTAAAGCCTATCTCTGGAAATACAGAAAGGGACAGATTCAAGCTCCAAGTACACTAGAAACAATAAAGAAGAAAAATAACAAAAACCAAATCAGCATGCAATCAGAGTACGCTAACACAAGTTGGGTATGAATATTAGTATTTCCATGAAACTTCAGCTAATGCTTTTCAAAATGGTAAACCCTGAGGCCCAAATTCTTCAATGCCAAGGTGGAAACTGGGGGCTAGTGAGCAGAAGGGTTGGCAGAGAAGACCTGTTGGAGGAGAGGACTTCTCTCACATGGACAGTCAGAGGGGAGGTTATACGCTCAGGGCTGGTAACCCCCGAGGGTCGTTGCTTGGCCATGGGGTTAGCAAAGAAAGGCACTTGGGGCTTTGACTATCTGGTGGCCCAGCTCTCCTGCAGATCTTCCTGTCAGCATGACTGAAGCAGCTCCATCATTGTCAGACAAGCTCCTGCAGAGGCACAGGGCTCAGTGCAGACCACAAAGCCCATCTGAGAAGCTGGCTAAACACTCAGGCACTGACATTCTCACCTGTCACAGCTCTGCTGCTTCCTGGGCCCCATCTAGCCAGCTCGGAAGAAGTTGGGGCTGGGAGGGTAATCACACGGTGATGGCAATGCAAACATTCCCTCCACGCAGGAGAGGAAAGATTCAACAAATGGCCATGTTTACCTGCTGCTATACCCAGCCTCTACCAAAAGTGAAAGGCTATTTCAATTGTGAAACAGAGTAGGGGCGGGGGGGGAAATCACTGCAGGAGCCAGTGGGTGGTAAAAGGCACAAGAAAGGCTGAAATAAAATTTCACTGAAAGCTTGTTTTGTTCTCGCTATAGCTAGAAAGACATGGAAATACAAATGCTACCCTGTATTCGAGCATCTAAAATGCAATTTTTCTACTGAAAAGTGGTGGACAGTAGGGACTTGTTTCTCTCCGAAGCTCTACCCATCCCACAGGAACCCCAGGTCCCCTGGAAAGTCACCTCTCGAGGGATGAAAGCACAGTGGCTGCACAAGACCAGCTCTCAGCCACAGCACAAACCCCAGCAGAACCACCCACTGGCAACCCCTGTCTAAGATGCCAAGGACCCAGGGGACAGCAGAGCCTTGGCACCCCTCTGCTAGGTGCTTATCTGCTCCCAGAAATAGCAGGATTAGAGACAGGGTTCTGCTGATGACAAAGCCCCTTAGTGGAAAGATGCCTTTGTGCTCAAATAGGTTCCCATACAGGCCCTCACAAAACACTGATGCTTTCATCCCCCAGACAGTGCTCTTAGGTAGGGAGATGCTGCTACTGCACGCTGCCAGCTGGGGAAGATAAAGAAATGAAATGGCTTGTCCATAATCGGGCAGGAGACTGAAGCACAGCCAGGAATCAATCGGTACCTAATTCCAGCCTAGCACCTTATAACACAAAGGCCCACCTTCAGCCTCCAAAGCTGCCTGCTACAGCACTAAGGACTCACACTCACAGGGAGTGGTGGAAGAAAACTTCTTGTGTAACACAGAAGGGTTTGCTCAAGAAAATATGTTTTCCTCCAGATTTTCTCCCATATCCCTTTCCTCCAGCACAAGGAATTCAAGCCTGCGAACTACTGCCAGCAAGTAGAGCAACCTAGAGAGGAAAAAACCAATATGACAGCTCAACTCCACCCCCAAGGAAGAGAGAGGGAGCACCCAAAGGAAATGCCAGCAAATTGTAAGCAAAGCTGAGGCAACAGGGTCTGCGTGACACCCCTGGAAATCAAGCCAAGTCATGTTTTATCTTGACAGCATCCTTTACATCCCTGCAGTGCCTTTGGTGTGCAGAGTCCTAGAAAGCCCCCAGTTCTTTCCCTCAAGTACCAATAATTAATAACCACAACCTGGCAGGCAACTAAGCAATTCCCTCTGGTTCCGATAAGAGGAGCTGACATCTCTCTAACCCCAGCCACCTCCATTGTTTTATTCTTTGTTTATTGATCCTTTTATGCACATAATGCAAATTGACATTTAATAATTCAGCTGAGTTAATGGTGCTTAAATATTAAAAGGCTTTTCTCTTTTAATTAGCTGTAGCAAAATAGGCAACAAAGGAATGCCAGACAGATGCCATTTAAAATGCTCTTGTCCAAGCTCTCTGGCATTTTTCTAGGGATGGGAAAGAGCAGTTCACAGGAAATTTTGTACAAGTCTCCCACTCCCGCTAAGAAAGTAACTAACCCATAGAAGCATTTCCACAGGCTTTGATTCATAGAGCATATTCATCTCTGTCAGCTCTTTGTTTTCTCTCCCTTCTGGTCTTGTCCTAATAAAGAGAGAGGGGAGGGGAAGGAGGGGCAGAGGGTAGAGGAAAAGCCCTTCCCCATAAGAAATGCTGCCGCTGGTGGTCAGCGCACCACGTAACACAGTGCAGATGGAGGAGCTTTCTGACAGATCCTCGCAAGACCTGCAACCAGGTGAAAACAGAGCTAATAGGAAGAAGTACACACAGCTAATTGAAGAGTTACAAACAGCACAGAAACCTTGCAATTATTCCCTGGGTCAAGAATAACTAATCCAGGAAATTAATTTAAGATTATATGGGAGAAAAAGTTCCCAGATGTAGCAAGGTAAGCGAACACACCTTTATTTCTCTTCTGTTCATTATGATAAGGGTTGAGAATCAGAGAGAAAATACACTTTACCTTTAAATCTCAATCTCATCTCAGCTGGAGCCAATGGCAGTAATATATCTTAGTCGTAATGTTGCTGGTGTATAGCATCACAGCTGCAAAGACTGGTGTTATTTAGGCTGGTTTTACTGTGCATACTTAGCTTTCATTTTAAGTCCTGGATCAGTTTGAGTTGGGGTAATGATCTCCCATCTGACCCAGAGCAGAATCATGTAGTCACAATAATTAGATATAGTAACTGTTAATAACTTAGCTTAATTACAACCTATTTTCTTCAAATTTAGCCTAGACATAAGATTTCAATGAATTTTAATTACATGCCATGTTTGAAGACCCTGTGCTCCTGCATTATTAAGTTAATTCCAGACTAAGAAAGCGACTGACAAACTCTAAATTCCTTATTGAGGACACTTAAAAAACATTAATCTAAATTCAAGCTAATTAATAGATTGACTTGCAAATTCTCTGCAAATTCATTCTTCCAGTGACGACTAAGTACAGTAAATCTGTAGAGGGTAAGCTGCATTTTTCACACATGACAAAGAGATCAGATTCCCAGTTTAATTGCCAAGTTGGGTTCATCCTTAGTGACAGGACAGCTAGTTGCATTTCCACAAAAGACTGAAGTTGCTGCTCTGAACCTGCCAGACCAGGGCATCATGGCAAAGGGTGTCCCCACCTGCCATGGCACCCAAGGACTTCAGGATCATGGGACAGGGCAGAGCACCCAATCTCCTGCCCAGAAGTGACAAGAGTGTGCAACGCAGTCTTGTTGACAGCCAGCATCCCCTCCATACACACAAGAGAGGGCAGTGGTGGACATATCAGTCAGCCCATTATACTCTTAAGAATTATCTTTGATGTGAGGAAATTTGGACACAGGAACTGCTACTTTATCTCCCCTTTCACCTAAATGCAAAAGGAGGGTCTTCAAAACCCTCTTAGATTCAGGACGCCCCATGCCAGTTGCATTGGCAGAACACAGGGAACCCTTCCTTGCCTCTATAAGGCTCTGCACAGAGGGAGCATTTTCTGCCACCACATGCAGCTCATGCAGTGAAATATTCTTGACACTGTAACAAACAGTTTGCATTGCTTCCCTTTAACGGATTATCCATCTACTCCTCTCCAGCTGGGCAGCACATCTGGCCACACCGCCTCTCCTGGACAGGTACTCCTCAGGCACTCTCAGGATGTATATATGATTAACTGACGCAGTACTGCAAGACCTGCTCCTGTGGATGGGATGGGCTTTGGGGCCACCATTCAACCAGAAGTGCCAGCTGCTGGTCTCAGGAGCATCCCTCAACCCCTGCAAGACATGGCAACGCCAGAGCTACTCTCGTTCTAGCTATGTTGATGGAGTTCATTCTGATAAACAGCTGCAGTAGCACAAACAATAATGTGTTTGGGGGAAGAAAAAGGAAGGGGGAAAAGAAGAGGGAAAAAACCCAATGGACTAGTAAAGAGTTTTGCAAAAAAAAAAAAAATTGAGTGATTATAAATTAAACAGAGGCAAGGAGAAGCAAAAAAGGCAGGCTGATGCCAGCTTGGCCATCCCCTGGTGAGAGATTGATAGCAATGAACTTGGGAGCAAAAGTTCCACAAAGGAAGGTTATGAATTTACTAACTTGCATCTGTGCAGAGTGAAAAGATCACCTGAAACACCAGATTCGCAGAGGAAATTGGGAAGTGCTAATGCACATGAGATGGTGTTTAAAATAATTTCTCAGCTGGCTGACTGCACAGGGGATAGGGACAGAGATTAATTCTCTACCCGAGATCATGCATTTGTGCAAACATTGCTGAGCAGCTTGTTCAACAGGGGATCTGGGGACTAACACAACCACATCAAAGCAGCCAGGGTCTAGCTGACAGCCTTGCAGAGGAAGCAAGATGATCTTTGACACTAAGGAAATAAAGCTCTGAGAGACTGAAATGCTGACAGGCATCAGCCTCAAAGCCAAAGTGTGTCTGAAGACGAAAGCTCTTTAAAGACTTTTGTTCTCAAACACTCTTCTGCAAGAGAAAAGGCTTTGGCCTACTTAGACAAGGCCAGGGGCAGGCTAAGACCTCAGCGTATTTTAAAATCAGTTCTCCTCAGCTTCATTTTATGTTCTTTTAAATAAAATTTCTTAGTAATATCAAAACATTCCTGGGCCATCAGCTGTTTGTGGAATAACACAGAACAGCCCATCCCATGGAGAACAAAAGAACCCCATGGTTTCTGAAGGAGACAGGAGGAAAGCAAACTCCCACAGAGGGCAAACCAGCCTCCTTTCTTTAAGTCCTCCACCAACCCAGCCTGCTGCAGAACACCCTCGGACAAATTAACACAAAACTAGACAGTGGACTTCCCACTTAAAAGAAAAAAGTGCGTGAAGAGGGAAAGATGCACAGTGTCTGAGAACATGTACTTACTTGAACTTCCACAGTGTGCAAACCTTAACTGCTGGGCCCTAGATGAGTGAGTTATTTGTGCTGCCCATCAGGTAAGGAATTGCTTTATCTTCTAGAAGCTAGTTTTGTACCCAGTTTCAGCCTGTTCCAATTTTGCACAAAGGGGAAAGACTCCAGATCGGGTTATACCCCAGAGGAGTGTAGCTCCCCAATAGCCCACCAGACTGATGGCTGACAAGGACTGTGAACTATTTCCCAGTGTTTGTCCCACAAGACACCTCACCTATTACCGAAGCACCACAAGTTTGCTTCACTGAGGTGGCCAACGCATCTGTCTTGGGGCATTTCAAAGCCCAATGTGACAAAAGATTGCTTCTGTTATAAATTACATTGGAGAAACAACCAAGAATCATTTGTGTCTTGCAAATCACTTCTGTTAATCTTCATCTGGAGGAACACAAGTTGGCCTGGACAAGCTTATGACATTGGCTGGGGAAAAAAATAAGTCATGCCTTGCTCCAGCAATGGGTTCAATAGGGCTGCTCCGCCTTCCACAGGACAACAAGCATGTGCACTGCTGAACAGTCAAAAATGAGCCACTCTGTCACATATTACAGTCATCACATCTTCAAACTTCTCTCCCTGTTTGATCATGCCCTAAAACAGTCAGGGGGACAAAAATGTATTAGCCATGTGCTTTACCTATTGCTGCCTGCCAAGGAGGGGAGTGGGGGGAGCCAACAGAAGAAGCTGGGGAGCTACTCACTAAACACCAGAGTATTTAACTTGCAGCAGCAGCAGCAAGGTTCCAAACCACCAGCCACCACTGAGCACTGAGAGCAAATGGCTCTTCAGAATCCTGTTAACCTCAAAGTTTTTTGGCCCAACTACCCCAACTCTGCCCAGGAGTTGGGGCATCCTGAATTTCTGCTCATTTACATGGACCTAATGACCTTCAGTTCATGGCCTTCACCCTCTCCTGCTCTCATACATCACTGCTCAACTACGAAACCGAGGAAGACAGACAGTGGAAGAGAAACCCAGAAACTGAGAATAACCTTCAAGGAAGACTAGTCAGTAACTGACTCGATGTGCAACCTTGGGCAAGCAAGTTCTCCCCTTGCTGTATCTTTGTTTCCCTGTGTGTCATTTGAATAACTGCACTACTGTGTCAAGCAGGGTACTCTGAAGCTTACTGTTTAAACAACTTCTTGAAGATGCAAAACACCATATAAATGCTAAGTATTATTATGGTTATTGCCTTCCTCACAGGGGGGTTATGAAGCTTCATAATTAATGTTTGTAAAACAAACCTCTGTCATTGGATGACACGTGCTAGAGAAGTGCAAAGGATTAATATCCTCAGTAATCTGATGTGGGTTTTACTGTTCTGCGCAACACTTAATAAAAAATAATTAAAAACAAACGTAAGCTGATACTGATAGGCAGGATGAGGAGGCAGGTCTGGATGCATATAGGGACAGACTGCTCTCCATTAATTAAGCCAAACATCATCAGTCTCCAAGACAGTGCCAAATATTTTCTTGCTCCTGGTGATAACCATGCAATTAAATCTAAAGCTGATTTTGGGTAACCATGACTCTTGAGCAAACCAGAGAGACTTGGACTGCAGTCAGAAATACCAAGCACAGCTGAAGCAGCACAGCTCTGACTCACAGCCCTTCACACAGCACCTGCCACCTGGGGAACTGAATGGGCAGAGAACAAACAGGTGCAGGTACCCCATGCCGAGGGACCCCACTAGCACCTAGAAGGCAGAAAAAAGAAAAAAAAAAGGAAACCCACCCTGCAGGGCCCCCATACACCCCAAGTGCCTGATCTCCACTCAGTAGCCTGGAGGAATAGAGAAATATTACTTTGGCTGAGCAGCAGTCCAGTCCCCTAGAGCACCAGCACCTACTAGTACTACTCATTGAGAGCCACTAGCTCAGGGACTCTCTAAAAATATATAAACAGCTTTACATTCCTTCAGTATGAGAAATGTGGTTGTTGAAGTGTTTTGCAGTGCAGCCACTTCGATGTGCAACAGAAATGGAGAAGCCTTTGGAGAGTTTCTTGTAGAACAATTATCACCAGAGAAGGAAAATTTCTGGCAACTGCTTTAGCTGTTTGAGTACCAGCTGTATTCCCAGCGTAGCAGTTGGAGACAGCATACCCCCTCCCAACATTTCCATACAGGCATTAAACAAAAGAGCCCTCTAGGTGCTTCATGGGACTGAGTTGCCACTACACGTGCCCTTGCACCAGGTGGTAGGGGTACAGACTAGCCTGCCTTTATACACACAGGTTGCAACAGCAGCTCCCTGGCAGACTCCAAAATCAGCAGGATGTCCAAGCCGCACATGTTTTTTGTGCGACTGTTAATTAGGCTTCACTCTTTTTTACTGCTTTTGGCCACATGGTTTCTTCTGGTGCCAGTTCTCTTCAGTATCACTTTTATCACTTTGGTGTTAACTATTTTTTCCCTGTATACATGCATACAAACATGCCAACACTTTCCACAGGCAAGTGGGCCAACAGCAAAACTCAGAGGAGCTACAGAAAGAACTCAAGGAACCACACATACTACAGACAGAAGAGTCCCATGGTACTTGCTAGGTCATCTGCAAGCTTTCCCTACAGCCTGGTCCACAGGGATCAGCCTGATCAAGCTTTAAAAAGTCCCTGGAGAAGCATCTCCACAGCTGCTTTCATGTTTGCATCAAGGAACTCGTTCTGGCATTCAGCTCAAGTTGTCCCCACAGACAGTGTTTCAGTCAGGGTGGAAAAACAGCACCCAAAGCACCTGTCTTGTGGCAGGCTTGTCATCTTTTTGTTTACTACTTGAAGGCACACAGCAGAGGGATCTGAGCTCACATGAGGTATTACAGTAATAGGTGTGATCATCAACAACCTTGGTTGGGCCTGATACACCACCACAGCAAGGAAGACACACATCCTCTTTCTTTACAGGGCTCCAAGTAATAATTGGAAGAAGCAGACTACACCACCACAAGAAAGACAATATCCACTCAAGAAGTCCATGGGATGGGGTGGGAGCATGAGAAGCTAAACAAACACCCTTCTTCACGGAAGAGGCTCCACTCAAAACTCACTTTTAAATCCTGAGAAACCACTTCCCCTCTACACTTACTTCAGACTCAGAAAGAATACAAAATGTGCGTGGCACTATGCAGCTGTGAAACATTCCTTCTCCTCTCTCTTCCCAGTGCAAAGGATCAAGCCAAACTTCCCCGCCATCATCTTCAGTTTTACAGGAGAGGAGTTGGAAGGGGTGTGCTTCACTGGAGGATGCTTTGCTAATCCTTACTATACATGACCAATAAGGGCAAAGGATTAGCATCACCAGCTGCTCTGCTAGGAAGTGCAACATGGAAAATTGGATGCATATATGCAGTGTGGAGCCATTAGGAAGAACAGCCTCAAACACCTCCCCCTCCCCATATTGCAGTTCATCATTCCCCATGTCATGCCCACTGCACTCCCCTTCAACACACAGCCTTTATCTCTCAGCTCTTCTGCAGCCAGTTACTCCAAGTGCCATTTCCACCATTGAAACACCAGCAACATCCCTTTCCCATCTGCATGGCTGCAGAGTCTGTTATTCTCTTCAAAACCACCCAGGGCAGCTGGCATATGCTGCAGGGCAAGTCAATTCAGCACCTTCTGCAGCTTGCCCTTAGCAGAGTGGTAATGCCAGACACCCCAGCTGCAAGAAGTGAATTTATCTCACATTTTGCTATCATTTGTCATATCAAAAAGACTTGTCAAGCACACCGGTGGGGGAAGGGGGCTGCTTCTATGAGCAATAAAACACAGCCTCCTCTGAGGTGGAACATATCTGGTTAACAAGGCTCAGGAACATTATCTAATTGCTCAGGCTAGAAAGGGAAAAGCAATCTAAACTGATTTGAAGCTTCAGAGGGAATTAGGGAAGCTGAATATAATTACCTAAGTTGGAATATGGCCAGAACTCGTGGGGAAAAAAAGCAATTCTCATCTTTAATGACCACAAACAATCAGCAACTTAGTTTTCCATTCCTTTCCAGAGTGGAACAGGCATGCATTTGATCTCATTCACGCTAATGTTGCTCTTTAAGAAGCAGCTTTGAGACAAAGAAAGATGCACTGGATTTACACCAACATAGCTGGCAATTACCCTGTAGCACTGTGCTAGAGAGACCATACTGTCTCACACCACTCAGATGACCTCAAGTTTGGGAACATGCAGATTTTCAGCCCTTGAACTTCACAATTTTTAAAATCCCCCAGCAGAACTCAATAAATTAAGTACAGACTAACAACCAACTGCAGCCAACCACTTTTCAGAACCTCCCGTATCTGTAGTCTGAAGACTTTCCACTAAGCACCCATGGAAGAACAGGTTTTCCATGGCCAGCTGTCAACTCACAGCTCTGGGTCCAAGCAGCAGGACAGCAACACTGATCTGGGCTTCTGCCCCAGCAGAAGATCTTGGTGGCAAAGGGCTTGGTCAAAGCCTGCATCCCCAAACCATGTGTTGATACTGCTCTTAGACCCATTGTCACAGTGAGCAGAGACCAGAAAAGCATGCATTATCAAGGCTGTAAAGCCTTCAACCTCCTTAGCTCTGGCATGCTGTTACTTCAAAGCTTCCCTGGTATTTTACAAACTGTGAGGAGCAGCCATGCCAAATCTGGTCTGTTGCAAAGGACTGTCAGACTCTCACTCAGGTCTGAAAGACTGCATAGCTGTCTGCATCTCACATGAAGTCCATATGTGGGACAGGTAAACGTCACTTGTAAAAAGCTTCCAGCAATGCCAGACTGGCCCTTTTCCACCTCCAACTTTGCAAAACCTGCAAACAAGTAAAGAAAAGGCTGGTGCCCTTCTGCTCCAGCCTACCTGGAAACAGAGGGGAAAACCCAGCTCTGACAAGGTCTGAGCCTTCACTGTTCCCAGTGTAGATGTGGCAGGAGCAGGCTGGAGCGCACAGAAGATTCTGGAGGGCAAAGTCCACTTCTGTTCCCCTGAGGAGGGGGCTTGCCCCATGGCAGTCACACCAGCCCTAACTCTGAGAGCTTTGAGAAGCAGCCTAAATTACAGAAAACCCAAGTCTTCACAGAAGGAGAAATGTCCCAGGCTAAAACACTTTAAAATGTACACTCCCAAAAAAGAAGCCATCAGCAGTAGGCTTTGCTCTCCACCCTCTGTCATACTTCAATTCTTGAACGTAAAGCAGGGTGGTGGGAGACACTGGCACCTCCAGTCCACCGTAGACTGAGTGAAACGCTGGTCACAAACACTTGTTAAGTGTCTTGCACTGACCTTGAAAAAAGGTCCAGAGGAAGCCAATGATGGGTTTCCTGTCTCTAATACATATGGATCCAATTCCACCTTCCGCTGCAAAATTGTAACTTTCACTGCAGTCGATGGGAATTACACCTATTTAATAGACAGCAGAATTGATTTTGTGATCTCAGGTGTCTGGCCTGCAAGATTTCCAACCCACATAACTTTAGATAAAAATCCAGCAAACCCTAAGATAATGAAGTCTTGGAGATACCACAAACACTGCCTCACTGAGCAAAGCTCAGCAGTGGCTGGAGCTCAATGCAATCACAAGCTTCTGCTAAATTACCTTGGGCCAGAAACACTGCAGATCAGGACACTGGCAGCCAGGCTAGGGACTAATGTCATGAGACTTGCTACCTAAGGGCTATTTTTCTCACTACTCCATTGCTCCCAAGCAAAATGCAAAGGGGATGTTGTGTACAATGAGCTACAATTTGCATCTAAGAGTTGAGCTTTTAGCTTAACATCAAGATGTTTGACTTTACTCTGCAAGCATTGCTTGTCACAGTGCAAATGCAAAGATGTGTTTAAGGAGATTCCTTTACCAGACAGAAGGAGTGAGAAAGACAGCAGGAGCAGCTGTCACCTGCTGAGACACAGCTTTGCAACTTCATCGGCGTCATGTTGAGGACTGTGAAGTGCCTGACAGGAGCAACAAAAGGTCTCAGATATATATTTCACTATCAAGGTCTTGGCACCTTGATCTAAGTATTCCTGGGCAATCTGAAGTCTCCTCAGCTTTGCTCCTCCCTGTGCTCTCCTCTCTGAGCTTCTGAGCACAAGTCAAGGGCAGGAGGCTGCTGCTGGAGCCAGTGGGTGCCTGGCAGCCAGGGAGTGTGGTGGAGAGGGCAGGACAAAAACCTGAGGCATAAGGACAAGGATCTACAATTTTTCTCCCAAAACATTTAATCTTTTCTGCGGCATGGGAAGCCTCACTATGCTGGAAGAGCATGCGAGGCATCATCTTCCCCTCAGCAACAGCTGAGAGGAGAAACTGGAGCCATGCTGAACAACAGGCTGGGAGCTTTGCAGGGCTTACCTCTCAGTGCCACCCCTCAGCAATGCCTGCTCCAGACCTAAAGGCTGCCCCAGAGACTTAAAGATTAATTAAGAGCATTCAATCAAGATTTTGGCATGCAATCCCTGTTACTCTTGCAGGACACAGCCTCTCCTCTCTTCCTCCTTTGGGAACACTTAAGTGAGCATTACTGCATTCAATTCGGCATCACCTCCATCCCTGGAAAAATTATGGAGTGGCTTATTCTGGAGGTCATCTCAAAGCACATGGAAGAGAAGAAGGTTATCAGGAGTAGTCAGCATGGATTTACCAAGGAGAAATCATGCTTGACTAATCTAATAGCCTTCTATGATGTTGTGACTAAATGGATAGATGCAGGGATACCAGTGGATGTAGTCTACCTTGACCTTAGCAAGGCTTTTGACACTGTCTCCCATAACATCCTCCTGAGCAAGCTCAGGATATGTGGGATAAAAGAATGGACAGTGAGATGGATTAAGAACTGACTACACAACAGAGCCCAAAGAGTGGTGATCAATGGTGCAGAGTCCAGCTGGAGACCTGTAACTAGTGGAGTCCCTCAGGGATCAGTGCTGGGTCCAGTCCTGTTCAACATCTTCAGAAGTTACCTGCATGAGGGAACAGAGTGTATCCTCAGCAAGTTTGCTGATGACATGAACCTGGGACGATTGGCTGATACACCTGAAGGCTGTGTGGCCATTCAGCAAGATTTGGACAGGCTGGAGAGCTGGGCAAGGAGGAAAAAAAATGAGGTTCAACAAGAGCAAATGCAGAGTCCTGCACCTGGGAAGGAACAACAAAATGTACCAATACAGATTAGGACATGATCTGCTAGAGAGCAGCTCCATGGAGAAGGACCTTGGAGTCCTGGTAGACAACAATTTATCCATGGGACAACAATGTGTTCTCATGGCCAAGAAGGCCAATGGTATCTTGGGGTGCATTAGGAGAAGTGTGTCCAGCAGATCGAGGGAGGTTCTCCTCCCTCTCTACTCAGCCCTGGTGAGACCTCACTTGGAGTACTGTGTCCAGTTCTGGGCTCCCCAGTTCAAGGGGGACAGGAATCTACTTGAGAGAGTCCAACAGAGGGCTACAAGGATGATTAAGGGACTGGAACACCTACCTTACAAGGAAAGGCTGAGAAACCTGGGGCTTTTCAGTCTAGAGAGGAGAAGACTGAGGGCAGATCTAATTAATGTCTATAAATACATGAGGGCTGGGCGTCAAGAAGACAGGGACAACCTCTTTTCACTTGTGCCCAGTGATAAGATGAGGGGCAATAGATTCAAACTTAAACACAGGAAGTTCCACCTGAACATGAGGAAGAACTTTGTTACTGTGAGGGTTACAGAGCACTGGAACAGGCTCCCCAGAGAGGTTGTGGAGTCTCCTTCTCTGGAAACTTTCAAGAACTGTCTGGATGCTTTTCTGAGTGATCTGCCCTAGTTTTTGGTCCTGCTCTGCCAGGGGGGGTTGGACTCGATGTTCTTCAGAGCTCCCTTCCAACCCCTGACATTCTGTGATTCTCTATTAACAGTAACTCAATACCAGTGGACCCTGAAGACCAGGGTGATGCATTGTCCCTCTGGCACAGAAATCACATTGCTTAACAGACACAGTGGCCACAAACTGCATTGTTTTGTTGGCTCTTGGTCGTAGTGATGGTGGCCCACTAGGACAGGGAGCATAGGCAGCTTCCAGGGAGCAGGTCCTGCTGATGGGCTGCCGCTCATCTCTCCAAAGACAGACAGCAGAAAGCAGTGCTGTGGCACCCTGTGAAAGCCTGCACCATACAGAAAGGGAGGTGGGAGAAGAGGGAAATAGACCCACCATCTCTCCTCTGTTGAGGGCAAGTGGTTAGACTGAAGGAATTTGGTTTACTGTTCTTCTTCCCAGCTTTATACATGCCTCCCATTTGCAAAGGGACAGATGCTAATGCCTTCCTTGCAGGCTGGTCTACAGCTGCACAGGTAAGGGAACCAGGTGCAGAGAGATTAAGGATTGTGTCTGAGGTGCTCAGGAGTCAACAGTTCAGTTCAGGAGCTCACTGCACTCATTTGCTCCCATAGCTGTAGCATTCTTCAACAATGTATGGTGAGAAAAAGCCTCTCTGGTGCAATTTCTAGTCCAACAGCCCAGTCACATGTCTGCCAGCCTCCCACAGAAGGCATCACAGTACTGAAAACACTGTGGCCCTCAGGGCCTGTTTTCTGTACGCCATCCAGCACACTTTAGCATGGGCTTTCTGGCGTATCCCCACCCTCTGGTAACCGCTCACTACAACAGCTCGTGCCACACCACACCCCGAGAGCCTAGAAAGAGGTGCTAAGAGATGGAGGGTTTTACTTCTCTCACCAGCAACCTGATTCGCTGCTAGAGAGGTACAGCCCCTGAGGAATAACACTAGGAAGAGAAGTGATGAGCAGACAGCAGGAGATGGAGACAGAAAGCCGTCTTGTGTTTATTAAAATAGCATCTGCTAGTCACCTCCTTGGCAGTGGTACCATTTATGCTATAAAGCAGTGCCTTGAGGCAGAAGCCAGTCCTTCTGGAGTGACACCAGCACCCTTCCGAGATGTACACAGTGCAAACACCTTGTCCCCTGCAGGAGACTGCGAGCACACCCTTGTCAATTGCCTCATCAGCTGCAGTCTTTCACTTCCAAACTGCCCCAACACATGGAGCCCCTCAGCCTCCTGGAGCCCTGCTCTGCAGACTGTGTTGCCTGCCAGGAAGGGCTGTAGTTTTATGCTGTCTGAAATACCCAGGTGTAGGGAGGAAGGACACAATAAGAGGAGACACCTGGAGATGCAGGACACTGCTGCTGCAGCAGCAGAGCAAACCCCCTCAGCTAGACATGTGGCCTGCCCAGCCATGAAAACCAGCTGGGGAGGCCATGCCCCACAGCAACTGTCAGCTCTGCCCTCCCATCATCCCAATAATCCACATTACAGTAGCCCAGATCCTCCAACAGGGAAGGCACAAGGTCTCCCACGAAACTTCTTCAACAACAAGTTTCAGGCTACTAAACACACAACTTGCAATAGACTCCTATCCATCACTTGAGCCCGATTTCTCAAAGCAGGGGTTGATCTTTACACATTAGCATTTACTGCTTCTCCCTTTGCATGTTCCCTCCTTCCTTGTAAAACAGAAACACATGTAGGCTGTTTCACTGTCTGTCTCGCCCAGGTCAGTCCACTTGCCACAGAAACACACCCACGTGAGGGCAGAGCCCAGCAGCAGTTTGATGGTGTGTTGCAGTACCAAATACCATTAGAGTAGGGCAGGAGAATGAGAAACATTAAATATGATCTCACATCAGACATTAAAATCCTTCTGCAGTGATAAAAAAAAAAAAGGAGCCCAGAGAGAACATAAACTCACGGTGGTTTTGTGTTTGTTTCAGGGGGTTTTGTTTTTGTGGGTTTTGTGGCAGGGTTTTTTTGGGGGGGGTTTTTGGGGTTTTTTTGGGGGGTTTTTTTGTTGGGTTTTTTTTGTATCTCCAGGTAACCAGGCAAGCTGAAAGTCTAGTGAAATGCTGGATATTCACACCAGCACAGTGAGCAAGACTATATTTCACCATTCACCACCCATTGATGCCACCAAAGCACTGGAAGATGTTCGATCTGTTCCCAAACCAGGGATTTCCTGCGCTATCCTGTGCTCTTGCCCCACAGCACTGCATAGGATGCTCAGCTCTACTTCACACAGCTGAGGGAAGACAGGTAAATAGAAACAAAACCAACAAAGCCAACAGCTAACAGCAGAGGGCTCAGTGTGCCTTGCATATGCACCGGGGGCAATAGTGCTGTTGGGCAGACACGGTTACATCTGCTCCCACATAAAAGACATGAGCTAGAGACCCAAGAAAGGCAGCTCTTCAGTAGCTACAAGGCATAGCTGGTGTGTCAGAGGTTGAGGAAGGTGGGAAGCAGGGAGGACTTTCAGCCCAGAAGCATGTCCATCCTTGGCTGTTAGCACTCTCATGGGTGTGGGAGCACTCTGCGAAGAACTTGCCTCAGGAGGCCACCGGAATCAGCCAGGTGTATAAGTGGCTTTTCCAGAGCACCAAGACAAGGAGTAACTCCAGGTTCATCTGGCTGGAGACACACATGCTGCTTTATTTCCTCCAGCACCTTCCTGCCTACTGCTGCTGCTGCTGGCTGCCAAGCCCAAATGATGCAGGAAAATGAGGGGGTTTGTTTTGGAGAAGAGTAGGGGAAAAAAAATAACATGCTCCAATTGTTCAGAGAGAATTAAGATTACTATCAGAGAGAAAACATCAGGGAGCAGCATCAGACCTGCCTAGGGAAAAGCAAGTCTCTGCTCACTTGGGGGATGGTATTTTGTTCAAAGACCAAAGAGCAGTTAAAACGCAGTTCTGTGCTCTGTATCCAAGACAGCAATCAATGTGGTATAAGGAGCAGGTTTCATCTTGTAGCATTGGAATTGTCTTTGTTTTCCTTGCATTGTGTTTCTCAAACTCTTTCTTCCCTCCACCCCCAATTCCTTTGATAATTAAATGATGTCACTTCTGCAGTTACATGGCTGGTGAAGAAGCAGAAAGCATTCAAGCTGGGAGCCCAAAAGCTTCAGGTCACTGCAATGCACAGGGGCCAGAGAGACAGTTCTGAATCGCCTGTAACTATCTGGACTAGAGCACATTTGCCTGGCAAATCTGCTCCCCTTCATCCCCTCTGTTTCTCACACAAATTTGCCCGTAACTCACGGGGAGAGAATCGAGGATTTCCCATCACTGTCCTTTCCTAGTTTGTGGGAAGCCAGTGTTTCAGCCAGTATGCTGCACAGATGACCACAATCCAGGTCATTCCTGCGCTGACTCCAATTTACCACTACACTTGATGGGAATCTGTGGTCTGAGCACCGAAATGTAAACCACTGCTCAGAGCCAAGGAGAGCTGCCAGGGTCAGTGGAGTGAACTGATCTCCCTGGTGTCATGGTATCCTCCCCAGATGGGGAGGAGATGCAGCCCGTGGAGCTCACACATGTACGTGGGCTTGTGCAGCATGAGAGAGTCAGGGCTGGAAGAGACTGAGTGGAGCAGTGCCCTCCCCTCCTGAGTCACACCAAGGCCCAGCAGTATGGGAAGGCAAGCAAGTAAATAGGCAGACATGAGTGTAACCTTCAAGGAAGGCTTCCCCTAGCATTTCAGGGGAACTCACCCCACCAGTGGTGTTACCTCCTAAAATAAAATACACTGTACAAGACATTAAAAAGAACACATGAATACACATCAACAGAGATGGTGGAGGGAAGCAGGTGCTGATTTCTGTAGTCTTGAACCAGACAGAGCCTGATACGCTTTCTAGGAGAAACATGATTAATCCATTTTGCACAACTGCAGGAACACCAAGAAGCTGTTCTTTTGGGGACCAGTCACAGACTCTGCTGTGCAACTAGGTTTCTATAGATACCTTATATACAGTCCCAGTAGCCATTTCCAAGCCATGCTGCACAATATATGGTACAAAACTTTAAATGTTAATCAGAAGAAACCCTTGCCTCTGTCCTTGTGATAACTTGAGAGTACTACACATCTCTCCCTATCCCACATTCCCTCAGCACGGGAAGGTCACTCACAGCATTTTGTCCTTACAACCAAGGCAAAGCAGCCCCCAACAACTTATCTGCGTGGTCCTGCCCCAGAAGGCTGCCCCTCTTGCCAGGCTGCTGCTTGGTGCAAGAGCATCCTCCATGGGAGCAAGCACAAAACACGGTACCAGCTTAGCTCTATCTCCTGGGCACAAGCAGCAAAGTGCAGCTTGCTTTCTTCGCTGCACGAACCAACACTGCAGAGGACAGGCAACATGTAAAAGACAACAGGAAACAGTTCAGCTCCCTCCTACAGCCTGTGTCACAGCCCAGGAGGAGGGAGGCAGTGGAACAAAAGGGCAACATGTCCAAAGCAATACCAAGGACCTGCAGCTTGACAACTCTGTTTCATGAGTCATTCTTCTTTTTGCCAAAGCTCTGGAAACTTGTCATGCTTAGGGCAGGGATTGGACCAATTAGCTGGCATGAAAGGCTTAAAATACTGCACCTGATGGGAACCAATCACTGGTGCATGTCAAGCAAATGGCACCTTGGATTTTAATTTTCCCCCTCTAGTCCATATTGCTCAGAAACCCTGGCACAGCACTTGTGCTGCCTGTTGTCCAGAAAGCCATACTACAAGCTGGAAGAACAGGGCTCTTCTTCCCTTGGGAACATGTCTGGCAGCCCTCCTGCAGCAGCCAGCACCCTTGTCAGCCCTTCACAGGCCCTCCCCCTCCAGCACCCTAATAAGCCCTCTGCTGACTATAAAAGCAGCAACAGCACACTCCACAGCCCTGCTACTGTTATATACTCCCCTAAACATTACAAAACACTGCTGTTGCCATCCCCATACAGCCCCCTTCATGCCATTGACAGCAGGGACCTCCACTTGGCTGTTTTAAAAAGCTCATAAACTTTCCCACTCTTTCTCAAAAGCTGGAGTTACTTCTCTCCCTGGGACCCAGGCTGGTTCCCTAAAAGTTATGGCTAAGTCAAAAATAAACTTGTGTTTTAAGAGTTGCACAGATTTAAGATTTAAAGAACTTCTTTATTTCTGCCTTCCTACCTCCCCCTCCAAGAATTTCTGTGACCATCACTAAATTAAAGTATGACAAAGCTGAGGAGGAGTCCAGCCAACTTTAAAAACAGCTTAACGAGAGTAAACCCCTCCTATTACTTCGCCGAATTCTTTGCTTTTACACAAAAGAAGGTTTTTCTCTCTTTCCCACTTTACAAAAAGGATTTTTCCAACTTATGCTCCCATATTTGGGCAAGTAATGGAAAACAGGCAGTGTGGTGTCACTGGTTAATGTGATAATACAGAGCCACAATATAACATCCCAATATAGAGCTAAGGATCAAGGAGCTTGTTCAGCTGAAGTTTCAGAACCGGAGAAGACCTCTACATATTTCAAGGTGATGTATTTCAAGATGCAACACAGACTTTTCTGGCCTTCTCAGAGGCAGAGTGCACACTCCTAGGCATAAACAAGGGCTTTCCAAATCACCTCCCCCTCTCTCCAACCATGATTTTACAACTGCCTTGTTACCAAGATGGAGTCCTAAACCTTAAGCCTGGAGGTCTCAAGTTCAGCACGGGGACTGGTGGGAGGCAGGTGGCACTAGGCAGGCTGGCAACCCAACAGACACTGGAAGCTACGAGCCTTGCTAATCTTGTTAGGTTTTTCACTATTACTGAGATTTCTGACAGATGTTGATAGCTACAGAAACTGGATTTATGAAATGCTGAGACTGTTTCCTTATCTGGATCACCTCTGAGGCAATAATGCAATAGGAAGCTAACTGGAAAGGTTGAGAAAGGAAGCACCATGTCCACTGACCTGCAGCACAGCTTTGGGTGGAAGCTGGGGCCTGAAGCTTTTTGTTATCAGGCAACTTCTGGCAGACCCCAAGAAACCATCAGGATCCAGCAACTCCTGCAGTGGGCTCTTAGAGACGCAGCACCCACACAGGCCCTCTCCAGCAAAAACAATTGGGGTCAAACCAGTTGTGAGCCCAGCTGGACCAGGCTGGAGCCCACTAGTGGAGAAAACCATTCAGCCATCCTCTAAGGAAACTTGCTTCTCAGCCACTACCGGCAGTGCATGGAGGGAAGGTGGAGGCAGAGACCACCTTGGCCCTCTCTCCCCATCTCTTTAAAAGGCTGCAGGGAGGGCAGTGTTCTCATGGCAGTGTTGTGCCACCTTCCTACCGAGGGGGATGCAAAGGGCTGCCATCCTCCCCTTAGCGGGAGGGTGCCCAGAGAACCCAAAGAGACAGATGGAGGGTGCCCAGCTCAATCAGGCATTTTTTTTCAGCCAGTTACCTGGCTCAAGCTTGATTCCCACTTGAGAAGCACCACCCCCAATTACAGGCCCCCCCTCTGAATACTGTGCAAATTGGAATACAAATCAGAGGAAAAAGCTTTCCTCTGTTTGAACAAATTGCTATAGATTCACCCCTGTCTCAGGTCAGAGCCCCCGATGGGAAATATTTTCACTGGCTGACTGCTAATAGACTCTGGAGCAGCCACTGGATCGATACCTGAATAAGAAAATTAGCCAAAGCACACAATCTGATTTTGCTTTGTTTTGAATTACAGCGAGTTTGTGTTTATTTCGCTCCCTTTTCCCTCCTTCCTTCTCTAGCACGCTTCCCCCGTCCTTGCTCCTTGGTTACCTATCTATCAAATCTAGTCAGATTTGTGGGAATATAATAAAGTACGTGCAGGAAGATGTAATGCTTGTTGAAAAATGTTTACATGCATTAATATTTCCTAGTGAAACTGCAGAACTGCCATTGCCTCAGAGGAGACGGCTCAGGAGCAACAATGAGATTTTCACATAGAGTCCCCTAAAAAAAAAAAGCCATATGCAAACAATACAAGAAATCTGCAAAGCAGGAGTGGGGATTGGCTGCACACTCCCTCTCAGAAAATCCAGGAGGTCAACAGCAAGGTTTCAACACTGGGAATTAAAAAAACAAACCTAATATTAAAAGTGCAGCTCAGTCCTTTCATTCAATACTGGGAGCAATGGAGATGTGTAACTACCCCCGGTCTAGATTTCAGATGCACAGAGGGCGAGACAGACCAGAAGTCATCCCTGTTCTTTGAAAGGCTTCACCAGCAAGGGAACAAGCAAAGCTGATGCCTTTCACAGGGATGCAGCGCTGTGTTTCTGGCAGCTGAATACATGGACCTTCTCAACTTCCCAATTCCTTTTTGCTAGTTTAGAGCCTATTTTATTTTAATCTGGAAATGGCCCTACAAGTGGGGGAGAGACAGAAAAAAAAAACAAAACAAAAAAATTTTAAAAGCTACCACACCAACTGTTCAGATATGGAAAGTTGCCCAGATAAAATTCAGTGGGAGCAAATAATTCTCTCTACTTCCTACCCCAGCATCCCACTCTCCATGCCACCTACAATTGTGTCAAATGAAGAGAGAAAGCAAGACTCAATCTTCAGCTTCCTGTTCTAGCACATCATGCTGTGAAGCAAAGCCACCAACTGGGCGCCTATGGAGAATTCAAAGTGTAAAGAAACCCCAGAGCATTCAACGTGAGATGAGGTCCCCCTGTCACATTAGCACACTGCAAGTGGCTTCGAACTAAACAAGCTGAGACATTCCCTTTACAAAGCTTCCCTGAGAAATTGCACATCTTTCTTCCTACCCCATCATTTACCACTATGCACCAGGGACACAACCCTCTTCTTTTGACATGGTGCACAGTGCAGGGCATCTACTCGACACTCCCTGCTTTCAAATCAAGGAACTGATGGAAATCTCCAGAGAGACCCTGCAAGAAGCATTTGTACAATAAATATATATATTATATATGTGCACACATACATACACACAGAGATTTTTCTCCCTGTGGTATGTGGTCAATGGGATAATTACCCTTTTCCACCATCTCTAACCCAGGAGTGTGTTAATTACAGTAGTGTTAATCAGAGAACTTTAAAGAGCAGGATAGACCATAAGGAAATCTTCCATAAACATCATGTAGTAAAGATCACCTCATGGGAAGAAACCAGAAAAGACGTTTTCTTCAGAAAGCAACACTTACAAGTCCAGTCAGGCAGGTGGAGCATATAGTGTATGAAGATAAGGTGAGAAGAGTTTGGGTGGGTTTCTTTGTTTTGTTGGTTGGTTTTGTTTGCTTGTTTTTTTCCCCAAGTTTTAAAAAAAGACAAGGGAGATCTTGCTGCTATTACCTAATTGGGATGGGGTGGAGGAGGGGAAGATGGACACAGAGTCAGACTCTTCCCAGAGGTGCATGGTGAAAGGAAGAGGGGCAAAAGCCACGAGATGCAACACCAGAAATTCCCATTGTCCATAAAGACAAAACCAATTTCACCATGAAGGTGGTCAAACACCAGTAGGGGGGCCCAAAGAGCTTATGGACCCTCCATAGAATCATAGAATGTTAGGGCTTGGAAGGGACCTATATCCAATTGGATGAGGTCCTTAACATCCTGCCTTAACTTCCCAGTTGGCTCTAACATCAAACTAGCCCTGCTTGGAGCAGGGGACTGGACCAGGTGACTTCCAGAGGTCCCTTCCAACTAGAATTATTATTCCATGAAGTAAAGAAGGCAAGAAAGGGCTAGACTGGTAACACCTTGATGAGAGGGTTTGCTCTGTGCCCCTGCTCCCTCCAGTGGGAAAGAGAGGCCATACTACCCTAAAAACATGCACATATACACTTAAACTAGGAGATTTCAACTTGGAGATGCAGAAGTTAGGTAAAATACCAAAACCACCAAAAGAGGACTGTCATAGACATTAGACTTAGGAATAATGTATTTTTCTTTTACTTTTGTTTTGGTTTGTTTGTTTTTAAAGATTTGTTCCATTTTTGCAGATGTTAATAAAGATGAACAAGGGGTTTTACAGTTTAGGGCCTCGAACCCAGTCTGCAGTCCAGGCAGTAGGAATTTCCGTCAGTCCTTTCACTGAGATGCAGTCTGAATCCTCAATTAAAACTACTTTGGCGCAGGTTTCAATCTCTGGGTCTTGCTGACTTCCAGAAAAAGGTAAGAGGAACAGAAAGATGCCACAGATTAGATGCAAGCTCAGTCACAAGGAATCAGAACTGTAGGGTTTCTGTTTTCCTTTAAAAACAAACATGGATTTCCCTCTCCCATTTGTATAGTGTTGATTTTCACTATTACAAAGTTACTGTACTAGTTTCCCCCTTGAGAACCATAAAACCCAGAAAGAGCTTCTGGAATGGTAGCCACAGAACTCCCAAAACAGTGCAAAATGCCACAGCTTTCCCCAGGCAGGGATTCCAGGGGAATCTAGGGGATTAGCAGACAGACACAAGCAGTGTTCCCCAAATGGATAAATTATGCCTTGCCATAGTGCCTACAGCCGTACTGCTCACCTAAGACACCTCACTGCTGCCATCCATGGGCACATGTGCTCCTGAGGGAGTGCCACCAAATACTGGAAAGGATTAATAGATCAGCTACAAAAGGGGAAGAGTCGCACTCCTGAGGGACTAGAAAGACAGGTCACTCTACAATTTAAGTAGATGAGGGCTTCATGCAATTCTTCAGCAAAAAAGCAACTCAACCTAACCATCCCCAGATGGTACCGACGTACTGCAGTTTTACATTTATTACTCATGAGTTACTTGGAAAACAACAAAACACTGACCCAGCAGCAATGCACAGTAGGAGCACAAGATTATCACAAGAAAAAAAAGCTTCCTCTCTCTCCACCCTGGGAAGTTTAGGGTCTGGAGGTTGTTCTGTCCTGGAACACAGAGGAGCTGAGGTTTGGCTTCATTTCAGTGTCAGCACAGGGCTGACACGTAGCCTGGCCCAACTGGCCCCCCCACCACGAAGGGCCGCACTCCAGGAGACACACCAACTCAAGAACTGGCAGACCTGGCGCCTGCACTCCCTCCTGGAGGGTGATGAGAAGATGGACAAGTAATTTGGTAATGTATTTTCCCAATAAATAAAAAAAAAAAAGGCAAAGACAGCAATAATGCCTGTGTTACGAATATCATGGACCAAATTCATATGTGTAAATCTACACACTCGGTTGGCCAAAGAAGAGGGTGAGGCTGGCAAGATGTCTTTAGAGAGGAAAGCAGAGGGAGGGAGCACTGGGAATCTGAAAAGCTACACAACAGGGAAAAAAACAACAACAACCAGCTGAAAGTAAGTTTGCTCTCTCACTCTTGCTGTAAAATGGAAGAAGTGATGACAGTTCACACCAGCAGAGTAAATGCAAGAGCAGAGATTGTTAGTGTGGCTACAGAAGCAGCTCTCAAGATTGCAGCCCTGCTTCAGTTTACATCTGGTCTCACACAAAGTCTCCAATAGACCTAGAAGTTGGCTCTTGAACCCCAACTCCCAGCTCCCTGATGATCAACCAGGCTAGGTTCTCACCTCAGTGAGATGATACATTTCATGTCAAATGTACCTGAATAATTACGAAAACACTATCAGCAAGGAAAGAAGAGACACAGACACAGCAGAAAAATTCCATCTACTCTGGTTAGCAGGACAATCCAAATGGGTCCTCCTCAGATATTTCTCTGAGAGTAACAATTATAATCTGGCTACATTTGACAGAAAGAGCTAGATTCACAGCAACTTTGGAGGCCTGTATGCACTCCCACAGCTTCTGCAGCATCCAAGGTACTCGGACAAGAGAGACCAAAGCAGCAGAAGCAGGGTGAGAACCAACAGCACTGCTCAGACCCTTACACCTCCCACACAGAGAGGCAGCCCTGGAGTATGTGAGCCACCACAAACTAGCCATAAACCCAGGAGGTAGAAAAGGACAGAGCTGTTATGCAAGGCAGTACCAAGGCAATGTCCCTTGGTTGCAAGGTCAGCTCCCATCCCCTCGCCCAGCTGCCACGGGCCACTGGTCTGTAAAAGTCAACCATTCAGATTAAAATCAGGAGAGTCAAGTTGCAAATATCAATTCTCCCAAATTGAGACGAGTTACAAGCACAGCTGGTCAACCAAACACCATGAGGTAGACGGATATCCCAGTAAGGGAGAGGGACTGAGGTAAGGCATTCTGCTGCGCTGAGCTCTCCAGTCACCATTCGTTCAGCAAGTGCTGAAGATAGTGCTTCTCTAGAAGCATTCAAAAAGCTTTGTGGAAGAGGGGCAGGAAAATACCCCTCACCAGCACTGCACCTGCTACTTAATCTTATTCATACAAAAAGATCAAACCAAGCTTCCAGCTGCTGTTTGCCTTCAGAGCTGTAACTCAGTATAAAGGTATCACTGGCAACATTTCAATGCCACTTGGTTTTTCCTTGCTGCTGCTTCAGTAGTAAGAATTGCTGTTGTATTTAGATATTTGCATGCAGGGAAGCAGGGGAAAAGGGCTTTATTCAGTTACACACCTCTTGCAGGATTTTGTTTGCATACTCATTTTATGTGCAAAAGCATACAGTTAGACTTTCTTTGCAAAGCTCTCTCTAGCAGAGCTGAAATGTGTATTTAAAATAAGTGATAATGCATCCCTTTAATACAGCCCTTATTGTTCAAACAAATATTATTTTAAGCAAAGTGAATTCAGCAAGGATTCTGAAGGTGAAATACCAGGAACCAGGGGAAGAGAGAAGGCAGAGGGAGAAGACAGTGAGGACAATGGAACAAAGACTCCCCACCATCAGGCCCTTATCTCCAAAGCTGAATGAGATCCTCATCACTAGCTCTATTTATGTCCCTTCCTTCCAGCTGTACTTTTTGAGGCCATCAGAAAATTTAGGGAACAAATGTAGGTGACAAAGGCAAGGAGAAAAGCTTTCAAGCAATGTGATACAATTAAGCAATGAAAAGTTCCTCTTATCCCAACACAACAATCCTGCAGGAAACCAAGGGATAGGGAAAAAAATAAAACCCAAACTAAACAACTGTTGCCAGCTACCTCCAATTCACCTCAAGGTAGTAAGTCACGAGAGTGACAGGCTTGCAATGTCTAGGAAAGGATACTCAAGTAACATCACATACCAGAGAAAACAATAAAAAAACAAAGATTGTTTTTCCCAACATTTCAGACTGGCCAGCAAAAGCAGAGGCAGGACTCACTGTATCTTGAGCTCCAGTTCAGTAATTACCCCCTTCTGGAATAATCACAAGCATTATCCAAGTCCTCCAGACTACTTGGGGTTGAAACCAAAGCACCCAGACATACTTCAAGCCCAGAGAAATGAGAAACCCCCCCAACAGAAACCACCATCTTGGAGATTAGATCCAGAAAACCCCAAGTACAGAGCTTGGCCTTTCCAGCAGCGTGTTACCTAGCTAGCCCAAGTGCCACAGCACTGCACTCTGGTTGTAAAAAGCAAGTAGTCTATTGCTTTATAAAGAAGGTTCACACTTGAGGAATTTCTGTGCTTTGATGACAGATCCGCTGTTGGATTCTCCAACAGCAGCTCACCAAAGGCAGCTCAGGGGCTGCCTCAGAGTGGCAACAGCTCAGTGACCACAGCAACCAGCCCTCAATGAAAAGGTGCTCACCAATGCATCCACACGGAAACTGCCACAAAACTAAAAATGTCTTGAGTCAAAATGTCATGGTGATGGGGATGGAAACAAACACATGTTCCTGAAAACTTGTAAGCTACTAAGACAGGACTCCACACAAAAAAGGAATTTGCCTGTCTATGCCCTCCCTTCACATCCAGATGGAAACACCTCCCTAAAATCACCAGCTTACTCTTCAAAACATCTGTCCAAGGCAGAAAAATGGCACCACCTTCCATTCACACACGCAGAAGGCCAGAAGAAACTAACAGACCTGGCTCTTTTTGTGGTTTGTTTTAAGGCTTTTTTTTTTTTTTTAAACATACTTGGCTCACACTGAAGTCTTAAAAAAAAAAGTCATAAAGGAAGACTGACAGAGACAGGATCCAAGCCATTACACACAGCATTTCAGGCCAACATTTTCAGCGGAGCAACAGCTCATCTGGATTTAACTCCCTTGCCTTAGAATTAAAATGCTATCTATACAAGTAGCACAGCAGAGCCAAGAACTGTAGCCAGGAAAGCAAATCCTCTAAGATTTCCCCCCCACCCTGCTTCTAACTTCTGTTTTCACAGAGGATCTGAAGGAACACAACCATTCCTGCCAGCCAAAGAGCAGAGGCTGAAGTCAGAGTCCAGCCACCAGCTTTTGGTGGGGGATCACAGGCACAAGGGCTGCTTGCCCATACCCCCATAGATGCATCCCTTCCTTCTGGGCTAATGAGTAAAAAGTCATGTCAGTAAGGTGAGCAGATGTGACAAAGCACATGCAAGAAATAAGACCTTCTATCAACAAAAATCCAATCAGCCAAATATGACTAGAAAACTAATTACTATTACTTTAACTGGATATGACAAAGGAAAAAATAAAACACAGGAAAAAATCAGAAGAGGTAGCTCACCAAATGAGCCACTTAATTACAACCTATCACCAACCTACACCACCCTGGGGTTTGGGCTCCAGCCTTGGTGTTACCCACAGCTGTTTCCTCACAGGCAATGGCAATGCTCACAGAGCATCCAGGACCTTAAAGTGTTTAGGAGTACATATGCAAAAGTACATGAAATCCTCCTGTTCCGTGCAAGGGGGGCGCTAAAATTTGCCCCCTTTTATGTAACCCTGGAATTACAGCTATGGCCCTCTAGGAGACGTGGGATCCTGTTCAGGCTAGCCTTCTGCCTGGCAGGGACTGCAGCTTGTATTTGTTCCTCCAATCCCTCATTTTCAACAGCAACAATGTCACGAGTATTATCATGAGGCCAATGAAAGAGAGAAATATTCTCAGTCCTAGAATTTACACACCATCAACAGCATCCATTTCTTTTCTCTCTCCTTTTTTTTTAATCTAGCAATAGTTAGACATTTCTTTCTCATTTCCCTGTCTATCTCACAAGCATATCACAGATCCTAGTACTTTTTAGCACCTTTCCCTGCTTCATCCTTCTGTGAAGCTTTTATTTAGGCCTAACAAGTAAAAAGTTCATACGGTGGCTTCCTTCCCCCACCCTCCTCACTTACTACTTCCTCTAGACTTGCTTCGAGACAATCTAATGCAATTCTTAAATTAAAAGCTGTTTATTAAGAATTATCTCTGCTGGAGCTTTCCAGCATGCCGACCTACGCAAGGAAAGTAAGTTTGTGACACTGTGATGGAGGGTTTGCTCCTCATTTTTCTTTATTGCTCTTTTAAGTGTCTGTACAAAACGTCCTGCTGACCCATCTGAAGCTGAGTGATAAGCAGCTGATCCACTGTGTTTTACTGAATGTCTCTTATCTCATCTAAACCGATCTCCTTAAGCAAGCCATATGCTGCAAACATACTTTGAAATGCCTCCATAACAATCTTAGAAGCAGAACTGTTTGTCAAATGGCACACACACTTACTGCTGGCCACTTGGAATAAGCATCAGCCACAAGTAGGTACATATGCTCATTGTGATCTGCAAAAATCAGCATGGCATCTTTGCCAAGGCTTAGCAAACGCCAGAGGGGTTTCTGGTTTCGACAACTACCGTTCACTTAAGCTCATTTCTCCTTTTACACGGAGTTTCAAGCCTGATTACCAACCAGGAATATGTAACAAACTGCTCCTTTCAATTTGTTGTGGTGATATTCATGCCTTTCACCCAACATCCCAACATGAAAGATTTATGGTATTAATCATGCACATCATAGTAAACAGTCATTCTCTACTGTCAATTGCATTTTTCTGCTGGAATAAGGATGAAAGTCCTGAGCTGCTTTTCATTTGACCAGCCAGAAAACAAACTATTATTGTGCTATTTTAACCAAAGCTGGAGCTTAGTTTCTATGGGTAACATCTTCAGATGTAGCTACATGGTTCAGAAGCTTGACTATCCCATTTTGAAAAACAATTTAGAAACTTAATCACAGCTAAATACAGGGCTTTTCTATGCAAGGAGTTATTCAGGAATAGCTTTTCAAAATTCAAAATTAAAGATTAATTCTAGACCTGTTGTCTAGAGGTTCTCTTTCACAACAGTGAGCTGCATCAAGCCAGGTTGCATTCCCATACGGCAAGTTATGCTTGCTTGAAAGATATGCACAGAGCAAGAACAATCCTGGCAATTCTCTTGCTAGACTTAACAGTTACTGGATTGTGATAGCCAAGTCAGTACAGCCCTCAAGCCTCAAACTGCACCTCACAATAAAGCCAGATAGTTGGATTTATAGGATCACTACTCAGTTGCACAGCCAGGAGTTGAGTATATCCGTTTGCTCTGCAATCCAAAAGCAAGCATGAACCTGGTGTAGGTCCTCCACAACTTATTTCTCAGTAAGTCAAGCTCAGTATGTTGCTGCCAGGTGAGCTCAGGTGCAGGGGGCTCAGCACACATGGCAAAGCCCACTCAGGATGTTGACACACAGCTGGAGCACAGGCCAGGCTGAGCTCCATGCTGTTATGGCTGAACTGTGATCAGTCACCAAAACAGGTAATTTAAAGCTAGCTCAAGAGTGCACCCAGAAGTTACAGTCCTAACTTTTGTGTAGGCATTGTGTACATGCACCTTAAGACAATGTGTGTGCAAAAACATTCCACTAATCCCACTGTCTCATAGCATTGGAAAGCTCCTGTATTCTTATCCAGTTTCCAAGTATTCCTTGTTTGTAGAGGTCCAGGAATAGCAAGGTGCCACCTTTCACTACCTTAAAAAGGGGATCTTCCCAGCCTGCAGCTACCACCACTGCCCACTTCTGAGTCCAAATATCCAGGGATAAGGGTCTTCTTGTTCAGCAATTGTTTGATGGATGATGGAGATAATCCCCTTCTCAAACACATACTTGTGAATTTTAACTGCTCTAAATATAAAAGAAAAATCTCTTTCAAAAAAAAAGAAAAGAAAAAAACAACCACCCACCCCCAAAAACCAAACAAAAATCACTGACATTAATTCCTTTCAGCCTTCTTTAGCATTTGGGAAACAAACACTAGAGATTCCTTCTTCCTGTCTTCATACTTGTAAGAAAAATAGGAATACAGCTTGGCACATACTTAAAATAACAAAACTTGT
Organism: Hemiprocne comata; assembly: GCA_020745705.1. Taxonomy (NCBI): domain Eukaryota; kingdom Metazoa; phylum Chordata; class Aves; order Apodiformes; family Apodidae; genus Hemiprocne; species Hemiprocne comata. Next base: position 43,477,741 of record CM036588.1, read on the forward strand.
TGGAATATTCAGACTTTCCTTTTGCTTCTTCAAAAGCTGTGCTCTGCTCTAGCATCCAGCCTTATTTTAAAGCCATAGCTCCACCCTCATTACCATAACTTCTGCTCTGTCCCAGACACTGTCCCTCGTTGTACCTATGATATGGTCCCCTGCTTTCCCACACACACCCCCCCAAAAGCTCTGCTCCTTCATGGCAAACTCGGACTTTTTGTCATTCCCTCAGGTACCAGAAACAGTCACTTAATCTCCTCCATTCATGACAACAGCTTTTCATAGTAAGAAATACCGCTGCTTTGATCAAGTGCAAAATAATTTGAACTGTTGCAGAATGAGTCAACGAATTCCAGAACCAATCTGGTCCTGCACCTCCCTCAGAGCAATTTCTCAAGCCACCCGCAGATTCACACAGAAAAGGCATGCATGTAGCCACGATTGAAAGATTTATCTTTCTCTCCCAATGTGGTACAGTAATGCTTAACTTCTAGAAGACCTCTAAAAAGTGTCTTAAAAAAAACACATAACCAGTCAACAAAGATGAGCTAAATCAGTAGCAAAAGACAAACATCGTTTTGTTTTCTTGTTAAAAAAGCTTGCTTCTGAGATAACTGGATCAGAGACTGTTTTCAATGGCTTATTCCTTCTTATTGAGGATGTATTTACCTTGGATCTATCAGCCACAGGGATTGCACTTAATACCAGCTGCACTTTCCAGAGAGAAAAGGATGGTTAAAACTTTGCTGATGTTCGATTCTCTATTCTGCCATTGGCAAATCACTTAATCTCCATCTCATTTCCTCACATACAGAGTGGAGTAACAGTAGGCAACAGAGGCACTGTAAAGGTGGAAGTTTGTAGATATTACAGGGATGGGAAACCCATAAATCCACAAGAAGTCTTACTTTTGCACTCTGAGAAGGATTTTCAGGGTCTAACAACTGCAATGGAAATGCCCCAGACTAGTTAAGTTTTCTTAAGACCCCAGCTGGATTCATTGGACTGTCAGAGCAATTCAGCCTCCCATCTCCAGAGTTGACTCTTGCTGCTCAGGGCACTTTCATGAGTCTCAGTTTCTCACAATTCCACTATTTCAAGGGATGCTCTGAGTCAGAATAATCCATTTATTTAACTTAGGGAGACACAGTCATTCTTCACTCTAATTCTACAAATGCCTTTTCCACCATGCAAGGCACGGAACAAGCACCAGAAGGTGAAACGGCATTTGTAAGCAAAAGCCATTTTGCCACGTTTCTCAAACATCTGTCTGAATCACATCTTTGTTTTTCCTTTTTATTTCAACACAAAGGCACACAAGAGGTGCACAGGATTCCCATCCACATTTATCATAAAACAATTTATGCCAATTAGTGAAGGACCATTTCCTTCTGAAACAGGAGCAGCAATGGCAAGCATCTACTCTTGTATTAAATGTCCACCTGCAGACATCCTAAAGCCTTTCTCACAGCTTGACTTTAGCTTTCAATGTTGCCTCAGTTCTTTAGGTGACATTTGCTAATTTTTCCTTCAGAAACTGCTGTTCTTACTGCACCTTTGTCAATTGCTATCCTCACCCTGCCATCATTTCCATTTACATGAACCTAGCAAAAGTATCTGCATGCCATTTGTCCTACACCACAGCTCACAGCAGAGAGCAACCACAAGCCAGCACATCACAGCCAGATGGATTTTTAGTTATATCAGTGATATCTCCCTTATGAAAGCTAAAGCAAAGGGATAGCAGCCAACAACCACGTCCACAAGTGATCTGCAGCATGAGTGAAAGGAGCAACAGGAACACAATAAAGACGATAAAAGCTGCTTGAGATCCTTGCTCACCCACCACCTTGCTGCACCCTTTCCCTGGAGGGCCGCAGCGCAGCACAGGGCTGTGACCTGCTCACAAAGCAGTGCTGGTGACTCCGAATCACCAGACCACTCTGGCACCACAGCTGTACCCAACGGGCTGTCCTGCCTTCTTTGCAACTGCTGAAATATATAACTGTGTCTACACCGCTGTTCATTACTACCATGATACTGAGAAGAAAGGGTGTTTTACAGAAGCATACAAAGGGAGCATCCTTCTCAGAGGAGTTTAAGCATTATTAGACCACACAGCACTCTACAGATTTTGGAAACAGGGCATACAAGCATACGCTGGGGTCACCATATTGCCTAGCCTAGAAGAGCAAGTAGAAAATTTAAAGAAATTATTTATATTCAGCTGTGTGTCTCTCTCTAGTTACCTGGTCAACTTCAGGCATGAAGTTAACTTCACCAGCCATGGATCAGAGTACCCGGGCATTAAAACTTAGGGTATTAGTAGCCAGAAGCTGACCTAGGACACAGCATGGCCAATGCACTGGAGCAAAGAGCTCCTCTAAGGAGCCATGATGCTCTGAAGGCAATGTTGCAGTAAGCTAGGGCCCCTAAGTCATGTTTTCCCAAGAGCCAAGGCACCAGCATCAATCAATTCCTCTGCTGCGACACTCTCAGCTCCACTGCCTCATGGAGCCAATGAGATACATCACAGCACTAATGCCCTCACCTGAGCACATCAGAGGCCCCAGTAGCCAGCCAACACCTTGCTGTCTTCTTTTCTCCTACTTCCAGAGCAAGACCATGCACGAGGGTACCCCTTCCCTCATCTCTCTTCAGATTCCTTCAACTCTACCTTATGTTTTCCCTCTAAATAAACAAAAAACCAACAACAATAAAAAAAGAGATTGAAATTATGGTTGAAAAGCTAACTCAGAATCCTGTCTTTACTCACAGAATCACAAAGGCTGGAAAAGACCTTTAAGATCATCAAGTCCAGCCTATGACCAACACCACCACACCATCTAGATCATGGCACTAAGTGCCACATCCAGCCTTGCCTTGAACACATCCAGGGACGGTGCCTCCACCACTTCCCTGGGAAGTCTATTCCAATGTCTAATCACCCTCTCCGTGAGGATTATGATAAACGGACAAGCTCCTAGAAGGAAAGAATAGCACCTTCCCACCCCACAAGAGTACAACAAAGGAGGGAGGGGGGAAAAATAGAATCACGAACTGCTTGAGTACAATGTGACAGAACTTCAGACCCTAAAAAGAAAACCGCAGAGAGAGATGCAAAGCGGCACAGAAGCAGCCAGCAACAACAAAAACACCCTGAGAGCAGCAGCTCACTCCCGGGCCTTACTCCCGCGAACTTCGGCCTCGCCCCGGCCCTCCGGACAGGCGGGGTTTTGCCCAGCTCCACCAAGGTGACAACGGAGAGGAGGAGCTGTCCCCGCGTCCGAGGCCGCCGAGCCAGGCCAGTCGGCCCCACCGCCCACTCGACCCCAGGGAGAACACGACAGCGCCGCTGTTCCCGGCGATTAGCCGCTCCCAGACTGGCACTTCGGTTTGCAGGGGGTCTGCCCTGAGTACGTCCCGGGGCCCCTCACCCCTCCCCGGAGGAAGGGTTGCACCCCCCCGGCACCCCCGCCGGGGCGCTGCGACACCTCCCTCTGCCGGGCAGCGGCGGAGCGGCACGACCCCGCCGCCCAGATGTGCTCCCCAGTCGCAGCTGGAGAGCAGCCCGCAGGCAGGAGGGTGAAAGAGGCGCAGCTTCGTTTCCCCTTTCCTTGAGCGGGAGGGAAAGCAGGAGTCGCCTGCAGCCGCTGCGCTGCACCTGGGCAGAAGTCAGGAAAGTGAGCGGAGGAGTCGAAGCCTTCGTTCCAAGAAACACCTGGCACCGGGCATGAAACCTCTCCACCTCTCAACAAGTCCTGTCCCAGCTAGCCTGTTGGTAACAGCTTTTCTCTGACTTTTGTTGAGCCAAGATCAGCTGATGCCTGGGATCTCCCTTTCCTGGCTCCACTTCTCTCCACTAGCTCTTTAGTGCAGCACTTTTGCCAGCTCCTAGAGTTATCACATATTTAATTTCTTCTTTTAAGCACTAAGCAAGTGCCTAGCTGTAAAAAACAAACTTCTAATGCTCCTTCAACCCTTTCCCCCAAATAAAGGACAGATGAAAGCTTTTTTCGTTTCAAAGCAAGTACTTTGGATCCTAACAGAGTAGAGATCTCACCAGTTCAACATGGGCACAGAGACATGAAACACACTCTCCTCTCCCACCTCTTCGCAGCACATCACATTCTGGTGGATCCTAGAGCCCCTGCCAGATTTGCATTCTGCTGTGCAGTGACAGTGCCATATCCCTCCTCCTCTCTCCACAAGCCTGGCGGACACGGGCACATTTTCCCCTTCTGAATTTAAACCTGTGAAACACCAGCAGATGATGATTGGTAAAAGGTGGCTTGACATAGGCACTTGATGTGTTCACCTTTACTGCTTGAGAGCAGAAACTGTCTCAAAGTTTTCTTAATAGTTTCAGTCTAGGTAAGACCTAGGCTGCCAAGTATAGCCTAAACAAACACACATTGTATTAGCAGATGCAGGTATCCACAGCATCTCTGAGAACAAACCAACATTTTCCACTCTCTCTTCTCTGGAAGGCTTATCTACCCCACAGCAAAACGTAGCCTCCTCTGAAGGCACAACACCATAACCCCTTTGCACAAAAAATACCAACATCTCAGCTACACCCTGATGAGAACTTCACCAGGGAACTGTGTCTCCAGAGCAACACAGGAAAACTAATTGACTGTGGACTTACCTTTTGCTGACTAAATAAGCCTTTCGCAGGTAGGATTCAGGACATTTCCACAGAGCAAGAAACCCTCTACCCCAAGCAATCTCTCACTAATCAAAATGCATCTCTCTCTGTTGCTTTTGCCAGGATATCAGCATTGGTCAGAATGCAATTTTCCCCCAACTCTGCCCTCCTCGTAACAAGCCAGAGCCGCACAGGCAAGACTCTTAGGCATAGACTATGCTTAATGAACCAAGAGAGCATATGTGTGGAGGGAGGGACTGGAAGCCTGGAACTGCACTATTCAAGCAAGCAGAATAGCAGTAACTCCAGTCAAAATATGGGCAAAACAGTAGGACTTCTGGTTGAGTTACCAGAATGGAAGTCACTTTGTCTTGTTACTTAAAAATAAGAACAGCAGCCTTAGCAGCACAGCATCCTTTACTGCCACTACTGAATTGCTGTCTTGCCTACTGAACCTCCAAGGCCATCTCCTGCTTATTGGGAGCCACTTGCTATATCTCCCTCCTCTCTTAAACTAATCTGAAATACATATATATATTTCAAAAAAATCCAGTGCAAACCTGACACGGTGATAATTTTAAAAGCTATGCTGCTCATGTCAAATTATTCAACATCTGTCTTCATGTTCCCATAAAAATTAGCATAGGATGGTGGTTTCTGATGACACCTATAGTGAAATATTTTGACTTCCACCAGCAAGTTGCAAACAACCTGTCAAGAGGATAATGTCAGTTTTCTAGTACTGCATATTAAAGCCAATTGAGGGCTTATCTGGTCTGTGAAGCTACTGACCTGACCTAAAAACAGAGGCTCTGGTGTCATAGGAGGGTGAATCTGACACACTACAGCTGGAGAACAGCAAGGCATGCTGAAGCACAGGGCTGGACAGATTTAATGCCTTGACCTTAAAGAGCTGCTAAAGAACTGTGCAAATCTTAGACCTTCTGTGAGACTATTTCTTTAGCCCTCCAGTCACAAAACTTATTCCTGTAACCAAAAGGCCACAGCCAAAGCCACTGTAGGTTTAAGGGCTGGACAACAAGGAGAAATGGCTAAGCACAATGTGTGTACATGTGTAGGTGTGTGGATATATATATATATACACACACAAACACACAAAAATACATATAGTTTGAAGGACCACTGTGCTCATACATGGCATTTTCAAAGCAGAATCATCCAAGCAAGTGGCTCACAGGAGCCAGCTCCACTGCCACCTTAGCCAGCAATCTGCTCACCCATTTCTAAAGGCACAGGGTGCACTGGGGTAACGGCAAGAAAGCTGAAGAGCTCTGTGTCTGGACTTCCATTCCCACTGGCAAAAAAACCATAAGCAAGGGCAAAGGAGAGGGACTGATCCAGGTCACCAAGCTCAAGGTCAACATTAGAGTGTATCTAATGCACTCAGGCTCTAGCAGCAAAAGACACACAGGTTGCAGGAGGGTGCAAGACATCCTACTTGGGCAATGCTGCTTTGAAAACTCCAGGAAAAGAGGTTTTACTTTACAGGTAAAAAGAGCTGGAAACAAATCATGTTATGTGTACATGAAATGAAAAAGTGCAGATATTTATGGCCTAAACCCAGGATATGTTTTACCGTGACACCCCTCCATCGAAGATGCAAGAAAACAGCCTTCCCATAGATTTTCTGGCTGCCTGGAGTGGCATCTCACGGGTGATTCAGTGTGATGGTGTCTCTTTAAAGAGCAGAGCTTTACTGGGTCATTTATTCTCCACCTCAGAGGCCAGGGCAGGACTACTCCATATTGCAAGTGCTTCACCCCTACCAGTTTCAGGCGCCTTAAGTAATGTGGCCCATACAGCTCCCCTGATCACAGTGCCGGGCAGCTTTCCCTGCTGCCCAGCCTAAACCTTCCTTTTATTCCCTTTCCATCACCTTGCTGTAGCCCCTCATCACACACTGTGATGACCTTTCCTGAAATGCCTTTTCTGCAGGTGGATTATGAGGGGATAAAACATTCCACTCTTTAATTCAGCCTGAAAGGTTGCTGCTGGTCAGCTGGACTGTGCTAGTTGCAAGACAACCCAGGTATGTTAAGTATATATTGCACACAGAGTAAGCAAAGCAGCAGCACTGTGCATGCTCTGAACCAGAGCTACACAAGTCCTGAAGTCTGAAAGGCTGACTAGGAAGCAAAAGGCATACTCCTCCACTTTCAGTCTAATTTATAGTCTTTAAGTGTTGGTAACTCCAAGCCTGGAAGCGCAAGCCCCCTTTCTCCTTACCTCTTCCTCCCTCCACATAAATTCTGACATTTCCTTGAGATTTATTACAGCTTACTCCTCATCTTGATCAGCAGCATTAACGCACCAGGATAGAATGGCACATGCAGTTCGGGAAATGGGATCCCACAAAGGGCTAATAAAAGTTGCCTCTTGGCACTCTGTTGAACCACCTTCTGTATCAGGCCAGCCTTGTCTCATTGCAACAAACACAGCTGAAAGGATAGGATCAGCTAATGAGAAGAGGGTTTCAGACACACTTCAGTCATTATAACAAATGCCAATTTATATAACAAGCCTCTTCAGGTAGCAGACTAAAAGCACCTTGACTCCTAATTAAACTGCACCCCCATTGCAAATGCTCCTTTCCCAGATACCCCCTTACACACATTTTATTTATGCCATTCATCTCAATAAACCTCTCCAACAACTCTGCTCTCCTAGACAGAGGTCTTTTGTGTGCATCCTTGTGGCTGTATTATTTAAAGGGTACATCACATGGATACTTTATCTCGTTTAATCTGATTTAATCTCAGCAGATTTACTAAAGTAAAATATATTTATAGACCCATATAGGTGCCTCCCCCCATCTCCATCACCATAAATAAATATTCAAAAGCAGAAAAACAGATCTGAGACATGATACATGAGTTCCCATAATTTCTACATCAAGTGCCACATGAGACTGATGTTCACAACACAGAACACTCAAGTACAGCTTACAGCTATGGTGAGAGACATTTAGGACAACCCGAAGTAGTGGGGGGCAGTAGGACTAGTTGCTAATCCTGCCTTATTTATCCTTGCAAATACAACAGTATATTGCTCTGCTTGAACCATCAATAACAGCAATTTCTCATTCAAACAAACAGTGCTGGCTGCAGAAGGCATGAAATCAGTGCAGGAGAGTGGGCTGAAGACAGGGTTGAGAAAGACAATATGAAAATTACTAGTCACTGTAGAAGTTTGTGGCGTGCTGACTCCTCGAGACATTGCTCTGGGCTGCACTCAGACAGCTGCGTGTTAAGGCTCCTGATGGTCTCCCCTCCTCTTACCTCTTCAAACTATCTGTTGAGAGGAGGGAAGAAACTGGATTTCTCCTTTGTGCAGTTAAGTAAGAACGGATAGAAGTAGTATACAATTTTGGCTTAAAAGGATGCCTTCATCTTAGTGCATGCCTATATCTGTGCTTTCTTTTGTACAGAGCTTCTCCAATTTCTGAGAGAAGAAGACAAAAACATCAGTAAGTTATTCGGAAGAACTAATTTACCAGCAACTCTATCAAATGCAAGTTCACTGAAGTGGATGAGAAAATACAACAAGCAACCTTCTAACACACAGGTAAGCAAAACTGGTTTAAAGCTCTGTCCCCCTTGCCACAATTCTAAGCAGAGAGGCCATTCTACAGAAAGCGACAGATACTTAGCAGCAAGCACACTAAAACAAAATTATAAAACTTCAGCTAGAAGCAGGTTACCTGTTTTAAAGGATTAAATAACCTGCCCTGACCAGATTTCTGTACCACAAACTCATTCTACTCATCTTTGCAGCCCTCAGAAGGTACTACAATTTTCCTCTAAACATGCAGACAGGGAGAAAATATATACACTAGAGGAAGAAAAACAACAGAGGAAGCTAAACACTCTCTGTTTAAAATGCTTATTTTACAAAGTGGACCCAAACTCAAATTAACGTCCCAGCCCTCAAAGAGAAAGGATGAATTGTTTCCATTAAAGAAATACATCATTAAAAAGTGACCTACAAAGACTTACCCATAGTCAGTGAGACTGAACTGATCGTTGCCAGAGCTCACACAAGAGACTGGCTGCGTGCTATTAAAAAAGGGGGAGCCCGGGGCGGGGGGGGGCTAGATTCTCTCACTGGGGTCTCTCTTCAGAGCTCAGAGACCTTGGCTTGTTGGAGGCAGAGGCATGCCTTCCAGAAGGACTTTACAGCAATGCACAACTGAGTTGTAAGCCAAGATAAAGCCGGCTTGTTATGAGAGGCAAGTCTTGTGGGTTGCTTTTATTTATTTTTTTCCCAGTGTACTAGAAATGCAGATCTTGTAAAGCAAGAATTAAGAGAGGGCTGGGAGAGGGAAAGGGGGGCTGCACGGCTGGCTAAAGTAAATCCTGGCTGTTCTCTGAACCCAGGGCTTGTGCTCAGAGGGGGCTCGGGATGCCAGCCCCAGCCTCTGCTCCCTGCCCTCGGAAACTGAGGGACTGGGAGAGCCAGACCTCTCAGGGGACCACCCAAGCTTGCCATTTGCCACCCTCCCAGCAAAAAAGGAGGGGAAGTAAGCTCCACAACAGCAATAAAAAAAAAGAGGACAAAAAAAAAAAAGAGAAAAAATAATCGACATCAGCTCTGCCACAGACCACCACCCGCCCAACCCCACGATCTGGAGAAGAAAACCGGCAGCAAACTTCAATAGGGTGCAAAAGCACCCTCACCTCTCGGGGAAGGACAGGGAGCCTGGCCGGGTCTCCCCGTGGGTCGTGCAAGGGAAGCGGGGGCAGGGAGGGGTGCCAACCCCGCCGAGCCGGGCAGCATCACTCCGCAGGCCGGCAGCGGGTTGTGGGCTATCCCCGGCAGCATGGAAGACCCCCGGCACCTCGGCGAGGCAGCGGCGGCCGCCCGCCTCTGGGTTTCCCCCCGTGCCGGGGTTCCTGCGAGGAAGCAAACTCACAGGGCAGCGCGGAGAGGGGATCCTCCGTCCTCCCCCTACCCCAAAGAAACTGCAACTCGGAGCCGCTCCCGTTCCGCAGGCCAGCTTCAGCGCGGCGGCCCCGCGGGAGGCGGGCGGGAGAGCTGGGAGGCAGGGCCGTGGCCCCGGGTCGCTCCCCGCGGCGGCTCTCGCTCCTCCCGGCTCCAGGCGCGGCCAGCCCGGCGGCAGCCTCGCCAGCCCTCCCCGCCTGCCATCTCGGCGGACTAGTAAACCGGAGGCGGCCGGGGCTTACGGTGAGGAATTATGAAGTAGCTACAGGCGCTAGAAGCACTATCGCTGCATAAATCTCTCCGCTCAGGCTGCGACGAGCTTCGCCAGCATCATTTACTTTCTCCTGCAGGTGCTCTTTAACTTTGATCCCATCGTCGCCGTCTGCGCCCTCGTCCCCCCCGCCCTTCCCTTCCCAAACAAGCGACCGCGACAACGTCTCTTACCGTAAACCCCTTGTCCCCTGATGTACATCGGCAACAGAGACAGGAATAAAAAACAGATCATCTCCATCTTCAAGGCAGAGCCTTCATCGCCGGCGAAGAAAAGCAGCCAAAACAGCCCAGGCAGCATCCGGCGGGGGAGCGAGGAGCAGGCGAAAGCCTCCCGAAACACCGCCCCATGCGCCCCGCGCCGGGCACCGGCGCCCCTCGGACGGAGGAAGGGACCCCCCACACCGGAGCCGCCTGGGGAAAAAATTTAAAGAGGAAAAAAAAAAGGGAAGGGAGAAGGGGAAGGAGAACAAGAGCGAGGGAAGGAGGTAGGGAGGGCAGAAAAGCAAAGCGCCACTTCCCGCTTCCCCCTCGCCAGGTTGGTCAGGGATGTCCAGGAAAATGGGCAGCCTCGACCGCACTCGAGGTACGGGAAAAAGCCCGGGGACACAGGGTGCCCCCCGGCCCCTGCAGAAAGGGGGTTTCTTTGTTCAGCGGGAGCCGCCGAGCGCTACCCGAAGTCCCGTGCTGCCCGAAGTGCTGTCAACTGGGGCCAACTTGGGAGAGTCCTCGCCCTCCCTCCTCCTGACGAGGCTCTGGCCGCAGCCCCAGGAGCAAACGGGGGGAAGGAGAAGGAGGTGGAGAAAAAGAGGGGGAAGTGAGGGTGGGGGGTAGGAGCCAGCTGCTGAAAAGCAGAGGGAGGGATAGGTGATTTTCTCTCCTCTTTTCCAGATCTTCTGGGGAGGGGATTGTTGTAATTAATCAAATCCAGGAAGGATTTTTTTTTTTTTAAAGCGTCTCCCACGAGCTCCCCCAGCTGCACTGCATCGCCCCAGCCAGCCTGAAGGGAGAAGCAAACGAGGAGCAGACAGGCCACGCACCCTCGCTCCACGTCAGCTCAGTCGGCTCGGCTCGCCTCCTCCCCAGCCTGCTAGGTCCTTCTCCCTTCAAAACTTTCCCTGATGATGTCTGCCAGGCTCGGGCGGGTGCTTCGCCTGCGCTGCTTGCCTGGTCCGCCCGCCTCGCAGGTGATTTGCAGCTGCAGAGAGGTCCGTCTCGCTCTCCCTCGACGGCTGCCGGAGTTTCTGGTGGAAACTAATGGGGCTGCAGCTGGAAGGGAGCCGACAAGAAGCTGGAGAAGGTTGGGTTACTCCTGCCAGACGCCTGCTGGAAACCGCTTTGCAGGTCCCTGCCCCACCGCTTTTGTTTTGTGTTTTTTTTTCCTGAAGCGCCAAAATCTGCAAAAGTTGACGGGAGCGTCACCGCTCCCTAGCCGGAGAGCTCCTCTCCGCGGACCCCCGACGGGCCGCCCCGGGGGGCACGGCACGACACCGCGCCTCGCCGCCCTGGCTGGCCCGGGGTTGCCTCACACCTCCCAGCTCCGCCGGGTGCGCCGTATTTTCTTCCCCTTTGGCTTTCCAGGTTTTTTTTCCCCACCCCTCTTCACCATTTCATTCCCCTTCAGTTAAAGAAAAAAAAAAAAAAAAAAAAAAAAAAAAAGAGCCAATTAAAACGGCCGTGCTCGGAAGAGCCCTGCCTCCTGTCTAATTCTTCGAGCCTTCCCTCGTCCCGGCCCAATTAGAAACAGCACTGCAGGTCTGGGGAGAAAAAAGGACTTGCTTCGGGCGGAGAGATCAGCCGTCAGCCCGGGGTCCCTCCATCCTCAGGACACTCGCGGCAAGGTCGGCTTCTCCCGGGTGGGACCTGAGAAACGAAAAGACCAAGGGCAGGAGGGAGCTGGGGGCGCATCCTTGCTTGCATGGGCAGCGAGCCGGGGGAGGGCGCAGCGCAGATTGCCGAGGACGGGAATCTCCTTTGCTGGTGCCAGCAAAGTTTTTTGGCCACCCCCCCGGGTAGGTTGCAGGCTGGCGGGGCTGCCTCGTGCATGCTGCTGGGGGGCGGGGGGGCCCCGGTGAGGCGGGGTGCTGTGCGAGCCCCCAGCCCGGTGCGTGGCGGCAGGGGTCAGCGATACCCGTGGGACTGCCGGCCCCGGGCTGCGCTGGTAATCGTACATGACACCCGGAACGGGAGATCTGTGTGTTTCGCCCCGTGCAGGGCCCGGGGCGAGACCTCCTGCCGGGAGGAGGAAGGAGATGCTGCGCGACCGCCCCGGGCATCACCACCGGCATCTGGGGGCTGCGCCACCGCCCCGGGAGCGCCGATGAGGAGCCCTGCTTTGTCACCCTATCTCCATCTGCTTTGCTACGGGGGTAAAACACTGCTTCGGGCAAGCGTGGAGCCGGCTCCGGAGCCCCGAGTGTACCCGTGCCTGGCCCGGAGCCACGGCAATGAGTCCAGAGCGTAAATTGGAGCTAGCGCCGTGGAAACCCCCCTTCGGAGTCGTGCTGCGGCCCCGGGCCACTCTCCCGGCGCTGGGACCGTCGAGGCTCCCGGCGACGGGCTGATGCTCCCTGTCCCTGAGCGACACCGAATCCCCTCCGTCTCTTCCCTAGGGCCGGTCCCCGTGTGCCTCGGCCATGGGTGGGCTTGGCGGCTCCACGCCGCTCCAGTGTTCCTCTGCCCCGCCGCTCTGCATCAGTGTCCACTCGCCACGATAGCGAGAGAGAGAGGTGCTGTACCGGAAGGCAAAGCGTATGGAAAGACGTACCCCAGCAGGCACTGAGTCACAGTGTGAACAAGTCACTCCCTGGATAAAAATGTAATTTAAAAAAGAAAAGAAAAAATATAAACAGCCAGAGAGCGGCTGACTGCTCAGTCATGCTCTAACAAAAAGCAATTAATAGATATAGCCGCTAATTAGTAAGCACTTATTCCTGTTGTGAATGGTGCTCAGCGGGAGAGAAAAGCAGTCGCCTGCACCAGGTGGAGAGCGGCGGTAGGGACAGGGCAGCCTCACCCCAGTGACCACCATCCCTGCCTGCAGGAGGCAAAGCAGGCAGATTTCCCACTGGACCCTATTCCCTCGTCAGGATGTTGCCAGTATAAAGCTGCTTTGATTGGTTTGGGGTTTGTTTGTGTTTTTTTTTTCTTTCCCCTTTCCTTCCTGTAGCCGAGCTAAGTGAACATTTGCCAAGAAACTGTGGGCTTCACACTCTGAGGTGTCCTTTCCAAAGATTACACCATGGAGTGGGGCACTTATGAAAGCACCTGATGTGAGCAAGCTGGTGTTTTTTTTCATCCAGAAAACCCTTACCTGAGAAGGATTTAATCCTTCCCGCAGTGGGTAGTGGCAGCATTAATAAAGGGCATACAGGTAGAAGGAGACAGCCAGCACTAGGAGAGGACAGGCAGACCCTTTTGCCAGGGCATGGGGAGAAGCAGGAGCTGGAGATGATGAGACCAAGTAGGATTGTCTGTGTCTGCATGAAGTAGGCTGAAAGCAACGCAAGGAAACAAGATGAAGAGATGTTTGCAGATCCAGGAAACGTTACACTGATCGAAAAACATGGAGACACGAGTCTCATTTTTTCTTCTCATAATTTTGAAATAAGGATATTTATGGGGCATTTTGTAGCCTTTTCATTATTTTTCTTTTTAGAAAAATATTATTTTTCTCATTAGATTATGGAATAGTGCTTTAAGAGTTTGAACAAGTATGAGTTACGTATCTGGATAATGAGTCTAAAAAAAAATAAATCCCAAAAATGTGTGCTTCACCCCCTTTCTATGTTAACATTCAATGCACATGCTCATGTTTCACTGACACAAATGTTTATGAAAAATGAATTTCAAAGTAAATTACAAAAGTAAGTGTAATAACCCAGCTTTCTCTTAACAAAAGAAAGTATTTGTGCCAAAAGTAGGGAACAGTAAAAAACCATGAAGTGAGACTGTGAGCAATCCATTGAATTGAAGGGAAAAATAATTGGATAATAAATAATTAGAGCTGTCATCTGTCCATGGATATTCTGAGGGGAAAAAAATACTGCCAAGTCTCAAGTATATAACTGCATTTGCTAAATAAGCTAATTAATAGTTATTGGTTGAGGCCTAATAAATCATAACATTTGTAACTGGTGTTTCTGATGGGCAACAGCAAGCCAGCACTCCCATGCACACTTGCTAAGCAACCTACTTGTCATAAGAAACCCATATCCTGTAGTGATTCTACTTGTCAAAAGCAAAGATGAGGAATGCCTGTCTTCTCCCCAGGCTGTTTCTGCAGAATGTATTTGTCCCATCTTTTTGTCTGGGAGTCAGTGTCTCAGGGCCCTTCTCAAGAACTCACTTGTCAAACGAGTCCTATCTCTTTGAAATATTTATACATACTACGTCACCTATATTTCACAGCTAGGTTAAGAGGTAGGCAGTGTCTGGAACAGATGTTGTGTTCAAAGTGAGCAAATCAAATATAGCACAATATCACCAGGCAAGAGATGACTGAAGAACTGTGTGAGGCCAAGGTCCAGTTGCAAGAACATTAATTCTCTTTTGTCTCAGTGTTTTCATGCTATACTCTGGTGCAGTCTGTCATTTATTTCTTTCCTGGGATGATGCAGCTATCTGTAGGCCCAAGTGAGCTCTTGAGCTTGTGGCCTGACATTTCTGTCACTTCTTTCCTGCTCATTTCATTCTCAGCACCACATCCAAGAATGTCTGAAGTTTGATCACTTCCTCTCCTCCATACCTATGCTCCCGTATGGAAGTACAGCGCAGCTGGAAGCTTTGCTGCAGAGTTTCCCTTGCTATGGCTTACTAAAAGGGAGTAGCAATACAAAGCAGGGAAAAGGAACACAACAGGGCAATGGGCAAAGCCAGAGTGACTCCAAATGCTGCAGGAGAGGTGAGAGTGGAGAAGAAAGCCAGAGGACTCTCTAGCACTGCAGCGGGGATGTTAGCAGGGCAGTGGGAAAACAAGGGAATTCTAACTGCAGCACAGACCTGCATCGAGGAGCAGAGCACGCAGGGTAGCTCCTGCGATGCTGCTGTGCCAGGATGAGCTTGGGCAGGCACTGCCAGAGCGTAGCACAGGGGCAAGGGTCCGACCCAGGCAGTGAGATAGTGCAGTAAGAGAGCTGAAGAGGGGGACTGGGAAAGGCAGGGGACAGCCAGCATGTGGAGAGATGGAGCCCTGTCAGACTGCTGTAAACAAACGAGGGGCAACAGCACCAAATACTTTGCAAAGCACAAACTACGGGAAGGTAGGAAAGCATGGGCTAAACTATAATGACAGGATGCAATCAAACTGTCCAGTGTATGTGTTTGTTTAATTGGTCTTTACAGAAAAACTGTAAAATAAAATAAAATTAAAATGCTGGTTTGTCATTCTGAAGTTCTGGGGTCAGCATCTCTTTGGGGAAAAAATATCCCCCTAGCCCACAGCAGTGCTTCCCACCACCCTTAATGCTGGGCTGTTGCTGCTTCTGCCTCAGATCCTCTTGGGTATCTCCTGCTTCCAGTATGAAGATGCCATGATAGGGCCATAAATCCCAAGGGCTCTGCTTTGCTGTCCTCAGTTCTCGTCATCTCCACTCTGGGGAATACACCTATTCTGTGCTTGCTTTCTTCCCAGATGCATTTTACAGCACTAGTAGTACCTCTGAGCCTCGTGTGTATTCTCTGCTTTTTTGATTAGCTCTCCTCATCACAGAGAGTGTTTGGTGCTGAAAGGAGTGATGAAGGAGTACATCTCTATCTCTCACCCAAGGCATTCATCTTGCCTGAGCTTTACCACCCTTCCTCCCTTCACTTCCCTAACGCTACCAGTCCCAGGGCCTTGCTGGGATTTCTGGCAGCTAGTTGCTACTGTATTGGATTTTGCTATTCCTGTCTTTGCCCAATTATACTTTGACAAACTTCTGTTTCCTGGTTCAGGCTTATGTGAAAGCCATTACAATCCTTTGCCCCTGTGATCTCAGTGTGTGGCCAGTCTTCTCTTCTCAGCTCAACTGGTCACACACACCCACACCCACACGCCCCCCCCCTCCCCCCCCCCCCTCACTTCTTGTGCCCTAAACCTGCAGGCTTTTAACTCAACATTTCCTGTCAATCTCTATGCTTTCTAGCCTACATATCTAGCTTGCCAGAGATCCTGCTGGTTTTTTGCTCTTGTGCTTTAGGACAGATTGGGGTAGGTATAGGGGCACAGACAGCTATCTCAGCATCATGGGAGCATCTTTTTCCTGTTCCACCCTTTCTTTGATCTTTTTTCCTCTCTGCCTCCTTTTCCTCCTGCACTCATGCTTTCTTCTTCTTTCCCACACTCCCTTTCATGTGTGAAAAGTGAACTGAAAAACCGTCAAGCTGGTGCTGGTCAAAGGAACTTTTTCTTCCTCTCTTCCTTTCATTGCCTCAGCCCCCCTCTTCTAGCACGTCTCCCAGAGTGAACTGGAGAGGGGTGTTTTTTCACACAGCGCAGATACAAAGGGTTTGGGCACGATTCTCCCCTGTTCATGCTCTCTACCACTGTAAGCAAAGGGTGCATCAATTGCAGATTTTGTCAGTGCCAGGCAGATGATCTGAAATGTTTGATCTCTGCTCTGCAGTGGAGGTAGTGGTGCTGGGGAGAGTAAAGGAGCAGATGCCTTCAGCCAGAGGGTTGTGTTTGAACGAGTTGTCAGCACTCCCGGGAGACTGTGCTACTTGAATTTCTCTTGAGAAGTTTTAAACATAACTCACAGCATGGGCATGATTGATTGACATGAGTCAAGGTAAAATCTACACAGGACAACTCTCAGGTGGGACCTTGGCATTTAGACATTGGTGGAGAAAGCCTTGGGCAACAGATGGCACATGATTTCTCCCATAGCCAGACATAAGGAGAAAGCCATCCTGCAGAGTCACCTTTGTGGAAGCGCTCAGGTAAGGCTGTGGGCTCATATGCCCCAAGACCTCTTGATGAGAAAACACTCCAACTGGTACCTCCTCACTTCAGTTGCACAGTGGCCACACTTGTTTTGGGAAGCTCATCTGTTATCAATGTATTGTCTTAAAATTACACACAAGAAGTTCCTCAGTCCCTGTTTGTCCCCAGACAGAGCCACCCTCACTTCAGGAAGATGAACATCTGTGTAATGGATGTAAAAAGGAAGCTGCAGAGAAAACTTTTTTTTTTTTTTTTTCTGCCAGAATCTCCCATCATTACTGATTCCAGACCACAAGAGCTGGGAGAGATGGTTACAGAAAGATGGAACAGTGTGTCAGGCTGGCTGCAGAAAAGAGCATGCAATTCCATGCCTGAAGCAGCGCCACTGCTTCCTGAAGAACCATACATTGTTCATCAGTGGTGCAGCTCTCCACCAGCCTCTCACTGTAACATGACAAAGAAAAAAAATTGAAATCCAAAGCTGTCAGGAGCTTATATGCTGGCTCCATCCAAACAGCTCAGGCAGTCAAACCTTTACTGGTATGGGCTTTGTTCTGCCCAGGAGAATTGGCATGCAGTCCCCAGCTCTCCGGGGCACTGCCGCCTGCTTTGGCTTGGAGTCAGCCCAGTTCCCAGTGGAGGCTTACTCCTGTTCTCTTTCTGGCAGCTCTCCAACTATTCTCTATTTCCCTTCCTTACACTACCACAAATCCACCCTCTGGGCCTGACCCATCTTCCCTCTGCCCTGATTCCTTCCAGGAGAATGACAAATAAGCACAGCTTCTCCCTGGGTTTTGGAAATCCTGGGGTGAGAGCTCTTGTTGGAAATGTAGTGGCCCCAGTGCACCTGTCTCCTCCAGAAGTGCTCAAGGCTGGATGTGGACATTCAGGCTTTAATTCAAAATAACTTGTATGGCCTATTGCACTGTCACACCTTGCTCTGCTTGTACCTAGAGCCCAGGGTGGCAGGTTTCCAGGCTTAAGAAGAGAATGCAGGGAGCTGCCTCACTGGGCAACTCGTCTCAGTGCCGCTGAACTTCCCTGCTTTAGATCTGTAAGCTGGTGAGGGCTAAAGGGATAGCATGCTGCAAGTCTTCCTCCGTGAGGGAGGATTCTCTGAGCTCATAGGTGAGCAGTTTGGGCCTTTTGGTCCCCAGCAATCTCTGCACAGGTACCACTTGTATATACACTACTTCATCTCAGTGTTTTGACCCTGTATGATTAAGGAAACTTAGACGCCTGAAGTCCAAGTGTCCAGAGAAATGTGGAATGCAAAATAACAAGGGCAGTTGCCCCTTTGACTTGATCCAAAAGCCACTGTCTTCTCATGACCCAAATTTAGCCCATGGTGTAAAAATAGCTCATAAGGGTCAGCTCCTCTAAGTAAGTTTGAGACTGAAGCCTCTACAGTTGTGCAGAAGTAGTTTCCTTGTTGGATGCTATATAGTCTGAGAGGTACCCTTACAAGTTACTGTTGCCTCTTCATTTTAAGGTGTTGTTGACCACTGCTGGAGCACTCTTGACTCAAGAAACCAGTGATTTTTGTCTTTGCGTGAACCTGTATGCAGACACACACATATCCTTTCCTCTCCCATTTAGTGGCACACTACAGCTACTTTTTTTTTTACCTGTTGAATTCAAAATGTCTTAAACAACTCTTTTCACAAATCCAGAAGTTGCAAAAGAAATGTGCAAAGAAGAGAAATTGTTTCAAACTGTGCCTGCTGAAAGGATGCCTTAAAACATAACAACTTCCCCCCACAGGGGTTGTTGCTCCCTCCTTATCTTCGGGGTGGGTCTGAATCACAATCCCATGTTGCCTCTATGCTTAAATATACTTAAATCCTTAAGGCACAGTGACATCCTTGTCTTTGCTCTATAACTTCATCCAATTTAGAAAACCTATGGTGAAAGGCTGTTTCAATTTACCATGGCTATTTATAACACAATTCTCTGGCAAACCAGAGTTAGAAGGGCCATTACTGTAAAACCAAGTAACATGAGATGGTGCATACAAGAAATTAATAGAAAAATCCTATTGGGAGGAAATTATAGAAACACCAACCACGTTTAGCAACTGTTTTTCATTTGAGCTGCTCTAATAATTTTATAAAAGCTGGGGCTGGGGTTACCTTGGCATACAGTATAGATGCATAAGTGTTGTGCCACTCAAGGCTCCAGGGACACCTCATTACAACCTTTCAATATTTAAAGGGGGCTTATCACAAAGATGGGGACAGACTTTTTAACAGGGCCTGTTAGGACAAAGCGTAATGGTTTTAAACTAAAAGAGGGTAGATTTAGGCTAGATATAAGGAAGATATTTTTTACAAGCAGGGTGGCGAAACACTGGAACAGGCTACCCAGAGAAGTAGTAGATGTTCCATCCCTGGAAACATTCAAGGTTAGGCTGGATGGGGCTCTGAGCAACCTGATCTAATTAGATATGTCGCTGCTCACTGCAGGGGGAGGTTGGATTAGGTGAATTTTAAAGATGCCTTCCAACCAAAACCATTCTATGATACTATGATTCTCTTGCTGGTGGAGAGGCATGGTTTACCTAGCAGAGATGTTCCTGCCAGCATCACCCATCTGCCCACTGCTCCCAAGCAAAGCAACAAATGAACCCGCACTCACACAGATGGGTTTTGCTGGCATAGCTGTCTCAGTCAATTGCACCCCTGATTAAAAGTGAGTATCTGGGTCCGCTCCCCCGTGTGAGAGGAGGAGGGGGGAGAAGAAACACTAAGTTGAGGTGTCACTCACCCAAATTCAGGCAGCGAGGCAGAGACATGAGCAGAGCTGGAACACAGTACTTTCTTCCCTCATTTCTCAGCGCGGCTGCAGGCAGACAGCGTTGCCACTGAACTGTGTATTCCAATGTATAATTACTTGCTTATTAGCTGGCTAGCTCATAATGCCAAGAAAGTTAGCAGGAATGTGAAGCAAAGACACTTCTTCTCTCCCTGTCTTTCACACCAGAGAGGAAACGACAGATCATACAATCTGCAGGGAACCTCCACCTCCTCCACCCTTTATAGGCTGGCAAAGGTTGAAGTCTGATTTCTCAGTTACATCTAGTCCTCAGAAGAAAGAGAAAAAGAGCTGATCATACTAGCCTGGTGCTAGAGCCAAGGACTCTGACGGCTGTGGCTATTATTGCTTCCAGAGTGACGTGCTGGGCAAATGTGCTTGACCGGTGACCTCACACTGAGCCATGAAGATGTTTGGAGCAATCAGCTCTACCACACACCATTGCTCAGTACCTCACAGGGAAGGGGGGAGGAATATAACATGGAGCATCAACCTGAAGTAAAGCCAAATACAGGGCTGCTGGAATCAATAGAGGGGTTAGTTTATCTATTGTATTGGCAGCTCTTTTTTAAAGCTTGAATAGAGTCACAGAATCATAGAATCATAGAATTATAGAATCGTTTTGGTTGGAAGCACCTTTAACATCATTGAGTCCAACCATTAACTGAACTCTGCTGATGCAGTGCTGAAACATGTCCCTCAGTACCACATCTATACATCTTTGAAACACCTCCAGGGATGATGATTCAGCCACCTCCTTGGGCAGCCTAAAATGTAATCCCCTCTGTTGCAGTCTCTCACTAGGTGCTCACCAGGGTTACAGTATTTTCCTGCACTTTCCCTTGTGTCTTGAGTGTTGCACACTCATCCCATGGGTCGCCAAAGAAGTTTCTCCATGCAGCTCCTCAGGTGGCTGTGCTTAGTGAAGGGTGAAGCAATTCTCCTTGCTAAACCAACCCCTGCTTTCAAACTTCCCCAGGAAAACCAGATGAGGGGTTTGGGTAACAGCAGCAAACTTACATACAAGCAAAGTCAAGCAGGAAAATTAGTGGAAAATAGCATAATTTTTATGTGGACCAAATAATTACTAGATTATGGAGATGGAAGGAAACACTGCTGGTCTGACCTTCTTTTCTAATCAGACTGCATTGTGAAGAACAACATCCAGTCCTGATTTCTGAGACGCCAATAATAAACCATTCATTTGTATTTCATAGAGAGCAGTGCCATATTCCATCAAGATGCACAAACTGGTATTCTGAAGGAACAATACATATTTGGGATCAGATTTACAGCTGTTCAGTAGCCCTCAGATATGCAGGTAAACCACAATATCTGACTTGCTGGAAGGTTTAATGGTATGTTACACTGGCACTGAGGAATAAATACCTCTGATTTTCCCCCTCTGATTTTTCCTGGTCTCTGGCATCAGGATCGAGGAAGACAAGAACTACCTTTGTATTCAGCTTCAGGAAGGACTGGGGGAACTAGGAAGATCCAGGAGAGAGGGAGCAGCTCTGGGAAGACAGGGCAGGACTGACTGAGGAATTGATGGGGCTGGGCAGAAAAAGGATGAGGTGAGAAATGGGAGAGGGATGCAGAGAAAGGATGAGGTGGGAGGAGAGATGAAAGAGGGACACTGGGGCAGCTTGAAGCATGGAAACAGAAGCAAGGACTACTGGAAAGATGGTGGGGGCAAGTGAACAATATTTTACAGGAAAGAAGAGATTCCAGTCTCTGGAAAATAAGCTGATCAAAAAATTACCAATAAAAATTTCTAATATTAGCGCTTTTTTTTCCTTGTTTGTCTTGGTGGAGAAACACATTTCATTTTCAAACAGCAGTTCTACATTTATCATCCTTGATTTAGCAAATTGTCTCTTGCAGAAGCAGTGTCTACCTTACCTTTATTTAGGACTTTGCAGGATAATGTGTTTATGTTGGACTCAGAGGGGGTCACAAAAAAAGTGGCAGATGCTGCAAACATATTGAAATGAAGTTAATGTACATGATTTTACATTCAAAATATTTCTCCTCAAGTAACTTAACACTTTCAGAAAATATTATATTGCCAGTGAGACTTAAATCTAAAATCTTGAAGCAGGAGGAATTTTATTTTCTTTCTCCTTCTTTATTTTGTTCTTAACAGGGATCAAAATCAACCTTTCAATAAGCCCCTCTTTGTAGTCAAAATAGAAAGAGGTGAAGATACCTCTATAATCAGAGCTGGCTCAAGGCTTATCAGCAGGGTAGGCAAAATTAATTTTGCAGCCCAGGGATTTTCTCTTCACCCTTGGGCAGTCAAAATTCAGCTGTGTGGCAGCAGCAGAGTGGGTCCCTCCAGGGACACATTTCTCCTTTTCTATCCTCTTGATACTGCACAGCTTGGAGGGAAAGGCTGGGCAGTCAGCTTGCGCCTGCTGCAGCTACAGCCATCCCCATCTCATCTAGCTTGGGCAAACTGGGCTGCTGGTTGCCTCTGGCTAGCTCCCACCTTTGGCAGCTGGCAGCTTTGCCTGTGCCTGAAACCAGCCCTGTCTGTAACAAGACAGAGAAATTTGTATCTGCAAAGCTGAGCCTGGAATCATTATCTTACAGCTGCAAATGTAGTCTTCTACTTAAATGAAAGGATGCAGATAATTGGGTTATCTTGTATAAAACAAATTCTTCTGCCCTATAAACTGTAGCCAGTACACATGATGAGATCTCACTGTGCCAGGCTGGAAACAGGGGTGCTGGGAAGAGGGGTGGCTTACTCACCCCAAGCAGGAGGACTTCTCCTGTGCCCTTAGCACACACAACTAAACTTCAGAGGATCATGGCTTTCACGCATATGCCCCCACCCCATTTGATCTCCCTGGGAACATGATCAAGCTGATGATTTCCAGTGAAATCAATATGAAAGGTAGAGGGCATCAACGAAATAATGAATAATTTATCTCAATTAAAATCTAGTTTCTTCAAGTACAGCTGTTTCTGGAGCCTCCAGCCAGAATTAATGATAAGGAAAATCTAGAGGAAAATAAACAGTATATTTGTGAGCTAGAGTGATGTGAACAAACAGTAAACAAAAAGGCAAATGTCAAAGGGGTTAAATGTTCAATAAACTATTGTTCCAATACAGTTTAATAAGCCCTCCTTCAGTTGTTTCACAAATATTCTCCCTTGCTTTCAGAATCAGCCTGGTCTTTTTCAAGCCAAGCACGTTTCACAGGACAAAATTGTAGAGGAACTGTAATGGGCCTTTAAAAGAAAAATAGATCGTAACCTTATTTTTACACTTTAAAAGCAACGACATGAATGCAAGATTACACATTCCTCATAGCTGGAATTCCTCGTTCCTCGTGGGTACACAGCCTGTCCTGTGTTCAGCACAGAGCTCTTTGGTGTTCAGTAGCTTCTGCTGTTTACAAAGTGAATCGAGCAGGTACATTTTGCAATTGTTAATACTAAGGGTAATAATACACACACACATATGCATTACCCACATAAGCACAGAGGTTAATATTGATCTAAAAATATTTTGCAAGGCAGAACACAAAAATATTGTCAGCAGAGCTGTTGGAAGACAGTAGCAGTTAGTGGGAATTTTTTAGTTCTGGGTACATGAGTGCAAGATTTAGTCTGTGATTTTCTGTCCAGCCTGGGCACTGTGTTTACCTCATTCAAAGTACTTTATCAATTGCTTTCAGATGAAAAAGGCCACAATCCTCATGTGTCTTAAATAAAGTAGCCAGCACAGAAAGGTACATTTATGAAGATGAGAAAAGAAACAATAAGTTTTCTTAGGCTTGATTTCATGTTAGAGGAGCATTTTTGTGACTTTTGGACTTGCCAAGACTGACTCAAAATGCAGAAGACACAGAAACAATCAATCACTGGTGAAGGAGAAATGCTGTATTTCCAGTATCTAGCCTTCTCCAAGAAAGTCTGTCAGCAGTGTAATGCAAACTAATCTGTTCCAAGCATCAGCTTTTTTGTTTCTTTCCCTGGTGCACTTACATACACACATCCACTGGGGGAGAGAAACAGAGATGGAGGGAGTGGGGAGGGAGAGGCCACATCTATATATATTTATGACTGTTAGAAGAATATAGCTAAAACATGAAGCTGGAGTTGGAGAAAGGTGGGACTACTCCCACTAACCATCATTTACTGGCAGTCCTGTGGCAGCCCCAGTTGACTGGAGATTGGCAAATGTGACGGTCACCTATAAGAAGGGCCAGAAGGAGGATCCAAGGAACTACAGGCCTGTCAGTCTGACCTCGGTGCTGGGAAAGGTTATGGAACAGATAATTTTGAGTGCTATCATGGCATGTAGAGGACAACTAGGTGATCAGGCCCAGTCAGCATGGCTTCATGGAAGGCAGGTCCTGCTCGATGAACCTAATTTCTTTCTGTGACAAGGTGACCCTCTTAGTGGATGAGGGAAAGGCTGTGGATATGGTCTAGATAGACTTTAGTAAAGCCTTTAACACAGTTTCCCACAGCATCCTCCTGGAGAAGCTGGCTGCTCATGGCTTGGATTGGCGTAATCTTTGCTGGGTAAAAAAAACATCTGGACAGCTAAGCACACAGAGTTGTGGTGAATAGAGTTAAATCCAGCTGGCAGCCAGTCATGAGTGGTGTTCCCCAGGGCTCAGTGTTGGGGCCAGTTGTCTTTAATATCTTCATCAATTATCTGGATGAGGAGACCTAGTGCACCCTCAGTAAGTTTACAGGTGGCACCAAGTTGGGTGGGAGTGTTGATCTGCCTGATGATAGGAAGGCTCTGCAGAGAGACCTGGACAGGCTGGATCAATGGGCTGAGGCCAACTGTAGGAGGTTCAACAACACCAAATGCTGGGTCCTGCAATTGGGTTACAACAACCTCATGCAATGCTACAGACTTGGGAAGAGTGGCTGGAAAGCTGCCCAGAAGAGAAAGCCCTGGGGCTGTTGGTTGTGAGCTGGCTGAATATGAGCCAGCAGTGCCCAGGTGGCCAAGAAGGCCAACAGCATCCTGGTTTGTATCAGGAATACTGTGGCCAGCAGGACTACAGAAGTGATCGTCCCCCTGAACTCAGCACTGGTGGAGCCTCACCTCAAGTACTGTGTTCAGCTTTGGGCCCTCCACTAAAAGAAGGACATTGAGGTGCTGAAGCATGTCCAAAGAAGGGGAACAAAGCTGTTGAAGGGTCTAGAGCACAAGTCTTACAAGGAACAGCTGAGGGAACTGGGGTTGTTTAGCCTGGAGAAAAGGAGGCTGAAGGGAGGAAACATCCCTTCACCAAAAGGGTGGAACAGGCTGCCCAGAAAAGTGCTCAAGTCACCATCCCTAGAGGTGTTTCAAAGGTGTGTAGATGTGGTGCTGAGGGACATGTTTAGTGTTGGACTTGGCAGTGTTAACAGTTGAACTTGATGATCTTAAACACATTCCATGCAATTCTCTTGGTGAATAGCAGCTGAGATTGGTCTGGAACTATCAGAAATTAAATACTGCATTGAAGACAGAAAACAGGGCATGTTTTTTAACCAGCTGGAGTGGGGAGAAATCGCTACAGATTCTGGCTGGGAGGAGCAGATGGCAGTGAATTACGAGAACAGGGCACTGCTGCTGTTGCAGCCACTGCTGCAACTGCCACAGCTCAGTTCTTTTCCATCTGACAGAAGGGCCTCTGGGCAGCCAGAGATGAGTCAGACTCATGTATGTTGCACAGGCGTCTCTGGAGAACCCCAGTTTTCCCTTTTCACTTGTGTCACGCTGCTTCAGGGTTTGAAATGAGTCTCATAGCCGCTACATCCTATGAGCACCCTTTCCCCTCTCAGTGTCTTCCCAAGTGTCTGAGCTGCCACCAGCCCTGATGAGCACAGCATGGCTGGATGGAAATAATGCAAGACAGATCCCTACAGTCTCTCAGCAAGGGTGCCACAACATCCTCCAAGTGTTGCACTAGAAGTCCTGTGCTAACGCCAATCCAAGCAGAAGCAGCCATTGGGGACACTTACATTGAAGCCACCTTGCTTGCACTCCTTAGAAAACCTGCAGTCTCCACCTTCAAACCCAAGGATGTGCAGCAGCCATGTTGCAAAACTTCAGGATTTAGCAAACTCACTTAAACCTCTAGGTTTAAACCCTCCATCCTGCATTACCTATTAGCACTGGTGAATAGTTCCCACTGGCTCTGAGAGACTTCTCAGCCCCTGATCAACACTGGCCCCAACTCCAACAGAGAATGGAAGCAGAAGGACAACATTTTGAACTGGAGACTGGCCAAAACACACATTTAGTGTATCCCACCACACAACAAACTGCTGGCTGCTTGCAAAAGAGAAACTACACCAGCAATGGCACCCTGATTTGCTTTTTCTACATAGGACTTGCTTAGCTGTTGGTTTGAAGCTGGTGAGCAGTTTCCTATCCTCAAAAGACTATTTTAAGCTCCACAGAGAGCACTTGTCGAACAAGCTCTGTTAATACAGTAGAGCAGCAGCAAATCCATTTCACCTTCTTAGCTAATTGCTTCCCCTCCTGGAAAAGAGATTCCAGAGGAAAGAAACAAATAGCACTGTTTCTGCTACCAAGCCTAAGATCTCTGCAGCAGGCTGCTTTCCCTGGCACATGGGAGGAGAAGGGGCACCTTTCTGGTGAACTGTTCTGCCCTCAAATACAAGACTGCAGGCTGAGGGCTGTGCTAGAGGAGGGGAGATGAGCTGGGTGAGGAATTACTGCTCTCTGTGCTTTTCTACCTTCTGGGAAAAAATTAGGGATACTTAGCTGCTGTCACACAAACATTTTATGCAAATCTTATCTTTGTGTTCTGCATACTGGTACATAATTTGCATCTGATTATCAACTTTGGGTCTATTGTTTTATTCTGAACAGAATTCCTGCTGCTGAAAGGTGTTGGATTGACAGCCCTGGTGAATAAAGTCATCTCTCTGATGAGGGGGTAGGAGAAGAACCGTTTCTCTGACAAGGCTCTACCATTATTCCCCAGCCAGGCACAAGTGAGGATGCCAGCCCTTGGCCTCTTCTGAGCCTGCCACCTGATGCAGAGCAGGGCTGCAAGTGTGGAATCCCTGTGAACTTTCTACACAGGCAACCCAAAATCCTTTATAAAGGAACAGCTAGTCTGTTGGGTTGGATTCACATTTGTGCTACACACACAAAAAGGGTTCCAGTACCTACCTGGCTCTGAAGTTATACAGAAGGATCATGAGAAAGTTTACATGGTAGGATCTTCACACCCAAAATGAAAGCCTTTACCCTCTTGAGCTAGAGGAGAGGAGGCTTTTGCTCTCTCTGGCATATGCACAAATACTGCCAGCTGGGTATAGCCCTGCCTCCAGCGGCAGCAACTTGTTGAGTCCTTTTTCTGACTGTACTAGAGTGTCTTGCCTTATGTCGCGAGGCAAAAAGATTTTCCTGGGGTTAAAGTGGCTCAAGCCCACTGGAGTCAATGGCTTGACTTCAGTTTACCCTGTTTGAGAATTTGGCTCAGTTACACCACATCACTAGAAACTTTTTGGGAAGCCCTGTGTAGAAACCAATGGTAACAAGATAATGGTCTTTTAATTCTGTAACACCTGGATCTTACCTGTTGCTTTCCCTGTCTCTGGAAAGATACTTTTCTTTTGTCTTGAGTGGGGACACAGGGCCCTCCCTAGTGCTGGGAAAGCACAGAGAACTATTCACAGTAGCTACAGGATGAGATGGGAACTGAAATACCAACCTATCCTGCAAAACAAGGCTGCTTCAGTTAAGCCAGATGAGGATAAATTAATGTTAATCCTGATCTTTAGCCTTCAGCAGTCACAACACTGCGCAATATGAGTCTGTCCACTTGACTTTGGGTTGGTTAGCTGTTCCAGCTGTGTTTGTCCCGCTGACAAAGTATTCAGCCCCAGTAACAGCTGCTTCTGTAAGAGTGCCTAAGACAAATAATGCAGACTTATTGCTCTTTACATGGATTGCATGGGCTGACCCTGCTGCAATATGCACACCCACAAATCTTCTCAGCTCATTAACTCATTGAACACAGCTCCTGCTCTGTAAGGACAGGAACTGGGTGATACCTCGACAGAATTTGAACATGACACGCTAAGTCAGAGTTGGAAATAGCTGACAGAGCTCCAGGCCTGGCGTGGCAGGGAGAAGGGCTAGATCAGAAAAACACAGCCTCAAGAAGGACACATGGCAGCCCTGCTGGATAGGATCCTTGGATTTGTGGAGGCAGGAGCACATTTTTCCTTTCATTAAGACATCCCTCATTATTTCTGCACTAGTTCTTTGCTAACAGTCCCCCAGTATTTCACTTCTCTCCTCCTCTGCACAGCCAGCTCAGGGTTAAGAAGGCAGGAGCATGCATTGTGTAAATAAAATTTGTTGTTTTCCTTTGAAGTATGAGGAAGGCTTTGAAAACCCAACTGTAGCCATTCCCAATAAACTCAACTTTCTGCTCTATTTCTCTGGTTAACCTTGCTGACTCAAAACAATAAAAAGCATAGCCTGAAGGAAATAGCACTCACTGCTTTCCTAACTTTCCAATAGCATTTTGCCAGAGATATTTTCTTTTTGTCAAGACCTTTGAAGTACATTCCTGTCTTCCTGTGTGGATTCCTGTTGATACTGAATGGCTGCTTCACCAAGCATGGGGTAGGAAGCATGACTGCCTTCCCCAGGTCATAACAAGAAGGAAGGTTCAATGAGTAGGCTGCTGAGATGCCAGCAATGAACAAGTCAACACAGATACGTGTTTCATTTCTTCCCATATGATGGTGGGAGTGAGATCTTCCCTCACATACATTTCCCAAATAGAGAGACAAGATGTGATCTATCACGTCACCACTCTGCCCATCTAGTAAGACTGAAAGAGTCTCTATTTCGTATTACTTTGCAGTCAGCTCAAGAGGACACTCTTGACTCAAGCAAGATTTCTTCTCCCAGCCACACTTGCTTCCCCCCACCCCTAGGTGCATTTACAAACTAATTGGCTGGAAAAGGAAGCGATGGGGACTTCACCTGAAGGTAGCCCTATGCCATGCTTTGCTAAGATACCTGCCTGGATGAAGAGGGTGAAATCTGCCAACAAGATCACTTGAGGGAAAGCAGATACCCTTCCTTACTCTCCCACTGCTACAGTACTCCGGGGCAGGAGTCCACCTCCTCCCTCATGCAGGCCCGAAGGACTGAGTTTGCTTGCAAGCCTCAGACAATTTTCTCGGCAGGGTTTTTCACATGCTGGTCAGTGGCTTGTAGGACAACCATCCCATGCCTTTGAGGCACAGAGGTAAAAATCCTCAGTGTGAAGAATGTAATAGAGAAGGGCATTGGCACATTATGAAGTGTGTACCACGCCAGCACACCATATAGCAGGCCGAAAATAGGAAAGACCCACAGCTAGAAGATGTTGTTGCCAAAGTTTTGTTGAAAGCCTGTCTTGTAGATAGAGCAACCAAGTGAGCAGAATGTAACATCACCACTTGCTGCCTTTGTTTCATCTCTAAGGAAATGTCTTGTTTCTTCAGTGGAAGATGAAGAAAAAAACATGTTCTGCCTCCATAAACCCCAGCCCTTCAATCATAGACATGACGCATAAAGGGAGAGAGGAAGAACCATACAAACAGGCCCCTTGAACATAATTTGGCTTGTCTTTATAACAGGCCAGAGCTGGGCACTAGACTTACCCACAACAGATAAAGATGACTAACTACATAATGAGGTTAAAATATTCATTAAGCTAATTGCATGTTAATTAAGTAAAGGATGCTATTAGGGATCCATTGAGCTCCATCTGTGTGTGCAAACACGATTGAGAATAATCACACCAGAAAGCGGGAGAAGAGACAGTAACAACTCTGGGGTTCCTGGCAATGCAGATCCAGTCAGGGCAGAAGGGACAGCAAGTGGGGGCAGCTCTAGGTCCTGGGGGAGCTGGCAGCTGTGAAAAGGAGCATGGTCTCATGAGAAAGGGTGATGCTGGTAATGAGAAACTCTACGTGTTGTTACCAGTAATCACTTTGTGAATCATTTTTCCCTACCCTCCATTTCCAGAAATGTAAAACAGGAACTATAGCCATCTCCCAAGTGAGAAAATTCACAAGAAAAGTCAGGAAAGGGTCTAGCCAAACTCACTTTCACTATTGTATCAGTTGATTTTATCAGAATTGCTTGCAGGGGCAGAGATCCATCACCCGAGAAAGTGCCGTAGGACTCAAGCCAATAGGCCGTAAGGCACTGGAAAAGTCCATTTTTGAAAATGGCCTACAAGAAGGCTAAAAATAAGGAGGCAGAAATTACTCTTCCATTTAAACTTCTTCTATCAGCACCACAGAGGACAGTTTCTAATAAATACGTCTTCAAAAAAAGGAGAAAAAAGTTAATCTGACATAATTATGGCCAATGCTCCATAAGGCAGAATAGGGAAAATGCCTACATATTTCATGTTAAAATTCATTAATAATGGAAGGCAAGGATTAAATTATATAACTGCCACCTTTATGTTAAATAATATTTTCAGCAGAAGGAAAGGGAGATGGGACAACTCCATAACCAATGCGTTTATTTCAGCACATGAATAATTTAGGCAAATAATACAACAGCTCTTTAAAGGGGAGCAGATTTGATGAGGAAGTTGGGTTAGAAAGGACTTGCACTGCAATTGGAGATGTGAAGGACTGGGAGAATAATTCATATTCAATCATTCATTTGATTAATTTGTCCTTTCTTTCAGGCCATTAATGGGCAGATTGTTCTTTTTGCAAGTGCACTTATAGTTTGAAGTTACTGGAATAAATCTGGTCTGTGGTTCCCCTTGAGTGGCCAATTTCTTGCAAGGAGTCACTTCACAAAACAGAAACAGGTTTGGATGGGGAGGTCATCTCCCAGTGGGTCTCTGATCTTGGACTCTTGATCTTGGCTTCTCAAGTACTTTTGCTACCAATCTATATTTAACATCTCCTCATTCTCCTGCAATAATTGCTTCCCCAGGTAGACCTGCCAGCTCACCCCACTCATCCTGCATGGGTACAAAGTAGAGGGCAAAACTGGAGCAAACATGAATGAAGCAGATTCATGAAAGATTTCGGACCATATTAATGAAAAATTACTTTATTGTATTAGCTTGTCCCTAGTGAAGCTGGCATTGATCCAAACTACCCTTCTGATGAGTGGGAAGAATGGCCTAAGTCATTCATATTTCTGCAGTGAAACCTGACAGATGATGCTTTATCCAATTGCTGGCTATTGCCATGGGAAAAACAAAAAAAATCCCTGTAGATACTGCTAAGTGCCCAAACATATGTCCTCTCCTCCATAGCCCCAGAGCCTCCCAGAAACACTCTAGCTCATGAAAGACACCCAGGAGAAGTGGCACAGCCCTTCCCATAGGCTCCCAGGTTTAACCAGCTGCAGAAGTTAAGCAGATTTCTCCAAGTGGCTGGAGCTGCTGGAGGGAGCTCAGTATGGGACTTGGGATGCTGATCCCTGGCAGAGCTCTGGCACCCAGAAACCACCCTTGTGACTGACTGACTCAGCAGGAAGCCTTAATCCTGGTAATTTTATGGCTCTTAGAGGCCTGTGCCCAATGATTTTTGTCTGTGGTGCCTGCCCATTTCCAGGTAGATAAATGTCTGCATAGTGAAAACAGAAGCCCTGTTTGACACAGAGGTGCTTGCCAAGCCAGGGATCTCAGCAGGCAGCCTCAGGGCTCAGTTCAGTCTCTGCTCCAGATCTAGAGAAGGCTGTTTTGCAACAAAAGAGACAGAGAGCAAAGGAAACACAAATGCACGTTGCCTCTCCTCTGTCTTCAGCAGGAACAAGGAAATAACACCCGTCTCCAAGGATGCAAATGAATTCTGCATCATATTCTCTTCATTCAAAGAAAAATCAGAAATAATAAAAACTTCTGAACATATTTGCTGTAGGTTTGAGATGCAAGTGAAATCCAGGGAGCTCATACGTGTATGCAAAAGAGAAAAGGAGCAAGAATGAATGAGTGAGGGAGTGTGAGTGAGCAGGAGAGACTGTTATTTTATCTGAACTGTTTTATGGGCTAGATGACCTAATAAGTCTTTTCCATCTCTAATTTCTCTGGCTCACCTATCCCTAGTTTATCATTAAGGAATCACTTATGCAAATTCAATTAAGTATTTAACATTTTCCTTCCTGTAGCTCCCTGCTTCACTGACTTTTCATCCCAATTCAAACCTCAACTGACAACATCTCTTACCTCTCTGGCTCCCATTGCTTTGCCCTTAGACTATTAACTCAGTAACAGTGTGATTTAATACATTGAAATATTTGGGGTTTTCACTTTCTCAGAAAGAAGAGACAAAATGAAGCTGTAGTCTACTGCAGTACAAAAGCCCAGCTTCCTGCTGTTGGGTGCACAATTGTACACTGCAAGAACTTAGCACACTGGCCTGGCAGCTCTGGTGACCCCAGTCCAACACTGCATTAAGTCAGGAATGAAAATGGGGTTTTTCCTTTCCATTGTTTGTGTTCCCCTGCTGGGTATGGCATACTGGTCTGAGTTTAGCAGAGTGCATTTGTGTGGTTGGGAGGGAAAGAAACGGGTTATGGCATGGCCTACAGGAGTTCAGGGCTGGAATCTCAAAAGGTGAAAGGGTTGCAGGATGTACAGCAGTGATGGGTGAGCGCTGCACAGTCTCAGCCAAGAGTTACAGCTCTTTTGGGTTTTGAGAAGGAAACTTTTAATGTTTAGCACCTTGCATTTTATCTTCCTGCTCTTTCTGCCGTTAGTCTTCTGGGTTTTTGCTCTCTCTGGCATAGGCTACCCTCTCTTCCCACGTACACATTAATGCAATTGTATGTAAACTTGCTCAAGTTGAAAAGCAATGTTCTAGAAAGGCTCAGGAGCAAGTCCCAGCTAAGTGCATAATTATATAGCACTTGGAGTAATTGTCCTTTTCCTCTGAAAATGCACATTGGCTCTGATTTTCCTATCTGCAGATTGTAAGCTCATAATTAGCAGTAAATTACTCACACAAGTGACAAATTTTGTGCTC
The DNA here is from genome assembly GCA_020745705.1 of Hemiprocne comata. Classification (NCBI taxonomy): domain Eukaryota; kingdom Metazoa; phylum Chordata; class Aves; order Apodiformes; family Apodidae; genus Hemiprocne; species Hemiprocne comata. Next base: position 43,510,365 of record CM036588.1, read on the forward strand.
TCAAGTAAACAGACAAAATACCCACAGTTTACAAATTGCCTCTTTGTGCTGCAGACACCTGGCTTTTCCTGCTCCCATCTATCCCTCTTGCAAGATCAGAAAACATCTCATGAGGGAGCTTGGATGATGACATCAGTTACTGAGTTACCACAAAAAGCTATAGAAGGCAACTGCTGAGCTAATGCTGGCCAGTCCCTGAGGATCGCGTGGCTTTGCTGGGTGTGAGCAGGAGAGTGTGTGGCAGAGGCACTCCGGGAGCAGAGGGTGTCCCTCCAGCTATGTCCCCTGCCTGCCTACCCAGAGCATCTGAAGACCTCAATAAACCCTTGACGTAAGAACCGTAGAGGATGTATCAACCCCGCTCAAGCAAAGGGAAGCAATATGAAATAACACATGGTCTGGGAAGCTGGAGGAAGGTGAACTCATTGAGCTATTGCAGAGCAAGGGCCAGGGTAAGCACTGAGGGTGGAACAAGCTTCTTAAAATCCAGTCTGCTCTTGGGCAATGCTGTATCATGAAGCACTACTAATACAGTTTACTAATCACATTTAAACGCATATTTAAATTGAATCGATAGCCAGGTGTCTTGCTGGTGGGAGAGCCCAGACAGAGTGGGTGGACTTCAGGGCAAACAAACCTATAATTTTCCAGTTTTAAGAGCCATCAGTGGAGAAATGGCTCCTGAAAGAAGCCCCAGAGATGGGTGCAGCTGGATGGAAAATTATCTATCCTGACTGGCATCTGTCTGAGGCTCAGAGAATGGCAACAGGCCTGTTAATCTGGTTAATTAGCAATATGTGTTCAGGGATCTGACGTGACGGTCATCAGTATCTCCACCACATAACAAGAAGGTGTCTCAGAAAAAAATTGCTACAGAAATTATCAGAGAGGTAGAGATGACAACAGAAATTACTTCTGTGGTCAAAAGGTAGCTGTTTGGAAATGCATAAATACTAAGGAGGGATTATTGGAATTTACAGTTAGGAGCAGAGGAACAGAAGGAAAATATGAGGAGAAGATGCTGGGTGAGGGAAGTCGGTCGGGTCTAGAGTAACTTTCAAGAACCAGTGTGTGCAGTCACAGGACAAGTCCTGTTCCCTGAGCTGGGACATTGTCATGGATGCTGCTGTGGCAATGTAGGCATAAGCAAAGGCAAAAATCATGCCCTAGTTTCAGCTTAATTGGAAATTTTGGGAGGAAACCACATAGTCAGCAAGCAGAAAAAAACAAAAGAGGAAAGGAAAGGCATTAAAAATGGAATTGTAAAAAAAAAGGGGGGTGGGGTGGAAATTACATGAAAAAAAAATGAAACCAGAGGTGGCAGTTGGCCTGGTATCATAATCCTTTCATTATTATGTGTTAATATGTTAGGGATGTTTGCAGGGAAAAGATAGGATAAAACAATTAATCTGGGGCATCCATCCAAATAGAGGCAATTCTTTCCTATATGTAGCATCAGGTGAATACATTAGAAACAGGGCTGATCACAGAAGCATTCAGTCATATTTTAAAGGTGGACTGAAATTTTCAAAAGTATATATACGTATATTTAGGAACACTGCTTAAGCCCTTGAATTACAGTACTTCTCACTTCTGTAGTAACTTCCTCCTGAAGGACTCAAAGGACTTTACAAAAATGAATGAATTAAGTTTCTCCAACCCACTGTGAGAGAGATAACTACTCTTACCCTATTATACAAAGGGGAGGAGGGAAAAGAGCAACATAGAATAGTTAAGCAATTTGACAGAGGTTGCACAGTGTATCTGATGGTCTGAATGAATTTTAGAATGAAGTTGTGAAGTTACGACAGAAAGCATACAGCCTGGCTGATACCAGATGCAAGGAGAATCAGGGGGTAGCAGATGTTGCAGCACCTGAAATAGGTGGAAAGCAGGGAAAGGGAGGGTTGGTTACCTGTGACGAAAACAAGAAAATCTGAATGTTGCAGATGCTGACTGGAAAAAGGGAAACATAACCCCCATTTTCAAAAAGGGAAGGAAAGAAGGCACAGGGAACTACAGGCCAGTCAGTCTCACCTCTATGCCTGGCAAGATCATGGAGCAGATCCTCCTGAAGGCTCTGCTAAGGCACATGGAAAACATAGAGCTAGTTGGTGGCAACCAATAAGGCTTCACCAATGGCATGACTTCACCAATGGCTTCACCAACTATGCCTGACAAATTTGGTGGCCTTTTACAATGGGGTCACAGCATCAGTGGACAAAGCAAGAGCAACTGATGTCCTCTACCTGGACTTGTGCAGTGTTCGACACTGTCCCACGTGACATCCTGGTCTCAAAACTGGAAGGATATGGATTTGATGGATGGACCACTAGGTGGATAAGGAATTGGTTGGATGGTCGCACTCAGAGAGTAGTGATCAACGGCTCGATGTCCAGATGGACACCAGTGATGAGTGGTGCTCCTCATAGGTCAGTACTGGGACCGGTGTTGTTTAACATCTTTGTCAGTGACATGGACAGTGGGATCAAGTGCACCCTCAGCAAGTTTGCTGACGACACAAAGCTGTGTGGTGTGGTTGACACGCTGGAGGGAAGGGATGCCATCCAGAGGCACCTTGACAGACTTGAGAGGTGGGCCAATGCCCAACCTCATGAAGTTCAACAAGGCCAAGTGCAAGGTCCCGCACCTGGGTTGGCACAACCCCAAGCACAAATACAAGTTGGGCAGAGAATGGATTGAGAACAGGCTTGAGGAGAAGGACCTAGGAGTGAGTGTTGGTTGATGAAAAGCTTGACATGAGTTGGCAGTGTGCGCTTGCAGCCCAGAAATCCAACCACATCCTGGGCTGCATCAAAAGAAGTGTGGCCAGCAGGTCAAGGGAGGTGATCCTGCTACTCTACTCTGCACTCCTGAGACCCCAACTGGAGTACTGTGTCCAGTTCCGGAGCCCTCAGCACAGGAAGGACATAGAGCTCTTGGAGCAAGTCCAGAGAAGGGCCATGAAGATGATCAGAGGGCTGGAGCACCTCTCCTATGAAGACAGTCTGAGAGAGTTGAGGCTATTCAGCCTTGAGAAGAGAAGGCTCTGGGGAAACCTTATAGTGGCCTTCCAGTACCTGAAGGGAGCCTACAGGAAAGCTGGGGAGGGACTTTTTACCAGGGTGTGTAGTGATAGGATAAGGGGTAATGGTTTTAAACTGGAAGAGGGGAAATTTAGGTTAGACATTAGGAAGAAGTTCTTTACTGTTACGGTAGTGAGGCATTGGAACAGGTTGCCCAGGGAGGTTGTGGATGCCCCCCTCCCTGGAGGTGTTCAAGGCCAGGTTGGACAGGGCTTTGTGCAACCTGGTCTAGTGGAAGGTGTCCCTGCCCTTGCAGGGGGGTTGGAACTAGATGATCTTCTAGGTCTCTTCCAACCCAAACCATTCTATGATTCTATGATACAACAGGGACTCTGGAAGGGCATTTGGAAAACCACTTCAATCTGTTAGCACTCTTTGAGCATGTTAGCAAATACGGGACAAACGAAAATTGTCTGCCTGTTTTCACTTGGATTGTCAAAACATTCTCGACAGGACCTAAACAGGAGGGTAGGCAATCAGGTTCTCTGTTAATGAGAACATCATGCTGCGGCAAGCAGACAAGCTGGCTAAGCGTCTGAAAAAATAAATAGGTAATTTAGCATCAAGTTTACCATTTCCAACACAGCAAAATATTAGTAGCAGCATGCATCTAGGTTCTAAAAAGATCTGTGTTGGTTTGTAGATTAATGGACAATGTGGTAAAGCCAAATAGTTGGTAAAGTGACAATATTTGCAAATAATAGAACGGCTTTGGTTGGAAAAGACCTTTAAGGACTAACCTTTGTCAAACCCAGATAAAGATGTGAAGAATTAACCACGGAACTGTGTAAAGTTTCCAAATGTGCCTTGGAAGGATTCACTTGAAACATCCGTATGTGTTCCCAGGTTCAAAATGAGAAAGATTTTATGTCCTAGGCTGCAATCTACACCCTCGTAACACCGTGTTCCTCTGTGGTCAAACAGTGCTCTCCATTTGTTGAGGCATGATTATGGAATAGGATGGAGTTTCTTACTAAAACCAGTATGAGATGAGTAGGTAAGTGCATTATGTCCAGAACGTTGTCTTCAGTTCTGTATTCAGAGAAAATTATAGCAGAAATCAAAGGGATACAGAAATAGTCAACACAATTGTTTCAAGGCATAGCATGACTTCCATGTAGGAAGCCAATTAAATGGCAGGTGTATTTATTTTAGAAATCATACGAATAAAATAGGCATTCAAAATAGTTGGAATAAATTATGTAGAAAAGCAAATTCAATGTTCCTATTTACCTTGTCTTTCACACTCCAGCACCAAAGGCATAACTCATTAAACTGAGTGATAGGGAAAGTATTCCATCAAAAGGAGTACTTCTCATCAGGCATCCTCATTCACCTGTGGAAATCTCTGCTGCAAGATATCTCTGAGGTGCAGAGTGTGGAAGGATTCAAATAAGAAGGAGATATTGTGGATATTTAAATTTTCCAGATGTACAATAGGAAAAGTTAAGATACAAATGATGAATATAAATGCTTCACAGTATATCATGTAAGCCAGCCACTAATAAGGGTGCTAGGAAAGATATTTCCCTAAGCAACGGTTATCCTTAACTACCCAGCATGAGATCCTGTGAGCCTTCCTTTGTAGCTGCTGGTATTCACCAGTATCAAAGACAAAATGCCAAACAAATGGATAATTGGCCAGATCAGACGTGGCATTCCATGTGTTCTTGAACCTTCTTCTCAGCTGTTTCTTTCTATCCTCAAGGCCGCCCTTCCTGTCATCTAAAGTGCATGGTGGTACCACTGAATCATTTAACATTTCTATCAGTGCTTTTTTGGCTCTTTTAAGCAATTGAACTCATGGTGCCCAGTGTCAGGCTCACTGCCAATTTTTGCTTGACCTGGTCACAATTTTTCAAGCACTGTCAATGCCAGAGAGACAGCTGAAATGGAAAATTTAATGATGTTAATGAATAAAAGCTTAAGCTGTGCTTCTTGCACCTAGGCAGCAAAAGTGCATTTATAATTACTTGCCAAACAAGCCTCCTGGCTGCATGCTATCTGCCCCAGGCAAGCAGTTAACTGAAGTTCTCTCCTTTCACCAAGATTATTTTTGAGTGAATACTTCTGCAAGTGAAAGGTGTTGGATTGACAGCTCTGTAGAATGAAGTCTTCTATTATGTGACAGAAGTGAAAAAATCTGTAACAACAGTTTTTATTAGGTCACCTAGTTCATCCCTCTGTCAACACAGGATTGTTCTCTATAATATATTATTGAGTGATTCCCCCCCTTCCCCCAGCCTCCCCCCAAAGCCCTCACCCCATTCTCTCCCTGCTCTTAAATACAAATCCCTGTGTCTTTTTCATTTTGCTGCAGAGCTCTGATCTTCACAGTCTCTTCCGTACTGACATTGTAGAAAAATAAACTCTGTGTGTGAGTGTGAAGTTATGCACATGCATCTTCCAGGCTCTCACAGCTCATCAGAGAAAGGGCAACAAAAGAGTTTGGAATCTGCAGGAAAGATACTGAAAAAATGTTGGGTAGCAATTTCTGTCGGCCAGTATTTTTCCTTGTAGATGCCTCCTGAAGGGAGACTTCAGATCAAACAAAGCATTAGGTCTTTGATATGGTGCTAATAAACTACTGCTATTGTTCAGATGACCACCACATTTTTACCAGCAGAGCACCCTGGGAACTCATCATGGTGATGTTGCTTTTGCTTGAAGAATGAGAACTGAGACACAGGGATTAAGTGGCTCATCCAATCTCCTAGTGGGTGAAACGAGTCTTGAATTTCTCCCTACTTTCTAGCCCAATCCCTTAGAGCATCCTTGGGGACTGGTTCAGTAGAACTCAACCATCAGTGGATCTTTGTCTGTATAACAGAGTGATGGTCCCATACCAATGCAGTAAGACCAGAGGAGCCCTGGACTCAAAGAGTTCATCCAAGGAACACCAAGTCTTAATCAAACCCTGCATTGCAGAGATTTCTGGGCATTCCAGTCTTCTTTCAGCCCCTTCTCCCCTTGTATATTGCCAGACTGCTGAATTCATTGCCCCAGTATTATAATATGATAACATTTTTTTCCAGGATAGGTCTTTCCTTTGTGTCAAAGCCAAATAAGCAGATGAAAACTGGAGCCTGCTTAGCCTCCTGAGAAGAGCTATGACAGCTGTTGCTATTTAGTAGTACATGAATGAGAATGGGAGCAGAAACTACACTAGGGATGACCAGTTTAGAGAGATGCATTTTATCTCTATTCTGAAATCTTGTATTTACAAATCATTCCAACAGCCAGTAGCAATTACCAGAAACCCTTTCTTATCACAATCCCTTCCTGCTACCAGTACTAGGACAGTAGCAATTACCAGAAACCCTTTCTTATCACAATCCCTTCCTGCTACCAGTACTAGGACAGATCTGGGCTAGATGGCTTCCTCCAGAGAGGCCCTCTGAAACCCCTGAGCTTCAAAGGAGCATTATATCAGTATATAAAATGGCCAAGACTACTCTCCCAGACATGGTCCAGTTTGATTAGCATTTGAGTTCCTGCCATTTAATTCTAGACACTGGGTTTACTAACAGACCTTAGCTGGCTGGGGTCAAACAGTAACTGGGTGTAGTCAGTGGGGGAATTACAACTCACTTATTCATTGCCATGATAGGGCACATGGAGGGATCCTAGGACGTGTGCTCAAAAACACAGGACATCTCCTGCTCTCACTTAGACTAGAGAGACTATGTCCATCATGCAGTGCAGCTCATGCAGAAATTTTCAGGCTTGCACGTCATGCCTTAGCTGTGGTTTCAAAGGCACAGGAGCTGCACTGCATGGTGCTGGCTCCAGGGAGTTGGTCCTGCTGCGAGAAGTCTGCTGGCATCGCTATGCCACTTCCATGACCTGAGCTAATGTTTCCACCTGGCACTCTGCTGTTGGGCTATCTCAGCACTCCAGCACAGCAGTGCACTGCACCATGTGGACAGGCCCTCCGGTCACTTGCCAAAGTAATTTTGTTCCTCACAGATCACACCATGGCAACTGTGCAGCATCCAGCTGCACCTGTTGAAAAAGAGGGTGATTACAAGAGGAGGCAAATGACAGTCTTGAGAAGCCTGTACAGGAGAAGGGCTGGTTCAAGAAAGTCAGAGCATGAGCAGAGCTTAGAAAGGAGTCTGAGACTGGAGACAGCCTCTGTGGGGATTTCACTGTGCAGGAGAAAGGTAAGTGCATGGGCCAGATTCAGCCAAGAAATAAAGGATAGTGGAAGTACATCTCTGCTGAAAAAGAATCAGGAAGGCAGTTAAAAGAAGGTGAGAATCTGAGATGTAAATACCAGTTGTGTCAGATGTCTGGACCAAACCTGGCCACCTGGCCTCCTTCTGTCTGATGCTGTTACTTTGCGCTCAGCAGAACAAGGGCTGGCTGGCTCTGCAAAGACACCTGGAGCATGCCCCATCCTGGAAGAGAAGTGCCTGGCTCCCAGCCACCCTCACGCACCACAGAGCAGCCAAAGACAGAAGCTGCAAGGACCACTCCAGGGTCTCGTCCACACCAAATCCACAGCACTCATCCGGAATCACACAATCTTGTGCCCTGGCACAATTCATGCCCTCTCTAAGTGAACAATTTCCATCAGAGTAACACAGATGATTCATTCTGTCTGACACTTTCACATGTAAATATTTTATATTCCTATTGAATATTTTGGGATGATTATGAATTCTTGATGTGATGAGGACCTTGCTATGTATGAGATGCAGGCAGCAGCAAGGACTCAGCAAGGAGGAAAAGCATCCAAGAATAAAAAATAAGATAACATTACAAACTACAAATTAGAAGGAGTTGGGATAAAAAAACAGGCATGTAACACTCTTCCTTCTTCCTCTGTCTAGACATTTTCAGGAACTGTCTGGAGCTCATATAAGGGCCTTTGCATGTGGATAGATGTGGAGTTGGCTGCCTTTGTCTCCTTCCCTGCCTTTCTCTCCTTCCTTGCCTTTGTCTCACTCTTGTCTTCTGATCTAGTTTCAGTTTCTTTATTCGGGTTGAAAGGTGCAATACCAACAGCCCAAGAGAAACAAGACTTAAGTCATTCCAGAGTTAATTTCCAGGCACATTTCTGCTCTGTCTTCAGTTGACTCTGTTTCGTCAGTGCACCCAGAAACCCAGACTGTGCCTCTAAATCCATGCAGTGAGTCTAGACTGAAGGTGGAGAACTTCCACAAAACGTGAAAAGATCTGGACGAGACAATGATTACTTTTAAACCCCTGGTATTGATAGTGGCAGTATGAGCTTCATGTATGAGTACCAAAATGTCTCAGAATCGATAGGAGGGACCTTTGCTAGGTTGCAATGATCTCTGTCTAGGTCTCAATGATCCAGTTAGTCAGAAAGACTCGTCCACATGCAGAAGTGAAGAGGTGAAAAATGTTCTGTCTCAGTCAAGTTAGGACAGAGTTTGTCAGCAGAAGCATAACCTCTTGATTTGGACTGAAATAACTAAAGGTATGAAGTAGAATTAATGTTGTTTGTCCCTGTATGTATGTCTCCATACATAGGCTTGTCTTCTAACGGTCCTTCCCATGCACTAAGAAAGGGACTCGTTTTGCCAATTGTTTTCGTACCGCCCCGACTGGCAGTACAAACTTGGGTCACCACAAGCTGGCTGAGGCCTCACTTGCTGGCCCTATTGTATTGTTGGTATATCTAGCAAGATTAGGAATCATATTATTTTCAAGGTTTCTCCAGGATCCTAGTTGTCCCTTGTCTCTGGTCGCAGCAATTGCATCTCCATAGAAATCCCATGACAAAGAGATGCACTGCTATCTGCAGAAGAACCATTTCTCAGAAGCCTCTAGGGAACAGCAAGATACTTTTGCCTTATTTATGTGGTGACAGAAGAGAAGTTAGCATTGTCTTTGCAAGAGTGGAAGCTGATTTGGACAAGCCTAAACTAAGAAGTTAATGCAGAAAAGGCTTAGCTGCCCCAAGACCCATCTTCCAGACCTGTCCAACTCTGCTCATGAATCCTTGAGTAGTTGTCTGCAAGAACAGCTTTCCCATGACTGTCTGATTAGCATATTTCTTGTAAAGACAAATCATCCCACCAGGGACCAGGGAAACATGGGCCACCATCAGAGGGAGGGGAGTTCTCAGCTGAATAAACCCAGATAAGGATTGCACAAAGGACCCTGGTTATCTGATTCTTGTTGCACTGGCATCAAAGTCCTGCACTGAGCATTAGGGTTTCCATGAGTCCCCAGAGTGTGGTACACTGACTTTGCTTGAAGTGCAATTAAAGATTGATGAATTCACAGGTTTTAAATCAACTGCAAGCATCCGGGCTGGCCCCTTGATGGAGGCTATTAACTTAATGAAACTGAAAGGCTGTGAAGTCAGATAACAGATATTAGAGTCTTTATTTACCTAGAGATTTAAGGAGACCTTTCTGACATAGCACATGACTTTTTTTTTGAGAAGTGTAAGCTACTGCCTAACAGCACTTGCCAGGCACATGTGCACACACACTTGGGCTGCCAGAAAGGCACTGAGTGCTGACAAGTGTTTGTTCCCTCTCATGTTGGGTGACAAGTGGTGTGTCGTGGCAGGAGGAGAAAGGCTTTTTTAAAAGCACCAGTTTTGCTGCAAAGACTGTCCAGTACCAAAGGAAGGACACCCAGCAAGCATTGGGGTCCCACATAGCCGGCCCCTAAAAAATGAAGCAGCTAAATGATTAACGGATGCTCTTGACTGGGTATGTTCAAAGTCACTCGGCAAGTCAGCAGCAGGGCCAAGGGCAGAGCCTGGCTCTCTCGACTGCTCCTGGGCTGTGCTGGGCACTGGGCACCACAGCTTTCCATTACACACTTTGAAAGGAAGAGCCAGAACAACTCTCCAGCTGAGATTTAGTAGCAACTGGGATCCCTCTGCTCCCCACTTCATGGTTAATACATACAGTGTAGCATGTGCATGCTCATTCTGCGCAAAAATGTTGCCTGTTTCAACTGCTATCCGAAAGAGTCTCTCTGATAAGCTTAAACCTTATGTTTCCTGCCTTTTCCCTGCTTCCATACACAGCTACAGTGACAGGGTGCATGGTTCAAGTGCTCCGGTGTCTGCACACAAGGCGGGAGAGGCTCAGCCATCTGGCTCACTGCTTTTGGGAGGGAGCAGGGAGCAGCAGAGCAAGCACCCAGCACGTACAGCAATCCAGTGCTGCAGCCCACCCTGCAAGGCATCCCAACCACACCCGCAGTACCAGGGAAAGAGCAAAGAGAACCGGAGTAGAGGATGGATGGCAAACAGCTCTAGCGACCCGCCAGCCTCACATCTCCTTGGCAGTCAGCTCAAGGAGGAGAGAGGGTGTTTGGGGGAAAAAATGCACCAGCTCTAAGTCACTGCCTTCCCTGCAGCCTTCTTACATGGTGCTGCAATCCCACCAGACTTCACAAACCCCACAGATTTGCGATGAGTGATGTTAGGGCTGGCTATGGAGTAGCTTCCTATAAGGCAGTAAGAATTTTCTACTCCTGAGGTAATTTGGAAGAGCAATCTTAAGTGAACCACTGGTGGTTGGATGTGTTCCTAGTTATGCCCTCTTTGTTCAAAAATACCCCCTTGTTCACTCATTGAGGTGCAACAGGACAAATTCTTTTTAGGTCACTCCTATCCTGGAAACCCCATTACAGAGCCTGGTGTATCTTGCTCAAATGTACTTGGACTCCTCCCAGCACCAGACGGAAGGACTCTCAGAAGCATGTGATAGAGGATTTAAGTGTCAAAATAACTAAGGAGTATTAGGGAATTTATCTCAGCTAAATGACATATGTTTCAATTTGCATGAGGCTGAGGACTATTCCATTTAAGCTCTTATGCAGATGATTTTTGCTCTTGTTCACCTAGATACAACCATGTCTTTTCAGAGAAAGTGCAGGGGTCACTTTCTGAAATAGTCTTTCTATTAAATTATCTTCATTTAAAAAAAAAAAAAAAGGAACAGTTGAACAGTTGAAGTTTACCTTTTAAATCCTTTATGGTTTCCAGTTTTCTTCTTTTAGTGATGTAACATTTCTTTGGATTTTCCTGTGGGCTGACTGCATTAGTTAGTCTGTAGCAAAAGGACTACATTTACATTCCAGAATAATCTTCCATCTGCAGGAAGCTGAAATAAAATATTATATCCAAGTTCTTGTTTATGGGCACAGCAGAAACATGCACACATATATATATATATGTATGTATATAAAGCCAAGAATTTGTTGTTAGTATAATTGAAATCTTAACAGTGTCATCCAAGAATAATACTCCAGATTTTACTATAACAGGAAAAGGAACTGTACTTCTCTACAGGAAAAAAATACCCTTCAATAAAAGTAATAATGCATATGAAACTTCTCAGTTTGCACCCCTTTTCCTGGTGTTATGCTCACCCTTCCAGTACTTTTCTGGGTCTAGGTGGTGGTGGCTTCTCTCTGATGGAAGGAAATGGGGGGTGTCATGGTGTGTCATCAGCATCTGGAGTCCTTCACTGGGAAGACCATGATGTTGATGTTGAGGGTTTCTTCTTCCTCACTCTAGGGCCCTGTTGGGGTCTTTTTCATAAGTCTGCTTTACACCTTTTTCTATCTTCATTGGTTTGCAAATACACATTACAACCATATTTATTAAGTGTGGGGCATTTTACATATGTTAGACACTTCTTCTGTCTTCTCTTCGTTGCCCAGAATAACTGGCTTTGTCCAGCTCCAGGACATTTGTCCAGCTGCATTTCTTTCACTGGCTGTTGCTGAGTTGTTTATGACCATGTGGCTTCCAGTGCCAGCCTGTGCCCCATCTCTTGCTGTCCCATACCTGTACTCTTCTAAACTGCATCCTGTGCCCCAACTTGCTGAGGCCTGTTGTCAAAGCAAACATACATTTCTCTGTGCTACATCATGACGTTAGAGTCAGAAATACATTTATACCATGGAAAGATAAATAAAAGCAAACCAAACTGGCTGTAGCTACCTGGTCAGTTAGGAAAGCAGTGGTTACAGCTAAACCAAGTAAAAGAAATCTGCAGGCAGGTCAAGAAAAACTCAGAGCTCAGCCCCAAGGTATCAAAGACTCAGTACAAAGCCTGTGACTTGTTCCTACCAATGGCAATATCTCATTACAGGGTTACAGGTTTTCCCCAAGCTCTGTTTGGAACTTCTTATATAAAGTAACTGGACTTTCAACCAAAAGTGCAGAGCTTCATCCCTACACAGCTGACCAAAATCCATCTGCTGCACAGTCCTGCTGGTGCCATCCAGGCATTTTTGCCTTAGTGTTGCTCCTCATTGTCACAAAAATCTTGAAGACCGAACAAAAAGACAGGGACCTTTTTCTTTTAAATCCCTGTGGCTTTTTTTCCTCTCATCCACTGTCTGCCACCTCTAATTAAAGTCCAAAGACCATGTCATGAGGATGGTGAAGTTGTATCCAGACTACAAAATTTACTTCCTAGCCCTGTCACCAACCTACTGACTGACATCAGGCAAAAACACAGTCTGTGCCCTTTTTTTTTTTCCTTTTGTAAGGAAAGGATGACATTGCTTATGTATCTGCAGAACTTTTGGAGCAAGGACAGGTAACATGTTGACACAGATTTGCAGATGCGGTCTGACCACTTAGTGAAGGAAGTGGTTGAAACAAAGTAATTCTCTGATCAGTTTTTTTCACTGGTTGGGGTCCTGGGGAAGAGAAAGCCTCGGGATCACCAGGATTAGGTAGCACTTGAGGGATTATTCCCCTGCAGGGGATGGTGAAAGCACAGTGATTCCTCATTTTCCTCCCCAGACCCCTCACATGCACAGTGCCAGGTGTGGGCTGGGGATGATAAACTAACCCGTGAGACCTGCACCAGCTTTATATGGAGAGCTCCTCAGCAGTCAGATACCCATCCCCTCTGGCAGGACAACAGGATGGATAAGGTCTGATAACCTTTCATAGAAGCAGTAATAACAGAAGACGAGCCATCTCTCTTGCAGCCTGACTATCAGAGCGAGAATTTCTTGCTGAGGCTCTCATCTTAATTCACTGCTTCATGCCTCCTGGGCTGCAACTACAGAAGCATGCCATTGTGCTCAAAAACATTTCTAGTGCACAGCTGCTGGCTCCATTATTAAAAAATTGTGCATTATCCACTGGTGAGTGACTTGTGTGTTAAAAGTCGCCCACAGAGCCCTGTCCCCTGTGCATGCAGGTTGGTGCAACCTTTGGTTACTACGATCTGACACTTTGCTTCAAGCTGCTGCAGACCACACTTCCTCTCCATCACTGCATCACGTTGCCCACCACATTCTAGCCATAACGCTGTGCACCAGAGGGCTACTTCTGTTTGTAGTTGTGCTGGTACAAATGGAAGGTAGTCTTGCTGGGGACTGGTGGATGTATTCCAGGGTGGGTGAAAGCGGAATTTGGCCTTCCCATTCCTAGACACATCTCCTGCAGCAAATGCAAAAAATTACTGTGCTACAAGTAATTGTCTCCTACATCTTACCCTTCAGCATTAGCTATAATTTGGGACCTGGATATAGTCCCATATCCTAAGTTAGGCTTGTAAATTTTGTCTTCTTAGCACAGCTCATAATACATTTAAAAAAAAAATACACAACACAATGAAATTATTACCGTTTCTGCCCTGATTTCTGCTGGAGGCTTTTGTCCCTTCTAGTTTTTGTAAAGCAAGGGAAATAGTTGACTGATTGACTGTCACATTTCTCCTTTGGCAACTGGCCCTCTGAAGCCAGCATCCTTTCTCTTTCCTTTCTGGCTCAGGAGGTTGCTCCTTCCCATGCCCTCACCAGTGGTTTTCACCCTGCTGGCAGAAGTAGCCAGTTCCCTGTGTGGCCCAGTCTATCTGAAGTGGTATCATCACTGGGTGGGGGAATGGGACCCACTTGTCTTGAAGGCACTCTGGGCAGCTGAAAGAGAACTCTGTAAAAGATAATAACCAAACCAAACCTATTACAATTTGTGAGAACAATATTTATTAAACCCACTGTGAACCACTCTAACCTTCCCCTCCTTTTCCCAGTCTGGCTGGTTACATGTCCTAGGGGCAGAAATGCAACTTGAAACAAGCACCCACCCCAAACTGGGACCCTCTGGAGCTACTTGAGCTCATGTCATGTCTGCAGGAGCAGGTAGAGGGACAGCCTGGCGCACAGGCAGCCCCCTTGGAACTACATCCAGCTACTATGGAGAGTCAAGATCACTGCCAGCTGCCTGCCCAGATACCTTGGGCAAATTCAGCATTTACCCTGTAATACCCAAAGTGGATTTTATGAGGTGTCACTTCTGTTTTGCCCAAGAACAGACCCAGAAAGCCAACTACAAAAGAATCCCAAAGAGGACCACCCTCTCCCAGCTGTGAAGAAAAGATTTTCTCTGCCTGCGGCTCAAGCAAGGCATGTAGGGACTGTGCAGGCACAAAGGGACTGTGCAGGCACATACTCCTCAGTGCAGGGCAAGACCACCAGCTTCTGGACCTTTGAGCCATTCACAGCTCTGCTCCAGCCCTGCCTTCCCCGCTGTCTCCACTCCCAAAGTGGGACTAGATGGTACTTCACCAGCTAGGCCAGCCCTGCCCCATGTGTTTAGTCTTTTCACTCTGTCGTAGCTGGATTAAACCACCCACTCAGCTGGACAAGCTGATTAAAGAACTTGTTTCATCCCACTAGGGCTTTATCTTTCATCTGTCATTTTCCTCTTTATTTCCACAGTAAGCCTCTGCCTCTTCAGCTCTTTCCACACTCCCCACTCACTGGCCACTCAATTTCCTCTGCCACAGGCCCTTACCAGCCTTTCCCAGGTGGGAGGAGGGAGCATGGCCTTCCCATTTACACTGGTGTGATATGTCCCCATGTTCTTTCATCTCCTCCATTCAGGCAATTCCATTTCACACAAGTTAATCTCCCGTTTATTCCTCCAGCACTCAGTTTACATGCTCCCTTCTGGCCAAGCTGGCCCCACGCACAGGATCACCCTGCTGCTCCTGCACATGCAAAGGTAGTTGGAAACAGCCCAAGATGATGATCTTAGGGTTTGCCCTCACCATGCACAGTAGTCTTGGGTGAGGAGTCTAGGAGGAAGGCGTATGCAGGTAGTTGCCCTATAGAAAGCTTGCCCATTGGAGCTCGATTTTGGCCAACAGAACCATGTGCTTTGAAGCCCAAAATGGAGACTCCAGGACCTTGCAATCCATTGGAAAGAGAGCGACCAACCCTGACAGCCTTCCTCAGCCTTTTGTGGGGCTGGCAACACCACCCCCTTGGCTTCCTTACTCATCTCAGCAGTTTGAACACAGCCTTATTTCTCCTTCTTGGCTCTGATTAGGTTGTTGGTTACCCAATCCTGACCATTGCTCCCTCCTCCTGCCACCTCCTCTCCCCACTGTTGTCCCTCCAAGTGCCCCTGCATGTCTTTGTCCATCTCCAAGCAATAGAACGAACAGACAAACCCTCCAAATGGTGGCCAAGTGAAATGTGTCTTTAGGGGGAAAAAAAAACCCAACAAAACAACAGTAAAAAGAGCTTATAATTATGCTGCCCTTGTGGCTGCCAGCAACAGCCCTGATTGCTTTGACTGTACATTGTGACCCTTTTTGCCATGCTCCATCTGTTTGTTTTTATAGTCTGTGAATTTGCAGCAGCAAAAGGACTGTGTCTTCTCATTTGTATCTACAGTGTCCCCTGTGCAATCTGCCCCAGTCCTGACCAAGGCCTTGCTCTACAGGAGGAATAAGTGAGAATAACAATGAGGAGTGGGAGCTGCAGCCAGCAGCACAGCCCTACTTTGGGAGGAGAACAAGACAATTAAGGAAAGGATTTTAAAATAATCCAAACGAAGAATACAAGGGAATAAATATTTAATACTCAGTCATGCAGCTTCATCCTCTCTAATAATCCCCAGTGTTCCTACAGTGTCTTTCAGAAGGAAGCAGTGCATAAAGGACAGATGCAAAATGTGGCTCTGACAGGCAAAGATTCCCTCTCTTCCCTCAGTGTGATGGCAAGTGTGCACCTACACCTGAGCCACAAGGGAGTCCTTTCGGTGGGCAGCTGTATCTGTAACCCCATGGAGCCCTGCTGAAAGGATATGTTCTGCATAAGCAGTAGCTCAGGCTATAGCTCCTATTCTGACTCCACTTCACTCCACGGGAGGGATCATGCAGAGATTATGGATTTGTAATGCAGTAATACTCTGTTTAAAATTAAATAAAACCAATTCACACTTTTTGCATCAGAGTCCACATCCCTGTCTTGGGTCTCAGCAAGTATTGTGAGGGGCAGAAGAAAGCAGTCTTCATGTGGAGAGAGGGTGCACTGACCATAGCTCTCCTGCAAAAACTCTGCATCCCCCAGACAATTTATCTGCCCTCCTCTTCCCCAAGCACTTTCAGGTGCCAGGCTCCACTCAGGAATTCCCAGCACAGACCAGTGCCTGTATGATGAATACTGGTGACCAGTCTGGGTCAAAGGGGTATTGAGGAGAGTGGGAAGGGACAGAGAGATTGCTGGTGACTTGGACTGGCTGGAGAGAGAGAGGACAGGCAGAGAGGCTGTGTGTGCATGTTGGAGGATGCAGGATTCAGTGCCTGGTATACATGCAGGTGGGAGTTTTATGTGCACATGTTTGTGGAGAAAGGGGAGGATTTAAGCATTCTGGTTTTTAAACCTTTTTCCCCTTGTTTGATTATCAGTTGTGATTATAAGCCAAAATTAACCAGCCATGCTCATGCCAGGCAGGTAATATTTGTGAACAAAAGCAGACATATATACAGTAGGGAATGGACCACCTGCAGGGTGTCTACAGCCCTCTTCCCTCTCTAAGTGAAAGCTTTGTCTAATTTTCTTCTTTGTAGCCTAGGGCTAACTGCAAGTAACTGGAGGAAGAGGAGAGAACTGCTACCAACAGGCCGCATCCCTGTATCTGAGATTATGTGAGTGGATTTGAGTGAAAAGAAGTCCCAATGGGAAAGGATGGATCCAGATAAAATCTCACTTTGGGACCTGAAATGGTTATTGGGGATGGTGTTAGCTTACAGAGGCTTGGAGAAAGGAGCTGCTCTACCATATTCCCTTCACAATCTCTCTGGATTATATAACCCTTTGCAGTTTTGTGCAAAATCAAATGTGTATGTGGAGAAAACACCGGCTTTGTAAAGTGGTCTTAAGGTGTTTTTCCACAACTCAGTTTCATTTCGTGCATCCCAAGAAGAAGACAGGCTGGCATATCAGAATGGCATTTTCCTTCAGCAGTTTCCATGTGACTATGAGTACAACACTGTAGTGGCAACCTTGAGAGGAGAAAAGAACAAAATAAAGAATTGCTGAATAATCCAGTTTGGAAGTGATCTGTCAAATCCTGCTCATGGGATGACTAACTTAAAAGCTGAGATGGATTATTCAAGGTCTTGTGCTGGTGAGTTTTGAATATCTTCAAGGATGGAGATCCAACAACCTCTCTGGGCACCTCTTTCATGATCACACTCATGGTGAAAAATTCCTTCTTTATTTCCAACTGAAATTTAACATGCTGCAACTTGTGATGACTGCCTCATGCCTTTTCACCTCTGGGAAGAGCATCTTCACTATCAACCCTTTGAAGCAATAGAAAACAGCAATTAGATCTCCCTTTTTCCTTCCCTATGTAAGACTAAACAAACCAAGTTCCCCCAGCCTCTCTCTCTTCACCATGTGCTGCAGCTCCCAACCATCTTGGTGGCCCTGCACTGGACTTCCTGTAGTTTGCCAAGTTCATTCTTTTACTGAGAAATCCCAGACTGGACACTGGGTGACAGATATGTCCTCGTAAGTGCCAAATAGAGGGGAATAATCACTTTCCTTATTTTGATGGTTAGCTCAGCTTTGCAGATCTGCCCTTAATAAGTCCACATACTGGATGGGTCTTCTGCAGTTCTGTGGTATGCATTGCATACATGTCAGAAAATGGGGAGTTTACTGGTGAGTGTCAGGCAAAATTTCTTTTTATAATACAAAAAATGAGAACATTTCAAATAATTAATGTTTAAAAATTGCCAAGAGGGAAGAGATTTAAAATGTTCAGTAACATTTAAGGGCAAATTTTGTGTGTGTGTGTGTATGTGGGACGTGAGTAGGTGGCTGAGTGAGTATCAGTTGCACTAGAAAGGAATTCTTGATGATTTTTAAAATAAAAAGCATTAAGGAACTAACAGTATGAAATAGCAATTACTATGAAGCATGACCTCATTTCTGAATCTGGTAGGAATTTCAGGCTCTGTAGTTATTATATTTTGAATAAATAGCAATTAAAATCCAAGGATTTACCTTTCTTTCTTTCTTTCTCTTTCTTTCTTTCTTTCTTTCTTTCTTTCTTTCTTTCTTTCTTTCTTTCTTTCTTTCTTTCTTTCTTTCTTTCTTTCTTTCTTTCTTTCTTTCTTTCTTTCTTTCTTTCTTTCTTTCTTTCTTTCTTTCTTTCTTTCTTTCTTTCTTTCTTTCTTTCTTTCTTTCTTTCTTTCTCTCTTTCTCTCTTTCTCTCTTTCTCTCTTTCTCTCTTTCTTTCTTTCCTTCTTTCTTTCCTTCTTTCTTTCCTTCTTTCCTTCTTTCCTTCTTTCCTTCTTTCCTTCTTTCCTTCTTTCTTTCTCCTGGCTAACAGACAAACTTAAACCATTCTAAATTTCAAATAGGCTCAAAGAGAATGTCAAGACCCCCTACATCACCACTAATGGCAAATAAAATAAAAAAAATCTCTAAAGTGTGTTGTCCAACTTTGAGATTTTGCTGTATCTTCCTGGACTAAAATGCACTGACCACTTGTGGGTTGTCATTTATTGCAGTGCAAAATGCCTGCAAATCTCATACTGACTTTGCAGCTGGTTTGTATTTCAGCTTCTTGTTCTAGTGCCTCATAGTCAAGTTTAGATTTTTTTTTCCCCTTTGCTTGCACAATAAGACCCATAACAAAGTTTTGCAGACCATGTTCTACTGTCATTGGCATCTGGGCAACTCTGTGCAATTCATTGCCAGTGATACAAGTTCATACAACTGAGTTTTCAAATATTGCCTGAAGCAGCAGATGTGGGATGCCTCCACCACCACTGGAACTTGTGAAAATGCAGTGTGGAGATGAAGCATGGAGAGCTGGAGCTTCAGGTTACCCTTCCAGGGCTGTGTTGGTGCTGTAGAAGACATAATACTGAAAACAAATGAAAACGCAGTTACCAAAGAAAACAAACCTGATTCTCAGATGGCAACATGTCCTTTCACTTGAAAACCCTTTCTGACCCTTCCTTGTCTTCTAATGTCTCCAGTCAAGTTGTCTAACATCTACAATTAGAAAAAAGCCTTGAAGATGAGATTAAATGAAATCACCACACTAATGAAAGATGCCATTTTTTTCAATTTATGAGCTCCTGAAAAAAACTCCAGTGGAAGTGTTATTTCTTTCCTGTAGGATGAATGTAAGACAACTGACCATACTAATGTTTCTTTGTTATCACCTAAAAGTCCTGTAGGACCAGTCTGTGGACCTCCTGGAATTTGCAGAGTTCAGGTTGAAAACCATTTCAGTGATGTATATGGAATAGAAACACTGGCTGCAGAGCAGCAGTTGGACTCTTATTCAGCCAGTTATGAAAGCTTCTGACCAGACAAAATATTTCAGTATTAACTTCTGTTTAATAGAAAATGGTATTGCTGCAGGACTAATTTGTGTCCTGAAGAAGAAGCAGTACTACAGGCCACTTGGTCCTGAAACATAATAACCCTACTGAGCATGTGGTGCAAATTAGACTGAGACCATGTGCTGGCTGCTTCAAGAAACCAGAAAGGGCCTTCTGCCCCTTTCCTTGGGACTATTCCACAGCCAGATGGATTTGTCAAGCCAGTTAAGATTTCCCTTCAGACTGAATAATGCAGATTGGTGTTATTTTATCTCCCTGCCCCTCTTTTACATATTGCCTCCATCTATACTTTTCAAACCTTCTCTGAAACGTGCTGGGGTATATGCAATACCCTCTGAGAGTGATGCTAAGGCTCCAGTTGTCCCTCTTCCTGTATTCCTGCTTGACTCTGCATTACCCTCTGCCAGGAACAGTGGGGGATCTGGACAGAGGAAATTTCCTGGAAAGTTTCCTTTCTGGAAGTGCAGGATTTTGCCCCACTGCCACAGGGATGCAGCCAGCCCTCCATTGCAGTGTTCAGAGGGCAGAAGCAGGGGGCTGAGTGGTGTTACTGAATCTCTAATTCACTGCCATTAGCAGGGGTCACTTTCAAACACTTCTCCCTTAATGAAGTGTTGGCTGTTCCTTCCTGGTGTTTCATTAAATGGCAAGCCAGAGCAAGCAAAGATGCACTGGAGTGAAAATAAAAAAAGAGGGGCCCCAGCTGGAGCCCTCTGCCCTCCCTCAGCCCCTTCAGTCTCCTGCAGCTGGAACCCTGCACCAGCCCACAGAAGATTAAAGCAACTATTTTTTGGTTTGAGGGTTTTTGTTGTTGTTGTCATCGCCTTTTCCCAGTGCCATGCCCATCATTCCAAAGAGAGGAGTGAATATTTGATTGCAGTAATTAGTTAATCAGAAACTGGCATAATTTTTTCCCTGATTAATGCTTTGAATAATCATTGCAGCCCTATCTGTAGGCAGTTCTGTTATCAGAGTCACTTTGAAAACAGCTTTGAGAAGATAGATCTGCATCCTTACAGATAAAATTAGGCAGGTCAGATGCTCCACCCTCCAAAAACTGTTCTTTCATTGAAGTGGGTCAGGGAAAAAGAGATAAAAAATGCATTTCCTTCTTCCAGCTCATTTGCACTTCCTTGTGTAGCATGCTGGAAGGACCTGGGGAATGAGTCCACATGGAAAATTTCAAGCTCACAGGGCAGATGGAGGCACAGGATGGGCCTCCTGGAAATGAGGACCAGGAAAAACATTCATAAAAAGATTAATCTATCTCTGTCCCTAGAGCTTTTTTCATTGCTCCAAGGGAATGCTGAAACAGAGGGACCACATGCTGATCTCAAAGAAGGGTAAGCTTAGTGTGGACTCTGTGTGTTTATACATATAGAGAGAGTATACGCAGATATCATATATATTTTATATAAATAACATTTTTATATATAATGCATGTATATATATATATATATATGCACAAGAAAAACATTAAAACTAACTTCATAGAAAGAAAAGGATGTGATCGCCTCCTCCCTGCAGGAGTAAGTCCAATTTCTAAAGCAGTGTTGAAGTTCAAAGTCAGCCTTGTGTTGTTGGAGGGATGAATAGCACTCACTGGGGGTTGCTATAAACATGCCTGGGTGGGAATTTTTGAACACCAAAAATTTTTTGCAACAAAATATTAATTCTGAAAAAACTGAAACTCTCCAGAAGAACATCTCGGTCTCAGGAATGGTCTTTTTTGGTTCCTGGGTGGGATTTCTAAGAAAAAGGTGAGACAGACAGTACAAGTGAATCTATGCAATGCTCAAAATGCTCAATAAGATGTAGTGGTCAATGGGAAGGGCCCAGCTTTCAAAACCATGGCCTCTCCAATAGAGTTTAGAAACCTAGACCTCAGTTTTACTCACTCCTGATCAGTGCTGTTGTCTTCTGAACATGAGCTGTTGTGAGGGTCTGCTCCCAGTCTATCTTCTCTCACTAAAAAAAAAAAAAGGACTGAAAGTTTTGGGTTTTTTTTCCATTGTGAAGCTGGCATATTTCTGAAATCCTGAAAATGCTGGGAGGATGGGATACCATTTCCTTACAGCTCTACCCAGGTCACCTTGCAGAAATGATAACATCTGCAACAGGCACATGAATAGTTTTGTGATGGAGCCCATCAGCAGCTGTGACTTGATCATCAGGTCACAAAACCCAGACCAAGAGGACAGAGGGTATTTTCCCAATGTATAATTCTGTTTATTTGACAGAATGCTATTGTTATTTACCAGCCACTGTAAGCTATCAACAATAGCCATGGGAGACTAGTGATCCTTACTGTGTCTGTCTACCAGTCACTGAGTAAACAGATCGTGACCTGTTGCCATTTTTGCTAGAAGAAGAGCAGTGTACAGCCAGTGGAGAAAACTCCCTCCCTATAACTGAGGCTTTCACCACAAGGATGAGCCAGGTAATATAAAATAGAGACATACCTTTCACAGATACAAGTTGAATCCCCCCCCCCCCGATATGTATTGGGTGGAAATCAAAGGGATTTTTAGATTAAGGGAGAAGAGAGTAGCAGCAGATTTGTGTATGAGGAATGCCACTACATCATTTGGAAGAGGTGGACCCAGCTACATTGTGTGACCCCACAGACATTAGTAGGAAAAGGTTGAAGGAACCTCCTCCATGACACTACGATTTCCTGTAAAATGTACAAAGAAACATATTTAGCAATCTTACAGTGAGATACCACAAGTAAATCAGAAACTATGCAATACAGTTACTATCAGACCACCTCATCTTTATCTAACCTATGTCCTCAGTTATGTTATAACTTAAGTAAAAAAAAATATAACTACTGGCTTCTTGGCAATGTGGCCATTTCTTCTGACCTTTTGCCCGTGGAAACCCTCAATTCATTTGTCTCACACCTCCACTATTTCCTGGACATTTAACTTCCACTTAGCCTACCTAATGCTGAGCTGACAAAAACTGTCTTGGTAATGGGTACTCATATGTGTGAAACTACTACCTATACTCCTATCGCATTCTCTCTCTAATGATTATTGTATAATATTTCCTACTTTCTCTTATGCTTAATACTATACTTAGACCTACTAAAACAGTCAGGATTAAATGACATGTGAATAACTATCAAAATGGGTAATACCATTTCCCGTGCCTCAGGAAGAGTCCCAGAGTGATACGGTCTGGCTGGCCAGTGCATTTGTAGTCATTAGCAGCCAAGTAGGCAGATACCTTCTCATTTCTGTCTCTGGAGAAAAGAGAACTGCTTAGAGCTGCTTTCTGGCTGTTTAGCATGCACTGGCCACCTATAGGGGCAAGTAAAATAGGACCCAGACAGTGACTGGAGAGGACCCTTGGACAATTCTGTCTCGTTCCTGGACTTGGAAGAGCCAGGCTGCTTACTAGTAAAGCCAGTAAAAACTCTGAGATTCATTCTTGCTTATATGGTTTCAGAAATAGCTCTCATCTTCCAAAGACTTTTTCTACCTTAATAATTCACCTGGTCCTGCCAATATATAGATATTTGCAGAGGGGAAAAGATGATAATTTACTGATATTTACTCATGCTTCTCCCAGTGGGACAGCACCAAAGACGTGGACTCCCTTGTCCATTTATTTAACTAGGGGAATTTGTGCCTGAAGCTGTTCGGCAAACCCGGGGCTCCCAGACTGAGAAGAGCCAGGGATGCTGTCTTGTCCCTGCTGGTGGTAACTCCACAGTCCTTGGAGACACAGACTTCACTGGAAATGCAGGCAGCTGAAGCATTGCTAAATTTAGAACACATTCAGCTGTCTGAGGGGAGAGGGAGCAGCTGTCTATGCCCTGGATCCCACATCTGAGTTGTCTCTCCCTCATGCTTGGATGCTTGGGCATGCAAAATGTCTGGGAAAGGACTAGGGCTAGGGGCAGAAGCAGGAAAGATGGAGGACCTCTACCCATTCTCATCCCAAGGGAGAATCTCCCCCAGCTTGGATGTATTTTTAATCTGTTCCATCAGCAATAAAAACCACAGTCAGAAGAAATAATAACAGGGATTTTGCTGTGTATTAACTTGTTATCACAAAATGTAATCTCTTGATCAAATTAGAGCTGTGTTCTGACATTCTCTTCACTGACCTTGGGCTCATCAAGTGAAAAAACATTTCCTTCCAAAGATGGCCTGGTATTCACTCAGCCACCTAAGCACTTTCACCTTGTAACTACCTCTTTAATCTGTCAATGCCTAACCACACCTGCCTAACTCTGACTGAGTCAACAAGTAAAGTCAAAGCATCTTGAGATGTTTTCTTTAACATGAGATGTCCCATAAAAACCATAGTTGAGTCTGTTTAGTGTCAGTGCTCTTGTTACTTCTGTGCCTGTGCCAAATTCTAAGCCAGAAGAGTTACAGTCTGCCCTGGATTTATCCTATAGTTTCAGATGGCCAAGAGTACTTCTCCTCTTCATGTTCTTAACTGTTGTGTAGCTATGAACTGAAAAGCAACTGCTATAGTTCACAGCAGGGCTGAATTTCAGTGCTGGGCAGACTAATAACAGTATGCATAACAGGTAGCAAGTTAGTGAAGTTTGTTAGATATCTTGGGTGCTAGACATCTAGGGCGGAACGACACTCACTCATCATTTATCTAGGCATAATTTCTCAGGCAATCAGTTAAGAATTCCAGACATCCTCCATTCCAGAGAGCCAGTGCTTAATGGCTCAAAAGGAGCAAACAGCTACTGCACCTCCTTGCTTGGCCAATGCTCTGTATGATGAATGTTTTGTAGGATTCCCTCCTGACCCTGAAGGCTGATTGGACAATTCCCTGATGCAAGCAGGCTGGGTTTTCTTCCAGTGCTCCAGCAGACTCATCCTAACCCACCCAGCAGAGGTTATATGGCAGAGGTACCAAACCACCCTGCCATGTCCTTAACTTGCCAGCATGCATAATTCATCATCCTCAGATAACCTGCAGTTCTTCCACCCTTCTGGTGACTGTATCTGCATTTGCAATGCAGAGCACTCCTTTAATTTCATTTATTGAGGGACTGATTTGCACCACAGGGCATCACTTTGTTTATTTTCCGCTATCATTTTTACCTTTAATGAAGACAATGAAGAATTTAAAATAATAATTAAAAAATATATCCCCCTCAGTTACCGTGGCAACAAGCTTTTTAACACTGCCACACATTCCATCTGTTTCTTTCTTTTAAATGACAAAACAGCTTCCTCCTATAACAGCATTACATGGAGGACAGGAGGTTTTCAGGTGAATAAAAACAGAAATCCCAGCTAACAAACACCACACATTACTACCCTGAAGGAAAGTCCGTTTCTAGTCAAGAGTGGTTTCCTCCCACCAGTGCTGTCTAACAAGGTTTTCTCCACACACAAGAAAGGGCACAGATCTGTTAGCAGCCAAGCCTTCAAGACTTCTCTCACTCCTCTATTGCCAGGCAATAGGTACGGTTGTGAATGTCTCCCTCCCTTATCTCCACCTCAAGCTACATCAGACTCTCTCAGCTGAATGTCCTTCGCCTTGGTGCAAATATAGGCCTGTGTAGGACTTAGCTCAATCTGGAGTGGCAAAGAGCAAGAACATTCTTGTGATACTGCGAGAAAGATGTCACAATGAGGTACTTTCCAATACATTTGGGAGGTGTGGATTAGGGGTAAATAGAATGTCATAAATTATTATTTTCTAGCCTCAGAGATTCCCTCACTATTTTCTCACCTAGATTTCCTGAGTGGACATTTTTCTCTTCCTCCTCTTTCTCAGACTCTGTCTTGGGGCTTACCCCAGCCTATTCCTGTTCTCAGAAATCTCTTAGCTCTCTAATATGGACTCTGGTCTTCTCTGTTCCCTTGGGCTTTTAGTTTCATTGGCAGATAAACCCTCTCCCCTCATGACTGGCTGTCTGCCACTGCTCAGATGTATGTCACACCTGCCTCCTGCTTAGCATCTGACTCACAGTTTACTCTAGAACTGTTTGTTATTCGAAGTCTCCAGCTGCAAGATTTTGCTGTTACTTGTATGGATGTAAAGACAGCTATTCTCCCAGATTTGGTGGACATACTCCACCTCTTATGCTTACATTATCAAAACAAGGACTATGCTCAAATATTCGCCTTGGTCTTGCAACTGATGATTCACAGAGGAACAGCAATGGACAAAACTGAATGCTGAGAAGTGACCTTACATGCACAGCAAAAGCAAGCCTTATCTTCAGATGTATCTTCAGAATCAAAGAGGTTATGTGCTCTCTCCCTTTCTTCCCAGACTGGGTTTTTTCCCCCTATTATCTAAATGTCTCCTGTAGTCTTCTGCATTCCTTGGCACTAGTTTGTTGTTTTTTTCATCTTGTTCCCCAGTATTTCTCCCAGAGTAGAGTTTAACCACTCAGAATTTTCATTTCAAGCAGGCTGTATAGCGGTTTGGGGTTTTGGCTCTTCTCATACAGTAAGTCCATTGGTATCTTCTCTCCTTCCAAATAAACAACAGATTGCAGCTGGGAAAGCCTGTTGGCTGTTTCTCTCTGGGAAGCAATCTGAGTGTCCACCCAGTGATGGATCAGCAACTCTAACCAAGCCTGAAATCAGAGCCAGCACCTGGCCAGAAGAGATTTGTGTCTTTCACCTCTGCTATATGGATCGTGGCTGGAGCCAGGTCTCATCCTGACCACTGCTAACAGACACCAGAATACCATCATGATGGCAGTCTCTGCTTTGGAAAGATTCAGGGATGAACAGCAGAGAAATGGGACAGTCAATAGGAAGGATCTGTCTGCAGGAAAGCCTAGAAATCACAGACTGGAGTAGAAGAAGGTGCTGTGTGACTCAACTGAGGTTGCCCCAGGACATGAATAACAGGACAGGCAGCTGGTTGAGTTGAAGGGACAACTGTGTAGTGGTTGCAGTGTAGAGAACTGTGACAGAAGAAGTAAGACTGGTCTGAGAGGAGGATAAATGGGAAGATGTGGGTATGGGCACACAAGAAAAAACAGCAGAAGAACTATAAGAACAACAGAGGGTGATGGCACCAAAATAAGGAGGTCACCAGGATCATGGCATATCTATGGGTAGTTTCTCAAGAAACCTGAAAAAAAATGTGGAAAAATAAAGGACAAGCTAAAACAAGGGATACAGCTTCTCTGTTTTGATCAGCTCTGGTGTCTAGCCCTGAAAGATGTCACAGCAGAGGCAGAAATACCGCTAGCCTTTCTCTGTGTCACGATTTGGCTCTGGGTTGGCAGTCAAACCAATAACAATAATGCTCTCAGTCCCACCCCCCTCCCCCGAGGTATGGAAAGAGGGAGGAAAAATGAGAAAGAGAGGCTTTCTGGGTTGAAAAGTGAAACAGATTGATTTTAATTATTAGTGATGAGGGAATATATATATTTGTAAAGGGATGTGTAACACCCAATCCCGTCCCTCCTCCCCCAGCGACTCTCACAGCAACTCTTCTCCCTGGTGGCTCCAGCTGAAGGGGGGAGTGTCCGGGCACACGGGCGGGGCCCTCGGGTGTCGGCTGGAAAGAAAAATGAAAGAAAAAAAGAGAGAGAGTCAAGGAGAGGGTGATTGAAGCAACAGTAAGCAGAAAAGTGAGAGAAAAAGGAAAAAGAGAGGCTTGACTTCCGTGATGTCTTAACCTATACTGAAAGCCAAATAGAGAAAATATTATAAGAAAGGAATATTCTGATTTGCTGATCCTGCCTTCGGTCTAATCTGCTCCCCCATGGGGGGGAGGCTG
The DNA here is from genome assembly GCA_020745705.1 of Hemiprocne comata. NCBI lineage: Eukaryota > Metazoa > Chordata > Aves > Apodiformes > Apodidae > Hemiprocne > Hemiprocne comata. Next base: position 43,537,825 of record CM036588.1, read on the forward strand.
CAGACACTCAGAAGTGACCTTGGTTGTTATCAGTCCACTGGCGCTGCTAAAAAAGTTCACTGAAAGAAAAAAAAAAATCAGCAAAGAGAAAGTTTGCTTCACCCTGGCTCAAACCAGGACACTCTGTCACATAGAGACTGAGATGCTTCTTCTATCCTTCTCCCTTTATCTTCCCCCATAAAAAGGAGGTTCCCAGAAATCTGTTAGTTTCCTGGAGAAAATGGAGAGTTATGAGACCAGCAGTGATGTTTGCCTTTAACCTTGATGAGCCATGGAGCCAGGGCTGGAGAGTGGTGAAGCTTGCCTGCTGACCAGTGTGGGGAGAGTGGAAGAGAGTTCCTCAGTGAAGCAAGAATTGGACACTGTTAGAGGAGAAGCAAAAGGGCTGTGGTGCCTTTTAAAAAGTGGGATGGAAGAACCATTCAATGAGTAGTAGAAGATGGAAAAACTGGGCTGATTTTGAGATAGCTTGCCTCAGGATTTCTAAGGGCAATGTGCAGTCTCTTAATGATAAACTATCAGCAAAGTGGTTGATATCAACCCTAAGAGATGCCGTGATGAAATCTTGAGGGGCAGAAGGGAAAAAACAGATCTGTAACATCTTCTGTAATTCCACATGGGTGAGCCCGGAGTTTTGGGGGCAAAAATGCCACCATCCTGCCTTGGGCCTGCTGCTTCACAGCTGTCCATTATGGGGGATTTCACCCTTCACCTTGAGGTGTCCCTTTGTGTCCACTGCAATAAGCAGGGCCCTGGAGCCAGATGGTCCCATTAGCAGTCCTGATGCTGGCAAGACAAGAGCACAGCACTCGGAGCTATATTACCTCCTCCTTTACATTGTGTATAACTGATGGTTGTGCTGCTAGAGAAGGACAAATATTATAAATAACCATGGAAAAGAAATCTATGGAGATGGATATTCTACTGTAAACCATATGTCTCTGTCCAGGACTACTGCACAGTCATTACTGAAAACAGCACAATAATAAAAAGCAAGATTTCCTACGTTTTCAATAATGTTTTCTGACCACCTGAAATATCAAGTGTTGATAATCTCCAGCCAGAATTTCAGCCCTGGAGGCCAGACAAAACCTCCTCATGTCATGCCTTCTGGGACCATTTTCTAAAAGGAGGGAGCCTTTGCTGTTGGCCAGTACTTGCCTGGCACCAGGCCCTCCTCCTCCTGCTGGTGGTGAATCTGTGCCTCCAAAAGAAGCCAGTTTTCACTGCAGTTCTGGTGAACATAAAGCTAAATGTGTTGGCCCTTGGCATTAGCTGTGCAAGGACAGAAAACTTACTCAGAGGAAGAACATATGCACAGTTTGAGGAAAATCCAGAATACTAGTGCCAGCAAAGAGTTAAGTCCCCAATTTCCCAGGATCCCTGATGACAGAGCCAACCCATCAAATTCCTTTCTCACTCACTGGTGAAGATGTCCTATAGGGAACAGCTTCTGGAAACCCATCTACCAAACTCCACTCATATCAGCTCAGGTATTCCTTTGCAGATCTTCTTCTAATCACCACAGAATTACCTGCCTTCACTCTCTTAATCCAGCAAATTATTCACCTCAATTAATATCCTTACAAGGAGGATTTACCTGGGGTATGTATAATGCCCTGACCATCATCTTTCACCCCAAAGTCTTCTGTGACAACTGTAAATTGTCAAGCTTTTAGTCTATGTTTGTTCTCTGAATTCCTTGATTTACATCTTCTGCAGGAAAAAGGAAGAAAGCTAAAAATGCTTAGCAAAGCAAGGACCAAGAGAAATTAAATCAAGTGTTTGGTACTCCCAGGTGAGAATCAGAACATGTGTAAACACAAAATACTCCAAGTTAGAAGCAGTTCTGTCCCTTTCTCTGCATCCAGGGAGACATGGTGAGTGGGCAGTTAATTAGCTGTTGCCCCCAAACATGAACGTTTTCTCCAATTAAAAATAAATTATTTTGAATCTTACAAATCTGAAAACCAAGGTTATAGAGTTGTATTGCCCTGTCACACATTCCCTATGGGTAGGGAATCCATACAAATGGAAATAGTCAGAGTCATTTCCTCCTCTACCTGAGAAGATGGAATAAAGAGTACTTCCTCCCTTGGAGCTGTGGCTCTTGAGCATTGGCAAGCTGGCAAGATTACCTTTTTTCTAGTGACTATGGATGTAACAGGGATTTTCAGTTGGATTTCTGCCCCACTGCGTTCACAGAAGTGAAGCATTACAGGAGAGAAGAGCATCTGCAATCCCTCCTTCTCTCCTAGCTGCTAAGAGGAGCCGAAAGATTTGTTCCCCTACCTGTTTGCCCTGAGCTATTTTTCATAGTGGACTGAGAAGGGCTTAAATGTTACAGATGGCCAGAAATCTTGTGGCATCAGCACAGAATGGCTGTTTCTATTCATGTTAATAGCCTGAAATGAACAGCAGCAGCAGCAGCAACATGCCATTGTGAGCTTCTCTCCAGTCTCTTTAGTGTCAATCAACTGAAAAAAATGAACAAACATACCTGATGTCAAATACAGTCCAAGACCTTTTTGGCCAAAATTTCCCACTGTTAATAAGACTACTTTGGCTCTCTCAGTGGTAGCAATGGAAAGTGAGAAGGCTCATCCAGACTGTTGCCAGCATTGTTAATGTGTTTTTTAGCAAAGCTGGACCTAAGTGCCTGTATAGGGTGTTTGTGTGCTACAGGGGACTTTCAAAGCCTCTTGTTGTGCTTGAGACCATTTGGCTACCTGGTCCCATTGCCTCAGCTCTCCATGATAGCTGGGAGCCCACAGGTCAGAGTCACGTAGCCTTTTCTTCACTCTATAGTTTTGGAGCAGCATTATAACTACTTTCGGTCTGTTAACCGAAGCAGTAGATGAACACACAGCACCCCAAACATGTGATCTTTTGATGGGAAGACCTCTCAATCTGGCCTTAGAATTGTTTTTGTTGGAAAAGACCTTTAAGATCAAGTACAGTAATTAACCTAGCACTGCCAAGGCCACCACTAAACTGTGTCCCTAAGCACCACGTCTACACATCTAAATACCACCAGGGATGGTGACTTGACTACTTTCCTGGGCAGCCTGTTCCAGTGCCTGACAACCCTTCCAGTGAAGACATTTTTCCTAATGGCCAATCTAACCCTCCCCTGGTGCATCTTGCTGTTTCCTCTTGTTCTATCGCTTGTTACTTGGGAGAAGAGACTCATGCTCACTTCACCATAACCTACTTCCAGGTAGTTGTAGGGATAGATAAGGTCTCCCCTCAGTCTCCTTTTCTCCAGGCTAAACATCCCCAGTTTCTCAGCCATTCCTCATAAGGCTTGTGCTGTAGACCCTTCACTAGCTTTGTTGTCCTTCCTTGGACATGCTCTAGCACCTCAATGTCCTTCGTGTAGCGAGGGCCCCAAAGCTGAACACAATATTCAAAGTGCAGCCTCACTAGTGCTGAGTACAGCCTTATACAAGTCCTTTTAGGTACATGGTCCCTTCATGACCTGCCTCTTTTTTTCTTAATTCTTCCTTTTATTAGAATGTAACTGCCTCTCATAGGATGAGAAACCAACACAGCAAGTTGCTTATTTTCATTCTCACATCAAGTAATAGTAGTAAATGCCAATGCTTGGTGCAAGAGTACCTGTGACTGAAATGCATCACTGGAGCCCTGAAGCCCTTTGCTCCCCATTCTCCTCCCTGCAAGACATGTATTTGCCAGCAGACATTTGTGTCTGTGTCCTCTCTACAGCCTTCTCTGTAACAAAGCGTGTAAGATGGTCAGCCATGGATGTGTTTGAATTGTTTATCTAACAAAAGAAAAAGTGATCCTTTTTAAAAAAATTACCTGGTATATTAATACCTCAAGAGATGCATTTGTTGAAGACAGATTCCAGGGTGCTCCTGAGACATAGAGCTTGGCTAGTATTAAGTGACAGGGCCTAGAACTCAGTTTCCATGTTTTTCTGCAGATATGTTTTTTAACAACAGCTACGGTTATGCCTCGATTGGCATCCTAGGAAAGCAGATGGGTTTTCCTGGCATCAGATTTCCTGGGCTTTTGGCTGTCGGAGGCTACTGCATCCTGTTGGGAGAGAAATGTATTTTCCAGTGCCATAATGGGATTCTATTTATTTCCAAATATAATGGTTCCCTCCTAATTCTCAGGCATAAGGCACTGCCAGGCATGGCTCAGCCTTACACCATTTTACCACACTGCACATGTGAAAATAGCCTGATTTCTGCATTGAGTTTCCAAGTCAGGAATTAATTGAGCCAAAAACAAATAAATAATTCCTTGTTTATTCCTCAGTTAAGCTTTGCTGCTGTTGTCAGGTCACAACAGGTCAGAGAGGAGAATAGCTCTTTGTGCCTCAAAGAAAGTATTACTCACTGTTACAGAAAATGAGTAAATGGCAGGACTCCAGAGTGGGAGGACTTTTCCTCTTTGTAATTTACACTAGTGTTCAGTAATCTCTGCCTCTTAACTACAGGTGTTTGGACTATCACTACTAATTTTTAAAACAGTGGAAATCTTCAAGCCAGAAACCACTGAAAGGATAAGATGCAGAACTTGCCTGGAGTTTTCTCTCACCTCAGAGACCACAGTGGCTACCTTGTGGGGGCAGCTATAGAGGTCACACTTGGCTTTAGGGCCAAGTCTAGGGACAGCGTATCTGGAAGCACTGTGCTTGTGAGCTGAACCAGTACATTTCCATGTGGAAGCACCTGGGAGTTAGTGTTCAACAGGACGTCATTGCCTTACTAAAGCCATGGGATCTGAACCACAACCTCCTTCTGTAGCTCTCCTTCCTCAACCACGCTAGTAGGAGGCAACAGAAGTGGCTGGTACCCCCTGCCCAATATACTCTCTTCCTTCTTATCTCTTTGCCTTGTGATTCAGGTTCTGATCATGAGGAATTTGAATCTTGGCTTCACATCTTGGGTGGCAGCAGGGACATGTCCTAACAATGTGAGCATTGCCCATACACAGGGAGCCCTGAAATGAGAGGTTTCCTCAGAGCTTGATCTCCTCTGTTGCAGGCTTCTCTCTGGTAGCTGAGGAGACTCTCCATGGTCTCCGTATGATAGGCAGCTGAGGAGCCTGGCTCATGTCCCACTAATGGAGACACATGCACTGCTACCACCCACCTCTGGTTACACTTAGAGGCACTGTGAAGGCATCTTGGCTTAGATTGCTTCTAGAGACAGGCTAAGTTAGAGGAGACCCTGTGGGGACACACAACAGCCCTGCTACAGCAAGGGAAGTGCCCAGGCCATTTCTCCCTGCTCAGGGCTGCTCAGGATGACCCTCTGCTTGGTGAGACAAGGGGCTGCATCAGGATTCTGCTCCATGCCTCTGCCAGCCCTCCTTGCTCATGGCACGTAGCTACTGCTACTGTAGTGCTTTAACCTTAATATTGTACGTTTATATTCTACTTCTAGTTTTAACAGTGTTTGATGACCAATGGGCCCCTTCCAGCACAGTGGTAAGCACCACTGAAATAATTCACAATTGGTAGAGCCTGCTTGTCTTTACAAAACATGTAATTTTCCCCCAGCCTTGATACTGTCTCCCATGATGTGGAAAAGGACAAAGTGGCTTTGTAGTGGTGTCCACTAAAATTATGCAAGAGCATAGGGCAAAAAGCAAAGTGAAAACCCGCACTAATCTGAAGTGTTAGGAAGATTTAAAGAGTAGGATTGTAATTAACCAGACAGGAATCTGGCCAGGAAACCCTCTTGTTGTGCCCCACTCTCTTTAGGAAGGGACCTGAATGTTATGTGTGCAGCAAATAAGGGAGTTACCAGAATATTAACAATATCCCCATTCCTACATGACAGCGCATCCTTGGTACAAATAGAAAGGTATTGCTTGCCACCCACGGTCTATTGCCCTTGCTACTTAAAGACCCCAAGCATTTTGCATTTTGCCAGCCACTTGGAATATATATACTAGCTATAAAATGATACTTAAAGAGTTCCTGCACTTTGTACAAATGGCTATTTATGACCTGCCATCAATGTTGTTCTACAGAGAGGCAAGGGGAGGGGGGATTGATGGAACACTGAGCCTCATCCATCAGTCACTTTGATACAAACTCTAAACAGATTTTAATTGTGAGGCCAGATTTACTTCAGCCATCTGTATAGCAAACATGTCTCCCCACTGAAATAGAGAAATACTTTATCCTGAATGCTCTTTTTGCAATGTATATATCGCATCAATGTCAATAAAATATTTGTCACAGCAAAAATGTAAGCCTGTCTGCTGCATAACAGAGAGCCCCAATGGAAGGCAACACTCCTAGATTTAATGCTGACTAAACTCTTCAGTTTCACAGGAAATTAATGTGGCTGCGGAAGAGACTTGCAATTAGAGGAGCAGGGCTACAAATTGTTGCCTTGCTGTTGGCTTTCTTTATTGGAAAGACCTCAGCTTCCTGAGCAGGGCAGGGCTGGTGGCTGGAATTGCTGGGAACTTTTATTTTTCCACACAGCAAGAAAAATAAAGCTACTGGCAAGACAAATTTGCCTACCCCTCCGTCCCCTGCGCTGCCAGAGCACCACCCGTTGTTCCCCACCCAGAAAAGTGGATTTACTCCCCCCAATGCCTTTAAACCATGGCATCACTGCTGAGACTGCTAACATGGGAGCCAATTAGGTGGTGCTACAAAGATGTTGATGCCTGTGGTCTGAGATCTATTGGTTCATCAGAAATATCCCCTGAACTGCCATGAAGCGGTAGCAGCGTTTAATCACTGCTGAGCTTGACTCAGTTTAGACCATTTCCTTGAGCTGTCCAGTCCTTTTGTCCGCCTCATTTCTATGATGATTAAAACGCTGTTTACTGCAAGAAGACATTATTGTATTTAGACTTGGTTCCCTTCCTCATCTCTAGCTGTAACAGAATTGCTCCTGAAGATCCTTAGGTTACATGACCTTCACGTAACACGCCATTCTCTCATGGTAGAGCCAGCCTGTCACCTCAGATCTCCAGACAGCCCGACAAAGTCACCATGCTGAAGACCTGACATCCAACCCTACCACAGCTCAGATCTCACTGATGCCTACAGAGGCACTGAATTATGCTAGCCTCTCTGCATTACTGCCAACAGACCCTCTCTGCTGCTCACAGATCTGTTTTACACCAAGTAGAAGAGCTTTTATTTGCAATTCCTAATGCACCTGCTAATTATATGTAGCACAGACTAAAAGTGCCCATCACAGCTTGCAAGATTGTTTAGGCAGGAGATGCTGTTCTCTGGGTCTCCCAAGAAGGCTGTGCAGGTGAGAAACACATTCTCTGCTATCCACTATCTGGTGCATGCAGGTGACATATTTATCATCTGCGAAGGTGAAAATCCTACCAGTCCCATCGCATCCATATTTGTATTTTTCTCATGTGACATTGCGGGTACCACTCATTCATTTGTTATGATTTTCAGTTATTCACACAGCTGATGGCAGAGGACTTTTGTCTAATTAACCTGAATGGATGCTGGCATGCTAAATATTGCATACTCTGATTTACAGGGGATACCTCAAACATTTATCCTTACAAGGCTTTTCAGAATCCAATTTGCTTTTCACTTTCTGCTGTTTGCTTGTTCCTTGGCATTTCTCACTGATGGACAATGAAAACAGACACCTGGCTTTCACTTCAGTTTCTAGTCAGGTTTATTCTCTGAATTTTGTTCACTAACAGAGTAAGATTTGCATTGCAAGCCTCCCAGTGGAGACTTTTCCTTGTTTTTAAGAATGTTTCTTTCATGGGATTTTTTTTTTAATTAATTGCTGTGCAATATTTTTATTGGTCTGTGGTATTTTTTGGGCAGGCTTATTTTCAGCAAAAGCTGTACTGAGGGTTAAGCCCCAGCCTTGGCTCTCCACTTGAAGTGGTGGCCCCTGGGCCATAGCTATATGAATCTAAAACATTCATCAAAGTATTCCTGTGTGCATGAAGGGAAGAGCCGATATTGACTGTCTCTTATCTCTATTTCTGGCCAGCCTTGCTTGATATCAGGGCAGCTAGTTCTCAAATCACCAGACAAAGCCAGACTTCTGCACTGTGCAATTCAGAGAGGTCTGCCAAAAGAAGAAAATAGTAGGTCAGTGTTGGTCCTTCTGCATTAACCTGGCGATGTTCTTGCACAGGCGAGAGCCTCGTCTCCTGGGTGATATTGAACAAGTCAAGAACGGCTCCAAACTCCTCAGGATTTGCTCTCGCTAGGCTGGCGGCACATTCTGCCCTTCTCCTGTTAGTGGTGAAGTGAGACAAGGAGTATATGGATGCAAAGATGAGAAGGGATCTCAGAGAGGCAGGCAATAGTTTGGCAGTTAAATTTACCATAAAAAATGCCCTGATGTATTCCGAGGCATTTTAAGTGCACTGCATTTAACACAACTGGTAATGCAAAAACAGAGCAGAAATACGCCTTTGATTTCCTTGCTTGTGTTTTATTGCTCTAGTGTGTGCTCTGTAAACCACGTGAGCATTTTTGCATCCAGGATAAGGCATCAAGTCACCGTGCAATTCAGTGTGCAATGTTCCTGCCTTTAGGCTGGAAGGTTGGAGGTTTGGATTTTCCGTCAAGCTCATACCTGCTGGCAGGACAACAGCAAAGGGCTGGAGGGATACGTTGCTTTCGGGCCAAGAATTAAACACAGAAACATTGTGATACACAACAGGGTGAAAAAGAGGATGCACATCATTAATTGCAGAAACATTGTAGCAGAGTATGTACATCTGACACATAACAAAACATTAAAATGACAGTACAAAGTCAAGCACTGAAAAATTAGGGAAAGCCAGGAATTTTCAGGCAACCATTAGTTTGCTCCCTTATGTGTTAACTACGTGCCTACACAGTGTTTTCCCTGCAGGACCCTCTTTTAGTCACTGCACAAGATGGGCAGCACTAACTGAATAAACATCCTTCCAGTATCTCCTTTCTCCTTGGTGTTTGCTCCACTGTCTGCATGGTTGGGTTCCTCATCTCCTGTGCCACTCACCCCTTCCTTGGGCCCTATGCTCCCAGCCATTCTCCCAGCCCTTGCAGGTGTCCCATGCTAGATCCTCAGACTCAACGTCAAGTCTTGCTGCCCCTTTTGATCAGTGTCTCCAAGATACCTTGTCCCATTAGTCTCAGCTCCACGACGTCCTCCTTGACCCATATCCAAGGCTAGCTGGTGTCCCTGCAAGGTCCCACCATTATCTCCTCACCCATCCAACCTCAGCCACTGGGGACTGGCCTTCTGCAAGACCCTCACTCCTCCAGCCCCAGTCAGCCCTAGGGGAAGACAGACAGAAGGACCAAGGAGTCAGCACTGCATCCAGGGGCTGCAGGGTTGGAGTGTGACATGAAGAGATGCCCTGCAGAGAGTTTGCGTGCCAGCCTAGACCCAGGGCTCTGCTATACAGGCAGATCCCAAGTTCTCATCAGCCTCTGAAGACCTAAAACACCCAGGGGATTTGGCAGCTGACATACCCCCTGCAGGCTCTGAGCCTGGGCCCCATCTGATCAAATTCAGAGGTGTCTGTCTGAGCTAATCATCTGATGAGCCATTGGTATTCAAGGCAGAGGAAACACAGGAGTCCTGGGGCATGATTCATCCTGAGCAGACACATAATACAGGTCAGATGAATTGTTCCCTGTGAGTGCCACCGACTGTAAACAGAAATAGAGCTTATGAAACCATGCAAGATGAATGCCACACTGGTGGCCAGGAGGGGGAGATCACACCATCACCTAGACAGAGTCTCCCTCTCCACAATTCCAGTCCCAGCCTGACTCCCTGATCCCTCTTCCCTCACCCAGACCATTTTCTTTGCTCATCACGTATCTGCCTTTCACCCTCCTCCAGATCCAGCCCAGTTTACCCTCTTTCTTGCTCTCACCAGGCTCCTGTGCAAATCTGCTCCCCGAGCATTCTCTGAAAGCTGGTTCCGCATGGCTACAGCCCTTGTACAACAAATTCTGCATAGCCTGGGGCATCAGACATGCCCAGGACAGACAGACTCTTGGGGGAACATTGCTTCTACAAACCAAGTCATTTCCAAGAGGCATGTGCAAACTTGCAGTTTGGAGCCCAGATTTGGGGCAGGTTCATGAAGGGACACATGATGCATTCCCAGCTCAGAGACTACCCAAGTGCTCAATTTCAAGTCCTGTTTCCACAGCATGCAAGATACGGAACGTTTGAAGAAAAAGGTCACCTTTATTTTTTAATATGGAAAAAGGCATCTTTTTTTCTGGCTGCTTTCTTGAAAACTGCTACATCATTTTGGATGACACAGTTACACATACATGTATCCCCAAAAGGAAGACTGAGTGGCCATAAAAAAATCTCTGTCCAAAAAAGGTCTTACATAACTAAAAGTAAGATCTTTTGATGGGAAACATTGGACAATCTGAATTATATGTGAGGCTAACGACCTGCACATAAAGATGAGACACTGTCAGGAATTGATGTGTCAAAAGAAAATATGCTGGAATAAATGCATTACATTAAAGAGTTGTAAATCACCAGTCTGGCCCAGGTTAAAAAATTCTGAAGGCAACTAAGAAATTTTGAAGGAAAATACATAATCTCTCAGAAAAATCAGTTAGACAGCTGCAAGATAGCAAACATGATGTCTACTATTTTCAGAAAGATTAGGTTACTCATCCCAGGAAATACAAATCAATACATCTTACTCTGACAAACAAGTTTTGTAATGAAAATTTAAAATATAATTACAGTGCCACGGATTGAGATACGTTAAGATCTAACAAGCAAATTTTCAACACAGAGAATCATGTTTCATTGGTCTATTGGACCTCTTTGGATAAAAAGGTAATGGAAAATCAGTTACTACAGGCTATTAAATTCCTACAGAACCTTTGACAAAGTCTTTATTAAGATAGAATTGCATAAACTAAGTAGCCAGAGGCAAAGTAACATAATAAACTAGAACAAGGCCAGAAAGCAAAAGAAAATGAAGAGGAATAAATGGCCAATTTTCACTATGGTAAAACACCATTAATGAGATACAATAAGGTTTAGTATCAGGGGATCATATTATTGAACATAGTCATCGGTGATCTTGAAATGGGAACAAGCTGTATAGCAGCAAAATGAGCCTGTGAGGTCCCTTTATTTAGCCAAGGCTGTGTAAGCCTGTGAGGGCTGATTCAGGTGCCCAGACTCCTCAAACCTCCAATGGGGCCACCACTACCAGCAGGCCAGAACTTGGGGCTACGAACCTCATTTAAAGCTGTATTCGCCTACACTGTTTTCATAACCTTCCAGCTGCTGTGTTGCATCTTTCCAACTTTAGTTCAAAATACATCTGGTTTTCAAGCAAATGTTCCGTTAAAAACCACTAATATTACTTATGAAGCAAAACCTTCCTTCCTGGGAAGCCATCAAGCACAGCACATGCTGCACTCACTCTGGACTGGGATGGTCAGCACTGCTATCAACAGAGGTCTTTTTCTGGAATCTTTGCTTGAAACTTTGTAAAACTTCCACCACATTTTTTAATAGCATAGCATCATTTATAGCATTAGAAAAATTAAAATAGTCTTTTTATTACCACCAGTCCACTCGAATCAAGGGTCAAGCCAATGCAGGTCCTTTGGCCTGGCACATTTGGATAGGACACTCCTTAAACTCCCTGCAGGGGCAGCCACACTGAAGCCAGTTGCTCTGCAGAGTGGCTGCTTTAGTGTCTTATGTGCCTCTTTTTTGAACTCTCTTGAAGTTGCCAAGGACAAGGCACCTCTCATCCCAAGAGCTGGGCATGCATCCATAGATCACAGCTCCCATGCTCTTGGGCCTGACCCCACTTTTTGCTGTGGCACAAACAGATGTCCTAGATTGTGCATATAGTGGGTAATAAAGATGCCTCAAGCTCCTAGGTATGCATCACTGCTGAGTGTGGGGAGGTGATGAGTAGATGCTGGTTTCCTTGGCCTCAGAAAAGTTTCTCTGTTGGGATTTCCCTCTCTTCTCTGATAGGTGGGAATTGCAACACCCAAGAGCTTTCAAAAGCTCTCCACCAACAGCAGCTCCCCACAGCACTGCAGAGGGGTACATAAGGCAGGAGTGGAGGAGGAAGAGGAGGCAACATAAACTCATCAGGAAGTAGAGCCAGAAATGGGAAGTGTTTCCAACACCTCACCTGCAATGAAATATTTAAAATTATCAGGCTGGTTTAAAAGCTGTAGTTCTGATAAGGTTTGGAGGGTGCCCTGGAAAGAGCTGCACAATCCTCAGCTTAGTCTCTCTGCAGTATGACAGCAACATGCTCTATGGCTGCTGGTTTCCAGGCAGTGCCAGCCACTGAGACTTACACTGCCCACACTCTAGGATGCAACTGTATGTTTCAGAGGTGCTGCTTTCTCCTCTCTGCATGGTCATTTCCTTCTTTGCACACAGATTTGTCTAAAGATGCTCAAGTGGAGATCGTAAGAATCTTGGTGATCTATGTTTCATGATCATTAACTGTATGACATGCTGTGAGACCTCACTCACCTCCTTTTTCTCCTCTAACTCGCTTCCTTGCCATGTAAGTGACCAGTCTTTACTCCTGTCTGTACAACCAGATGTTTGAAATCAGACTCCCATATGGAAATTAATAGTTTCCATGTTTGACTTCTATAAGGGTCCTCCCCCAACACCATTCTATCAAGAAGTGAACATCAAATCAAGATATTTTCCTATTCTCAGAAAGCAGAAAAAAAAAGAGATATGTACTGTTCCTCCAGCTATTTACAAAGGCAGGCAGATGTTCCCCCACCAGTGAGGGCAGGACGGAGCAAAAACTGTACTTCAGGGCTCCGAAATAAAAGCAGCTGCACAGAGTGGCCAGCTGAGCTGAGATCTAATGCCATTCCTCTGCCCCCTTTTCCCTTCTCACCTCTTTCTCCCAGTCCCCAGCTGCAAAAGAGAAAGGAAGCAAATCTTCAAAGGTCAAATGCTGTTGCTGGCTTGCTGGAGTGGTTCAGTCTGGTGACTGATTTGTGATGTGGGGTCATTTTCCCTAGTGATCAAGGCAGCATGACAGGCTTTTTCAAGGATGACACTTCTGAAGTAAGATGTATATTTGGGGTTTGAGTTGGATGACAGCTGTCTAACATTGAAAGGAAGTGTAAGAGGAGGGTCATATGGCCCTGGCAGCAGGGGACCAGCCCTCTGATTAATATCATCACATGAAGGCTGGAGAGAAAGCCCTCCTCTCCTTTCCTCGTATTTGACTGCCTGGGAGACTGGAGGAAACATTTGCTGAAGCTCGTCTGGCAGAAGAGCATCCCTCACAGCAAGGAAAAAGTGGTCAAAAGCAAGGCATCTCTGAGGCATGGAACACTCAAGTCTCCCTGGAGCTATTTGCAGAAGATACCAGCCTCAATATGCACTGAGCTGCTTAAAAGAGAAACAGTGCAAAGAAAATAATGCTGTAAATTATTGAGTTACAGGGGAAGAGAAAGAGGCCATCTTTCCCCATGCACAACTGAAGATTTTGCTAGCTAGACTCCATGTTACTTGCAGAGAAGTGGAGGTGGCAGGAACTGCTGCAGCTTTCCATGGTGAACTGTTTGGCTGGAAGGATATGGTTCATGCAGCTGGCAGAGCACATCAGGATATGTGCAGTCCCTTGACGAAGGGGAAGGAAGCTAAGCTAGAAAGAGCATCTGCTCTCTCCCACACTTTAACCTAGGGTGGAATTGCACCTGGCCATCGACACCTGCCTGGCATGTTTAGGTTCTGTGCATAAATCACCCCTGGGGGAAGGAAGGTGTTTCAAAGATAAGTTTTTGCCCCAGACAAGGTGCTTAAATTAATGCATCTAGTGATATAAGTAGTTGAGACTGTTAGAAACTGAGGGCAATTCCCACCAATTTTTTTATACTTTGCATAGAAAAAAACAAGGACTAAGAATCCTTTAGGGGTATTTTTTTGATCTGATTTTCTAAGAGAAGTTTGTAAGTTTGTGGGTAAACCAAACAGCTAATACAAACTCCTCCAAAGCTCTGATGGAGTAGCGATTGTTTGACATTCTTGACAATGTCAAGGGTCCCAATTAGCACCCTCAGGAATCTGTAAAGTGGTGGTGCACCTTTTCTTTTAGGGATCAGGCTATCACCTTATCCTTCTCTAAGTAATACCTCAGGAGAACCGAGATAAAGTTCTAAATAGGCTCTGTAAAGCTGTCTCTCCTTCAGTCAAGCTATTCGAGATGTCCAGCCCCACAGCACAGCCACATACAACAGCTTTAGCTGGGCAAAATGTGCTGAGTGGGAAACTGGGAGAAGGTTTCTGGTTTTTTACACCATTTTGTCAATGGTTTTCTCTATTAGACTTTTTCTTCAATAGGAATTGTTTCAATTTAGACCCTCAGGGGTAGGCTGTGCATAATTTTTCATACTGACTTAACTATATTAGCTTCAAAGCCAATGTAATTAAAGTAGTATTCCCTCCTCCTCCAGAATCACACTTTTAACTGGTATAAAGGGACTTGTAACGGTACTGCTTACATGAAAATTAACTGCATTAATTCTTCCTTCTCTGCACACCTGTGTTACATCTGGACAGCTGCAACATCTCTAGGGGATGAACTGGGAATGAAATACCAAAACTCTTCTGACAAAGTTAAACGGGTCGTAGTGTTATATTCAGTGGGACAAACTGAGAATCAGCATCTATGGGTGTGAGGAAAAAGAATCTAGAAACGTTTGTGGGGTACCATGTTAAGGAAGCCCCAAAAGTGGAAGTTACAGCTTCTGATTTCACACCAGCATTAGGATCTCCACTCTTGATGGCAGAGATCAATGCAGTGGTTGCAAATATTGCCTCTATCTCCTATTACACACAGCCCTATCAATGATTCCTTGTTTTGGTGCTGAAGCTCACAGCTGTCCCTCCACCCTCCCTGCCCTGTCTTTCCACTGCCCCAAATTCCAGGTCTTCTTCCGAAGGAACTATCTGCACCCTGCATCAGGTGACCACTGCTAAGTCACCGCAGTCATCTTCCCTGCACAGAAGCCAAACAAAGTGCAACATCGTTTCACATTTGTCACTTCCCAGGCTCCTTTCCAGTCTCCCTGATCTGTGATTTCTATTTCAGGAGCTCTGCAAAGGAGCTCCACTGATTAATCCTCCCTCTATGAACTAAAAGTAGCTGTAATCCCAGGGCATGGAGGAGGGACCCTTAAACATCCCCAGTGGAGAGAGGCAGTATTAATCCTGGCATGGGAACAGCACTTAGCTTGCCTGCAGAATGACTTAATTTGTTTCTTAATGGACATAATGATTTGCTGATAAAAGCCCTGAAGTGCCTTTAAAAAAAAAAAAAATTAAGAAAGTGATTGTTCATTCTTTACCCATTGGAGATTCCATTTGTAATGTTTATGCTCCGGTCTGGAAAGTGGAAAGGGTTATGCTCTGGATGGGAAGTTAACATATGTGCAGGCTCAGGTACTTAGTTAACTTTGAAAGGGAAGGGAGGAGATCACAACCAAAGAAATGTGGAGAGGAGTTCACTGTAGGAATTACTGTCCAGCCAGAGATTCAAGGCAGGGTGGGAGGGATGCCTAGATATCCAGGGAAATTTTTTACCTACGACTATGTGTGTTATAGGAGTAAGAGATGGGAGATTAAGCCCTGCATCTAGATTTCCCTACACTGGATACTAAGGAAAGCCAGCTCCACCATGACTGAGGTTCCCAAAATTCGTCACCAAACATCACTCCTGGGCAGAGTCCTATCAGCCACTTGGCTCTTCCTTCTGATGCAGCCTTCAGGTGCTAGTATTTCCTTATAATTGCTGATTTCTCCGGGTAATGGAGGAGGACGAGTGGTAGGTCCTTGAGATGTGACGAAGGAAGAGCTTTTTAGATTATATATGACATCAGCTTATCAACCAAATATTCAGAAACTGAAAATCAGATCACTGCCTGGCTCTGGATCCTTGCCCAGGACTTTGTTTTGGCCATTTCTGCAGGTTGATTTTGTGCTGCTGACCACTGCCAGGGAGTCTAGCTCTGAGCTAGACAAACCATTTGTTTAATCTAACATGACAGCTCCTGTGCTTCGTAATGCACGATGGCTATTACATTTCTAGTGACCCTGGGCTTTCATTTTAAACACAACATCCATGTTTTGGTGCCCAGAATGCTCCTTGCCACATTTTCCTGGAGTTGCTGGGCAAGTGCCAGCCCCAGAACTGCCATTTCTGTACACTGCCATGGCAGGTAAAGACTTTCTCACACTCCCTTGGTATTTGCTATGTGCCAAGGGTGGTGCTGCAGCAGTGTTGCTTATGTTTCCTGGCAAGGTTTGTGAGTCACCCCCTTCCACCTCTGCTGGTCTGGGATCCCTTATTCATTTATTCTCACATTGGACAACTTGGAGATGCATGGCTGGCAGGACACCATCTCCTCTAATGCCTGCAAGTCTCTTCTAACAGGGTCAGGATGGAGGGGAAATGAGCCCCTTGTTAGAGTTTCATCCTTCTTTCCAGGGTGAGGACAGCAGACTGGGTCAGAAATTGAGGGCTTCAAGGTCGGATTCACCCCACAGCAAAGAGCTTCCTACCTGCATAGGAGATGATGATGGAGCAGCAGAGCTTCCAGGGACTGGGACCAAAGGAAAAGAGAAGCCAATGTGAAATACTTGGGCTCACAGAGAAAACTTGATGATCCAGAAGTATCAGCAGGATGAGGGAAGGTCTTGCAGAGATCAGAGCTATAAAGGGCAATAAAGCAAAAGAACGTGACTAGCTACCAAAAATAGAGCTGCTTGAGTCACACTGTATTAGACCATTGATTTCAGCAAGAGAAAAATACCCTAAGTAACATACAGAGCAAGTAGGTACAGAAATGCTGGGCCAAAGCTGAAAGAGGGGAAAGATGCTCAGGAGTCTCTGTTTTAGTGTTGCCCTGCCATGAGCACTCAAGATGGTTCACATGCCATGAAAGCTGCATATCCTCCTGCCCCAGTAAGCAGAAAGGTCACCCTTTCGTCTGCAGAGCAAGAAGGATGAATATGAGATGCAGGCACTTGACACAGGCAAGGTGAAAGTCGGCTGACACAGGGCAAATCCTGGTTGAAATCAGTGCTGGAAGCCCCATGCTCTCTTGAGTTCCCCTTCCTCTTGCCTATTAAGTCAATGTGCTGTTACTTGCTTGTGCAGGGGAAAACAGGGAAATCCCATTCCTGGATGTCCTGTTGTCTGGCACTGAGCACTCAGCCCAAATCCTGATCTCACTTTTACAGGCATCAATGCAGCATTAACTTCAGGCTTAGAGTGTTGCCACCATGATCAGTGCCTCTTCAGTCACTCCTGGCATGAGACTCTGTCTCCCTGCCCCTTTTTCTCCCTTTATTTTCTGCAGTCTGTAAGATAATTCACAAAAATATTGCAATGTGCTGTTTATTCTGGCTGCCTCTTCGAGACCTTCCTGTGCTTTCACCTCTTCCCCACCCCACTCTGTGGGAATTTCACAAATCACTGCAGGTTACACTCACCTAACTTGAGGACATGCATCACCTAAATACCCTCTTCGCAAACTGCCTTTCACCTCAAGGACAATGAGAAAAGATGCTCCTGCTGGCTGGTCCACTTCTTGCCTCACAGAGGATGTGTGAGGAAAACTCCAGACGCAGCAGTATATTGATCTAAATTAAACACACACACATACAATTTAATTGAACTGACAGGAAACTGGTGTTTAAAGGCAGAAAATTAAAGCTGCTAATATAATAATGAACAGTTGTGCTTACTGTCTGTGCCTCTGACATTTCATATTGTCATCTCACCAGCTAATTACCACCTCTCCCCCTTTTGTGGGAGTTAATGTGTTTTCATCCATTCACCCAACAAGGTATCTCTCCAATTGTTTGACAGTTACTAATATATCTACCTACTAATGAGCCACCAAGCTGGAGCCATGCAGGTGACAGAATAATAACCACCCACCACTCCACAATAACCCTGGTCAGGCCAGACACGGTGCACTATGTGCCCACTCGCTACTCACCTTGGCCCCTGGGATGAGGGGAGCCCCCCAGTAGCCCCACTTGCCCCCTTGGTGCTGATGGGAACATCAGGAGTGACTTGGTCCAAGTAGCAACACTACGCTTCTGCAGGAGGAGGGGAGCGCTGCTGCCCTTGCCTTCAGCCAGAGACATCCCTCCCCAGCTCAGGGCTGGGATGTTGAACCCTGGCCATGGATGTGGACCCCAGCCCAAGCTGCTACACCCTCCATAGGTTTTCAGGGCACCCAGCCAATGTGCCCCTGCAGCTCTTCTCAGAACAAGTCCTGGAGGTTTTGGAGGCACTGTGCTAAACACTGGTCCTGGCTTTTATAGCACTGCAGCTCCTCTAATCTCCAGCTGAGAGCTGTGAGGATTTCAGCCTGCAGCTAGTCAGTGCCTGGGCCACTTCAAATGGTCTCTGCAAGTTTGCTGGCCCACTGTCACCTGCCTGCTCACCCAGAATTGGAGGCGTGAGCAGTGTGGCTTGACAGCTTTTTTTGCTGGTGCAACTGTGCTCTACAGTAAGTAAATATCTCTGCTCCACAGACAATGAGCCCAAGGGGAGAACATGAGGACAGGCTTGCTTGCGAGTCACCGGCAGAACTGGGAAATGGACCCTTTCCCCAGCCTCCACTGCTGCCAGTTTCCATTTCCAACAGTGGAAGAGGGAGAAGGGGAATGAAGCTCATCCACCTTTAAAGACGACCCATGAGCTGATTTCCTCCACTGATTTTCCAATAAACTTGACTACATCGCTTGAGTGGATTCTTGACAGCCTCAGCATAACAGAAAGGGCACCACACTCCCCTACAGTAGCCCCCATGAGGGCTGCACAAGCCTGTGGAATAAATGTTACATTACCCAGGCCAAATCCTGTTTTGCTCTGCCCACCAGTCTTGTCCTACGTGATGTGACCTTGTTAATGGTAGAGGGATGAACTTGGAGTTGCCAAAGTGATTGCACCTATGGCTATTCATCATCATGACAAGGGAGACACAGCTGGTGTGTGCAGAGTTTCCTGTCCAGCTGGGGAGGAGAAAGTCCAGAGGGAGGGAGGGAGGAAGGAAAAGCAACCATTCTACTGAAGTGTCACCATGGGGCAAATGGACTGTGGGAGCTTAACCAGGGGGCTCTGGAGACTCTCACACTTGGGCCTCTGACTTGAAATATGAGTAGGACCTTGAACTGGTGCTGTGGTCATGTCTTTACTAGTAGAGACTTCCAGAGGACAATGAAAAAACCTCTGCAACATACATTTATAAAAACACGTGTATTTTGGTGAAACTTTCTCCACCACCCATCTCACAGAAACTGGCCTCTGCAATGAAGCATGGGGATTTATTGTCCATCTAATGAAGTTAAGGGTATTCCATTATCTGTATTCATGTCTAATGTTTTATTTTGGCTCCATTCTGTTTTTCAGACACGTTAATTTCCAACAGCAAGGAGTTCCATGAACCTGGAACTATGTATTACACAAAAACAATTTCCAAGCTTTTTATGTGCAGTTTTTCAATTTAATGACTCATCTCCATGAAATAAAGGAATTAGGAGCATCCAGTGTGCCTTCGCTAGTGCATCTATTGTTATGCTCTTGTCTATCATGTCCCTTACTACTTCCCTCTTCTATTCGATAAAGAAATCCTGTATTTTCCACACCTTTTCCAAGTTTTTTCTGTCTGGTTACCAGTTCCTTTTACTTATCCCATACCTTTTCTGAACAGATCTCCAGGGCTCAGTATAGTATTGCAGGTAAAAGCAAACCATATAGCAATATCATAGCATTGCCACATAGTTGATCTTCTATCACATTTCCAGCTGTTTGCTTTGCTTCACCACCTTTCTGAATGCTGGAGGGGTTTCACAGGCTCTCTGTACCAGGAAGCTCATTGTTTTCCTTCCTTTAAGTTGAAGACACAGCAAAGTCATTGAATGGTTTGAATTATCTCTCCCTCCTCCTCACCCATGATGGCACCTGCATCTTTAGGAAACAGATTATTGGCTTTATTCAGGTTTTCCTGAATAGCAGTTTTCCATCCTCTGCATCTCTGTCCACTGGTCACATTCTCTTTCAGTTCTCTCTGTTTATGGGGCTACGTGTGCAAGCACTGCCCTGTGTGTTGTCTGTGTCCTGTTTGCGATTGATTAGTGGTAAATTAAATTATTACTTTTCCCCAAGTTGTGTCTGTTTTGGCCACGACTTTGGTCGTGAGTTGAACCCTCGTGGTCCTTGTCTCGACCCATGAGAGTCTAGTTGGCCTTTGTCCTCCCCACATTGCGGGGGGGGGGGGCAGGGAGGCAGGTGAGTGAGTGGCCACGTGTCTGGTTCTTTGTTGTCAGGTTAGGCCCAAACCACGACACTGTTTCAGATAGGGAGGACAGCAAGGCAAATTGGAAAGGGACTGTCCTCCACGGCCCACCACCACCACACTGCAGAGCGTCAGTGTGGCAGTCCCTGGGGATTGCTGCCATGAGGGGGGTGCTCAGTGGAGATGCTTCATTTCTGTGCAGCCGCTGGCACCACACACTGCGTGGCAGTCAGCAGGGATGGGAAGTGAGGATGGGGGTGGTCAGAAAAGCCACGATGTGATGAGTTGTAGCAGTGAATCAGCTCTTCCCCTGGCCTGGCCCTTCATTGCCCACATGAAATTGCTGGAGGACATTGGGTGCAAACCATATCTACTGCACCTGCATTTCCCATTGGGACTGAGTCCAGTCACATCCTCCTTACCCACAGACCCTGTCGTCTGGCAGGTAGATAGCACCTAGACTTGCCCTCAGAGGTCAGCTGTGGGGCACTTTTCTCCTTTCCTGGCCCACAGCAGAACTAAGAGGAATGCAGTGTCACCTCCTCCAGGGAAGGACATAATTTCCCATTGCCCAAGCAATAAAGGTATCTTTCCTAGGTTTATAGATACCTGCTGACAGGCTTTAAAAATAGGGGACGCAATTTCCATTTTCATGGTGTTCCCTTATATAATATAAAGGAGCTTTAAATTGGAGTGATCTATATTCATCTCATGGTTTCTTTCCACTGCCAAAGTGCTGTAAAATCTGTTGTAGTGTAAATGAGAATCAGGTCCAAAATGTTCCTCTACAGCACAGAATAGTGCTGGTCCCTCTCAAGTTTTTGAGCAAGGTACCTGGGAAGGGGGAGAGAAGGAGAAATCCCATGGTCAATGAGGGAGGGAATTAGGAGGGCAGGGTGGGAAATGTGATCTTGACAGGTACATTTAAGAAATAAGTCTCTACCAGCTTGTGGCTGTGGATGGCTCTCAGGGATGTGAATGCTCAAAGAGATCACATGTGGATGAATTACTGTGAGTCTGGGCTTGTGAAAGAAATAGGCAACATGCAGATAACACCTTCAGTGACACCATATATATGTGTGTATAAATCTATATGAATAAATACATGGATATCCCTGTATTTTGTCAAATCCTTTCAAATTTGTTTCAAGTACTGCTGAGATCCAGTGGATTACTGATACTTTAGAGTTATCCTTCTTGTACAAGATAACCATTTTCATATGCAGTGTAAGCAAATACGTCAAGCAATTTCTTGGTTCACCCATCTATAGCCACTGGTTATGCTAGGATTTATGTATTAACTGCGTTGGATCAAATGTTGTCTCAAATGTTGGCTAATTTGGGGAGGGAGGTCAGTGTTTTTCCAACTGAAAAGAGAACCTGCTGGAAGATGAACAAGACTGTGAGCAATAGTATAGTTTTACTTTTTTTAACCCCTGACAAACACCACAGGCAGCAAGGCTGATCACTTCCCCTGTTAAAACTGGGAAGCTGACTGTAGTTTTGGTGTTTACCCAGCTTACATGGAGGTAGCCACAGCCATGGGCTGTGCTCCCTTCTGAACTCCTCTGCTACATCTATGGGTGCAAAGTTATAGTTGTGACTCCTGAGCTTGGAGGAGGAAAAGGAGGTAGCTCAGCTGTCAAGAGTCAGAGAACAGCAACTGCTCGGCAACAGGTTTCCCTAACAACTGCCAGCCTCCACAAAAATACGTTTTTCTTTCAGGGTGTCTATTCAGCCTCTCCTCTCGTTGCTCACAGGTGGACCAACACAGCTTAGAGGCATTTTGGTTTTATGACCAAGCCCCACAAAGGCTCCCAAGTCACTCTGTGCTTTTATACTCCAAAGAAATTAGTACAGCGAGAGGAGGACAACTGTGCTTCATCCCTTGGACCCACACTAAACTCCAGAGAAACTTTCTGGCTTGAAGAAATTGCACTGAGTGAAACCCTGCAATCTGCACCAGGCCAGCGTCTGAATGCTGGCACATTCCAAGGCCCTCCAAGATCTGCTTTGAGGACTGGAGGAGGGACAACCTCTCTGACCCTGGTGCTTTTGCTGATTGTGCCATTTCCCACAGCAGCTAAGTTTCCCATAGTGGGGTACTGATGCAGATTGCTGCTGCTTACTTTGTAAGGCAGGCCAGAGGCAGAGCCCTGAGTGATGCCATGTACTTGTCTTCTTCCTGTAACTTCCTCTTGCTGAGACTGGTCACATTTCCCTACAGCCACCTTGGCCAACATACCAAGCAGAGAGATTGCTGTTGCCAGCTGAAGCAGACCAAAGAAAATTGCAGCACTTGGCTCTTCCAGTGCAAGACCTGTCCACAGCAAACCAAGGGATGAGCAGGAGTCAAGAGTGACTCTCCCTGAGTTCCCAGGCAAGGAGCTTCTCAAGCCAGGTTGTGCTCCCTAGAAGACTTCTGGGGTTGGGATCGCTCCTCCAAGGCCTGCTTTGCTTTCACTATTTCCTAGCTCATATTTGACTAGTTAAAAGTTTTATCAGCCAGAGCCATAAATTACCATGACAGCTTCTAGGGAAACTCTATGCTTTCGTCTCCTGCTCATTTCCTCTCTCTCCCTTGCCATTGATCAAACCTGTGGAGTTTTAGACTTTTCAAAAGCAGAAACAAAGAGAATTCCAACCCTGTCTAATTGAGACATTGCTGAAGTTAAAAAGCAGCCACCATGCATGTATTTGCCTCAATTAAATTGGCTCCTCGATATTTCTGATCATTCTTCTTTTTTTCTTTTTTATTTTTTTTTTAAAGCAGCTTTATGATTAATGGCCACTGTGATGTGCTGACATTTCAGCTTTTCGCATATCCCACACCCCTGTTAAATGGTGGGGGCTTGAGCTCCTGTTTGCAAGGAGCAAGAGGCCTGCAAGTTGTACTATTAATCAATGAGGTAATTCAGACAGGGTGCAGAGGGAGAGCTCAGAGCCCGGGTCCTGGCAAACACAATACTCCCCAGGAACCTTGAAAATGTTTGTATCTGATGAGCCCTGCACCTGAGAGCAAAGGAGCTTGGCTGAGCAGAGGGCTCAAGGCAGTATCAATGCTCTGCTTGAAGGTCATTAATTTGTGTCTGATGAGGAAGAAAAAAAATAGTGAAAGCCAATGCTTTTCCAATGTGTGGATTGAGGGCTCTAACAGGCCCTGCAGGGTTGATGCTGGAGAGCAGGAATTGTGTTTCAACCCATTAAGCTCTGGCCTGACTTCCAATGTCAAAGAGGAGATGGATGATGGTGCTGAGAGCACAGTTTCCTTGCACAAGAGTTTGGAGGCCATATAGCAAACTTTGAACTGGAGGGAGTTTGAGGAATATTAGGCTTTACTGGTGGCTGCCTCTGTAATAACAAGAGTTCCAGACATTGTAACTGTCTCCGATCCTGAAGGGACTTCAGCAAACCTGGGCACAGGAATCACTTGATGTGCTGGAAAGAGGAGGGCGGCTTCTCCTGGAGGGAAACAGTCACAGTGGTGTATGACAGCACCGCAGGACAGGGAGGTGGGACTGATCCTTCCACTTAAGGAAAGCATCGAGAATCCAAAAGCAATAAACTCAAGTAATGTTTAACCATGCCCCTTAAGAGTACATACATCCTAAGTTGCATGAGCACTATGGTTGCTTGCCAAAAAAGCCTCAAATTTCCATGGGCAGGTTTCTTGGTCAGGCCTCTGCTAGGTCAGCCATTCTGCAGCTGGGGAGATCAGTAAGGTCTGAGATGAGTGATGAACTTCATGCACAAGCAGGGGGAAGCTCAGCTGAGGGATGGGCAGTCAGGATTCTCCCTTTCTGCCCCTGGTGCACTCTCTAGAGTGGTGCCAGCCCAGCATTCAGCATCTAAAGAAGCATCAAAGCACTGAACACTCTTCATCTGAAGAGGAGCAGAATCCACACCTTTGGCTTTGAAGGGGTAGTTGCACAATATGGTGCGTTCAGCAACAAATAGAAAGACACAGGTTAGCAATAATACTTCCAGAAAAGGGCTGGAGAAGCTAATCTCCTCCTTCTTCCCAATGCACAGCACAGTCCTGCCATCAGCGGTATCAGAACAAGTGAGGGGGCTGCAAAATGGGGTATGAACACAGGAATTTCTTAAGTCAGCTTTGTGAGCAAAGGAAACTTATGATGCAATTACACCCTGCCAGCAAGTACAGCAGCAGCAGGTCTTTCTTGTCTCTGGATTTCTGTTCCTCCCGAGGTGGGTGTATAGTAAAAGTAATCAATGCAATCCAAGCTACCCCACATAAAGTAACAGCAGCAAAAACAACAGTAGAAATCTTTGTCTGCCATGGCCATACAGGGCTTGTAAATTATGTTCCCAGTCCTAGGAACAGGAAAGGCTTCTCTAGGACATCAGGACACCTACAATTACCGTGTTGCCTAACTAATGTTGGATAGGGAAGAAGTTGTGTTTACTCTTTGGGAAGACTTGTAGAGCAGCAGCCCTCAGAGAATCACAGAATCACAGAATCACCAAGGTTGGAAAAGACCTTTAAGATCATCAAGTCCAGCCTATGACCAACACCACCACACCGTCTAGACTATGGCACTAAGTGCCACATCCAGCCTTACCTTGAACACACCCAGGGACGGTGCCTCCACCACTTCCCTCGGAAGTCTATTCCAATGTCTAATCACCCTCTCCATGAGGAAATACTTCCTAATATCCAACCTAAACCTCCCTTGGAGCAGCTTCAGGCTGTGCCCTCTTGTCCTGTCACTGGTTGCCTGGAAAAAGAGCCCAGCCCCCACCTGACTACAACCTCCCTTCAGGTAGCTGAAGAGAATGATGAGGTCCCCCCTGAGTATCCTCTTCTCCAGGCTAAACAACCCCAGCATCCTCAAACTCTCCCTATAAGACTTTCCCTCTAGTCCTTTCACCAGCCTTGTTGCTCTCCTCTGGACCTGCTCCAGCACCTCAACATCCTTCTTGAAGTGAGGGGCCCAGAACTGTACACAGTACTCGAGGTGAGGCCTCACCAGTGCTGTGTACAGGGGGAGAATTACATCCCTACTCCTGCTGGCCACACTATTCCTGATACA
Organism: Hemiprocne comata; assembly: GCA_020745705.1. NCBI lineage: Eukaryota > Metazoa > Chordata > Aves > Apodiformes > Apodidae > Hemiprocne > Hemiprocne comata. The sequence goes on from CM036588.1 coordinate 43,563,190, forward strand.
AGCCAAGATATCATTGGCCTTCCGGGCCACCTGGGCACACTGCTGGCTCATGTTCAACTGGCTGTCCACCAGCACTCCCAGGTCCCTCTCTGCCAGGCTGCTCTCCAGCCACTCTTCCCCCAACCTGTAGCGCTGCCTGGGGTTATTGTGGCCAAAGTGCAGGACCCTGCACTTGGTCTTGTTGAACTTCATGCCATTGGCCTCGGCCCATTGATCCAGCCTGTCCAGGTCCCCCTGCAGCTTCTTCCTACCCTCTGGCAGATCAACACTCCCCCCCCCAGCTTGGTGTCATCTGCGAACTTACTGAGGGTGGACTCAATCCCCACATCCAGGTCATCAATAAAGATATTGAATAGGACTGGGCCAAGTACTGATCCCTGGGGGACACCGCTGGTCACCGGACACCAGCTGGATGCAGCTCCATTCACCATCACTCTCTGGGCCCGGTCATCCAACCAGTTTTTGACCCAGTGAAGGGTGCACCTGTCAAAGCCGTGGATTTCTAGCTTCTCCAGGAGGATGCTGTGGGAGACTGTGTCAAAAGCCTTGCCGAAGTCGAGGTAGACCACATCCACAGCCTTCCCCTCATCCACTAGGCGAGTCACTCAGTCATAGAAGGAGATGAGATTAGTCAGGCAGGACCTTCCTTTCCTAAACCCATGGTGGCTGAACCTGACCCCCTGGTTGTCTTCCACATGCTGCTTGATGGCACTCAGGATGATCTGTTCCATATCCTTGCCAGGCACCAAGGTCAGGCTGACAGGCCTATAGTTCCCCGGATCCTCCTTCCAGCCCTTCTTGTGGATGGGCGTCACATTGGCCAACCTCCAGTCATCTGGGACCTCCCCGGTCAGCCAGGACTGGTGATAAATTATTGAGAGCAGCTTAGCCAGTTCTTCCGCTAGATCCCTCAGCACCCTAGGATGAATCCCATCTGGACCCATGGACTTACTGGGATCTAAGTGGCACAGCAGGTCCCTAACTACTTCCTCCTGGATTACAGGAGGGGGATTCTGCTCCCCATCCTTGTCTACCAACTCAGGAGCCCAGTTGTCCTGAGGGTACCTAGTCTTTTTGTTAAAGTCTGAGGCAAAGAACATGTTAAGCACCTCAGCCTTTTCCTTATCCTCCGTTACTAAGTTCCCCTCCTCATCCAATAAGGAATGAAGATTTTCCCTGACCCTGCTTTTGTTATTAATGTATTTATAAAAGCATTTTTTATTATCTTTTACAGAGGTGGCTAGTTTAAGTTCTAGTTGAGCTTTTGCATCTCTGATTCTCTTCCTACATGACCTTACAATATCCCTACACACTTCCTGATTCACCTGCCCTTTTTTCCAAAGTTGATACACTATTTTTTTATTTCTGAGTTTTTGCAATAGTTTCCTGCCCAACCAGGCTGGTCTTCTTCCCCGCCGGATCCTTTTTTGGCACACAGGGACAGCCTGCTCCTGCGCCTTCATAAATTCGTTCTTAAAGTAAGCCCAGCCTTCCTGGGCTCCTTTGTTTTTGAGGGCTGCTTCCCAAGGGACTCTCCCAACCAGCAGCAGTGCTGGTAATTAGCTATTGCAGAGTGCTCTGGTTCAGCACCACAACAGTAATTATCCCACACTGACTGGGAGGGGAGCAATGTGCAGCAAAGCAAAGAGGAGAACCCCCCAGTCTATTCTGCATTGCGGCCTCTCTTTCCAAAGCACCAGTAAAGACATACAAGAAGAGCTGCAAGGCTCCCGTCTTGGGCAAGTGGTGTCCAGTGCCCCAACTTTCCTGCTGCCCTGCCAAACCCAATTCCAAGATGCGCTGAATAAGTAGTCTCCAACCCGACTAAAAGAAGGTGTGAGCAGTGAGTGTTTTCTCTGAACTAGAGCAACTCCCAAAACATGGTTTGGGAAGGCTGGGAGGTCCAACAGAAAAAGATTTAAGGAGGCTTTGAAGGGAGGCAAAGGGCCACAAGCCTCAGAAAGAGAAACACCAGAAGAACACGTTGACACAGCTCACCTTGTCATGAGAGTTTCTGGTGTGGCTATGAGTCTGTGGAGAGACCCAGCTCTAACTAACCCTGATGGGATAGAAGGATGAACCAGCAGATCCTGCAAGGTCCTAAAAAGGAGTAAAAACTCCCATTTTCTGCAGCTGCTGTGAAAGGTCCCTCTTTGTAAATAAAATAAATCATTGTCTTAATTCTTCCACAACCAGAAAACAGGCTTAAGCAGAGCAAGTAGATTGAGATACAAAACCCAAGGGACAGGCAGCTCTGTTGGAGGCCATAGCTTTATCCAGTAACCCCAGTCACTTCCTCCCTCCCCCGCTGAATAATTCAGAGCTTTGTTGTTTTATCTGCTCTAATCTGGGTTTGTACAAACCGGCCCTGCTGTTAAGTAACATGAGTGAGATAAAGAACAACAAGGCATCTCTGCACAGGGGAAGCCTCAACAGGCAACACATACCTCCTCTTTGTGCTGCCACACTCTGTGAGAGAGCTGGCATCTTTCCACCACTCTGGCACATCGCTTCCCTCCATTTTCTCTCCATGCTCCTTTTCCTACAAGGATTCAGTATGTGCCTAGGCTGGCCTCTACCTGGAGCAGAGAAGACCAAACAGCACTGGGGGGAAGGGGGGGTGGAGGGAAAAGCCCCAAAGCCTAAGGTCTGTAATAGACTTTTCATGACATTTACTAAATCTTTTAGAAGTTTTCCTTCTTTCTGCACTAAATATCAGTTGCTTAAGATAATCTGCGAACTTGTAGAATGGCGATTAGGAGCTCCCTGGTGACTAGGTTAATTCACAGTAAATTACAGTCACTGCCAAGGAGATTGCAGGATGGTTAGGAGGAGATTGGAAGCGGCAGGCAGTAAAGCACTGTAGCATTTACCAAAAAAAGAAAACAGAAAAATAATCAAACTTGTAAGGAACAAGGAGGCCAGGCATTAAATGCACATTGGACTATGGTCACTTCCAAGCTCTGACAGATGCTGGTAAATACTGGGATCAACTCCAGGTGAGTTTCCGAGTGGCAGGCCAGCAGTAGTCAATGTTACCATGCTCTGGAAGTGTGAGGAATAGCCACTGAGACCACTTTTTTCCTGACTTTTTTTTCATGTCATAGCACCCAGGAGCACCAAGCATGAACCAAAAACTTGGCTGCACCAGGCACTGTACTTATGTAAAGATATTCTTCAGGCTGACAACAACCTTTTCCACCTTCCCTTCCCTTTCTCCTCACCATCCTTCCACTCCCATTCCACTGTTAATATGATGGCACTGCCACTGTCACCAGCCCCAGCGCTACTGTTGCGTTGAGAACCTGGGCTCTTTAATAGCCCAGATGTTTGCTAGTGTGCTGAGTTCACCACAGCTCAGAAGCAGGCACTCCAGGTGCATGATTCTTGTCCTGGTGATGACCAGGTAACTTTAAGCATTAAAAGGCGGACAAAATTCCCTGTGCAAATCACATCTCACAGAGCACACTTGCCTCCTTTCTTCTGGATCAGTTTGGACACCATATCCCTCCCATCCATTCAGCCATCCCGATGTTGAGAATAAGTATATTTCCATAATCACACTTGAGAGGGGAAAAGGGGGGAAATGTCACAATCCAGGCAATCTCCATATTACTGAACAGTCATTTGAGACACATGCAACATCTAAGATCTGTGAAAAAATTGTGCCTGGAGAGCTTTCTGGAGAATGCCAGAGAGCAGTCTCCGTTGTAGGACTGTCCCTAGCTAATTAGGGACTGCAGCTGCTCCACTGCAGACCTTCTCAGGGTTCTCAGAACAATTGCATGCATCAAAAAACTTCCACAGCTGTCAGACACATAAAACTCCCTCAACACAACATAGTGTCTGCATTGCTTCAAGAGACCAGTGCAGTGAGGACCAACCTGGCCCATAGCAGCAGTGTGGCCAAAAAGCAAAAGGACACATGGAAAGTGTCACTGTCCCACTGCAGCTTCCCTCCAGCCTGCCACCCAAGATCCATTTCCCAGCTCTTGCTATTGCCAAGGTCTCTTGCTCCAGCTGCTGCTCAAGCTACCAGTCAATATTACAATCCCTCTGATATTCTGGCTGTGACTCCCTAGCATACAGAAGCCCAGTATTCAACAGTGTCACAGTAAGTTGGTGGTAGATCATCCTCCGAAGTGCTGGGCTTTCCTGCACAATTCAGCTCAGTTCATTCCTCCACCACCTACCTCAGGAAGCTACACTGGGCAGCTGCTTTAGAAAGGTAATGCCCTGACAGCTGACAGCCACCTTTTCTCTACAGTGGGCAATAGGCAACAAGGTATAGAGGTCCTGGGAAATTCAGGTATCATCTAACCCTCCCTTCCTCCTTGTCTTCCAGCCTCCCCAGCAGCCTCTGTGCTGCTGGTTCCTTTAATATGAACTTTAATTTCTGCTGCTAGCAAAACTTAACTGTACCAAAAACTAATTTGTGACTTTTTGTTTTCTTCCTGAAAATATATATGTTAACCTATCGGAAAGGCTTCCTTTCTTCTGCCAACCAGTATCAACAGTCAATCAGAATCTGTCAACATAGCAATTTTATCGTCTCCAACTCGGGTAGCAATGCAGTCGTCATGGGAACCAAAATAGTAACTATGGAATAGCTGCCTAGTAACAACAACAACGGAAAAATGTGTTGGCGTAAAATTGCACTTGTAGTAAATTTCAGTTAACACTTTAGAAATTAAAGAGTCACTGTGTGAATCCTGGAGTTTGTAAATCTAAGGGCTCTCTCTAGGGAAATAGTGGCTTTTCAAGTTCCCCAAGATCTAAATAGTGGCTGGCCCCTTGCACCACAACTTGAAAGAGGAGGAACACACATCTTTATTTTGATATGGACATCTGTGTAACATGAGATTAAGGATGCAGCAGCTTTATCCTGCTTGAAGAGGCAACCTGCATTCCTTATGTACAGAGTTAAATTTGTGATACTGGGGAGAACTACTAACTACAGAGACTTTAAAGGTGGCTTGCTTTGATCTGTTTGAAGATCCAAAAGAATATGACTACGGGCAAACAGCAGGAAGGGAAACATGGAAATTGCTGTACCTGAACAGACCTGTGACCCAGTACTCTGGGGCATATCCACATTTCAAAGGAAAATGCATATTCTCAAAATGCTTTTGGTCACATATGCACAATTATTCAGCTTTGCAGGACAGTGGGTCATTCCCTTAATCCATTTAATGGTCACACTATATTCCCAAAAGCAAGAGAACAGAAAGGCACAGTATGTCTGAGCACTTTCCTGGGTTTTTCTTTTCAGAGGACAGGTTTAATACACTCAATGCTTCTATTCCCTCCAGACCTCTGGTTTCTCTCCTGTAACACCTTTGGAAATGCAAAAAGTCAATCCTAGCTTTACTTTTTACGTGACCTCTAAAGATTCTGCCAGATCTCCTTGCATTGCATAGACAAATGTGACTCTCTTAACAGCAAAATGAATAGCTAATTTCCAGGATGGCTTTTTAAATTCTCTTCCAGGGAGGTGACTGACTCAGCTGCGTATCAACTCCACCCACCACAACAGGTTCAAATCCCAGCACTGTCTTCTCTGCCCTGTATCTGCTTATGGAAGATTAATCGTGTTCTCTACCACAGAAGTCAATGAGACACTCTGGGCAGTTGAGGAGGGGGTTATAAGAGTCCCTAAAAGAGTAATGAAGTTCCTTATGAAATACCTTAGGGCTCTTTTTGAAGTGACAGCAATATTTATTGCAGTTTGGCAACACTATCAAATACATAGAAACCACATCTGGTACTAGAAAGGTTGAGTCACGCTAGATTGGATGCTGGAAAAGATGCTGGGAAGTATCACTAGCTATTACACTGATCTTATTTTCCACCCAAAAGGTCCAATTTTTTGCTCCTGAGAGAGAAAAGGTGCTGTGCTATATGAATCTTTGACAGGCATGGTTTGGGTATTTTAATACTCTTCCATACACATGCCATTTGTTTTTAGCCTCCATCCAAGGAACAGTTTTATTCAATAGGTACTGTATTAAAATTGTGAAACCATTGTGACAAAAAGTGGCTGGATAGGCAGTTAATGTTTGTCTTTCTAGAATAAGAGCTAGTTTTAAAAACTATGTAATTGCTGTGTCAGAGGATCACAATCCATTCACTTGAGCACCAAGACATCTTTCTTGGAAACAAGGCCATTGAGATGGTCAATTTGCAACAAAGGCCAGTGACCCAATCTTCAGCCTTCTGCTCCAGCAGATGATGTCCCCAAGTTAAACACAATCATTTAGAATGGTATGTGGTGTACACAAATTCAGTGACCTTTTATCCAGATGAGTTTGTCCTAGTGACTAGTTGCATGGAGAGAGCACGTTCAGAGAAGACAAATGGTCAGAAAGGTCAAGAAAGCTTTCCACTCTTCCCCCTTCTGAAATCTTTATGTAAGCCAAAGAAGTAAGGATGCTTTGAGAGGCTTCAGAGAAATCAATAGGAAAACTCTGCTGGAGCAGTAACAAAATCTGCGTCATGTAAAGTGAATTTAGACCTAAGGTTTAATGTTGTTATCTTAAAAGGGCATCTCTCTACATTCTTCCCAGCACTGTGATAGTACAGTGGAGAATGGCCAGAAAAGGTATTTCTCAAGAGGAGATGTGAGTGCTGGAGGGTTTGGAGGATTAACCTTTCAGTTTTTGGAGACCAGGGCTCAAACACAGACTTTGGTATTAGAGAAGTGGCTATGAGTAAGTGAGGGCTGTAACACTATCAGCATGGACAGAGCTGACAAGGTTACAAAACAGTTTGTGTGATTAGCCAGGAGCCACAGAAGAATCAGTGACAGAAGTGAAACTAGATTAGAAATTCTGCAGCTTTGAAGGCAGGAACCAGGACATTGGCTAGACAATAAGGTTAGTTTGCTCAGAGGTGTTCTCCTGCTAATAAACAGGGGGCAGGACATTGGGGAGAGATGTAAAACTGATCCAGAAAGCAGAACTGCAGCTGGGAGAAAGACTGCCCTTGGAGGCCTTAGCAGGTCTAGGGTGTCCCTATGCAAAAGAGGATGGAAGCCATTATTTCCTTACTCCACACTTCCGCCAGTTTCTATCACTTGCCTCTTCTCCAGTTCATCCTGATGTATGCAACCACTTTTCCAAGCAAGTGTGTAGGCAAGGTGAGAAGCTTTTGATATCCTTCCACTCTGGGGGGCTGAGCACTGATCAGGGTGTTCACATGAAACTGTTAAGGACTCATCAACCTCAGTAACTGCCAAACTTCTTGTGTTTTCCTGTGACTATCAACCACACCCCTTCAGCCCCTGAAAGATGACTGCTGCCATTCTCATTTCTAAAACATAGAATAGAATTATAGTTCCTTTTTGGATCGAGGAGTTACGGGTTGGTCCCAGTGTTAACAGTGCCTGGCTGCTGATTATGCTGCTCTCATCTAATCCTCAAAAGGTTTCTGTATCCCACATATGCTACAATTAAAACCTTTTATAGAGGGATTTAACTCCAAGCAAAAAGAAGCAGGAATACTCTGTAAACCCACTAATATCTACTGGGATAACGAAGGTTTCATGAAAGTAAAGGGAGAAAATAAAGCTATTTCAGAAGACAAATGGGGCATAGCATAGCATGCACACGAAAGCCAGTTTGTCACTGTCCGTCAGTGCCACCTCTGACTCAGGAGGTCCTGTAGCTGCGGACCACAGGCAGCTGAGGAGAGTGCACCAAAGAAGCATCATTGCCAAATAGGTTATTTCTGGTGCTCTTCTCCAGTCAATAGTTGCTGCCAGATACTGGATCCTGAGTGAAATGGCTCTTGGGACTCACCCAGAGCAGCTGTTTGGGTGGCCTTCCTGGAAGGCAGCTCTGACTATATGATCTGGAAAGGAAATATCTTAGCCCAGGATGAAACACTACGAGCGATTCTCAGTGGCCATGTTCTAAAAGTGTGTACTTACCTTGGAAGCTCCCAAGAAAATGTCGCTGAAATCAGGTCTGCAGCTGCTGACCTATATTTGCAGTTACAGAGCATGTGATTTTTGCGTAAAAAGTAACCAATTTGTGCCAATTTTCCCTTATCTGAGAACAAGGAGCCGAACAGGGAAGACAACTCAAGCCCTGCATGGCTACGAGCAATATTCCTTGTAGTGCAGCTGCAGTCAGGTGAGGGAGCAGGAAGCAAAGCCCTGTCTCAGCCACACAGACATCCCAGCTAAGGCAAAGGGCCCAGTCCCACTTGGGTGAGGAGCTGCCTGAATGCCACAGCAAGAGGAAACCCAGGCCTGAAATGGTCTCCTTGCTCAGCTTTTTCCAGCACCATACTTATAATTTGATACAATTATGTCATTAACTAATTTGCAAATTTGCGTAGAACCTTTAATTTAAACTTTAAATAAATAGTATGGATTTAGCGCTGGTGAAAGCTCTCCAGATTAACTGCTTGGTGAATGAAGCCCTCTGCTTATCTGTGAGACAGCAGCAGGACAAGCTTTATCCACACACTGCCCTGCCAGCACACTGCAACATTGATGTGACAGATACATGCACAGCTTTGGCTGAGGAGTTCGAAGAAGGAGCTCATCTCCCCAGCTCAGGCACCTTGTAATCTCTCCTGGGCCAATTAGTGCACACCAGGGCAGAACATTTGCATGGAGGGCAGCTGGCACTGAGACCCACCACAGTTCCTGCGCTTGAATCTCGCTTGAATTTCAGCATCCTTGGAACTGAAGGCACTAGGGCACTAGCAAGTCACACAGGGAGACAGAAATGGCCCCTCTACATAATGAACGCCATGCAGCTGCAAGCAGCCACAGCAGAATAACACTTTCACATGTTCTCCTGCTGTCTTATTGTCCTATGCCACCCACCTCACTTAAGCTATTTATACTGTGCACCACACAAGATGCTCACACCTCCTTAGAGACAGGGAAGACAGACAAGGCATCTGATGGTTGCGTTATGACAGCTCAAATGATTGGATTATCTTCACTGCTTAGAAGCAGCCCCCGCAGCCACTGCTCTCTTGCAAGTTGCAGAGAGAGGCAGCGGGTGGGCTGAGGAGGGGCATAAGATTTATATGTACCTGCTTGGTGGCAGATGGAGCTGGATCCCCTCATCTACCTGTCATAGCTGCCACATCCACTGTGAGAGGAGGAGGAGGATTCAGGTTCTTGCTCTGCTGCCTTTGCAAAATCCCAGGACCACGACATAACCATGACAGCTACCACTCTGCAATCAGGGGATTGAGTACTAAAAGACAGTTGCGGCCAGCCACGAGGACTGGCAGGCAAAAATCAGAGGTAGAAAATTAACAGGAAGGGGGTGACTTTGCACTGTGCAAGGTGAAAATAGAGCCGGCTGCCTCACACAATTGCCAGGGAGGCACACCTGAACCTGCCCATCATTTCTCAGATGCTCTTGTTGTTCTCTGCAACCCTTCAGCATGACTCTTGACAGAAAAATTACCCAATGTAATAAACATGTGACTTAGTTAATTTGCACCTGTGTCTAATTTCAGACTTGCTGGAATAACAGAGCAGTTCTGTAATCAAAACAGGAGGGGGGGGAAGCCAGATCTGCCACTCACTGGCAGCTGGAGGGGAAGCTGCCCCACTTCACACAGGCACCCCATGCAAGAGCTTTGCACTAAGGTCGGAGCAGGATGCAGACGTTTCCCTGAGAAGGGAAACACAAGACTCCATGCATGGGACTCAGAGCAAGTCTGTGGCTGTTCACAACAACAGCTGGCAGTGCCATGCTCCTCCCTGCTTTCCCAGACAGGAATTGCTTCAGTCTCCTAAATGCCTCTGTGCTTTCATTTCAGGAGATTGTTCTGAGCAGTTTATAATTGCCTACTCGTGGCTAACGGCCATGACTTCCTGGATGCCACAGGGTGCCATGTTTCACCAGCAGAGAGAGCACTAATGAGACCAAGTCCCTCTGGCCCACAGTTGTGGCTCATTAGAGTACTAGTCACTGCCTCAGTTTCCCCTCCAGGCTCTGGGGAACCACAACAGTTAGTGTTCATGTGTCATTTTTCATCCTCTCCCTCACTCTCTGCAAGGGTCTAGCTCCTCCGGGGTATTTAAGTCCCAAAACTTTAAGATTTAAGAAATTTAAAAACACTGCTTTAGGCAGTTCTTCCACAACCACAATTCACCCCAATATCGGGGTGCTCAGCCCAGCCTGCTCAGCACCTAGCCACCATGTTGTGAAGCCCACTGGCCCGCAGACCTCTCTGGGCTGGCTTGTGGGACCTGGGGCTGGCCACCCAGCCAGGGCCAGCAGCCGCCTTTCCTTCAGCATCCAGCACAGAGCTGAAATGGAAAAAAAGTTTTCAGAAGGAAGTCAGCAAGTGAAAGCTTTTGTTTTCTCCTTGGACAACTTCTCTGTCCAGCTTTCCTCACAGAGGTCCTATCTGCCTTGCTTTCTGTTGTCTTCACCCTGCATGGATCCTGTTGCAGCATCTCCAGATACCCCTTGCATCCTCATGCTTCTTGACCTAGGTACAACTCTACCCTGTCACACACACAGCTGTTACACTAAGTCCTCTCAACCCATACCCAGCCCTCTTCCTACACCTTCCCTTGATGGCATCTGCTGTTCCTTTAGTGCAGTCACCCAGCTCCTTCCCTAGCAAGAGTGGTGCCTAACCACAGCCCTCTCCTCCCTGTGTGGGGCTGGAGGCAACACAGACACACGTACAGCAGAGAGCAGCCTGCACTTTCCCCTTTGAAAGACCAGAAGCCTACGACAGAGCTGCATAGAGAAAGCAAATCAGGACATAAAACATTTTGAGATCTTCAGATGAAAGGGGTTAGTACACCATTAACATCAATTTCTTTGGCTGAGACACATGTAAAGCACAGGACTGGGAATATGTAAGTCTGATGTTTTAACCTTGGCTTTCTCACTGACCCCACGTCTCTAACCCTGGTAATGCATTTTAATACCCTTGCCTCCACTTCTTGTCTAAGAGAAGGCTGATCTTTACTGTCCTGCCTTGCAAGGCTCCTATGAATTCCATAATTAGGTACAGCCTGTGGATCACTCTAAATGTAAAAAGCAATATGTAAGTATTATCTGTTTACAGTAGCCCCAAAACTCGATGTCCTATGATAGCAGATGTACCTCAGCAGCATGCTCATGGATGAAATCAGTCCTTCCTCATCACAGCCCTGCTTCTCTCCATGTAAAAGTGCTCTCTTGGGCAGCCTGTGCAGGGGATATCCACCCATTACTGCTGAAGCTGAAGCTTTAACCAAGAGGATGGGATTCCAGGCACTGTCTTGGGATGTCCTCACACCACAAAGGCATTTATCAGGCTGTTATCCAAAAGGTCTTCTCTGCACTGGAGTACAATCGCAGGAGGCGGTTGCTTGCTCACCAAGGGAGAACAGTGCAAAGCACATTCCTTGATCTGTGCTGATCCCATCACTGCTGAAATTTCCTCCCAGTGATGCCCTGCAGCAATGGAGCTTGAAGAAAAGCCTGGTTGAAGGGTATGTACTTCTGTCTTCAAAGTGACAGCTGAAGCCATCGTTCTTGGCCTGCCACAGGAACACAAAGGCCATGAGTAGACCATGCCAGGATTCACACCACAACCACAAGACAGAAAGACTATGGGGAGTGAGGCAAACTCAGGGAACTGAGTGGAATTGAGGACATTCTTCATATCATAACTGGCTCCAGCAAACCCTCCGCTTAACCCTCAGCTGAAGAACTGTTTCACATTCACAGTACCTGCGTAGATATTCTTTCTTTTTCTCATTTCTATGACATAGCCTTTAGGTGATAGACTCTCTATATGCTTAGAACAAACAACTAGCACAGAGAACCTGGAGTCCTCTCAAGCCACCATGACTCCTGACCAGGAAATTACCTACCTAGTCCTGCTCCTGTGAGACAAGCCCCTACCTATGGGTTGGCATTCATCACCCCTCTTAATTCCCATCCTAGCAGAGAGGCCAAGTCCCAAATGCACCAGGGAAACCAAACTTTTAATCCCTAGAGGTGGTGCCTCCAGGGCAAGTTTGAAGGCATATCAGCCGTATAGTGTGGGAGAGCTGTGGTTTATATCAGGATCCAGAGCTATCAATCCGGAGCTGCAGTGGGGAGATGCAAAATCTTTAATTAACTTTTGCGTGCTTGCTCCCAGCACTGGTGGAGGTGGGTGGATGTGATTGTCGCTCCAGGGAAGATTCTCCCCTTCCCCTGCTTTTGAATTCTTAGGCAATTAGTGCTCTGTATAGAGCAACACAAATAGAGCTCCTCAGACCTGGAGGGCTTAGTTTGGTTTGGTTTTGTTTGGGGTGGGTTTACCCTCCTACCTTTTCTATCAAATACCAAGCAATTTATGGACCATTTTGCATGTGTTTGCACACTCGTTTTGTATCTTAACTGACAACCTACGTATTTTTTTTAATTAAAATTTTATTGGCTTTTCCATAAGTGATATACCTACTGTAAGTGAGCACAGCTCAGTACAGATAACATGTAGTTTGTTTAGCTATCTTGAAGGAGATTATTTCTGTTATCATTGTAAGCTGATTATTGTAATTATTGAAAGAGGGCTGAGAGAGGGAGAACATGCAAAAGGAAAATGGGGGGGGAATTAAAAGATAATAATAAAAGATAATAGCAGTCTCCTTTGTTCTTATTTCTTTCTCTTGACAGCCTACTGTACATGCTAAATTCCAGTTTAATGTTAGCGTCAATCTCTCCTGTTGCTAACACACCCCCATCAATAACACAAGGTCTTTAAACCCTACATGCCTGCAATTAGCTTCAGTACCAAAGAAAGCCAGGAATTGTCTCTCTTGTTGGTACTACCAGCCCTTTGAGTATCTCAGAATGCTTCTTTTCACCTCTTTATTCTGAATTCACTTGACATTTTTAACCCTCTTTAGAAAGTGTGTGGCTTAAACATACACAACATTGAAGAAAAGCATTATGTATGTGGGGGCATGTGTGCATGCATGCATAAAAAGGCTGTGGGAAAGATATTACCCACTGAACCGATAACCATGCTGTCCTGCCATCACTTTGAGGCCAATGTGTGGGATGGGAAGGCAGAAACCCATGAAAGCAAAGGCTGTTAAACACTGTGCTGCCTTGCTCTAATCAGGATGGATGTATGTTCCCAGGGCAGTGAACATTTCCTGCTTGTGTGAAGTACAACGCAATCTGCAGATGCTGGACATCTCTGTAAGGAAAGTGCTAACCATCCCAGGTGAGGAGTTGTTTTTTTTCCACACTGCAGAGAAATGCTGACCAATGCTTACAACAATTGGAGGAGGATTTCAGAGAGCCACCTCTTCCCCATCCTACTTTTTGCTGCAGTGGGAAATATCAAGACTCTCCTATAATTCAGATGGTGCTGTTAAGATGACTTTTTTTAGGTACTTTGATCCAAGCTACTAAGGCTTGGGGACCTGAAACTTTGAACTTGCCTATGTATTCCTTAAAACTTGAGAGAACAGAATGGCACAGCTTGAATTCTTGAAGTGTTCTGGGCTGCAGCAATGTCTCCCACATCCTTATGACTTTGTGCTCAATTGGGTCAACACAACAGGGGAAAGCATAGGTCCTTTTGGGACAGCACCACAGCCAGGTATTATCAGTAGGGGTGTATGTTCACGTCTCTACTAACTGGGTATGTCCCACCAGACTGCAACTCACCTCCTCAGCAGGGGCCAACAGGGGTTCATGGTCAACAGAGTCAAACATTTCAAGTCAAACATTTCAAAGAGATACAGTAGGAAATCTGTTCTCTAGCCATCAAAAACAGAAGTGCCCCAAAAGCAGTTTCATCTCATGTCCTGGTGTGACTCTAGCTGGAGACCCTGTGTCATTCCAGGAATACAGCAAGTGGCAAATCTCACTTGGGTTAGGGGGTTAGTGCTGAAGATACCCAGCTATCAGCTATTCAAATGCTTCTCAGAAAGTCCTCCCAACAGACCAAGCCCCACAAAACCGACCTGAAAAAAAAAAAAACAACAAACAACCCGAAGAAATCAATGTTGTGCTTTTTACCATTTCTTTGCGGTAAATAAATACTGCATTACCTACACTGGGTTCACATTAAAGGACTTTTTTGACTATGGGTGGTTACTTGCTTCAGCATATTTGGCATTTGCTTCCCCTCTTTGCCAAAGGACGTGATTTGTGTTATTGCATGAACTTCAAAATGAACAACAGCTCTCTGAACCTTCACATGGAAAAGGAGACTAACAAGCTGCACACCTTTGCCCACCTCTCCTGGGGAGGGAGAGCTACAGCCCGTGTTATTGCTCTATAATGACATGACTATATATTGTTGCAAATGTTCTTGCCAGGGTTACTCTAGTGAGGAGGAGAAAGGCAAGACTTAAGGCTTTGAAGGTCAAAACAAAATGGACAAACCAATAGAGTATTTTCTTTTTTCCACTGGGGGGAGAAGGGGTAAGAAGCCCTTGATATCTGTGAACATAAAAAAGCAGTAGGGATCGAACCAGATGATTTTCATTTGAGGGATAGAAATCTGGAGATCAGACTAAAAATATATTAAAGAATAGCAAATTTTACCATGCCTTCGTTATATAGCAGTGCCCATCCTGACCTGCATGTGGGAAGAAAAGAAATGAAAAAAAAGTGGAAGCAAAATATTTTTAAATTGAGCCAGCTTTCCCAAGCCACTTTCAATAAGCAAACAAATAAAAAACCTGAACTGTCACTCATTTCTTGGATGCAAGCTCACGTCAACTTTTATTTTTCTGAATTGATTTGCTTGCTTGCCATTTTTATTTTTTTGTCGCTGAAAATATTGCAAAAAACCAACTAATAAGGGCACAAAATAGTAAGTTTTATGTACATTTCAGAAACTTGTATATGATGCAGTTTGTTAAGATCCCTGCCGTTCTCCCAGCAGTATGTCAGGTTTGTCTAACACCCGGCCCTTGAGTTACAGTTTTACAGTCCCGATTTATAGCGTTACAAGTTTAATATAGTGCTGCATTGTAAAAGCGGGTTTTTTTTCCCCCCCTTAATTAATATTTTAGACCTCAGGAAAACACCACAAGGGCACATGGCAAGAACAAGGGTATAATTTACAGAGTGTGAGCCTGGAACATCTGTTCCTAGTGGTGGGCTGGGATGAGCGCCAAGACTCGGCTCGGCTCGGCTCGGCTCGGCTCGGCTCGGCTCGGCTCGGCTCGGCTCGGCTCGGCTCGGCTCGGCTGCCCGGGGCAGCGCTGCCCCCTACCGGCCCGGCCGGGCTCTGCTCCCGCCGCTGCCTGCAGCGCCGTGGCCTCTCCGGGGCAGCCGCCAGAAATCGGCTGTCGAAATGTACGGATCCCGCGGCGGGTACGCGTGACGTGGGGGCTGGGCGGTGGAGGGGAGATGTAAGGACAGCTTCATCTCCCCCATGCGCCTTCAGGGTACTTCAGGTACATGGCTAAAAAATAACGATTTTTAGAAAAAGACAGTACTCTCTCAGCTAATTAAAACAAACAAACAAACAAAAAAAAACCAAACCCAACCAACCCCACCCAAGAACATGGCAACCGGAAAATAATAAAAAAATAATGGACACAACCCCTTAATTCCCTTTCATAGAATCTTAGAATGGTTTGGCTTGGAAGAGACCTTAAAGATCATCTAATTCCAATCCCTCTGTCATGGGCAGGGACACCTTCCACTAGAACTAGGTTGCTCAAAGCCCTGTCCAACCTAGCCTTGAATGCTCCCAGGGAGGGGGCAGCCACAACTTCCCTGGGCAACCTGTTACAGAGTCTCACCACCCTCACACTAAAGAATTTATTCCTGATGTCTAATCTATATCTCCCCTCTTTCAGCTTAAAACTGTTCCCCCTTGTCCTCTCACTACATGCCCTTTTAAAAAGTCCCTCCCCAGCTTTCCTGTAGCCCCTTTAGGCACTGGAAGGCCTCTATGAGGTCTTCCCGGAGTCTTCTCTTCTGAGGGCTGAACAGCCTCAACTCTCTCAGCCTGTCTGCATAAAAGAGGTGCTCCAGCCCTCTAATCATCTTTGACTCCCTCCTCTGGACTTGCTTCAACAGCTCCATATTCTTCTTGTGTTGGGGGCCCTGGAACTGGACACAGTACTCCAGGTGGGGTCTCTCATAGTGGAGTAGAGAGGGAGTATCACCCTTTAGTTGCTAATGGTATCATCAAACTGCAAATCCGTGGGGCAAAACCCAAAACAAGCCAGCCCTTTTGTAGTGGAAGTAAAACACCAGTCTTAGGCTCATGGGTTCTTTCCTACACTTGTCTAATCCTCCTGGAAATACCTTGCTGCAGCTGGGATTATGGCCCATGCCTGCATCATCTCTTTGAGGCCTTCAACTCCCTGGAGCTCATCTCCAGCCTGACAGGTCACCTTCGAGCAACTTAGGAATGTCTGGGCAACTCCAGGAAAAGCAGGAGCATTACTGCTATTTTTCATTTGCCCCTCTCCAGTGAGTCAGTTTCCATGCAGCCTAGTGGGCCCTAACAGTATCACCTACAAAACCAACCCATATTGCCTTTACAATGGAGGTGGTGTTGCAGAAGCAAGTTGCAAAGTGCAGTTGTTTCAGGGACAGAGGAAAGGAGAGATGCTTTGGCTTTTGCTTCAGCCCCTCTTCCATCAACCCCCCCCCAAAACAGCTGCTTGCCATCAGCTGTGCCCATCTCCAGAGTCAGCTCCTGCTTCAGTTTCTGCTCGTCTCTGTCACTCTTCTCTCCTTTGCTAGAACACCAATTTGTCTGATTGTTTGCAATTAACTGTTGATTATTGTGCACAAAAGTCCAATGAGTGTAATTAAAAACAGTTCAGCCAGCAGCAGTGAAAAGAGCCTGTTGCTGCAGAAGAGAGAGGAGATGCTCAAGAAGCACATCTCTGCTTATGGCGGACTGACGTGAGCTGGTGAGGACCAGCACGGCTGGAGAGCATGGACAGGCTGCAGGCAGAGCTAGGATGAGGTGTTGCAGCCTGCTGCCACAGCTTCCAGGGACTCTCACTTGCAATGAACACCCAGTAAACCCTGACATAAGGGTTGTTCCCCACCCCATTAACCAACGGGAGCAGGAGCCCAGCAAGTACAATGTGCAGCCATGTCCATGGCAGCAGCCACAAAGCCTTGAGCAATCTCCTCAATATCTTTACCAAATGCATTGAAGTAACCGAGCTTTCTGCCTTCTCTTCCAATTGTCAGTGGAAAACCTTTCAAGAAACCACCTTGCTGTGAAATACACTTTTGTTGCTTGAAATAAAGGACAGAGGCAGATGCTGGAGCTGATAATACAAAGTTCCCACTCAGTCCTGTGTCAACACAGATCATTTTTATACACAGTAATAGACAACATGGAGTGTTGAGGAGAAGCCTGAACAGAAAAAAAGTACACATGATAAATTCAAATCTTGGAGAAGAAAATACTAGCAGCAGAAGTTTTATTGAGGTAGAGGGTTTGCCTCCCCAGTTATACAAAAAAGAATTGCAGGTCGATTAGAATGAAGAAAAGTCTGTCCAGTTGTATGAACTAACCTGGCTCTAAACACACTGACCTCAGAGCCTCTCTCAGATGCCACCTGTGAACAGGAACAGCCTGTGACTGTGCAAAAGGAAGAAGAATGAGAGAAGAGGGGCTTGCAGGGACGACTGAGGACTGCTGTTTGTCTCTAATATCATGTCACAAATAAAGAAAATAGCTTTCCTACTTAAAAAAAAACCAAAACCCATTTGTCCAGAAGGGGCTACTGAACTTGCTGCACCATGGATTAAACCAAGTCCTTGTGTATGGTCAGATAAGACAACACAGCTGTTTCAGTGGAAAGGAGGGGATCTTCTTTTTTGCCCCCTTGTCTTTGTTTACCTCTCCCTTCTCCTTGTCCTGTGGGCCTGTCTTTTCCCTTGAGCCATTTCTTGTTGCTCATCAAAACCTCCAGTGATCTACATGAAACGTTAGCCTGGCAGGACATCAGCCTATTTTCTGGGGTGGTTTTCAGCTATCTCAGTTAAAGCCAGTCAGGGTGTGACAATATACAAGGTGAGAAGAGTAGAGATGCAGTTGGAAGAAAGAAAAAAACCTTTTCTCCAAAGGGAAATGGCAGGATGCCAAAGTGTGGTGAAACGGTTCAATATTTTTTAAGATACAGACCTTGAGTAAATCCCAATCTTGAACTGTATTTGGGTGACCATCCTGTACCCCAGATACAACCAGCAATGCAGAAATGGGTAAGATTGAAGAATCAAAAGAATAATTTAACTGCTTTGATTTTCAAAGAGAGGCTCAGGACAGCTCAACTGTGAATATAATGAGCATCTTTTGTTTCCTCCATAGGAGATCTGTTGGGATGTATTTCCTAGAAAGATATGGGCTCAACAAACTGATAAGACATGATTACAGGAACAGTGCCATGCTACTACAACAAAGCATTCTTAGAGACACAGATATAATATTTTCCCTGAAAAAGGTGGAGTTACTTGCAAATTATCTTGGTTTTGCTTAACTCTGCATCTTGGCTTCATTTCATAAGCCTGAGCTAAGGAAATGTGAACAGGTGGGACACCAGAGGCAGAGCAGAAAGGAGCAGGAATTCTGTGTAGGAGAAAATGCAAAAATCCAAACTGAACAGGGCTTAATACATCAGGGGTGAACTCTGCTTTGACTTTTTTTTAATAATATCCCACAGCCCAAAGACACAGTGCTGTAAGAAAATAACTCTCCTCTGAAGCCTGATTTTCAAAAGAAACAAGGCTTAAAATCCCATTAGATATATGTTTAAGTACTAATACGTTATAGCTATAAAACCTAACTATAATGTCTTGCTGTTTGTCCACTAAATCTAGTTATGCTCTAGCAGTGGGATATATACTCTCTGTCCTGCCTGTCCTGAAAACTAGGGCTTGCTCACTAGCATTGTACAGATCCTGTTCTACAACTTGTATTTCAGGCTGGTCAAGAGGGATGTGAGAAACATCTTTGAAAGACCTGACCTCCTGCCTGGCAGCTCAAGAGCAAAAAGCCAAGATTTGAGCTGGGGTGAAAAGAAGGAATGGTTTTTCTTCTGTAAGAATTCGAGAAGCTAAGTGTAACTCCTGAAATACACACCTGTGGGACACCCACTGATTCCAGTGGCGCCGCACCTTCCCCACGAGTTGCTGCTGTCTGCACCATGGGCTGACAGGCAGGTCTTGAGGGAAAGAAAGTTCCTCTCATGGCAGGCACTGCCCTGAAACAAAGCAGCCTGCCCATGTTTCCTTTAAAATTTCAGCAGGAGCTTTGCTGTTTTGAACCCAGTCTGCTTTGGTCCATAGATCCTTTCTAGAGAAGACTAATGCACGTTTCACTGACACTCAGCTAGCTACTCACTGAATCTGTGGTTAGGCGGACTGGTACATCCCTGCATCCCAGCACTCAGGCTGCTAAAATGAGACACCTTGATGCCTCAGATCTTCTGGTCAAGCTTCTAATTTTCCCCAGTAACTGACAGGCTTTCTCATCCCATTCAAGAAAGCAGCTCTCAGTGCTTAGAAAGTCATCCTTACAGCCCAGCCTAGCCTCTCTGCTGAGCCTCATAGCCCATTGACAATTTCTTAGCTCTCTCCTGTGTTGTGGATGTGCCAGACCCAGAACTGACAATCCTCAGTACTTGAATCAATAAATGGTGCCCCAAAGTCCTGAGTTTTGTCCAAAAGTTGTAAGCTCAAATAGGTTAGGGACAATTTCAATTTGCCTCAGTTTGTATTTTCCTATGAGTAGTTGGCTGGAGATTTGGCTTCTTTAGAAAGAAGGAAAGAACAAAGGCATTAATTCCTTGTAATCACCCAGCTCCAGGAGACAGATCTGCAAGACATCAGAGATCTGGTAAAATCCTGAGCTGGCAACACCCCAGCCTGGGGTCTCAAAAGAGCTGCTGGGTGAAACCAGGCTTGATAGCTCATCACCACAGAGCAAATACAAACTTTATTGTGTAATCATTGTTGCTGAAATTATTATGTGTTCTTTATCTCAGTGAGAGATTAAGTTTGGAAGCCTATTAACCACCACTGAAATGCCATTGTTAGCATTCACTGTTAATCATCATGCCCGGATCTAATACACTTAATCAGAGCAGCTGACACTTGGGCTCTAAATGAAAGACAGCCAAGCGGGAGAGAGGAGGAAAACGCCCATGGCTCTTGCATGGGTCTGGCATCTTCTGCTCATGGCAGCTTTTGAGTCAAATAAACACCCTAGCAGCAGAGTGGCAACTCCTGGCAGATTTTTCCAGATCCCTAACTGATGACAGCTGGTCTTGGCAGTACATTTCAATGGCATGGGGAAGTTAGCAGAAAGGCTCCCTGTCATGAAACATCCAACACAGGACTAACAGACACATTGAGGAAGCCAGCCCCTGGTCAGGGAAAATGCTTCTTGGGGTCTTTTTGGAAACTCCTGCCTGCCAGCTGTTAATGGATGGGGCTCAAATGCAGGCTGAATGTTAACGAGCCTATTATGAACAGCACTTCATCTTGTGACAAAGGTGGATTTAATGGAGTTGAAAGGTTTCCCAGAGTAAATTTCAAAATGTCCTAATAATGCAATGAAGACTCCATTAGTGTATTTATTAATTGCAGTGCCACCGTGTTTCAGCAAAGCTGTTTCAGCAGCCCAGGATGTGGATCTCCTACAGAGGAAGCTCAAACAGAAGCATCCTGCAACCTGATGAGGACCTACAAGGCCATGTGACATCACAAAGGAGCTTCTCACAGTTCCAGGCCTTGCCGGTAGACTGCTATAGCCAAATTCAGCTTAGAACATTTGGTTGGAGCAGAACAAACTAGAGGGTGGAAAAGCCCACTCTATCCTACGCAGACACGTGGAATCCAGGCCGGAAGAGACCACTAAATAGTGCAGTCTGACCTTGTAGAGGTCCTTAACATGATGGTTCTTATCTCATCTTGCACCTTGACTTCCACTCTGCTTCATTGAGCAATAATTCTAGCATTGATGTCTTATCAGGATCTCCGAGTGCTTATCATCCAAATGCTTCAAAACACCTCCTCATCTGATCTGTCACTGACACAGTTCTAGAGCAG
Organism: Hemiprocne comata; assembly: GCA_020745705.1. Lineage (NCBI taxonomy): Eukaryota > Metazoa > Chordata > Aves > Apodiformes > Apodidae > Hemiprocne > Hemiprocne comata. The sequence goes on from CM036588.1 coordinate 43,584,222, forward strand.
GATGAGTCCCTGGCTCATGTAGGTTTGTAGGTTGGGGTCATATCTCACAGCTACCTAGGGGTACCTCATAGCTTCTCTGGGCTATTTTGATGAGGCCTTTGCCTCTACCATGAGTCCTCCAGCAAAACTGACAGCCATGTCAGCTTCTCCAGTGCCTGCTTTTACAAGCTACTGTGACATATACCAGTTCTTATTCTTTGCACGCCTGGGCCCAGATCCTTTCAAGTTCAGGTCAGTCTCAAGGCTAAGATGAATTCCTTTATCTCAGGATTGATGCTGTCCTTTTGACCCTGCTGGTCAGAGGCCTCTTCTATCTTAGATGCTCTTGCCAGGTTTTCGTGAAGGTTGTCCAGAGGAGATAGGGACCATGTTCATTGTTTTACAGCACTGTCAGGTAGAGGACATCTTTCTTTGTCTTTCATCTTCTAGTTTGGGTTAATAGTTAAATGTGAATGACTGCAGGCTTTCTGTGGGTTTGTTGGAGTCAAGCTTTTGAACTCTTTCCTCTCCTAGGAACTAGCACACTCAGAGGCGAGGAAAACAAGGTGTGCAATTAACATAAAATTCTGGCACAATTTCATGATTCGCAGTATCACCTGGGTTTTCTTTTTTTTGTGCTCATCACCTCTGTCTCTTATTGCATGCCCCCTGTGCACAGAATACCTATGTTGTCAAGCTGTAATCCACATCTCATTCAGCAACCATACACCTGTTAAAAAAACCCGCAAAAACAACAGCTCACAACTTTTCACTGACAAGGAGAATGTGATCTTTCCTACCTCCACCAAAAGCTCCAATTGAACAACATTTCTTGCTGTGAAAGGAGCTGCGTGGATCTATAGGAGAGACTCTCCTTCATGCCAGTTGGCTCATTAGTCATTTTAAAGTAAGAGTTTAAATGTCTATTTCAGTTGGAAAAGGGGACTCAATAGTCTTCTTCAACCCAGTTTCATTCCAAGCTCTCAGCTGCACTGTAATTAGCTTTACTAGCCCCAGCAATCAAAGAGCATCTTCAGTCAAACTAAGAAATACTACTTCTTCTATAGTACTTTCTATCCAAGACTGCTAATATCCCTGAGTTATTTATCATATCACCCTACTGCCTGTTGCCTTCCTATTGCTGTTGGAAGAGCTGACTGAAGGCACTGTGAAGAGCCTTGTCTCTGCTGACAATGAACAATGGTGGGATGGACAGACTCCATCTCGCTGGCCTTATATCACTTCCTGTTCCTTCACAATCTTGCTGTCTCATTTGAAGACACCACAGAAAGGGCCATTGCTGTGTGAGCCCTATTTTGTGGCACATACACCTTGCTAAGTAATTCCAGATCTCACCAGAGGTCTAGCAAGTATTAATGCTGTATCCAGAAGAAAAATAGCTGCATTTTGGTTTTATTGTGGGAGAAAGGGTAAGCTCATTTCATCTTTTCTTTACAGCAAAGAACAAATTGCTCTGAACATGGAAAGGGCTCTGTTCAGATCTTCTGGACCACCCCTTGACTCACATGCCATTAGGCATTCATGTAACCGTGAACTTCAACATCATTACAAAAAGGTATAATTAGAGAAAGGTGTTCTGGTTAACACAGGTATCCATACAGCTCTGAGAAACAAAAGGACTATGACAGATCTAGGAATCTCTGTTGTGTATGCTGCTCCAGGAGGAAATCACTGGAGCCTTGGCAGACATCATGAGGAAAACTATCAGGTTCCTGATGTTTGTCATAAGTGACCAAAGAAGTGCATAAAGCCATTTGTATTGCTAAATGAGTCCTGAACATAGTGATTTTTCTAGAAAATACAAAAAATATAAATTAATTTGTCAGTCTGCATTTAGGCTCCAGCCTGTTCCACAGCAAAACCTTGAGGAAAGCTGGTTGAAATAATTATTCTCGACCTATGCAATCATTTTTTTTATTTCTGAAGGCTAATGGAGCGAAAACATGCTTCCCAGACTTTTGCTAATGACAGAGTCAAAAATAATGATCGGGGACCCTTATGTTCCTCTCATAATGAGGAAAGCAACACAAAATGATAGGGATGCAAGTTCTCAACAATCACTTGTTCTTTATTTAAAAGGCAAATGGAGCATTCAGACGAGTTATTTAGGTTAACGGGGCCACAAATAAGGTTTTGGAGCACAGATTTTTCACAGATAATGCAACACAGGGAATACCTTCTCTGCAGGACAGAAATATTTACAGATGTTGAGATTTCACTGACACAGAGCAGCTACCTAAGAGCCAACTCTGGGGGCTAAGCCAAATCTGTCCTTTACTTCTCATCCCCTTGTGTCTGCACAAACAGTCCCCTAGGGTACAGAGGCATCGCCTGCCCAACCTGGGTTTCAGGTGCTGGAGCAGTGCAGGAAGTTCACAGGCAGTGTGGGCCCCAAACCAGATTCAGAGAAGGGGTCACATAGAATTTGAAATGACTCCTCAAGTGCCTCTCACCTGAACCTCATATCCCCCTGCCATGAACTTGCCTGCCCCCTACTCTATACCCTTGCCTGAAGCACAGATGCTGGCACCAAACCAGCTGGCACAAGACCCCCAGCAAAATGAAATGACCCAGTGACTTCTGCTCCGCTGCTGTCTGCTGAGTGTTGTGAGTGTGGACAGACCAACCGCAGGAAGCCTCTCAGAGGAGGACCAAGCAGCAGCTCAGGCAGTTTTACCCCAAGGCCAGGAGAAGACAGAAGGAGTCATTCATAAGACGTTCAGCTTCAGAGGGAAGAAGCAGAGTGTGGGAAGTCCCCCAGACTCTTAGCTGATGGTCAGATACAATTTGTTTGACGTCTGCTACAAACAGCTGGAAGGGGAAGTGAGAGCCTGGAAAGACTTCTGGCCTGCAACGGCCTTCTTGCTATTGGAGACTTGTACCTGTTTCTTTCTCACAGGCTGGTGAAGGCAGTAGCAGAGTAGAGACCCCCTAACCTTGGGATGGCAGCTCAAGTCCAGGTCTCCAGAGGTTTCCCTTCTGGTTCTTATTGTGCTCATCAGTTGTTCTGTAAATAGACCTGATACAACAGCCATAGATTTTAGAGAGGTGGGACCTTAACTCCTTGGTCACTAGTACCAAATCAATTGATGTTACACCACTGCTTTCACTTCTACTGCAGCAAGAGGACCACCAGGCATTATCTCTGCCATACAGTCCTGAGTTACTGCTCTCTCTGTAGAAACATAGGAGGGAATAAAAAGTCCCTCCTTCACTCCTAGCAAAGCCTCCCCTGCAAAGGAAAGATCCTCTTAGTCTTTCAGGCTGCAGGTTTTTGGTTTTTTTTTTTTAAAATCTGAATGCAGGTATACCCATATAATTGGTTACTCAGAAGTAGAAGGCAGTACATAATCCACCAAATAATTTCTGCACAATGCATAATTAGTACATTCCTTTCAATAAGAGACCATCACGGGAAAAAAATTTCTAACAGTCACTATGATATTTATAACTCTGTGTGTATCATGGAGCAGTCTCCTGGAAAGAAAGAGATTATAGTTCACAGATATGTTTGAGTTTTATCAAAGCCTGCTCAGCACTTATAGATCAGAAAAACCCATTGATCTGTCAGGGTTAATGAAAAGAGAAGCAAATTTGAGAAATTATTTCCATTCTCAGGTCCCTATTTTAATAAAGCTGTTTTCCTAGATTGTGATCTCATCAGCTCTCAGAAGCTTAGTGGCAGGAGCTTTGTCAACATGTTTAGTGGAAGTCCATGAGTGTGTAGAGAAGCACCTTGAAGTAATGGAGGAAAGCCACTTGATCCTGCAAGTCAGGGCTTGAGCACAGTGCTTTGGTTGTCATTTGCCTGGTGTAGTCATCTGTGAAAAGAGATGTGGAGACAATGTACTCAAAATCTGTGACCATAAAAGATTCCACAAAACTTTGTGTGTTTGCATTAGGGTAAGTGATGTTTGGTTTCGAGTGGCACAAAAGCTGCTGAAATAGAGCATCTATCAGTGGATCCATCTTCATATATGCAATTTCTCCCTTAAGGTTTTTGACTTTCACTTGAGATCCTGGATCAAATCAAGATATTCCTAATATTTAACTGGAAATAGACTCACCTTTTATTGTCTTTACATCGCTCTATAGAAATATGAGTCTTTGATGCTGTAGGGCAAACACCAGCTGGAGAAATTCTGCTACTATGACTTTCTCTCCCTGCTCTGACCAAGACAGTATGAGATGCTAATCACCCTTCAAAGCTCACAGTGTGAAGATTGACTCTTGAGAGACTATTAATGAAGACCCAGCTGCAATAAGCTCAGCTGGTGGTTTGGACAGATGGTACAGAAATGCCCAAATAATGAACTGGGAAGGGCAGTTGTCCAAGAAAGTACTTCAAGTAACTTTAAATGTGTATTTGACTACGTGTAATTTATCAGCCAGAGGATGAATCTTTAGTCACAAGCACAGCACCAAGCTCAGGGAAGATACAAGCGCCTTTCATCAGGCCACCCATGGGCAGAAAAAGCCCACAAGGAGAAGAGCATCATCAGTAGCAGAGAGACAGGTGCTGAGTGTAGAGTAGGTCTCAACAGTCACCTACAGCCCCACTGAGTCTGATTCACTCATTGGTGGTACAACACTGTCACCCTCACCTGTAAGAGACTAACACTGATATATGCAACCAGCTAAAAACAGCCTGTGCTGGCAAAAAACATTGGCAAAACAGGCAGTGATAAGATCCAAATGTATTACCCACATGTAAGAGATATTTCAAGGAAAAAAAAAAAGAAAAAGAAAAAAAGAAGATAAAAGGAAAAAAAAAATGCCAAAAAAATCCCCCTGTGTTAGGCCTGCCATTAGTAGGAGTTGGCTGGATCAGAAAACTTCCTTGTTCCTGCAATCCAGGTGAATGACTTGGCATTTGACAACATTAAAAAGCATTTTATTGAAACGAGCACTGCAAACTGCACCATCCTATCTCTCTGGGTAACCACTCTGTCCCCATCATTATTGGCTACTCCCTCAGTTTGTGTGTCATCCTCAGATTATATCGACAGCAATTTTATATTTATTTCCGTATCACCGATAGAGAAATTGAAATAACATTGGACACAGACTATTTTATAAAAACCTCACACCCATCTGTCAGCATTCCCTGCATCTTTTGACTCAAGTCAAAATATTGCACTGGGCTATGTTGAACACATTGCAGAAGCATAATATCTCTCTGCAGTCGCTGTCGACAACTACATTTGTAATCACATACAAAATGAAAGTTTTTCTGTTTAACAGGCTTTACCTCCTTGAAAGCTATATTGCCTGATATTAATTATATTTCTAGCTAGCAACTGAAACTCATATTTCCCTGTGCATTATTTTGTCAGATACTGACTTCAAGTTGGTCAGTTTGTAATTAATTACCTTACCCACTTCTCACAGCTCTCTGAAGTACTAGCAAAGCCTAAGACCTTTGCAGTCATCTGTAATATTGCCAGCACTCCCAGGTTCATTAAAACCAGATGTTTCCTGAGCCAGCTCTCTCAAGACTATTAGGTATATGTTATCCTAATAGATTATGTTTAGCAGACTCTTCAGTTACTTCTTGGCAGTAACCACCCTTATCTAAGCCCATATGCTGCAGCTTTTAAAATCCAAAATGGAAATCATGACATAATGCCTTTGACTCCCTGGCCTCATTATAATATCTTTAATTATCTCTGCCTGATAATACCAGCATTCCTACTGTTCCCAAACCTGCAGAAAATCCTTGTTGCCTCTACCTCCCCTAGCTAACCTGGAGGGTTTATGTGCTGTGTTTATCTGTTCACTGCTCCAGTGAGCCCTTTTCTGCTGCCCCTTTCCCCTGTCCAACACTGAAGTGGTGTCGTGGACAAGGAAAAGAAAACAAGTCCTGAAGGAGGGTCAGGAAGGACTCCCAACAACTGCATAAGGATTCATAGACTTTCTGCAATTCGCCTAAAGGTTAACAGGGCCAAAAGTCCTGTCTGCAATTAGGAGGAAATTGCACAAGAAGAAAAATGTGCTCCCATACTCTGGGTCTCCAAGCTGTTGTACAGGGCTTCTTCCCATCCAAAAAAGGTGAGAAAAGTAAAGTAATAGCTGACACAGATCCCATAGCAATGATAAGGACAGAAGTCACTGCTCTTAACTATTAATTTTGTGTCTTTTTCCTATCCTACTTCATATTTTTTTCCAAATTACCTGCCCCATCTTGTCTTTACTGCCACTCACACAAACTGAACTAAAAGCTTTGTGCTCAGAATAAATACCTACTACCAGGAGAAGCTTGTTATAGTAATAACACATTCACCACACATATGCTGCATTCTAGTAACTATGGTAGTGTAGAGAAATCCTCTTAAATCAAATAAATACCACAATGAATAATGAGAATGTTCAACAAAACTCTTGGAAGCAAACAGAGAAACAGAAAGATTGTTTGACCTTTTAATACTGTAAATACATCTGCAGTGCCCAAGGAATGGCTGCATCCCACAGCCTCCTGTACACATACCTGATACCCCTAATAACACAGTTTTCCTGCATGTCTCTGTAATAGCTGCATGGCTTCTCTCAGTAGCAGGAGAAGGCAGTTGGGATTACATGGATCAGCATTTCACAGGTGGTTTTGTTTTTGGTTGTGTTTTTCTCCCATGGAGTAAGTAAGCTAGGTCATCAAATGCAGCATCCATTTCTTCTCAATAGACTTAGGCAGTAGCAGAATACCAGGGATCTGTCTGTGCAGCCAACCAAGGGATACTTTATTAGTCATGACAGCATGAAGAACCAGCTGCAATGAAACACGTCCCACTGGACAACACACACTTTACTAGGAGAAGCAGGATGAACAGCTTGATCTTCGAGTTCTCACAGTCCTGAAGAAGCTGTGAGGGTCAGGGAGGGATTTTTATGAGTGCTTGAGGCAAAGGCATCTGCGCCTCCTCAGTATCTCCCTTGGCTGACAAAGGAAGCAGCCTCCATAGGTTTTGGCATTCACGGCATATAGAAGTGGTTGCAGGAAGAAGGCTTCTCATTGTCTGAGGTTGGGGGTGAACCTACACACTTTCTATGAGCTTTCGAACAGCAGTGATGGGCACAAAGCACAAACTTGTCTGCTTGATGCATCCATGCACAGGGCAAAGACCATCAAGTTCATTCTACTCTAATTATCTCCCAAACTGGAAGGAGAATAGCTGTGAAGTTTCTTTACAGCAGGGCTAATTTGCTGGGCACTGAAAGGTTGACTGTATCTCTGGCCATTGAGCTGTTATCTGCACAGAGCTGCACTATGCCCTGAAGACTCACCAGCTTGTTAAGAGGTTTCACAGCACAGCCCTGGGTCAGGTTTCCAAAACAGTTCCCACTGTGTTAGGCCTGTGAAACTCTAGTGTCAGGTATGAGTACTGATCTGTTTGGAAAAATCAAGCCCTAAGCTCTTGAAATTTGCCCTTTCTCATGCTTTTCCAATTACCACTGATGTCCTCATTTAAAAGCCTGGTAGTGCTGAGGGGTGCTGTTATCAGCACGGTAACAGAAACAAGTTTTTGGAGTCTGCAGACCTGTCTCTGGTTGGAATGTTTTAGCCATTCTTCCTTGAAAGTAGCCTTAAGAATAAGGAAAAAATAGTAACAGGGTGTTTAAAATGATACCCACAGAAAGCAAAACTGTTGCTCTAATCTCTTGCAATTCTCTGGCCATGTTAAAGGAAAGTCATTACTTACTCAGACTGCCAAAACACTTTTGATCATGTATCATGAAAAAGAGGAACTATGGAATAAAGACAGCATAGAGGAGGGTGGTAAAATATTACTTGGATGAAACTTTAATAAAGAGAAAAGAAGCAAAGAAGTGAAGAATTAAATGGCTTATATTCACCCTGGCAAACATCATATGCCTCTAGGCTCCACCCTGGATCCTGCACTGTTTAATTTGCTTGTGTTTATGTATGCTCTAGATAGGGATGGAACTGAAAGAGAAAACATGGTGACAGCCACAAATTTTTAGGTGAGTCAGTAGTAGGAACAATTATGATGGTGTTCATGAAGGCTTTAGGCAGCCCGATGACTGGCCCAAGTAACCAAATTACAGTGCTGAAACACCAAAGACATGTAACATCAGAAAGGGGATGAAAATAGCTTGCACTGGAATCTAAATAGAGGTGGGCGATTTTTTCTTTGTTGATAAAAAAAAATAAAAAATCTTTACCTCCATCCCTTGATCCGTGCCCCCAAACTGGTGAGGCCCCTCATTGCTGCACAGTGTATCCCCATAGCAGGCACATGCCCACCACGACTCTAAGCAGCAATTACCCCTGTCTCACCATGGGAGAGGCTGTGTCCCACAGCAGGGCAACACCTCCCCCACTCACCTCCTTCTCTTGGATCACAGCGTGGGGCTTGCCAGTTCACTCAGGCAGGTCCTCCTCTGCCTTCTTCTGCCCACACACAAATACACACACGGGTCCCTGAGGTGCCCCTTGGTCTCTGTCTCAGTGCAGACCACCAAGCAGTAGAGCAGAGAAGAACAGAGGATGTAACAGGAAAGAGAAAGAGGCTGCAGTGTTACAAGGAGAAAAAAAGACAGAGGCAGAGCAGAGAGGAGGAATGGTCAAGAGATGGGGAATGGGAGATGATGCTGCACTGCAGGTGGTACAAAGATGTAATGCAGATGGTACAACGAAGTAGTCCAGGACATCATTATAGATATATTCCCATAGATTCAATATGTGCACAAATAATAGCAGAGTGTCAAAATTAATTAGAAATGAAACGCTGGAAGATGTTTGAGCAATTGTATGTAAGCACTACAGACCCAGCTAAAATGCTAGACTTAACATCTCTTCACAGGCTCTAAAAACTTCTTCAGAGGTACTGCAGAAGTTAAATGGGGTTGTGAGGTGCAACAAGGAGAAAAAAAATTCCTGTTAAAGCATGCTATTACAAAGACATCATATGTAAGAGCAGCAGGCAAGGCTAGTGGCCAGGGTTAGGGTAAAAAATGACAACACTAAAAGAGCTACAGATGGAGTGGGGCAGAAAAAGGGATGCCAAAGGAACAGGGAGGCTGCGTTCTGTACTGGCAGCTTTTCCACCTCCAGGATGCCTGAGTGTCTTGGATAAGGCTGTGCTGGCAAATAGGGCAAGTGGAAGGGTTAGGGTTAGTGCTGGGAGAGAGTCTAAAACTACTGCTCCAGTTGGAGTTGGACAGGAAAGGGCCTGCCAAAGGATAGATTGCAAAAATAGCTTTCTTAGGAGAGCTTGCACATCCTAGCCATGACTGGGAAAGCTGGGACAAAAGTCAGCCAAGGTCAGCAATTTGGACTAAGGTGTGGAGTAGGGTTTGTGTTGGGAGAAGTGGCAAAGCCTGTCTCTCTGGTTTTGAGCAGGGCTGGAAACAGGCTCCCAAAGCAATACTTAAGCTGCTGAAAGAATTCATCCCCTGAGACCTGTTGTACAATATTGTGATGAAGGGAAGTGTAATATTTGGCATATACTCACTCATCCTTACTTCATGAAGTCAGGGAAAGAGACATGCAGTGAAAAAAATACCACAGGAAAATTACCACAGATAAAACGAAATACTAAATATGTGTTGCAAACAGGTATTTAAGCCTAGGTACTCATTGCTATAGTAGAACAAGGACACAGGATTATTCAAAATGAAAATGTATTTGTCTGTGGATAACATTAGTTTCCAGAGTCATGGGAGTTAATAATAACAACAATTTTCACAGTATATTAAATGCCATACTTCAAGGCTTAATCCAACCTCTAACTATTTAGGGATCAGGATGAGATCTAACAGGGCTTGAGAACAAGGTTGAAAGGATTGATTATGCTGCATCTGCCTGCTGTGAGGTTTTTACATCTTCCTCTGAAGCACGCGGTGCTGTCCAGGGTCAGAGGCAGGATGCTGGACAGGAAGACACTCTGGATTAGTTTGTTTATACTCCCTCTGCTCTGCCTTGGCTGAAAACTATTCAAGGTTTTATGTCTGTAATCCACAGCTCTCCTTGAGGAACACAGAGGGCCTCTGAAATGCTAAACAATCCAGGAAAAGGAGCTTACCTGAAGCCATGTGTAAACCCAGCAGTCAAACCTCTGGCATAGATTTTGGCTTCTTCCTCTTCTAAATGGCTCAAGGTTTGGGTGTCTTTGTTTTCAGCCCTGTATCTGAAAGATAAAGGAATTAGCAGGATTTCTTTAATCTTTGTGTTCTCCCAGATAAGTGTATTAGAGGAATTTTGTAGGTTATGGAAATATTTATTTTGAATTAAAATTAAAGCTGCACCATGCTGTGTATTATTGTATCTTAGTGTAGGGCAGAGCTGAGCCGTGCAGTCTTGTATACCTGACTGCAGAAACACCGTTCCTTTTACCCAGACATGGATAAATGAAACTATGATGCTCCCTTCTCAGAGAAGCCCAGTTTGTATCTGCCGTGACATAGAACACATGGGGTCGAACAAGCTCCTTAAATCTTCACTTGATTTTCAAAATTTCATAGAGAAATTGATTTTGGCTTTCAAACACCAAAGAACTAGAAGCATAACCTAGGGCATTATGAAGTCAGTTTGCCCAGCTATTGACAGAGGAGACCAATAATTGTATTTCTGTGTAAACTTCTTTTAGTGATTATAAGAATATCTCAACTGGCTTTACCTGAGCTCTCTCCAGCCAGTTTTCTCTAATTTAACTGGAGGGAAGATTGCTGTTACCTTCTAAGATAAAGAAGGAAATAGAAAAATTGATAGTCAATTAACAGACAGACATGATTCCTCACTTCAAGTGGAGCTGCTGCTGGTGTCTGCAAAATTTTCTTCCCACCTCCAAAGGAAACAGTTTTCAGAAAAGATCAAGCCCAGAACACTCTGTAACTCAGAGGCAGAGATTTGTGAACAAAAGGAATGTATTTCTCAGGTGCACTGCTCCTTTACCTGGACAGAGGGATATGGGGAAAGGTGGGAAGCAGAATATGAACCCTTCCCATCTTAGCAGCTATGGATGTCTCTGATTCGTCCTTGTGACTGTGTGAAGCCCTCCCTGAACATATCAGCCCATCAAGCAGCATATATCTCCAGCACCAGCTGAACCACTTTCTTACCCACATCCTAGCAATCCTATGATAGCCTTAAGCAAATCTCCTCCACTCTTAGCCCTAGCTCAGTCAACACTCAGGGAAATGTGGTTTCATTAACCCTTTCTCACAAGGACTGCATCCAAGTACACCACCCAGATAAGTACTAATGTTGATTGAGGTTCTATTGCCTCAGTTTCTGCTGCCACTCTTTTTTTTTTTTTTTTTTTTTTATGCCTTCAGTAAGCTCTTTATATTCAAGCACTAACCTGAGGCCAATTTTTTATTTCAAAGCTGGATTACTGCCTTAACTCCCACTCCCCATTTTTCTACCACTTATCTCAATGCTCTCTGACTGTGAGGATGTAACACAGCAACAAAGGACCAGGAAGAAGACAAGGGATTAAAGTATAAATGGATCTAAATGCTTAATAGCTGGAAGGAAGAAAAATGTGACCTACATTAATCAGAGGTAAATCAGTTACAATAGGCTTCTGCTGATTGCGTATGCAATCATTTATTTATTTATTTTTAAGACATCAGTTAACAAGAAAACATGCTTGAAAATATTTAATTCTAATGTGGACTCAGACATTATTTGAGAGTTTTCTACACTTTGGAAACAATCAGACAGCATTTGAGGGAAAAAAAAAAAATTCGCCTTTATGAGGACTGGCACTCCAGACAAGAGACAGTCAAGAGTTACAGATTAAACCCTCCTGTGTGTAAATTACCAAGATTTCTGTTTAATTTCGCCATGAGGATCTTTGTTGCCAGTACTTGAAACTCATCCTTGTGCCTTTCAAACAACAGCTTAAAGCTCCAGGCCCTGTGGAGTCGAGAGATGATATGAGAGTCTCAGCTTCCATCACAGATTAAATTGAGGCCTGACACTGTGATTGTGAAGATAATGTTGAATGTCAAAAAGGTTCAGATATTAAGAAAAAAACCACTCCTATCTCTTTTTGACTTACAATTTTTAAAGGCAAACTCATAAGGATGGTGTACCAACTTCTCTGAATCGCTGGAGTGAGCAGTGCAGTGGACATGGGGCTGTTGTAAGTCTGCAGATCCCCTCACAGCTGTTGGCTGCATCCTTCATATCTCACTCCAACTACTACTGGGAGAAGAGACAAAAGATGCAAATGGCCAGTGCAAAGAGCTAAGCATGTGCCATCCACAGCCTCGTGGGAATTCTGGGAAGAAGACTTGCTCTGCTGAGACTTCTTGGCCTGCTCTAAACAGGATGCATGGTTAGCCTTCTCAAGCCTGAAGCAAGGAGCAGCTGGGAGTGATGAATTCATAGTTTCAAACTATACCTTATCTTCTACCCTCCTTTGAAACACTACAGCTTGACTCGTTGACTGTACTCTTGTCTCAGTAGCCTCTCGAGCTCGGAGCTGTATTAGGTTGCCTTTAACAAATCAGCCTCCTAGCCCTCATTTTAACATTAATTGATTGGAGATGCTTTTAACTGTTCCTTCTGGGTGTATTCATTTTTTACAGATTGAATTTGGTTTGATGAGGCAGGAAACCCGAAACTATTCCTGGCATCTCCTGCATGCTCAGAATAACCACTCTAATGCATTCAGAGAAGCACACAGCAGCAGAGTGGTAACAGAACACGGCTGGGGAGGGGGGAGGCAGAAAAAGGGGGATAGGAGGAGCCTAGCTAGTCACCTATCCATTTCCAAAAGACATCAGTAAGTGATTGCTTACTCGTGTCATCTTTTATATTAAACATTTTTCCCAGCAATGCAGGTATTTCAATCAGGCTGGGGCTGCTGACATTAACAGATATTAAATACACTCAGGAGAAATATGATCAAATGTTTGAAGTGTCTAGTAAATGTGCTGTTAGCCGCCCTCCTGGGTAGGCTTAGTGCAAGCTATTGTGTTTTGCTGAGTGAGAGAAAGGCTGGAATATTAGACAAGGAATCCAAAGGCAATTTTATCAGCAGTGTTATGCAGCTCTGGAACACATTGCTAAAGGATTGGAAGCTTTTCTATTACAGCCATCAAATTACTTGCTATTCTTAAACATTGAAATGCCATTTTGCATTTTAAACCCTCCAAGTTGGCACCTGTAAAGGATTGCTATGCTCAGCAACAACATCTTATTCTGACACTGTGGCAAAGCTCTGAGCAGGGCTGAGCTTTGATGTCCTGATAGACCAGACAAAGGTTTCATCCTCCTGCTCATCTAAACAGGAGCGGGAGACACACTTGGCCAAGCTCCTCTTTCACATAATCCTGCTCAGTTCAGCACATTTAACCCATAGATGAATTTGATTCCATTCCTAGCAAGATGCCCTGGACCATCAAATAGGCCTTATCCATCTCAGAGAGTGTTTGTTTCTTTCTCTAATAGATTTACCATCTTTTTACTTCCAGAGATGTAGTACCAGCAAACCTCATCATTGCAGCTCAATGACTCTGCTCCTGGAGCAGAGGAAATAACAGATGGGAAGACAATTGGCAGAGGAGGAAGGGGGTCAGCCACACAGGAAGTTATGTGAAAAAACATCAGGAAAAAAGACTGGGAGAAGAACAACCCTGAAAGTATATCTCTGTACTGTGGGTATTCCTCCTTCATTTTTCAGCTTTTGGCTTCATGAGAAAGACCTTGGGGCTGCTCCTTCCTTTTGGCACATCAGGGATACCGTGTATGAGCCTGTGAGAGCTCTGTTAAGCTGGACAATGTAACCACTCCCTCACAGGTGTTTCCTCATCCTTAAAACAGCCTCCTAATCCTGCAGGACTCTTCCACAGGGTCATAAAAAAGAAACCAAACATAAGCAAAAGGCCACTTTCTTTGGTAAAAGGTCAGGCTTCAGCAGGGAAAGATGGTTGTAGTTTACAGAAGAAATCCCATTTATTACTAATAAATAAGTTACATATTTAGTGACATACATGGTATTTTTCTATCCTGGAAAGCATCCTCATTCCTTTTAAACTTCCCAATATATTAAAATAACCCAAATACAGCCATGCCTGGTCTAGATACAGCACCTCAAAATACACCTCTCCAGCCAAAAGGGCTTTCAGTTCAACTCAGCCAAATTGAAGGACTAGGTTTTTCTAATTAAAGAAATAAAGTTCTGTGTTTCTGGTGTATATCCATACCTTAACTAAGATAGTCATAGCTAGGAGTAGCCTGAAACCTACAGTGCTCCTGAGACCCAGTGCTACATATCCACAGCACCCCTGTAGATTATTGGAATTCAGGCTGAACTCATGCTACACACAAATCCTGCCACTTCTCCAGCACGCAATAGAAAGGGCTTCCAGCCCTGCTAGGAATTACTTGGACCATCTCATCTGTCCAATCAATTATGTGATGATGTTACAGGGCAAACAAAATAGATGAGGACAGCAGGGCCATGCATCACTTACTGGTGTCTCCAGGTACACTCACCCTTTAGCACCTGTACGGTGACGTGTTTCCTTTCTCCCTCCTCTCTATAACCCTGGGCTGAACAGCTGCATTAGCCCAGAAGGAACCCCAGGCACTGATTCAGCAGTCCAGATAGTCAGTGTGGTCAAGGCTTTGAGACCCGTTGTTAACCAGTCATGATAGTCCAAAAGTAATTGGCCAATGCACTTCAGAGGATTTTAACCCACCATTGAAACGCTGAATACCAACAGCTGCTGGCTTCAGCAATCCAGTGGTCCCATTCAGGAAAGCAAGACCTAGACCCTCCTGTTTTTTAGAGTAGCATGCTTCTTTTAAATTCAAATCTGCTGTCTTTTTGTACTCTTCTTTTTCTATTGCTAAAAATGGTTTTATGGCAGATCTTGATGGATATGAATTGTCTGCCATATGTTGTTTCCTTTCCTGACTGTTATCTCCATATGTCAAATGTACTTGGATCTGATGATCTCCATACAAACTACAACAAAACAGACAAGGAGAGACCAGACTACAGGGGAAAGAGAATCCCAGTCAAAGAACTGAAATACCAGCAGGCAGCCTTTCTACTGCAGACTGTATGGTTTACGTGCTATCACTCAAAACCAGTGACTAGCTGCTCCTTCCAGGCACTCTCACGCATTAGTTGCTCTCTGACTGCTACGAAAGGATGCGTATGAGAGGGAATTCCCTGAGGACTCACCCACCACCCTGGTTAGGATATACAGAATCTAGTGAGAGACCTTGTGATTGAAGGCTTACCTCCAGCATAATTGGTGCCAAGCTTTTTGTATCATGTTTTTTCTGGTAAATTGGGTAAATTATCAGAAGTGCCTCAAGTGAGTTCAACCTACCAGAGGTTTGATCTCCTACATCCCTTAGACACTTAAAAAATTGGATCACTTCTCTCTTACACCTGCTGCCTTTCTCTTTCATTTTCTCCTTACCATATTCCCATTTTTCTCTGTGTCTTTGAGTCTTCTTATGTTCTCTGAGAGATCCAACAGCAAGGAGGATTTAGAAAGCAGAGGATCATAAATATCTGATAATCCAAGACAGTGTGAGGTGGGAATCCTACCATGTTGCCCCTAATTACTTTTTCCTATTTGCTCCAGTTTTGTTTTCCCAAACCAAACATGGGAATTCCTGCTCATGCGTCAGGCTGCTCCCCCCTCCAATGAGGATCTGTGAACATGGGAGCACTTGGCTCAGCCAAACACTCTTTTTTGAGTCTGTTGCAAGGAGGATAGGCTGTTTCCAGGGAGGCAGTGACACTGAGAACAGGTAAAGCTGTGCTCCACAACACTCTCCTCACTGTGGTGGGAGCTTTCTTTGAGACAACCCAGATTCAAAGTCACATTGTGCAGCCCTGTGACCATATTGCATGGCTAGAAAGGTATCATCTTTCCAGTGACAAGTATATGTGCAGCCCTGCTCCCTTGTTCCTGTGCCCAAACTTTCCTCAAGAGAGTAAGGCACAGTGCCCTTCATCCTGGCTGAATGCATGAGGAATTAAGTTCTTCCTTACAGAAAAGGTAAATCTGAGCAGTTCTAGGCTAAGCAGAAACCCACAGCAAGGTAGAAGTTAATGAACACATTATAGGTATGATAGTTTCTGACTTCCTCAAGTTCTACTTCTCTGAATCTTTCTTTTCCTTCTAACCCTCAGTTATTGCTCTGCTGAGCTGCTCAAGAAATGAAGCAAAGTGTTGGACTTTGCAAGGTTAAAGAAGACACCTTTCACTTTAACAAATGATGGTCTCCATCTGTTTAGCATCCCTCTCATGTGTCTGTAACAGATACAGGCAGAATTGATTATCTTTACTTCAGGCCTACTAATTAAAGCCCTCCTCTGATGTAATGGTACTACTAAAATTTCCACTTGGTCATCTGTGTTTTTCTGGGGATCATATTCTTTTTTTAGTACAGAGAAGATAACATTTAAGGGGGTAAATTTTTTAAGGGAGACCAGATTGAGAAGAAATGAAAGGAGCCAACGAGTCAAAACAATCTGAAGGTGTTCTAAAACCTAGAATAATTTAGGTTGGAAGCAATTTTAGTAGACTATCTAATCCAAGTACAAGCTCATTTCAGATTCAAAAGCAGATCAGGTTGTTGAGGGCCTTGTCCAGAAGTTTTTCAGACCTCCAACAATGGCAGTGCCACAGCTTCTCTGGAGGCTTGTTCCAGTGTTTGACTGTTCAACTTGCAGGCTAATAACAGCAACCTGATAAAAAGATTTATGGTTAGTATCTGTCTTGAGCTATCCTTTCAAGATAAAACATGGATAGTGGGAATGGGTGTGGCCAGTATTTGCTTGGGGCTCAGCCTCTACCCAATAAAACTCTGTGACCCACAAGAGGAGCTGGCAATTTGGTGTTTCAAGCCTTTGTTCAACTATAAAACACATGAACGATCTGTATGCTTCTAGGGAAGCGAAAGTGAGTCTATTCAGCCATTTGGTGAGCAGTTCTGAGGGAAGATCTGTAACACAATTCACCTTGAAGAGCCACTGTTGTGAGTCCAGCACTTCCCAGAGCATCCCTCATCAGGGCACTGGACACACTGCACCTGGAAACCAAGACTCCTTTATCACATATGATGCTACCAATGTTGTTGTTAGTCTTATAGCATCACTTCCAGAAAACACTGCTGCAGCAGATTTTCTACCATCCCCACCATTACCTTTTCAGGACCTTACCAAGTGGCTCAGGACCTTACCAGAGGGCAGACAGCTTTGGTACAGAGGCAGAAATGGGCAGCAAAGAGCAAACCAGGTGAGAGGACAACAGACCAGATTACACCAGCTTCAGTGCCAAAATTGACGTGTTAAAACTGTGGCCTGAGTGCTGAGCCACTGCTGGAAGAGATATCACTGGACAAGTGCTGATCCTTGTATGAGCAGTCAGGCACAGGAGAGGGACTGAACCCTTCAAGAAACACCTCTTTCTGGAAGGCAGGTTGCCACTCCTAGTCTTGTCTGTAGTTAACAGAGATCAGAGGCTCTCCATAACTTTCAAGGTGAGACCCTCATGTCATAAGCCTTGCTGCCATTTTGCAGACTCTTGAGACTATGGTGATCCCTTGGACCCTTCCCACAGAAGGAGAGGAGAGAGGCACAGGCTGCAGCAGACCTTTGAATGCACAGGAAAAGCCAAGATTTTTCTGAGAAGTTGCAATACATGTGTAGTTTATCTGTTAAATTAGTAACGTCTGAGATAACAAAAAGCTTGCTGCTTCTCTAATGAAATCAAATTTTAACTGTTGGCTCAGGGCGATACTACAGCAGACTTGTTGGGTTGCCTCTGTTCTACATGATGGTTGTTACTAAATGTGTATTTAGAGTCTTTTTAAAAATGAACATGATTCTTCTTTTTTTGAGCTAACTGAAACACTGAGTTGATCAAGACAGAGTGAATAGACAGTACAAGATGTTTGTTCATGCTGGAGCTTCTCTTTGTTCAAATAATTCTAGCACCAACCAAGTCTAAGATTTTAGTTTTTAGCAGTAAAGTTCACACTTCTTAAAATTCAGATCTTCTAGGTCACTTGCTCATTACCCACAAAAGTGCTCTGCTTGGAATAGCAATATAAATAAAAAAGGGTAATGTATGTAATTCAATACCAATTCAAGAAATACAAACCTAGGGAGTTTTTCTTAAAAGTTATTCAGCTTTCCAGGATTCTGGTCTTCTAACCTTGCTTTAAAAACTGCTGTCAAAGAAACAAGCAGTTTAGCAAGAGGCACTGGGATATCAGAAAGGTTGAGGACCAGGAAAGGATCAGTTTGGGTCTGTCACCACCCCAGCATTGACACTGAAAGAAAGTAACAATTTCAGACTCCCCTCCACCACAGCTCCAGTAATCAGAAGTCTGTCTGCAAGGATTTACATAGTAAATAACTCCCAGTTTTGTCTCTTGTACATCTCTATCCATTAAGTACCAGTGTTATTGCCCTTGGGGAGCACTTAATGTCTCCATCTATTTTAATTTCATATCATTTTGCACTGGTTCTTTAGAAATGCAATTGCGTGCATTGCTTTGTTTCAGTCAATACCACCCAGACAGCTTGAAGTCAGTACACAGACTCCTTAAAGATAATGAGGCCCTGAGATGAAAAGAAAATATTTGACTGCTTCATACACTCAAACAGGAAGGAATTGGAAGGACCACTACCAACATCAGAAAAGCTCACCATTTAATTGTAGATTTCAAGAGTTTGATTGCATTTTGTTGAGAAACTCTTGGAGTTCAATTCAGTACAGTTTTTACTAAGATACAGAGCCCTTCAAAGCTGCTAGTGCAATTGTTTCTGTTTAGATGGTGCCCTTTAATCAACATAAGATATAGTGTTACAGATAGAACTCATAGAAAGCCTTGCCAAATCAAAACTCGTGAACCTTCACAAGCTCGGAAAAACAGGTCTATCTATGCCTGGAAAATACTAGGAAACATAGAGCTTCCCCAATTAGTGCATTCAGTTTTGGTGCCACCTAAAGACTGAAGCACGTAAGTCTCCATGTTTAAAATTAGTTCTACAAGACAGAGAGGAATCACTATAGCACACAAGCAGAGCCAGGGAACGTGAGAGGAGGAACTGGAACAGCAAAATTACTGTGGCACTAATGATTACAACTAATGACTAGATGTTGCAAGAGCTAATTTGTCCAGACTGTGTGTGTGTGTGCGAGTGCATGGGGTGAGAATCAAAAGCGTGAACTGCTGAACCTCAGTGGAGTTGAGCAAATTATTTAATATGGATAACTTCTTGAATTAAGTTTATCTAATAGACTATTTACTCTTTTCAAAGTGTCTGTTCACCGATTTGAGATTTTTTCTGAAATTAATTAATAATTTGAAATCGTATCTGGAAACCTGTTAATTAATTCAAATGATCTACGGTTCATTCACAAGCCGTTTGTTGCAAAAAAATCAGCACCTGAAATAGTGCTGGTTTTGTCTAGATTTCTAGACAAGTCAGTATGCTTCTCTGTTCCTAACTGCTGCCCTTCACTAATTGCTAATACTTGTTTTCAAAGGCTGATTCTATTGCAATTCAAAATTCACTGTCTGGAAAAAAATTCACACACCAGTTAAATTTCCTGGTAAAATTTAAGGAAGAAAGTGCTCCCTTTTTACAAAACTTCTGTGTACACATGTGCTCCTGGGAACTCTGGCTTCCGGCTTCCCTCAGGAGAAAGTGGCAGGAACAATGACAACAAAGTCCCCTAATGAGGGAGGGCTCACAAACATGACAGCAAGTACTAGAGAAATCAAAATGAAAGAAAGAATTGAGAGGAGAGCAGTGGTTTGAGCTTACATCTCTTAACATGGGAGACATTTCAGATAGATGTTTTGCATAAGATGAAGAGACATCCTCAGCAAAGAGAATCCCACTAAATTAATTTGAAACTACACATGTTGATGGCAAGTTGATTAATGGAATCCCTTAAATGGTTGATTTTGCTCTGATGTTAATAACTGCAGGTACCTTGAGTTTAGATGGTGCATTTCTCTTGCACAGGAGAAGGACGGTCAGATCCCATCCTGCTAATGCAGTGAATCTCTAAATGCCACAATAATTGGAATAATGACAACAGTGCAAATACTGCAGCAAGTGGCCACAGCTCTGCTGGTGTTGAGTTTTGTTAAGTGACATCTAAGGAGGACAAAATAACTTCCTGCACATATTGAAGATCATATATAGCAGAGTCGAAAAAGGTCAGTGTAAATGGTACCTAAATATAACAATATGTCTGTATTGTGTTAAGTCCAGTAAGTTGGTGAATCCAGCTGTGACACAGTGAGGGCTCACACATGCCATACATTTTAACCACATTACAGCTGAGGTCTCTGATTCAGCTGGTTAGATGGTCTGTAAAAAGAAAGTACTGAAATCCTACACAGGATATCTGACATGAGTTATCATGAAAAAAAAGAGAGCTTTTAATAATGGGACCTGCCAAGCCAAGGGACAGAATCACAAGAGATGGGGTAGTAAACACATTTTTGAGACACAGACATTCAGTTTGATAGCTGCTCTGCACAGAGGCAGAGAGATGCTGAGTTGGTCTTTTCCACATATAGCTATGATTTTCTAGCAGCCAGTGCTAGAAAAAAAAAGCTTTCCACATTCCTGAGGGTAAAACAATCTACCATTTCAAATTCCCATTTTATGGCAATATTTATGATTCCCAGTGCATGGTGAGGGGCATGTTCCCCACTTCTCTTAGTGCCTCTTCCTCAGGCAACCCTTCCCATGCTTGGTGTCTCTTTTGGTACTTAATTGCTCCCTTGTCAGTGATAAACCCCACATCCATCACTGCTGCTGTAGGTTTCGACATCATGTTGGACTCCCAAAACCATGGAGGTATGACTGACAACAGGCAAAAATTTAAATTAATTGATATTTCCCTCCTCATCTGGAAACAATTCAGGGAAAACATAAACCTTGTCATGTCTGAAGGATGGCTTAATACTACGCTCCTAAATGAGAGATGACTGAGTCTTAATCCCACTGAGAGGAACTTGACTGGTTTGTATTAATAGTTTATTATTACCTCTGATAGTTCCCCCACTCCAAATCCTTTGTGCATCATTTACATGGGATTTTTAAATGGCAAAGCAAAATCCATTCGGAGAGACATTTTCCCATTTTAATAATATTTTCACACACATCAGCTAAGTCAGTGACTGTTGCAAGCTCAGCCCTCCCTTTTCTGCAGTGATCAAAATTAAATGCCAGCTGATCTCCAGGGTGGTTACAGACTGAGCCAAGCACAGCAAGCTCCTGTGGTAGATACGGATGCTCTGAGTGAATCCCATCACTATTTATTCGTGTCTTTAGCTGTAATTCAACACCACATTTTTACATAAATCACAGGATCACAGGACAGATTTTTTTGTTGAGGGAGTTTCTCTATAGCCTGAGATTGGTCTCCCAGCCACCTCACCCCAGCCATTTCTCAGTGCCAAGCTAGATCCTCTCTCCTGCCCAGAGAATAGGTCTCTCTGTCTCTCCTGTAAAGAGATGAAAGGAGAAATAGAAACACCACTGTGCAACCTCCATAATAGTTGTGACCAGCACTGCCTGGATTAACCACAGCTGATCAGGGTTCATCCAAAAAAAGCACTGGGAATGGTTAGCACCAGCTGTGTCTTTTTACAAGGTCCTTCTTCCTAAATGCTGTGATCACATATAGATCACCTGCATTTTCCTAAGGATAATAGCCCACAACACCAAAGAATAAAAAACCTGTGCCATCAAGACCTTCAGATTTGGACTAGCAGGTTTGCATTTGGAGAAGAACAACACGATGTCCCAGTATAGGTTGGGGGCTGACCTGCTGGAGAGTAGTGTAGGTGAAAGAGACCTGGGGGTCCTGGTAGACAGGAGGATGACCATGAGTCAGCAATGTGCCCTTGTGGCCAAGAAGGCCAATGACATCCTGGGGTGCATTAGAAAGGGTGTGGTTAGTCGGTCAAGAGAGGTTCTCCTCCCCCTCTATTCTGCATTGGTGAGGCCACATCTGGAGTATTGTGTCCAGTTCTGGGCCCCTCAGTTCAAGAAGGACAGGGAACTGCTTGAAAGAGTCCAGCGCAGAGCCACAAAGATGATTAAGGGAGTGGAACATCTCCCTTATGAGGAAAGGCTGAGGGAGCTGGGTCTCTTTAGCTTGGAGAAAAGGAGGCTGAGGGGTGACCTCATCAATGTTTACAAATATGTAAGGGGTGAGTGTCAGGGAGATGGAGTTAGGCTCTTCTCAGTGATGACCAGTGATAAGACAAGGGGTAATGGGTGCAAATTGGAGCATAGGAGGTTCAAGGTGAATATCCGAAAAAAATTTTTTACTGTGAGAGTGACAGAGCACTGGAACAGGCTGCCCAGGGAGGTTGTGGAGTCTCCTTCACTGGAGACATTCAAAACCCACCTGGATGCGTTCCTATGTGATGTGCTCTAGGTGACCCTGCTCTGGCAGGGGGGGTTGGACTAGATGATCTTTCGAGGTCCCTTCCAACCCCTAGGATTCAATGATTCTATGATTCTGAGGACACCAGAAGGAGATAAACCCAATTGCAAAAGTAGGAAAAACAGTCACTTCAGGGGTTCTTCCACAACTACTACTTCCTCTGGTTCCCCCAAGAATATTTCTCTTCTTAATAGCCTGAGTCCCAGCCCCTACACAGCTGTAATAAAGAGCACTGGCTTTGAAAGTAGTCCTTAAGGAAGAGTACACCAATGCCAGCTCTACCATCACCCAGAACATTTTGTAGGACTATAAACCACCTGGGAAAAACCCCACAAATGTGCAGCACTACTACATAATAAAAAAACTTCTGTTCTGTTTGAAGTATGAAATGGATCTAATGTAGCAGGTCTTTTAATTGTGAGTGCGTACAGGATCCTTTGCCCTGTGTTCTGTGCTGCAGTTACAGGTGATCACAGGACACCTGAGAATTACTGAAGGTACAAACTGGCAATGTTAGAACTCAGATTTTGAAAAACTGTATTTTATATGCAGGTTGCAAATGAAGGCCATGGAAAGTGGTGTTTTATATCTAGTAGCGTTCTAAATTTATATCAGTTTTGTAGTGTGAGGACTGTGCTCAGTCTCAGTGATTCTGTTTTCAGACAAGAGGCAGGAGAACTAAGGAAATGTGCTACCGTGTTTAAGCGTTTGCTAGTAACATTCTGTGATTGGGACTATTGTAGCATCTGAGCTAGTCTTGCATTGCACCTTGCACAGGCATTCATGCCTGAACAAAGAACATACAAAATGCTACTCCTTGGATTTGGCAGCATGTTATAAGCCTTTGGCACAAACATAGATTTCAGTGTAAAGTGCAAGACAACAAAGAATCCAATCCCATTCATTTCACAAAGAAAAGAGTGGGGGGAAAAAAAAAAAAAAGAAGAGCATTTTGCACTTACCTAATGACAAAATTTTCCAGATCTGAAGAGTCCTTTTTTTTTAATGTTCCTATCAGCCTTGCTTTTAAAAGAGGAAGAATGGGAGCTGAGGGCAACTAATAGCTTACAGGGTCAATCTCAGCATTAGGATTTGAATGAAGAGATGAAAGAGGTCTAAAGGGAATAAAATCCCCAGATGCAGAATCGTGATCCTTTTGGGACTCGTTCCCATGGGGCCACTTAGCAACAGGCCACCATCCAAGCACAACACCCCTGAGAGCAGAAGAAAAACTTTCTTCTTTGTATTTTGCCCTCTCTGTTGAAAGTACTGTTTTCAGCTTATTCTCTGGGGAGTCAGTGCCTCATCAGGAAGAAATAAAGCTGGCCAGTCTGAGAGTGATTGTGTCTCATGCTCTCCAAAGGCACACATTTCTCTTATCCCCAGGAAGAAAATTGCCTCTTTTTATATTCAGAATCAAATGTACTGAAATTATAAGCAGTGGAATAATTACATTCAACATGACACACTAGATCTGACCTTAATAAGACAGCCTGGTGGCCTTAACTGTTACAGGACTGGCTCCTTCCATTTGCAGACCTGGGGATTATTTCCACATTCTCTCTCCAGTAAAAATAAGTTATGTGCTTCTTGCATCATGTCCATGTGCTCTGTGTGACCCTGGGGAACAAAGCAATAAGTCATTCAGTTCTGCTGCATCTGAGTGCTGACTTGGCCAGTGCCACTAACACAGAAACAAAGAAAGTAAACATTTACTTAGAGAGAGGAATGGACACAGCCATGGAGTTATTTTTAACCTTTAATTGTTTGATATTGAATTTTAGAAATTCTAGAGGAAACTGCGGCTCTTCTGACACAATGAATTTGCCCTGACTATTGATGGCTCCAATGCAGTAAGGACATACTTCTTTGACAAAGGTATTTGGCATCAAAATCTGTCACACACCAAAATCTGCCTTCAGCCCTCACTTCTGACCTCCAGTTCACATTGGTATTCCAGTGCCACCCCCCACGCACCTCTGCCAATGCTGCTCAGTCACAACCTACACCCCCTACTATTATAGCACTGAGCACCCCATGCGATGTAGAAAACACATTTTTCTGATGGGATAAGTATATCACAAAACCATCAAACAAGTTGGAATTTTTTGCCTTTGCTCTGAAACCTCCCTGCACTTAGAGGATGGAAAGCTGCAGGACAGGAGGGAGGGAGAGGAACAGATCTGTCTAGAACATATCTTTGGGAGCTTGTAGATGTAGCTTTTAATCCCTCTTTTCCTTGGGGATGAGGTAATCAAAAGCATGCAAGAGATTAAAATCAATATCCCACCTTTCTGCTGGGTAACTACAGCAGCTGGAGAGAAATGTGTGGATCTAACTGACATCTAGGAACTATGTGCAAGTTTTACTCTCCAGAGAGGTGCACACATGAAAGCTTGGTTGAGAGTTTGCCCCTCTTCCACTGGTAGAGGAAGTATCAAGGTTTCCACAACTAAATATCCAGAATCAGGTTATTACAGTACTTTCTGCCAGGACTTGTGTAACTGTTACTTATTACCAGTTCAGCTTGCTATATAATCTTGGATTTCTTCAGATGAAAGGCAATGAGACACGCCTTAACCCCCCTGCATGGCTATTGCTTAGGTGTCAAAGAGGCACTCTAGTGTTTCCTTCACAGGGATGCTGGAAGGATAGCACTGCATGTTGCGGCGAGAGCACAGACTAACGCACCACGATCAATGTGATCAAGCGAAAGCCGTTTATTATTAAAAATGGTGGCAATTTATACCCTTCTGATTCCAGATGTTCCACCCCAGTACAAACCCCGTTGGTTACATACATACACAGTTCATATATGATTGGCTACGTGTCTTGTCATTTGCTGTCCGTGTCATGATGACCCAAGGTGTTTCGCTTCCCAGCCGGTGCCTCTCAGTTCTTGCTACAACATTCTTTTCTCACTACTTCATGAGATAACAACCGTGAGATAGGACACCTGCTGTTTGCTGGTCCCGTGGGGTACCAGGCTGTGAGACATCCGCTTGTTTACTGATCTCACGGGCTACTTCAGGGTGCCTGACAATTTGGTGAGCAGCACCTGCAACACTGCTGTTTTAATTCAGGCATATTAATTTTCCATAAATCCCATATTAATTTTCCATAAATCCCAACAACTGCAAATGCTTGGAAGGTGTTCAGAGGCTGTGAGTGTAGATGTTGTACACTATGATGACATGCAAAAAGAACTGACTCGTGTCTTTAGTGAGAAATGGCATGTGTAGGGGTTAGACCAGGAGACTTGGAGAAAGGATATCTGTGTCATTTTCCCAAGTCTGTTCATGGTCTTCTAGGTGATCCTGGAAAAATCACTTTTCTTTGTAGTACATCCATTTCCCCAGCCCTAGTGTGGGAACAGCACTACTGACCTTAAAATTCAGGAGACCAAGGGAGCTGAATTCACTCATATGCAGAATGCTTCACAATATTCTTCACAGATTGTGGCTGAGAATTAACACAGCCCCAACACAGCTGATTCTGAGCCTCTCATATTCCAATGCTAATGCAAGGAAAGCAGAAGTCATTCTTGTTTTAACCATTCTTGAGCAATCCCTGCCTGTGCTTTCTGATATACACCTTGGAAAACAATGACATAGCACACTGTAGCCCATGCATCAACGACAATGGCACAATGTGCCTCTGCAAAAGTGACAAGCCACAATAACTGTTGCATGGAGCCCCATCCCTTTTCAATGAGCTCCACAAAACTATAAGCAAAAACAAAGGCTGCAAGAGAACCCAAAGGCTCCATTGTACCTTTATCCTCCATAGCTTCCGTGGCTCACCTGGGCCAGAGAAGTGCCTATGATCTGCATCAGAGAGCCTGGCAGGACAGCAGACACCTCATGGCATTTTGTCACTCAGTGTTGCAGGTCAGGGACTCTGGTGAGACCGCACCTGGAACACTGTGTACAGCTCTGTACAGCACAAGAAAGATATAGACCTGTTGGAGGGGGTCCAGAGAAGGGCCCCGAAGATGATCAAAGGGCTGTAGCACCTCTGCTGTGAATACAGGCAGAGGGAGTTGGGGCTGTTCAGCCTGGAGAAGAGAAGGCTCTGGGGAGACCTTATAACAGCCTTCCAGTACTTGAAGGGGTCCTACAGGAAAGCTGGGGAGGGGCTTTTCATCAGAGAAGATAGTGATAGGACAAGGGGTAATGGTTTTAAACCGAAAGAGGGGAGATTTATGTTAGATATTAGGAAGAAATTCTTCACTATAAGGGTGGTGAGGTACTGGAATAGGTTGTCCAGGGAGGTTGTTGATGCCCCATCCCTGGAGGTTTTTAAGGCCATGTTGGATGAAGTTTTGTGCCACCTGGTCTAGTGGTAGGGGTCCCTGCTCATATCAGGGGGGTTGGAACTAGATGATTTTAAGGTCCCTTCCAACCTTAACAATTCTACGATTCTATGATTCTATGATTCCCTCTTCTGCCAAAGCCTCTGGCAGGAATTTTCCAAGCTTTAGTGTATCCTTTGTGTTTGAGGAAGATCCATAATCTGAAGTTGGAGCGGG
Source organism: Hemiprocne comata (assembly GCA_020745705.1). NCBI lineage: Eukaryota > Metazoa > Chordata > Aves > Apodiformes > Apodidae > Hemiprocne > Hemiprocne comata. The sequence continues at coordinate 43,611,184 of CM036588.1, forward strand.
TCTCCTACCTGGCAGGAACTGCCCAGTGCCCTGCTGCTTCCCACTGACAGATTTTGCAGCTTGTGCTATTTTGCATGGCCTCAGCATTTATGGTCTGTAGCCTTCTCTACACCCAGCTCTTTGCAGTGCCACCATGGAAATGTCTGTATAGTTGTGAATTTCAATAGCCATTATACTCCCAGCAGCATCAATTCGCGTTTGGTACCTCAGAGCCTGTTAATCTGTAGTAGTCATAAGGCTACTTATCTCCTGCTCTTTTCAAATACCTCAGCAGTGGATACAAAAGGGAAATGGCAGGAGCTATTCTTCTCTGGAGTCTGAGACGGTTTGGGTGGGTTTTTTTTCTTTTTCTTTGGTTTTTTAATTTAATGCTGCATTGTTCCTACATTACCAAATGTCACATTCAAAACAGACAGCAAAGTTTGCAAGAGAGATAAGTGATTACTATCTCCCAAGTTTGTGCTAGTGTAAGACTATTGGCCCAGGAAAGCAGCTAGTTGCAGGGTGATGTTCCAAGGGTCCAGAGTACTTAGCTGTCTGTTAGCTAATTAAAGCACCGTGATCTGAAAGATTTGAAAGATTTAGTTCAGCTCTTCCTTGGGGTTATTTCTAGCTCAACTACCTATTTGCTGGTGAATCCTCATCTCCAGCTCCACAGGTGTGGAGCTAAAAAAGGATGTTTGGAGAGGGGTGCTTGTGTGCCATGGGCATAGGTTTTGTTAAAAGACAAAGAGAGAAGAGGCTCCTGAGACACTCCAAGTGAAGATAACAAGAGCTAAAATGTGGAAAGGAAATAAATTATGAAAGAAAATTATCATCCAAACTGGATTTGGGCTGCTGCCTCTAGGGCTCTTATGGTGAAAAATTTGGGATGCTGATTCATTTAACCTGTACCACTACTGGCACCCAAATTTGAAGCCATTTCAGCAGCCAAAATCTGGACAAGAGCTTTATCTGAGAGCCAGTCCTCATGCCCATTTATTTCATCAGGTGCAGTGCTGCTGCTCAGCACTAGAGCACATTGCCCAGCCCTGGGAGTTCTCACTGTGTGGACAAGTGTAACTTAAAACAAGGCCACAAAAAGAGCATTCTCCATGATTAACCAGTTAGGTAAGTTGGACACACTATGTCTAATGAAGGACTGAAGAAAACTCTCTGCTGTGGGATCAAGTGTCTCAAGTGAGAGCAGCAGTCTGCCAGATGCTAGCTAGGGAAACCCAGATGTGGATCCATGTTTACGAAAACAAAGGAAGGTGCTGGACTTACATGTCTGAGCACTCCTGAGCAAAGTTGGGTCCTGCAAATGGAGAATGATTGTGCCAACTAAAGCAGGACACAGAGTATTGCAGATGTGAAGGAATGAAAAGGATGCTGAAGGTGCTTAGCAAAGAGCCCCAAAAGATGGAGGTGATCTGGTTCTTGTAAGGAGATGGTAATAATACAACTTCATTTTCTACATACAGCAATTAAGATACCTCACAGTTCTTTCAGTTCAATTTTGATAATTTGATAAGCAAGGGACGCTCAGTCAAGACATAGAAGGCCAAGAATGAAATCTTCATATTTGTTGTCCATCACCTAGTCTTTTCTGGCTTATGTATCACAAGGTGTTGGTGAAAACAGCTGGCTCACTATCCACAGTGGAAAAAGGTTCAGGAGCATGTGTCAAGAACACCAGCAAAGACAGGGATGTTGACAACTTTCTTCTTGGAGCTGCAGGAATATTTTCAGTTCTGGCAGATCACCTTAACACTTTTGCTGCTCCTCCACATTAGAAACAAACCCTTAGGTCTTTCTCCACCCACATGGTTTTTTTATTGTCATGAAAGCAACTGGATCTCCCATCATGGAAAGCTAAGGAGATCAACAACCAGTACAGATGGGATTGCAAATCTCCCAGATCTAGAGGTTTGGAAGAGCTGATTTACTGAGGCAGAGGAAGAGAAGGGGCCAAGGACAGTCAGCTTACAGTGCAACAGCAGGCAGCCTTTCTGCACTGCCTGAAATGAAGACGACATTGTTCAAATGCTCCTGTTTTCTCTTCTTCTCACACCTTTACACATACATTCCTGAAAAACTTTAACTTTTCCATCCTGAAACTTTTGCTGCAAAGTTCAGACTTAGAAATAAATCCTAGATTAGCAAAATGGGAAGCTTTTCAAATGCTGATTGCTGGAGGTTGGGGAGGTGAAAGAGGCAAGGAATAAATGTTCTGTTCTTACATAGACACTGAAGCACCCACCACTGCCACTCTTGAACAGCCTTCTGGGCTCAATGGACACTGTGGCTGTTTGCTTAGTTCCTCTTTATAGAAGTAGTCAATAAGTAAATTTATGTTTTATGACTGAGTAGCTTGAAATTTCATTCAAATTTGCCTTGCCAAGGCAGCTAATTATAATTTTACCCTTTAAGCAGGAGAACAAGCTTTTAAGCCTCTCTTAATTAGAGGAAGTGCTTCCAACTAATCCAGTCTGTAAATTTAAACAAAAATTCTGTCTTTCATGAGCAGTGGTCCATATAGACCAATATATTCATAGAGCTTCACTGATCTTTATTTTGTTAAAAACATCCTGTACTGCTGTCACTTCTGCAAGTCTACCAATAGCAGCAGCAGTGACAGGGCTAGGACAGACAGAGAGCAGTGCTGCCTCTGTCACATTGTCACACCATTTGGGCGCTCACAAATCAATTTTAGGTGATATTGCAGTGTAAATGTCAGCAGCCAGGGCTTTACTGTTGGGAAACAGTCATGGTCTCTGTTCAGTCAGGCTGGCATTTTACACTACAGATAAGGAACAAGAGGATAACACAGGGTTTTCCCCTTTCCTGCTGCCCAGAGTCCAAGAAAATTCAGTAAAGGACAACACTGGGCTCCTTGGAAGGTATCTTTAATTCCTATTGAATTTCTGCAGGGCACAGCCATATATAACAATAATCAAGACAAGATAAAATAAAAGAGCAAGGCCTAGCAGGCTAAGATAAACCACACTCTTTTTGCTATTGATCACCTTGACTCTGTGCTTTTGTTCCTAGTCAAATCTGATCAAAACATTGGAGAGAGAAAGAACTGAAGGATTTCTGAGAAAATAGGCCAAATGCTGTATACTTGAAAAAAAAATATCTGAAAAGCCATGGGCCAGAAGCAAAGAAATAAAGTTGAATTAAAATCTGGCTTTCTTTCTCCCTCACTTACTCCTCTTCTACTTCCCTGCTGAGCTAAAAAGCTTCTACTATCATATGCTTGTGGAAAGGTAAGGGCTTCAAGCACCCTCCTTTTTCTTAGTCAGCATCATTGTAATTAAATGAGAAACCACCGTTATAGTAAAGGCGTCTTGTATTTTCTTCCATGAGTTTGCCTGTTTGGCCAGCCTGGAAGGAACATTCCTTTAGTGTCTTTCCTTGTGCATCTGCATGTATGGCCCATTGCAACTTGGGTGTTACTTGCTTTTCCTGCCTCACAGGGATAGATATTCAGTAGGAAGAAAGTTAATGAGAGAATACCCAAGATGCCTCAAAACACGATTTGGTTTGCCTGCTGAATTATTGCTGCCAGAAGCTAATGAGAATTTCCCCCCAGACTTTCTCTCACACAGACAGAAAACTCACTTGGTTTAACAAGATTTTCTACATGCCTGTTGTTGTGGGTACAGGCTATGGGAGCCAGATGTAAGAAACATTTTCTTGGTTTGAGGCAGCCATACAAAAGAAAGAGAAGCTTTTGTAGAAATCAGGAGATGCAATGAATGAGCTCACATTTGCATTCAAACTTCACCTCAAATCCTCAAAGGCAGAGACATTTGAGGTGATCTTTTCAGCATGTTTCCTTGACATCTGCTGGAGGTTCATGAATAGAATTTTGTGGTGTATGTTTGGGTGTTCATGTACCTCCTGATTATTTATGTGAACTCTGGCATGTGTGTTTATACATACGTTCAGGGCTTGCTCCAATGCACTTGGCAATACCAGTAAAACCATTTTCTGGTGTTTACGTAAGCAAAGTAATAATCCAGTTGTACTTACAGCACTTTGCAGCCAGGACACTTGGGGCACTACAGAACAACAATAGAAGCATTTCAGAACACAATACAAACACGGTATTAAAATCGCCTTATAATTCAAACAAAACATGCTGAGTTCCTGAGAGGCGAGGCATAAATATGTGGTTACAATGGTTTTGTTTCAAAGCACACTGTGAGAAAAGTGTGGTTTAGATGGATTTAGCAGGGAAGTGGCAGTGGGGTGAATTCATAGCACTGGAGCCCTCTCTGACAGAGACTCACTGTAAAAGCTGAGCAGTGTCTGGCACTGACATACAGTCGAATTAAGCTTGAAGGAAGCAAGCCTGGGGCGTTGCAAGGAGAGGTGCCATAGAGGGCTTTCAACCAGCAGTATCAGCGTCTGGCAGCTGCTTTGCCCCGGAGGAGCCAGCCATCATGCTGGAGGCAGGACATGTGAAATTGAACCAGTGCTGTTTTCACCTAGTGGAGATCGAGGGAGTGACCTGCTGACCGTGGCAGGAGCCATGTGAAGGGATGGGGAATGACACCTGTGAGCCCAAAGGTCAGTGTTGATCCAACAAACAGCCCATGCCAGCTACAAAATAGACACTGCCACCCTCCTCTTTTATTACACTTGGTCCTTACCTTCCTGTAGGTTTAACCAAAGAAACACAGGTCAGCCCACTGGGAACACCACCTCCCCTGCTTGCCTGCTCAGCCATCAAGGGGTCCCCAGAGAATACTGTTGGAGGTGTTGTTATTACTCCTGTGCAATATCTCTGAGCACAGCATGGAGATGTAAAGCCAGCAGGAGCCTTCCAGACAAGAGTCTCATGATTTGTTGAGAGCCTTGTCCAAGGCTGGGACTGAGTAAGGGGAGCTGCATCTGGTGATAAGCATCTAGCTCCAAGGCTACTTGAAAGCTAAATAAACCCATGTTTATTTGTTGTGCAGCAAGTAGAGCTGTAAGCAGGATGCTGCCCGGTGCCTTCCCCATGTAAATCAGAGAGTTCCTGCTCAGATGCCAAATGTTAAAGCTGCCTTTGAGTGCCTGACATTGATTTGAATGGGAAGCAATTGCTGGAGCTTGGTTCTCACTGAACAAAATGAAAGACCTTAAGCAAAGTCGTGCCTGGTGGAGCCAAGTTTGGTGTAGCAAGAGGAAGGCTGAACACTGCCCTCTGCCTTTTCAGCTCAATGCAATAGCCATTTTTCACTCCCAAACATACTCCTGCCGTATTCCAGGAAAAATGCCAGGAAGCTCTCAAGAAGGAGCTTGGGGTCAGGGCTGAGCCCTGCTGGTGGTGTGCACAGTGAACTAGAAATGCTGGTGAGAGGGAAGAGTTCTGGAGGGGGAAAAAACAGTAACCAGGAAAGCACCAACAGTGCCCTGGAACAGACACGTTCAGCATTGACTTGCTCAGGGAGGTACCAGGTGGCTGTGGACTGTGCTTGCTGTCCTGCAGGAGTCCCAGTGCCATCGCAGTAAAGGTCTCCACAGCAACCTATCTGACTGTCTTGACAGCTGAGTGTCAGAGTCCCGCAGCATGTGAGACCTGATGAGGTATAAAAATAAACCAAATACTTTCATATAATCCCACGGATATAAACAGAATCACGAATTTCGCATGCCAATTCAATCATGAATGTGACATCCATTTTTTCCCTCTAATTTAAAGAACATCAGATATCTTAGTCCAAACTTTAATTTAGTATAACCAGGTAGGGAAAGAGCCTTCAGTGTATAAACAAAATTAATTGTTTGCTTTATCAGAATAGCATAGAATACAAATGAGTCACCAATATTTGTACAGTGCTTAGACATTGACTGAGTTCTTGGGGTCTTGGAGTATTCTCTCAAGAAAAGGAGACAAAAGACATTATTCTACTGCCTTTGTGTTCTCTCCAGCAGCTGTCCCTATGTGATGGGTAGGAAGTGGGTCTGGCTGGCAGGGCTCATGCTGGAATTTCTTCTCTTCCACAACCACCCTACTGCCAAATGTCTAATTGTTACATGAAAATGCAAGGTGCTGTATATCTCAGGTACAGTGCTCAGAAATGGTATTCCCAATGAAGTCATCATTAGCTGAGAGGGTAAGAACTTAAGGTAGTATTGAATGAAGAACAAGAATAGCTTAAAATTTATAGTATCAGAGTCATTACTGATCTTCTCTGGTCAGTGCCTTAGCTGGAGAAGTTCCCGTGGCAATAAAAGCAGCTTCCCCGCAAGACTCAGACGCAGCCTGAGACTCCAAGCTGACCCACCCTAGTCTCAATTTATTAAGAAAGATCATGCAAGAACAACCACAGTAGCTCTGTCATTTCAAGGTTAAATGTTAAAAATGTCTAATATATCAAAGAAGGAGAAATATCAGGATATATTGGGCCAATTGCTGTAATTAACTTGCAAAGGAGAACTGAATTCCACCTGTCCAAAATCCCTTGAGTGCTGCCTATCTCTCCAAAGACATTTGGAAGACATATTATGCTGCCTCATGTGTTATTAGTGACATTAGACCTATATCTATGGCCTTTCTCCCTGTTACAATTCCTACACATCACACACTGACATTGTCCTTTCCTTCTAGCTTTCATAAAGAATGACATTTTTGACATCACCCTATGAGCAAGAAGAAGCAGCAAAGCAGCAAGCTATTCTGGGGATGAAAATGCATAGATCCACCTAGCTAGTGATCAGAGAGTTTTGCAGGCAGGTGATGTCTCCTGTAGATTTTTCTTCTTCAGATGGAAAGAAAAAGGATACATGAAAGATGGAATATCGCACAGTTCGGGATACCTGGTAAGAAAGCGATTGAGAGCGTTCAGGAACTGCCAAAGTTTATTTCATTCTTTTGGGGCACACTGATATTTTTTGGTATTTTAATTCAACAATCTCCTGGGATTTTCTTGCTCATTTTGAGAAACTCCTTTGGTATCTGAAACGCTTCCCTTGGGCATTTGGACGTAAGGAACTGTAGAAAATGTGCAACCTGGGAAAGAAGCTTGGGAAGGCCAGCAATTCTAGGAAGAGTTTTGAAGATGCTGAAAGAGACTGCTTATGTCTCACTGTGGACACTTCTGCCTTCCTATTGTTTTGTTCTCCTCCTTCTCCTCCTTTTTTCCCAAAAAGAACTTAAGGATAATAGCCAGCAGTAACACAAATAGCAGAAAATGACAGATACCTAGAAAGAAGTAAAGGAGATGCTCTTTTGGAACTGGTCTGGAGTCCATAACAGTGTTGGAAGTCACTGCAGAATCTGACTGCCACATTACTCCAATCTCTCCATATCAGTTTCTCGCTTAATTTTTCCTTGGTGTCAGAGCTATATCTATATGGCAGAGTTATATATAAAGGAACAAACAAAGCACTTACTGCTGCCCAATTTTCTGAGGTTGTAGCTCAGTTTTGACTCAGTCTTCTCTCAAGCTCATTCTGAAGAAAGAGCTGAATCATTATTAAATAAGGAGCATGTACAGAGGAAATGGATACACAGAACATAAACTGTTTTTCCTGGAATTTTGTTCATTCTGCAGCCATTACCCTCCCTTTATGTACAAACAGGTGAAAGGATGGGTACAAATATGTTCCAGGCTAGACAAAGTAAAATTAATGGAGACTACCGATGCCAGAGCAAATGAGATCTCTGAGGGCTTGGAAAGAAACTTGCTGACATATCTACTCAATATTCATTGAAATGAGCTTGGGAAACTTTGCTCAATTAGAGCCTGGCTGTGGGGGAAAGCAGATCCAAGCTGAACTCAGAAGAAGCTGTTTTCTGGACCTGTGAGATCTAGGTCAAAAGAGACATAATTAGCCAAGGAATGCAGTATATTATAATGACATCTTCCAGAATTGGTGTTTTTGAGCACTCTGGCTTAATGATGCTCATCTCTCACGGTTATACCAGGGATGCAGTTTTAATGCTTCTATAGCTAGCTAAGTAGCATAGCTATACCTATAAATGCAGGCTCCCACAGACAAAGGGAACTTTTGACCCTACTAGTGAGTGAATAACAATTAAGACAGATTCTGATCCTAGTGACAGTAAATCTGGAATAAATCCACTGAATTAATTGAAACTTTGGCAGATTTACAGTAGCAGAGACTGTTTTCACATATTCAGTTGTGGTACTGCAGACTTACATTGATATAATAATATATCTTGTGCCCATTTCATTTGGAGAGAGGAAACTACAGACAACTAGAGTCAGCATTACTTCGTCACCTCCCCAGACTCCCCATAAAAGCTCCAGAACAGGCATGACTTTACCAGTGAAGGTTAAGCAAACCTGCATTGTCATTCTAAACAATGCCTCCCCACATGGTACTGAGCCATACTGAGGCAGTCAATTGCAATAGCATCTTACATTTCTGTACCTTTCATCCCAAAGGAACCAGTGAAGGATTCAGTTTAGAGGTTTTGACGAAATCCTTTGACTCTCCTTTGCTGCAAGGGAGTGTATTAATTAAAGATATTTTCAAAATTGGCACTTGCAGCCTTGTTCTGCCTGCCACTGCTGCAAAGCCCTTTCCTGGAGCCTATGCAGTTCAGTCTGATGCTCAGAACAACAACATCACTCACTGACCACTCAGAAAACACCTCCAACTGAAGCTGTGAATGAATGTGAAAGGCTGTCAGAGAAGAGTCAAGCTTTGCAGGCAAAAATCAGACAGATCTCTCTGCTTGCACCATAATTTGAGGCATAAGGTGGGTTGTGACTCTCCAAGCAATGGATAAATGGCCTGACCTATAGAATACGAAAATGGAAGTAGCATACTCAGAACCCAGCCTAAGCAAGAAGCTAGGTCAGATGGAGGCCAGGCAAAAGCTGTGCATTTTCATAATGTTGCATTCTCAAATTCTGCCTTGAATATCTGACACAGAAAGGAAATCTTCCATGTAGGATCTGACTCCTCTCTGCCTCCATTTTGGTAATGGCTCTCACAACACTGAAGGCAGAATATAATTTAAGTGAATTTGATAACTAACTCTGGAAATAAGGGAATTAGAGCCATTAGTAAATCTTTTCACCTCAGAACCTAGACAAACAGGATCAAATTGCTATCTGGTGTAATCTAATTGAATTCCATGGATTTACAACCACAGACAAATTTTAGCCAATAAAGAGAAGAACATAAATGTTTTATTCTGACATTTGTGACATCATAAAGTTAATATAGCTGTGCAATGAAGGGAAGATTTCTGAGCACATTTGTCTAATTTAAGTCTCATTTATAATGGAAAGTAATTAAATACATTCAATGAAACTGGAGAAAGCAGAAAAGAATGCTGAGGAGTGTCACTTCATTCGCTGGATAGAGATGTACTTTGTTGTTTCCTGCTGTTTATCTTTTGCTCTGTAAGCAGGAGTTCTCATTTATGTTCAGCTACCAGCTGCCAACCTATACCCCACTGGAAGATGCATGTCATTTCCAGAAAGATCTTAATAAACACAACCAGTGGAGTGGTATTTCAGACTTGGCAGTTCATCTCTCAGAGCAAGAGATAACTTCAAATTATTTCCATGACCATTCTTCAAACATCTGTGGAAGGAGGCTAAACCAAGAAGATAATACTGGGGAAGATACAGGTTAGGGAGGACTTGCTGGTTTCATTAGGGGAGAGCACAGTTCAGCAAGCTCAGGGTGATACTCGTCTTGCCATTGATTTGCTACACTGAGTTCATCAGGCCTGTTGAAGAACATGGAAATCACACTACCTTGCAATGAACAGCACAGTGCTACTAACAGCACCCCATGGCTCTTGGGTGTCACTGCCCAATCTCTCTTAAGCTTGTGGTGGGCAGAGCATCTGCAGCGGGAGATAGGACCCAGACAAGTGCTTCCATCACACGAAGATGTTAAGAGGGCATCCTTCAGCCTCCATAGGATCCTGCCTCTGTAGCGGCGTCAAAGTGATAGTATTCTGTTTCTCAAAGCTCTGGAAGTTGCTGAATATGCTCCATCTTAAGAATAAGGCCATAAGGTTCCTACATGAACCAGGTGAGGAAATGAGGCAGTACTCACCTAAGCACTGCCTATGCCCCTTTGGACTGTGCTCCCACTGCCTTGCTTATTTGGCAATGTTCCTCTCTCCCCATTTTCACATCTCTCCATCACCTTCCTCCACTTCTTGGATAAAAGGGAGAAGGGGATGATAGTGAATTGGGAAAAAAGGATGCCTGACTCAAAGCAGACACCAGGACCTGAGGTAACTATGAGTGTCTTGCAGTCCCTTTCCAGCAGAGGGGCAAAGGAACAAGGAAAGGCATGAATACATGGAGTCTCAGGGCAGATGTGCATATATGCAGTGTGTCTAAGGAAAGGCATGACTGAGAGGCTCTTTCTCCTGAAGCCAGGCAGCTTTCCCTGCAGCATGGCACTCCCTCAGCAGCTTTCCCCGCAGCGTGGCACTGCAACCTGCTCTGGGTCAGGCACGGCAGCAAGGCAGATGCCTTCCCTTGGCATCGTGTACTGCAGCCCTAGGCAGCTGCTCTGAATTTCAATTCTGGTGCTGGGGAGTAGACATGAGAGCAGGGAAATGGGGATTTATTTTGGGTCCTCTCCTGGAGTTGGTTTGTTCCTGGCGTGTGTTCCTTGCATTTGGGTTTGTTTGCACGTGGATCCCAGCGGTGTCAGTGTATTTAACAGTTTTGCCCTCATTTTAGCTAAATTGAATAAGTAGGTCCTCTCTGACAGGGATTTGCCTTTATTTATGAAGGACTTGATGTTCAGAATGGGAGATAGGAATCCACTTTGATGCCCTGCAGCCATATAATTTGGGTTTAGGAAGTAGGGTTTCTGGGATTTTTTTTTTCACACCTTATTCTTTGCTCACAGCCCGTGCCAGTGTAACTTGCTCCAAGCACACCACATCCACTCATCCAGCTTTCTCCTCAGTGCCCCCACAGCACTGCAGCAGTTTTTGACAAACAGGAGCTCTATAATTCTCTACACTTATCCTGGAGAGTTTATTCCTTCTTTGCTTGTGGCCATGGATAGCCACTACACCACTGCACTGCAAGATCACCTCTACCAGCTACTACCAGTTGGTAACTACCTAGTATGGGGCCACACACACACACAGAAATGTAACTCTCAACACTTGGACAGCAAGGGTGTTGTGACTTCTTTCTGTTCTAAGAAAACAATCTGCCCATCAGCTTCCCCAGCTCATGAAATGTGTTTCCTGGGCACTTCTATAAGACCTGCTCTGTGCTACCAAGAGTTAATGTCCAATGCATATAAAATATAAATTTGGAAGGCTTATGAAGGTATGACAAAGCTGGAGGCTACTGAGCAGTATCTTCTCCTGTGAAATGTGAACTTACTGCATTTTTTGCCCTATAGCTAAACCCAGCTGGTAGAAAGGTGAAGCACAGGGTATTCGAACATGTTAATGTCAGCAAACTGCAACAAATCATGGCTCAAAGCTGAGGGTGGTTTTGTATTCCTTCTTTAAACCTAGGTGCTAACCATGCTGAAATGCAACTTTATTGTGCAGCCTGGCAAGATTTCAGCGATTTTATTGAAAGGGCATTTTGTTATGTTTATTAGATTTGTCAAAAACACATTTTACAGTGTTTATGAGATAGCATATAAATTTATGAAACTTTAACATTTTTATCAAAAATAGCCTTTACTGAAAATCAAATAATGCAAATAGTAAAACCATCAGACAAATCCAGGCAAAATTTTCCATCAGGCAAGGCACAGACTCATCCACAGAACAATCTGTGAAATATTGTCACGGAAACCTGTGCTGTAAAGCAGCAGAAGAGCTTCTGGGTGCACACAGTGAGGCTGCAATGTTCACAGGTGGGTTCAGATGTGGCAATTCTGTCTGATGTTCTTGCCTGACTACAAGTGTGGGAGTTGCAGGGCACCTGCTGGTTTTGTTGCCCCAGCATTTGCAGTAGGAAGAAAAGAGCTTCTGGCTTGTGCTTGTGCAGGTGTACTGCTGTCCATCATAAGCACCTTATGTCTCTTGGGGCTCCAGAGCATGACTGGGCTGGGATTGACATACTGCACAGGAATGAGCCACAAGGGCATCCTCCACTAGCTCTCTGCTTCTGTCTCCACTCCAGAAGCCTTTTCTGCAGGTCTCTTCCTTTGATGCTGTTGTTGGTTTTAACTTTCCCATTATCCCACTCAACTCATTACCTCACTCTACTCAGCGCTTGTCAAGCCACAGAAGGAACACTGGGCTCAGCTTTGGGCCTTGCTATATAAAAAAGATGTGGACAGGCTGGAGAGGGTCCAGAGAAGGGCCAAAAAGATGATCAAAGGACTGGGAAGCCTGCCATATGAGGAAAGTCTGAGAGAACAGGGTTTGTTCAGCCTTGAGAAAAGAAGGCTTAGGGGAGGCCTTATCATATCACCATACGCCAGTACTTAAAGGCTGACTACCAAGAAGACGGAGGCTCCCTTTTTACCAGGAGTCACATGGAATATACAAGGGGTAAAGGGTGCAAATTACTGCTGGGGAGATTCCAATCTGACACCCGAATAAAATTTTTCACAATTAGAACAATCAGCCATTGGAATAATCTCTCCATGGAAATGGTGGATTCCCCAACACTGGACACTTTTAAGATTCAGCTCGACAGAGTGCTGAACCAAGCTTTTGCCAAGAAATGTTGGACCAGATGATTCTTGAGGTCCCTTCCAACCTGGCATTGTATGATTCTGCTGTTCATTTCTGTCCCCCCCTGGCCCAGCCCCATCTGCCCACCTTTCAAGTAAAAAACTCCCTTGTACTTCTGCTTAGAGAAATATTTCTGCTTCTGCTCCTCATTTTTTTCCTTTGTTCATTGTCCACAATACCATCGAGACAACGTGAAACACTTGATCTCTTCTTCCCTTTTCTTTCTTACTTAAGATGTCAGTCTGGGACTCTGCAATTGATACTCTCCCCCCTTCTTAGAGACTGTGATGTGGCAGAAAGACAAGCTGAGGACCTAAGCTAAGTCACTACTCTGTCAGCTGAGATCTGTGTAGCAGCCAAGACACCATTTTCAAAATAATGATGTTGGAATGTCATCCCCAAGTCTCTTTGCCAGGCAGGGAAATGCTTAGTGACAGTAAAATGCTTCCCGCACTGTTTCCCCTTTGCAAAGGAGCCATGAAAAGTTGGAAAGGTGGTCAGGATGAGAGGCACTGGGAATTTAGGCAGAATAAATCTATGTAGTAAAGAGCTGGAAAAAGAGTAGGGAATGGGAGGGAAACCTGCTTATTGGGGCAGGCTGTCCTTATGCTGGAGGAGTTCACCTTGGTATGCATAAGCCCCTGAAGGGCAGAGGAGGGAGATATTTGAAAAGCAGGGAACTGACAAGGGAGATGTGGTCACTTCATGTGTCAGAACCTCCTCTCACAGGTGAAGCATAGCTACACAAACTACCTTTCTGGACCTGCTTTGTTTTCCACTCTTGGTGCAAATGCCTGCAGCACTGCCTATGCTTGCTGTTCTCCGTTATTTCATGAGGGGACACATTCAAAGCACAATGCCAAGCAGGGTCCTGCAATAACCTTACTAGACCTAAGCTCTGATGATGCCAAGAGGGAGCATCTTTGCCAGGGTCTGCCCTGGCTATTTGCACAGGGAAAAGATCCTGAATGTACAGGAATTTTCCATCCTCATAGCCCTGGCTAAGTCAGGACTAGTGTCCTCTTTGCCACCAGCACAGGCCACCACCTACACAACACTTTCCACACCAAATATCAGACCCAAAGCCTCAGAGAAGAAATAGATACATGGAACATTTCCATAGACCTTGTTTACAGCATTGGGGGTTTTCCCCCCATTTTTACCAGAGTTTCATTCCTTCCTTGTTGCAATGAGCTACATCCTGAGTAGATCCTTCCCCACTCATTTGTTATAGTCTAGAATCCTGTATCTCCAGGTCACTCCAGGCAAGTCTGAACAGCCTGCTTTCCCTGAGTGTATGATGAGCTATGACTTCTGGATGACCCCTCATGTATACTGGGCAAGGAGGTAGAGAGGCATGATACAGTATGAGAGATTTTGAGAGTTTATATTCACAGGCTACTTTCAGGTACAAACACCGTTGGCTGAATCCATTAGCTTAACCCTTGATCAAGTGAAGCCTACAGGTAAGCAGATGAATCAACCCTGGCATGAAGCAATATCGTATGGGACACCAGCAAGAGGTCAGGCAGAAAAGTTCAAAGTATAGATGTGTCCACGCAAAACTTAATATACTGTAGCTCATCCAAAGATTTTCGCAAAAGCCGTTTTTTTAAATGAATCCAATCTATGAACAGCTAACATTGACTCACTGTAGTTCACTGTGGGAAGTCAAAGTGTTTCAGGTTTGTAAGAAGAGGGTAGTACAAAAGAATAAATAGAATAAGCTGGCCATTAGGTAGCGTTTGCCCAGTGGTTTTGAATAACTGAGGAAAGCACGTGAGCAGCACATAGGAGAGAGCCACAAAAGAAAGAAGCATCAGAAGGAATGTTAGGGCTTCTTCTTCTGGAGAATTTATTTAACCCACTGACCACTTATTTGTTTAATTCAAAATAAAATGTTACTGAAAAGCCTCCATGGTTCTTGGATGATACACTGAGGATACCTTAACTCAGGATTTTGGCTGGTAACCTTTGGACTGAAAGTGGTCTATGACATAATTGCAGCACCTTCTACCGAGATGTACCCCATTACCAGAGCGCTGATTTTGCCCTCTCTTGTTGAGGCCACATAACTGTGCTTGGGAGTTACAAAAGAAATGTATGAAATGGAAATGAAATACAGAGAAAGGTATGACTACAGCTTCATTAATTCCACTCTGGTCTGAAGGAATTTGGAAAGCTTTCTAGGCAAAGTTTTGAAGTGAGGGAATATTATGCCACCAATTTTTTAAATATCTATCAACACTAACCCTGATTTACATTTTCTGTATCACTTCAGACACCAGGATTCATAGTCAATCTGACAGGAATTTCAGAGGAGGTTGTCTGAGCACCTGGAAGTCACAAAGGTCTTGGAAGCCAAATGTCCTTAACATCTGAATATTGTTAACAGCTCAGAAGAGGTTGTCCACCAGCAACCTCACTTTATCTGTGGTAACATGATATCAATTGCATAACCAAAGAGAATTTGTTTCAGACATAGAGGTGGTTATTGCCATAACCAGTGAGGACTTGAGATCCACTGATGCTTAGAGCATTGTTTACTGTGGGAACAACTCTACTGCACTGTGCTTTAGGGCCTTTAGAAACAGGGGTGGTGAAAAAGAAAGGCTCTGAGGGGGCTGATTAGCCCTCCCTGGTGCAGCTCACATGCCTCATGATGGGATGGGAGGGAGTATCTGTTGGCTTAGCCTTACTTTCCCCTTCCTTCCCCCTGTACTGCCCCAGATACTATTGCATCCTTTCCCTGAGTCTGTTGAATCCTCTGCCTGTAAACCATGAAGACCTTGGTACTCCTGTAAAATACGCAGAATGGGTATGTGAGAGACTGGATGGGGTCCTAACTGCTCCCTGGGCCTGCAGCTCAAAGCAGAGTTGCTTGGCGCTGAATAGATGGCAGCATTCAAAATACCTGGGTTCACATCCCCCAGAGCCAGGGGCTTGAGTCTCAGCAGGGCCAATTCAGCAAGCTATTCCCAGTTGCTTAACTGCAGTCCATGCATCTTCTTGTCTCTAATGCTCTAGATTAGACCTTCGCATCCCGAGGCCGTGCCTGGTTAGTATTCCTCCAATACATTTATTAGCACTCTTGGTGAAAGCTGGGTTTTCCCCAGTGGTCTGGGCTAATGTTTCCACCAGGAATGATCCAAATATCTAACTGGCAGGAATCCTACACCTTCTGGGGAGTAAATTTCCTGGGGAGGAATTTCTACGGCCAAATCTGGAATCTCTTACTGAATAATTGGAAGAACTTACACATATTTTGACAGTGCTAAGTAAGCTTTGGGCATCGACTCTAATTTATAGTGCTTTGGGATTAAAGTTGTCCTATAAAGGTAAGATTATTATTAATAACAGTATCATTGCAACTCCCCAAATGGTGAGCTAGGAACAGATACAGGCTATTCTGCATGTTTGCTAAACCACACATAACTACTACAGGAGACTGAGTTACTTTTGCCTTTATTAGAACAAAGCAGAGAAGCAGTATGAACAAATATGATTAAAAAGACCCTCTGGATTAAATGTACCCCTAATGGCTCTTGCAAGCTAAGACATCAATTTTTGTGCAGCTTTCTAGAGGTTGATTTTTACTCTACAGTCTTCATCTGATTTTACAGTCAGCATTACTTCAAGCTTATGACATTTGTAACAGGATACAAATCCAGCACAATTAATTTAATTTTATTTACATTTCAGAGTTATTCAACTGGAATAAATTGAACACAATTTGATGAAAACTGTCCTGCAGGACTGATTTTAAGCACATTCAACAAGAGTGCTTTATAAATAATGGCAGCATTTCATAAACAAAACACACCCTTTTGGACTGGAGGATTTGCAGGAATCAATTAGCAGATGAGGGAAAAACAACATTGCCAAGAATAGAGCTAAACTGAACACTTCTGCTCTGGAGCCCACTTTTCACTGCATGCATCTCTGAAAGAGAATTCATCTGCAGAGCATGATGACCCTCCATGATAGATCCAACAGAAAGCGGTTGCTAACTTGGGTGTTTCACTAGCACAAAAGCATCAGGACTCAGGTAAACTGTTCAAGTGAACCTTGACTGAAAAGGACTGAGGAACATCAATGTTTGTTCTGCAGCAGCCCTAAGAAATTCTTATCAATAGTGGAGAAGCTGTTGTAAAGACACTTTGCAGAACCAGAAGGCCATCCTTAACTTCCAAATGTGAGTATCTATATAATAGGCAGTGGATGTATCTGGGCAGTGTGGGCAGTGGATAGGATGAATGAACTCAGCTTTGTCAGTACAACGGGGAGTGGCCAAACCACTGTAAAGCTCTTCATATGCAGGATAGTAGAGGAGGGTTTTCAACAAAGATTTGGAAAGATAATGAGGGCCTTTCACTGCTCTTCACCAAGATTCCTCCCAATAACAGCAAGGAAAAAAGCACAGAAGTGTTTCTATAAAAATGTTAACAAGTGAGAAATGGGACTGACAGAATTATGAGAAGGGAAACGACATTGTTGTGGTAAAGGCGAGCTCTTTGGCAGGGTAAGAAGGGCCTTGACAGAAAAGATAAATAGCTTGTGTTTGATGGAGTAAAGAAGAGGAATGTAGTAGAGAGGAGCAAAGAATGTGTAAAATCCTCAAGCTGATTGATTAGGAGGATGATCTTTATAGCAGTATTTTGCAGGGATGTGCACAGACTGAAATTACACTTGCAAAGACCAAAGTATTTCAGTAATCGAAATGCAAGACAATTGAATTTTGGCGAGGTTAGATAAGGCCACCTCATGCTTTTAAATGGGAAGGCTAGGCTACTACCAGCATCTTTCCTATCTTGCCTGGAAGTGAAAGAAAGAGTTTTGAAGCATTTTTTCCATCTGGTTACAAATGTTTCATTTTTACCTGAATGTGTTCTGTTCCAACTTCTGACAGCCTGTGGCATCCATGAGATAATCCCATTCACATGAGTGGGAGAAGGACATGCTCTCAAAAGCTCTAGGTTGTGGAGTCTTTGGTGTCCTGTCACCTCTCTAACTGATCTCAAATAAACCCTGAAGGAGAGTTTGAAGGTGTCACTGTTAGGACAGGTAAGTGAAATTTGCTAGTTCTGATTTGGTGGTGCCTAGTAAGTGGGCACTCCAGGTCAACCCCCTAATGGAACTAGGAGAAGGAAAAACAGGTTCTGTTTTAGACTGCTGGGATTTTTGTGATCTGTCACAGTGAGATGTCTGATTATGGAGGAATGGAACTGTCATGCAGTACCAAAAAAAATAGACCATATAGTTTAATAATCCTGCTGTGATAGTGCCTGGTGAAATGCTTCAGATTAAGAACCTAGCAGACGACAAGTAGGGAATGACTTGCCAACAGGGGAAGGTTCTTTTTAATTCTTATCAGTTACCAACTAGCCTAGGCCCTGAAGCAAGAGGGTTTATATCCTTTCATAACAAAAGAAAATATGTATTCTATTTAATGAGAACATCCCCAATTACATTATCCATATAAATGTCTAATCCTTTTTTTAAATCCTACTAATCTCTTAGGCTTAATGTTATCTTATGGGAATGAGCTAATTAGGCATTGTATAAAATGTATTTCATTTTAACAATTTTATGTTCACTGCCTTATATTTCCATTTAATGTCCCCTTGTCCTCCTATTCTAGGAGGGTGAATAGGACCATCTATTTTTCCTTTTTTCTACCACCTCCATTTTTGGCATCCCAGTCAGGAACCTCCTCTCTGATGTACAGCTTCCAGTGTTTCCAGACCTTCCCCATTTGAACCCCACATTCAGGCTGTTTTTCCATTTCTGCCACTTGCAGCCCAGAGCTTTTTCCAGTATCCTTACCAAAACAAGAAACCAGAGTAGAGCAAGAAGATTGTGCCATTGACTTAAATAAGGGCATTACCATGATTGCAGACTGGTCTCCCCCATTCTCAAGGTAGATTGACATTATTTACATATTTGATCACCCCATTATGCCTTGAGCAAGAGAATCCACTACACTCTCCCTTGTGGCACCCCAATTCCCTTCCTGAGGCGTTGCAGCTCAATCAAAACCCAGCGAGGTGCCTTCCATCACCCCTTCTGGAAGCACTGCCCTGTGCCTGCCAGTGTGGAAATGTGCCCACCACCAATGCCAGCTCCTGCAGGTGGCCTCTGCCATTGCTCCGTCTCCCCTAGATGTGAGGAGACTCTGTGACAGTGTCTTATCCACCTCTAACAGCTCTCTTTCCCCCAGCTTTTCCAAACAGTTGAACAGTGGCCATAGCAGGCAGTAAGGGGGCATCTTGCTGCCAGTCTTTATCAACTTAAAAACCAATTGCTTATTCCTACGTTTTGTTTCCAGCACTTTTGAAGGTGTATGGTGGTGCTGCCTCTCACCTTTTATCCACCTTGCCTTTTTAACAGTATCTTGGTAGGGGGGGTTGATATGTATTTTTAAGCAACCAAATAAAATTTGGCAATTTGTTCACATCCTACACAACCCTTCAGTGGGACTGGAGTAATGATAGTAAACCTTGGTTCTTGCTAGAATATAAAGAGCCTGTATGGAGCAGAATACAGAAATTGTGAAGGATTTCTATATTCTGGATTCAGTATAGCATTTCTTCTGGCTCTTATCCAAGCTTCTCCACATCGATTTTTTTTTATTTTTCAGAGCTTATACAGGAAGCCAAACAACCTTTCCATTGAGCCCAGAAGTAAACTGATCACAAGCCAAAGATGAGACCTCTCTCTGCAGCTATCTGAACCATTACAGCAGCAATTGTTGAGTGTGCCTTTATTTTTCTGGTTTTAATCTGCAGTGTGCTGACAGCCCCAGAAAGATCTTTCTTAATGGACTTCAGTAGCAATGCAGCACTAAACTTATATAGCACCTGCCGCACCAAGGCATCCCAGTAGACTTCCCAAATGAAAGAGTTCAAAGCTTCTGCTTTCACAAGCCAAAGGCAAGGCTCAGGAGAGCAAAATTAGGTTTGGGTTTTAAAATATTGACAAACTTGACATTATTAATTTCAAGAGGTGAATTCATCACTGCTGAAATGGATTGCAGGGGAGAAAACGGGAGGATCAGCAAAGACAACATTGATCAACTTACAACCAAACACCTGGATGGGAACCCAGGAAAGAAAACTGTTGTTCAGTGTGCAACAATTGCATGTTTACAGCTGCCTAACCCACAGTAATTAAAATAAGTCATCCAGAAAAACGACAGGAAGCCTGAAGTCAGGCTCCCTGTATGTAATTTTGAGCTTTCATGCAGTACCTTCTGTATAACGATCTCAAAGCATTCCACAACTATTAACAGGTTACGCCTCCCTGGTAGCAAAGCATTATAGTTATTGCAAACCAAGACACATAAAGACCAAATGATCTGTGCAAATGAATTCATAGTAGTACTAATAGCAGAAACCCAGGAGCTTTGGTTCTCAGGTTCCTCATCTACCCCTTAGACAATGAAGCTTTTTGAAACTCCAAGAGGCCAATGTGTCACATGCATGACTTCTTTTTCACTTTGGTCCTCATATTAACAATGGTTATGTATGTACTATTAAGGCTACTATAATGTTAATAATTGTAGCCTTTAACTAGTGTAAAGCAGGTGTAATTTCCTTTCATCAGTAGGATTTCATGCTTTTAAAGCCAAGGTAGCAGGAGAATAAACAAACATTGTGTTTTGTAAGGAATTCAGTCTTTCAGCACTAAATGAAACACCTTGGAAACATCTTGCAGACCACCTGAAACAAGAATACAAGGAGATGCTGAAATGTTTGGAACATTTATGTTTAACCTAACAATTTAACAGGTCTTGGTAAGAGATTTTGCCTCTTTTCAGTGGAATAGGAAACCTATTACTTAGCTATCCACTCGAGCTGATGAAAGCTGCTTCTGGACTGTGGCTACAAAGTTCAAAACAGGTCACAATTTCCAATAGGGAAGCAGGCACATGCTTTCTGAACATTACAACTAATACATACTTTCTGGTTCCATATCTTTAAAAGTTAAATGCATCTTCAAATTATTACAGCCATCTTCTTATTCTCAAGTTACTTATCACATGTCTAATAAATCTGTGAGTACCAATCAGTACATCAAGCTACAAGCTCCCATTTGAAACTCCTAAAATATTTTTTTTATAATGGCAATAAATGATTTTGATTCAGACAGCAGAAGTAACTGCAGCTTATAGATATTATGCAGAAATGAGCTTGGAAAGAAGGCATTTTTATTTCTCTGCTGGAAGATTGGCCTCCTTGATTTTCAAACCATTCTGAGACATTTTGCTGCCAGGCAAAAGGTGACATATAAAATAAGCTGTTGGAAGGAAAGGGTATGACTGAGCAAAAAGCATGAAGCAAAAATAGGCAAAAAAGGGCCTCTCTCTGAAAAAGAATGCTTATAATCAAACTCAAGCAGTGAAAAAAACAAAACAAAACAAAAAACAAAAAACAACCACACAAAAAAAGAAACCCCAAACCAAAAAAAACCCCACCAAAATAAACCACCAAAAAATAAAACCCTCGTCTGGGAATTCAAACCATTATTATCATCCATATATGAACTTCACCCTTCCTCAAGGTCATTCTTTCCTTCTGCCTCCTAAGAAGCCCATTTACAATCCTTTTTTTGAGTGGCTTTTGAAGGTGTGAGGAGGGACATAACTCTAACTGAGCTCTGTCTGGTAAGGAACCAATTAGTGCCCTGCATCTAATCCATAAATTTGCAGCATGACTCTTTTTCACATACTGACAGAGCATCTGACTCTGGAAACCAAAGTGCTGAACCAGTTCTTTTGGGCTCTCTGTCGTGGACCTACAGTTGTTTGGTGTCAGGAGAATCCAGCAGGTTAAATCAGATAACAGATATGAAAGCCCAGTTCTGTCACTTTAAGAAAATACAGGATCACTGTCAGTGTTATCCAATGAAGAAGGTACTTCTTTTGGTCAAACAGACTCAAAATACAAAGTATTAGTGGTAATTGCTTGCAGCATTTGGGTGGGAAAATGATGAAGAGATGTGTTATTCTAAATGCATAAGCACCACAGAGGCATGGCATGGAACACGAGGCATGCTGCATGGCAGAACTCCCCTTGGCTCGTGCATCAGCCTGAATGAGCCAGGAAACAGGCAGTAAAAGACCTGCATGCTATCTTCTCTGTCATCACATCCAAAGCTGGGGCAAATAGTCATCAAGAAGCTGATGCTGGTACTCAGGAAAGGGGGAAAGCAGTCTAGGACCAGTCATGGACAGCCAAAAGGGTCAGACAGCAGAAGGGACAAAGAAAGCTCATCGGTATTTTATAGGACTGACATGTTTAATCAAGTGGCCCTTTTTTAGAGATTCTGCACCAGGGCAGCAGGTTTGGTGGGGAACTGAGAAGCAGCTTAGGCACCTTGCAACTTGAGGGAGGAGACACACAGATTCTCTGGGGAAGAGCCAAGTTGGTTTTTTTTTTAGGTTTTATCCAGGGTTAATATGGCATGGGAGGCAGGGAGTTTAATAAGCAGGTACTTTATCCTGGGTATTTTAGTGACTTTATATATGTAGGGAATTTCATGTGTTTCATTCAGGAACCCAGTTCTCCTGGGCACTGTTAAAACATAAACCACCAAGGCAGTCCTGCCTTGATAAAGTTACCAGCCAGGAACAGGGAGCACAGAACAGATCAATATATAATGTGAGAGTCATCGGCAAACCACCTGCTTAACCAATGTCTAACAGCCTGTCTCCAGAAATAGACTACAGGAGACAAACATGGGCATAAGAGATTCTGCAGTAAATGATTATGGATTAAGCTGCAGCTAACTACTGATAGTTTGTCTCTCATCTGTTTTTGTACTGCCTCTCCTATGGCTGCAGTTTTCATACATTCAAACTTCAAACTTTATATTCTTCCTCCTGAAAAAGACCTAGTCATAGACATCTTGCAGGGGTATAAATTAGAGCCTAGGTTTGAGTGTAAGCTGAACCCAACCTGGACACAGCTGAAACCTAGAGAGCAGAGTTTAATTTTAGTAGTGCTTCAATGCCACCGTGTCTCCTAAGCCTGTATTTTCCAGCCTCTCTACTGCCCCTCCTTTTCTTCCAGCTTACTAGAACCCACCTGCTTGTTTCAAACAAAGCTGAAACCCAAAATATCACAATATGCTCCATTTCTTCACTACTCAGCTCTCTTCAACAGCCTAAAATGATACTACCTGACTGGGCTGCTTGCTGGGCTGAGTGCTCAGCCTCGGGTGCTCACTGGTGAGAGAAGGAAAAAGAGCATGGTCAGGGGAGACTCACTGACACCTGCATGAAAGCAGACATGGGAAGCTGGCAAATGAAAGGCTTGGGCAGATGGACGTTCTGCAGTGGGGCAAAGTACTGCAACAGCAAGAGTGGCCACCAGGAATTCCCATAGCAAGGCAGCTGACAAGGCACACTGTCAAGTGTTGATAAGGGTTAAAGAGACGAGACAGCAGAGTACCTTGGGAGAGACCTTGGCAACAGAAGGACCAGAAAACCAGGAACAGACCTTGGGACAGATTGTGTGATTAAGTGGAGCTGGAGATAATTGCACTTTAAAGATCTCCTGGGGAATGGGCTCAGAATAGAAGCAGCAGCAGGGTTGGATCTGTACCTACGTAGATAGCTAATGCCACATTTGTTAGCATGGAGAAGGAAACAGAGGAGCGTGGTCTACATGGGTAAATTTATTTTCAGCAGGTCAGCACACTGTTAGACAGATATGCCAATACTAGTGGTGTTACAATGTCTTTCACAGGCTCTTGTAAGTCCCGGGACTATACTAAATGAAATTGTTGACAGGAATACTAGGCTCCAGAGGTTATTTGTTCACAGCCTGATGTTTGGGAATCATGAAGGAAGATGAAGAAGACATAATTTTTTTAACCATCTTCTGATATCTCAGTTCAGCAACATGTGGATGTTCATCCCAGTTGTTCCTTATTTCCAACCGGATGCTTCCCAACTTTTTACAGAGGAGAGACTTGCTGTAAGCTGTGATATTTGTAAGCAGGAAAAAAGTCCAACAGCTGCCAGCTATCTCTTCCCATTAATTCATATGATGATCAGTCAGCAGGTGCTGAAATCTCCCCTCCGAATAAGTAGATGATTTCCTATCAGAAGCCCAAGAAAAGTTATCCACTCTCTTGTTTAGGGGTCTACAGGAAAAAGCCATCCTCAGAGGGTTTCCCTGGGCTGCAGCAGCAGTAGAACAGCAGTGGAAATGGGCCCTACATCTGATTGCCTTAACATCAAGCTACTCTCGTTGCATTTTTTTCCTAAATTTTTGGTAATGAAAATATTTGAAACCATCACAATAGGATAGGTGCAGCTGCTGATAGTAACCATGCTACTAATATATTTTGAACAGGCTAAGCAATTAAATAAAGGCATGCTTAGTAAGCAGAAATACTAACTTGTGGCTGTGCCATGTTATAGGGTTAGTATAGCATTTTCTTTCTTTTTCTGGACAAAAAAATAAAATACCCTTTCATTGTTTTGATAGGACTTGCCACTTCAGCATGGCTAAGGCAGCTGTTCTGACCTTTCAGCAAGAGATTTGTGATGCAGGAAGAGAGACGCAAAAGAACTGAGAGGGAGCAAGGTGCAAAGAAAGTCCAGTGGCTCTGTACATGTGCCTGAGTACCAGGAGGGAGAGAGGGAGACAGGAGCAGAGGCACTGGGGCCAGGAAGGTACGCAGTACCCAGGATTTGGAGAGGGAATGGGACAAACAGCAGCTGCAGCAGCTTGAATGGCTCATGGTTTAAATGGCCATCAAGTAAAAACCCCAGCTACAGCACTTGTGACAGTACCACCTCCCACCATAGTAACCAAGCAATCTCCATGTTCTGTGAAGCACCTAGAAGTGGGTGATGCTGGTGGTAAATACCCTCACATGGGCAAAAGTCCCTGTTCACTGCCCTGTTACCCTTTATGACACCCTCTGCCCCCTGTGACAGGGCAGGGCAGGCATCATAAAAGCCCAGTGAAAAAATACTTGGTGTCACAGGTCCTTTCACACCAGATGCATGCTTCTGCTTCATTCTTGATGCTTACTGGCAGCTGTGAAGATTTTCAGTATCACATTTGTTATTTTAAAACTTTGTTCTGCCTGCATAAATCAGACGGAAGATCTGTAGATATACATGGGAGAAAGAAGCAAAAAGAAGGAAGTTGTATCCAAAGCTTGTAGTGAAACATCACTTGTCTATAAGTATTTAAATAAGGGTAAGGTATTCCTCTGCCCTTGACAGCTGTATACAGCATCACAGAGGCCACCCATGAGGTTGATTGTGAAAACACAGGTCACTCCTTTGTCACTTTGGTTCAGCCACAGCATGGATGAGTACTTTTGCTGGCTGCCCATGCAAATGTGGAAAATAGTGAGGCTTTGAACACATTGCTGGAGAACTCTCCTGATCTCACAGATGTTGTGCAGATGCAGTGTGCTGCATCCAGTGGGCTTTGGAGGCAGTGTGGCCACGCATTCAGTACACCAGATGCGTGTGCTAGTGCCAGCACAGTGTGTATAAACCACTTGCTTCCAGGTGCTTTGATTTTGGCATCGAACCAGAGCAGTGCAGTCTGCTTTTCTTTAAAAGGGATTTTCAGCTTGCAGTTTATGCAGCAGAGTCCCTTGCCTAGTTGCTGTAGCTCTTTTTCCTGGCGCAGCCAGGTGAAAGACTCTGGGTGTGAGAACAGCTGTCTCCGTCTTTGCAATAAATCAGCATGTTCTGAAAGTGCTGGGGTAGAACCGAGAGGGTCACAGTTTGTGACCTTCCCAAAGTAGGGAGGTGATGTGCCCATCCCAGAAATGCAGGGAGTCACCATGGAGAATCAGTCATGGCTATCAACACCTACTCCCAGTCATGCTGTCTGGAGGACTCCGTCACCTCCTGATCACTCATATTAAGGAGACCCTCCTACTAATTGAAGGTTACAACAGTAGTCACCAAGCAGCACAGTCAGTTACACCTCTGAGCTATTGTGTATAAATTGCCTTTGAAAACTGGCAGAAATTCCTGGATAGGGTTTTTCAAGCTTTTTTTTATTTTTTATTTTTTTTTCTTTGAAACTAATAAAGAAACTAGAGAACTGATTAGAAATAGACCTACATTGACATGGTCTTAATCCAGCCTTAAATACGAATAACAGAGTAGGAAAACAAAGGAGTTTGTTCCAGAACCCGTTTCAAGGTGTTAAGAGAAACTGTCATATCACTTCAGAAATAGATGTTATTACAGACAAAGCCACTGTGCCAGCTTTTCCCTTGACCTCCTTAAAACCTCTCATGTCCCTGTTAACCACTGCTGGGGGGGTTAATATAGGAACGAGTAGACTCAGCAAGCAACACAAGTGTCAGTCCCAGCAACGCTGACCAGCTTCAGGAGGCTAATTGTAGCAGTAAGGGCTTGAAGTTTGCTGCTCAGAAGTCCATCAGTTTTTGTATCACTCTCCAAGAGCTCACTGATACCTTCCCTTTTGCTGTCCTCCTGCTACTCTTTTCACAATTGCTATGGTTTCCACCTGTGGTATTCCACTGAACTATTTTCAGGTTTTTAACCATTGACCTGTCCACATGTTCCACGTCCTCCTGTCTCCTCCCATCAGCAGCCTTCAAGATGTACCCTCTAACCTGTCCCTCTGTTGAAAAATTGTCTGTAAAATGTAATAATCCTACCAAACCCCATTTGTAAACCCAAATAGTGACTCTCTCCTACATGGGATAGGGGTGGTTAGACATATATGATCATCCAGGGTTTCATTCCTGTGCCAGCACTCGGCTCCAAACCTGAGTGTGGGTATTTTCATTGGTCTTCTGGCCAGACTCATACTCCATTCAAACTCTCATTTGTCCTACAAATTCACACGTTTGTAGCCCATACAGATCAGACTCACTGCTGAAGTCAAAGATGGATTTGGGATGCTGGAGGGGTGAGTACACCTTCAGAAAGTTAAGAAGCTGCAAAGGGCTGTTTCCACGTTCCCTCCCTGCTCCAGGACCCTTACATCTCCCACCTGTATACAAACACTTGCAGCCACTTTCCCTTGCACCTGCTTATAAGAAGTCCTCCCTCTTGCAGCAGCTGACTGCAACTCTGGACCATCTACATGCTTGGGATGTGTTTTATATGCTATGCAATCTGGGATGGAGAGTCCCAAAGACTTTGAGACAAGGCTTGTCATGCCTGCTGCTGTGGGAAAGAAAAGGAGGGCTGCTGCTTGTGCTACGGGGAGACATCAGCCCCCCTAGCAGCAGCCCCACACTAATCATCCCTCTTTCTGTACCAGTGGTAGCATCAATGGAGCTGTGCAGGAACAGAACAAGGACCAGCAGCTGGAGTCTCACAGTCACTCACACAGTGGTCATGCAGCCCAGGTGCTGCAGCTTCTTTCCCATCCAGTCTTCTCTCCACCTTCTGTCTCACCTACAACTATGATGCTGTTGCACAACTCAATTTCTTTCTGTTGCAGCTGAGACATGGTCTCTCCTCATAGCTGGTATCTTGTCAGAAGCTTCTCCCTAGCCATGTCTCCACTTACAGATTCCAAGTCCTAACTCCCCCACTTCCCTGGAAATGATTCTTTCACACCTTACTGCTCTGGCTTCTTATCTGCTGCTTTGCTTTCTAGGTTATCCTCAAGTTTCTTGACCGACTCTGAAACACAATGGAGTATTCCGGCTTCAGTAGTAACCTGTTGAAGTGAAATGCTTTGCAGCTTGACAGAGGGAGATACAGAGTTCCCCTGCTGTGTTTCTAAGGAAAATTCAAAACCTCAGCATTCTTCTTACCTTCAAAGAGCACCATCTCCTCACCCATCCTCTGGTATGTACCCCAGCTCCTCCAAACTGGAGTTGCAGCTCTCCCCTCAGGGTGAAAGACTCCTTCAGATCTCAGCGTTTGCAGCTCAGGGAGAGGAGAGCAGAGCACGCTGCAGCAGATGTGTTACTGCAGGTGGCAGGACAGGATGCTCCAACACCCTCTCACCAGCTTGCCTCCTCTTCCTCCCTCCTCAGCCTCTGCCCAAGGCCGGTGGCTGCTGCCCTGGCCTCGGGAGGAGCAAGCTGCTCAGGGCCACTACTTCCTTCTACCTTTCCTTGCTTGTATTCTACCATCACCTTGATGCAACAGGCAGAGTGAGAAACACTGGAGTTTTCTGGCAACCTGGAGGAGTGGCTCCCAGCCCAGGAGAAAGCACAGATTTAATGGGGTGGGCCAGGAGGTTTGAGCACCACCACAAGCACCAGTCAGCTCAGCAGATGCTCCAGCATGGCATGACAGTTGTGGTTGACTGCACAGCCTCCCAGCCTACCAGCCTGCAAGTCCACCCCGAGTGTACCTGGCCTTTTGTAGCCACCAGCTGAGGAAATGCTGCTCAGAGGAGCTGATCGGAAAGGCAAGGGAACTGAGCACAAACGTGGCAGCTCAGTTGTAAGGCATAAAGGAAAGCTGTCAGTGTGCACACAGGAGGGGAAACTATGCCATGGGTACAACTGTTAACACTTCAAACTTGTTTCATAACAGCGTCAGACAAATTTGAAACAGTTGCTCTGTATGCTCTTCATTTCCAGTGGCAATGTCTTTTTTTTTTTTTTCACTTGTTGTAAAAGAAATTGGTGCTCCTGCTCACAAAATTATCCAAGCTGCTCTTAGGACTTCTAAATTCTGATCTTGCTGTGATCACATGAATACCAAAAGATCGTTGGATAGATTATGGACAGGAGCAGGCAATGGCAGCAAGGAAGAACTAAAGACTCCCATTTCACATTCTCTTAAGACCTTTTTGTCATTGAACTACTGAACACTTTCTCATGCCACCAAGCAATTAAGCCTCCTGGACACCGGAGCATTTATGAGGGAATTACCGCTCAACTCAGCCATGCTCAGAAACACCAGGTCAGAAGTCAGAGAATTGATAAACCTATTGAGGTGCCTAGAAATGCATTCAGCTGCCGAGTCCACAGCCTGACATCTTCAGAGCAGTGGAGGAAAGAGCATAAATAGCTTATATTCAAACAGATTGCCAGGGGCAGGCACCTTCCACTCTAATGAAGGCTGAACTGTTTTATATTTATACAAGATGAGGGTTTTATTATGCTTGTTTATCTGTGCTGCAGTAGGACCCAGAAGGCCTAGGTGCAGCCAAGGTCCCTTTGCACTAGGCATTATGAAAATGTTGAAAAAGAATCCAGGTAAAGAAAACAGAAGAAATGTGTAAGCATCACTGAGCTTTTACCTTTTTCATTTAACCATATTCTTCTGCCTAAGGCTCCTTTTTGCAGTGGAAGAGCATGTATAGTGCTTTCTTTATTTTAAACTCTTTAATTTATAAACCAAGTAGTTGCATCAAATACAATTTGGGATGCCACTGTTAAGAGAACCTGGATTTCATCTGGCAATTTTAGACTAGCCTAGATGTTTGTTTAATTGCACTTTTTTTTTTTCATTTGTGCTTTTCTCAAAGTGCCCTGGATTACATAAGGGGCAGCAAGAGGAAGTAATACGTGTGTGAAATAAATAAAAGTATTATTAATAATGATGCCTTTGGGTTAGTCATATCCATGCAAATTGCAACTGGTTGTATTAAGTTTTCTGTTTCATCTTGGACCCTCCATTCAGCCATTAATTGCAAAGACATGGTACTCTCTTAGTCGCAGTAATAACAGCAATCCTTCATTTCTAAAAATGCCATCCAATAAAGATTCACTTACCAGGCTGCCCATGAGATTATTATCGTTTCCATTTCAGAAAACTAAACTGAGGCACAGAGAGACTTAAAATAACCAGGAGAAGAATGTCAAAGTCCTTACTCCAAATTCTGTGCTGTAACTATTTAAATTTATCCTTTAGTGCTCAGAACTGTGTTTTATGCTTTTAAAACACATAGTTAAGAAACCCTTCTAATCTACACGACCCATAAATTGATAATTCACGGATGATTACTTTTTTTTTTTCACTTTGTCAACACTACCATCTTGAAAGCCAAGATGAACTCAGCTTGCCTTCTTTAATCTGGAGACTTCCTTCAAGGAACAAAGAAAACTGGAGTCAGATTCATTGCAGCCCAAGCCAGAGGCTAAGGTGCGGTCACTTCTCTCTTTAGACTGGTTGCACTGACACCTAACTTTAACTAAATGAATAAGCAAATATTGAGGCATTCAGCTGGATCACACCCTGCTATGCCAGGTGCATACAAAAAACAAGGTATGCTTTTCAAGTGTAGAAAATGAGATGAGCTATGCATTTAAGAGCAGGCATTTGAAAGCCTGGCAGCCTTAGGCAGGGTTCAGTCACCTTTTCCGGGGTCGAATCTGTGTTGCTGACTTGCTGCAGGTTACTGTCTTCATGGTCTGTAGCCTATGCCCCGGGCTCTTGCAAATCATCCTCATTGCTCACTTTTGTCGTTAGCTATGACTATAGCTCAGACATGTCCTTTCCCACATGCTCGTTTTATTTTTCAGCCTCAATACAGACTTGAACAAGAATGGCCTTCCAAAGGAAAAGATTTCACTAAGAGTATCTGCCTACTGGAAAGGTACAAAGAGGTGATTATTTCTATCAGTTCAAGAGTCTCTCTAACAGATTGGCACCACATGAGTTACTTTTATCATTTTATGCTAATTGAGATCTCAAGATGAGAAAGATGTACAATACTTGTGACATTCTCCACCTCCTCCACTTTACAGTTGTGGACATGTATCTCAAATGGGCAATCATGTTTATACTAAAACAAGCAATCCCCAAATGTTATTATATACACGTTCAGCCTTTCCTAGTATATCTGAAAGAAAGGGAGCACTTGAGCAACAATGGTGTTTAACTGTGGCTTCTAAATCTGTTGGAGTTTTGCCTCCTGATCCTGTGAGGTCTGTTATCTCATCTAATCCTGCAATGGGGCCCTGCTGAGAATGAACCAGAAGCAGCACAGTGAGAAGCCCACAGAAAAATCAGACTTCAGCATAAGAGCATTTTCCATGTATGTCCCAAGCATTTCTCCCCTGAGAGAGAAGGGGAGTGTGTCCTGCTAGCAAGTATCTTACATTTTCATTTAAAATTTTAAACATGAATGTATGGTTATGACCTCTCCCCAAATGTAATTGTTCTGTGGCCAAACTGTGAACATTAGGTTTTTTAAGTATTTCTGTATTTTGGTTGCTCTTCTCTGCATTCTCTCTCATTTCTCTGCAAAAAGATGCCTGGATAAGAGCTGCAGAGTTAAGAGATCCCCATTAGAAGGACTACCATCTTCTCCATCTATTTAATGCATTCAGATATGCAGAACTAGTATTACATCAGCTGCTTCTGTTGTCGTATCATTAAACTGTTGTTCACCACTCCTCTTCTGGCATTAATGTTTTTCAATTTACTTTTCTATCACTAAGTAAGTTCCCCCCTCCATGGCATGTTTACAATGCACACTTGCTTCCCAAGGTTGGAACATGCTTTGCTATATCTGAACCATATGATGATTTCCTTTGCATGAATATTCTCAGCCGTAGCCAACTAATATGCTGCATATCCCTGCATATGCTTTCTAAGTGCTGTTTGTCCATTTGTCTCTGGATGCTTATGCATTAGCTGAGAAAGCATCCAGGGCTTGGACTCTCTGGATGAAAAAAACCTAGAGAAAATGTGAGTTAGCACTGAAACTCCTCAGGGAGCCAGAAGCCTGGCTCTCCAGGAGATCTGTTGGAGGAAGTGCCTGCACACCGAACAGAGGTTGTGATGCCCTGTTCCTGACTGCATTCATTTCAAATCAGCTGAACCAGTTTTCTCCCTGCCAGCCTCTGAAGAAGCACCAAACAGCAGCACTTCCCCTTGCTGTCACGTTGCACCACAAAAACACACTTCCTGGTGGTTGCAAATAAATGGATATGATTAGAAGAAACATGACACAAAGGTTTAGAGGAGCAGGTATGGATTAACACACTAAATTTCAGGAAATAATGCTGAATTGATACATCAGTAATTTAAAATCTGTGTTGTTTAAACAAAGTAGGAAATACCATAATTATATAAAAATGGTGTTACAAATGTTGTACTTCAAAAAAAAAGACAAATTTATTATTATGAACATATGGCATGACAGTATCAAAGCACACATGCTCCCTCTGTTCCACAGTCTTCAACTGTACTGTTGAACACTGTACAGTATTTTTCCCGCCTACCAATTATTCCTCTTTAAGCAGGCATTAGTAGTAGGAAGAGTTAAGAGTTGTTCAGATGTCTTCACCATCATGCTTAATGTGTTTGCTTCACGTAATAACATTATCCCTCATCTCATGTTTTTCTTGTGTTTAACTTTGCAGTGAATTACCACACCACTGTAGGGCTTTAATAAATCTGAATTGCTCAGAAAACTAGAATTTTAACATTATTCCAATGTAACTGCCCAAAACCAAGAAAGGTTAATTTGAAACGACACAAAAGGACAGAGCAGAGAGAATGCTTCTCCACATGTGTAATACTTGAAAGCTAACTCAATATGAATGCACTTTAATAGCAAATAAAGAAAAACAAACTATCAAAACATCTTTAAAGAGCCAATACATACTCTGTGTCTGAGGGGAATTCACAGACTCTGTTAGTAGTACACATAGCCAGCATGTAAGAGACATTTTTAATTTTCAGTTGACTTACTGACTTAAAGGGCTGAGTTAATGAGGCCAGGGCTATTTTGTTCAACTACTCACTTCTCTTGGTGCATTCAGCAGTGCTGCCTCAGCAGCTAGGCTCCTCAGAAACCTGTGCCAAGAGGAAGCTCTCATGCTTGGGTGCTCAGGGTGGTATGCAGCCACAGATACTTTAAAGGGCTGGCAGTTGGAGCAGTGAATGTATCTATAATCTTACAGTGTTCAGAGTTGCTGCTGAAGAGGCACAACCAAAGCCTTAACTGCCTGCTTTATGCATCAACAGGGATTCAGGTAAACCCAGACTTGACGGCTAGATAAAACCATTATTAGTTAACTCTGTCACAAAACACTCTCTTCAGAATAAGTCTGTTTACATTATTTCAATTGAATTCCAATTTTTATTAAAAAGCTTTAAGCATGTGTGTACACCTATCTACTTTTTTCTGTCATGAATAATTTGATGTAAAATTATTTCAGAAGGTTGAATATTCAAGTCAAAAGGTCATTGACAGAATTAATTAGTTGCTCAAAAGATCTACATACTCTGGACTTTGTTAAAGATTATTAATTATTTTCAGTGTTAAACAACAGGGTTTGATTTCTGCTTTGCACTCAAAGTATGAGGTGGGTAACAGTACCTCAGGAATACATCAAAATTCAGTCTTTACTATTGCCACGCCAGTATTTTTCCACATAGCATTTCCCACTCAGATCAAAATGCAATTTCTAGCAGGGGTTCAGCAATATTTCCACTTCACAGACCAAACAAGGTACATCGAGTGCAAGACTGTGACTTACTCAAGGCCATTTGCTAAACCCGTCCCAGAAGTACAATCCCCATTACTCAGCCCTCGAGTCCAGATGCTGGAAACTCCCCTCTCATTTCCTGTCCCTCAAAGGGCAGCAGCCGGTAATCGCCTATGTGCCGTGCCCGCTGTACGTTTCCCTGCTTGCCATACCTTACCTCTTGCAGGTCCCTTTCTTTGGGGCCAAAACACGAGGGCCAATGTGCCCCCCTTGTCCCGGCTTCAGCCAGCTCTGAGTTTAGTGTCCTAAGGCAGTGACTGTTGTTTACCAGAGGCAAAGAAATCCCCACGGATTTTGGACACCTAACCGATTTTATTTCGTACTGAGGGAAACCGAGGGCGAACACCTAGAAATTATGCAGGGAAGAGAAGACGGAGCGTCGCCCTCAGGGCCCTCCCCGGCCTCCAGGCCTTCTTCCCAGCTCACCACAGAAAGGCCTGGCACAGACGCAAACGGAGCCCACGGGGAACATGGGCCAGTCCACCACCCCCATCCCAGCGCCGGGGTCCCTCAGAGGCGACTGCGTAAGCTCGCACAAGTCCCGGCCCCGGAGTGTGTGGGGTGAGGGCTCGCCCACTCTCCCCAGCGCTGGGCAGCGCGGGGGAGGCCCCCAGGGACCCGCTCGCCACCAACCAACTTCCGCGTCGCAGGCCCTCCACGCATGCGCCGCCAGCGCCGGCACCTCCACCCCCCTGATCTTCCCCGGCTGTACCACTTTGTACCTAAGGTGTGGGTAGAGGCAAAAAAAAGGGGGGCGGCTCTAGGTAGCTCTGCCGGCCTCAGCCCCCTTAAGCCTCCTTACAGAGAAGTTCGTCTCCTTCTCGAGTCTATAGCTACCTTCCAAACTTGTTTCTCTCTGATAGTTCCCGGCCCCGATTTAAGCCAATTTCCCCTGGGGATGTGCTATGGTATATGCCACTCCCAGCTGATCCGGTGGCTTGGCGAAACCATCCCGCTCAGGAGAGGGGGAGGCAAGTCGCCGGAGGGGGGGGACACACACAAGCGCATCGTCGAGTCAGGGGCCGAGCGGCGGGAGAGGGCGGGCGTGCCCCGCTGCGACAGCGGGGTCGTCACAGGAACCGGCGGCCCGGAGGGGCCGCCGTAGATTGGTCCGCTCTGCGTCCCCGCTCCCCTGCGGACCCAGCCGGTAGGGCGCGGCCGCCCCCCTCTCGCGCCCTCCCCTCCACCGCCTCCCCAGTGGTCGCGCCCGGCTCCAGCTGACCGGCCTGGAATCCCGGCTAGGAGCCCCGCTCCCCCCCCGCCGCTGCCGCCGCCCCGCGCACCGGCCCTGCCATGGGAGACGCCGGCAGCGAGCGCAGCAAGGCGCCCAGCCTGCCACCGCGCTGCCCCTGCGGCTTCTGGGGGTAAGTGGGGCCAGAGAGCGAGGAGGGGGCTGGGCTGGAGCCGGCCCGGCCTGGCCCGGCGCGGGGAGGGGGACTGGCGGCGAGGCAAAGGGCGAGGCGGCCGGGGCACCGCGGCCGGGCGGGGGCAGGGCCCGGGCCCAGGCCTGGCCTGTCGGGCAGGCCGGCTGGCCGGGGCGCTGGGCCAGGTCGTAGCCCTGGGCTCGGGCCTGTCACGGGGGCAGAGCCCGCAGCTCGCCCCGGGTGGCCTCTGGTGCCTGCCGGGCGGGCCGCAGGGGCAGCCCGTGGAGGAAGAGGGGTGTCCACCTGCCTCCCGGCGGGTGGTGGGGTGTGCCGCGGTCCCGGCGGGCCCGGGAGGGGCTGGCGGCAGCAACTCCTGGCTTAAGAAACAGCGGGTGACCCGGGGGGGGAAGGTGGCTGCGTTGCCCCTGGCCGCGTGAGGGTCTGGCCTGGCCGCGGGCGGTGGCCACGCCGCCTCCCCTAACATTCGGACACCTCGGCGGCGGCCTTCCCGGCAGCTCGGCGGGGGGAGGCCTGCCCGCTTCCCCAAGTCACTCATGTTTCCTGGAGCGGCTGCTTCTCCTTTGGGGCTGCCGGCTGCGCTCCGGGGCCTGCCTATAGCTCCTCGTAGGCGCAGGCGAGTGGTGCGGGCCCCTGGCTGCCCGGCATGGTGTCCTGGAGCGCGGTGCCTGGCACGTCCCTGCCCTGTGCCCGGGAACGGGAAGTCTCGCTGCTGTTCATGCAGATCAGCGCAGGGCACGATAACTAAAGAAGAAAAAAGGCTAAGGACAAAAAAAACCATACGTCTTTCTCCGCCTTATGAAGGTAGGGAGATTCATAATAGATAAGGCCTTGTTAGCTGTTGGGTGATCCCCTTTTAGAAGGAAGGAAGTAGGACCATTCCTGTTTGCCAAAGGTGGAATAAAAGTAAGCCTCTTCCTTGCTAAACTCTTCTCACCTCTAGGGTCACGTCTACTGAAGTGTTTCCACGATTATGTTTTTTTAAAATCAGTTGTATCATGTCAGGTGGTATGCAGCAGATAAACATGATCATAAAGCATCTTTAATATATATCACAGAAACATTAGTCCCTAATCTCCTTATTTATTGGAAGTTCAAAGAATATGTGATTAGACACTTGTCTATGCTTGTACCTTCTTGGGGATTTATTTCATAGAATTTAAGGTACTTTGGGGGAATGGAGGCTGAGAGGAAAGAGATGAAATAAGAGTGATTTAGTGATGTCACTGTACATTTGGTTAGTTTATTGGAGTGGCAGGATTTTAAGTTAAATCCTATTTTTGAGTTATGACAGAAGCCTGAACTGCAACAAATGCCATGGCCCTTCTGGGAGTGATCTTAGAAGACAGATTATAGATATACATTAAATTATTTTATTTTTGTTTTGTCAGGGTCCCGTATTAGGGCTTGATACTTTCTGTAATGTAGTGGAACTCAAGTTGCTGCTATCTCTGGTGTAGCATACTGACTTCTGTAACATGATACTGATGTGAAAGGAGAGTTGCAGAAAGCTGGAAGTGAACTTTTTCATTGGGCTGAACTTCTTGGCTAGTTCATGTTGAGATAATGAGAAGAAAATCTGGTGCTTTGTATTCAAGGATCTGCTTAATGGTAACAGGAGGCTGTCAAGACAACCCATTGCCTTTAAAGCTGCTACTTTAAAAAAAACAACAAACATTTCCCTTGCACAAGCAGCTATCCAGATGGTATTTTTTTGCCTTTCCCCACCTCGCTCTCCATGTTATCCATGCAGTAGTGTTTCTTGTAAGATATTTTTAAAAGACAGCATTGTGGGAAAAAAAAATCTTCCTTTCTCCATCAATACAATGAAGAAATTGGTCTATTTTTCAATTTCTTGAAGTGTCTGCCAAGTACATTTCAATACACACTGGCAAACTACACATCTATTTTTTAATTTAAACTGAACAAAACCCAACAAAAATGAAAACTGTGCTGTTGGCTTCCAGAGTTTAATGGTTTGTTGTGCTTCTCGGTCCTAAAGGAACTTAAGTGTCATCTAGTCCTCGAAAAGATTGGCTGGTAAATCTGTGTAAACATACCCTTCTAGTGAAGCTGCATTGGCAGGAATACTTATGGGTCAGAATTTTATACCAGCTTTCTGAAGAAAGTAAATCATCATAGCAAAAAAAACTTTCATGCATCTGAAGTTGGACTTCTGCTGCTCTAGATGTCAGGTAGGGTTATTACCTGCAATATGTTTTAAGACAGTCTTATATGTGATTTTCATGTCACTTTTATATGTTTGTCAAGTCAAATTTTGGAATTACAGGGCCATATTTGCCCTTTATCTGTAGGATATTCAAGGCTGTTAAAAGTTCTGAAACTTGTAGTTTAATGTAGTGGTTTCCATGAAATCTGTAAAGAAAGTACTGTAGTGAAATAGTGTTGCTTTATGTTTCCCTTGTCAGTCCAGTGGTTGAGAAAGTTTTCATGGTTGTTTTTGGGTGAGCTTGAACCGTGTAGGCAGTAGAACAACTCAGTGTCAGTGGGTCAAACAACAGGGTCTGGATTTTGCCAGGTAGAAAAGATTTTTTTTATTTTTTTTTTTAATTTTATGTAATGCTTGGCCAGAACTCTTTGTATTAAGATGCACACTTTCTGCAGTAATCCACAAACATGGAAAACATTGGGGAAAATGCTGAAAGAAGCATTAACATTGAATAAGCTGTGGGTCTTGGGCTAAAACTGGCCTGTTGGGGAATGGTGATAGAAGCAGCTCCCGAGTTGCCTGTTGGTAGTTGTGGCATGCAAAGAGATGACAGGCGAAGACTAGCATGTACTATTTCATTGAAGTTGGAGGGGTCCTTCTTTTAAAATGCTTGCTTTTATATTAGAAATTCAAATCTTGTAGGTTTCAAGAATCTCTAGTGACTGCAAAACTACTATACTCTTGATGTTTCAAGATCTAAGAGACTGAAAAATGAGGAGCTGAGAGACTTGACTGGGACTGTTCAGAACTTCTGAAACATCTGCTTAAGGTTAACAGCTGATGTTTGCTTACCTTTTGTTGAAGATCACGGAATCCATCCTTAAATCTTCTGTAGCCTTGCCCTTCTTTGTAGAATGTCCAGCCTGTCATTTCTGCTCAAGTAAAGTTCAAATGGAGAACTGGGGTGATCTTTGTATGTGACAAAATAATGTCAGTTACTCAAGTTATCTCAGTTGTGAAACCTCATCTGTATTCATGTTATTTATGAAAAATTCACACAACTTCTTGTTTGAATATATTTTGCTCCCATTTCTTCCTATTTTTATATCTTAAACTTGAGTCCGTTGCACCTATCTTGATTTTTCATTGGAATAGTCCTAGTGTACAAAGGTTGGAAAGGGTGCAGTATGCAAGTTGTTAGTTTAGGTTGCTTCATCTAGAGTTTATGCTGTGCTCAGTGTCTCATTCGTATGGTCTGGAAATTTTTTTTCTTCTCTTCCTGATTAACAGACCGTGTAATGTAGGATGTAGGGTTTTTTTCTTACAGTAGTGAATTTCAGAAACTTGTTTCACTTTATGGCATATATAAAATCTTCAACTCTAAGTTAATAAAAGCATGAAAGTATTACTATAGATACATATCCCAGTTAAGCCATTTTGCTTACTAGAGAGGAGGCATGATCCTTTAATGAACTACATGTTGGCAGTTCCCCGTTGGCTTGTAAAGGACTCCATGAAGGTTTCAGTTCTGTATAGCTCATCAAAGGGCTGGGGCTTTCACTATTAAATGGTTCTACACAGAGATGAGACTTGTAAGCTAAAATACTCCTTGGTTGCTAGAAGCATAGACTGTGAAGGAGTACATTAAAGAGGGTAATACTTTCACAATTCCATTTGTACTGTAGTGACTGCTGCTTACTTTTTTTATGGTCTGAACTGATACCTTACCATTGGATTTGGTGCCTTAGAACCAGAAAGAAGGAAACGCATTAATGGATGTAAAACAAATGAATTCTATTCTTAAAATGGTGGCAGCCAGCAGGAAGTTGATTGAAAACACAGTATGATTAGTTTAATCTCATCTTATTTCTGGCAACAGCAAGGTACTGTAGTCAGTTAAAATTGATGGCAGTATTGTTTAAGAACATGCCAGCAAGGGTTTTGAAGGATGTTACCATTTGTTCTGCCTTTCTCTGACACTGCAAGCATCATATGTGTGATGAGACATTGTGCCCCAAGAATTCTGTGTGGGCCCAATACAGTGTTTATTTCTGAGTCTGGATTTTCCAGTCACTTACATATCATCAGGTCCCTGGCATGCCAATCTGGCTCTTTTCTCCATTTTGTTTACTAAAATTAAATATTTGATCAAATGGTGAATCATTTA
This sequence comes from Hemiprocne comata, assembly GCA_020745705.1. NCBI lineage: Eukaryota > Metazoa > Chordata > Aves > Apodiformes > Apodidae > Hemiprocne > Hemiprocne comata. Next base: position 43,649,985 of record CM036588.1, read on the forward strand.
ACATAAGCATGATTAGTTGATGACTCTATATCACCAAAGCTTGCATTTAGCTTCTAAACAAATAATGACTTTATATATGTATATGCCATGAAGCCGCCTCTTCTCTGGCTAGTCTTTTCCTTCCTTTTTTTGGTGATTACAGCTGCTCATTCCATATAAACTCTCAGTGACTGTCCTTTCAATAAATACTTTCTAATCTTATAGGTTGCGTAGATCATCGTGAATGCATAATGCCTTCATAAACCTAATTTTGCTTTAACCACTGTTGAAAGCTCACATAGATGTTCCTAAATGAGGCTTGAGTAAACTGCTGAAATATGTAGCTCTTCCTCTGTGAATTAGTTTTCACTGGGCTTGTATCATGCAGTTCCTTAGCCAGGCTTTCACTTACTGATGCTTTGCATCAGATGCTAGAATAAGCAATGAATTTGGCAGTTTCTGCAAGACAATGTATGTGCTACCAAATAGGTTATTGTTTATTAGACCCTGTTAGGTCTTTCGGTGAATAGGGAACAGTGAGGGTCAAATAGGGTGCTTTGTGATAGCTGGGTGTGGGTAGTGCTGTGTGAAGGGCAGGGTTTCTTTGTAGCTATTGATGACAGGAAATGTCAGTTCTTCCCTCTAAAGTGATAAATTCATTTAAATCAATAAATTAATGACTTATGTTTTAGGAAGGCTAGTTCTTATTACCTTACAAAACCTAAACTGTTTTTTTGTGAGTAAGATAAAAGCTTGTTGCTTTTATTTATTAGAAACGTTTACAGGCTGTCTATCACAGGAGACTGTAGTTGTTTGGAATCAAGTAATTAATTTGCCTGCCTTGGTCCTTGTACTCTGTTTTGGTCTTAAGACTGAAAATACTTGAATATTGTATTTTGTTATGTTATGCATGAACTTATTTAATACTCTGTCTCATCTTTGGGTGAAAGAACTTGAAGCAATTTGTAGTTAAAGCCATGGTTAACTGCTGGAACATATCTACTGGTGTATTACACAAATAGAAGTGACAAGTTATTTAACTTGACAGAAACAGAGTCTGATGAGGAATTGATTTATTTCCAAGTTTTCCTAGGAAGTGCTACAGAGGATGATAAAAGGCATTGGAGAGACACTTAAATTCTTTGCTTGGATCTTCATTTTAGAAGATATTAAGTGTTATGAGACACAGAGAAGCTTTATCTGAGGAGAGGAGGAAGGAATTGAACTTTGGCATATTCCTTGCTTGAATGAGAAAATGCAGAATAAAAAATGATAAATTGTGAGGTTGTTGTGATTTCCCTCAATCATAATACTTCTACAAGAGCATCTGAACCAAAGTCAAAGACGGAATCTTTTTATACAGTAAGCAATTGCCTCTTGCAACCACAGTTGCAAGGTACCACGTTTTGGATGAGGGCTAAGTTTTCTAGTTGCTGCAGAAGCTTACCTTTAGGAGTAGTGGTTATTGGCACTCAAAGTAAAAGCAGATGAACTGGATTTAATACTTTGAATGTAATAAGCTCTCTTCTAGGAATGTGAAAACAATTCTTTCTTTTGCAGTACTTAATAGAATAGAGAAAACACAAAGGAGATTTTGTTATTTAATGAAAACCAGCTGTTCTGGATCAGAATAAAGATGCATCTAGCCCTTTTTCTGATTTGGGTGATAAGTGATGCCAAGAGAATAAGCATAAGGACAGAGCAAGCATACAGTGATGCTTATCTTGGTATACCTTCCTTGCTTCTGGCAGTCTGACATAAGGTTGTCCTCTGTTTTATAGATTTATGGCTTAGTAGGTCTTACCTGTTTTTAATGAATTTGCATTATGACTTGGTGAATCCATATGTTCTCATGACCCTCACAACATCCCGCAGCAAGTAGTTCCATAATTTAACCATTCTCTTTACTAAAGAAAAAAAGTAATTGATTTTGTTTCCTTTAATCTTGATGCGTGATAATTCTAAGGAGTGAATAAATTCAAACAGATGTATGAGGGTGTTTAGTTTAAGAAGATCCAAAAATAAGACTGCTTGATTAAAAATGTCTGTTCACTTCTTCAGTGAAGCCAGAATTTGAGAAAACAAACACTTGCCTGAACCAAGAATTTATTAAAAATCTTTACATAAAATATTTCAGAAATATTTTCTAATTGTAGATGGATGCAGTGCTAATTATAGATGGATGTGTCCAGCACCTTTTAATCCAAATGTAACTTCCTCGTCAGTCAGATTCAGTGTGATAGCTGCTGCTCCTGTAAGTGGAACAAACAAGACAGAAGTAGGTTGTGTTCTGCTTTTTGAAGCTTGGAGGAGTTAAAAGTTACAGGCTCTAGGTCACCTCTCAGGTTTCTTTCCATCTTCCTGTCAGTCCATACCTTCTTCATGTGTTTTGTAAACTATGATTAGTCAAAGGTATTGTGATTTGGGCAGTGCTAATGATTGTTCTTGAGTTAGTGCTATGAAATATGTCTTAACGCTAATTAGCAAAACATTCAAATGTTGTATGGTAGCACAGATATGTTGTGTTTTGTATATTGCTTTGTTTTATTGAATATGCTTTGGGTTCTCAACATTTTGTGATCGTAAGTGCAGTATGTTAGAAGGTTATAATACAGGTATCAGTTTTAAAGAAATACTGCTCCTGGTTTTAATTGTATAGATTTTAGCCACTTCAACATCAAACCTGGTTGAAGGTGGCAATGTTACTGCTGCACGTTGGGCTTGGAAAGCTGCTGAATTCTTGAAGTGGTGGCAGTGTCATGACTCAGTATTTCCTTGAAGGTGTTTAAATCAGTGATGCAAAGCATTAAGTTGAGAGAATGATCCTTGATGGATATATTAATTGGAGATGTTTGGTTGTGACTTGTGTGTTTTCACTAACATGTTATGCCAATTACTACAGGACTTTAAAATTATTTTAAACTAGAAGTTTATGCATTATAAATAGACACAGACTTATTTAGAGGCAGTTGGTAGGAATGAATGATGAATGTGATATATTTTTGCAGCACAATATTGCTTATATTTTTTGAAGTTTAAAGTGTCAGTGTTGCTCTCCAAATAGGTGACTCTGACTGACTAACTTTGTATCTCAAAGTGTTATCACAACTGTCTTGTGAATGTTTTTGGGAAGTATTTAATCTTGATTATGGTGAAACCCTAATTCAGATCTCAGAGATAAACTTCATATTCAGTTTAGGCAGGTAAATTACATTTTATCTGTTCTCCCTTTTTTTCTTTTGCTCAAATGGCAAAAATCCTTCCTATCTATTCAGTGTAGACAGGGCTTGCTAGCAGGAAGTCCCTTCTCTGGTTTTGGAAGAAAAATTAAAAAAAAAAATAATTAATTAAAAATTAAAAATCAAGCATGAATTTACTTCTGTTGATGTCAAAGTAGTTGCAGGTAATAGAAAGACATTGTCTCAGGGCACTGAGGCCAACATGAGAAAATACTCTTAAGGACACTATGTGCAGTGACTGCAAAATGAATCTGAAAAGCACTTTCTGAAAATGAAACCGTTGTGTAAATGGCCATGATCAATGGTTTCAGACCATAGAGATGATGTTAACATACAGTAGAAATGGGTTGTTATTTTTAGGTTCTGCAAAAATGCACATCCCTATCCCCTAATTTAAGACTTTGGTGTAATACCGTTACTTTATTTTTTATAATAGGGATGGATCTTTTATTTGAATCGGTGACACTTCTATATACTTAAGGAATGTAGTATTTAAACTTAGTTGTTTGGGTTTTTTAAACACGTTTTTTGAAATCTTGTAACTCAGAAGGCAAACAGTGTATTGTAATGTATAGCTCCATTCACTCAATTCTTTAATTGAACTCAGGAAAAAGTACTGATTGAAGAGTTACAGTATTCCTTGAGTTGGAGAAGGAAGACATTTGCAGTTCTGTTCAATTTCTCTGTCAATAGCATCTGAAGTAGTAACATTGTGGTAGAGTGCAGTACTTGCCCGTACAAAGTAGTTGTATTAGGAAATTGTTGATGCATCTTTACATTTAATCAGTTCTCTGGGATCTTCCCTGCAGCAGGGACCGCTGCCCTACGTTATTTATGAAAGAATTGTAGGTATCCTATTCACTTCCTGCTGTTTAATCTGGTCACCATATGCATGCTCTGAAGTTGAACAATGTAGGTCAATGGGAGGAAGGTAAATTTCAGTTTTTAAATGTTTCAGCATTTTTATTAGTGGTTTAAAGGAATGTATTTTTAAGGTTACTTTCCTTGACATTATGTCCTTTAATAAATATACTTCGCCTAGTGTTGGATTTCCATTGTTTGTTTGGTGTTAAATTAAAAAGAGTACCTGGAAGTAACAAAAAATTTTGAATGGAGATAAAAATTGGTTTTCCTAAAATAACTTTAATAATCAGACAAATGGAGAGAAGAAAATATATTATTTGATGATTACTCTCTTTAGTTACTAGCTCTTTAGTGTATGTAGTATCTGCCGCTGGGCGAGTTGTTCAATTTGAGGGCCTGTCAACTTCGGCTTGCTTGAATGTGGAAGTCCTTTTTAATTCCTAAACACCTAAGGAAGAGGGAGAAGAATGGAGTGTAATGCCAGATTGGAAGCAGTGTTTAGAAGGAAAAAAAAAAAGTATCTGGTTCTGTGATAACCTCCTAATTGTGCACTTAAAAAAGCAGATTCCAAAGTCATGTCCTCATTGACTTCATTGCTAAAACACAACCGGCCTTCACAATATGACTGTTACTGAGATCAGCACTGTCGCCATAACAGCAGCATTTTGATCTCTAATTACATGTTGTTAGAGGTGTCTCAGAGGAAGTTGCATATATAAAGTAGGCAAAATGGTGTCATTTAGCAAGAGTCTCAGTATTGGAAATTGTATTGTTTTTCTAACTGTTGACTAGGTGCTATTTTGGTCCAAGGTACTGTCAATATTAAGGAGTTTAGCTTCTTGGTAAATCAATTATTTGTCTTTTAGCAATATTGGATATTTGTTAAAGAAATGTTTCAATGAAATGCACTTTTAGCTGGAGAAGGGTGAGTCTTAGGTCAGATATTGCTGACATCAGTTTGCAAGAAGAGACATTAATGTCAGATGCAGTAATGCTTGCTTATTGTTTAATGTCCTAGTGTTACTTCTTTTTAGTAATCTCTTTCAGTGACCTAATGGATAATAATGGTTTCTAAAATTATCTGTGTGTTAACCAATGTTTGCTTATTCACACAGAGAGGTTTCAAGTGTTCCCCTGAATTATTAACATTTTAAGAAATTTAAAAGCTGAAAATCTGTGTTTAGTATCAACTTTTGACTGTGTACTTCCATACAGTGAAGTACGGGGTGAGTGAAAGCATTTTTAACATAGTATGTTTTCATAATAAAGGTTCTCTCCAGTTTTATTTAGCAAGCATGTGTGTTTAATTATTCAGTTTTTAATAGAAAAAATATATATGGAAAGCATCTCAATTTGATTTTTTTTTTTTAAATGCTCAGAATTTTAGAAGTTTTAAAATATAGTAGTTCTTTGAGGCAGTGGCAGTCTTGGGGTTTTATTTTTACACAGATGTGTGGATGAGCAGTCGGCTGTGCTATAGCTGATAAAGGCCTTTTAGGATTAATCCATGTGTACTATAACTTCTCTAGGTATTAACTGATTTTTGAGTGTTCAAAAGAAAGACATTAACAATAGTATCTGAACATTTCAAATATCTTTTCTTGGCATTAGGCCTTTGTGATTAATACTTCATTGCAAAGTAATTGAAATTAAACTTCCTTTGGAAATAATAATTAACTTAAGATGGAGCAAATTGACTCCTCATTTGATTTGTGAAAGTGGACTGTCTCTGCTGCTTGTATGCCCTGGTGTTGTTAAATACGTGGAGTGTTTGTGATACTTCTAACGTGCTTACTTTAGAGTGTATTTCTTTTCCAGAATTAGTTAGATGTTAAAAATGGAAATGTTGAATGTCACTATATATTCTTCTCTTCTTTTGTCTGTGGTTTGTTAGCAATTGGTTTTATTTTGGATACTGAGCATGTTCCCATTTTAACTTTCTGCTTGGGTACCACAATTCCAAATGTGTAGACATTGGTCCTCCAGTGCTGATTATTTTTTTTAATATATCTTACATTTATTTAGAGACTACAAACCCATAAAGATAAGGATAGTAGAATGTTCCCTTTTTTTATTAAAAGTCCATAGCATTTAAGTTTGGAAAGGATTTATTATTACTTCTGCCACTGATGCACTGTGGGACAGGTGGTTCATGCTTTTTCCCTTTGCATGTTTTCCTTCATTAGTGAATCATATCTCACTCATCATTAAATTCCACAGAGCTTTAGGAGCCATGAATGAAAGACTTGGTAGCAAGGAGTACTTCCAGCTTCTCCAGCTCTGTGCTTTAGAGAGAGATGTTTGTTTTAAATCAGAACTTGCTCTAGGACAATATTGAGCTATTGACATGTTATTTCCAAGAATGTTCATGTAGAAGGAAGTGTTTGTGGTGGGTGGAGGAAGCCTCTTTAAATCAGAAGAGTTGCTGTGCAATTAGAAGAGCAAGAACCACCTGCATTACACATCTGCAAGTCTCATATGGTTTTGCAGCACTCTCGTGATGAAGATAAGACCCCATTATTATCCATTATTCTGTGATGCAGTCTCTCATTTGACTATTAATGTTCTCATGTGACTAATTCAGGAAAGACCAGAAATCTCTCTGGTGAGTAATTAACACTTCCTGTCCTGCTGAAGTGGCTTGTAAGGACAGATTAAAAGGTTAAAAACAAGCACAGCCATGTATATTTTCATAGTAAACAAAACCGATGTGTTACATCATTATTTCAAAATAAAATAAAGTACTGGAAATTCCATCACTTACTGGCATAGCGAGAACTTTAGCATTACAGGCCAGTGTCTTCTCAAATGCGTCTGAAATTCAGATAACTGAAATTGCTGTTGCTTTTGAAACTGCTGTAATTGGAAACCCAAACCAAACAGAACTAGACCAGGGCTTTGAGAAACTTAAACCTACAGCTTTCAGAGGTTGCTTTAATTTCAGTTTCTCTTTTTTGTGTGTCTTCAGATCAGGTTCCCAGCACACTGCTAGATGCTACTGAAATGAAGTGGTTTAGCTGCTTTCTTGTTAGCATTCTTCCTGTCATTATTTCAGTTTGCTGATTTAGTAGTGGGTTTCTGACTTCATTAGCAACGTTTGTTGCCAACTTTAGTACAGAAGTACTTTTAAGTAGTCTTCGTGTTGTGTTTGGAAATGTTGAAAGTGTGTATGGTGTTTTTTTGTTGTTTTTTTTTTTTTTTTAATATATAGAAAAGCACATAGGCAGAACTTTCATTCCTTTGCAACTTTTTATAGAGAATTAAAAAAATTGAAATGGCTTCTTCTGAAGCACTCATACAGATAGATTTTTTAGCTAATGACTTACTGTAGCACTGAAGCATGCTTGTGTGTTTATAAATTCTCAAGATGAAAACAGCTACAAAAGAAATATTTTCTGTTTGAACTTGACTTTGACTAACTATTCTAATAGTATTTTTCCTGGAATTAATGTCATCAAAACAAAATTAGATATTATCTTGATTATTTTAAAAACATTTTTAAGGACCACTTAAGGCCACTCAACCAATAAATTCTTCAGTGAATTTACTGTCTAAATGGATTTATACCCTTTTAAAGTTTGTTTAGTAAGATCGTGACACAAATGGGAGCTCCAAAACTTGTATTTTTTGGGTGTCTGTGAAGGCAGCAGGAGAAAGGGACTAAGGGAAATAGTGTTCCATGATCCTCATCTTAAGATTTATTGCTAGCTGGTTAATTAGCAGTGTTTTTCCTTTCTTCTGCTTAGCTTTCTTGTCCCTCATAATCTAAGCAGGATGAATTCTGAAGGTAGATGTTACATTTCTGGTAGCATGACTGAGTACCTAGTTTGGAAAAAGTAGACCAGCTTATGGAGACACAAGTTCTTCTTCAGTATATAGGGAAGCTGATCTGTTTTTTCTAAGTGCCTAGATACTACCCCTGTGTCCAAAATCAGTTTTGCCTATATCCTTAGGACATCATGGCTGCAAAAAGGTACTGCTAAGACATGAAATATAAGTCTTCTGTCAGCTAGCGAGACAGATGTGCTGGGTTAATGTTTCTGTATGTTTGTTTTCAGCTGTTTATTTGTGGGTATTGTTCAAAAACTACTGTTTCTGCTAAAATCTTGTAGCATGATAATGTAGCAAACACAAAATGTGGTATTACCCTTAACACAAAAGATAAACACTGCTGGTTCCATTTGTGCTGTCTGAAGATGGGTACAGATGTGTTTAATTTGCATTGACTCTAGTTGAATTAGGTGAGTGTAATCCTTTTCTTTGAAAGGGTATAGGTAGCATTTTACCTTTCTGCAACATAATGAAAACATCTACATAAATTAACTTGAGAAAAAATGATGCTTGGATACCAACATTTTCCTTTGCTGGTCTGCTGTTTGCAGGGTAGAGGGTGTTAAGTGGAAGTACTGGGAAGGAAGGGCAAGAAAACAATGTACATAAAATTCATAGTTTACGCAACTGCTATTCGTTATTTTCATAGCTGGAGATACCTGTTTTCTTGTACCTGCCACTTAATGTCCTAAACTGCCGTGATGCTTTGGTGAAAGTGGAGAGTGAGAGAAGACTGCATAGTGGTCTTTCAGAAGGGGCTTTGCATGGGTGAAGGATGAAGCTGAACAAGGTGCAGAGATGTGGCACCCATCCACAAGAAGGGCTGGAAGGAGGATCCAGGGAACTACAGGCCTGTCAGCCTGACCTTGGTGCCTGGCAGGGTTATGGAGCAGATAATCCTGAGTGCCATCCAGCAGCATGTAGAAGGCAACCAGGGGATCAGGTCCGGCCAACATGGGTTTAGGAAAGGAAGGTCCTGCCTGACCAATCTCATCTCCTTCTATGACTGGGTGACCCACCTAATGGATGAGGGGAAGGCTGCGGATGTGGTCTACCTCGACTTCAGCAAGGCCTTTGACAAAGTCTCCCACAGCATCCTCCTGGAGAAGCTAGCAATCCATGGCTTCAACAGGTGCACCCTTTGCTGGGTCAAAAACTGGTTGGATGATGGGGCCCAGAGAGTGATGGTGAATCGTGCTGCATCCAGTTGGCATCCAGTGACCAGTGGTGTCCCCCAGGGATCACTACTGAGCCCAGTCCTATTCAACGTCTTTATTGACAAGCTGGATGTGGGGATTGAGTCCACCCTCAGTAAATTCGCAGATGACACCAAGCTGGGGGGGAGTGTTGATCTGCCAGAGGGTAGGAAGAAGCTGCAGGAGGACCTGGACAGGCTGAGTCGATGGGCTGAGGCCAATGGCATGAAATTCAGCAAGACCAAGTGCAGGACCCTGCACTTTGGCCACAATAACCCCAGGCAGCGCTACAGGCTGGGGGAAGAGTGGCTGGAGAGCAGCCTGGCAGAGAGGGACCTGGGAGTGCTGGTGGACAGCCGGTTGAACATGAGCCAGCAGTGTGCCCAGGTGGCCTGGAAGGCCAATGGTATCTTGGCTTGTATCAGGAATAGTGTGGCCAGCAGGAGTAGGGATGTAATTGTCCCCCTGTACACAGCACTGGTGAGGCCTCACCTCGAGCACTGTGTCCAGTTCTGGGCCCCTCACTTCAAGAAGGACGTTGAGGTGCTGGAGCGGGTCCAGAGGAGAGCAACAAGGCTGGTGAAGGACTAGAGAGAAAGTCTTATAGGGAGAGTTTGAGGATGCTGGGGTTGTTTAGCCTGGAGAAGAGGAGATTCAGGGGGGACCTTATCACTCTCTTCAACTACCTGAAGGGAGGTTGTACTCAGGTGGGGGTCGGCTTCTTCTCCCAGGCAAGTAGCGACAGGATGAGAGGGCATGGGCTGAAGCTGCGCCAGGGGAGGTTTAAGTTGGACATTAGGAAGTACTTCCTCACAGAGAGGGTGATTAGACATTGTAATGGTCTGCTCACGGAAGTGGTGGAGTCACCATCCCTGGAGGTGTTTAAGGAAAGGGTGGATGTGGCACTTGGTGCCATGGTCTAGCGAATGTGGTGGTGTTAGGTCATAGGTTGGACTTGATCTTAAAGGTCTTTTCCAGCCTCAATGATTCTTTGATTCTGTAGTGTCTGATTAAAAGCTTAAAGTCAAGCAGAAACATTAATTTTTCTTTCTTTTATTTTTCTTGGATACTAGAGATGACTGAAGAGTTATGAGCCAATACTGCTGTTTACTTTCTTATTTTTTAAGATGCTTTTTAACTCCTGTTTATATTTAGGATTCAACATGAATTTTACATAGTTAATGAGGTGGCTGCGTTGCACTTTAGACCTGCAGCCTGTCACAGAGGTTAGGTAGTTAAAACTTGCTTGTGTTCTTGTGTACTGAGAAGGTTACACATGGCTTGGATGTGGGAGTTCAGGATGAAGTAGCATTATGAGGCTCATTTTTATTACCTACTGTTAATGGTCACTCTGTGCTTGGTTACTGTGTCTTTGCCTAGGATTACCTTCAAAAATGTATAAAAAGCTGATCTAACAAAAGAGCCTTTGCTGTTTGCTTTACATGCATGTGAACAAAGTATTTAACTTGGCCCTGATTTCCCACTGTCTAAATTAGATGAAATATGTGTACTGATTGCAATTTATCTCGTCAGTCTTGGTTAGTAGAGGAAAATAAGTAGAGGCTCGTTCCCACGCTTTCTCCATGTTATGTCAAAATAGGAAAATTAATGAGGGAAATGTAATGGTTTATGTGAGTGCTGTGATACCCTTGTTTTTCTTCATGTAAATAAATCTGGGCTGTCTACTTTAAACACTTAGGAAATAATAAAAGCTACCTTGTGAAAATGACAACTGTGAAAATTACAGTTTGTGTTTGCATTAGTTTGGATCACTGAAGATGGAAAAGTCAAAATACCAGTGTGTGTAAAGGTTTCCTTCTCCTGTCATGGGATGAAGGATGTGGGATGAAGGATAGTTTTTTCACCATGAACTTTAAACCAAAATGTGCATGCTAAATTCTTTCTGCTCTGGTAATTGAAATGCAGTTGCCTGAGACCTGGGAAGTGTGCTGTGTGAAATAGGAGAAAGGCAGAATGCGTTAAGTAGAGGGTCTCATCCTAGCTTTGTGCCTAGCACCCTTTCTGGAAAGTGCTGTTCTCTGCCCTGTCATCCACTGAAGGACACATACAGCAGCTCATGTCTCATTGCTAGATGACCAATACTAGCTTAGTGGTGAAAAATATTCTACCTGTACAGCTGGTCCACACTGCCCTCTGCAGTAGTTGCAGTCTTAATTAGGGACCTTTCACCTCAACAGTGGTGGAGTAAGAGCTTCTGACAGGGAGCCTTCAAGGCACACAATGTGAGAGAGACTATCACAAATGTCTGCACTCTGGAATTAATTTAGACTGTGGCAAAACTTTGAAGGAGGTGGGAAGGGGGGGAGGGTAAAGCACGTTCACAGAATCACACATTTTGATTGCTTCTTTAGTGTCCTTGCTGCCTTGTCTTCGAAGTCCTCACAAGTAGAAAAGAAAAACTAGCTATTATTATTTTTATCAGAGGATAAAACTTAGCAGTTTTTGGGTGATCTGTTCTCTCTGTCCTCCAGCCATTACATTTTAGATCTGCTGTACTTGCATAAAGACTTTAGTTACAAATTTATAAAGAAAATGTCGAGTGGGCTGAGCACAAAAGTTCATCTATCTTGTTAATGATGTAGACATCACAAACTTCTCCACATACTGCCTGAAACTCTTTAGAAAAAGCACTCGCTACTTATGCACAATCGTATTATGGCGAAGAAAGATACACATTATAGAACAGTAAGTACCAATACTTTCTGCCATTTTACTTTAGATTTAGAGGGAGTAGGTAGCATATTGTAGGGTAATGTTTAAGATGTTTGAGAGATCCTAGTAATTTCTTATAAAGTGCACTAGCAGCCTATTTTGTAGTTCAGAAGAGTAAGCCAGTGCTTGTCTTGAATTAATTATATGAATTAACAGAATTTGCATGTTTAAATTGCAAAAGTGAACTGATGTAGATCAAACTAGTTACATTTGGGAGCTTAGATTTGTGGGTCACTGATTAACTCAACAGATTGGTTATGTCAGAGTTGTTTCCAAACAAGACTTATTGCTGTTGATAGCACTTTTGATTATTAAGCTAAACACTTAACTAACCCCCCTGTGATTCAGCATGCATAGTGTTTACGTAGTTGCATTTCTCATTAGTTAGATGCTGAGAGGAGATGAGATTAGCAGGTTTTATTTATGTTTTGGCAAATCATTTAATAACAGTTTCTTTTACTGCTGCACTGTTAAGATTGTAAAATTAGTAAGAAATGTTTTTCTTTGTTTTTAAATTATAGCCTTCTACTTGTTTCTTTGGGTGTTACATGATTTGTTATTATTTGCGTTAGCTGTGTACACCCTGCTTTGCAGAGCTGCCATAGAGAAACTGAAATATAAAACATATTCTTTCACTAAAACTTCGATTTTGCTAAACCTAAATTTGGAAAAGCAATCATAACAAAATATTTATTTGCACTTTAGAGACACAAAGAACCCCTAAACTGGAAAAATAATTTATCAAGTTGGCATTATGCAGAATTATCAGCTGTTAGTAAAGCAGAATGTTCTGCACTAGAATAGTTCAAAATCCTAAAATGGAATTGCTTCCCAAAGTATTTGGGTAAAAGTGGAGAAGTGTGAATCAACACAGACCGGGAAATACCTGAGGTTAGTAGAGATACAAGTGGGGGAAAATGCATAGGAGATTGAAAACAGGGTTGTTATCTTACTGCAAACATGAAGGGGGATTTATGGATGGAAAGTGTTTGGGGAATGCTGAATGCTCTCCAGTGGGTATGTTGCTTGTTACTTACAAGAACCAGATTTGAATGGTGACTGGGTGAGAGCAGAGAGCAGGGTTGCTTGAACAGGGTCGAACTCATGGTTAGTAATTTGAACTAAATCCCAGAGGAAGCACGGAACAGCTGTTTGTTGAAGTCGATGGGTACTGTCAAACTCCAGCTTTGAGAGACAAACAGTAAGAAAGGACACAAACTTTACCTTTCATATTTCATTAGGAGGAGTGAGGATGATACTGGAGTGCGTAAGGCTGGAAGAGATTTGTCAGAAAAATAGCTAAACTTGTTTCTACACCTTGGAGCATGAAAATGAAAAAAAAAAATAGTTACATTGATTGAGATCATGAATCAGTGGACATTTTCAGCCTAGGGAGTATTACAGTACAGTCTGTCTTCCTGGGTTTCTCTCACTGAGATTGTTTAGCCTTTTTGTACACTTTCAAATATCAAACAGCTTAAGACTGAATTAAGCCCACCTGAATCCTGATCATATAACATAGGGTCTTACGTGTTTTCTTCCTTGTGAAAATTCAGTTTTGATTTATTTACTGGGAGGCCTGAAGTTAGAGAAGCCCTGAAAGTATCACTATCAGGTTAAAACAAAAAAGAACTCTTATCTTTCATGGGTGCAAGGCAAACATAGTTCTTGTAACTGTGTCCTTCACTGAAAGTCCAAATGTAATAAATTATTTCAAAGCATTTAGATGACTGGTGTGTCAAATCCCGTTGACACTCAGGAGCCTTTGATAATGTTATGTTACCATCCATACTTATTAATGTGATCAAACAATTATTGTAGGTTTGTAGGACTGAATCCAAAGCCAAAAATGTGGTGAATATCTTAGTGGGGCCATGTCATTCAGTAGCAGAGTTAGGATGTTTTATAAAGATATAAACATTAAATATTTCACCAGTTTTTAACAACTTTGAAATTAGTTATATGTTGGAATAAATAATATAGTTTTACATTCTAATATTTTCCCCAACTGGCAAGATAACAGACTAAAAACTGTCGCTTATTTTTCTGTAGTTTGCATTCAGTCTTGTAGTAAAATTTCAGAACATGCAAATAAAGGAATGCTGTAAAACAGGATAACTAACCATAGCTCTGTCCATAGTTTGCACATGTGAAAATGAGTCAGAAATACATGATGACTTATGAGTATTTTAAATAGCAATATCAAATGTTTTTCTGTGGCTGTGGACAAAAATGTAATTGTTGTCATCATAGATGTACAATAATTATTTAATGTCATAAAGCATTTTTTAACTTCTTACTAATTACTATTTTGTGTGTTTGATTACTGGCCAAAATAATCTTGTATACCTCAAAAATATATATTTTTCCCAAATAGTAAATTACATTACTTCACAGTAATTTATTATCATTTCTGCTCACACACTGTTTTGGGAGAAATGTTCTCAGCCTTATGGTCATGTTCTATTTATGACTATTTGTTTGACAGACTCTGTAGCAGTATATCTAATTTTTGTTTCATTTGACCTGTTTCCAGACAGTTTTGAGTTGGAAACGACTTCAGGTATTTGTTGTGCATCAAATGGTATAGTGATTTTTCTCTGTAAAAGATACAGATTTGTTGCACGAGTATGTGTAGAGCTCACAAAATGGTTTACAAGTTTGAGGGAAAAATTTGGAAATCCTAAATTTACTAGGTGTGTTCTCCTGTTGCATCTTAACTCCTATAAAACCTTCTATACAGCCTCGTGCAATGGAAACTTTCTCATGTCCTTAACCCCTTTCTTTGTGCCTTAGAATGCATTATGTAGTGTGAGGAGCCCTGGTAGCAATAGGATTTTTCCTGAATAGGGCAATCAAGTAAATTGCATGAAGCAGGGAACAGGGCAGGATTACTGAACACATTGAATAGTGTAGGAAGAACAATTTAGATGATGGTAATGGGAAAAAAAGGTGTTTAAAATGCAACTTAAGTTGATGTGTCATGAATCAGCAGGTTCTCAAATTCACATATTTTCCTGCTAAATTTGGAGGAAAGGGGGAAGGGCAAAGGGGAAAGGGCAGTAGCTGTCATTAGTATGGATGTTTAACATCCAATGCTATGAACTTCAAAGTAGTTTGGAATATTTTTACTCCTACCACACCAGTCTTTCCCATAGTGAACAGTTGATACCGGCACCCAAAAAAGCCCCTTTAGATTCAGTGAGGTGTGAATGCTTGCACTGGGTAAGAAGTAGGCCCTGAGTCTAGACTAGCAGTAACCTCCAGCATTCCAGGGAGTGTTGTTTGATACAGTACAGTTTCAAAAGACTCAGTAACTTGAAAGATAAGTCAGTAATGAAGAAAATGCATTATTCCGTCCAAATTCTGCTTTCAGAATTACTTGCAATATCAGTAGAACGTGAAGCTTTCATTCAACGTAGATTTTATAGAGAAGGCTAACATTTTTAGAGGTCTTCTGTTTCCCCTAACCAACCTTTGAATTACTTGAGACAATTCTATAAAATCCTACAGCTTTTTTTTTTCTTTTTACATACTATAAATGCCAGAAATACAGCTACAATCAGTGACCTTCAGCTGTAAGATAAATTTTTTCAAAACCCTTGGGCCTGATATATAAAGGGCATTGCTTTGTACATCAGGGAAATTTCACTCATGAGAGAAGACCAGAGTATTCATCTGGTTAGTTGAATGCATAGGCTTTTTTTTTTTTAAAAAAAACCAACGAACGAAACACCAACAACCCATGTGTTAATTTTGTTCCAACTAAAAGTGGTAACTCAAAAGAAAATGCCTACCTTTAAGGAAGAAAAGCAGTACAAGGTAAGACACATGTGATGGTCAGTTCCAATGGCAGCTGAGAGGGAAGAGGCAGTTTGTTAAAAAACTTCTCTTTTTTTCCTTTGGATTATGTCACAGTTATTGAGGAGGCTTCTGGACCTTAGTGTAAGGTCTGGGATAAAATGTTCATGGTGTATTACAGAAACAAACCCTGCCTGCATTGTGTGGCTGGTTTTAGTATAGGTGTTTTAAAGGAAAAATGAAAGCTACTGCAGTGTAGTTATGGTTCTCTGGCACAGTAGCAAAAAACATAAAAATTAGTAGAACTTTTGTTCCTCTAAAACTGCTAACACAGTGATGGTTGTATTGGTGTAGCTGATGGGTAAAATATTGACAGGTGAATTAGATAAATGCAAGCTAGAATAGTATGTGTCTTGAAGCTTTAGGAAAGTGTTGGTCACTGATTTGCAACTAATAGGAAAATGTAGTTCTAATAGCAAAAATTGCATGAGATTGTTGGGAAGATGGCAGAATTGGTGGGTTGTTGTGTTGTGTTTTTTTTTTTTCCCCCAGAATTAGTATTGTAACACAGAATAACTTGTTTTATGGTGTGAAGGGATTTAATTACAAATGTGAGGCTCTAAAGAACTGAGTGGTTCTTATTTATGTATGTTTAGAAAGCTGTCAAAAAAAAAAAAGGTCTGTCAAGCAGGATATCTTTATATTGATGTGTACTCTTACATTACTAAAACCAAGAGCTGACACATGAGCTTGGCAGTTGCAGTGTGTTATGTCTCCTGTATAATTTCTGGTCAGTTTAGGTTTTCTAGATGGCATGTTTCAGAAGTCATAAAAAGATTATGACAGTATCCTTATATATATATTAATAAATAGCTCACTTCTGTTGAGGCCATGGGCCTTAGTACTTTCTTGAACATTAAATTTGAATACTTGACTTTAGCAAAGAAGCCTCTTTTTTAAACTTTAGGGTATAGAGAAACAACATTTGGTAATTTCCTTCATGATGCTTAGAAAATGAAAAGTTTATCTGTGTTTAGAAATCCGGATAAAGCCTGAGGTCTTCACTTCGGTTTTTAAAAAGGGACTGCTAAAAAAAGTCTCTTTTGCATTGTTTCCTGTTATTTTAACCTTTATGGAGACACTTAAAGGCTTTGAGATATGTTTTATCAGTAGAGCTATTGCGACTGTCAAACCACTTTGCTTCTGTTGAATCTATTAAAGTCTCATGCAGAAGTGGGAGCTCTTGCAAACCTTTACTGAGGGAGTGGGAAGTGGTTTCAAATTTGCGGTGTTGTTCACTTTAGGATTGCTCAAGGATTTTGTGAATGCCTCTCTTATTCTATTTAAATAGATAAAATATTTGTGTTTGGTTATACCTCACAATGTGTTTATTCTCCCACCTTCTGAATTGCTACTTCTTAGCCTGAAAAAAAAAAGCAGCAAAGAATAGCCCAGAACTCTTGTAATGTAGTGCAAACAAATATATTTTTACGTAGATTGGTCATGCTTTCTTTTATTTTGTGAGGGAATATTCTGTATTACTTTGCATAGATGACTCTGAATACTGTAATAAGCTAAGTTTTAAGATTTATCTTTTTTTGCTTAATACAGTATTCAACATTTCCCCTTCTGTGAATAAGGTACAAGACCACCACATCAATAAATATATTGGTACTACTTACTATATGCCATGTACTACTCATAGGCTCTTAATTGTACAGTCCAATTTCTGTGAGTGGTATTTGTTCCCTATAGGTTTATTTGCTGGCTGGATTATTATATAGTAGTGCCCACTGCAGATGGCATACATGGCAGCCTTGCAAGACAAATGTAGAGCAGGCTGTGATTTAACTTGGATTTTGTAGAGCTGACCTATGATAATCTGAACTTGGTACAAGTCCTACTGTGTCCTTACTGAAGTGTGGTAACCTGTTTCTGTAAGACATTTCCTTTATGCAGTAAATTCTCATTAGTGTTGCTAGTGGTTCAGCTGATTCAGTGTTTACACCAGCAGGAACCCTTGTGTGCTGATAGTTTGAGTTATAAAATGTTTCACAGATGTTAGAGTACCTAGAGAATTATAAATGTTCGGCGCAGCCTGGCAGAGACCCATAGAGTGCAGATTTTGTACCACAGCAGAAGGGCAGTATGCTAACTTCTGTCCTGCGCGGGTGCTTTTCTGTGATGCCTTGTCGTCTTAGGGGTTGTGGCTACAACTCATTAGGTTATATTTGAAAGTATTTAGGGTCATCAGAGATTTTACTGAATAAACAGTCAATTTAATTTTCTAACTTTAGTTATGCATAAAGGCCAAGGGGAAGTGAGCATCACCTAATATAAGATAAGCAGTCTCTGCCATTGTTGTATTGCCATGTCTGATTTTTTTTTAATATATTTTTTTAGAGTTCTGCAGACTTTTTAAGCCAAGAGGTAAACTTAGATTTGGAGTCCAGGCCACTTTGTCTGAGAACATCTATTAGACACTGCAAGAATTTGCCAGTTTTTCACAGGATGTGCCCAAGAGAAGACAGGTGGAATATTACCTATTAAATAACCTCCGCTGTTAGTGGGGAACACTGTGGACACAACTGGTCTTTCTTAGAAGCAGTTTAACCCATATGTAGGTCGTACCAGAAACTTAGCTCAGGCGAATAAATGAATTTAAGAATGCTTAATCATTATTTTTAAGGATTTTTTTATAGTTGGCTGTAGTGGAAAACCTATCAGAACACTTGCATTATTTCTTTTGCCTTCAGCCACCATAATACCTCTAAGAAAATAAAGATTTGAGTTCAGATTAGAGAATATTGTCATTGTAGATCTGGCTGATTTTTTTTTTTTAGTTGATAATCAGGTAAATAAGCAATAGGCTTTAATGTTCATGCTTCTGATTCCAATTTAAAAAAAAAAAATGAGGGTCTCAAGGTTTGGTGGGTGCTAGCTGGAAGTACACCTGTGGGTAAGTAATTTGAATATGTTTGTACTGATAGACAGTGTAACAGTGTTTTGTTCCTTGTCAAGGATAACAGTAGCACCACAGAAACTTACACTGATGTGTGTGAGGTAAAATTATTTTCAAATAGTGAGTCCTTTAAGCCTATCAGATAAATGCATGCTAAAATGTCAGATCTTCAGTCTTGTAGTTGTCCACACTATATAATTTGGATTTTCTATGCTCTATTGAGAAGATAACATCTAAAACATAATGAAAAATGTGTATTGTGGTGTTAGGTGTGACCTGATACATGCTTTAGTTTGAATGATCTGTCAGTAAATAATTTGAGAACTATGCAGTCCGACATGGTAGCAAACTGAGTACTCATGTGATTGCTTATTTTTCAGTCCCTGCTGCTGGTAGAATGGAGTTTACCTTGCCTCAATTTACATTTTACACCTCAACAGGCTGGTTATTTAGGAGAGGGTACTTTTTTTTTAAACAGTTCCATGTGTAACAAATGTAACAGTAGTTACATTTTTAATTTAATAAGGGAGTAAAGTATTTACCTGTAATGGTTTGTGTTTCATTCTGACTTTTAAGATTACACCTACAACACTCACCCCCCCACTCCCCAATGTTGTTTGTTTTAGTAATTGTCCAAACCTCTGACAAGGTGCCCTCAGCACTTTGGATATTTTAACTAAGAATGTTTTAGTGGGATAGCTACGTATATTAACTACCCAATCTTGAATATTTGAGAATGAATTACTGTTGTTTTCTGTAGTAATGTTGAGGAATAAAGGGTTTTATATGTATTTTGAAGAGGTATAGATAAATGAAAGATGGAAAAAATAAGATACTCAAAATAATGTAATGTGGAAATGCCAGTGCAGCTCCATAAGGAATAAACTTTTGTTAGAGCAAACTTGCACTGCTGCTGTTCACCTAGGTTGGTTTTGTGTACCATTCTCATTTTATTTCAGTGCCTATGGAGAATGCCTCATGCTGTTCACTTCTTGTTCAAGGCAGTGACTATGGTAGTGACCATGTAGTTGCAAAAGAGAAGGGAAAATTTTTATTTGCCTATGTGAAAGAAAAAAAGGAACAATATACTTATATTGTGTACTTACTTTGAGTCATAGTATGTACATTATTTTAATACTTTAATATATCATTTTGTTTTGATTGTTTCATTATTTACGTAGAAAGTTAAACATGTAGACATACATATAGTCAGCTTTCTCATTGCAGAAAGTTACTCTTTTATCAGGTGTTTCAGTTTTCTCTGTGGAAGAAATTAATAAACATAGACGTAATATGTCAGTATTATTCAGTGAGTCAGGTGCATATTATCTTGAATTAATGTGTGATAAAAGAAAATAACGAAGACCAGAATACTGTCCACTAAAAGAAGGCACAGAATGCTCTTAATCCTGTTTTTCAAGCAGCTTTACTATGCCTTAGTTGTTCTATATTTAAACCAAATAGTATTGTTACAATTACATAAAGACAGATTACCAGTCTTGGAACAGCAATGCTTTCTTGTTTTGTCCAAGGGGTACTCTTTCCTCTTCTTTCTGGTTGCATTATTTCTGAACGTACCTTCCTGTGCTTTAACTCATAGAAACGAATAGCCAAAATAATTATTGGAGTTGTGACTCTGTCTCTCACATCTTTTGCATGTAGTGCACTGTCAGGTGCTTTCCTTTTCCATATTTGGGATGGTCAACATTTTAAGTTCCTTTTTGCTTGTGTAATGTTTAACTTTTACTTGTTAGACATTAAAAGTAGATCTCTGCAACACGGGAGTTTATAATTTTGATATGCTGCTAGCTTTTGAGAGAACATTTATGGCACAGTACTTAAATCAAACTTTGTTAGTGGGTTTGGTAATACTATGTGTTTTTTAACTGGTTTTATGTAAGTTGTCCTTGTAAATGTTATTTAACATGTGTACAACAGACAAGGTCTTTGAAATATTTTGCAAGGTTTTTTGTGGTTTGTTTTAGGTTTTCTTTGTGTCATTGAAAAGTTCTAAGCATTCCAGACCATGATAATGCCAAACATTTTGAAGTTTTTGTTTGTTTGGGGTTGGTTTGTTTGTTTTTTGCTAGAGAAAAATAATTCTGATTTAAAAAAGAAAAATGCTTTTCTATGCTTTTGTGTAGAGAAGAGACAAACTGGGCTTAAATTGAGCAAGAATTAAAAGTTTTCCTATTTTTTAAGCTGAATGGAGTTGTTCAGGTCATGAAGTATTTGAATAGGTTTCTTGTAGAGGTTTGATATATAATTAGCCATGCCTTTAAGTCAGGGGACAAAATGGATACTTTCCTGAGGTTTCTTCAGCTTCTTTTTTCTAAGAATGTTTTACTATTTAGTACATATTATTGATCCTGTGTTAAAAGGAGTAACAGAAATGGAATAGACTTTTGAATGCTGTTCATAAGCAGAGCGCATTGGAGTGTCTGATCTGAAGAAAAAGATAAAGTTGATATTATTTCATATTATGAATCTTAAGAAGATGATTGTGTTGTCATAGGACAATGTTAGTTATTACCTGCAATGCATGTAAATCATAATGTCCTTGATAAATTGCTGTAAGGTAGATAGACTGGCATTTTAAAACTTTATTCCTGCTTTTCTAGGAAAGGCCTCTTGGACTGTATTAATACTTGGTATTCCAACCTTTTTGCTGTCCGTTAAATGGTAGGCTACACATCTTGGTGAAAAAGATCTTGAAGACTTGCAGAGGAATGTGTGGTGTAGGATTTTGCTGCTGAGATTTCTTTTGAAAAAAGTGCAGAGACATGTATTTATGGGAATATGAAGCATTTAGCTTTAACTTGTGGGCAACAACTTTGTAAGCTCAGCTAGAAACCAAATTGAATCTGAGCTGAGTTCTTACAGCCTGTCTTACCTAGTTTAGATGCATTGGATTCTTTGCAGTTTATTTTATGAATTGTTGCAGAAGGCTTTAAATTGAAACTCTATCAGTGCTTTTGTGTCAGAGCCCATGGTATGTTTTGTAAGAGTATGGAGCTACTTTGTTGCTGTGTATTTTCCCAATTTTCCTCTCTTACCCCCCCTTTTTCCTCTCTTACTCTCATGTATTTGTGCTCTTCTCAGGCCTTATTGTCAACGGAGCACTTCTGAGTCTTTGCATATTTAAAACATTAAAAAATGCTTCAGCCACAGGGTTTTAAAGGAATAGTTTAGTGTAGCTATAGGGAAAAAAAAATAAAAATCAGGATACAGCTACTTCATTGGGATGCATCAGCATATTCTTTGAGTGTGGAAAGCTGCCAGAAAGGCATTGCACTAGTACACTATGCTACGCATAAAATTTATCCTCTATTTCATTTCAAATTGAGGTCAGAATGATGAGGTCTTTACAAATGTGTGACTTACTAACTGAAGCATCATTTTCAGCAGCTTACCAAAAATCTTGGAATGATAAGCAAAACTTAAATTCTTTGTGGTGAAAATGAGGAGTCCAGAATACTCGTATATTTTCCAAGCAAAAAACCCTACAGTAGTATAATAATCTTACTGATAACACTTCTTTAGTTGAATTGAAATTCTTATCACTAAGAATATGGGAATAGAACAGTGATGATGAAGTAGAGGACATTGACTGCATTTGTGAGATACTTAATTTCAGGTGTTATTTCTCTTTCAATATACCCTCAGAAACTGATTTTAATGTTTCTTGTTGCCAGGTTCTCTATAGATCTGCCTGCATTTGGCATGCTCCACTTCTGCTCTTTTATTTGAAAAGAATTTGGCATACATCATTCTTGAAGAATAACTGAGCTGGCTCAGTCTAAAAATATGAATAATTATTTAAAATGTCCAGAATGCTTTGCCTGTATCCCATTAGCAAGATCATAAATTGAGGAGGAGCTATAAATACCAAATATGCAGCATATATGAAATCAATGAGGTGACTTCTGATTTAGAAAAGTAAAATTACTTTCTTTAGAAGCTAGTGCACAGGATACACAGAACTTTCAAAGGACGATTGAGGGTCTTATTAACACAATCTAATTAACCTCCTTCCTGTACAAGGTGAAGTGTTATATGCTCTAAGTGAATGATGAAAAGTGTAAGGGAAAGATAGAACTGGATCAGTTTTCCTTTAATGATAAATAATCCGTCTAGTCTGGTAGGATGAAAGTAAACATATGTGGGCTATGGTTTTGCTTTTGCTGTGTGCCAGGATTTGACTCAGAGTGAATTCTTCAGCAGAGTTATAAACCTTTGAAAATTGCTTTATAATGGAAATGGTGACAGGTCATTAACTACCGTAGTATAAATGCATTGATTTAACATATGTATAGTTGTCCTGAGCTGCCAAATACATGAAACAGTGTGTGCAGAATGTATAGGGGGATGTTTGTTGTTTTAACTAATTAATTACATGATTCAGGTTATGTTAATGTTTCTTAAACATATGGCCCCTGACACTCTTGAGGAGGTATCATTCAGGGGCTAAAACATAGTTGTACTGTAGTGACACAGTGATGGCACTCTAATTGCTGTACTGGAAGGAGACCAAGAAGCATTTAACGTGGTGTGCTTAATCACCGATGCAATTACAGTGTCACTGAAGCAGATACATTTTCCAGAAGTCAGAGGAACTTCTGACTCACAACGAATCATTTCTAGATCTGCTGGAAAACCTTGTTCCAATAAAAACACAGAATCTAGGGTTCTGCAGTCATACTTAATTTTCATATGTGGCTTAAATATTTTAAAATTTAAGTATCTAATGCATGCATACTATATGAAAGTATATTTTTCTCCAAATTCCTTATTCTTCCATTCTCAAAAACAACTAATCCAGAATTATTTTCAAGAATGACTGTTATTCTGGTGTTGTTTTTCAAGCGTTGAACATATACACCAATACTGGATTAATTACTTGTGTTGCAGCTGCATGATTCTTGCTATTGTTGAACATTTACATTAATATTGCCAGTTCACTATTACTTTAAAAAGTGTAGGAGAGCTAATATAGAGGCAATTGAGCATTTTGTGTTGTGCTTTTGCACTTGGGTGGATTTAAGCTAGTATTATTTTTTAGAATTTCCACTTGTGTGTTGTTTTTGTTGTTTGGTTTTTTTTCCTCTTAAAGATGAGCATGGGGAAACTAGGAAGTACCTGGCAATCTACTTGAAAAGGTAGGCTTTTGTTACAAAACATTCAGTATTTATTAGGTATGCCTACATAAATGTCTTGGCAGAAAATTATTTTCATAACAAAGGCTGAGATCAGGCAAATTTTTGTGTACTTCGTTTTAAGGGGGGATCTTACCACTCTCTACAACTACCTGAAGGGAGGTTGTAGTCAGGTGGGGGCTGGGCTCTTCTCCCAGGCAAGTAGTGACAGGACGAGAGGGCACAGCCTGAAGCTGCGCCAGGGGAGGTTTAGGCTGGATATTAGGAAGCACTTCCTCACGGAAAGGGTGATCAGACATTGTAATGGTCTGCCCAGGGAAGTGGTGGAGTCACCATCCCTGGAGGTGTTTAAGGAAAGGCTGGATGTGACACTTAGTGCCACGGTTTAGCCAATGTGGTGGTGGTAGGTTATAGGCTGGACTTAATGATCTCGGAGGTCTTTTCCAGCCTTAGTGATTCTGTGATTCTGTAACTCTCATCAAATGCACACAATTGACCTGTGTAATTTGTTACTGAACCTTCAGATTGAGCTTTTTCTTTTTAACCTTCTGGCTATTCTGTTCAAATACTGGACATCTAACAGTCTTTGAGATTTATGGCTAGAATATCAACTTTATTCTCTAGATCTGGTTTTGTATTGATAAAATAATTTACTGGGAGTGGGGGAAGGAAAAATGAACTTCCAGTGAAGACAGATTAGAATATGCATTGATTTGAATGGTTCCTTGCAATAGTGTACTGCCAAATGGCAAGAAAAAAAAGGAGTAAGTAGTAGAATAGGGCATAAAGTTGTATAAATAATTTTCAATGCTTTTAGTAGAGTAGAAAAGGCCACACCTTCAGAAGAAAGTACTGGAAGTAACATATGAAAATGCAGTCAGGGAAGCAAGCAGAGGGGCTGAATAAGAATCTTACTCTTTAGTTTTATTGATTTGTTACATGTCAATACACCAGATTTGACATATGTCATTTTTGATACTCAGTGCCTCTCACTGGCTCTCACTTTACATTATTGATCTTTAACTGGAAATGCAGATGTTGATCTCACTGAAGTTAAGACCTTTACAGTGGTCTGCATGAGCATGTCTCTAAAGGCTCAAATGGTTCCCATTGCTATGGAGATTTGCTGTTGCAACAGTGCAAGTAAGGGATGATGGTTTGAATAACCACAAACATGTTTTTTATTTTTATCTTTACATGAGTTATTTATGTATAAATGTTACAACTTCCATGTCTGCAAATTTCATCCTCTTTCAAGTCCCTGTAACATCATTACTGCTTTCATGGCAGTGGTGTTAATGGAGTGGTTTTTCTTTGGCAGTGGAAGCACTTAATACCTAGACTTTTTTCAGACTGAGTCCTGGGGAGATGTTGCATGCAATCATTCAGTATCCTCTGGGGTTTTCCAGCTGGCTTGAAGTATCCTCTGCCTTTAACTTGCTCTGCTACTTGACCTTCTGAGCTTGCTTCACTCCGTGGTTTCCAATCTACATAATAATTTTGTGTCACCCTTTAGTTAAATGGTTTCTTTTTGACAGATGGTAGTACCTTCAAGCAGAGTCTAACTTTATATTCTGCCTCGGAGATAATACCATTCTATTTTACTTGATTTATCCATAAATATGAATGTCTTTCTGAATACCAGCTTAAATTATTTACAAATGGAGATTGTAAAACTGGTTTTCTAGGGATATTGTACATCCAAAATGTGTACTATAGTAATACTGGATTAGCTGCTGTTAAGCATGAAGCTAACTATTACGAGAGAAATCTGGGAATTACATTAATACATCCAGTTAAAAACTTGTGTTTTGGTAACTGATTCAGAAGGATGTTACGTATCCCTGTCCTAACTGCAACAGAAGGGTGTAGAAATGTTCAGACTTGCAGTCTGAAACACGCAATTCTCGTGGCTAGGACTGACTGAATTTTAGCTTCACTGTGCCTTTACACTCATGATTTTACTGCATGTTCCTAGAAATCTGAAATGTGTTTTTTTCCTTGGAAGTTACCTGATCTAGGTAGAATTGGATGCTATGACTGTCACTTTCCTATGAAATGGAAGGAAAGGAGGCTGTGTCTCGACCAGAACTGTTCAATGCTTTAGACTTTTGAATGTTTCAAATAAAATTTGCTCAAGAAATGACAGATATTACAGATGTATGATGTATTTGAAAGGGCCATCAGAAGGAAAGAACT
The DNA here is from genome assembly GCA_020745705.1 of Hemiprocne comata. Taxonomy (NCBI): domain Eukaryota; kingdom Metazoa; phylum Chordata; class Aves; order Apodiformes; family Apodidae; genus Hemiprocne; species Hemiprocne comata. The sequence goes on from CM036588.1 coordinate 43,675,945, forward strand.
GTTGTATTTTGGTGTTACTGGCTGGCAGCATAATTTTCTGGTGGATACTGGTGTCACTGAGAAGTATTTAATGTAAAACAGTAATGCTGTTAACAAGATTTATTTCATAGAGAAAACAGCAATTTGCAGGTTTGCTCAGTTTTAAGAGTCTGGTGAGAGAGCCCTTGACTGCTTGCTATAAAGAGGAAATCGTCACAATGAGAGGAGGGATTTGCACTGTGACAGAGCTGTCAAACATGTATTTTACTTGACAGACATTGACATGACTCTCAGATAATACCTAGTAAGTTTGATATATGTAAAATGCTTAATGCATTTTCTTTGTAAAGTTTTTGCTGTAATTAAATATTGCACTTCCAAAAGGGGGCTGATGGTTGATCAGCACTGTTACTATGTTTTCTAATAAACTAAGGAAGTGGTATGTTTTAATGTTGGTAGATCTGCAGTGACATAAATGACTGTGTGAAAGAAACTAATAGACAAAATAAGCACCCTCAAAATTTAGATTGTTTTACGTAGCAGCCTCAGACTGACTTGTATGACTTACAAAAGCATATTAAACAATCGGAGAGAAAGTGGTCCTTGAAACTGTAACAGTGAACTGACATTTAGCTCACAAGGTCGCTTGTCCAATAGCGCTGTCCTTTCAGAAGATCTGTTTTTTTTGCAGTATGAGTAAATGGCAGCCTTTTTTTCTTTTTCATATAGCTGTATGTCTTGTGTGTGTGTTTTTCATTGTTGGTGTGCCGATAAGTAAATATTATATGAGGCTTTGGATTGATATTTAATAGCTGAGATGGTTGATTAATACCACTGAAAACATTTGTCTTTGCCCATTCCAATGTAATCAATATGAACCATCTGAACTCTGCCTTTCTTTTTCTTTGCTGCCCCTGGGGTTTAATGGCTTTGCAGAGAAGCTCCTGCCTGGCATATTGAGCTGCTCCAGAAGGTCTAACCCATAAGCAGTGAGTACTGAACTGCAGCAAACTAATGCTGTAGGTGTTGACTCACCATGCTGTTTTTAATTGCAGTTCTTTTGAAAGGTAGATAATCTGTGCAGATTGTCAACATAGATGTTGAATCTTTGGGTATATACCAGTTTGATTATGTTTTTCTATGGCTACAAATGCTGTTCTGCTTTTCTTTTATTGGGAATTAACGTTTCTTCTGTGCACATACTGTTTGCATTTAAAACTAGCTTTCATGTGTCTGTGGCTCTTGCTATAGTTGGCAAATGCTTATGTCTCATATCTGCAGTGAACTGTGTTCTTCTAGAATTCTTGAGCCTGATGTAAACCAGCTTTCAAATGTGCATGAATTGAAAAGCAACTGTGATGTTTTGATGTGACTAATACTAAGATATGATTGACCAAGACTGAATTTACTTCATTACTGGAAAGTAATTAAAAATATCCATTTGCAAACTTGGGCCGGAGGGAGGGGAGTTCTGTAGTTCCGATAGGTGTGTTCATTTGTGATAGAACAGATTTGAAAAAAAAGTAAAAATTTTTGTCTCAAGACAGTTTGATTTTTATATTGTAAGATACAGATCTCATCTCAAAACTCCATCCATGTTTGGCTGGAAATAGAGAACAACTGTTTTGGTAATCTCAATTGTTTTTGTGTAAAGACTATCAATTTCGGTAAATAATATGTTCCAGCTAGGGGCTGCTCTGAGGAGGCAAAAACGTCTTGTGGGCATGGACAGTTTTGGTACAATCTTGCCTGTCAATATTTACTTTCAGACATGCCCAGGATGTTGTTAATGCTTATATGTAATGGTGAAGCTGATTCAGGAACACCAAACAAATGTAGTATTGGACAGAGTGCACAGAAACTGGGTTGCTCTTACTGAGAGACATTTCAGCATGTGGGGAAGCTTTTGAGGATATTCTCTAGCATATTTTGTAAAATAGATGCTGATTGTAAAATAGAACTTTCAATAAACTGGGAGAAACTTGTTCTCCCATAGCGTATATAACTTCAGTAGTTTCTTGGTAGTCCTAGAGAGGTCTATAGGATTAGGGTTTTTGACTTGTTTTTCTTTGGGGGCCTACTGACTTTCTGTATGAGGGTGAAACTTGTGACATAATTGCACAAACACTTTGGAGACATCTGGGAGGCTTAAAATATTGCTGTCAATCTCCAGCTGTTTTTCTCTCAGCTGAAGGTTACTGCCCTCAAAGTTGGGCCACATTAATGGATCATATGAACTATCCTAGTCCCTGTCAGTGCAAAGTCAGCCAGGTGATTGTAAGTTGCTGCTGGATACAGCTGAGGGTAGTAATGAACAGCTTGAGGTAATGACTTCTTAAGCCATTCCAGTTAGACGTCCAAGAGCACATCTGTCTGTGACCTTATAAGTGCAATACTTTAATCTCTCTGCTGTACTGTATTCAGGATTTGTCAGGACTGTAAAGCTGTTGCCAAGGGGAGTCTAATATTCAAGTGGAATGTATTGACTCTTCCTGTCTATCATTATTATTATATTGCAATAGACAGATCAGAACGATACAGTGTATAATGTATACATTAAACGGTAAAGTAAGTTTGTTTTCAAATATGAGGTAAATATGCGGAAGTCATGTTTTGAAAGCTCTTTAAATTGGAAAGAGATTGCCATAAGAGGTCTCATTCCCCTGACTCTGTTTCTAGTTCAGCCACTTCTAGCTGCTTATGTTTGATTCCTAGTTATTTTTGTTCTTATCCTCTCTGTACCCTTGTCTCATTCCCCCCAACATTTCCCTGTATTGATTAGAATTATAATGAATTTTTTAGCTCTTTTTTTTTTTTTTATTTTTGCCCCAGGTCCAGCAAGACTATGAATCTCTGTTCCAAATGCTTTGCTGGTAAGTGCAGTAAAAGGCTATGTGTTTTTCCTCGAGTATTGAAACCACATTGTTGGCATCTTCTTCAGGATTTGTGCATGAGTATTTCTCCCTTCAGTGTGTACATGTAATCAAATTTTCCTCACCTTGGTGCTTAATTTATTTGCTAATTAAGAACCTCTTGTGTAAATGTATCAGTCAAAGCTTTTTCTTGAAGTATGTGGATTTCTGGAACACCCTTGAACTACAGAGCTCTGCTGCCAGCACAGCTCCTGTACAGATGATGTGGCTTTCAAAATGCATAAGTCTGAATTGTAATTTAGAATTTCATAGGATTTATTTTGTAATAACCTCTGAAATATGGGATGGATAAAAAGTGAAAAGGAAAAATGTTGGTATAGAAAACCACTTGCTCCATTTCTTTTTAACTTGCAGTCCTTTAAACATTAGATCATCAGTAGGCTAATTCTAGTTGCTACATATTATATTCTTATTGCAAGGTCATTTCTACTGTGTAAAATGTTGGGAATTGCTATTGACCTTTTCTTGTTAGCATTTTCTAGCTTTGCCTTTCTGAATTTTTTTGGTCTTATTTAGTATTGTAAACTTATTTTTAATTGTAATAAAATGCTGTCATAGTTCAGGATTTTTAATTTCTCTTGGGGGAACAGATACAATATTAAGAGGCTCAGAATATTTTTTTTAACTTTCAATCACTGCCTTGTCTATGAAACATTACTTTAATATTGAGCTTGCAGAAAATTTTTTTAAGCTCATTGGCTACCAAGATGAAGATCATAGAATCTTTGAAAATTAAGGCAAAATGTAAAAAAGAAAACAGATATTTAAAACTTTTTCTGTTTTGTTTTGTCCCCCCCCAAAAACCCCCAACAAAACCACAAACCAAACAAAAACAACAAAACAAAACACAACAAAAACAAACAAACAAAAAAACAACCCAAAAAACCCCAAAACTTTGATTTGTAGATTTCAGATCTTGGGTTCAGCATCACTCCATAAAACACATGGGAAACAAAAATTGTCAAAGACTCTTCACCAAAATAATGCATATGGATCACTGGAAAGAGTATATTGAAGAAAGTGCAAGTCCTTTCTTGTATTCTTTCCCTGCTGACCACTGTAAGAAACAAGGTATTAGATCTTTGTTTGACTCAGTACAACTGTTATGTTCACACTTGCACTGTAAACAACTTCTGCTCGTGCACCTCAGAAGTGTGGATTTTCTGATTCTTAAATATAAAAATACGCTCACCTGTGGCTTAACAGAGTACCCAAAACTTCACAGCCAGCAGGCCAGGCATTATGCAAATCATCTTTTATTTTGGTTTAACTGGTTTGGGTTTTTTGTTGTTTATTTTGTTTGTTTTTAACAAGAAGGAAAATTCTTGGCTTCTGTAATTCTCCTGAAAAAACATTACCTCTGATCAAGTCAAATTTTCTGTTGTAAAACTACAAGATGAGGTCTAAACATTTATGTGATGTAGGGCATGTGTGTATGAGGAAGCTTACCTTTGAAAATTTTCAAGACTTTCTTCACAGCCTGTTTATTTTAATGAAATAAGACTTGAAGAGTTTGAGTAACTTATAAAGCTACTGCTAGTTGGAACAAACAAAGTATTTTGGAAAAAGGCAAATTTACTCTATTTTTCTTGATTTTTAGCTACTATTCCTTCAATAAGTAGTGCTGAAATAAGCAGTTCTTTTTAAGTAGTAACTCAAAAACTGTCATTGTCATCAGTCCCACATAAGTCTTTGTTTCTTTTTTATTATTATTTTTTCTGGTACTGAAGTATTTTTAGCATGTTTTTATACTGGGTTTTCAGACACAATATTGAAATAAAGATGTGTACTCTTTTTTTTTTTCTTTAATGTAAATTTATCCAGCACAGATAGCAAGATTTTAGGCAAGTAAGGTGCTGAAGTTGTTTTTCACCATTCCATACACTCCAAAGATGCCATGTGGAAAAAGTTAATCTTGTTTCTCTTTTAATATGGGAAGTTGTTCATTCAAATGTATTGAAGCAGATTTATATGCAAGGGAAAATTGAGAAGTATTATTTTTCTTGACCATCGTTTCCTTTCTCTTTTATTTTAGAAAAAAGAAATCCACACAACGAAAAAGGTTAGTAACTTTGTTAATTTTTTTTTTCCAGAGGGAATCTAGTCTTTCTGGGTTTTTTTAGTTAATTTCAGACATATAAAGCAGCAAAGTCCCTTGCATTGGTGTAAGCATTATCTTTTTATGTACATCAAGGGAGAAAAGCAACAAGTCAGCAAGAGGTGAAAACATTGTTGGGTTTACACTGCAATATGAATTATTACATGGAAACCTATCTCTTACGTTTTTTTTAGACTTTGTGATCTGTGCACCCCTTTACAAATACATGATCCTGAGCTCTTCTTGCTTTTGCCCTTTCTCTCCTCCTCATCCCTGGTATAGCTTGATATCTGTTACGGTTAATTAGCACAGAAATGGAGCAAAGAGCAATGGTTGGGCTGTCAGTTTGCCTTCTCTTTTGACCAAATGCTTGTGATTTCTTGATTTATTATTGGGATAAATTCACTGAATTTTTAACTCCCATTTTTGTCCCCAAATGAAAAAAAAAATGTTTAGAGAGGAGAGTGGAATTCCATGTTTTGGCTATCTATGTACATTTTTTTTACACTAAACAGGGGATTCTGTTCATAGGTTATTATAGAGATGAGGTTGTTCAGCTGTCTATAGTAAGAGTGAGCTGGATATCGCCCACATGTATGCAACCCTTTGCCTAGAAGAGTCCAATGTGTTGACTGAGATCTAGGAGTTTCATTAAGCTTTTCTGTACAACCACAAATAAGCAGTTCATTTGCCACAGACTAGTTGGCTTGCACATAAAAGTTAATAAATACTGGAGAGGAGCTTGAAGTTAGAGTACTCTTTACCCTTCTCCCTCTGCTTCACCCCATCTACCCATTCCAAGAAGAAATACCTGACTTGTTCTATTTAAACCTCATAGAAGCTGCAGACTTTGAAATGTTTTAAGAGCCTTTCTGAAGTAATTTAAGTTAATTGTACTTCTACAAAGTAGTTTATAACATTCTGTCTCCATTTCAGTACTGACCACATGTTATCAATGCCTCAAAGTCTCCAGATACAGTACAAGTGTAATTCTACATATTAAATTGCCTCAAATAAATTTGCTCTTCAGATGGTTAAGGCACAGTTGCTTCAGACTTCTTGTACATCTAGAATACAAATGCAACAAAGTGGTTTTTTCTTTTTTAAATCAGAATATAGATTGGTAAGAGAAAAAATGCAAATTATGCCCAGAATATCTCCCTTAGTGACACCACATCTTCCACTAATATTGCAACCTCTCTTCTTTCAATATAGTAAACTGTGAAAGCTGAATGATTAGAATACAAGACCATGATGAGTGAAATTTCTCAAAAGTACTCTTTTATTAATCTATCTTTGCTCCCATTAGGTTTATGGAAGTTTCAATATCAACTTCAGATAGGGACATAATATTTGAGTACTTTTGAAAAGCCACTTTTAGAAAGTAGGCTCTTTCAGGCAGCAACTCTACAAAAATTCACAAAAACAACACCTGGTACCTCAAGAACTCAATTTTAATTGGAACCTCTGGGAACAGTCACAGAACAAACTATTACAGAGTAAGAACAAATACTGAAATACAGAAAACTGTAAAACTAGACTTTCTACTTAAATCACTCAAAAATTGCAGTCTACCTTTAATCCATTTGATTGTGATTCTAAAAATTTTAAATTGTGTTATGGTGCAATCAACACTGGAAAGTTTTTTCAAAAGCATGTGGAGCTGAAGGTAAGTGCAGCACTGGATGGTTTGGTGGAGAGGTGCAATTGGAAAACTGGAAGAAGATGAAATAATGGTTAAAGTATTCATGTATTTGTGAATCAATTTCATAGCCCTCCTGTCTGAAGGTGTCATTGAAATTTCTAGAGGTGGGTGTACACCTGTTTTCTTAATCCAGGTATGCTGTGTTTATGTTAATGTTCAGTGATGTGCTAGATCAGCATCACTGAATTTGAGAAAGTACTTCAACCACATAACCCAAGAATTCTCTGAGTTTTAAGGGCCTTGACTCTCTAGTTCAGTTTTATTTTTAGTTTGAAATCAAGCACATTTTTTTGCATGCTGGTATCTTGAAGTAAAAATTATATATTTTTAATCTCAATCTGTCAATTAAGCAATCAGTATTATGGAACCACTTAGATATTGTCAATGGATATGCTTGCCTCTGTGCCAGATTATGGAATTCTGTAACTTCCGTACTATCTTTTACTCTCCTGAATTCAAAAGATCTAATAAGGGGAAAAAAAATAAAAAAGGACACTAGTATCTTCTAGGTATCATCTGACTCCAGAAGTATCAGATTATTTGCTATTCAGTTTTCTGATCTCACTCGGATGTCTGACTGTAGAGTTATTTCATGGTTTTGTGCATCTTAACCCTTCTTCTTGGTTGAGGAGACCTTTATTTTGTTGTGCTTAAGTCACACAATTTTCAGAGTTCACAAAACTGGGAGTTTTATGGGACTTGGAGTCACTTGAATAACAATTTTCTCTTCTGTCAATCTTTGTAAGGCCTGGAAGCTATTTAGAATGCTGCCTTGTCTGGCAGTAATAAAACCTACTGTAAGCATGAGCTGGCAAAAGTCGTCATTCCCGCCTAAACAGACTTTGCCGTTAACCAGCTGCTGACTTGATCCTCGGTCACGCTTTCAGCTTGCTTACCAGAAACCTTTTCAACAGGTGCATCTTGCATGTTGCTAGTTCAAATTTTTTGTCTTTGCTGTATCCTGTTTTATCATAAAAGGATAAATTATGCTTTATTCAGCCCTTCTTCATGAAGTTTTCATTCCTAAATGAATGATTAAAAGTTTGTTATGTTTGCATTTTCCGTATTTTTATAATTTCAGATGTGAATCCACATATTCTAGTATTTGGCTGGAAAAGCAGCAAGCATTTTCAGAATTTTGTAAGCAGCACTAAGTACTAGTTTTCTTTATCTGTATACAAAATGTTTCATTTTCAGTATGGTATTCCTTTTGTTGGCTTCTAATGGCAACAAGTGTGTCAAGTTGTGGCTTCATTAGGCTAGAATTTGTTGCTGTATTTGCGTTGGTCTCGGTATTTTTTGAAATACATGGACTGCTCACTGCAAAAAACAGCACTCGCTGGCTAGTACTTGAAAGCAGTGAAGTTTCATCTTCAACTTTTATTACACATTCAGACTGGAAGCTAAATAATTCTTTGGAAAATTGTATAGCTGGTTACAGTGGCAACAAAGTTATTTCTAATTTCTAGAGCACCTACTAATAAAGAATGATGACATTCCAGAAATAAACATAGATATTGATTGGCAATACATTTAATTCTTTTATTCTATGGCCAAAGAATTTTTAAAGGAGAAGGCTGGTAGGGAAAAGATGTCTTGAGAAGGACAATCACCATGATGTGGATTAAGGAAAAAAAAAAAAAATGGATAGACAACTTTTGGTTTCTAGACTTAGTTATTTATAAGCTTGTTTTGCACTGCTGACCCCAAAGATTTTTTTTTTACTATTTACATTTCGTTGATTTGAATCTCGCTACATTCATGGTCTAGTAGTTTGGAGCTCATTTGTTAAAGGTATAAATTACAGTCACGCAAAAATGGGACCTCTTTTCAGTACTGACTACCTGAAAAGACTGCCAAGTAGTCTTAATCACTGATGATATTTTCAATGTGTCTTCTTATCTCAGGGGATTGTCAGTCCCATTCTACAGCCTGATCTACAAGCAAAGAAAAGAGCTCAGTTCCTTTTCATCTCAGACTTCCATTATTTTTAGTTTTTCATGGCTGTGTTTTCTAGTCTGTTTCCTTGTATATGGTAAAGCCAGTTTCTATATGTTTTATTACCTTGTTCACCTTCTAACTTGTAACCCTTCCAAGTGACTTGTTGAAACACCAGCTGTAATTTAATCTCTTGTGTATAGGTTCTCTGATATAAAAAAAAAAATGTTTAGAAATGGGACTTAATTGCCATGATGTTTGTACATGGCCAGCATGAAAGCAGTTACCTATTCAGAATGTGTAACCCACAGGTTTAATTTACTAAACTTTCTTGTAACTCCATTCTTCTATAAATACATGTATACTATAGAAAAAGGGGAATGTGTTGATTTTTTTTTTTCCCCGTTTAGCAATTGGCTTGACGTATAGAAAAGTCTGTGTTCTGTGTATTTGCCCATTTGGAAACCTATAGTTTACAGAGATGCTAGTGATTTGTTCCTTAGGCTCTCTGTGGAGTTTGTTCCATATTACAATCTAATTCCATGTCCGTGTCGTGCACTCCTGAGCTGTTAATTTGTACATTTTGATGCAGTTTGTTTCAGCGTGTTTTTGTAATCCAAACTGAATGTAACGAGCTGTGTGCTTTGGGGACCCAGCCTTGCCTTGCCAATTAGAACAAGTGGTTACTGAGAGGGAGCATGTTTTAAATAAAACATGGCACCTCTGCATGGGACCAGCAGCCTTTGGGGAATAAAAGAGGATATTTAACTCTTTCCTTCTGAGAAGAGAGGTCAGTATCAGTGAGCACCTTTTAGAAACATTCAACTCATTCCTTTGAGAAATATGATGCAGATTCATGTTTTATCTTGCAAATAAACTTTAGTTTGTCATTGGAAACACGTTATGCAGTACTGCATAACGTAGAGTACTTTGGAATGCACAAGGATAGCTGCCAAACTGCATGTTTTCTAGGATTCTAATCACCAATGCCACATTGAAATTGTACAGGACTACAGCTAATCTTTCTCTTTGCCCTTGAACTGCTTACCATAGAGGCTGAGGCAGGACAGGAAGAATGCTAGGTTGTAAAAGAGCTACTTGCAAAACATTTTACAAGGAAATGAATCTGGAAGCAACACATTAAATAAGAGTACTAAAGTTATGTGCTAGGTGATCATGAGGGGGGGCTCGTTGTTATTCTGCCGTTCCAAGGTAACTGGGAAGGGCTGCCTCTGTGACCATCAACATTTTTGACCGTTGCAGAAATTCCCCAGCATTCTTCTGGTTTTTATGCTAGCTAAACTTCCTAGTAAATTTAAGCAAGACACAACATCAATTTTAGAAGTTAACTCTACTTTGCAATTCTTTCTTGCATTCTATCCCCAGTGTTTCCTTCCCTCTAACTTTGCACATTCTACATGCTTGAGTATCTTCAGAGGAAAGAAGCTACTGTCCACCACCAACCTTCAGCTAAGGAGACTGAGAAAGAATTTAGGTGAACTGTCATGGCGATTGACTCAGACAACATTTGAACTGTCCTTGCATGCACAAGCAAGGCAAGACCAAGAAAAACCTCCCTGTGAAAACCTTTTAGTTCAGCAGCTAGGTGTAAGGGAACTATAACTATTATCTAAGGTGATTTAGGCTGTTAGGTAAGCAGGTGTACAGGACAAACATGATCTGGATGATAGAACAAAATGTAACTGATGCCTTTTCAATTGTCTATCCATTTTATATGAAAGGAATGTGATCCAGTAGCTAAACAGCTAGCTAGGAACTTTGGACCTGATTTCCTTTTCACAGTAAATGCACATTTCTTTGTGATACTAGACAAGTTGCTTTTTTTGTCCTGCACTTTGTTCCTTGTTAGTTACTGAGAGATGATAATATTTCCCTGCTTCACAGGAATGTTTGAGAAGGTAAAATATATATGATGTTCAGTATAGCAAAAGTGGTCATTTAAGGAGCTGAGATAAATCTAGAGACTTACCTTGGTAAACAAAAGGTAATTATGGGGAACAGTATCTGTATTTTCCTCATCCAAATCATCTTGAAGTAAGCATGCTACTAGCACATATTAGATTAAAATGCAAATTAGCTGTCTTCAAAGTCAGTGAGGGCCCTCAGGCTGAGTAAATTGCCCAAACTCTGGGAAAGAGGTTTGATCGTGTTAGTGGTAGAGCAGGAAACCAGTGTAACAGTGTAGTGTCAGGTCTATAATTAAATTGATTTTGTCTATTAATGCTTTCACACCCTTACACTCACAAGCCTCAAGATGCATGTCCAAATAGTCTGGCCAACATTACCCATGCACATCATTGAGAACAAGGAGTTCTGGCTATAGAGCCCTCACCAGGATGACAAGCTGATTTTGAACTTGCCTTTTGTACCTTTGAGGAATGTGTGTCCTAAGGGAACTTTTTGTTCTCTATTTTGTCTTGCCTTATAAGTCTTAGGCAAAATTATGGAATTTCAGTTCTTTCCTATATGTGGTTATTCTACCATTGCAGCTCTTTATCTTCCTGACATTTCAGTTCATTTTGTTTCTCTTTTTAATTTGAATGAAATCGCCATGTGCTGTTGCAATTAATGCATACAATTTCTTTTAACTCTTTTAATGCTGTTTCTGATGGAGCCAGCAAACATTCCAGTCATTCTTTATTCATACCAGTCTTCAAATATGTATTACAAATCTCGTATGTTCTCACAAAGTTAGTCACCAGAGGGCAAACTGTTTGTTCAGATTTAGTCAATACAACTATAATTTAGCTTTTTTTTCTTTTAAAGACTATGGATGACTCTACGTGTAGTAATAATTACATGGAAGGTGAAAAGTATAATGACTATCTTTGGAGATTTAGAAGTTACAATTTTATGTTGAATTAGAGGGAAATTTTTAAAAGTTAGCATTCAGACTGTTGGACTAATTGGCAAACTTTGGGAGGGAAAAAACCCCCCTTTAGAGATTTTTTTTTAACTGTGATCACATCAAAATATCACCTAATTATTAGGGAGAATAGCGGTAGGTTAAAACATTTTCCAGCAGGAATCTGGCTTTAACCTTAGTTGCAAATAGGCGAATCTCCATGATGGGGCAGGAGTAGAATCTTATGCTGGAGATCCCTGAGCCTGTAGGACTTGAGATAAAGCCCTTCTTGAAAAGATATCCACAATAACTGCATTTCTAGTAACTGAACATGTAAGATTTTTTTCCTTTCCTTTGAAGAAGGCATAGACTGTTGACTGAATCCAGCACTGAAAATTTAGGAAATGACAAGACAGGTTAGGGAGCCATAATGATTAATCCAGTCTGTGTGGATGCATTATAACCATCTTTTATTTATGCTAAAAGGATCAAAGAGTACAAGAAAACAGAAGATTACTGGACTAATCTCCTGGTTTAAATCACAGGTCGTTAAATATCATCTAGATAAGCTCTGTTTGCCGAAAATGTCTCCTTTAAATAGATACCCTGTCCTGATGTGAAGACACTGGGAGTTCTATATGCACCACAGGTGCTAGTATTTCTAATGAATAACCTTGCTCTCTATTAAGTAAGAAATAAGGTACACATTTTTAATTGCAACACTAATTCCACAGAATTGTACTCCCATTCATTGTACTGAATAGGAAGCAATATAAGACATTCTGTCATGTCCTGTGTCTTCTTACTACAGCATTTGCATGCTGACCTGAATGGAGAATAATTATTTTCTTTATAGAATTTATTTAGAGAACTAATTAGCCCCTAAGTGTTTCAAGAAAATAAGTAATTTATCACCTTGACATTTCTGTGAGTCAAACTGATTATATTCTTGTTCACTATACATAGATAAGAATCTAAAACAGAAATGTCAAAACATCCACAGATACTTGATATCAACTTGGAGAAGCCTTAGGACTACTGTAGTACTTTCTTAAATCTCCCTCCCCCAAAGCATATAATTTTATGATGATTTAAACAATGAAAGTACAGAACTCCCTACCTTTATGGAACTGCTGGGGTATTGAATGCTTCCGCTAGTGGGGACCCAAATATATCTATTTGAATATCCTGAAAATAAATAGGTGTGGGAGGAACTTAGTCATGTAGGAGTTCTGTGACAGAGGCAGTGGGTAGAATTTAGTTCTCTCTGATTTCTCTTCAGAATTTTCCTGGGGGTTAAAAGGAAGTCAGGAGTCTAGGAGAAAGCTTTGCCATCTATAGAATTCTGATTGCCCATTTTGACCTTCTTATATTCTATCCAGTAAGCAAGCTAAGGGTCCTCTAAAAGACAAGTTCTGTGATTGTTTGCATGCATTATAAAAAGAATTTGAGATTAAGTAGAGGTCAGATCACAAGTGTACTAAAATGATTCGTTCATATACTTCACAGTTTCAGACTTGTTGACTTTTCAAGCTTGGTGTAGGATTTTTATGCATCCTGAAATTCCACCCCTCATCCTTCTGGTATAAATAAATTCAGTTATGTGCAACTTTGACTGTTCCTGGGCTGAAGCATTTGGAAACTTTGAGTCAGAAGTGTTGATTCTGAGTTGTTGGGCTGCAGTCAGGTCACAAGCTGGACCAAAATGCTTTGTCTCATTTGTGATGAGAAGTGCTGAAGCTGAATGAGCAGTCTAGAGGTGGTCTTCTACAGAGTCCATCTTCTGAGCTTGTAAAAATAGTAATGTTCTTCAGACTGTAATACAAGATTTTTCTCCTTTGTATTAAGACTTGTCATGGGACAAATTTGGAGGGAGGCTTTCGTTTGTGTATTTTTAACTACTGGTGCTACCCACTGCTGTTTCTTGCTTGAGTAAGTGAACACAAAGTTCATGTTGAACAAGATTAATGAACTTAGTGTGTAAGGACAAAACCTTGGAGCTTTCTAAACTTTGTTTTTTATTTGTATACATTAGCAGTTCAACAAAATTGGTAGCATTTTCAACAGGAGCTTTTCTATTTTGGGATTGGGGCATTTTTGCCCAGCTCTGTGTGAAAAGTCCCATATAAATGGAGAGCAAGATAAAAACAGCCAATAGATGTACTGGGGGGTTGTAAGCATTAGGAATGACCAAAAGTGAACTTGTGCATCTCAAATACTTTAGAATTGCTCAAAGTGGATTAGGTATTCATTTGCTTCCAGTTAAGTTATCTTCAACTGAGGTGAAAGTTGTTCACAGTGAGCTAAATCAGCAATAAAAGATTAATATCTTCATTGGTGGCTGTGTAAGGTGCAGACTTTGCACTCTTAACTGAAGATGGTGGTTTTTTGCTGCCTTTTTTTTTTCTCTTCAGAGTAGGGAAAAAAACCTTTGACACTTCAGATCGTTTCTGTGGAGGTTAATACCAGATTCTGGCTCATTTCTAGGCTGAAAATGAAAATATATTGGGCTATCTACCATTGTGCTTTAGTGATGTTTAGTATGGTGTTACAGGTCTTAGTAGACAAGCTTTCATTCGCCTCTGTTGACATGTCCTGCCCTGCAATATGTGAAGAAATAGAAAGCTGATGCCAGTGTAGGTAAGTGCACTCTTTCACTGTGACATTTTCTGTGCCTCAGCAAAGTCTGTGCATCACTTCAAGTCCTCAGTGGAACTGCTGTCTGCAGAAGAGCTTTGTGCAGCAGTTTAAAAGCTAGATTTGTGACAGTACTGGCTTTCTTTTTTATTATTCTTTTTAAATGCTACTCACTAGTATCTAGAGAAAACTATGATAGTTATAAATAATCCCAGAAATGCAGAAGCCTATAATGGATGTTGACATCTACCCAGTTGAGAAGGGTAAGTTAATGTTTAGAAATACCTCAAATATTAGTCTTTATTCTGTGCAGTTTCTCTTAGCGTGTAATTATTATTTTAAGAGTTAAAAATATTCTATAACTGGAAACTTTTAACTGTAAGGGTTTAATTTAAGACATAGCAGTCATTTGTTTTGATAATCAGCACATGAAAATCATAGCTGGTGCATGACTCTGCTACTGGTCAGAGGTAACTGGATGGGTTCCAGTAAGAATAACTTTTTTTATGAACAACTGAACTGAAAAAAAGTGTCCCTGAATCCAAAATCAGGATGCCTGGCAATATTCTCTAAATCAGTATATCTGGTATCTGTGGGTAGCAGTGGGTCTCCAGTGCATTTTAGTCCATCTAAGTTTTGAGGTTTTTTGCTTTCTTTCTTCCTTTCCTTGAAAGGATCTTGGTATGCCTCAGTTGGGGGAAAATACATAGGAATATTCATCAAACTGGTTTTCAAATGCAGAGTGCTGGAAGCTCTTGTAATGGAACCTGTTTCTTTGCGGTAACCAGAAGAGCTTTTTTGTTGTAAAGGTCAGATTTCATGTATTTGTTCCAACTTAAGCTGTTTTTGACAGAATGAAAGCTATTTTGCTCTTGATCTAAGATATTTACTGTGACTTAGTACTGCATAAACATCTGACATTGTGAGCAGCTCTGTGTTCTGCTGACTGTGCCCTAGTAAAAGGCTAAAGGAATTTTAAGATATTTATTGAGGCCTTTTCTATGTGTAATGTACCAAAGTTCAGAATGTCCATTTACAGGAGAGCAGAAGTAATTGTTTTGTTTTTAACTTGAAACTGTTATTTTCTACACAGCAAGCTGCAATAAGTAAATAACTCCCTGTAGAGAGAGAATGAATAAGCAGTTGTAACTCTTTTCATACACACACCTGAACCTGAGAAATTATGGTGCCTTAACCTACAGGAAAGGAGAACTTAAAGCTCACTGGCTTTTGACTTATGAAGATGTTGTCAGTAGGTCTTGAGATTGTATGTCCTTTTAGGATACTTCAGAAAGTAGTAAACCATGTATACTTGTATGGGAGCATGTTCTATAGTTAAGTTTACCAAGGTATTCAAGTAAGAATCTAACTGCTTTAAAAAAAAAACAAACCAAAAAAACCCAAAACAACAACAACCCCAAAACAAACAAACCAACCCCAAAAAGCTAAGCAGGTAATTTATTTGTTTGATGACACATAACTTACATAAATCCAAGTTGTAGTTGATTTGTGAAGAGTAAAAACGGTTTATAACCCTTTCTGGCAATTTTTAGTAGAATTGATAAGAATCGATTTTTTAAGTGTTTAGTTAAGAAAACTATGAAACCATTCCAGAGGTTTCAGAATTTGAAACAGATTTTTAATTTATTTATACATGTAAATGTGTGAGAGGGTGGCATTTCAAAGCTTATGTTATCAAGCAGAAATCTTGCATCTTCTCAGACTATGCTTGAGTAATGCCAAATTAAATGCTCATCTATGTGGGTTTATAAATATTGTTCTTCAGTGTGTAGAAAAATACTGAAGTTTTTTTACCACTTTCTCTTCACTGTGGTGTTGTTCCATGACAATCAGGAAGAAAGATCTCTAAATTTGGAACATATTTTTTGTTTGACTACATATTTAGCTAAAATGGTCTGTGTTTATATAAACATATATAGATGTACACACACTGTATTTTTATAAGTATATATGTTCTCTCTAGAGAAGTGCTCTGTATTTTGTGTAAATGCTCTGGATAGACTCTTTACTTTGAATCATGTTAAATATTTCCCATTATGAATTTAGTTAACTTTTTAGAATTTTATGTTAACATGTCACATTCCTAATCAAAATAATCTTTCAGAAATTGGAAGACCTCAGTGATATGCCAAACCCTATATATGTTTTTTTGAATCAACTAGCTTTTAGCTGCTAGATGCTGTGAAGGAGCAGGTGAGGCATGAGGTTACATAAGTCATTGGCTAGACACTTGTATGGAAATACTAAACTATCTCTTCTTACAGTAACCTTTTCCGGATGTGCAGATAAAATATTTTATTAATTTTGGCTTATTTTAATTGTAATGGTAACCATGAAATTGTGAAACAGTAAGAGGCTTCCTGATTGCTCCGCTTTAATCTATAAACAAGGGTGTTGGGAAGAAGTTATCATGCAGGATGTGACAGTCTGTATCAGATGTTTTTACTGTCAGAAGTAGTTCCTCTAAATAAACACAGAGTGTATCTTTAAAAAAGTAATAATAGTTCAAAGCATTTGAGATAACTTCTTATTTAACCAAGTAATCAATTTTAAATTCCCGTATTTTTAAACTTTCTATTAAATTGCAGTTTGCATTCAGATGTATTCTTAAACTATGAATAGACAAATAAGCTAGCAAACAAGAAGTATCCAACAAAGCAGGACAAATAATTAACTTCATTTGTAAATGCATGTAGGTATGCTTTAGGTTTTTTAGTTATCAAAAAGTGCTAAATTTCAGGTAAAACCGTATTTTATTGCAAGTTGGTATGCTTAAAAGTGAACGGTGACTGAGAATCAGTCTTTAAACTCTGATCATCAATTTATGAAACATTTTGGTTTAAATCAGTCTTGTGAAACAGGAGTGGAATAACATTTTCTAAGTTTAAAATCTGACAGTTCTTTCAACAGCTGCCAGGTTAGAAACAATTTCTTCCATTTCTCCTTTTCTAATGAACTTCTAAGAAATTCAGGACCAGAAAATTGAAGAAAAGCATAAACTAGTGTGAGATTGTATTACAGAGCAGGTGAAGTAGTTTCTTGCATTCTCCACTAAGTCTGAGGCCGAGTAGATGTAGAACCTGAGTAAGCATCTACCTGCAAGCATTGGGATGTTTGCTGTTTTCTACCCCATCTTGTTTTGTTCCCTGTTCTCTGAAAGGCAAACGGTTGAGTAGGGGGGGAGAAGTTAGTGGCATGGAATTTACCATGTCCAAAATGTTGACTTTTTTTCTGCCTTGTTATAGAAAAGCACTCTCCTATTTTATATTGTCTTATATTACATACAGCAAAAGACTGTACTCTAGCAGGGACGTGACCACCTTTACAAAATGCTAATTCATGCATCACTGGGTTAATGAAAGGAAAGATTGCTGAATTGTGACTGTACCATAGCTTCCAGTTGGAGGATAGTTGGATGAAAGAAGTAGCAAATTACTGTCATGGCTTTTTTGGCCTGTGCTTTTCTGGCTCTCTAGTTACAACTTTCTTTGCTAAAATCTTTCTATGGCACTATTTAGTATCATTTATTAAATAGAGGCTTAATGTGGAGTTGAGTTTTGTCATTAACTGCAACTCATTTTCTGCCCTTTGCTCAAGGGAAAGCAAGTAGGAGGCTTCCTGCCTCTTTTCCCAGTTTTACTGCTGATTAGGGAAACTGAGACTATAAAAGTTGGCTTTTTTTCTGCTATAGAAGTTTGTGCAGCAAGATATTAACAATCTTTCAGTTGTGCTGAAGTCTATTAGCAGGAATGTACAGTAGTACAAGAATGAATTTGTTGAAAATTTTATGCCTCCATGACCTATTGCAGAATGTTATCCTGCTGCAGTGTTATTAAGTCATTTTTCATTTCTTCTTAAATTAACATTGATGTTCTGTTACTGGATTTGTTCTTGTCTTCAGATTGGAACATAAAGGAAGAAAATCTCACTGCTGGAATATTAAAATTGTTTGATAAGCAGTACCTTTCTTGACGTAGAATTCACCTAGAAAGTTTATAATGCAAGGTCAATCTCTGCTTTAGATTGCTTTCATGTATGCAAAAGTGCTTTTTGGAGCACTCAGGGCATCAAGAGGGTGCAGGAGGTAAGGATGAGTTGAAAACACCATGAGAAAGGGCAAACGTTTGCGACGGTAGAGATACTCATGTTCCTCCATGCTGGTATTGCGAGGTATATTGACTCTTCAGAGAGTTAGCACTATGTTGCCTTTTCCCATGTGACACTGTTTGCTATTTGATGATGTGGATTTCATGTGATGTAGAGAGAGGTGGAAAAGCTGTTTGAAATGAAATGTCAGTCCTGGTGGGGTTTGTTGGTTGGTTGGTGGTGGTGATGGTTTTATTTGTTGTTTCGGGGTTTTTTGCTTGTTTTGAAAACAGCCTGTTTGCAAAACTGGGTTGCAGGTTTGAAGCTGGCATTTTACAAAAGCTTTCACTATGGATTTTCACTGTGATTGAGCTTGGGTCAACCGTAACTAGACATCATTGATAAGGAATTTCTGTCTACCTGTAGAAGACAAATGATCATTACAATCCAGTTTCTATTTAATACTTTTCTCAAAATTTCAGAATACTGCAGGTGAAGCATTTGCTTTTAACTTTAGGAAAGAGGTACATCATGGAGATAGAGTGCTCAGCACAACCAGTAAGAGGCTGGCATTGGGGAAATGGAAAGAAATTTTGTTTTGCTTTTAAGATAATGTCAACACCCAGTTTGGAGACTTACAGTCCTTTATATGCATGGTAGCAGAGGAAGCAGAAAATTATCTTCAGTTGTTCTGTGGGACAATTATGTCTTTAAAGGAGTTTTTCTAGTGTCTTTTCTTCTACTTGTTCTCTTGTCGAGTGGCAGCAGAATCACATAAGGTGTATATCTTTAACATATTTGGTTCAAGTTAATGTCTTCAAATTATGTTCCTCTGGCTCAGATATAAAAAGGAAACTAACAAAGCAAATTTCAGTAGATGTGTGCTGAAAACATTTTAAATTGTTGTAAACTGTTGATTAAACTGGACTCATGCACTGCCCAAAGAGGTAAGTTGAGGTCTGAAAGTTAGTGTTAGAGTTAACTTACTTCATCTGACCCATGTTGCAGAAATTTAGATAACAAAATGGATAGTTGGAAGACAGTCTGAATTGTGTGTCTCATCTGATGGGACTGACTCTTGCTATAATGGCATCGATGAAGAAGGAACCTTTGGTTTGTTGGAAGCCATGAATTAGTGAAGAAAAAAAACAGTCTTGATCACCAACTCCATCTTCAAGAAAATACAGGATTTCTGAGCTGGTTTTGACTTGTGATGTTGGGCTACAGATACTGCCTTGAGGATAAAAGGCAAATTAATGGAGTTGCTTCATCTTTACAAAGAACAAAGGCAAGATGCTCATTGCCCTGATGTCTACCAAATGAGATTGTTCTGCAAGAAAATAGCATTTTTTTCCTCTATTTTCATGTCAAACGCCAGGATATTTTTGCACTTGAGCTAGATTTGGTCCTAGAGGCTTTCAGAGTTTTAAAAATAAGAACGTTAGGTTTGTGCCTACGTTAGATTACCAAAAAAACTGCAAGACACAAACGTGAGCTTTCTAGGGTTTAAGTGAGTGATGCAACACTGATTATTTTTATTTTATGTTTTGTTTTTGTTTTTTAGTATTCCTTCTTGCTTCTGAGAATCAAGACATTCACAGGATGTGGAGTATAGCTTGGCTCTCCCTAGACATAAAGAATTTAAAGTGTACCTTTTGGAGCTGCCACTTTCGAACTCTTGTTGCAGCACTTTCATTTTAACTTAGCTTTTTTAAACTTCACCTCATAGGCTACAGCTCCTGCATCCAATAATGGATCATTATTGTCTTATTTTTTCTTTTTGAAGATTTGCATGAAAGTTCAAATTATTCAATTTGATGTACAGAAATGTACAGAAGAAAATGAGGGACTTTTTTGTACAGAAAAAGCTTCATTAAATAAGGGACCCAGTTTGGCATCTCAGTGTTCCAGATGGCGGTGGCTTGTGCTGCCATCCAGCAGGTCTGCGTGTGTCTGCTGGAAACAGCTTCCTTGTACTAGACAGTTCTTTTCATGTCCTTGTCCCCCCATGTTTTTTTTTGTTTTTTTAGTTTGATTCAAAAGATGGGTGATAGATACACATCTGTCAGTGTGGTAATACCTTACAGGATGCAGTACAAGAAGGTTCAAGGAGAGCATCTGTATCTCTGATAGCTTTCTGAGAAGCAGTTTAAAACCCTTAGGTGTGATACATTGCTTGTCTTGTATGATCAGTGGTAAGTGTTGCTTACAAATTAGGCATTCTGTGACAACCTCTCTGAATTCTTGAAATCGAACCCAGTGTTCAAGAATTGTAAAACCAGTATTAGCAATCTTCTCAAAGAAGCAGATGTGCATTAAAATGTTAAGCAGCATGCTCCTAGTGTTTTTCACAGAGATAAAATAAGTGAAACATTAACAGCTTTTATTCTTTGTTAACATAAGCCATTTGTGATAATGTTTCACCCTTCCCCCTGTTGTCATCTTCTGCATCGGTATAAATGGTAAATGTGAGCTGCATTTTTGAAGGAGCTTTCTGCATCTGTGCTGTCTGGTGTTTAAATTGATTGGGCCTTTTCTTTTAACTCTTATAATGAGATTTCAAAACTGTTTCAGTTTCTGATTAAGGCTTTCAGATATGTTCAAGCTTGAAATGTACTGGGTGATGGGTAAATATTTTTTTCTATATGTCTGCTGCTTACTTTTCCAAAGGAACTGAAACTTAACCTGCTAATATTGGATGTGTGTGATGTTGGACTTTCCCATGATTAAAAATGTAGGATAAGGTTAAGTTACTAGGTACTGACAGACAAATAGTGAAAGTATGGTAGGTAATTGAAAGAGAATCCATAGAGAATCTATGGTAACTTTTGGAATTCTTTAATCTTTAATTTTTCTTTTTGTTCAGTAGCTTGTATCTAGCTCCCCAGAGCAGTTGGAGGAATAACAGCTTTAGCTTCTCTTCTGCCAGTACCCAGTGAAGTGGATATGCAGAACTCTATCCATGGGAGAAATGAGAAAAGTGTGTAAAATAAAGAGAAAAGTTTGAGAATTTGTACTGAATTTTAGGATTCAGTCTAAACATCTTAACAAAAATCTGAGTTGCTGTTTATTTACAGTATGCCAGTATGTCATGCCAGTCCTGTCAAGTTTCTTGAAAGCAGTAAACAATGGTGCTGCACCTACTTTTATGTAGGATTGGCTGCTGGGTTGGAAAATTACACTATTCTTTTGGAACCCATCAAGGCTATTCAGTAATTAGTAAATTAAAAATAATTGACTCTGCATGAGTTGGTAGTACCATATGATACCACTGGTGATGAAAAGTTATTAGCAAGCCTGAAAAAATTCTTTTCTCCCTAGTGCTCTAGTCACCATCTAAATCTTCTAGATGAAATTCAGTAAAAACAATAAAAACTGAATGCTAATTTAAATTTTGTTTTACAATAGCAATAGTGTTTATTGAATTTTGTTGTGTGGATTTTATACTAGTTAGGCAGTTGGCTTTGTAATTTCCATGTGCTTCATTCAAAAACAGAGCAGTGTATTCTACAAATAAGTGTGATGATTCACAGTCTGAGCTGAAGTGTGACAGCTAGGAGACTGACAGTGTGCTGGGGAGGCAGAGGCTGCTAGTAGGAGGAACGCGCTGACAGGATTCTTGCGGTGGGAGAAGTCCTGTACTCCTGGAAATTCTTTGTTCCATGTCAGTTGCAAAACTTCCATGCATAATAAAATTCTGAATGTTGGATTTTGAGTTACAGATTTTAAATTTTTTGTATACTTTATTTTTTAAAACTTAGTATATTTAAATAAATAATGACTCAAAACGATGTTTGCTTTTTTAATGGAAAACATTCATGTAAGAATTTTGCCTAGCTCTTGTCTGCTGTAGAACATAAATAACTGAATCGTATTTACTTGTGGGGTTCAGAGGCACAAGAGTTAGGTTTACTTGACATTGAAAGGCAGAGAGGAAATGTGCTTCAGCAGAGCTCAGTCTGGGGAGTCACCTTGCTTACAGACTGTTCTTTTTCATTGGCATAGTCCAAAGACTATTGATCTTCTCTTAGATTGTGATCCTGAACAAGTAGCATGGAGAAGGGAGATACGTGGCTGCATGGAAGAAGGAGAACCTTTCTTTTTGAAAGAATGAGTTCTGTTTCCTTTTGAAGCTGGAGCTCATGGGCTTTTAAGGGGAGTTTTCTGCATGGTGCAGGAGAGCAAGATGAGTGTTGATCGCAAATGCGTGCTTGGTTTGGAATACCACCTTACAAAGAACTGCCTTTTTATAAATGGAGGTAGCATTTTCTCTCCTCTGCCACACACAGGAATGATGTATGAAAAAATGTGAGTGCAGGTTGAAGCAAGGCACAGAACACATTGCCGACTCTGTAATGTATGCGGGATTTTTACTCATGATGTAAAACGTAGAATGTTGTGAGCAAAAGCATTCAGGTAATGCTCCTGAAGTACGTAGACATGCACACATCAGTTTTTCCTTTTCCTGATAAGATGGTCCCATATATAGCATATTTTGGGTTCAGTAGAGTAAGCTGCTTTAAAAGAAAATTTTCCTTTACTTGTTTTCTGAATAGTGAGTTCTTTAATAAGTGTTCAGATTTTCTTGTATTCACCAGAGCAAGGAATTGTCAGGGAAATTGAAATGCAGGATTATGTACAAGTGGCGTTAGAGAGGGCTGCTCTGCCTGAAGCTTTAAAAGTCATTCTTGTTCTGTGAAACCATGTAGGTTGTAACAGCTTCTGAAAACACTGAAGGTGGCAAACCATTGAAACAGTTGCCCCCCTTTTTTTCTTCTTAGGGCATAACATATTCTAATTCTGAGAGCAACGTATTTCCAAAGACTATTCATTTGGCATAATTTGATAAAACAGATTTCTTTCTGGTTTTCAAATTATATCAGACTGTTGTGGCTGACTTAAGAAAGATGAAGAAGACTATGTGCATGTGTGTACACACGTTTGTTTTCCTCACAGTGATATAGAGATTTTTTTGGCTGTGTTTCCATAGAAATAAGTGACAATTATCCTAATTTCAGTAGTAAGAGGAAATATTCTTCATTTTTAGTTTCATTCATTGATTTAAGATAGTCTTTGTTTTAGGAGTATGTACTGGAACATTTTCTTCTTGTTGCTACAGAACTGCCAAGGCTGGAAAAGACCTTTAAGATCATCAAGTCCAGCCTATGACCAACACCACCACACCGTCTAGACTATGGCACTAAGTGCCACATCCAGCCTTGCCTTGAACACATCCAGGGACGGTGCCTCCACCACTTCCCTGGGAAGTCTTTTCCAATGTCTGATCACCCTCTCCGTGAGGAACTGCTTCCTAATATCCAACCTAAACCTCCCTTGGAGCAGCTTCAGTCTGTGCCCTCTTGTCCTGTCACTGGTTGCCTGGAAAAAGAGCCCAACCTCCACCTGACTACAACCTCCCTTCAGGTAGTTGAAGAGAGTGATAAGGTCCCCCCTGAGTCTCCTCTTCTCCAGGCTAAACAACCCCAGCATCCTCAACCTCTCCCTATAAGACTTTCCCTGTCCTTTTCTACTGTTCATTGTGCTTTGCACTAATGAGAATGTTTTATCAGTACAATACCTTTTCATCTGTTTTCTAATATTTAACAGAATAACAGAAAGTGTTGATAGTTAAGCTGTTACAGGGATTTTGGATGGACTTTTGCAAGAGGACGTTCTCTATTTTATGCATATTCTGTGCCATATGTAAATATTTCCCCATCCCTGCCCCCTGCAAAAGGCTCATCAAACATGTTTGTATGTCATGTGGCTGTTTGTTCCCTCCCCTTTTAATGTATTGAGCATGGCCTGAAATGTGTCCTCTACTACTTCAGCAGTTCTAAGTACAAAATATCTCTCTTGCTGCTAGTGAAATAAGAATTTATCGACTATGTTGTATGTAACAGTGAATGAATGGGAGAGAGTGAGAGATGGAAACGGAAAGGGGAAGGTGACAGCATCATAATGATGGAGACATTTGTAAAAGTATATTAGGTCTATTGATGCACTGTCATGTGTCAGGGCCATAGTGGAAGCTGCTGACTCTTGCACAAATTGTATTAATCAAAATTCTTCTCAATTTAGAAAGCTTCTTAGTAGAAATATAATTCGTTAATGCGACACAGACCTTTCCCTTTGCCTCTGTTGAACTGGTGTAAGGAAATTAATTTTTATCAGGTGCTTTATTCAGAGTTTTAGTTCAAGTTCTTGGAAATAAATCTCTCAGTTGCCTTAGGCAAATCAAACAAAAAATTTCTGAGGTGAATTCTGTTTGATGCTGTGTCTAGCGTGGGTGTATTCTGCTGTGTGTTAATGTATGTTCTAGTTGCTAACTGGTTTTCTCTTCTGGAAAGAAGAGAAGTGGAATGCAGAAAATACACCTTACAGAATTGTTTAATGAAACTGTAAAGATAAGAAAAAAACAATTCCTATTTGCGTAAGAACCTCAACATACAATATTGAGTTTGACTTCTATTCTCCTTCATGAAGATCTCCTATCTGCAGACATAAATAGACATAGTTCAAAGTAATTTTCCCATTGATGATTATTATTTTATAATTAAAACTGTACATTTTACTTACTGTTTTTGAGCAGCGGATTAAAAGATAAACAGACAAGTTTTATACAATTTAAATCTATTTCGTAGTACTTAAATATGCAGAGTATATAAATTTGTTTTTTACATCCTCCTTTTACTCTGCTGGGATTTCCTTTTTTAAATAATCTTCAGATCATATATGGCACTTACCTTTGTCATACTGATTGCATAATACAAAAATTTTCATAGATGAAAATTGCTAAAAGAAGCAAAGAATTACTAAAACCATATGGTTATAAACTGTTATTCCAAAATTGACGGTTTCATTTGCTGAAAGAAGATGGTGGAGAAGATGGCACTAGTCATTGTCACCACAGGTGCAATAAATCCCAAAGCAAGATGGTAGCTCCAAAGAGTAATAAAGGAGTGGAGTCTTGCTCTTAACTGTGCTGAACTAAATGAGTGTGGTTACTATTAAGTACATCTATTAAATATTTTCTGTGGTGAAGAGAAAGAAAACAAAGAAAACATTGGAAGACTAGAGATTCTTACACATATTTCTGCTTTAATTTATCCTTTGCCATACCCTAGTATTGAATGTGGAATATGAGATAGAATGCCCTTTGTTGTGAAGTGTAAGCAGGCGAAGAATTTGTTTTGGTGAAAGCCTTCAAATTGTACACTTGTACACTGTATCATTTTAGTGCTTTTCAATATGGAAAGACAAAAATGAATTTGTTTCCAGTGTAATGGATGTGAAACAAAAACATACATAGAATTCTGTTTTAACCAGAGGGTTTTTGTAAACAGAAGGGGAATAAGGGCTTTGAGAAAAATCCAGACATTCTTAGAATGTCAGCACTCTGTCAGTGTCTCTAGCAATACTAAAATATTGGATGTTGTGGGGTTTTTTGTACTGTCATCTTTTACTATTGAATGTTGTAAGAATTACAAATACTCTTACCTGGAGTGTTTAAAGTGTGTCTTTCTGTATTTAAATATCTACAAAATAATTTTTCCAAGCCACAGTCAGCCCTTCATGTTAATGTTCCACCCAGCAAGAGCACAGGTGCTCTCTTCATTCTCTGTGGCACTGCATGATCTTCTAGAGGATATTGTGTTTTAGCATAGCTACTTGTCTGCGTCAAACATAGTGTTTTCATAGTGTCCTGTACCGTTAATTGTGTTGGCTCAAATGTGACATTTACAAATTATTTCATCTCCTTGGTATGAGTTTTTGTTTCATGTATTATTCTCCTTATTGTAATGCCTGAAGTTAATTAAGCAATGTGACTAACATTTGTCATGGGTGGTTTGTTCTGCCTTTCTCCAAGGCAAATTGTGTAGGGCGGTTAAATACGTTATTTTATTCTGTGCTCTACAGTTTTGTAAAAAAAAGCCATATCACCAAAGTATACCTTGCCTTTAGAGAAGATACTGACAAATACCTGCAGTGGTTTTAGTTTCTGTAGGAACTCATTATGCAGACTTGAACTGATGGTGGTGAAGAGTTTGTGTTGTGCAGGTGAGCTCTTGCTCTAGGCAATTTGTGGTGTGTTGATTTGCATGGTTCAGATGCCTTCTGGTACCATGTTGGAGATAACTGGATTTCACAAAGATAAGATCTGAGATCTCACCTGGATTTCCTCTCTGAGAAGCCAGTATAGAGGTATGGGCAGGTTTCACATGCTACTCACAGTATGAAGATGATGGCTATATTCAGAACTATTTGTGGTCCCCTGAGGGTTTGGGCTTATCAGCGTTGCTGTACAGCGTCCAGGGTGTGACAAAGCTGAATATAGTTGAGGCCAGATCAGCACTGTCAGATGGGGTGTGGCTTCCAATAATGCAGAGCTATTTACTTGTAGGTGTTGGTATAGAGATGGTTGTCTCTTGTAAACTGACAATAGAGATAATTTATTATTTTCATGGATGATGTTGGTGTTCTACATGTTGTCCAAATCTTTTGTTTCTCTTCTGAAACAGTGGCATCAGTGGCAGTACTCCCAGATAGCTCTTTGAGCAATTATGAGAACTGCTCTGCATTCTTTATCATTGGTCAGACTGCTCTGCATTTCACAGAATCATAGAAGGACTGAGATTGGAAGTGATCTCTGAAGATTGTCTAGTGCGACCTCCTCTGCTTAAGTAAGGCCACCTAGAGCCAATTGTACAGGACCACAACCAGATGGCTTTTGACTATTTCCAAGGATGGAGACTTTGCAACATGCCTGGGCAACCTGTGCCAGTGCTCAGTCACCATTACAGTGAAAAAGTGTTTGCTGAAGTTCAGATGGAGCTCCCGATGTTTCAGTTTGTGCCCTTTGCCCATATTTGAAGGAATGTCATTGTTGGGGAGGGAGCGGAATGAGTGATTGGTCTAAGTAAGTATACTTGCTATTCCAAAATAAATAATTGTGAAGAAGGAGGAAAAATATAGTTATATTTTTAATTGTTCAGGTTGCTTCAAAGAATATTTATTGCTTCTTTGGGCAGTTGTGTGTTGAAGCCATTACACTGAAAAGAACAGTGTTTTCAAAATTCTGTTTGCTTTGACATGATCATACATACATCTAAGCACATAATATTGTACCAACCAGATATATCACTGAATCTTCCTTCTATGCTGCATATCAGTATTCCTGTACACCTGACAGTGTCAAGCAAAAGTGTAGTTCCTGGTTAATGAAAGGTTTGTAATTTCTTGAGAGTTCAGATGTTAAAGGCCACATGGTAGGAAGCACAGGAAAATTTGTCTTCATACCTCCCAAAATGCAATCATTTGACATGGGAGTAGTTTTACTTGGAAGTTTGAATAATAGCAAACAGCTTTTCATTCTCTGTACTATTTACAGGGATCCAAATATATTAAATCAAATAATGGGGCTAGCTGTAATGATGGATTTCAGAAGTCATCCTAATTTGCATACAATTATTGTGATATACTTAGTTAATAAGTTGTAGCTTTGCATAAGGCAAGCAATTACTTTGGGTAAAATCAGTATTTGATCATGTTCGCAGGATTTTAATTTTTCCAGGTAGAGGATTAAAAACAGTGGCCCAATATTGTATATCATCATTTCCAGGAGGTATTCAAGCATATTTTAAGAGGAAGCAAAAGTTTGTAAATTGCCTTCAACAGGCACAGACAGCAACAGTGTAAAGCAGTACTTAAGCCTTTTTTCCCTCCTCCTTGTGCTGACCAGGATTTTCAATACCTTGGTTCACATGACTGTTTTATAGTACTTTAATCTGTCACTGTGCTTTTTCTAGTACCTATTAACTCCATGATGTTTGTCATAAAGAAACAATAAGGTGAATGACCGACACTCTTCAGCTCACCTACTAAAGATGTAACTGTGAAATTGGACACTAGAAGAAGAACAGCTAGTATCATTTTAGCTTTGCATTCGGATGGCAGGAATGTATCATGCCCTAGAGAAAGGTCATGTTAATTCTCTGCATTCTGGGCACTGAGTAATTTATATAGTGTTTCCAGTGGAAAAGCAGTTTAATGGACCTGCAGGTAATGTTTAATAACTGAGTGTGTAAGTTAAATTGACCATCTGTTACATGTCTCTGCACTTGCTGCAACAGCATGTGAGATGGTGGAGAAATGTCACACCCCTTTTGTTTCAGGTTGTTCTGATGGTTTTTCATGCAAAGGAATTAAGAAGCCTCTTGCAATTAAGAGAATACCCTCTCTGAATTAAATGTAAACCAAGAGATTTAATCAAACTTGATTTCCAAAGTACATTCACTCCCCTTCAGTGGTATTTCTTGAAGGGGCAGTATGTAGCCTCTTAACTGAATTGAAACAGGACTCCATTGCAAATGGTGTCTCTGAGGTGCCTACTGAGTTTCTTCTCTCGTTCCTTGCCTGATTTGTGTTGGTTAGCAGATTACAGTTTGTCCTGGATTGTTTTACTTTGGGGTAGTTGCATAATAACTTGCACAGTTGTCAAAAATGCTGGTAATTTGCAGTTGAATGTGATTTTTTTTATTTTGGCCCTGTGTTTGAGGTCAGAAAGATCAATTTTTCAGGAAGAAATCAACAGGAAATGGAGTTCAAAAGAATTTTGTCCATATGCAAAACAAGGTGATGAATGTGTTAATTTCAGAGACTTTAATTAGAAAGTGGTACCATCCCTTGGTAACTCTTGTATTCCTCGATGGACAGCAGAAAGGTTGCACCATATGCTAATGGAATAGATAGCACTTCCTCATTATGAGAAGCTGTACCATCTCAATGTCAGCTAATGTGAAAAATGTCTAGAATGAAGTCATGCACCATGACAGCCCTCTTGAGAAGGTGATTGCTAACTGCAATATGAGAACACTTTCTAAAAATCAGAGTTATTTCAGGGATCAGCATGTGGCTGGAAGAATGTCCCCAAGCTGACGTATACTGGAGGCGAAGTCAATGTTTTAGCTATGAAGTCTCTTTGGAAGTGTTACACTCAAAGCATTGTTCATTTCTTCAGTGTACCTAGAATTAAATGGAAACCTGCACATATAGATATATGCTATGAGTCTAGGTTATCTTATCAAGTGTTAAACTTGGGCTATTTATGGGCTTAAACACACACAAGTGAGCTATATAAGGGAATGGTAAGTACAGAAGATAGCTTTGGCATAAATGTGAATTGAATTTTTGGTAGTGTTTCTTTTTTATTAACTATCTACACGGTTTTAAGTGCCTTGTAAATGAGAAAATAATGTTTTATTAGGAACTAAACATGCATTTTCTGTTTTTCTATATCAAGGAGTTAGGAGAGGGGAAAACAACAAAGCCAAAGACAGTAATCTTGGTTGAATTATTAAGTAATTCTTATGAACTCTTTTAGCGTATTGTTAAATTGGTCAGATGAGTGAACTGGCTGTATGATACAGAAAACTGCTCCCAAATCAATAAAACGTCATCAGAATTTGGTTCAGAAACATAGCAATTGCAAGAAGGAAATATTTTTAAAGCACGTTTCTGGTTTTGCGTGAGCAAAATAAAGATTTATTCTTTTAAAGGTGTCAGTTACTACATGTGTTTATATAAAGATAATTTTATTATCATTGCCCTTTCCCTATTCCCCACCACAACAGCCTATCCACGTGATAAGTGGCAATAGTCATAATCTTTTGCGACCTGGTAAGTAGCTTTAAAAACATCACGTTCTGACTATTCTGCATTGCACACTGGAGGTACTTGAAGCTGTGCAGGGTGGCTGTGCCATGAAATAACCACTGATCATGACTGGAGTGAAGTGTTAGCCTTGTCTGTTTCTAATAGAAAGCTGACAGGGCATTGGCCATTTTCCAGATAAGCTGATGATTGTATTAGGCTAATAAATCATCATCCTCCTGAAGGAGGATTAGGAAGTGTTCCTTCTGGTTCAAAGCATGGGCTGTGTTCTGAGTGGGGAAGTCCATGCTACCTTTCTTAAGCTAGAGCCTGATGATGTATTTTTTCGGTTACCTGTTTTGTCTTCTGACTAAGCAGAATTAGAGTACAAAAGCATCTTGAATTTGCTGGATTGTTTCACTCTTGTTATCTGAAGTTTCCTTTACTATACATTAATGTCACGCTAACAGAAATGAGTGCAAAGTAGCTGCGTCTGTGCCTTCTGAAACAATAAACGACCATCATTGCTAGGACAAATCTTACTGTTTCTTGAATGTGCTTTATGTAATGCCATGGGGGAAGAATATTTGCTTATGTCCAGTGAGCAAATGACAGAAGCAGTGCCCTATATGTTCTCTCTTGCACGCACGAGTATCTGTTAGTTATAGATTTCACAGTCAGTCTCTGTGGAGTGGTATCCAAAACACAGCCGTATCTCTGTTGAGAACAGTATCTGCCAGCTCACCAACTGCAACTCCACTGCAATTTGTAGTAACAGGTGAAACGATACAACATTTTAAAATCTCTATTTTACATCTGTTGTTTGTGCAGCAACCTGCCAAAGTGGGTGTCTATGCTTTGAGACCTGTGTCATGGTCCCATAAACTCGTAATGCCATTTAGGAAACTCCAGCTTTGTCATCTGTCACCATGCTTCCTACTACTAATGTGATAAATATTTGGATGGTTAACAAAAGCTTGTAAGCCACACTGCTTTCCTTACTTGAATTTTTAATTTTGCAATATGCTGCTTGCCAGTACATTTCATCAAATAATAACAAATCCTAAAATTCCTATCACTGCTAAAGAACATGTGTCCTGTATAATTTCAATCCCAAGTTTTCCCCCAGAAAACATAGTATATAACTTGAGTGACAGCCAGCATGGGACTTTGTTTTAGTAAGCTAATTAATATGCAAATGGTCAAGAGATTATCTTGTTGTTTTCATCACTAGCTGCTAATTCTCTCACTTCCCGTATGTCTTCTCATGGCTTTTCCTTGCTCTTGCACAGTGTGGATGTTTTTTGAGAGCAGGACTGACTTTCCAGTTACAGAGCTGAGATGTATCTTGGCTTCTGCTGTAATCTACACAGTGTTACATCTCTTAATTCCCTGTGGTCTGTCATCATTATTTAAAAATGCTTTTTGTTTACCATATCTGTTAGACTTTGCATTGATACCTGGGATGCATGCTTTAATCCTTTAAAATTCTGACTTCCATCCATACATGTAGTCAGGATTACATGATGAGCTCAGCTATTGAAATAACAGAAGTACTGCACTATACCCAGTGAGAACATGCTTGGGTATCCTACATTGTTCTTCAGACAGTTAAATAAGGAATGCAGCTGTGGCTTATAGCTCAAGTGGAAATGGAAAACCAGAGGGAGGTAATTCTCAGTGTTCTGGATATAAGAAAAATAAAAGCAAATGTTTACTATAGTGCTCCTAAATATAAAGAAGTAAGTTTTATTCAGAATAATTTGATAATTGTGACTTGATTTTTAGAACAGTGGGAAACACTGTTTACATTATCCAAAACAATAGGGTACTTTGAAGAAATATAACCCAAGTCATTAGCCTTCTACATGAAATACAGTTCTGAAGTTTCACTTACATAAGTTTGTGTATATTAGTTTTCAATATGATAACTTAGTTAGAGGGCAAATAGTAGAAACTTCTGTTGTGGGTTTTGTGGACAAGCAAATAGGAATAATGGAAAAATAAGCTGGTTTTCCTGCTTGGCATTCATTTAGTTAGACTGTCTTTCCATTACAGAGCTACTTCAGCTGGTATTTGGTTATTAGTGTGCTCAGCCAGCCATGTATTCAGTGCTTTTGAAATGCAGTCTGAAAGCTTGATCTGCTTAGTTCCACTGTATCGGTGTTCCTGGTTTTGAAAACACTGAACTGCTTCTCTCCACTTTGTGCATACAGGGATTCAAGATAAATTCTGAAATGTCATATTTATTCTTAAAGCTTTTTCTGTTATCTCTCAACAGTGCAGAAGCTCTAGGAGGAAAACAAAATTCTGTATCTTTGTAGCTATCGCCTAACCTTGAAGGCAAGAATAGAAAAATCACATAACCTCTTAGAAGCTGTGGAGCTCACTGCTCAGATTTCTCCTCGTGTTGTCCTTTGAGTTGGACAGATAAAGGAGTAGAGGTTTCTCAGCAGACAGTGAAGTGACACTATGATGTGTTAAATTTTTTTATCTCAAAGTTAAAACCACCCCCTAGAGACGTAATGTTATGTTTTAGGTTGCCACTTTTCCTGTAAATCACTTGCAAAAAGCTTCTACTGTCTACTGATTTTATCTAGTATCTTGCTACTCTAAACTACTTTTCTGATTTTGTTTTAATTTTGGGCATATCGTATGCCATGTAGAATTAAACGAATGGTGGTATAGATTGCTTTGTTAGATTTTTATTTATTTCATTGCTCTTTCCCTTTCTTACCAGCCAAACAGTAACAGTGCCTCAAATAAGGCCTTAAGCTATAAAATGGTCCAGTTTGCTCTTCTATTGTCAGCCTTTTTTTTTATTTTGTCAAGTTTGTCAATAGTTGGACCGATCTTGCTCCCCCTACCCCAGCAGCTGGTTGAAGGCTCAGTGCTGAGAAGTTTCAACTGAAGCTGAATGTGATAAAAGCTTTCTGGTTTTAGATTAATGGAGTCAAGATAGCTCAAATTTAAGTAAAAATTTAAGTTACGCATTATATAGAGTTCCATCAGCAATATGACCTGGTAAATGCAAACCAAATTACAAAGCCTGACTTCCTGTTTGCCTCTGCTAGTTTGGCTGTTTTGGCTACACAGCAGACTGAGCTGGGGGAAAAAGGACGCATCAGAATGCAAAACTGGGGTGAGAATGCTGGGGTGATTTGTGGATTTCAGTATGTTTTACCATCTCCCAAATAACTTTGAGACCACAATGGAGGGGGCAGTTACATATGGGTTAGAATGGATGAGTAGTGTAAATTAATAAGCTAATTACAGATTAAGGTTATGTTGTCAAATTATCTGAAAGTCAATTTAATAGTAACTAGAGATGTCTTGATTTTTGTCATGTCTGCATCCTTGGAAAAAGGAGTCAATGCTAATGACATGTTCTAACACGTTTTGGACAGGATAATGCTTAGAGTTGCCTTCCAACTAAATTAATACAGTAGTGAAGACCAGAAGATAAAAATTAATTTACAAATCCCCTTAATTATTTGTGAGAGAAAGTCAGGAAGATTGTGGAAATTAATGCAGAGTTGGATTGGATTCAGAACTTTGTCTGAAGTGGGAGGTATCCAGGACTTTACTAAGGAAAGGAGCAAAAATATTATCTAAAGCACAAAATGCACAACCATCTAATAACTGATAGCAAAAGAAGGTTTGTTTTTGACTCTTGTTGGCAACTGATTTCCCTCTAGAGCAGGAGGGTTTCATTTATAATTTATTTATTCTTTTAGATAGAAGAATTGTGAATGTCGCCTCTTTTAAATCATTCTAAAACACTGGCTCCCATGATACCTCTGGCAAAGACATGCATGGTTACAAAGAAAGGAATTTTGTCCTTTAGGTAAAAAATGGAAGAAGGGCTATTTGTGGAAGATGTGTGACTGATTGTTTGTAGAATATTTATTACAAATACTTAACTGTGTCAGGGAGACAATAATACTTGCTTATGGTTTGTAGAGTTACTTCTAAATGAGAAGTGTGTGTGTGTGTGTGTGTGTATATATATATATATATATATGAAAGTCTTATTTGAGACTGTCATACCAAAGGATAAAGAAAAGTATTCTGAAGTTTTGCTATTAGAAAGTTGATTGAGCTGCATGGAAAGAGGTGGGAAAAGGTGAAGGATGTTGACATACTATGTCCAAGTTATAGCACCATTCCTCAGTGTTAAAATTTGTATGCCTCTATAGGAAGAAGGTGTAATTTAGGAAAACTTTCCCATAAAGCTACTGAAACAAAGACAACTAAGTTACTGGATTTTGCAAATGACTTCAAACACTCGGAACATGACCACTCCGAAAACTGTCTCTCTACTTACTCTACAGAAACTAGAGCCAGGGTTTGAAGTATGTTTCTTCTGCAATTGACAGAGTTTCAAGGACTCGGTTGTTTGTACCCTCCTCAGTGTTGCTCCCCCAGTTCTGTTGTGTAACTGGGCTAGGAACTATGTGATGCTGACCAGAGTAAAAAAAATTGATGACAAAAATGTGCTTGTTCTGTTGTGTTAGGTTCTTGGAATGAGAGAATGTAGGGTTGTGGGTTTTTTTCGAAATTCAAATCAGTTTTCCAGTGTGGTTCATCACACCATAACATTGCTACAGCTGAAGGTGCAGTGCAGGATGGTCGGCTGAGGATCATGCAGGGAAAGCTGCTGCAGCTGTTACAAGAAATGTTTTCTGAACTGTGGTGTGTTTCTCTAGTCAATATGAGATTTTTGAATGATACAGTCATCTTGTTTGGGATACATTTTGGATGGAGAGTGCTTAGAGTGTTTTTGCGTTGGACAAATTTTCAGACATTTGGCTTGTGTCGATAATTGGGATGGGATAGCTTTAGAGGTAGTTTTTTTTTTTTTCCAGTTGGAGGAATAAAATCGTCCTCAATTATGAACGAGATGAACTGTATTTAAAGAATGATTTTTAAAAAGTGAAGGGGGGCTTACTTTTTGCTAAGTGTAAAAACTTCTTTTCGTCATTGCAGCATGTAAAACATTTTTCTTTCTGTTATAGAAGAAGGGAGAATGGCAAGACTTACCATTAGCTGCATAATTATAAAATTTCAGGGAATGCTGGCTCTTAACACCATAAAAATATTTGGGGGGTTTATAGACTTTTTCCCAGCTTATTGGTATACAGATAGTTCAAAGAGAAGGTCTGGGGGAAGAGAGTGCATGGTGGGTTTACAGGTCACTTCAGGAATGTGTGTTCTATGTTGGGAAATGTCAGATCCCAGAAAACAGACAGCCTGACATTTTTCTTATTTTAATTATTTCAGAGGGTTTCTGGGCTTGAAATTTCATTACTCTTCAAAAAGAAGCATGCTCTCAGTGCTACAGAAAGTTAGTTAAAAATACTAATCAACTGGATGATTACCCTTTATACTGTATCATAAACCAGTGTCATTTAGTCTTTTATTTTAGTCACCACAAAGATGGAATCCCACATAAATGTTACAGAAGACTTTAAACTTGTGATTTCATTAGAATATTTGAAGTACACTGTAATATTCCAGATATACTTTTTGCAGTCTTGCCTCTGTATGTTCTCTTTTGTTTAGATAATACCTGATGGTTATTACTGCAGCACGACTACATAAAGAATTTTTTTCTTATTTAAGCATGTAGTACATTGTTTTTTTGTTTTTTGTTTTTTTTTTTTATCCGTGTTGGTAGGTCTTTCTCTATTTTCCAATGCCAGTAGTTGGTCATATGTCAATCTCCTGGTTTTCTGTTAGTAATTACAATAGGTCTAACAGTGGTTGAGGTTTCAGTTTTGAAATGGTCATAATGTGAGAGACTCTAATTTCTATTACAGCCACGTTCTGAAGTGTCTGGAGAAAACATGATATGGTGGCAGTGTTATTAACATGAAAATCTCCTTTTACTTCAAGCAAGTCTATGACATGCTCTATCCAGGGAGCTAACAGATCTGTACAAAATCATTTGCTTTGAAAAGCAGAGGAGATGGTTTGTGCGCTGAAGCAACAAGGCTAAATAAAATGACTTGTGAAATTAAAGACTCCCATCTCCTTGAAGAAATGCACCTTTTTGTTTTCCCTCTCCCAACCTTTACAGTCTTGTATTGTCCAGATTGCTGTTGGTCTCTTTGCTAAATGAGCTTTGTGTCTCTCAGTTAATTTTCTGCCAGCATCACTTTAGGCTGACGACTGTGCATGTTTGTGTATCCATTAAGCACGCTGGTAGGACATGTCCACGACTTGCCACCTCTCCCATTAAACGCTGTCAGCAGGTTTACAGAGCTGCTTTCTTGCTTTGCATTTATTGCTGCAAGTCACTAGATGCAGCGCAAAGCACCTACAAAGAGAGAATGCAGAGTTTACCTTGAAATTTCTAAAGGTAAATAGAAATGCCATGAGCAGTTAGGTCAGATTCCATATATAGTCATATCAATATGATTAGCAGGAAAGAAGTGGCACTTGTTTTTACATTTTCTTTTATTTCAGCTACCCTTTCTCCTTGAGTTCCCACCCGCTTAACGGCAATACTGCAAATCTAAACAAGTGCATGTCAGCAGAATCTTGGATGAGACTGTTTCATTGAAGTTGTGTATAATCCCATGCTGAGATTTACAATTGGCTCTGAAATGAGAATCTCTTAGAATCAGATCAAACATTATCCTAGCTGAGCTAAGCGGTGTGGGGAAGATTAATGATTTGTCCATGGAAGTCAGTATATGGTAGGGTTATTGCCATAAGGCTCTCCAACAGGCCTACTAAAATGGAGAAGTGGTGCTAGGTTAATTTGGTGGGCTGCAGCTAGTTCACTGCATATTAATATGGTGTATTTCTGTGGAATACAACATTCTGAGTCTAGTTCTTCAGACAAAAAAGGGTTTATGTGTTTATTTAGTACTACTTGAGGCAGTAAAAGCAATAATGAACAATTATGTAATAAATTAGTAATTTAGTACATCCTGGCTTGTATTAAAACATTCAGTGTGGAAATCTACTGGTGAACATGCATAGAAGGCCAATGCAATGACATGGGAAAACTTAGGTGGTGTGAAGGTGAATCTGAAGATTTGGTGTGTCTGAGAAACTTTTGTGAGGCTTTACTATACTTAGCCTTATGCTCAGTGACTTCACACTTTTAATTCATTTTCATTTGAATTAACTTTCCTGAGCATCCTTTGTAGGTTAATTCTGAGAGCAAATAATTTCACTGACAGATTCGCAAGCTAAGTTGACAAGATCAGCATATGGAAGAAGGGAAAAGAGACTCAGGTGAAGTGACTTGTGCCACATCATCCAGAAAGTCAGTGTTGGAGAGCAGAATAGCTCCTAAGTGCTTTGATACAAATATGAATGTTCTATATTGGACAGTGCAGCCTTCTGAAAATTACTTCAATGAATGTTATTCTGTTAATTCTTCTATTCATTCCACTTTCTCTGTCTTCTCACACTGGAAGACCATGAAGTTTTCACTCAGTGACGCTCCCTTCAGAATCTGTGTTCTTCATACTCCTAGCTGAGTATCCTTGAATTGGTCTTTAGAGGGCTGTTCAGTGTTGCTTTTCAAGCAGCCATCTAAGGGTACTATTGAATGATCAGGTACTTACCCCTCCTACCAAACCTGCTGGGGGTAAGCTTTCTACTTCCACTGGTCACAGCATATTGGTGAAATAAGCAATTTTTAAAGATGATTGAGATCTTTAATATCTTGTCTCACAGTAATTTGCGTTGCGTTTTATCCCTATGCAGTATTTCTTTCTACCCAACATCTCTATGTTGCATATAGATACAGATACATAAAGCTAATCCTGGTGTAGGACTGAAATCTGCCTTGTCTCACCAGGCATGTTCTATACTGGTATAAAACCGTGTTCATCATCTGACTTAAATATTTTGAATTCCTTTCTGCTCTTTAGTAATCATCGCATTGTTGCTCATAGAAAGTTTTGGTGAAAATTCACATAGTTGACCTCACTGTGTTGCAAGATACATTTAATTTCCAGAGTCATAGTCACTTTCACAGAGAAAAAGAAACACTCCTTTTAAAGCACATAATAGCCAAAAAAAATTGAAATAAATCTTGTATCTCCTTTTTCCACCTACTCCTCCCATTCTAGTGGGACTTCCTTAACAGAAAATAAATACTGTCTCTTGGGTATTCTGTAGTTTTTCATAACTATTCTTGGTGATTTTACTTATTAAACATGGGTGGTGATTTGTTTCTAGCCTCTGAGGAAACTCGTAGTTTAATGGCTGAAACATGATAAGTAATGAAGAAAAGTGTTGCATGCATCAGTTTTGAGATACGGATTTTATGAACGTTATGTACTCAGATTTTGAGAACAGTAAAACAGATTCACTCAAATTTCTAAACTTTTTTGAACAGGCTTAAAAATTCTGTTGTGCTCTACTCCCATATGATTAGAGAAAAAAACCCAAACTTTAAAAAATTGTAACTTTCAGCTTTCCCATT
Source organism: Hemiprocne comata (assembly GCA_020745705.1). Classification (NCBI taxonomy): domain Eukaryota; kingdom Metazoa; phylum Chordata; class Aves; order Apodiformes; family Apodidae; genus Hemiprocne; species Hemiprocne comata. The sequence goes on from CM036588.1 coordinate 43,714,312, forward strand.
TTCTACTTGAAATTTTCCTGTAATCTGATATTGCATAAACTTTTCCATGATTTATGTTGCCTCTAAAAATCTTGGGGGGAGGGCAGGTGGGCTACCACTCCATCTTGTCCAGCATTAGTTAGAATTAAATCAGCTCTGAGGCACATTTGTATGATATTTTATGTTATACAGGCTTCTTTACCATGCATCACTGTACATTTTAAGCATTTTCCAACAGTGTTGAAGTGTTATATTTTCATGATGGCAACTCCCTAGTCCTTTTGCCTGGGGTAAAATCATGCACAGGCAATGTGAGTGTTTTTGTTTGAAAGGTTCTAGGGATGGGATAGGACTGGGCCAGGGTGAAATGGATAAAAAACATACTTCGCATATGTAATGGAATGAAGTGAGTTGGTAGTGGTTCCTTATTCCTGAGGGAGTTCATTTCTGATTTTGGTGAACAATTTCTGTCCTCAATTTCACCTATCAGGTTTTTGCTATTAAAAAGTATTCTGTTCCAGATATCTGTCAGCCACAATGTTAGTGCCATCTCTTATGGAACACCTTTAAAACTGGGCATTTTGCATATGATCCAAACAGGTTTGGAAGCTATTTGAAGAATAAAGATTAAATCAATCTCACAACACCCTCTGGTTTATGAGCAGATGTGCCTATGTGTATTCGTATCTGTATTTCAGTGTATGCAGAGAAAACATACAATCAAAACAAGGAATGTTATCCACTGAGATGGGAAAAAGCCTTCTAGGCAGCAGAAAATGACAGCCACCATAGTAACTGTTGTTTCCCATTGATGAAGTCCCTTAAAGGTGAAAACAGAGCTCTTTTAAATGGAACCAAACTGTCCATTAGGAATACAAAAGTCACCTTTTCAAAAGTGACACTTGAATTTCTTTACATTAAAGATTGTAGGATGCACAGGTTTGTAGTAATTTATGATCTCTCATTTTCTACTTTTAATGTGAAGATACATATATGTGTCTATTTGTGCATTCACTAATTAGGGTTTTATCTAGGCACCTAAGTCTATAAAGTGATGTTAAACTTGGTATAGTAGAAGAAACAAACAGAAGTAGGAAAAGAAAATGATCCACGCATATGGGATTAGTTTGAAATTTCCCACAAATGACTTTACTACTTATTTCATTTTTCTACTGATGTCTTACTTTTTAAATGAGTATTATGAGAAATCAGTGCCATTTAAGTATCTGAGATAGAAATTCAGGTTAGAGTGGCATGTAAACACAGCAGTCCTTGTAACATTATACTGGCTTAGAGAACCCAGTAATTGTTACCTTCTTGCTCAGTAAAGCCCTAATTAGGGTGAATGAGCATGGAAAATAGATGCTGAAATACAGTAGATAAAGGTAATACTATGCCACAAGAGAAAAGCTTTCCTCATTGTGACCAAATTCTGGCATATTAAAAATATTAAGAGGATTAGATGGGTGAATTAAATAGTTCTGCTCTCATGCACCATTTACATTTGAAAAGGAGGACTATGGTAGAGTTTAGTCATGACACGTCCCGGCCTGCTCAAAGTCTCTGCTGGGACGCAGGGATGAGAATGGACTTACTGGATTTCCTCGCAAAAATTTTGCTTGCCAAATCATTTTTAGGAGAGCAGCAGATATGCATAAACTTCATGAAATTTAAGAAAGACTTATTTGATGCCTTTTGCTTGAAATGGAACTAACCAAACTAAATGGCTTTTTTGGGTAGTTTAGTGAGAGCTTGGCATATATATACTTTAATAGTTTTGAATATTAATTAATCTAGGACTACTTAGTGCTTTCCTAAAGATGAAAAATTAATTTTTTTAAATAAAAGTGGTATGTAAATAGCATGCTATTATTGCAATGTTTCATTGTGGTGCCTGTTCTGATTTTTAATTTCTGATAAAATTATTTTCAGGTGCATAATACCTCAGGAGCATCTTTTCTGTCTTGGTATAGCTTATTACTCTATTAATTCTCTCTGTTTTCATTAAATTTAGCTGCTTAATAGTATTTTAAATATAATATTTTGGTTGCACTCTACAGTTTTAGTTGGAAAAAAAATATTTGAAGTTGCTATCATATGACTGCTTTCTAATTTCATCTATGGTTTTCTTATGGAGTAATCTCCTGTTTTTTTAAAGAAACTGTATAAGGTATTGAATGTTTTGAAGAAATAATGACTGTTCTTAAGTGGATACATATATATTCTAGTGTTCTTTATTTTTCTGGTCTGACTTCTTTTGCTTAGTATTTCCAAAAATCTGTTGTTTGTGGCTGCACACAGAATAGTTGTTGTCTTTAGCCTAAGCAAGGCATGTGTCTTCTGTTTAAAAATTTGAGAAATTCCCAGTTGTGGCCCTCCTACTTCTGACTCCTTCTGGAAAACTGAACGAGTGTAGGCCCTGGGCACAGGAGCTCGGAGGCATGAGTGATAAGTCCGTTACATAACCCGCCATAGACAACTCTTGTGAAAAATTGTGATGTAAAAATAACTTTATCACTGCGACAAAAATCCGCTAAGTAGTTGTAGCTTAGCAATTTTGGATCCGTTTTGTTTGAACTTCAGTCAGGCAGTCATTTCTTATTAATGTAGAGATCTGTGCTTCTGACTTCTATTTTTAAAAGCAGATGTTTTTGAAGATATTTTAGTACTAATCAGGCATCGAGGTGGTGAGCTACAGCTTTCTGTTCTTCACCACATGAGATCTGATTAAAGCCTTTCAGTCTGCTGCCATTGAACAGTTCATGAAGATAATAGAAACTATTTTCTCAGCATCAGAACAGCAGGCTAATATTTGTTTCCTTAAAGAAACGATGAAAATTAGTTCAGAATAGCAGAGCTATATCTCTGTGCCTCTACTGAACTTCCAGATCTTCCTAAGAATAATCCTGTGAGCTCTGTTTTTGACAAGATTCAGGTGCTTTGGGACTGCATTGCGTTTACCTAGTGTTCGTGTGTTTTGCTAACAGCATGTTAAGAGTAAAGTTGCTTTTACTCACAGCCTTGTTGTTTTTTTTTTTTCTTGTGCTTGATAGCAGAAGAGAATGACTAAGAAAAAGTAAATTATACTCATGTGAGAAGACAATACAAATATGATGAAAAATAGTCTTAACTTACTTTTTTACAATATCTTTAAGATATCATTTGCTCCAGATATTGTCAAAAAGGAGAAAAGAAAAACAAGTTGCAGGAAGCATCTATCACTGTAAGGTCTGATTCTGGCTCCCTAAAAATAAGTGGTGGAAAGAAGAGATGTAGCACTAAAATACCTTTTATAGCAACCGAAAGAAGTCTGGCAGGCAGGGAGGTAATGCAGAAAATTATAAACTTGGGTCTTGAATCTAGAAGCTGGTGACACATCATTTATGGACATGTGCACCTACTGCTTTCCACTGACCAATGCCTGCCTCAGTCTTTAGCATGAATTAAACAGAAAGCTTGAGAATGTAGCATTACAATGAATTTGACAGACAAGCTTGTTCCTAGCACAGTCTTTGTGAATGTAATGCTTTTTTAAAAAAATCATTACTTTTTCTGCTAGTTAATTTGGATGTGAAAACTAGTTTGAAAATTCTTAAGAATAGTGTTATGTTAACATGAGGGACTGCTGCAGATTTACAGACTGCAGTTATTCTCATGGTATTGCAAATCAATATCATTGTGCCATTGTCTCGTAAAGTAAGTTTGATGGGAAATACAGACTGTGTAAATCATCTTTAAATTGACCAGAGAACACAAGTTTCAAGGTCAGTATGATTAAGCAAGATAAAGTGGCAAGCTTCTCAATTTACAAGAAAAATGGCTGACATCAGAATACTTATTTTAATTGGTTTGGGGCATTGAGTTCTTCACAGAGTAATACTCCTAACTGTGTTCTTCATTTGCTGGTTTCTGTTCTGCTTTCCTCAGCTTCATTCTCTTTACAGTGTTGCTTGCTCTTTTAAAATTGCCTCCTGTACAGAAGCGAACAATTCCTGAACAACACATGAAATTGAATAAAAGAATGTCTGTACTAGGCCAGCCAAAGCTATGACTAGCCAGCACCCTGTCACCAATAGTGACCAAGGGTGCCAGACTACAGGAAAACAGGTCAAGCTGTTCTCAAGACTTATAAACTGCTAAAAATATTCACAAAAAAAACCCTTCCCAAATTGAAAATGGATGTAGGCTTCCTGACTTTGTCATGCATCTCCAGCATGAAATTGGGCAAGGAGCTTAATTTTCTTCATGCACAGCTTTTTCCTTACTCTAAAAGCAGCTGGGTACCCTTACAAAATGGTTATGAAAATGTAACAGCATTCAAAGTCTATTTGCAAACATTGTAAAGATCAACAGTAAACACAAACTTTGCCTTCAAACATGTGATATGGGGCATTTTTCACTCTAAATAGTGTACAGTTAAATATAAACAGGTTGAAATAATCAAGTTGAACATAGCTACAGATGCTTGGATTTCATGTTTCTCCTCTGCCACCATGGTGTCTCTTGGGGAACTGGTGGTCTCTCTTGGGGCACTGGTTTATTTGTCTTTGGTTTTCAGAAGTTCTTTTAAATGCACCAATTTAAATCTGTTGTTTCAAGCAGCATCACAACCAGGACTAAGTTTGGTGGCAAGGGACAAACTAGGCCAGCAGAAGTAGCACAGCTGTTAATGTAAGTGTCTACAAAATGTAAAAATGTGTGTTCTTCCTAAAATTAAATATGAGGCAGTGAAATCTTGTAATTTAAAACTGAACCTCCATAACCATACTGTATATGTCAGATGCAGCTGATGTGTTCTAATATAGCCTGGGAAACTTGGATATGAAGGAATAAGTAGGAAGCCAGACCAGCGTTGTAATCAAGATTGCATGCTATTCTGAACTGGGAACTGGAGGAGATTGTAGATTGAAGTCCTGGAGTGTGCATGGGAGGTCACAAATTAATTCTCTATGCTGATGGAATTGGATACATGGGTTTCGTATTAGTGTTTGTAGGTCTAATGTGTTCTTGGTCATTGCTGAATTTGTCAGGAAGAAGATAGGGCAAAACCAGGCATGCTCTTGGGTCTTTGTGAAATCAAGGGCAGGAGGCTTGCAGAAGACTTTGTGCCTCTATGAAGATTTAAGATTCAAATTTTGAGTTCCTCTGGAATATCAGTGCAGTTTGCATGCAAGTCTACAAATTAATTTCTTAGTTAAAATCTTGGAGAAAATATGCATCAACTTGAAATTTAGTTCTAGGAAGAAAACCTCATTAGGCTGTGGATTGATGTAATCACATGAAATACCTTCACTTTACTCCTGTTTTCAGTTGACCTGCCACTATTATTTGTCGTGAATCTTAATGTATTAATGTTTATCGAAACCTTGGACAAGTAAGAGGAGAAATGTTCCCTAAAGTTGAGTTTTTTAATATCTAGTACAGCCCAGTTTTTATTTAAGTAAATCTGTAAAACATTTTTGTGTGGAAGTAGAGTTTCTGAACGTAATTCAAGTCCATAGTATGAATAAAAGCAATGGTTCTAGTGTTCCTTTTCCTATAGAAAAAAAATCCTTTTTCTTCCATTTTGACCTGCTCTAAATATATTTCATTTTTGGAGTTTATTTTTTATATAGGCTTAAAAATGTATCTGGTGTCGTATCTGTCACTATGGTCCTACTATTTAATTATGGGAAGAAAATCCATCCTTCAGAAGAACAACTTCTGAAGTTGTTTGCCTCAGATATATGTTAATGTACAGACAATCATGCAGCATTAAAATGTTAACTTACAACATTTTAGATGAGGAAGAACAGTGGAAAGTCAGCCAGAGTATTACCTGTTCGATTTACTGTTGTTGTTTCAAAGCAAAACCCATTTAATAGGGAAAACTTTATTCCCCCCCCCTTTTTTTTTTAATTAGGTGTATTTCTGCTTCTGCAGCAACATCAGACGTAACATAGGAGAGTCTCCTGATAAAAGCTGCCATCTAACATTCATATAGTGAAGAACTGGCCGACTTTAATTAGAAATAGCCAATGAGGTGGATGACAGATTTCTTTTCCTGAAGACTGGAGTTGATGTACCCTGTAGTTGAAGTGATACAGAAAAGAAAATCTAATGCTCTCTTTATCATCTGTATTTCTCTTTGCAGTTGGTTTGAGTCTTGCAGGTATTAGCTGTTAAGCTGTGTAGGAATCATGTAACTCTCTTTATTCAAACAGAAGAGGTTTGCTTTTGTTCCTTACGTGTACAGAACACATTGGAACCATTGTAAAGCAAGATGGCTGGCTTGTGGGATTTTTTTTTTTTTTAGATCATGCATAACTGAGTTGCTCACTGTAGTCAACAGAGGCAAGTATTTCAAAAGAATGTTTTAGGTACTTGATATTGCAGTAGTTTTTCTTCTCATGTGAACACTCTGAATCTTTTTTCCAGAGATGTCTGCCTCTGTCCACTCACACTTGTGCACAAATTAAATGCTTGCAGTTGACATTGTTGGCACTACTCCTTTGTCTTTTGGGAAACTGTACTATTGGTTATTCCCACAGATTTATACAGCAGAATTTACCAAAGATGAAATGACATCAGTCTTTCTTCTGCAACTCTCTTTTTCTTTTATCTTTCAAATTTGATGATGTGCTGTTAAATAGAAAATAAAATTTACCATAGCAGTAATTAGTTCAAAGTGAAGAAAGTGACTCTTCAAAGTGTGTTTACAGAAAGAAGGAAGCATGTTCCCTACTGACTAATAAATGGAATAGAAATCAATATGCAGGGAAGGAACGTTTTGGTAAATGCAGTATAATAGAACACCTCCCTCTGGTGGTAGACATCGCATAGTTTAATCTGCTGAATCACACTTTGAATTGGTGGGGGATGTCTCTTAAACTGCTCCTGAAGAATGAGTAGAACTTTTCAAAAAGATAATTGAATTGCATATAGGGTTTCCTGCCACTCCAGCTCTTTGATTATGATGGGGGAGGTTTGGGCTGCTTGACCCCATTTATTCTGAGTTTGTCAGTTAATTCAATTTTTCTGCTGCCCTCCCCTCTTGCTGCTGGGTTCAGTTGCATTTTGCCATCTTTGCTGGGCTGTAAGGCTCTGTGGATGTTTGTGCTTTAAGTAGGTAGAACAGCATGCACAAAACTGCTAATAGCTTCTAAAGTAATGCCTGTAATTACTTGTACTTGAAACACAATTAGCTACCCTAACTGGAGGAGAAAGGTGGTTAACAACTGTTTATTTTGTAGTTTGTTAATGCCAAGAAACAGTTTTCTAAGTTTTTCTCTATGAGCTTTTCAGGGATGGATTCAATCTATAGAATGTGAGCCCCTGAAGAGGCTATATAATTGCTGTTTCTAGTTCTGTTTAAGCATAACAAAGAATGCTTGAAAGAATTCTTTCAAATGCTTCTTGAAAGCATATTTTAGTTCCTTGTTTTTCATGGCCGTTGCACTTCAGAACGTGTAACAGACTAGCTGAATGTGCGAGAATAACTATTTTAATCCTTGCTTTCCTTTCTGTTTAGTAAGCATTTTAGCATTGTTTTTCCTGTTGTTCTTCCAGAGCATAACAAAAAGTATTCTTCTCCCCCCCCGGCTCAGGTTGAACCTTCAAAATAGTTTTTGCTTTTTTTGTATGTCACTAATAGAAGAACATGCTAAACCTTGTAAATCTTCCAAAGTCTGGAGATGAAAGGTTAAACTGCTGGGGGCTGCCTGGAACATGCAGGGCTAGCCCCAGAATTGTATCTTCACGTGCAGGATTCCTTCATTACCAGCATTTAATTAATGTATTGTTGAAGGTCAGCACATCACTACTTTCATTTAGAGATTTATGGTTTGCTAGTGAAAACTCCCATTTAGTGGATTCCAAATCTATTTTGCCCAATAACAACCATTTGCAACCCAGAGCTTTGTCAACAGCACTGGTGAAATGCAAATTTTCTTACTTCCATTAACTTGCAAGTGGTAGCACAAGAAGTCAGGTCATATCAAATCACAAATCATGGATATGAGAAGCAAAAATTTGTTTTTGTTCTCATGCTTTTTTGTTTATTTAACTTTTTCTTAATTTACATATTAAAACATAGACAAGAGTGTGTGTTTTAACCAGTTTCAGCATTGATCCACCAGCACTGACAGGCAGAATGATCACTTCATCATCACAAGTTATGCTTTAAGTTCAGGAGGATTTACTATATAAATATAAGTGAATTGAGAAGTGTATTTATCAATCTTTTCCACTGGGGGGACGGGAATGTAGTTTTTCCATTCCTTTCTCCTTTTTTACACTTCTTTTAATATCAAGAAACCAAAGAAGCATCTAAATATTGAAATAGTAATCATTTCTAAAAAAAAAAAATCGATAAACTTTAAATATTAACTCACTAGATGACTTTATTTTGCAGCTATTTTGTACTGATTTCAAATTTTGACATGTGCTCCAGCTATTTTCTTTGGGATTAATTGGCTAATAACGAAAATATATGTTGTCATTGACTTGAGTTCAACATTTCTACTATCATCTTCTAGAAGACTATTTTTTATATGTAGAAATAAAAAAAAATTTTGTTTTTACTAACTCAAAACTTGCGCACGCTTCGTTGCTCACAGGCCTAAGCAATGTTTGCTTTATATAGGCAGATATTTAATTTGTGCGTATTTGTACTTTTGCTTCTACAATACAGGAAAAGATATATATATATATAGAGAGAGAGAGATATATATATATAAAGTTTGCTGAAAATAAACACGGGTGCTTAAATTGGGGTGGGGTTTCTGAGCCATAGTGGTCCATAGTCAGAACGTAATGTAAAGCAGTGGTTTGCAGCAACCATCTATAGTGAGGGTTTGTCGTGTTTAACCTTTTGGATTCATAACTTGAGATCAACTTTCCTTTCCTTGGTCCTTGAACTTCTGCAGTTTTTTGTTGGCAGGTTGAACACTGCTCTCGTGCATTTCTGTGTGATTACAGAATAGAATGGAGGGGATGGTAAGCGGGAGACTACAGCTACTCCCTTAAGCTCCTGGACCACTTTGGGAAGTTAGTGTAACATGGAGCTTGAAGCTAAGGCACAAAGGTGTCAGGTGAGTTTCCAGTGAGCTTTCTCACTTGTGTAATTAAGACGTGACCTGTTTTTTTTTCATATTATTGTAGATTATTGCAGTCAGAAATGGCTCATATAAACTCTAACCATGTCAGAATTTTTGCCCCTACCACTGAGGACTCTCAGGCTTGGAGTTTCCTCTTCACACTTTTCTCTAGCTACTGCATATGAAAAGCAAATAACTTATTACAAGAAGCATCAGATTTCAGTAAGGTTGGGAAGAGTGGGAAGAAGCTCACCCCTTATGCTCAATAGTGATAAAATACTAAATCTTCCTCAAAGACGCACATTTCAAAAGGCTGGGTTGGCCGTGGGGAAGTGAGGCCAGGAAATAGGAGTGTCTGCTCTACCTTCACTTGCAGAATGGTATTTAGCTCTGCCTGTGGGCTGTTCAGAGGAGATTAGGGGGAAGAGGCTGATAAATGAGTAACTCTGAGGGATGTTTTGAGAGTTTCATAATGGTAGTTATTAAGGAGATGTTATTAACTGGAGATGAGAGAGAGGGAACTGGTGAAGGGTTTGTGGGTTAGTACTGGAAGGGTTTAATTTACTGTAGGGGCCTTTTTTCTCTGGTGAAAATACTCACGATTTATAGTATAGTCAGATATTTGGAAATGTTTGAACTATAAATGTGACTGCTATTGACAGGAAATAAGGCAAACCTTCACTTTAATTGGAACCGTATAAATTAGACTGAAGGAATTAATTAAAAAGTAATAGACATGCATTTTCAAATTGGAGGGTTCCCTCTAGGTATTAGAAAGGGCATGATAAGGTGACTGAAAAGATAGGTCCAGTACAAGAAAAGCTAATTGAAACATTTCTTTTATTAAAACAATATTAGTTCCTGCATGCCTGGTGAATAAATTGTCCAGAGCACGTGTGAATGGTAATTAAATTTTATTTCTATCAGTTAACAACCCCGTTTTCAAGATGTCTTATTATTACAAAAGCACCTTGAGAAGCTAACTTCATTTACTTCGTATGACTTGCTGCTGTTGCAAAGTGCTTGGTTTATAGATCAGATTCTTCTAATCAAAATTGTTTCTTCCTCTTTAAGGAGCATAGATTTTGATGTATCATGACTCTGCAAATTTAATTTGAAATGGGATATTTCTTATTAATTTGTTTAGTTTCATAATGGGGTACTAATGCTAAAAGAATGTTAAGAGGCAAAGTTTAGGGGAGTGATAGAGCTGTGGGTTTTTTGTAGGTTGTGTGCTGCTCTTACTCAGTTCTAAGCTTACACTTTTGAGTACTTTGTAGAATTTTGTCTTGTGTGTTTTTAAATGCTCATGTTACATGTTTCCCAAGTAATCTCTGAGAATAAATTCTGTAGATCACAGCTGCTTAGGTGTTTTTTCCAGATACTTTTTTTTTCTCTCCTGTATTCAATTCTGTGATATCTTCTCTCTTGTATTACTGTCAGATCATGTTAAATGATCATTCTCCTTAAGTGGCAAATGGATCCTTCAAATAGCTGCTGCCAGTTAATATTACAGGCTAACTCCAGAACCTTATATCAGTTTGCTTTTCCTGGTTCTTGGCTTCTTTTCTTGTTTCTTGCTAGAGTTAGTAAAATTACTGTCATTGTCATCTTTTGCAGTGGCAGCACACAGGAGTCCGTGGCAAGCTGCCGCCTCGCTTGGTGTTTTACTAGTGGTCTTTTTTTGGTAGATTTTCTACCTAAGATTCTTCTGCATATTATTGAAAAATAAAATACTTTTTGCAGTCCTGATCAAGGAGTGGTCACTTTGTTTTCTGTAGTTTGTTTGAAGTTCACGCTTTCCCTTTGGATTGGTTTGTTACCAAAATCCTTTGATACAGATTGAAGAATCCATACAGTCTTAATTAGTTGGATGATAAATTGTCTTAATTTCCTAGCTCCACTGTCAGATGCAGGTGCTATATCGATAGTCCCTCACTGGTTTTAGGTTTTGCCATGTAATAGTACCTTTATGTGGTACTTTGTCACCATACATGCTCAGTAATGAATTAAAGTATGAATGCTAACTGCTGACCTGAGGGATTCTGTAACAGGAATTTTGAAGTGGGTTGTTAAAATAATAGTTTATTCTTCATAGCTTGAGTACTTTGGATCTTGTGATGACAGGCAATAATATTTATTCTTCTTTATGCTGGTGAATTTTATAGAATAATGAAATTTTAGTTGGAATAATGTAAGCAAGCCACTACAAGTAACAATATGGAATGCGACACAAGGATTTTTAGAGTGTTATTTGCAGGGGTTGTCAGTGACCTTTTTCCTGGTCACTACTGAATTAGCTACAGTAAGCAAACTGCTATTGTCAGGCACAAGGAATGTTTGTTCTGGGGGGAGGCCGCTCTCAGAGGATACTTCTGTAGATTAGAACGAAATTCCTGTTTCATCAATTCAGGATTTCGTAACTGTGCATAACTTTTCGTAACAGGATCACGTGCTGTAAAAATGGCAATTTTTTTTTTTATGGCAGTCATGTAAGGTGTTACAAGCCTGGCTAATAACAGTTACTGTAGATTCTTCTGCTCGCTTTTACACAAACCTGCATTTCTCTTCCTTATAATGATGTCTGCATTAATATTTATTGGTGACCTGGATTTTAAGCTGAAGGTTATCTGTAATAATGTTATGCTTGTTGTCTTGCTAGCCTTTGTTTATTAGTTACTCATTAATTTTCTTGCTAAATAATAGGCAAAATCTGGAAGTCAAATCTGGAGCTTCCTGTGTGGCTTTGGGGGACAATAATTTTATAGAGCCAGAAGAAAGAAAGCCTATCATGGAATGTTATTGTTAAGCAAGGGCTGTCTTTTTTAGGAGAGAAAAACACCCCAAAACACAATGTCATCAGACTTCCTGAAAAATAAATTAAAAACAAAACAAAAACATACCAAAAAATCCCCAAACAACAACCAGAAAAACCTGTTCATGTTAAACATCCCAGTAATTTCATAAATATGGGAGTCTTTTCTATAACTTGATCCTAATTCCTGTATTACAAGTACATGTAATTGCGGCCATGTTCTTACTGTCTGTTTACCTCCCTTGCCAATCAGTCTTTTTAAATTTTGTTGTTTATTTTGCCTTTTCTAGTATTCTTCTGCTTATTTGAAAAGAAAAGAGAATGTATATGAAAAGCTCTGTATAGGCAACATGCAAATCACTGTATTATTTGAAGCTCTTTATTAATAATGTGTTGTCATTTTTAAAAGTGTGGCAGTCATGATGGATAACTGAGCATAAAGAACTCCTTTCAGTTTCTTTTCATAAATACAAATAAAAACTGAGGAAAAAATAAAGTTGTATTTTGAATAAAAACTCTTTAACAGCTGAATAGTTTTCCTGTACCACGTCCTCACAATTCTAAATACATTTCAGTTGTATAGATAATCATCCTTCTAATATTTTTGCTGATTTTTAGCTCTTCATGTACTTGGTGCATAACTGTGAAAGTGATGAGCTCTGCTGATAGCTCATACAAGAATATACTGTAATAGTTATTTCGTGCTCTCCAGTCTAATATTCAATTCATCCACCTATTGTTGCTATTATTATTGTGGATGTATTAAGAAACCCTTCTTGAAATATGTGTATATGTTGTATATTGTTTATATAAGTACAATTTTATACACTGCTTACTTTGATTCTGTTACATGACTTTGACTGTCTTCTAATACAAATGCTGGTGCAAATTCCATGGTGCATTCCCCTGAGGGCAGATATCTGTGTTTATTCTGCAAGTGGACTAGTGCATCTTTCTGTGCATTACTTAAATGGGAAAGAAAAATAATCTCCTCCCAAGTGGAGTTTCATTGCCAGTCCATTACTGGAGCTTTAGATTGCATTCAGATATCTACTAAAAAGAAATGTTTTATCCATTTCAGGCTAATTTATTATGCAAATTGTAGTTTTATATGAATGACACCTGAAACGCCGTTAGTAAGCTGTGAACCAGAAAAGTTCAGTGAAGAGTTTTCAATAAATAAGTAAATAAAATCTTAGGACTTGCACTATTCTGTGGTCATATATGAACAGTTTTTCCAGGCATGTGAAGAAAAAAAGTATTACATTATTCAATAACTTAAAAAAAACAACAACACATTTCGCTGTTCCAGTTTCAATATCATAATATTTGTTACTTCCCATAGAGTACTTTCAAAATGCATCTTCTTTTAAACGTAGAACTGTTTCCTGATTAGATTAGAATATGATAAAAGTCTATTGTGTATGCTGGGATGCTAATGGACTAGTAGACATTTGATGTAACACTAACACAGTAATATATGCTCTGTGAAAAAAACAAGGTGCTTTGGTAATAAAAAATGTGCAGATTTCACATTCAATGCAATGTACGAAGCAAACACTCTCTAAATAACATGTTTGCTGGTTCACACTGCTAAGTTATGTGAGCTGTAGGACTGAAGAATAAAGGAGGGGTGTAATACTGCTTATTCACCAAAATAATTAAAGACTCTGATTGTTCTCTTAGGATGCTGTTTACTCCAATGCTTCTTGCAGCATCCATAATTTATTTGAATAAACCTATTTCTTATTAATGAAAACATCTCTCAGAGACCAGAGAACAGGAAGTGTTTGTAACCTTGACCCTTAAAATAAACTAAAAGGAGAGCTTAAGACCCTTTGGGAGTTTCATAAATTGTATGATTTCTTATACCATAGCATGAGTGCAAATGAGGAGAAGCTCTGGCTTGGTATTAAATAATTTATTGTAATATTTTGACATACCTGTCTCTTTCAGAATAAAATCCTTTATGACACGCTGATACTGCTCATATTCGCCTCTACCTCAGGTTTCAACTAACTGTAGTCACAGAAGTTACTTACCAGTAGCTGAAGGGGTTCCCTGCTTAGTGACAGACCCCTTACAGCAAAAGTTGAGGACTCAGGATTTTCTTAGGTATTTTGTTGGATATTGTTGGGTAAGGTAAACTAGATACTGGAATTGGGACCATTTTATTTTTTGTTTAACAGAATCAGGAGTATTTTTGGTGATGGAAGAGGTTGGATGTTCTAAATACTTAGTAGTTTGATCTTCAGGTAATGATGGGTGAAATGAACATATTGGGAATAGAATCATAGAATGGTTAAGGTTAGAAGGGACCTTAAAGATCGTCAGGTTCCAACCTCCCTGCTATGAGCAGGGACACCTCACACTAGACCAGGTTGCACAGAGCCTCATCCAACCTGAACTTGAACACCTCCAGGGTGGGGGCTTCCACAACCTCCCTGGGCAACCTATTCCAGTGCCTTACTACCCTCATGGTGAAGAATTTCTTCCTGATGTCTAATCTAAATCTGCCCACTCTGGTGAAAAGCCCCTGCCCAGTCCCTGCCCTGTAGGCACCTTCAGGTACCGAAAGGCCATTATAAGGTCTCCCTGGAGCCTTCTCTTCTCCAGGCTGAATAGCCTCAACTCCCTCAGCATGTCTTCATAGCAGAGGTGCTCCAGCCCTTTGATCATCTTTGTGGCCCTTCTCTGGAACCTCTCCAATAGCTCCATTCCTTTCCTGTGCTGAGGGCTCCAGAGCTGTACACAGGATTCCAGGTGGGGTCTCACCAGAGCAGAGTAGAGGGGCCGAATCATCTCCCTCACCCTGCTGGCCATAGTTCTTTTGATGCAGCCCAGGATGTGGTTGGCCCTCTGGGCTGTGAGCGTATGCTGGCAGCTCATGTTGAGCTTCTCATCTACTACCACCCCCAAGTCCTTTTCCTTGGGACTGCTCTCTAGCCATTGTCCCTCCAGTCTGTGTTTGTGCCTGGGGTTGCACTGACCCAGGTGCAGGACCTTGCACTTGGCCTTGTTAAACTTAATGAGGTTGGCATTGTCCCACCTCTCCAGCCTGTCAAGGTCACTCTGGATGGCATCCCTTCCCTCTAGGGTGTCAGTTACTCCACACAGCTTGGTATCCTCAGCAGACTTGCTGAGGATACACTCAATCTCTCTGTCCGTGTTTCCAACAAAGATGTTGAACAGCACTGGTCCCAGTACTAACCCCTGAGGAATGCCAGTAACTGGACACATGTACAAGGGAGTTTTAGTCCTGTGCAGAAGATGTGATTTTGTGTGTCACCTCTGGTTTTATGGGTTAGAATCGGAAGCCGTAAAGATAATGGTTTTCATTATCAATATTATTTTATGAATACAAATGGACAAAAGATTGTCTTGCAAAGGACCTTGTCTTCTGAAGTCTGGAAACAAATCTGGCCTCTTGCTATTCTTCTAGTCTAAACTATTTGGATTAATTGTATGTATAAAATAGGAAATGTTTGTACCATGACTGTATGTACACATAGTAATTGTTTTGTTTACAAAGAAATGGTAAGTAACAAAACAAAAATAACACTGTTAATATCCAGTGTGTGACAGCCCTGCCTGAGAATTTCTGCTGCACCTAGCTGAGGTGCTGGGTGCATCCCTTAAACTCAACAAAGCAGAAGGATTTTGGAGCTAGAGGATTGGCAGTGTTCCTGCTTACTGCTAGCAGCTTTTTTACTGTGCGTTAACAGTTTATTTGATGTATTTTATGCATTTTATTGATAGTTCTTTCCTTCTGTTAGTCACCCATGCAGGAAATGGCTAATTTTCACATCTTGTTTTGGTGCTTGCTCCACCTTGTAACTGACAACAGGGATATCTTGCACTTTAAAACAACAAACAACAATAGAAGAGCCACTACCACTGCAAAAAAAACCAAACAGCAAACAAACCCAGACCTGAAGGCAGTGGAGAAAAGGGGACAATGTTGTGAATAAAAATATAAAAGAATAAACATGCTTTCTGACAAATGGTGAAAATTCATTTCCACTAAACCTTAATACCAGTTGAAGCTTCTGTAAGAGGTTAAAGTTGCATTTCATCAGCTAGGAAAGGAGAATTTGGATTTGATGGATTTTTGGTCAGTCATTGTGTCTTTTGGCACAGGTTTTGCTAGCATAGTAAAAGTCTCAGTAAAAACGAAGGGAAGAATAATTTAAATAAAAGTGTTTTGCATACATCTCTAGTTGAATAGAAACTTCTGGAAATGATGATTAATGTCTTGCCAATTCTTGTTCTGTTTTTTCCTTGCTGAGACTGTTACGGGAGGTCATTGTTCTGTCAACAGAATTGTATTATGATTTTAATCAGTATAAAGCCTTCCCTTCTAAACTTGTCAGGGTCTTGCCTGTATTGTCTATGTATTTTTGTTTTAGTTTATTTGTTAAGCAGTTAAGGCTTAACTGAATTTATTCAGACACAGCTCTCCTGTAATCATTGCCAGCTTCAAGGTGATCTGCAACTTATTTATGTTAATGAGAGTCCTGGTTAACTTGCTGTGGTGGATTTTGCTGCTGTGTGACACCTCTGAACTGTTTCATTAGTAAGCTGGTCAGGACATACTGTCAGTGAATAGCCATTTTTGGCAGCCTTTTATGCTCTCTTTGAAGTTGGAGAATTTATCAATAGGTTCAAAAGTGAACAGTTTTTCAGGAGAAAAAACCCACCCCACCTTGGTCAATGTGCTCTTTAAACTTGCAGCTTTGGGAGACACAGTTTAGCACTAGTACTTACCATACTATCGTTAAAAGACTGTCAGGACATTTATTGTATACACCATTTTGTAAAAATAGTTTACATTTCTCTGTAAATGCCTTTTGTGGATGACATGGACCTAGTGCAGCCAAAGTGAAGTATTTGCAGCTATCTAGCAAAAACAAAGAATACAGTAGCTGACAATTTTTAACTGGCAGAATTTTAGTATATTTTATAGTATGTTTTGCTGTTCTGTAACTCCATGCTTTCTTTTTTGATGCATTTTATAGATTGCTCACATTATATAATATTAAGCATAACCATTATTTTTGCTCTACACCTTGAAGATGGGGTTTTTTCCATTTCTGATACATGCACATACCACAACTTTACTTCTGTGCACTGCTGGGGATGCTGTCTCATGTCACACACTTCCAGGCTTTGTAGTCACCTTGTATTTGCAAGCAACATGCAAGATTTTAATTTATCTTCTGTATTATTTGAGTCCCAAAATGTCTCCAGCTGTGAGATTCCCGTCTGCCTCAGTAGAGACATAAAGAGTTGGGTATCTTCTGGGGTCATGACCCCAGCTATAGTCTGTTTGTGGCTGGTGCATAATCCCAAGTGCTTCAATCTTTCTTCATTGCACAAACACATTAATAATATCAAGGAGCCCAACTTGGGTGAAACTTCATTGATAACTTGTGAGGCCTGGGTAGGATGTCTTCCTGTGTTAAGGAACTCATCCCTGACAAAGAGCATCCCACCAGTTTTTCAGATCCGTGTTGTGGAGGTGGGTGATTTGCTGTCTGCTGCTTCCTTCCTTCTCCTTTCTGGGTCTGAGCTTGTTCCTTCCCAACCTGGACTTCTGGCTGAGTCTTCCACAGCAAAAGTTTCAGATTAATTTCTCTGGCTAATCACTTAAATCGTAAATTAGCATTTAGGGGATGTTTGACTGTAGTTCTTCCTAATCCCAGTGAGTCATGTTATTGACCTGTATTTCTAACACATCATCTGCACGTACTTGTGGACTATTGAGTTTTCCTCTCTGTCATGATATAACAATGAGCAACTGTTACTGATTTATGTTAGTGTTTGCGTAATGAATATATTTTGCCTTTGTATGTACGTTTTTAAGAAGATGTGTTTATGAATACCAAGAGGTGGTGCACTTCATCTTCAGCCATCTCTTTACAAGGAAGAGGTGCCTTTGCATTGTGAGAGTAACTGGATGTTAAGCAAACCAAAATTCAGTTGGCTGCGAGGAGTGTTCTCTGGGGGCATCCAGTGGCAGAGCTGTGCCCAGCTGAAATCCAGTAACGTAGCTGGTAAGAACTGAGACTGATGCTGTAGTTAATCAGGTTATCAGGACTGTGGGTTTGGGAAAAGCCTTTATGGAGGTTTTGCACTTAAAAAGGAAGAGAGTATTTCCCTCAAACCTGAATCTGGTTTGGAGGCAAGGTAAGCATGAGGATGGCATCTGTCAAAGGCAGAGTTGGGACTATGGGGGCAGTTCTGAGACTTAGCATGACTTGGTGCTTGCTGACCAAAAGGAAAAGAAAAGGAAAATTTGAATTAAAATAATTTGTCCATGGTTTTCATGTGTCGTAGTGATTTAATTTCCATATCTAGCTCTGTGGTCATAGATAAATGAGCAACTTTTAATACCAGTGTTGGAGTAAGTGAAGGAAAGAGAAAGAAGGAAAAAAAACCACATATGCACACCCCCCCCCCCGCAACAAATCCCCATCAAACAAATGTTGCAAATCCTTCACCAGGTCCTCCATGCTAACCTGGAATCATAGCTGTTTACATTAGCTTCATAAGAACTGTTTCAGGTGGGGTTTTTTAAAACAGCAGTGAGAAGTATTGTGTTTAGAGAAGCATAACATTTTCTTACACTTGTATTACATGCCTTAGTTTTTCCCTTCTCAGATGTTCGCTACTTTCTGCTTTTGTAGGTGCTTTGTGTGAACTATTTTTAAAATGTTGCTGTGTGCTGTATACTGATATACACAGTGGTAAGCTTTGGATGCTCTTGAACAGCTGTGGAGACGAGAACTTTCTGTAGTTCTGAAATTGTTCTTCACAGAATCACAATTACAGAATGTTAGGGGTTGGAAGAGACCTCTGGAGATCATCTAGTCCAACCCCAAACAACCCAAATACAAGAACAAATAACTTTTAAGATACTTTAAATCTGAAATAATAACTTGAAGGCTACTCTGACTTGGTGTTATATGAGATATGGTGTCATTTTTGTTATGCTCAGGTTTTTTGCATGACATCAGATGATTAGATTGAGCAAGTGGGATGACATATGAAATCTTGGTTTTGATAGATTTCCAGAAGAAACAGCCAGATGATGACTCTACTCCCAGCACAAGCAACAGCCAGTCAGATTTGTTCTCTGGAGAAACGAACAGTGACAACAGCAATACCTCTCTAACCACGCAGGCCGCTAACTCCAACCAGCAACTTTTGACAGAACTGAATGTAACTTCACCGAGCAAAGAGGAATGTAAGTGCACAAGTCCTAAGTGACATCAAAGGAAGCATAAACATTTTGATTTTTTCTCAGGCTTATGTTTTACTGCCTCCCTTTGGGAGTAAATGTCCTGTTGTTTGGGGCAAAGGGAAAGGTTAGAGGTTATTCACAAAATAGACATTGAAGGCTTTAACAGAAGAACAATTTAAAAGGAGTTGCAGGAGTTACTTAACTAGCTTTACAGCTGTTCAAACCACAGTATGCAATTTAATCACAGTTTTAAGGCACTCACATTTTAAGAAACTTTTTCTCGTCTTGCTGGTAATGTAATACATATATTCTAAGATAAACACCATTGTCTTGCAAATGTTTACTTAAAAACATATTTTTTTTTAATAATTGCTGTTACACATAGCACTTTCTGTAATGCATTTTTGTCTAGACTGCTACTAGGTTACTTGCATAAAATGTAGGTTTCATTAGGTAATCCATCTCTTCTTTCATGACCCATCTTTCTTCTTTATTGAACTCAGTAAGGCAAAAATTCTCCCTGAAGGTAAGCGGTTGAAGATTAGTAAGCACAGTTAGAAAGTAATCTTTTAAGTTCTTCTAAACCTCTGTATATATCCTGCGTTTAATATATGGAGCTTTAAAAATCTACATTCTACAACTTAAGGTCAGCTGTCTAATTTGCAGTTCCATTTTCCTCCAACTGTAGCTTTATTTTGGAAGATGCTTTATGGAGAGAATCCTTGAGAATACCTTGGCTTGTAAATATACGTACGTATCGCAAGAAAACATGCTCATTTTTTAGTAGGGAATATGCTAGAGCTGCTCTGGTTCTCGAACTGTGGCAACTGCTAGAAATAACAATGCTGACAAAGCACTAGGACTAAAAAAAATCTTTGATATGATACCCTTGTTTTTAGATGTGTTAACTATTTGCATAGAATTGTTTTGCTGAGTTGCTGAAGTATTGATTCTGTTTACAGGTATGTAGACTTTGTATATATATTCTTTGTGCTCCTGCAGATTGGCTGGGGACAAAGTGTCATTTTGGGACCATGGTAGTTTTAGACTAACTAAAATAATTTTTGTGAAGATACACTGAAGGTGATGGCTATTAGGCAGCACAACCTGCAGAACATTTGAAAATATTACCTATAAAAAGAAGTCTTTATGATTTTGTGAATACAGCGGCGAGATTTATTTACAGCTTGAGCTCTGTCTTCTCTCACATCCCCACTATCTCTTTAATGAAGCTTAATATCATTTATCAGAAATAATTATACACAGATGGAGCTTTTCTGACGGATAATGGCCTCAGCATAGAAGATTCTTTCCCATAATGAAGAATGCCCAAACTTTAAATGTCTTTTTTAATTTGAGGGTGTCTTTTTCTGTGCAATATTCGTTTATTTTTGCAGCAAGTTCTATAAAGCATGCACTGCTCTCATTACAGCTGTGTTCTTCGGAGACTGGTATTTTGCAGTGCTGTGTGATGAAGTACAGCTATGTGCTGTTCTGAATAGAATTGTGGTCATTCACCAGCAATCAGTGTATGGGATCATTATGGTAATCCCTATCAAAACGTGGAAAGATTGGAGGAATGGGGAAGGATTCTCATGGTGCATTCCTCTCCCCTCTCTTCCCTTTCAAGCTTTTGAGAAGAGTCTCACATCAAGGCATTTGCCATAGTACTTGAGTCCATAGGGTAAACAGATGGGGCAGAATTACAGCAAGTCATTTAGGCAATTAAGAAATTCCATTCATATTACGACAACTGAAGAGAACCATAGAAATCTCATGTGTTAAGATTCATAGTCTGTGTTGGAGAAAGTGAGGAGGTGTTTTTGTACTTCTTTTTTTTTAAGTAGACATTTCCTTTTTTAACACAGAGTGGATGATACAGGAGAAAGGTTCCTTGAACTGGATTCTGCAGGAGTTAGATTTGTCAATATGCAAGTAATTCTGCCTTTTTTTTGTTTGTTTAGATTTTCTGTGAGAGTTGCATTTGCATTCCTGAGTGTCTTATATACACTGGCAGGTTGTAGTGACTTTGTATCTCCTGCCACCCTCAGTTCTGAACAATCACCTACCTCAGTGCTGCTTTGCTGATTAATATCTCTTCCCCTAGTACATGAAAAATAGTTCTCAGTTTTACAATTACAGTCAACAAAAATGCCTTAAAGATTTGCGTCCAGAGATCGTGACGCAAGCTTCAGGATTTTTTTTTCCTCCTTCACATGTTTTTTTTTTTTTTTTCGGAAAAATACTGTTGCAGTATAGGAGCAGGAGGGCAAATATTCTAAGAATTGCATCCCTCCTCCAACCCCCCCACCTACGCCCTGTGCCATATGCTTCTTGAGTTGCCTTTTTCTAGCCAGACACTTCAAGTCTCAAGTAAGGTTTCTTGAATAAACTTTCACAGGCAAGGAGCACATTGATACTGGTATAGCTTTACTAAGTCTAAATTTGTCTTGGATTTTAATAATTTCTTTCTTAACAGATGGTTAAATCAGTTTAACTTTTATTCTGCTGCTGCTTTATGTACAGATAAGTTTCTCTGTTCAAGTTCTTACATAGTTTTCATCTCTTCTCATTTTTGCGTTCCGTCTCCTCCCTTTGTGTAGGAGGTCCTAGTGGTAGTTATTTCAGTGTTGGTCACCATCTGAGTTGGTTGCTGTTATCAAATATTTCCTTTTTTTATTGGTTGTTCAGGGTTGTTTATTTTTAACAGACAGGAAAAACAGGATTTGACAATGGCCCTTGCTTCTCTCTCTCCCTGCAGCCACCAGCACTCTTTACAAAAATTAACTTACTAAGGAAGGTTCTATGTGTTTTGGTAAAGAAGCAGTCACACTGCATGTGGAATAATTTTGCTTAGTTTTTTTGCAGCTGTCACATTATTTTTTTGTCACTGCATGAGTAGACATAAAGCTGATGGCTGTGCAGGTTTAAAACTTACTGTTGATATGTAACAGGTGAAATGTCAATGTGAGCAACTCTTGACTCTGGCAGCTGGATCAGATTTGATATTTCAGTAGCGCTTAGCTTTGGTTGAAATTATTTTATTTTAATTACATCCTTCACTCTTCCTGACCTCCTTGAATTAGTGAGAGTCACAATTGAAAAATGACAAAAGTAATATCTGATGTTTCTAGAATAGTTAGATGCTCTACATTTCTACATTGAAGACTTTCTAAGAAGGTACACATCTGAAATTTTGCTCTAAACATCAAAAAATATACTGGGGATTTCAGCCCAGAAAGGTGATAATCACTAACCACACTTTACCTCTGTGTGTGCTGAATTTTAGTTGCCTAAATATGAATTATTAGGACTGAATGACTGTAAATTTGGGGTACCCTCCAGAATTTGAACTGTTGCCCGTCACCTAAGTGTTTAAAACATAATGAGTTTAACTGAAAAACTTCTACTTGCAAGACAAGTTTGAATAATTCTTTAAAACCTGGTTTATTTTATTAAGCATTTGCATGTGCTGCAAACACTGACATACCCCCTTTTATGAAGTTATTTTGGTGAATTTTCTTTATATACATCTGAAACAAGAAATGCGTCAGGCTTCTGTAGAAGATCTCTAGCAGAAAAATGAGAAATCGTTTTTTCTACTGCACTTACTGGATGTTTATAATGTGAGTTTCATGGCTTGTTGAAGCATGACTGTGTAAAAAGCCACATAGGCTGCAGTACTAGAAAGGTAAAAAAAAAAGTCATTTTTTTCAACATAACCTTATGAAAAATGGATTTAAAAAGTGCATCCTCTCCTTTCTTTTTTGTTGAATGGCCTTCTTTCTCACACTATGCAAAAGTTTTCTCCTGATTTATGATGACTTCACCATTTTTGTATTCTGGCAGAGTCAGAGATGACAGCTTTCCAATATGCACTCTGAAAATAATTCATATTTTGAAGCCTGATTGTGATATTCTTAATTGTGTTTTCTGCCTTTTAAGTAAGGACAGTGATTTTCTTAAAATGACAATTGCTCTTGGGTGCTATCTGTTGTATACTTTTCTAAATGCTCTGGCTTTGAGAATTCAGTTGTTCATTGCAGTAGGAGACAGTTTTGTACTTCCTGTCTTTTTTCTCTAATTCTGGCTGTGGGGAACTTTGTTTTCTGGCTCATCCCTGACTGAAAGTTACATGAATGCCCACTTCTGTAAAGTATTAAATGTATCAAAAGACCAAGCTAGCTGCCTATTTTTGTCTTGCTTTTCAGAAATGGCTGTAGAAAATAGTTTGCTTGGTTGCTAACCTGATTTATTCTGATAGCAGTTTTTGTTTTTCTCTGATCCAAAACAATGCAGTAACTGTTAAAATTATGCTGACCTACAAAACTAGCCTACCTGACCCACATGATTTAAGATTGAAATTAAACTTGTACCCAAACATAACTGAGAATCTGCAGCTCTGTGATGGTGAAGATGAATCATTCTAATTTTCCTTAGGAAGTCAGAAGATTGTTGTTTGGTCTTTCTTCTTGTACTCAATTTTGTGTCTCTTCTATTGGAGCAAGAGGGAACACACCCCTAATATCAAAAAACAGCCAGGTGCATATGCTATATAAGAGTCGTCTTTGGATTTCTGTGCCACAGAATAAGAACTAGATATTTTTTCAGGTGTTAAGTTAGAAAATAGTAAAAGGTGTTTTACATCTTAAGAGGTTTTTGTGGTTTTTAGCCTTTTTTTCATTAGGTGCTATGTATAAATAGCATCTTGGTGCTGGTTTTAATGTAAAAAATAACAGTAATTCAGCTTTTCATTTGGATTATTGTTCAACCTGGATTTTCTTGAATATTCATCACAAAATAGATATTATTGACGCAAAAACTTTTTCTCTGTAACTTTGCAAGAATGCTTTCGAATGTATAAAACCAGTTTGAGTTGTGGGCTATTTGAGTCGTCAGTTGAGAATTGCCACTAGTATTAGGTGCCAGTGCAGAACAAAACAGTGTCTAGTAGAAGTGTCATCTCCATCATCATTTCATGGTGTGAGGATCTTTCTATAAGTAGCAATCCTATCCCTACAGTCCCAGCTTCATTTAAAGAGCATTTCTGGCTCTTCTAACATCTTAAGCAAAGATTTGGCACATGAACTTACGGAATGAACACTTCTTTCCACATCTGTGGCATGATAATTTGGAAATATAATGAAGACCAGTGGAATAGTACCACTGTTAGTTTTTCCCTCTGATTTATAGTCGCTTCACATTGCAGAGAAGACAGTCTATCTAGGGTCTCATTTATTCATGTGAAAGGACCCCATGGGAGGTAAAACAGAAACACAGTCACATAAGAAAAATGTGGGTCAGAGCTGCACAGCTATCGTGGTTACCTAAAAATTATTTTAAAAAATATAATTTAACTGCCAGTTTCGAAAGCACATTTTTACACTTCAGCTTACACCTGTACAGTAGCAAAATGTGATGTCTGTTTTACAGATGAGGAAACTGAGGAGAAGCTGGTAACAGTGAGGCAATAGCAGGGGGAAGAGTGGAATCTGAATCCTCTCTCCAATTTATTGTAGTTGTTAAATTTACCAGTGGTTCAGCAGCAGTAAAGCAGTCCAGGTTTCACTTGTTCTCCAGAAGCTGCATGTAGTTAAAAATTCTCAAAAATAAATAACTGCAAATTTGTAAAATTTAAATTCAAGAAGTATGTGTTTGAATGGGATATAATCTTCTTATCTGTTTAGTAATGACATAAATTATCATGCAGCTTATCCATTCTGCAGCAAACAAGCAGTTCTTCAGCATGGTAAAGTTATTTTGCTTTCTTCCTTAAAGAGAGTGTCTTCTTGCCTGTGCAGACTGAATTTAGAGATTTATGTTCCTGTTTGTTTGTGTTGGTGTTAGTAATCAATGACTGTTTTCAAACTCAATTGTGTAGATTAATTAGATTATTTCTGTGCCAATTCAGGGAATGCACAGCTAAATTACTGGTTTGGACGGGTTACCAAAGGTGGACTCTCTCCTGTATTGAAAATAGCCATGAAATTCTTCCTGGCCTGGCTACGTCGCTGCTGTCCAAGGAAATTCAGCTCTTACTTATTACTGTCTTCCTGCCTGTTGCAAGCAAAGAGTTGCTGTCTTTTTTCTGGGAATCATGGTACTGAAAACCCAAAGCAATGTTTGGACATGCTTGTGTCAATCTGATCTAGTGTTACTTCAAGCTTCTTCACTTATTATTCATGTTTGTTCAGTAGCTGGCTTGCAGTTTTTGTATTATCTGTAATTGTTTCAGTGTATTATTGTAATCTTAGGCTTTGTAGTCTTTGACAAGCTTGGTTTCACTCCATTCTGCATCTCATCCCCTCCTCAATAAGTGCTTCCAAGTGCTCTTCAAATAAACCTGACACATGAACTCTCAGTTCAAATTTACCGTTTCCTCAAATAGCAAAAAGAGTGGGGTTATCCTAATATTTCAGTTTTTCCTGCACAGGAAGTTCTGAGTAGAGTCACTTCACTTTACAAAGACTTCAGGAAGGGGAAACAAGAAGTTACTCTGACTTGGGGTATGTCCTGCAGGACAGGTGCTACTTGGCAATTGCTACTGTCTTTCAGGAAGCAAGGTGCAAGGTGGACAATGCAGAAAGACATTCTAAAGATCAGTTTAAACATACCAAAATCATAATAGTCTATAATAGTAAACAATAAAAATATTAGCATATATGTAGAAATATATGATAATATATGTAGCAATATCAGGAATAGAGAAATAAGTATTATAAAATAATATGTATAGAAATAGAAGTAATAGAAAAATAAGTAATAAGTAGAAATAAAAACAAGTAATAATATAGTAATAGGAATAATAATTCTATATACATATAAATATATCTAAAGTAAAAAATAAGTAGTAAGCTGTAATTATATATGCATAAGAAAAAGAAGTAATTTTAATAAGGAAATGATAGAAGAATACCTAATATAGAAAAATAAGTAATAAGAAGTAGCAGAGAAACTGGGTTTGAACCTGTTTTTCCAAATTGATATATTTAAAGTACAATTAACAGTAAGTTACAGAAAGCTGGGGTTATCAGAAGCCTAAAACATGGCCGCTACGGTACCAAGACCTTTTGTTTTAATATATTATAATGTTTAAGTTAAAGGATATTGTTTTGTCCTTCCTTAATTCCATATTTGAATTTGCAAGCTGGGTGATTTTCACAATTCTCATTTCTTCAGTAGCTCTTAGTATTTTTGCGTTTTTAATCATCTTCTCTTGGGATTACATTATTGCTGTGCAGTGGCTCCGTATGTTTGAAGACGAGTTTCAAATGCCAAAAACTGCACTGGAAAAAAAATAGGAGCATAAGCTGTTGTTTGTTAATTGGATATAGGATAGAAAGATATCTTCATTCTTCCATTTTCATGTATTGTTTGTGCTGAGAAAAAATAGCAGCCTACAGCCCTGTGGGTGATGTTAGAAGCTAGGCATGTGTGGCCTTTCACTGTGCACTGGAGTGTTTTATGTACCACCAGCAAATTCCCTTGAAACACTTTTTTGGGGAGGGGAATGAAGGTGCAGATATATCCTGAATGATGCCAAGTAATAAGCCTACTGTTGTGTATAGCCAAGGACTGGTGTTCAGCTGATCTGACTTCTCTTTTCTTTCATGCAGAGTTTTTATCAAAGCTGTGGGAAATACGCTGACCTGTTTCAAATACTGCAAAGGTGCCTGTATTAGCCATTACATATACCAAAAGGTTCAACAAAATGACTTCCACCTAGAGTTGCGCAGTCAAGCCCATACTTCATCGTATTGAATTATGCATGACATTTTTAATGGTGGAACAAAAACAGTAGCAGAAGCAAGCACTGCAAAGGACATGAAGCCCTCTCTGGTTATTAGGCACTGGTGTATGTGCATGCAAATCCCAAGATACCCTTTGTTGAAACTCTGGTGCTGTGCTATACAAATCAAAGCTTTATGAAAGTGATGCTTAAATGAGGGAAGATTAAATAAAAGAAAAACTGACAGAGGGAAGCGCAGAATACATACCAACTTATTGGACTTCAGAGAGTGAGAAATAAAGATCTTCTATTTAGTTGGAGGTTGAAAGTATCAACTAGTGTAAACACTACAATAATTCCAAGGATTAGTCTTATTTGATAGTCTACAGCGATGGTGCCTGTCAATGTCTATTCAGTGAAAACTGGGAGAATGTAATCAAAATTATTTAAAGAAGAGCTGCTGCATCTTAAAAGACAGCTGTGGTCTAAACTCAGTTAATTGAATTTCCATACCCTTTTGATATATTCCTCATCCTGTTCTATCGTTTGCCCAAATTCTGTACTGCAACCAAATGCTATATATTTGATCTTTGAAAATTGAGACTGACTTAACAGACCTACTTTATAATTTTTTGAATATCCAAAAGATTTCAGTGGAAAACTTGGTAAGGGTTCTGTTTCAGTATTGATTTTCTTACCAAATGCACCAAATCCTAGACTATGCCTTTTTTAGCCTTTTACAATAGTATTACTAACTGTATCAAGCTGATATTTTCCTTTTTTACATACTCTAGCCTAGATAAAGATACCTTGTAAAATATTATTTGAGCTTATTGACCATTTCTGATTGTTGTGAAGTGGCTGCTGCTTGCTGGGACTGTCAGACCTGGAACAGGCACCAACAAGGTGATACCAGGGCTTGATCTCTCCATCTGGGATGTTTTCATGTGAGCCAGGAAAGGCATCCAGCCCATGCCTCCCAGTCCTCCTCATGGCAAAAGCAAGCTTGGCTCTTCTCACATGCAGACTTGACTCTGCAGAGAGGTCCCCACCACTACCCTTAATTTACCTGTGGGGTCCAGCCATTTTTCACCAACTCCCTGCTCGCCCACCTGCAAAATGTCTCTCACAGCACTGTCTGATTTCTGCCAGCTGCTTGTGCTGTTGCCTGTCACACATGGCCATTTCCTAGGTCATCTTGGGTAATTTCCCATGTCCTATTCACTTACCTTAACCTCAGGCCAGGCCCTAATGAGTGGCCTTGGTGTTTGCCTGCAGGCCAAACACTGGCTCACTGGCCTTTGCAACCACCCCTTTAAAGATTGCTTGTTTTATGGTTATGAAATGGTATATGTTGCAGAGAGGGACTTTTTTAAGAGAACGTAAAACTAAGGAAGTTTCTCAATCCTTCTCTGGAAAACTGAAAGTGTGAAAGTTTTGACATCTTTGCTCCTAATTTCCTCACATCTTTTCCTCCCAATTGCAGAAGTTTTATTTCTTTTTTTAGTGTTACAATACTGTGAGTTTTACAGGGTAGACAAAATTACCCAAGACCTGATACTTAGTGAAACACAGAAATGAAAGAAACAGTTGAAGAGGGACCATCTTGGAGAGAACCAAAAGAAACAGTTAACTACCAAGCCAGACTTGAAAGTATTTGGAAAGAGAAAACATTACCCAAGCCTCAGTGCTGCTTTCCAGATAGCAAAGATTGAAAAAAAATTAAGGAAAAAAGTATTTTTCAAGGCATGAAGACTTATGTTAAAGATTATCCTGTCATACTATGTTCTGTTTTATTGACAGCACAGTACTACTATATCACCAGCAGTCCAAAGCAAACTTGATTATTGGTGTTTTGATAGCCAAACTCTACTGGAGCTACCTTAATTTCAGGCCCTCTCTAGCATAATCCAATTTATAATATCCAATTATCAAAGCTATGATGTGTTATTACCACTGGTAATGCTACTGTTAATTTGTCTTGGCTTCATATATGCGGTTTATTTTTACTGCAAGTCACTGAGTACACTCAACTGGTTGCTTTTTTAACAAGATCTCTAGAGAACTCTTCAGCGGTGATGCATGTTAAGAAAAAAGCCAGAAAGCAGTTTACTACCAAGCAGAGACCAGATGAGTGGGCATGAGTCCAGAGTTCAACAAAAAACCTCTTAAACATGGAAAGAATTTGTTGGGATATGCTTGTGCCACACTTTGAAAACATAATGAGAATAAGATAAGAGGCAAAGTCATGATCTCACTGGAGTCAGTGATGAGGTTTCTGTTGACATCAAAGAAGTGATCACTGCATCCCTTGTGTTACGTGTGGGTTAATTAAGATACATTTCTAGCTTTGTTCTGACGTAAACAGTACCTTTGTCAATGCTGGAAAAAGGGCAATTACAGTGTGTAGTTTCCTAGAACTGTCTCTTAAAGTATTTATAAAGTATAACATAACTTTGTCTTTTTGTCCCAACTTCTCATCTAGTTTTTCAGTGCAAGACCTGTTCAGATTTGACTGGTAAAGAAATACTGAGAACAGTAGACTACTTCCATATGTGCTTTCCAAAGACAAGTACTCCTCAGCATTTTATATTCCTAAGTATAATTTTGATGTAGTTTTCAATGTTAAATATCGGTGGTGTTTTGAGACATACGATTTTCTCTGTTTCCAGGTGGGCCATGCACAGGTACAGCTCATGCCTCGTTAACCACACCAACCAAAAGATCTTGTGACTCAGGTATGTGTTTTGTGGGGGCTGAGAAATTAGATTTTGCATGATACATAGCTGTATGGTTATAGTTTAATAGTCAAGGTTAATGGCTACATCTGGTGAATGCCCAATGAAAATATTCTTGCTTTGCTGTTAGAAATGTTTATGTGAAAGGATTCGTGTGGCAGATCGTTCATCTCAAAGTCCTGTTAAATGTAATTCCATCAGTGTGCTATGTTTTCAGTTAATCTTTGCAAACATAAGATACACAGGAGTAATCGGTTTGATTGAAGTCTAATGATTGTGATAGTGTTCTGGAAGTCCCCGCCTATTGAGTAGAAAACTGAAGTATATTGACTTTACTTTCTCTCATCAAAGATGCGATATAGACAGCTGACTAAATCTTACCTGCTTTGGGTTCTTTCAATGACTTTATTTCTTCGTGGAGGATATAGATGGATCATCTTTCAGAGAGCTGGTGTCTGTAATGACATGGTAGATCATTGCCAGGCTGAAGCTGCTGCTTCTGCACTGGGTCTGGCATGAAGAATCGTGTGAGCACTCACTCAGGCAGCCAAGTTACCTGCATTGGCTCAGATCTTTTTCAGACTTCAGTTTTGCATGGATCGTGGAGTGCTTGTATGATCCTTTCTACCAGCACCGCTGTGGGAAGCCATAAGCACCTGTGGAGTGGCAGTGACGGACATCTAGGGTGTAGTAATGTTCTAGCAGTCTGGGTTTCCAAAACAACTTTTGCCAATATTTACATTTATGTACCAATTGAGCTGTATTGAACGTGCAGAAATTAAGGGTATTCGTGTTTCATTGAGGGCTCTTAATCTTTCAGAAGGTCGAGGTAAATTTCCTCTGAAGTCATTCTTTCAAGAAGTGTTTCAAGCTATTGAATATGTAGCTGAACTGTTGTTATTCCGTATATGCATGTTCTTAGCTTCTAGTGGATGTCTGATGATGCAAGTTGGCTTGGTCTGCAGCAAAGGAAGGTTAAAGAGAAGCTATGTTACCTTGCACTTGGTGCGGATGCAGACCTCTCAAGTAAAGTAATGCATGATAATCTGTGACAATGATGTGAGTATTGTTTGCCAAAGAATTCTCTAAGTTTGATATTGGAAGATACTGGATCCAACTTCTCCACAATAGGAAGACTGTGGAGTTTCTTTTCTATGTAGCCATGGAGGTGTACCTAAACAGGATGGAATGTTTGCCAAACTCATCTGCTTTGCTTATGGTATAACTTAATTGTATTTTCTTTATATGTTAATGGTTGTAATGTTGAACTCTGCTTTTCATTGCAAGGTAATTTAGAAGCTTTCTATGATGCTATAAATACTGAAAACTGAGAGTAATATTTGAATATTTTTTAAAATGTGCTTGTGATTAGCAAAAAGGCAAGTCTACTATTCGGAGTGTTAAGTGGCAACAGCAAAAGCTCCTTAGAATGGAGCAGATGAAGCTACTAGAGATTTTGAAAAATATCCATTAAATGGTTGGCTAACTTTGCTCAGTATTTCTCTTTATTTTCGGTTTATGCTAATGTTCGGTCCCTACATGCTTGTATGTTAATCATTTAGTGTGTTTAGCAAGAAGATAAGGAGATCTTCTTAATTTGATGCCACAAGTTTCATCGTCAGTCAACTAAACCTAACGGTTTTATATTAGCTCATTTTCCCTCAATGTTTTTTTATATTATTTGCTCAGTGATCTGCATATTTTGTTTGTTGTCCCTTACACTAATAAACCTGGTACCAGGAGTTGCAGTTATTTTCTCCAGAGCTTGAATTTTCAGCAAACTTTCATTTTTAAAATAAATGACTGTGTTTTCAAAGTCTGCATTTGGGAATCCAGATAAACACGGAAATTGAAAACATTGGCTACAAAATATTACCCAGAAATGGTGTGACATCTTGAGGCATAAGCAGCAGACTGGGTAGGATAATAATTTGCAGTACATTCACTTCAGCTTAGTGTCCCTTCCTAGAAAGCCATTTAAGTGATACAAGCAATATTTATCAATACTACAAACTGTGTATAAGCCTCTTTTCTCTAAGTGTTCTACATTTCTTCAGCTTGGAAGACCTTTGAAGGAAGAATGTTTTGGTGGAATTCATCTGTGTAATTTTTCTTCTCCCTGTAAGCATAGTTTTTTCCTAAAGTCTCCCATAATATATCAGCATTTGAGACAGAAAATTAGAAATTTGACCTACTTATGTTGTATGCAGGTTGCCATCGGGAGGATGTTGAGGAAGACACAAACCTTTCGTATTTTATTAGCATTATTATAACCGTTGAAGAAAGATCAAAACAATAAATCTGCCAACACATGGGAAAAGTTCTCTTAAAAGAAAGTTTTTACCTCATGCACTTGTCAGCGTGCATGCTGGAGGACCTGTTCAGATAAAAAATTGTATTATGACACCAAATAGTGGGTTTTTTTATCCTCCTGTTTGGCAGAGTCATTGCTGTGGTAAAAAGTATTTCTGTTCCAAAGTGTGCCCATAGGACAAGTATTATAATGAAAAGAATGAATAAAGGCTTGCAATCATTAGTTTGGATGATTCTTTAAAGGTTTTTGAGAGCCAGGAGTCTGAAGATTTTGTAGAAAAAAAAGAAGGGAGTCTGTGGCCTAGTGTGTAGCTTCTTATGGGTTTTGATTTGTTTTGGAATGGTTAGGTAATGTTATGATTGATGCCAGATCCTTTGAGGCTTGCTCTAGTCAGAAGTGCACCCAGATTCCATTTATATTGGGTGCCTGTGTTATGAAAGTGCAGTACCAAGTGGCATATTACTCTTCTTTTCTGCTGTGCAACTTAAAGATGATTTAATACACAATTCTAAACACCCAGGTCTTAAAATATTTTCATGCAGCTGACAGAAATCTGAAAAAAACTGGTGGAACTGTGTGAGTGCACTCAGTTAATTTTTAATTGTATGGCCGAGAGGGGAGTAGAAACAGGCAGATCAAAATGCAGTAATTATATATTCAGTTCATACATTATATCCATAAAGTTGGTGAGTTCTAAAATACTTTTTTCTCAGTAGCAGTTCATGAGAAATGGTCATCTTTGATATTCTGTATAGTTATATATGTGCAGATAGCTCACATTTTGTGAGGATATCTGTCCTAGATGGGTGTGGTGGTATTTATATTGTGAGATTACAGTACCTGTCTCATCGCTCCATGCTTTTTCTAGTTTAAGTTTGAGTCTAGAAGATGCAAATAGTTCTTTCAATGCCTGAGCAAAGAAGTTAACCAGGTGTATGGTCTTTTTTGAAGTGTGCTTGATCGTAGCAGTGCCAGAAATCTCAATGCTTTGAGGCTGAACTTACATACTTGAGAGGGCAGCCTCTTACGAGTTAGAGAAAGCACAGGTTGTGGAAGTAGAAGTACCCAGATTTTCAGTCACCCAAAACCAAGAAACCTTTACTGTTGTATGGTCACTTTTATCAGTCTTTGTGTTGAGTAAGATGAAAAGACCTGGTACACCACTAATTATATTATTTTTTAAAATAGTTCTGAAGTGTTAAGCTCCTGAGCAGAAAACATACAAAAATTATTGAAAGGGTTTATAACATTTAAACAATTTTGAGGTGTGTTTATCATTGGTGTTCCAAGAGACTTATAAGGTATTATTTAGTGTTTGACTTCTGGAGGGCATTGTGTTAGAAATCCAACCTTCTTGGAGCTCTCTCACTCACAGGAAAGTGGTGATAGAACAGCCTTTGAGCAGCATAAAATATCACCCAGCCGTGGCAGTAATAGTGCCCATTAGGGATTCACTTTTTTTTTTCCCCTTGGCTCAGTTTCCAGCTGTACTAATAGAACAGCACATCAAGCAAAGCTGTAAATAAAAGCTATAACCTAATAGGTGAGCGCTGAAGTGGAACGGACAGGAGCTGAGGCATGGGAGCCTTATTACTGCTCATCAGCAATTAGAAACAGGATAAAGTGTCTGGGACTTGCACTGATGCAGCAAGAGCTAATAGAGGCTGGGAGATAGCACCATACCATGATCAGATGATGTATGTTGACGGGTTTTTACTATCTGATCTTACTGCCTATTTTGGTGATGTGTTGTATTATCAGTTCTGTGCTTCCATATACATCTGGATGGATAAGGAGCTTGAGCACATACACTTTGCATTAGTTGGCGGTACTGGTTATCTAAGAGCCTTCGCAAAGTGTTACGATTATTGTAGATTAAAATCCTCCTAATGGTAAGGATCATCATAGTCATATCCATAAACAAATTTAAAGACTTACTGCAATTGTAGAACTTATTTTCACTCTCACATTGTTTAACTTTACAAAATCATTTAAAAATAGTGGATATGATCACCTGAACTATATTTTACGCTAAATGCATCTCATGTGTTTTGGACTAAATGTGTTACAGCCAGCGTGGTTGGAGAATCCAAAGAGATGGGCTTGGGGTCAATGCATCAAAAAGTTTTTTAGAAGTCAGCTATAGCTGTGATGATCCTTGCCTCTGAGTTATAAAAACTTCAGCTGTTCCTGGGAAGGTTTTTAAGAGCTTGTTAGCACACAGCAATTGGTAATATTCACAAAAAAGTCTTTCTTGATCCTTTATCTATCACAGAGAGTCTAACACATTTCTGTGCTAGACTTCTAAATCATCTCTTTACTAAACCATTATGAAAAAAAGGCCTTGAAATTTAGCCTGTACTTGCTTTAATCTAAAGAGAAGTTTTGCAAGCAATCTTCATAGTTTATACATGAATCACTCATGCTGTTTACTTCTGAAGAGAATTTTCGTCTAGGTAGTGGGAAAAAATAGAACATTCAGAAATGAAAAGGCATGCAGCAGCATGACAGCATGTGAAAGCAGTGACTCCTGTCCTTGCCTATTCAGTACAGCCAGAATAAAATAAATAATTATTTTTCTATCATGATATTAGGACAGGAATACTTATATCTGCCTGTGTTAAAGTACACTAAGCTGAGGTGAATGGGAATCTGTCCATAGTTTGTCTTTCTTTGAAATTAACTTTCATACTTACTGCTTCCCAGGTGTTCCATTCCTTTGCATCGTTTGTAAAGTGAGGAAGCTGGATAGTTGAAGTGGCCAAAGGGACAAAAATATGTAATGCGACTGTGGAACCTCTAATTCACATGCTGTATAGGTGAATTAGAACTGCCTACCAACAGTGTTTTGAAGATATTTATAAAATGTGATACTAACTCCTTTCAAGGAGTAACTCCTTTTTCTAATCAATCTGTTGTAGCCATTCATGAAAGGATTTCTGGCTGTAAGAAAATAAGGTTGCTGTTATGGAACAGGATAAGTAGATGAGGAAGATCATTTCTATGCCTATTAATGTTTCTCATTTTTTATTCCCCAAAATTGTACTAACTCAGATTAATTCTTTTAAGAGCGTGTAAGGCAGTCACATATAATCTCCATGTTACTGATGCATCCTTTCTAAAGCCAACAGGAAGACCTTACAGGATTGCTGCTTTTCCACTGTGTGGTAGATCAGTGAATCTTTGCAGTTAGCTGCCTTGTGCAGAAAGTGGGATTTGGCGTATGCTACTGTGAGTGGCAGAAACGTCCATCATCCTAATAGAGAATGTCCTCCAGGTACTTAAAACTGTTATTCCCACTACCTTTTTTTATCTTTTTTAAATCACCCAAATTCATCTTATTTTATCCCTTGTGTTGTTTGGATGAACCGTTGAACCTACCTTTTTCATTCTTACTTCACCAAATAATCTGTTTAAGTCTTTTTCTCATTACTTTTAAGTGCATTCCTGAGCTTTCACTTGTCTTTATCTCTTTTTGCTACTCTTGATTCAAATTTTTGTCTGTTTTCATTTCCATATCCTGAATCCCATTATGAAAAAGACCACGTTCAACGTAGAACAACCTTGAAGAAAGTGTGCTTGAGTCAAGAGGACTGGATGATCTCGAGAGGAGTTCACATTGAATTATATGCCAATAGGAAAATTCTTTACAATGTCAAATTAAAGGTCGTACCAGATGATAGGAGGATAGTAAATGCTGTCTCTGATGAGCTGTGTTAGGAAGAGTATTTTTCCCCTCTAGTTGGCACTAGAACAGGTACCCACAGAAGCTGTGAAATTTTAGTCCTTGACAATTTTTGAGCATGGACTGGACCAGGCCCTGAGCAACTGGATCCAGCTTTGATATTTACCCTGTGTCAAGCAGGAGACTGGACTATGTGGCCCCCAGAAATCCCTTCCAACCTTTTGTTCCAGTGACACTAACAGAAAACAAGTATGATCTGAGTGATTGAAGGTATTTAGACTGACCTCAATAGCATTCATAGCACTTAATGAGAGCTGAGGCAGGCAGGCTGCAGAACTGCAGGTGAGCGTTCAGTGCCTCAAGCACTGCAGAGAAATGCCAGAAGAGAGACTCTTAGAAAGGTGAGAGAGTTGGAATGGTCAATGCAAAGCAAAGAGCTGGGGAAAAGGTCCTTGCAGCAGGGTTCTCTGATGCCATGAGCAGGATAAGCAAATAAATAAATACTC
Organism: Hemiprocne comata; assembly: GCA_020745705.1. NCBI lineage: Eukaryota > Metazoa > Chordata > Aves > Apodiformes > Apodidae > Hemiprocne > Hemiprocne comata. Next base: position 43,750,401 of record CM036588.1, read on the forward strand.
TGGTATCATGAAAAAAGTTATGCTGCTGCCCTTGCAGCTTTCTCACCACTTTTTCTATATAGGCTGATAGGTGGTTTTGAGTCTGGTTGATGAAATTCTTGGCATATGCAAAACTTTGTTTTTAAGATCATTGTATTTAAAATTCAAATGTGACCACATCTTTGTATTAAAGTCTTAAGGAATTATGTCCTTAAATTTTTTGAAACAGAAGAGTAAATATTTTATTCTTCAGGTATATTTTTATTAAAATGAAACAACTTCACCTTGAATATTTTTTAGTGTTTTCATGCCATGTTTAGTTTTCAGAACTATCAGGATCTTTTTGGTAAGTGGACTGACCTTTGACAGTAGGTCCATCATTCTTATTAGAGAACATACATCTATTAAGCATACTTGGCATGATGCTCCCAACAGCTCTGAATTCCTTGTTTCATTCCCAGCATTCAGCCACAGGCTGCTGGAAAGCCATTCCCAAATAACAAAATTGCAGCTGGTAACTTTAAAAAAACATATCTGCATTAATTTTTAAGGCAAAGAAATCAGGGTTACATGTCTAGTATTTCCCACCTACAATCCCTTCCTAAAAAATAATAAAAATATCTATTGGAACAGGACCGGGTGGGGAAGCTTAGGGTTTGCTTTAATTTTGATTGGCCTTGGCCAGTAGCAAGAGAATATGAAAAATTACGCAAAGAATAGTTGAGATCATTAAGTTCAAACTCTATGAGGAACTCTGATCCTCTCAGCATGAAGAACTGGATTGGTTTTACCTCGGTGTGTTGCAGTCAGCACCTTGATCTGACCTGCACAGATCAGACAGCTTTCTTACTGGTATGCTTTAACAAATGGGACACAGCTTTTTATTGTTTCAGATGTGTTATATTATTGTACTGTTTGCTTTTTAACAAGTTCAGCATTAAATAACTGGCCTCAAGGATATTTAAAAACACATAGCCACATACAATTTTTTATTAATACTTTTTTTTAATTATCATTATCTTAAAATAAAGCATATGTAACATGCAGGGAGCTAAACCATGATCCTGTTACTGCTGTACTTTTTGATGTGAGGGCAGTGCCCCAAAGGTTCTAACTCTTGGTGAAGGCCTCTATTCTGGCTAATTATTTCTGTGGGCATCAGACAGCTTTTAAGGAAGTCTTAATTATTTTCCATTTAGATACTAATTTTCTTAAGGACCTTAAAAATACGTGGAAGTAATTTTAGAGTCTCTTGGAAGTATGCTTAAGTCTGTTGAGCATGCACTTGGGAAAGTATCTTCCTACAAAGTGAGGGTTTATAAATATTTGTATTTTCACTGAATTGAAGTGCAAACAAGTTACCTCTTGTTCCTGTTCATTTTCCAAATTACTTTCCATAACAAACTTCAGGGAATAACTAATGAAACCAACACCTTGGGGCAGAAGAGGATTGAAACAGAGCTGGATGAAAGATGCAAGACAGTGCATGTACTGTTTCATCCTCTGAGTTTCACTGGTCTGTTCTACCTGTTCCTTTGTGTAGATCTGGTCCTTGGTTCAGGTTAGTAAAGATGCTTCCCAAAAATCTCCTTTCAAAACAGTAAGAACAGCCCAATAAACCAGCCTGATTTCTAATGTATCGTAGACAGCAATCAGATGTACAGAAATTGTCTTCTATGCCAGGGCTGGTTGTTTTTTCCCCACAAAAATTGCTAGAAAAAGTAACACAAAATGTAAACTGATTTTTAAGCTTTCTTTAAAATAACCGAATCAAAACCAACTATTTTTTGAAGATAGGCTAGCTGTGTATTTCTAAATTTCTGAACCTACTGTTGATGGTTGGACCTGGTGATCTTTAAGGTCTTTGCCAACCAAGGTAATTCTGTGATTCTAATGCAGTCAGTAAAATTTTTATCAAAATACAAGAGCTCTTAGGATTTTTCCCTTAACATCAATCAGTTATGGTCCTTGGAATTATAGTCTTTCATTGCAAGATTTCTGTTGCTAATGGCATCACTGAGGTTCTGCAGTTAATGACAAATAAGTTTTTTGGAAGATAAATATTGAAAATTGTTTTTTCACTGCTAGCAGGCAAGAGTTCTTCACCATCCCTCTTCTGAATCTGTGTCTTAGCCTTGGAAAACCATCATTACAGCAATGAGGGGAAGGCTGTACTAAGAAAAACTCAGTGCATGAATGAAAAATAACAGAGCAAGTAGTTTCTATATAGAACTGGTTTTAGGCTATTAGTTTGAAGAATTACCTTCCTGAATACTGCATACCATCTGATTGATGAGGCCATAGCTGGAGTGTACTACTTGGATTTAGAAGCGGAACACTGCTGCTTATTTATGCACTCTTGAGCTGTCTAGCAAATATGCATTATTTATAGCATTATCTATTCTCGTTAATCCAATATTAGAGAATTTCACAAAGCATAAGAGGGCTTTCATTAAAGTCAGCAAAACCAAAACTGGTATTATTGAATGCTTTGGAATTTCCCATTTTATTAGAACCAGTGTAAGCTTATTTGTATGTGCTTGTATATATGTATTAATATTATGTATTTGAATGCTACTAAGTAGTTTTCAGGTGCTGTGGAATGGCGAGGATATTCATGATTTGCCTTCATTTGTATATTTCTGGGTCACAGCTTTTTTCTTCCTTGTGTTTTTCTTCCATTTAGTTAGCTGTATGTGTGTCTTACCCCTTCACTTAATGATCCTGTTCTGAATATCCAGGCCATTTATTATAGCCTTTTCTTCTCCAATTTTACTGTCACCACAGCCTGCCTTTGTCTCTCTCCCAACCCTGACCCTATGCTGCTAAAATACAGAATTTAATAATGAGAAAATAAGTTCAAATTGACACCTGTAAAATATTTTTTGTAAACTAGGGAGTTTAGCGTTGTGACCTTTTTTTTTCCCCAGCCTTTTTAAGGTTTATTCTTTATAGCAGTCTGAATACATGAAGGGCTTGAGATGCTGTTTGTCAGCTGTGCAAAACAAAAACCAACAAGCCCAGATTTCCTTAACATCCTTAAAATAATATCAAGCTTCTGCACTGCATAAATTGCCCCCAGTAATCAGGGCGACAGGAATTCAGTCTCATGCCTGCACACGCAGGCAGTTGCTGTCTGTGTCTGGTGTTGCTCTCAGCAGCTGTTTCTTAAGACATTCTGTTTTCCCCTTGTGGCAGCGAGCACCAGGCTGAGTGCTCAGCAGCTCACTCTCCAAAAACCCATCCGTGGTTGTGGGCTCGGGAGTTTCACAGACTTGGCCCGTTGGTGTAATTCAGGAAAGGAGCCCCATTCACCTAGTCTTCTAAAGGTCCTGCTTTCAGTCAGCAGAAGTAGGGGTGGCCTTGCTGTAGGAAATGGTTCAACTAGCTGAAATGCAGTAAGTTAATCCATCAAAGGAACTGTACAGTACAAGTGCCTGAATACTTTAAAAAAGGTACTTCTTCAAATCAGTTTGTTATGTAAGTAGAAATGTTTGAGAAATAAAGGAGTGTTTCCATTAACTGAAGACATGCTGACATCAGAGAGTATGGGGGAGGTAATGCAAGAATTTAACTATAAAACAGGTGTACTACAGAAGCCTAAATATAAGATGAAAACTAATTAGGTTTTCTCTTAATTTAGCAATTATGACATTTATTGGGGAAAAAAAGGATAATATGCATTTTCACAGTTTTTCTAATTATAACAGCTGAAATGCATGCAGTAGCCTGTGTAACTCTCTATTTGTCATATAATTTTCAATGTGCATTTCATTCATCTGGGTTACTGGCACTAAATTAGTCTCTTCTGTTTCATTAGAGATGGTAGTTAATAGCCTCATTAAGTCACACTGCAGTACAGTATACTTTTTGATGTGATAGTACCAACAATAAAAAGAGAAACAAAAAATGTCAGAGGAAGGAAGGAATTAGTACGTAATTTTTTATTTTATATTTTCCCATCCATGAATCTCAGAATTACAGAATGGCTGAGAGTGGAAGGGGCCCCTGGAGACCATCTGGTCCAACCTTCTTGCTCAGAGCAGGGTCACCTAGAGCTGGCTGGGGGCTGGCCAGGTTTTGAGCACCTCTGAGGATGGAACCTCCACGACCCTCCTGGGCAACAGGTCTCTCCTAGACTAAAAAAGTGTTTCCTTAACTTGTAAGTGGAATGCTACTAAAATGTTATGGTTATGCTCCCACTTTTTTCTGTTTTCCTGAAGTCATATGCCAGCAGTAATACATGCATTAATACTCATTCACACACATACATAAGATTTTAACTAGAGAGTGTTAAGTTTTGAAGTTTAGTGATAAGAAACTCTGATTAGATTGATGCATGTAAAACACTGGGGGGAGCAGTTGCCTGGTTCCCTAAGGAAAGAAGGCCCCAATAGTTTGTCCCGCAATAACTTCTGAGTCCCTTGGCTTATTTTAATCAAATTTCATGAAGGTATTAAGGTCTTGAACACACTAATCCCACATGCAGGTCTTGTGAAAACTGGCAGCTTAGTACTTGGAGAGAGTACACATGTGACATGACAATATTCAGTATCCCTATTGAAGTAACCTTCAGCTGTGGCCTACCTCCCCTCACGTTAGGCCAGGTTGCTTTCTGGGGGGTGACTGGTGGCCAGGGGACCCACTTAGCTCTGCTTGTGTTTAGGTTGACTGGATTCAAGTCAGATGAAGCCAGCAGCTCCACCTGTGTTAGTTGTGTTAGCTCAGCCACAGCCCTGTGCTGTTACACAGCAGGTTTGCTTAAGCATAGTGCTGTACTTGGGTGCTGTAAGACGTGCTGTCTGTTAGCCACCCACGCTAGTTCTGTGATGCTCTGGAGTGTTCATCCTTGTGCTTTATAAATGCCTGTTCTAACACTGGTAGCAAAGTGCTCGGTACTGCATGAGTTTGTTTTTCCCCTTCTTTCCTTGCAATGTGTACGTGATGGATGCCAGCTCTCATTTTGGGGAAATTAAGCCACGGTGTTGTTGAGCTCAGAAATAATGCTTGCACTCAAAACAATATACATTCTAAATTTCATTTTTTAACTGTTTTCTAATGTTCATTTAAAAGAAACGAAACATTTTAAGTCACTGCATCGGAAGCCTTGTTCTTAATCTCTTGCAAAGTGGGACAGACAGTTTTGCTGGCAGAGTTTGAAGCATATCAAGAATATTTCACATTTGAACCATCTTGCAGCAGCTCTTTCCATTACGTATATCAAACAGCTAGGCTAAAAGTTGTTGAGGGTATTTTGTTGTTGTTTGGCTCGTTGTTTTTACTCATTAGGGATGGAAACGACGACTGTTGAATGGTTTTGGTGATTGATGTAGAAATAGTAACTTCTGTAATGCAGCTTCTGGGGATTATCTATAGTCTCCGGAGTGATTTCACAGGGAGCCTCCTGAGGCAAAGAAGGGGCTGACAGAACTTGAGTTCCACAGGGACTATTCCTATATAGTCTCTCTGCTCCACATTGTTTAGGGACAACGACTTTTAGTGCAATGGCTTTTAAACTTGGGGAGGGAATAAATCAGTGAAATGGTGATGCTAAGGGCACTGTCATGATACTAGAAAGCAGATTATGTGGTTAAATGTTACCGAAGGGTTCATGTAAGAATTTTTGAGATATCCATCTGTAGCATTTTAAGAAAAATTGGGGTGAATTCACAAGAAAAATTAATTTCTCATGAGCACGAGTGCTTCCAAAGAGGTGCACACTTAAATTCCTGATGCAGCTTTGAGATGCAGTCTTGATTGTGTAAGAGGATGAGATGTTAATCTCCATGTCAATATCAGAGTTTCAAAATAACTGTTTCTACAGCATTATACAGCCAACAGGGTGGAACTGAGGTGGTCTTAGTTGTGAAACTTAGCTCCTAATATGTTAATCTTGAATTTCTGTCTCTTCATTAATAGTCAACAAGCAAATGGGGTTTTGGAAAAATTGTTAGTTTTTAGGTTCATCTGAATTAAAGGAGATAATTTTAAATTATGTTTCTGGTAAATGTGGTAGGAAAGATTTGTAGAGACAGTTTCCTCTAGATGAAATTTCTAATGTATAGTCAGCATGCCATCTGAAAATGGAATAATGAAGGAAAAAAATCCCTAGAAACTGTCAAGAAGATATTGCTCAAACTTGAGTTAATCCTTGTAATGTAGTTATTGCCTGTGACCATGTAAGTTTCTTCATGGACAGAGGTTTCAACAGCTCAAGGTCCTTTTAAAATAGTTTCAGAGGAGGTAGTGGTGATGTTTGAGGGTACATTAATTATTGCTCTTACTGGTGTTTGCACAGGCAGCTGAGATGATAAATGTCAGTCTGTCAGTGTGATGGGTTCTTTATGAAAAGAAAAACAAACTGACAGAGTGCTTCAAAAGCTGTTATCAAACCTGAGATCAAACAGATCCATCTCATTCTTGAAGCAAGCAGCAGCAGAGAAGGGCTTCTCTTTCTCTTACTACTCTCCCATCTCTTCTTTCCATCCTCCTTCCCTGTTATATTTTCTCAGCCCACATCTCTGCTGGGTTTAGAGCTTCTGACCCTCTCCACAAAATGCCATGAAAGGGCCATTGTGATTTTTAGTGAAGTTGTGCACATACAGCCTGCAAACCCCTCGGTAGCAGGAGAGTGAGAGAGTGGGATTCAGCTCTGACAGTCGTAACAACATTTATTTGGAAAATTTTGAGGGGAGAACATGAGTAATGAAGGCAAGAACAGTGACAGTAAGGAACAAACGTGAGTTTCTCTTCGAGACATAGAATTTTTAAGAACTCTGCTCTGCTGCTTGTTTCCATACAAGCCTTTGTTTTCAGTCTTGTTCAGCTGAATTACATAGTTCTCTCGTTTCAAATGGCAGTTTGATAGAGTTACCACAGTTAGAAGAATCTCCACCATCAAGTCCAGATTAGAAGAATCCATATCTCTTAACTCTGAATTAATATGACAATGGCAGAGTGTCAATGGCAGTTACCTTGCTGAGTTATTTCTTTGGGAAATTTTGGGGCTGTCTCATCTCTACTTTTTTTCTTCATTTCTACAGAAAAGTTTTATGATTTTTGGCATTGCAGGTAAAAGGAAAGCTTTCTTTTCTTTTCTTTTTTTTCTTAGACTGGAAATTTGTTGGTTTAGGTGTAGTGCTAAAATCTAAGTTGAGTGTGGAAAATGTTTCCTAAAAGCGAAGTAAGAAATAATTCTTGTTGACCAAACCATCCTTCTAAGCAAAGCCAGCATCAGTCACTGGCTGAAAGAATCCTCTTCTCTGTAGCCATTTTTGATTGTTTAATATTTCACACTGAGAATTTACACTTGAGTCCAGTTGCAGCACTTCACCCTGTTCCTAGGGTGTTGTTTTTTTCTGCAATCCAGGTAGTAAAGCTTTGCAGGACAATTTCTTTTTGCTCTATTTGTGAAGTTTAATGTTGCAAGATTCCATGTGCTGGAAGATGTATTTTGCATCCTGCATTGCTTGTGTCACTATTGTGGAAGGCAATATGAACTAGAAGAAACTCCTGCATGACTGAATCTAAAAGTTCTGATTTCTAATCTGTGCTTTCTCCTCATTCTTTGGACTTGCCCATGAGAAGATGTGAGCATGGGTACTGTTGGTCTGTTTTGTAAGGAGTATTAGCTTGTGCTTGTGTGTTCAAGGCTCTGTGCAGCCAGAGATCAGATAGCTGGCACTGTCCCCAAGAGTCAGGCTATGTTTACCTCAGTGTTAACACTGTTCAATTTATGGCAAAAAAGATACGCATTTTAAAAAATCAGATACCTAAATTTTCATTTCTGTCATATTAACCAACTTATGCTGATACTCAGTTAGTCACTACCAATTAACAGGAAATGTAAAATTAAATATTCTAATTATAGGACTACTAGCCTGACTTGGAGTAGCTGTTTTTCTCATTAAGGCATATGGTGTCATTACCGGATTAGAGACTGGTTGACTCATGCACATGAATCCCTTATTTGAACTTCATTGTCAGCAGACCACTATGGTTTCCATTGCCTAAATTTGTTTCTGAGAAGAACCAGAATGGCTTACGTTTCCAGAAGCAAAGATGTGGGCAAGGTTGCTCTTTCAAAATAGCAGCTTATCAGTTTCCCTGAGTAATGAATAAACTCCAATTCATGTGTTTCCCCATCTTTGGCAGCAAGGTGCTCTGGAACAGATTTCTTCCGAACCCTGACTCAGCCAGGTTACAGCACATGAGCTGCCTGTTGAAGGGTGCACCCTTCTGCATTCAAGGCCAGGCAGCTCTTCATGCACTCTGAAAGCAAGTATCTGTGTGATAGGACTGCTGCCTTGGAGTATGAGTTGGGATCCCTGCGGTCTGCTTAGAGGATCTTTCTCTTGGATCATCTTCTGCAGAGATTTGATTTAAGCCAGGACTAGTTCCATGATTGTATTAAATCATTATGCACTATTTTCTGTTCCTTGTCAAGGCTCCCGCACTGCCAGGCACACAGAGGTGGAGCACATTACGTACTGAGTGTTGGTTTAGGCCTAATAGATGTATTTTATAAGATGTAAGTTGTAATTTACAACATTGATCAAAAAGAAGGCTGAACTGAAGCACACATCAGATAAAATTATTGCAGCTTAATAAAAACTTAGCACCTATACAGGTGTGTATAGTTGTGCAGAAAGCAGCTTGCCTTTCAATGTGAGATGTGGGGACTTTGTACTTGCTGAAAAGCCAGGCACACTTTCAGCATATCTTAAGAGCAGCATGACAGAAATAAAGCAGACCCAAGTGAGCTAAGTTGTATATTCACAACGGCTGTAATATTGGTGTCCAACAACTGGAGAAACACTGTGAGATAAGCTCTGAAACACAGGTAAGAAAAATGGGTTAGTATGTACTGCATGTGAGGAACCAGGGCAAGTTAACAGAGCATACCCAGAGAGAGCAGCTAGCAGGTATTTCTAGTCTGACTTCATGAAATATTTGGTCAAGGAAAGGCATGATATTGATAAGCAGTGGATCAGATAAGATCACTGAAATCACAAGGATATGGACAATGTTTTAGCCACGGTGGTTAACTTTTCCTGGCTAATCCAGGACAGCTAACACAAAGTAGACATGTTTTCCATAAGCACAGGACACCATACAATGGATACTTAAAGGTAAAAACATGTTCAGTAGAATCATAGAATGTCTTGGGTTGGAAGGGACCTCTAAAGGTCATCTAGTCCAACCCCCCCTACAATAAGCAGGGGCATCTCCAAATAGACCAGATTGCTCAGAGCCCCATCAAGCCTGACCTTGAATGTCTTCAGGGATGGCGCCTCCACCACCTCTCTAGGCAACCTGTTCCAGTGATCCACCACCCTCATATTAAAGAACGTTTTCCTAATCTCCAACCTAAATCTACCCTTCTCTAGCTTAAAACCATTACCCCTTGTCCTGTTGTTACATGCTCTTGTGAATAGGTCTTGCCTAGCCTTCCTGTGGCTCTTTTCAGGTATTGGAAGGTGCCCCCAGAGTCTTCTCTTCTTCAGGCTGAACAACCCCAACTCCCTCAGCCTGTCTTAATAAGAGAGGTGCTCCAGCCTTCTGATAATTTTTGTGGCCCTCCTCTGGACATGCTCCAACAGGTCCACGTCCTTCTTGTGTTGGGGGTTCCAGAGCTTGATGCAGCACTCCAGGTGAGGTCTCACCAGGGCAGAGTAGAGGGGCAGAATCACCTCTCTCGATCTGCTGGCCACACTTCTTTTACTGCAGCCCAGGATGTGGCTGGCCTTCTGGGCTGCAATTACACATTAATGGCTCATGTCCAGCTTTTCATCCACTAGTATCCCCAGGTCTTTTTCCACAGGCCTGCATGTCTTCCCTCAGCCTGTATTGATACAGGCTCCATCCTGCTGAAAAGATATAGTTACTATTTATTTATTGGATTTCAAAATGGATTTAACTGAACTAATACTCTTTTTTCCTTGATCACTCTGTTGCACCAGAATGCTGACTGATTGCAATAATGGCTTCCAGCAGTTAGTCTCCTTGCAATGCTACTAAAAAAAAAAAAGTACAGTTTGGATTAAATTTATTTGCAGCTTCTATTAAAAATAAACACAGAATTGATTCCACTATGCACACCCTTGGCAAGGGAAAAGGTCTTTTCTAGCCTGACCTGACTCAGATTGCAAAGCAGCAGATCTGCTGAAATCCACTGCCTGTGACATGCCACAAAAAGCTTGGGCATCCCATGTTCCAGACAGTAATGTGCATTTTGCATGCTATTCTAAAGCCCCTGTCAACATACTGCCCATTGTAAAAAGGGGGGGAGGGGAAGGGGAAGGCACTACACTACCTGTAGTAACACTGTGCTGAACTTTAACTTCTTAAAGTTTTCCACACACTCTTTCCTTATAAGCTGAGATTGATAAAGTTACTAATGCAAATAGTATTCTGACTAATTCTTTAGAAATTACTGAGCACTTTGAATTCATAGCATGCATGTACAGGCTGGGGTTATTTTGTTTGGGTTTGTACTGTTGGTGTATACTAATTTACATTTAAATTGTTATCCATGTGGAAAGAGAGGAAAGCACGGTATGGTGCTTTCATGTACTGCCTTCAGTCATAAGAGATGTAGTTCACATGCTGTGCCTTAAAAATCTCCCTCCTGCCCAGGGAGAAAATAGGTCGAACGTGTGTTCAGTTGTTTTTCATCAGCAGCCTCTTTCAGTTAGTTTGTGCAGGGAGAAGGAAGGAGGTGCACAGGAGAAACTAAATGAGAGGACAGATGAAGCCTGCAGTTGTTTAGGATGTTGTGTACTCTACACGTATCTGTCTGTGACCCAGCCATGGCTGGAAGGAAGCTAATCAGTTCGTTTTCTATTCAGCATTGCCAGCAGGAGGGCTCCTTACAGGGAGCAAACATAATTTGTCCTTTACTTGATGCTCATTTTGATTGTTAAGAAAAACGTGTATATGCAATAGAATGGGAAGTATCACGCTGCTTGGTGGTGACCCCAGCTGAAAGCAATATGCCTTCAATCTGCCCAAAGGGATGCCTCGGCAAGGAAGTTCTAATATTTTTCCTAAAATATTTATTGTGAATACAACAGATTCACAGTCGGAGAGTGAGGCTTCTCCTGTGAAACGGCCACGGCTACTGGATGACAGTAATGACAGGCCTGAAGAAACCAGTCGATCCAAACAGAAGAGTAGACGCCGGTGCTTCCAGTGCCAAACAAAACTGGAGCTAGTACAGCAGGAACTGGGATCATGTCGCTGTGGTGAGTACTGTTTGTCAGTAGTGTCCGGCTTTCTGACGCAGCCGTGCTCAGATCCGTATCAGAGGTCAAAATAGCGAGAACACTTGTGTTTTGTATCTTTCAAAGATACTTTAAACAGAAGCTACAGCTTCCACTGGTAGCAAAAAGTTATAATGAGTTCCTGTCCAATTTCCCCGTAGAAACTTTGGCCTTGATGTACTGCGATGTCTCAAGAGATCTCAGATGTTAATGAACTTAGCTTCAGAAGTCCCTGTAGGGCAGGAGAGCGTTGTACCCACTTGACAGGAGAAGAAACACAAAGCACATCAGTAAATATGCAGAGATGGCAAGGTTTTTACTGAGCTTAAAGAACATAGGTCAGCATATGCATTCTGCATTTTATAGTTACATTACTATTAAGAAATTACGACAAAAATAACAACCCTCTAACTGCAAATGTTTTCATTCTCACAGTTAGCTGTTGAGGGGGGAAGACTTGTTCACCATACACTTAAAATCATCCAACCTGCCGCTTCCAAAGTCAATGTCACTCTTCCGCTAATTGAATTGAGGATGATGATCTCATGCAGACAGCTGATTTGGGGTTTCTTTTTCCATGTAAATAATCTTTCTGAAATAATAATTAATGTGACTGGATTCCAGAGGAAATGCTCGCTCCTTAATGGAATAATTGTGCTCATAACTCATTTAAGTGTGCTCATCAGATCCTGTGATAATGCACATGGTAGTTTTTTACCTGCTAATTATTTTTTCATATAATCATTAATTGAAAGCTTACACTTCCACTCTCTGACCATGCTTGTATTGATACATTTGGAGAAGTTTGTTCAGTGACTTTATTGTGTCTCAGCAGGGGGGACAATTTCCCAAGGATTTGCATAGACAATAGGTGCAATTCATGTTGCACCTGTGAAATGTAGAACAGTGTATTAAAATGTTTTCTGGACAGAAGGTATGTCATTTTGAGCAGCAGTGAGGAGAGAAAGGATTGACTAAGCTAATTGCAAAGACCCAACTAATGAATCCATATTGAATACCTAATTTAAGTAAAGACAAGTCATAGAAAGCTGCAGAGGTGACACATACATTTAGTTGGTCTCTCTCAAATTTTCTTCAAGTAGTTCCATAATTCAACATTGTGGCAATATAAATGTTGTAGGAATTATTCTTTAAATTCTTCCTACTGGATATGTGCAGCTTTATTGAAATAATTCTGTTAAAGTTCATAAAATGTGTTAATAAAGCATGAAGGTGAAACAAAAAAATCCTGAGTTCCTCAGCAGTAAATGAGGAAACGAAACATTGCCTTCCTGCATTACATATTACATCCTATGTGGTTTAGAGGATATATAATAAATATTTATATTCCACACATTTAATGAGAGAAGTGAAAGGCAGAAATCTATTTCCATGTTTCCAACATGGCTGAAAAGGCTGGAGAACTTTGGTTTATCTGTGCAGCTGTAAGGTTTCATTAATCCTGTATTCATTACATCTGTTATCTGTAATGAAATGCTCTCATGTGATGTGAGAGTAGCCATACTCCCCTCCACTTACTCTGGACAGTAATATTAGTAAGAAGCAAACAGAACCCCATCACTGAGCAACACAGGTCATCTGTTTTGCATCACCTAAACTGCTTCACCAATACTTACCAGCATGTGGCTTTTGTCATTTTTGAAGAAGCTGCCTTAGAAACCATTCTCACTAACTTTGCCCTGCTGTAAAAGTAGGTTGCTTTAGGTCATGAATGACAAGACAGATCAGAAACCCTGGGAAAGGTGTGTTGTGAAATGGGACAGAATAAATATGTTAAAAGTCTCATTCACTTAAAATCTTTTCTAAATCTGTATGTGATCAGGTTATCCTTTTAGTCCTAATGTGAAGCACAGGTCATGTTTAACTGGAAATGATGGAAATATAATCAGTTGGTATAAAATAAGCATGTATATTCTTCAAAAGTAGTGGTCAAGGAAGAACATTTTTTGATCTGGACTTTGGACCACTGCTATTAAATTCTTGGCATCTTAATCCTTAACTGAAGCAACAGGAAAAAATATGGAAACAAAACCGTAGCTTTAGACATTAAAAGGAATTCTGATAGTCAGACTCAATAAAAAGGCAGACATGATCTTTAGAAGGACAAATGTACCTGTTAGCTTGGATGTAAGGAAAAAGGATGAACCACATAAATATTATGTTGTTCCAAAGCTGTGTCTGAAACACTGTTGTTAAAATCTAAATTAACTCTTTAAGACTCCACAGAACAGCAATTTTATTGTTTGCTGTTACACATCTTCTTGTCCTGACATTAGAAGTACTAGAAATCACCATCTTTTTTGCTGATGTGTCCTGGGACATTTGCAGTGACGTTTTTAGTGGTACATAGAAGAAAGAAAAATCTACACATACTGGAGAATGTTTTAGTGTACTGGCTGATCTTAATCCACTGTAACTGGCACTTGTGCAATGGAGCACAACCTTTTTAAATGGGGACAGAGAGAGTGGGCTGCTTCTTTACACCAATGTGGAGATCTTTGGGAAACTGCCATATTGGCTCTGCTGTCTCCTGTATCCTTTCCAGAGAGAGGTGATGCTGCTGAGCTCATTCCCTTGACACAACACAGAATTTTAGACAGATTTGACAGAGTTTTGCCATGGAGAAAAACAGTTCACCATGGAGAAGGGAGTTCCAGTAAGGGTTCTTCAAATTCAAACACACAGTTTTTCACATGTAGAAAGACTTGTTTATTTTCATACGTGCATATTCTCAAGATCTTCTTTCAGTCTGCTTCCACTCTGTACAAGTTATTAACTGCTGACAAGAAATTCACGTCTCATAAATAATGCTTAAGAGCCATTGCTATATAAATTGCATGTGTTATGAATTGTGATGGGCCTTTTTGTAGCATTCTGTGCCTGGAGCAGGAAGAACAGAGGATGTCATTTTCATTAATTTCTAATGAGGTGCCAATTAAAGGCAAGGAAGGAACTCAGAAGGGAAGAGTCACAGAGCTCCCCTGAATCCTGTACCCTGGGGCTGTCAAACGACTGTGCTGCCAAGCCTCCTCTGGAAGTTCCAGTGAATTACAAACTCATCCAGAGCACACACAAATTCAGCTTCCCTTTGATCTTCAAAAGAGCAATTTGTAAGATGAGTTCACAGTGAACGGGGAGAAGTGATAGGAATTGTTAATTGCTGATGCACTTTTGCAAGCTTCAGTGCGAAAGAGAAATTTTAAAATGAATTCTTATTTTGTGCCTCTCTGACTGGATAACCTTTAAATCAACACTGCTTGAACAAAACCAGCTTCCCCTGAAATGTTTCTAGATGACAGTTAGACTAGGCATGTTTTCCTAGCAATGTTCTCAAGTTTTGGGTGAGCCTCGCAATAGTGTCTTATGGCAATCAATGGGGTGGCCAAGCTAATGAGCTCAGGGAAGTAGACCTAGCTTTAGCTTCCAGTAGCCGTGCCTTAGAGAGATATTGCCAATTTGCTTGCGTGCTTCTCAGGTAGGAATCTCATAGTTTTTAGCATTTTTTGGCCGGAGTAGACGGGAACTTGGGAAGATGTTGAAACCTTGCAGTTTGATCAGCCTGTATTAAAAGACAACTGCTCAGTTCTGGTGCAAACTGACCAAACAGTTGTTAACAGAATTTCTTGCCTGTCTGGACAGAAAATATTTTCTTGGGAGTTTTACTGACCTAAGTTGTGTTGGTACAAGTTAAAATTTCCCAGAATGCTGACAGACTTGACCAGTTATGTATTCATTGCTGCTCTTGATGGAGACTCTGCAGTAACTACTAACCTCAGGCATGGGTGAAGGCAAACCATGTTGCTTTGCAGCTTTTATTTGTGAGGTGTTGGCAAGTATTGATGTTTGTCGGATTCTTGATTTGAAGGGATGCTCAGTCACAAGTGGCCTGTACAGCAGGAAGGCTTTGAGTCTGGAAACAAGAGTCTAACTTTGTCAGTTAGGCAGTGCTGCTTTGCTGTGCTGCATGCATGGAATGAGGGCATGAGCACATTGTTGGAGCACACCACGGCCTATGCCTTTATAAGGGCATAACTTTCCTTCCTAATTACTTAGGAACTTCATGTGGATATAACTTTATCTACATAGATCATTGTCCACTCCTTATTGTGGCTGAGATCCAACTACTAAAACATGTCTCTGGAAAGAGGACCCAAATTTGAGTTGTTGCAGTATACAATGTGCTGGGCTTGTTGGAGATGGTGCTAAATGTGACTTCAGTGCAAACTGGATAAATGCCATGTTAAATTTTTATTAGAAGTTGGTAAAATGCCTCATCAAAATATAATCAAAGTGGGTAAGATTGTCTTGATAAAATGGTTTCTAGTTCTAACAACTTTAATACCAAGCTGTAGCTACAGCTTAGCAACACAGAAAATCAACATGTCTGAATGGTTGATAACTCAATTTGTACCCAACTACTTTGTGGCTTGTTTCATGTAAGGTTAATGCACAAAAACACTTAAGGTTCTGCAGTCTTTGCTTAGATTAGAGGAGAGGAAGAACGAAAAATAAAGAGTCTGTAGTAGTACAAGATGTACATGTTACCTAGTACAGTTGGCTTGGATGACAAAATTCATTCATATAGAAAAATGAAAGAAAGATAATGGAGAAGCTGAACTGTGAAAGAGTATAAAATAAGGAGGTAAAGTATTTGAGTAAACTTAAGACTAGTTACCTAGAGGGGAAGAAAAAAACGTGTAAATGAATGTTTAACTACATTGATTTAAGACAAACAGGAAAAATAGGGGCAGTGGGACAGGCAGTTATACATAGATGCCTATTACATAGATGAAAGGAATCATGGACAGAAACGGGTACTCTGGTTGATTATTAAAATAAGAGAAAAAAACTTAAGACAGTTCATCGAAAGTATGTCCCAAAATGCATATGAAGTCTTAAGATTAATTTCTATACAGTTATCAGAGCACCACATTCCTTTGTATGGGAACAGTGATCATGAGGGAATTAACTCATGGGAACAAAACCAGAAAGTTGAAAAGTCATTTGAAAAAAGTAGCTCAAAGGAAAGCTGACCTTAAGGTGATGAGGGAATAAACCCGTGGGAAAGACATTTATCTTACACTAGAACAATGTTAAAAACAAACTGGCATTATATCCCTTACAGAATATCCTACATCCTAAACCATCTTTTGACTTGCCTGCATTCTAAAGATAATTTTGTGCTTGCCAAATTATATGTGTGTGTATATATATACAGACATAATTAACAATGGAAAGGACTTTAAAACAGTAATGAGTATTAAAGTAATGAGTAATGAAGGTTAAAGGAGATCCAACCACCATGAGAAAGCATTATTAACAAGTTGCAAAAATCTTTTAATCTTGGCAGGGACAGGAACAAAACTTTTAAAAAATATTTGGCAAACATACCTTCTAAACTATTTCAGAAACTTGTCTCACATTATGTGTGTATATATGTATACACATGTATACATATATATATATGCATGTATATATAGATACACACACACAAACACATAAGCATAGTTAACGAGCTTAAAAATGAGTTGGGGTAAGTCATTATGCTTATTTTTCCACATTCCCTGTTTTTAATTTAGTTCTGTATAAATCTGTAATAACCTGTCAGAATTCTTTTCTTGGGGTTATTTCATAGAATTATAGAATGATTAAGGTCAGAAGAGACCTTAAAGACCATCTAGTTCCAACCCAACTGCATGGGCAGGGACACCTCCCACTAGACCAGGTTGCTCAAAGCCCCATCCAACCTGGCCTTGAGCACTTCCAGGGGTGGGGCAACCACAGCTTCTCTGGGCAACCTGTTCCAGTGTCTCACCACCCTCATAGTGAACAATTTCTTCCTAATGTTTAACCTGAATCTCCCCTCTTCCAGTTTAAAGCCATTACTCCTTGTCCTATCACTACATGCCATTGTAAAAAGTCCCTCCCCAGCTTTTGTGTAGGCCCCTTCAGATACTGGAAGGCCGCTCGAAGGTCTCTGGGGGAGACCTTATGTCTGTCACTTGAGCTTCTGTTTTGGTCCTCCACCAGACTCATATCAAGCACTGAGCATTTCTGTTAGCCATCAGAAACAAAATGTGTCCACACAGAAGAGACTGGACCTTTTTTATAGGTACTGTGGCAGCAAGTCTCATTGTGATTCAGTAAAAAAAACAGGTGGAAGAAAAACAGCTGCAGATTCTTAACTTGTATAACAGAGCTGCTTGTTCATAAACACAGGAGATGAGGCATTTGTTTGGGTTGTGCCAGAATAAATTTGGAATTACTTGATTTACTCAGTCAATTTAGAAATTATCTTCAAAAGGACAGGAAGAAAGAAACAAATCTGAATAGAAAAGCAAAAAAACCCACCACAACTCTTAATAACTTTTTCATCCTTAAAGTTTTTCAACATGTATTGAACCGTTTCTCTTAAAACTTAGTAAAATATTAAACCATGGTTCAATTTCCATGGAACCTTTTTCTGTGGAAAAGACTGTGTAATGGCACTGGTAAATTTCTAGATGGATGTTGTTTATCTGATAGAAACCAAAATGGCTTCAGGACATGATTATATATTGGTATAACATATACTTCCATTGATTAAAATTAAATATGCTTACTGCATCTGGAGATTATGAGTCAACCAGCTCAATAAGAAGCAATCAAGAAAACATAAATCTTATTAGTGAGTGGTTGCATACTACAATTCTGGCAAGTCTGCCTGCCAGGCCTTAAGATGAACCACAGTCAGTTTTGAGGGCTCTCCTAACATAGTTGCTCTCAGAATAGTACTTTTGCCTCAGCCATTCCAGTCATGCCTGGCAGCTTACATTGCTGCAGGGATTTAAAAAAAAAAAAGAAAAAAAAAAAAAAAAGGAAAGAAAAACTATTGAAGTTTGAATTCAAGCTCAGAAGGGGTTTTTGTTCTGTTTTATTTTACAGAAATGTTATCCCAAGACTGTAATTTAATTGATAGGGAATAGGAGCTCTTAACTAATCACAGAATCACAGAATCTTAGGGGTTGGAAGGGACCTCGAAAGATCATCTAGTCCAGCCCCCCTGCCAGAGCAGGATCACCTAGAGTACTAATGTTGGTCTCTGAGTAATATGCATTCTGAAAATACTGGAAATCAAACAGCTAAAAGCAGTTGACTAATTGGTGTTATCATGGGTTCCAAGGATAGGACCCAGAAAAACACTTTAGTGTCTAGGCTTCAGAAGAGCTGTCCACAGCTTTGGAAGTGTAAATAGAGTTCATGGTCTGCTTATAATTAGGAATCATGAAACAGTTTGAAAAGGCTCTGGTACCCCAGCTTGTTCAACTTAGGTGGGTTTCGTATCACATGCACTGATTCTGATTTCTTCCACTTTGCTACCTAAAGTTCTGCAACAGGCAACTCTCTTGATTTAGTAAAGTATACTGAGCCTTCTAGTTACCTTCCTGTAGTCCCAATCAATACGTGTAGCTGAAATGGGTGAGTCGGTCTCTTAAGTCCTCGAGTTCTCCTTAAATGAAATAAGTTAGCATGTTCCTTTAAAAAAAATTAAAATAGGTTTTATTTTGGCACTACTGATGTGCCAGCTCCTTCAGTATTAACCTTCAGGTGTTTTTTTGCAGGAATACTACAGTAGGAGGAAAATATAAGCATTAGAGACATTTTAGACATTAGGTCTATTCTTACATAGATACCTGTGTTGTGGTTACAAAAGCAGCAAGTAAATACGTAAAGTAAAAGAAGATGCAATGTTTAGTTGTCCTGAATGCACACGAGGCACACGGCCTAGTGAACTTGAACATAAAAATCTAGCTAAGACTATCTTATTTCTAATTTCATCCCTTTCAGTACCGTTAGGGAAGTAATCTGCTCAGTCTCTGAGACTCTTTTTTTCATATCAGAAGAATGAAGATAATAGCCACCTATCTGCCAGATGTTGAAGGAAACATTTTTGAAGGTTGAAGTATTCTATCTTTCCTAATCAAAATTCTTTCTTTACAGCGTTCTTATTTATCCAGAGTCTCACAGGCATATGTTGTAGCTTTGACAGGAGGCTGCTGCAGTCTGTTCTCAAAAAGAAAAATCCTGCCTAGAAAGCTTCCCCCTCAAAATGAATCAAACATATTTGTCCATATGTTAACAAATAGCTATGCACATAAGTACTGATTTTACTTACGTGCTTGATATTTGAAGTAAACCCAGAAGGCCCAAAAAATTGCTATGATCATCTGACAAATCCTGAAGCAAAATTACCAGCTAGTTTAACTGACCATGAAGTAAGACTTAACTAGGGAGGAATGATGCCCAGTGAAATGTATTGGTTAAAGTCTAAATTCTTCATATAAGAAGTGGGGAGAAAGCCATCACACCAATTGCTGCATCAGAATTGGGAGAAGAAAAAGGATATTGAAAGGAATTGTCAAAATTTGCCTTGAAAAGTCAGGATTCTTTCCAGGAACTAGAGGGTGGGTTTTTTTTGCCTACAAACTAACTAAATAACATGCTACATGTGGCCTTAAAGTTTATATCCAAGTATAAATGCTAGAGCTCTGAGTACTGGGACTTGAGACTACCTGGTTCTCTCCTAAAGTTCTCTACTGGGTTGCTGTGGGCCTTGTGAGGAAATGGCATAAAGATCAGTGTGCATCAGTTTTCACAAAAGTTAATATGATTATTCTGTGTCAGGGGCTTTTGATACTATGTATTTATGGCCTTGAAGGAAAGATTCATGAGCTGAAAAACTGTATTTATGGATATTCTAATAACTAAGGTATAGTATTTTTCTCAGGTTTTTAAAAGTAATATATTTATTTACCTATCTTTATATGCATTGAAGTGAAAGCATTTAGCTACAGAGGTGTTCACTGATGTTCCTGGGTTGCTGAAAGCTGCTCAAATCTGTGCATAAGTGGCATGCAGGTGTCCTGCCATATTCTGAAAAAGCAGGAGCAGGGAATGTTGTCTAAGTCTTTGCACCTAAAATAAAGGGGAAGGGCGGAAATGTACATCACTCTGTTTTCCTTTATGTTATAAATAGAGCTTCTGAATGCAGCTCTATTTCCATTTGGCTAGAAGAAGAATTACTCTTGACATAGATAGCAAGAGGCTACAGGAATAAAAGACTTGCATGGAGCAGAATATGTAATCTTGGAGACCCCGGACACAAGGTCTAAGTAGGGGATAAAGACATAAAATAAATTTAATTTAGGTTTAAAAGAAATAGAGCTGCTTCTCTGCAGTGATTTAGCCAGCAAGTCTAGCTGTTGTCAGACTGTGGATCAATATGATGCAACCTCTAGAAAGCTATTTAAACCCAAGGCATAAATAATATAATTCAGGAAATACACTGAAAGTCAAACCTGGAATCATATTCAGCAGGTGATGATTTGAAGTCGAAAGACATGCAGGATCCAGGAGAACAGTTAGAATTAATACAACACGTACAGTATGTTAGTATAGACCCTTTCATTATTCATTCCAGTTCTTAGTAGCTTTATCTTTTCTGCATTTTCATTGGGCCTAGCAAAATGATATGCTTACATTATTGAATCACTTGGTATTGCTTGCTATTTTAATTAAATTACTGGGTGCACTTTGGCTTTTAATTAAATCCTCAGCTTCTGAGAGGAGTATATTTGCTCAGGTGGGCTTGTTGTAGAGAGAATTCTAGAAGTATTACTAGTCCTCTAGCTCTTCTGAAAATATCAAACACTCTGCACCAAGGCCTTGCATTGATGGTAGGGTAGTTCTTTCATCCACCTGCCCTTTCTCAGGAGACTTTTTTTGGTTTTTAAGATTTCACATAACTCTGAAATCTAAATGTTTTTGGTAGGCAATAAATACTTTCTTCTTTGCTGGTACTACCATATGCAATAGTGTTACCTATTATTATGGTTTACTTTTACCTTATTAGGTGTCTGCTTTTGGACACTAGAATGCCTTTTTGGCATAATTCTGCTTTTTTACTGCATGTCCTGTTCTTCGGATTCATTCTCTCACATCCTACAGGGTAAAACCTTGTGAAACTAGGAATGATACAGGAAGATGCAGTGTTGTTTCAGGTGGGTTCCTGGCCCTACAAACATGGCAGTGAATGTTCCTTCTACAGGTGTAGTGGTGATATTAATTCCTTCTGAATATACTATTGGAAGATTGCATGTTTATTCAACAAAGCAAACTCTCTTCACCTACCTAAGGCCTAAACTTTTAATTTTGAACCTAGCTTTTCCTCTCCCTCAAGTTAGTCGTACATTGACGTTCACTGTCTGACACCACTGTTCATGCTGCAAGTTGTTGGGAGCAAAATGGGTCCTTGAAAATTCTCTTCTTCAAATAAACTTTAAACATTTTTGGAGAAAAATGTTTCTTTCAGTTATATTGAAAAAGAATGTGACAAATTAAAATGCTAATTTCTGTGAAGTTGCATCTACCACCACAGAGGAAGTGAGATCGTACCTCAGTTCTACAGATGTTTCACAAGAGTGGTGCCCCACCATTTGTGCTAACTGGTGAGTCAACTTGTGGGGTCACAGTTCACTGCTTGTGCCTGACTGATGTAAATTGCAACTTAGACAAAAAACTGAGGACAGTGTATAAGGTTGGAAGGTCAGTGACTTCTGAGGTATAAAGCAGTTTAGAAATGGGGAGTAATTGCGTACCGAGGTTGCTCCGTTGGACTGTCTCCAACAGATGTTGCCCTTAACTCATGAACCCATGGCAGGGTGAAGAACTTACGATATAAAAGTAGTTACTCTAATGTGCATGTGTTTTGTAGAGCAAGGAAAAGATTTGGTGCAAACCAAAAGATCTAACCAGCGTTATTTCATGGTACATGGTGGAACTGAGATATGATTCTGACTGAGACCTGCAGTGTTTAGTAAGGCCTGACGCATAGCAAAGTTTTTTTAATTGCAGTTAAGAAGCAGGTATGCTGTATTCTTACTTTGATTCCTTGGGGGTTCTTTGAAATTCAGAAATAATTTTCTGAAAACCTCAGTTCTGTTCCTGAAGATGGTCCCCATTTCCATGGAGTTAGTACCCACTAGAGCAAAAGCTGAACTTGAGTCTAGGAGAATGCCATATCTTAATTTTTCTCACTCCAAATACAGTGTCTTCAGAGAAACAGGAGGAAACTGTTACGGAGTTGTTCTCAGTTCCAAAGTCAAGCAGAAGAGTGTCTTTCAAAGAACTTCTTTCAGAATTGTCGATTCAGAAAAAAACCCCTAAAACATCAGCATGTGCTCTGTCCTCAAGCGATAGAAAGTCTCTGTTCAAAATTTGTACTGCATCTAATGTAGGAGAAAACAGTTTGACAGGTTTCTGTGCAAGTATTAAGATAAATAGGAAAGTGAATTTGAAATTAGCAGAAACTGGGATAAAAGGTAGTTTGTTCAGAGAGTCTTCACAGTGCAAAACTGCATCTCTTGTGTGCTCCCTAAAGCAGCTTCCCAGGCTTACGATCTTCAAGAAAATAGACAGAAGACACTTTGAAACACAGGTTTACGTGACTCAACTTGGAAATACAGAGTCTTTGCCTTGCAGTCTAAAGACTTCGTGCAGAATCTTTAACCATACCTGTCCAGGGGCTGTTAAAGGATTAAGATGACATAATTTTTTTTTTTTTCTATCCAACTTCTGTTCATTTCTGGGGCAGCTTTTTTCACTTGTAGCTTGCATGCTCCTACGTATTGCTTTACCTTCTTTGTGGTAGACAGCAAAATAAAGCAAGAAAGGAAAAATAAATTTAAAAAAAATAAAATCTTTGTTTCTTTCTCTTCTCCTGACACTAAACCTAGTAGTAGAAATACAAAATAAATCTGCAGGATCTTATAAGCATCCTGAGTCTCAGGCATAAAATTTTATGTAGTATCACAGGTGTCATGGAGCTGTGTGATTCTAGCACGAATCCAGAGATTATGACTGATTTAAGAGCAGGATGGAAGTCCCAAGTGCACATCCAGTGCCAGGGACAGATTGGCAGATGGAAAGAAACATTCTAAAGCGTCTTATACCACCTCTTTTATTTTCCTCTTTTTGATTCAGTTATTTATCCTTTTGGTAGTCATGAGTAAGTATAGACTACCTATATAAAAAAGAAAAAGTTGAAAGGCAAGTTCATAGCAAATGGTTAGAAATATAATAAGTTATGTACACTTCTTCCTACTGTGTGTTTCCTGAATCTTTTGCAGCTGTGCTGTTTGTGAGGGAACATGGAACTGAAATGCCTTGAGAGAGCAATTTATAAGATACTGTGCATTAATATTTAGAGACTTCTAACTTTGAGTACTTAGAGGTTAGCATTCCCCCTCCACTCTCGTTGGAGTGGGAATGATAGAAAAGACTGCCTCAAGCTATGTTTTACGGAGTTCTAATAAATACCATCTATTTGGTTAAAAAGCTTCACCATAAAGTGGCTTACTTGCCTTTTCCCTTGGGAAGGAATGACAAGATTCCTAGCCAAGTTATTCTGAGCTACTTAGCACTTAATCAAAGTCCATGACATCTTGTAAAGCTAGAAAGGGAAACAAGAGACTAGCTTATGTATTTCCAAAAGCTTGTTGTTTAGCTTGTTGGGAATTGGTTTGGTGTTACAGAAAATGTCAGTAAAACTGAATGTTGCCTGAGTTGTGTAATGAAATCTGACAATGCCAATGCAGAGCGTTCCCCACAGAAGAGAGAGAAGAGATAATTAGAGTATATGCAAGAAGGGAGCTGTCTAGCAGGAGAATAAGACAAGGTATCAGCAGACTAAAATATTTTTATATTGTAAAATAGCAGTGCGTACAAGCTGCACTGGAAGTTTTTGCTAGGCTGGACTACAGAACAGTTACTTCCTTCCATTGCACTATGTTCTTTTTGACCAATCTCCAAAATATTAGGGGAACAACCTAGGTTATATACCGAAATGCAGAGAGTGTTTTCTGAGGTACTCGATGCACAAGTCTTGAGGACCTTGGCTTTGTGTCTTGGTAGCTATTTGTTTTATTCCTACATTCATGTCATGCTTTTTCCACGTCTTGAAAAAAAGAAAAAAAATATTTCCCTTCCACACTGTTTCAGGCAGCTTTACTCTTAGTATCATTTACAACACATTAAGTCATCGTTCCAGTTGGAAGGGTTAGAGGGATGGGTAAGTGTTGTTTTGGGGATTACTGCACTCTTTTGGGGAATGATGTCCAATTCTTCTGCACAGTGCTGCAGCAGCAGGTATTGCTACATCAGCTGATCTCTGCTGGTTCATCTGCCTGGTTTTGCTGTTTGTATGGTACCCTGTTGTCACGGTTTGGCACCGAGTTGGAACACTCTCGATTCACCCCCCTTCCCCTCCTCCCCCAAGGTATGGAAAGAGGGAGAAAAATGAGAAAGAGAGGCTTTCTGGGTTGAAAAGTGAAACAGATTGATTTTAATTATTAGTGATGAGGGAATATCTATATTTGTAAAGGGATGTGCAACACCCGATCCCCTCCCTCCTCCCCCAGCGACTCTCACAGCAACTCTTCTCCCTGGTGACTCCAGCTGAAGGGGGGAGGGTCCGGGCGCACGGACGGGGCCTCGGGTGTTCGGCTGGGAAGAAAAATGGGAAAAAAAAAAAGAGTCAAAGAGAGGGCGATAGAAGCTACAGTAAGCAGGAAAGTGAGAGAAAAAGGAAAGAGAGAGGCTTGACTTCCGTGATGTCTTAACCTATACTGAAAGCCAAATAGAGAAAGTATTATAAGAAAGGAATATTCTGATTTGCTGATCCTGCCTTCGGTCTAATCTGCTCCCCCATGGGGGAGGAGGCTGCAGACACTCAGAAGTGACCTTGGTTGTGATCAGTCCACTGGTGCTGCTAAAAAAAGTTCACTGAAAGAAAAAAAAACCAGCAAAGAGCTTCACCCTGGCTCACACCAAAACACCTGTAGGTATGTTCATCTTTTAGAGATATGTTAAAAATCTGTTCTTGCACAGAAATCTGCATATAGATTCACACATGCCTTGTTAGATAATACACCTTTAGTAGGGAATTTTTGCAGCACCTCCATCTCTTAAGGTTGCAAGGTATTTTAAAGTTCTGCTTGAAATTCTTGATTAGAATTTCAAATTAGGAAGAAAGATAAAATTTCTTCTGGAGAAGCCAAAGTCTATGCCATTACTGAGACTACTTTTGAATAGGCTTTCTATAGGGGATCTATCAAAACACAAGTTTTTTATTAAATAAAATCTGGAAATGGCTGCAAATTTTGGCAGTTTTGAACTTCTGCTTTTTTACTTGGGAATGAAAATAATAAATAGCAGTACTCATGGGCAGGTGAGATGATTTTAAAGCATCAGAAGCTCTGATTTTGTATGGTAGTTGTGGCAGCATGCAACTTCTTTTTAAGATGTTTCCAATGGGGACACTTTTAAATGTTTTTAAGCCACTTTGTAAATGTGGAAGCTGCATAAATATTTAATCAGCTTGCTTGGCACTTTCACCATTTCTCAAAACATGCTCACAAACAAAACAAATCTGTCCTCTTTTAGCAGCTTTCTGAATGTCTCATCAGTTTGATTAGGACCAGAGTCTTGGGGCATGAGAAAAAGGAGCTTCCTTTCTATTGTGATGCTATTCATCTAGCAGGGACCATTATATTTATTATATATCTTGTGTGACAGTGTGGTGTTCTCTAGCAGTACATTAGAAGTGTCTGGGACTATTCCATGCCTGGCCAAGGACACCCACTTAGAGTAGTCCCACCAGTGTGCTGTGCTTCTCTGTTGGTATTTTGCAGTAATCCAGTTATTGGGCATTTGTGCCATGTTCCAGAAAGTCTGACTACTTTCCTTTGAGTTAACAAAGAGGAAAAAAAAAGACATTTGACAAAATCAGAGACCTTCCAAAATTATCATTTGTCTTTTGTGTTGTGGATTATTATGCCATTTAATTGAATTGTTTCAGTTGCTTCACAAATCATTTTGTTGGTATTTTAGCAGTTTACTGTTTTCAGAATTTAGGACAGAAAGTTAAGAATTAAATATAGTTGAAATTGTCATTCCTCACTCCCATCAGGCCAGTGCTCTTGAATCCAACAGTGAGGAAAATGCAGTCATTTTTCATCATTACCCACACAGAGTGAGTTGTAGGTCTGTGGTATTCTCTAATCTTGAATATGGAAGATTTTGTTTTTGTTTTCTATTCTCTCCAATTGCCTTTTCCCAGCATATTCCTCAAGAATGATGAAAGCAACTTCACAGGTGCTTGTGTACAATCTTAGACTTCCTTTGAATGATGTTTTTTTTGCATGTTCTATGCAGAAGACTCATCTGCATGGGTACAAGTTAAGGCAGAAATGGCACACTGCTTAATGGCTTTAGCCATTTGTGCTCTGGTGATGAAATGGAAGTGATTCTTTTTTTTTTTATTATTTTACATTGTGAAGTAGTCACTGGGGTGCTTAGAGGAGCTCAAAACATTTTCAGGCACTACACGATGTTTTTTCAAGATGTTTGCATTAGAGACCTAAGAATCATAGAATGGTTAAGGTTGGAAGGGACCTTAAAGATCATCAGGTTCCAACCTCCCTGCTATGAGCAGGAACACCTCCCACTAGACCAGGCTGCAAAAGGCCTCATCCAGCCTGGCCTTAAACACCTCCAGGGAGAGGACATCCACAATCTCCCTGGGCAACCTATTCCAGCACCTTACTACCCCCATGGTGAAGAATTTCTTCCTGATGTCTAACCTAAATCTACCCTCTTTCAGTTTAAAACCATTACCCCTTAGAATCATAGAATCATCATCAAGGTTGGAAGTAGGTGATAGTTCACTTATAACATCAGAAATCAACTGCAGTGCTGTGGGATGTATTATTATATTGACTAGACTGAAATCTTCCAGGCTTGGAGTTGAAGTCTGGCATGTTTTTAGTTGATGATGAGGGTAAACTAACTTTAGCTGGCAGATGAATTTCCTTTTTCAATGCCTTTTTCCCTAGCAGAAAGTTATTTATTTTGTCTTTTAATTATAGTGTGCTAAAAGAAGCATTTCTGCAGTAAAATCCTTTAGGGGAGACAACCTGTATTTGGTATCTTCCCATAAAGAACTTTAGAGTAAATACACCATAGGAGTTCATTAATCTAACTTGCTTCATAACAAAAGGAGAGTTCTCAGGAGAAGAGGTTTTGCCACTAAATATAGAATGGTTTTAAGGATCAAAATAGAAGTACTTATATAGGCCTTCTGCTGCAGTGCACGTAAGTTAAAAACTGGTGGTCTTGATGCAACATCAGGCACTTGTGCACACGCAGACCACAGAATGTCCACTCTGATTTCCACACCAGTGAAGAAGCAAGGAGTGAATAAAGCAGGAATAATTTATTTGAATATCTACACTCTGAACTAATGAAAAAATGTAACGACTGTTACTCAATTAGCTACTACATACCAGTATTCAAGTCCCTTAAATTTTAAATAAAACCTACAAAAATGCAAGTTCCATTCTTTAAAGTGACCTAGGAATTTGGAGCAACAGGACTAAAGATCTCAAGTCTCTTTTGGGAATAAGACTGCCAGAAGATCCCCATTGCTAATTCAACAAGCATAAACCCTCTCCATAAAAACAGCCAATATATGCAAAACTATCTTTAGTTCAGCTTGTGCTCAGGTATTCTTCCATTAGGTATTATCAGTACTAGTTAGCAATACATACTTAAATATATAAGTAATAGATTTAGATAATTTAGCTGCTGAAGTTATAAATACTTCTCCCATAGCCTTGGAAAATGACAATCACTTTCCATTCTTTATGGAAAGTTATTGGAATTCTCTTCCAGACTGCATAAGGAAATACTTGTCCAACAGGAAAAAGTAGTAAGTTTTTATCTAGAATAAAAATAGCATACAGTACAGCTTTTCCTAAATGAAAACAAGTGCTCTGAAAAGATCTTAAGGGTGTTCAAAAAAGAAATAAAGATATGGCAAAGTACAGAACAGATTGCATTGGGGGGGATGGCAAAGTAGAAAGGAACATCACGAAGTTATACTGGTCTATAAAAGGTAGGAGACTTAATAGAGGGTGAGGAGATGGGGCGATTGAAAGGTCATGTTCAAAAGTGATAAATCATGTTGCATATGTATTTTTCTTACTAGATTTATAGAATTGTCAAAAATGTCTTGCTGAAGTTTTGTATCAGGATATCTTCTAGATAATATTAAATAGCGCTTCTAAATATACTTGTTGACCAAGTGGAAAGGGTCTGTAAAACCAGCAGGATTTAGAACCATTTCTTACCTATCAGAGACTGAAATTACTTCAGGCCAGCCTGTATCTGCAGGGTTTCTTGCATCTGCTTCTTACACACCCATTGCAGATAAGATGACTACCTTGATTTTTTTGAGCTCATCTGGTCAGGCACTTACGTTTTCTTGTGCCTGCAGTGGACACTGGCTCAGTAATTTGAAGTCTGATTTCTCGAAATAAGGGAAGCCTTCAGTCCATGCTTTCTGTAAAGGGAGAATTGAGTGAAATGCCTGTTGAATATTGAAACCGTAGTCCCAGGATGTTTTCCATTTTAACAATCAGACCTTGAATTTTTGGCATCTCAAGAAAAATATTTGTCACATTTGAGTGTGGTATGACCTAGATTGAGATTGAAGTGGAGGCAATGATCACAAGGGGCAAGATGTATCAATTCAATCTGCATCTTTCCATCCATATTTCTGTATCACATAAACCAATACAGAAAACTTGTCTGTTTTGCCTTGTTCCTAGAACTGGATTTCAAAGCCAGCCACAGATAATAGGTATGTCGTTTCATTGCTGGTGCTATTGAAACAAAGAACAAAGATAAATCAATTTTTCTTCACCTTATTTTTTTTATATAATTCCGTATGTGATATTTTTGTCCTCTTCTGTTTTCTTAAGTCACACTAACATAAAGGTAGCCTGTTGTTCTTTCCTACAATTGATGTTTTGTAGTCCAAGAGCCTGAAATACTTTACGTTTTTAGATATATGTGTGTGTATATATATATGCACAAACACACACTTGATCATTCACTCATTTTTACCCTTTTCCATCTCTTAAATATCATCATTTAGTGGTTTTAGAATCTTTTGAGCATTAGAGGAGCAGCAGTAATTTAAATTAGCATTCAGTGAGAGGCAGAGTGATGCTCTTTGTACCATAAGGCAGGAAAAATAGAGCAGCATGGGTGGTATCGTACTTCGTTTCATATACGGTGGATTAGATGAACCCTGTAACTGTGACTCTCTTCCCTACTATAACCTCTTTAATACTACATATTGCTGTGTAACATTCATTTTAGTGGTAGGAAATCTGAGGCAATTTCTTTACTGTTATGAAGTGTTAGGGCCAAGTAAGAAAAAAGCTGATTTTCTTTGTAGACTAGGAAGAGGGGTGGCTGCTGAAGATGCCGTCCTCACCTGTAGGAAGAAGTATTGCCATGTGTTTCTGTATCATCTGCTCCCTGGAAAACTGAAGAACACTGACAAGCTTTAGACAAAGAGGCAATAACCTACCCTCTCTTCAGCTACAGAGCAAGATGATGTGGCATGACATGTCCATGTGTCTGTTCACTCCCTGTACTTAGAACAGCTCATGAAGGGAACCTTCTGAAAACTGGAACAGTAGTGGAGCAGTGAACTCTCCTGCAGTGGCTGCCAGCTTGGGGTGCTGGCAGTAAGGAGGAAACAAGATGCTTAGATTTAACAGTTTTAACTTAAATGTCTGCTTGGGAGCTAAATCTGAAATACCATAGGGATGAATTTCAGAAATGACAACCAACTCAACATAAAGTAGAAAATATTCTGGTGAAGGTGATCAGCTTTTAAAAAAAAAACGAAAAACACACAAAACCAAAAACAAACAAAAAACCCCAACATTAGCTTTGTCATCTGGTCATACCTCATGTAGATGATTTGGGGGGCTTGAGCCCAAACCTAATACGAGTTGAGCTTTGATACTGTGTTGATAAATACTCAACAAAATGCAGTAAATAATCAGATATTTATTCATACCCTGCAAGGAAGGTTGGCATTAACTGTTGAGAACTGAGTGATCCCTCAGTAGGTGTTCCTTCACTTCTGATTCAGGTAAGATTCTGCCACTTCAACCACGTCCCTAACTGTATCTTTTTTTTTTCCCCTCCTTTTCCACGGTAGGTTATGTGTTCTGTATGTTACATCGCCTGCCTGAGCAACATGACTGCACGTTTGACCACATGGGACGTGGGCGTGAGGAAGCCATTATGAAAATGGTGAAACTGGATCGGAAAGTAGGGAGATCTTGCCAACGCATTGGCGAAGGATGTTCCTGAGTGCAAGACTGCAACCAAATGCTGTTCTCTTAGTTCACTAATGTTAGCCTTATTTAGGACAAAGTCAGCCAGACACCTTGTACTAGGCAAGTTTCAGACTACAGCCAATCAGTTTCCTTTCTTTAGCCAACCGTCCTGGTACTGTAGTTTAGGGGTTGATGGTGGTTGAAATTGATTTCTGGCTGGTTACTAAGGTGCCTGCTAGCCACCGTATAAAAACAAAACATGAAGAAATATTATTTTTGAGCATGGCTAGTGGATTTAAACAAAATGAGAAAAATCCAAAGGCTTCTGTTTTTGCTGGAGTCACTCTAAAAGCCTTACGCTGGAAACATTCCAGCTGCAGAGTTAAAACAAATAGTTGTATAGAAGCTGGTGTAAAAGTTTGCTATGCACACGGCTTTCGGGCAAACTGTTTCACGTGCAGCCTTTCACCTCTTCACTGTTAGTGAATCCTGAGGAGGTGAAATACTACTAAGAGCAGCAAATGCAGCTGCTTAAGCCCAGAAGACCTGACTGGTCACTCGTGCCTTCATCGCGTGTGGCTTTTGAGTTAGGCAGTGTCACCAGCATCAGGGATTCTGTTGGGGTAGGAACATCTTTCTGGTTCTTCCCAGGAAGCCAAAAAGAAAGGGGGACAGAGATTCTTATGAAAATTTTTTATATCTATCTTACTATAAAGAACCTATCAGGGTTTGTTTTGTTGTTTTTTCTTTTTTCTCAGTTAAATTATGATCTCACTTTAAAGCCAACTCCATCCCAGAGCAGTAAATGGTGCATACTTTTTACATGGCATCCACAGAGATTCTTTGAGTTGTGTGAACAGATTCCACGTACCTTGAGCAGTGCAGCCATTCCCACCGGCTGAAACCTGATTGGCTCTTGTTTGCCTTTTGCTAAGTGCAGGTATCTGATAATTGATCAAATAAGGCTAATTCACAGCACAGTAGCCATGGCTGGATTCTACAGACTGACTTTCTGTAGCTAGACTTATATATTGGGGGGGAAAAAAAAAAGGACATTTTTGTAGCAAATGGAATTCAGTAACAGTATTGGGGAACAACCGGTAAAACACCCTTGATCAGATTGAGTTTGTGTTCCTCACTTCCAGAGTGTCAATGAGATAATCAGATGGGCTCTAGCAGCCCTGTTTCTATGCAGCTGAACGCTCTCATGAAAAATCTCTGCCCGCATCTATTGCAAAGCAAGGATAGCAAGTGAATGTGAAAAGCATTACATGGAGTAGAACGTTTTGGATCTGTTTAGACCTATGGTTCCACGTTTCGATTTGTCACGTTGAGCTGAGCTGAATCGCACCAGTCTTGTCAGTTTAGAGACAAAAAAAGCAAACCTAGTATCGGCACGGCTCCTGCTGCACGCAGGGCTTACACTGGTAAAAAGAATTTGTACTGACATGGCCTAGCTTAATCCTGAGTGAATTTAGCTTCTCCATCTATTAGTAAGGTATTAACGATTAGGTAAAATTGTAAGAAATCCTGAGGGAGGGAAAGATTTTGTCTCGTCTTCAAATACCGGGCAGATAAAAAACATCAGAAGGGTGAAGTAATGTGTCACTTGAAAAATCCCAGTGTTTTGGGAGTAAGCTTTTGTGAGTCATCCTCCATTCTACTCGTTACAGGTAACTAACTCCTTATAGGCCAAATTATATTGTTACTTTGGTAGCCAGCTAGGAGCATTTAACAAGGAGACAACTAATTTTAAAAGAAAAACAAAGAATATATATAGGTCTCTCCACACACACACTCAGCATCTTACTGTATTAAGAGTTAATTAACCATGAAGCAAATCAGAAGTGTCCCATCATTATAAAATGCAAGCTAATAGGCAAGCTGTTTTTTGTTGTTGTTGTTGTTATTCAAGAATATGAAACCAGCAGCAAAACCTTCAGTAATGTGCTGCATTTTCAGGAAATGGTCCTGGTGAGAGGGACTGTCAAAGGACTGTCATTTACATTTGCCGTGAGGAGTTCAAAAAAAGCATGGATTTTGGCGGCTGCTGTGATACGCACTTTCTTTTCCCACAAAATCCTACCATAGCATTTGAGGGGCATTCTGATTGATACAGAAGACTTTTCTGCATTAATACTGAAGATGCTATTTTGTTCCTCTTTAATATTCTCTTTAATCTCGTTACAAGTGCACAGATGGTTTCAAGGTGGCTCTTGAGAGAACACTAGTTAAAGTTCATGTGAATAATGGACAATGTTCACTTTAAACAAAAAAGTTGGGGAGGGGGTTGTTCCTTTGCAGTATCTGTTCTGTGAAGTTTGTTAAACGTAAAGAAAGCTTAAGTTCTTGTATCTTAAAAGAAGATCTTATTTAACCCTTTTGTGTTCTAGATTTACTTACACATGTAGCCTAGAGCTCAGTTTTAGTTTAACATTGTGAAAATATTAAAAGAATCTTGTAACTTTATTCTTTTTCCTCCTGCTAAAAAAAATTAAACCAATCAGATTAAAGTTTGAATTCCTTTCTGCCTATTCCAACAGGTCTTGCTGTTTTGCACAATTTCTGCTCCAAGTTCATCTAAGAAATATGAATGGGGAAAATACCAACATTAGGCCAGCAACTTCAAGCTGAGTTTACAATTGGTGGAAGGTGGACAGTATTTTCTGCCAGTTTGGAAGGGGAGGATAGTATTTCTGCTGGGTTCAAGTTTAGTGATTTATTTTGTAAACAAATCAGGCTAAATACTGTAGCCTGAGTATTGGCCAATATAATTTTGAGGTTAAATACAGTAATCAAATGAACAAGTTGTTCCTACTCTTGAGTCAAATGCATAACCTGCACTGTACTGTTGGTATCGAAGTTTTAAAATGTCTTAAATGTTCTTTCATACATTTTGACAGCTTCTGCACCAAGAGTAGCTGTAGCAAATCATAATGGGCTGCAAGTAAAGCAGTAACTATTGTTTCTTAATCACTTAGATGCTAGAAACACAAGGCTTAAAAATTAAAAAACAATCGACTGTATTAGCAGGAGAGAAAGTATCAAGGTGATAATTTAAAAACAATTCTGAAAATTGTTTGGAATTGATATTGTGCCTGATTCACGTGACACATAAACCCATTTTTTTCCCTCAAATTAGTATGGTACTTTCAATTATAAAACTGTGATTCTTTAACAAGTTGGCTGTGTTATAGTACAGGTAAGTTATGTAAAACAGCTTTGTCTTTTCCTCAAGTTTCAAACCTCTAGGAGGGTGCAAGCCAAGGCTTCAAGGAAAAATAAGAATTGCCCATGAAGGTTGCTGTGCCAGAGCCTGTCCTTAATTGCACCGGTTTCTGTTTCAAAGCAGTTTAGCGTCTTGAACGAGAAGCAATGTAACTGCAAAATGAGGTACTTGAGAATATGAACTACTCTTCAGCAATGCACAAGCAACATCCTGAAAAGAGTCCTGATGCAATTCTAGCAATCCAAAAGTAATATTAACTGCTTTTATCTACTCCGTGGAAGGTGATAAATACTTTTAAAACTTGAATTTAGCGTTACTTTTTTCTTCTGAACAAATTGCAATCCCCTGGCCTCTTGAACACAATGTCTTGCTTAAGATTGTACTCATGGTATTCAGTTCATTCTACAATCACAGCAGTTTGTTCTGTGACTATGCTACAACTTTGATATAAATGTCTAAGGGATAAAAGCACTTTTTAAAAATCTTAAAGTGACTATTTCAGTACAAAGACTCACCAGGGAAGAAAACTGATACTAATGGTATCATAAAAAAAAACACAACCAGGTTTCATAATAGATTCCAATAAATGCATCAGTGGAATAATTGATGCAGTTAAGTGCCCAGACAAATGAATTAACAGTCTCTTTGTTGTAGTGTAGTTACTGAAATTGTCAGTTGTCAGTGGAACAGCAAAGGGGTCTGATCGAGTTACAATGAGATTGTAGCCAATTCACACTGGAAATAACTTTGTATACTCCTGGGAACTTTTATACCTAGAAAACAAATGGAAACATTTAAGACAACACTACTTAAAATGAACTGTATTTATTGGCACCAGATGTTTATTTCATCACTCAAACAGCTGATTAGAATTCTGCACACAGAACTGAAATAATACAAGTAGTAGTAAGCTGTGGTTCAACACAAGAGCTGATGTGGCCGGAGCTGCTGTATAAGTACATAGTTCTAGTGTAACTACTTCATAACCATGTGCTTTGCTGAGGCTGTGTCTGTACACACTTTGCTACAGAAAGGACCACGCTGGAAGAACAGTGCGCAAGATTAAGCTGTTCAGAAGTATTCAGTGCACATTTTACATGGTGAACTTGTGCAGTAGAGGGCTTTGTCTCTCACTACTAGCAGCTTTTCCAGGAGAACAAACTTTAGTGCTGCTACAAAGAGCCACTCTTAAATTACAGTTCTCCCAGGCATCAGTGAGAAGGACATATTTTTCTTTCTCTTCCTAGTCTTAATTCATTTTTCCTCTTTGTTGAAGGGGTCAGCACGTGCAGCTGGGCATTTGAAAGTAGTTCTGCTTGAATATTGCTTTTCTTTTTTTTTTGCTTTTTAATACCTACCACAGGAGAAAAAAAAAAAGCATCGACTTTGTTTTTCTTGCAAGCTCCTGCATGTTAGTTCAAGCAGATTGAAATATGGTCGTTGGTCTGTAAAAGTGATAACCTCCTTGTGTATTTTACTACAGTGATAGGCTATTTCTTCAACTAACCAAAACTTAATGCAGACACGATTTACTTGTTCTGGATTTTAGGCTGTGGGATATTTTGAACTTCGGTTCTGTGATACTGTTCATATACACCTTCCCATAAACTCTGCATCCCTTATCTTGCAATCTGAAGTTGTGTCAGGAAGAAAGAAGGCATGAAAGCAGGAGCCAGCGGATGCAAACCAGCAAGTGCTTAGGGAGCACCTCCACCTTCCTCTTCAAGTCAGCTCAGATAATAAAATGGTAAAGAGGCAAATGATTACTTGCCAAACAGCACCAACCTCCTTGACTTTGTACTACAGAAGACCCTTTTGCTTTATCTTTGTGAATATACCTGTGTAGAGTTTGAGTCAATTCTGCAACATATGTTATATGCAAAAGAATGAAACAGGACTGTCATAATTAGAAACCATTTTTGATGGATTACTTAGTAATAACTACATATTTTGCTACAGGACTCTCCCATTGTTCAAAGTGCTGCTATTTTCTTTGGAAGAAAAAACAAGCAGAACTTTATAAGACTTAACTGTAAATTATTTCAAATTCAATACATGCATCTGAAGGACTAGGAAAAGATTATTGAAATTAAATATAGTTTTTAAAGACGATGACTGCATCCTCTAACAGAAGGGTTTTGTTCTTCAGATAGTAGCAAGTGTTAATGGCAATGGTTTAACCATAAGCAGAATGTTCCTTTCTGCTAGGTTTGTGCAGAGCTAATAACATGCAGTAGGATGCTGTGAGGTAATAACTTGTAGCACGGTGCAGTGACTGTGTAAGTACTGAGAATAAAATTATAGAGACCTACTCTTGTCTGTCGGCTCTCCCTTCACATGAAAGGACAGAAGATGGCACCCACCACTTCCTTGTTGCTTACTCCCTTTTATTCTGAGGTGCACAAGATACTTTCCCTCCCTCTACCAAGTGTGCTCAGGGAGGATGGGAAAGTACATTCTAACTTGAGTTCTGAACACTTCAGTGTTGGGTTTTTTTTAAAAAAAAAGAAGAAAAAAAAAGATATCTCTGAAAGCAAAGTGTTGAAGTCATCTGCTGTATCAGAGATGCAACACCTGAAGGAGCTCTCTTTAGGGTTCTCAGAACACTTGAGACTGGTGCAGGTTTTTTCTCCTCTTAAATTGTTCAGGGTCTCTGAAGCAAAGTGGCAATCCTTAAAAGAAAAGGCCTGGCATTGTATCCTATTTTAAAAGGAAAGCCTGCATGATCAGCACTTCTGCATTAATAAAGCTAAATGAAAGGTTTATTGTTCACTCCTGCAATGCTTAAGCCCATCTCTCTAACTTCTGAAGGAACAAATAAATGCAAGACTCAGAGGCAGAAGAAAAGAATCTAAGCCCTCTGCTAGATAAGCTAAATTCAGAGTTCATTCTTCATTCTAGCAATAGTTTGTCTTTTTTTTTTTTCCTTCTTCTGCAGTGTTTAAAGTATACTACAATTAGTTTAGATTCTTGAAAGCTTTAGGTAGACCAGATTCTGGAGGCATCTTTTAACATTCTACATTTGGCATCAGCGTGAGAAAGATGAATAGCTCCAAGAACAAGTTAAATTTTAACTACTGTTGGGTAGCACAACTGTTCTTGTTGTTACTTGAGTTTTAAAGTGATGGCTAACTACAAATGTTTTAAGTGATCCACTGCTATCAGCGTTGCATGAATCCTACTCCTTTGGATAGACTGTCATGCACAGCAGCCAGAGGTCTTCTGCATGCAGATGTTGCCCTTCATTGCCTCCCACGTTTATTTAGATTAAAATATTGACCAGGTAAGAAGCAGGTAGTTACAAATTCTGTAACTATCTTCAAGTCACACTGCATACCCACTGTCTTCTCTTTCTGACTGTTTGGTCTCAGGTCCTGTCAAAAGTAGTAATTCCAAATGGATCTTTCCACAAACAGACACACACACACACACAAAAATCTCCTGGAACATGAAATGTCTGAAGCAGAATTATGCTTCTGGGCTAAAAACAGCTTTTGGTTTCTGCACACCCTCATTCATATAATCAGTCCTTGTCTGGCTTGTCTGTGGGAGAAATTTAGCAAGTCCCAACTTCTCAATTTGCCTGTTTAATAGTAGCTGTAGTTTAATCATTGTCAACTACCGTAGGCTTAGTCCTGGAAGCATAATTATTCTCATTTGCAGTGTGATTCAAAATACTCTGCCCTAACAGCTGAGGCGTTTGAATGAGTGCAAACAGTTGGGTTACAGGTACTTTTCAATACTGTGCCTCATGCTATTCCTAGGGGCAAGGAACTCTGTGACGGGTGCATGTGTGTTTGTAGGTGTAGGATCAGCTAGGTGCTGCTGACCATATTCCAGCTGCTACCTTAATAGCAATACTTTGGTCTGAGGCAGCAACTCCTGCTAAATTAATGGCAGCAGGGAAATGTGTGCTATTTGAAACTTACCTGATACCTCTGTCAGCCTCTGTTCTAGCCCCCATGCAAGCTTTCATCTATCTTCTCCCTGGCTCCTCTGTTTGCTGTAATTTGTGTAGGTT
The DNA here is from genome assembly GCA_020745705.1 of Hemiprocne comata. Classification (NCBI taxonomy): domain Eukaryota; kingdom Metazoa; phylum Chordata; class Aves; order Apodiformes; family Apodidae; genus Hemiprocne; species Hemiprocne comata. The sequence continues at coordinate 43,788,156 of CM036588.1, forward strand.
TTCTCCATCATCCCTCTTGCAAATTGTCTCCAGTCAGCCAACTGCCACGCCCTCCCCAAATTGCCATGTTCAAAGACAAAGTCTATGTGAAGACAACAGTAGAGATGATCGCATGTAAAGGTATTGAGGCTTGTATTGCCGGTAGCTGTTTCCACCTGTAATGAAAATGTTAAGTGTTAAATGACTGCTGCTGTTTAGAATATATGAAATTCCAAGAGCTGTCTTAAGACACTGTAGCAAATAACATTAAGGCTGAGTTGTACTTCCAGTTTAAACCCCTTCTTCATTGCTCTTACCGTTCTTCGTGGACTTCCTCAATACAAGGAACCTTAAGGCTAGCTTGATACTACAGCCACTAGAGATATGCAAGCAGTGTTCAATGGTACCTCTACAGGTACCAAATACCCATCCAGACCAAGAATAAAAGAAGTTGTCTTTGTTCTGTCTATAATTCTCTTTCTTTTTCTATTTTTAACCAAAAGTTGTTACTCTGTAGATAAAAAGCTATCACTCATTTGCCGAGTAATGCTAAGGGTTTATCAATTGCACTGATTGATTTAAAATTACTAGCATGTAGTTGATGCTGTGCATTAGGTTGGTTTCATCACATCAAGCTTCATGAAGACAATTCTCAACTGTCACAATTACTGAAGCAGGCAGATTTGATTGACACAAAAGCCATGGGTTGAGTAGACCCAAGTCAAACTTGTTATGTAACTCACAACCAGTTCCTTGCCTTCACTTTTCTGTCTGGATAATAAAGGTAAAGCCAACTATGCTGCCCCATCTGCATGCATGTGCGAGTCTTCTGCTGGCTCAGCACCTGCAGTGGTGCTCTGCACTGTTACCCAAGCCTGGAAAGACCTCAGGCTTCACAGAACCTATCATCCATGTGTCCATGAAGGCAATCAATTTGTATATTGTACCTGCTCTTTCTAACCACATTTGCTGTGTGAAACAATAACATTATTTATAAAAGAGATCTAATGTATTAAACAATACAGTGCTGATACATCATTGAATTGTGCTTTCTGGTGGGGTGGCTGACAGCAGTTAGGGAAGGAAATTCAGCAGCCTATGGAACTTAAATCACTTCACAGGAACTGAAACAAGTGTTAGGCCCTGTGCAATTTACATACATCCCCCCAGCCAGAAAGATTAATGCAGTCCTTAAGCATTTGTTTCACACCAGCCCTGATTCAGTCACTTAACATCAACACGGATCAGTTTTCCTTAGCCACCACTCAGCACATTTCTAGAGTAAAGGCAAGGAGTATCAATTATTTTGAGAGCAGTCTGAAGACAGAACATAGCAATCAGCTAAATAGCTACACAGCAAGGATTACAGAGTTTCATGCAATATGTACCAAAATAGAATTCTAATACTGATATGTGTTTAAAATACAGTATTACATTTTTGATTTCTCAGAAAGTACCGTGGATGCTCAGGCTGGGGCATTAACAGCAGAAAGAATAAAAGGCAATAGGCTTCCCACACCATGTCATTCTTCACAGTAAGACAGTCTGGCCCTCTCTGTTCTTACTGTTTATGGATTTCTTGGTGTAATTTTCTGTTTGAGAGAGCTTAACTGTGAACTACAGTTTGTGGATACTGTGTAATTCCATTACTAGGTAACTGCTACTCCAAACGGTATGAGAAGAATGAAAGCATCAAGTCTTAGAATGGCTAATTTTTATCCTTTATTTTAGAACATACGGCTAAGGGCTTGATCTCCTAAATACAGAAAAGCAGAGAAATCTAAAGCAGTAAATTCTTCCAAGGAAACTAACTCTTCCCACAGAGAATTCTTCAGCATGTTGATTTGGAGCTGCCAGATAAAGTCTTCAGTTTAAAAAAAAACAACCCATTGATAAAATGATTTGCTCACTTCAGCCAGAAGCACATTGTTCATGCCATGCTTCTACTGCATGCAAATTACTCAGTCTGCTCCCCGTGACTACTGTGGCTCTACCTGTGCCAGCATAACCAGACAATTAAAAGGACAAGCATTGCATGCCAACTCTTCCAGTCAAGGAAGGTGGCTGAACTTCAAACGTTTGCAAGAAATGGTTTACATGATGCTGTTCTAGCCAGCCTTTTGTATTACCTCTCTGTGGTATGTAAGCCTTATTGAGAAGGTGTAAGAACTTCTTTTGTATTGGTGAGGCACCAAGCAAACTCAGACTTAGTCAAACACTGGTGGAAAAAATAATTAAAGCTTTTCTTTTTGAGGATATGGAACCTGATCACATACCTCAATTTGCAATAGGCTTAGGACACTCACAGAATAGTCTCACACACACAGGCATTATTTAGAGATGACAGCCTATGAAACCTTCACCTGCAGGCAGTTCAGCAATTTGGTCTTGAAATTTGGCAAGGACTGAGAAGTAATACCAGGCTCTGAAGTGTCCACTGATCCTGAATTTAATTGGATGTGGTAGCCACCTCTGATACAGAGTTACAGTCCAAACCCATCCAGGTAAAAGAATCAAGCTCTGTTTGTGTATTTGTCCCTATTGACTATGCCAAACTATAAAAGAAATGTCATCCCCAGTGGAATTGGCACACAAGTTGCTCATCACTGTGAAGGCACAGGCAGTATCAAGAAGTCCAGAGTCACCAGGCCAGGCTGAAGACCTGTGTGTCAATTCCTCTACAGATAAAAGAGTACAAAACTCTGCCGCTATGGAGAGAAGTCACTGTGAAATTTCCTGTGTTTTCTTTGGTAGACAGGAGGAGAAAAGGTTAGCGATGTGTAGGATACTGACAGTTCAGTGTTTGGGCAACACTGGAGCTAGTGAGGCATCTCCTGTATTAGTTTCATATTCTGCCTCTACACCACTTGGCCACGATCTGCCTGTACCATGCAGACCTTCTCCTCCAGCGAAAGGGCTTAAGACCTTCTCTGCAGTAACATCCACCCCCTTTCCTCAGTCAAGTGGCAGATCTGTGGCAAATGATAGATCAAAAGCTCTAGAAGACAAGGGAAAAGAACAGAACTCGCCATGCCACCGTGGACTGCTGCAGTCCATGATGAAACCTTCCCTCTCTGCATCCCCCAAATCTTGTTCCAGGTCCTGAACAGTTGGCAAGCAAAGGTCAGTGAAGTGACACACATGCTCCACACAAGTTCCCTTCCTATATCCCACCAACTCCAGTCTAGAGTTCCAGTGGTAACTTGGTATTTGATACTACCAGGAAGTTTGGTAGGGCCGGAGGATTATGCAAGATGGGGTGGAACATAAGCAATTGGTTGGCTGTTTTTTAGGATTAGCACTAATCAGCCTCTCTTGGTAGTCAAGCTGTGGGCAGAATCTACCAGTTGAATGAACTGACAGCACCCATTTTACCACTGTGGACACAGAGCATCCTGCAGATGCCAGTTTTAGTTCCTGACCCAACCTGTGGGTGCAACAAGACCAAACTGTCCCTCGGGAATGGAAACAGGAGATCTCTCTGCCACAGTTTCATTCTGTTTGTCCAGAATGAACCCGCATCAGTGACTGTACGGTGCCAAGATACGACGTAACATATCTGACTCCATGCTGAACTAATGCTTTGGCTCAGTATTTGGTTTTCACAATAAATGAAAAACAAGTAGACCTGGGAGTTTACTAGAAGGACACGTCACTAGCCAGGGTGACTGGGATCTACACTAGACTGATTTCTTCTTACAAGCCATTTAAGTTACCTAAGGTTAACTGGAGTACTATTCTGCCTTTTCTCATGCTAAGAGGGCATCTGATTTTGCTTGAGATGTTGCAAATGTGGCTGTTTCCTCCCAGAGGTATTTGCCCTTTGGGAAAGGGATCAAAGCATGCAATCATATTTGTAAAGCACTGAAATACTTGTTATATCCAGACTGTTAAGAGGCTGTCTGTCAGTATTCATTTCAGAATAGCATAAAGAATCTTTTCTTCCAGAGAAAAAGCTACCTGTGTGTAGGAGAAAGGGTTAGATATTTATTTTACTGAGTATACATGAAGCCAGTACGTGGCTCTTGAAGGAGAACTTGGACAAAGTGAACCCAGAAGCTGAAGTTTTACCAGCCTTAGAAGTAGAAATACTCCCCCACCTCACATGGCTACCTCTTCCATAGATCAGGTCTTCGGTTGCACTCCAGTTTCACATCTGTATTTATCTAATAATCAATGAACAAATTTTATTGAACTGCACCATTTAGCAGCTGAGAAGTAAAGCTGAGAAGTAAGAGATGTATCAAATAAGTATGAAGACTTCTGATATCTGGCTGAAAGGAAACTTTTTCCTAGACAAACTAGCAGCTCCCTCAACAACAATTCTGTAGACAGAAATTACATGCATAGAATTATGCAACTGTGTTACAATGCTTCAGTATAAGTAATCCTACTTGAGTGCTGTGGGAAATTAAGTGAGAAAAGACGAAACACTTCTTTATAGCAAAAAGTGTGTCTGATGCCAAGAAAGAAGCAGCCTTCCTAAGGGCACAACAAACAACTGAGTAGGTGTGGTTGCACTGACCATCTTTCCACTCTACACAGATGCAAAAGCAGCTCTGTGCTTCACTGGAGTACTGCTCAGAGTGTACTGCTTGACTTATGAAGGCATTGATCAAGCTAGCTTGCAAACCTGGCCAACAGTCTTAGGGCTATACCTGTCTGGTTTAATCCTTGTCGCCAATCTAAAACTGTGGGTCTTGGACCTGTCCAATGCTGCAATCTCCTGACTGCAAATTTACAAGCCATACAGTGCTCAGCTCCTCAGTATCAACACACTGCCACCATGCAACAAGGACAGCAGCAGCAACACCTACTAGACTTCATTAAAAACTTGTATTATTTCTATTATTTGGCAGAATTGCCATTTTGGCAGATAAACTGTACCGAACCTTGCCCTACTGAGCCTCATGGCCCACTCTCTGGCCTCAGGATAGCCAATGCTTTGGCATAAAGACCATTTCCTGTTGGAAACTGAGCACAGTCTCTTCAGCTCTAAGATCACCAGGCCACACTAGCCTGTAGCTCCTGAGCTTTGTCATCATCTTTGCTTTTAAAGCACTCTAGACAGCCATGATGCTGCACAAAATACTCGTTTATTTAGCTATGCTGATTACATTGATGCAACCAAACTGACATTATTACTGATCCAGGTAGCCTGTTGTATGTCCCCTCTTCATTATTTTCTATTTGTCCAATTAACATAAAAGGAGAGAAGAAAAACAGGTTGTGACAGGACCCTGAAACAGCTTGAGTATTCATGTGGAAATATGCCCCACCTTTTCTTTCAAATAAGCACATCAAAGTGCACCAAGAAGCTCCTAATCTCTAAACTAGAATACGTTCTAGTTTATTAGGCTCTAAAAGAAGCCCTCCCTTCAAATAGATAAAAAGACTGAGATGTGCTTGGTAAGGCAGTCAGTAAAGAGTTTCAAAGCAAATTCTCCGTTCCACATCACTCTGTCCTGCTGGAAAGAGAGGGACTCTGTCTCTCCCACTGGCGTTGCTGCCTGCATCGCTGCTCTTCTTTCCCTCTAAAAAGTTTTCCTAACTGAAAAGAATAGCTTTTTTTCTCTTCTTCCACAGTATTTCACCTGCGTGTGGCAGCTACGAGATTAACAGGCAGCTCTTCCCCACTGCTACTCTGCTACAACATACAGCACTTGAAACAAACTGAACAAACCAAGCAGCTAGACCCTTTGCTGCATACACCATCCAGCTGGTGCCGTCTACATAGACTAAAAAAAAACCAAAAAAAAAACCAAGAACTGTCCTAGCACAGCTCCACTAATGTGCCCAAAATCTGCATTACTACAGTACACCCTGTGTACACAGTACTGTGTACTGTGAATTTCCTGCAGCCAAGCATGAACAGAAGAGCTGGGAACAATAAGCTAGCTAAATTTAATTCAGAGTGTTAAACCCTGATTTTTTGTTGTCAGATTTAACGCACAACTTAAAAATAAACCATGAAGAGAGGAAAAGACAATATTATTCTTCCCTTTACAAAGAAGAAGCTAAACAGAAGGCAGCTGCCAATAAGGTGGCATTTGTCTTAGTCACATAAAGAACATCTTGCATAACCTCGATTTCTTGATGTCAAAAAATGACAGAAATAGAGAAACTGAGATAACAGCAGGTCTCCATAGCCCAGAGGTAGCACTGGGTCTCAAGTGATGGACAGTTGAGTACTATGTGCTAGATGGCCTTGAACCTGTGCAGAGGCTTGGCTCATTCTGAATGGCTTCTTGTTAGGGTAGAACGTAAATAGTTCATGTTTACTAAGCTGTGTGGGAATCAGAGGGAGATGGTTTGTGTAACAAGCTCTATTTTTGTGTATATTTCTGTAATCTCTATTTTTTTGTTTTGCTTTTAAATGAAATGTGTGAACCTGTAACCAAAATGTTTGTAAAAAGCTCTCCCTTTTTACAGCTTCCTTTCCAGCTGCCAGCATGTTTTGTATCTGCAAGCTTTGAGAAATATAGTGATTGTTTGATGTAATAGCTTCAGCAGTGATTGTGGGGTTATTCAGTGTTTAGAGATATATCCGATTAGTTAACACCAGAATGGCTTTGGTGCCTAATTTGTTCCATTTCTGTTTTTTCCAATACATTTCCCCTTAAATCAGAATACCAGAAACAAGAGTCAAACTGCAAAAGCCAATCAATGTGAGATGCTGAACTCAGCAGATGAAACTGTGAGAAGTGCCTTTTGAATAGCAAAAATAGATTTTTTGGTTAATTACATTTATGCAGCACCCCTCTAATCTCTCTCATCTCCCCACCATCCAAAAAGGACATCTGAGACAGTGTATTTTGGTTAAGCTCCTTTCTCTCATTTGGAATCATTTCACTTTGTAAAACAGGCATCCAGCAAATAAAACAATCACAGGCAAGGTTTCCCAGAAGGGGAAGGTTTCCCATTCACAGGCAAGATGGGTTACAATGGTTTATCTTGGATCCCCACTCTCCATCTCTCGAGTCAATCTGTCATTCTAGATGCAGGTGAGGAATCAGTGTAATTAGTACATATTTCTCAGTGGTAGCTGAACTGTCCTACCTTGTTCGTGCCATTTTTCCTCCTTGTTCCAAGTACATAGCAGTATCTTGCCTTCAGGAAGTACAAAAGGTAGATCAAGTCAATTAGTAGCAAGAGGAAAAAAAGCAGTTCCTCTTCTAGATAAGAAGGGGACAGCAGATTAGGTGGCTCATTACGTTCTTTTTCATCTTGGATTTTTAAAAGGCAGCAAAGATGCTAAAATATCATTAGAAGAATTTGCTATGAGCCTCTACAGTCATACCAAAGTCTAAATGCAACAAAGAAGTATTAGAAATCCCACGCGAACCCTAAGTGCCCAACTATTCCAGATCAGAGAACTCAAATGCTTCATGTGGCATTTAGAATGCTACACAAGCATCAGAGATATGCCACTTGGATCTGACACAAGGCATCAGTACATCTCATTATTCTTTACACTAGACAAATCCAAATGTTCACTCCACTACTTAAATTTTACTTCTAGACCTATTCTCACTTGCAAAGGGCCCAACCACAAAGAATTTGTTCTTACAGAAAGAAAAGCTCAAATACAAAGCACACTTTCCTTCTGCTGAGTTTCCTACATTGAAATAAACAAAGCGCAAGCCTTTTCACACAGAAAAATCATCAAATGTGTGGATTCAACAGACTAATCACCATCCCTCTAAGCACACTGGCAACACTACACATTTCTTTGGCATGAAAAAAACCCCAATCACGTTCAAATGAGATTGCTGTCTCCATCCAGAATAGGACTGCAAGTGATTGAGTTACCCTGCTGTACAGCGAATTACAGCTTGTTCACTCAGCAACAGTAACCAAGGCCATGTATGCCCTAAACCCATTGCAAATGCAAAGCAAAACCCCTTCCACCTGGTTTAAGCTAAATCTTGTACTGTTACCATTTATCACCAGTGCTTCAGGAACACATTCTCACACGCATTTCTCCTCTTGCAAACATAGTCCTTCACACACAGCACCTCAAATATTTGTTATCACAGGAGCGTAGATTTAGAAATTTAAACAGGCCATGCAGAATTAGAATCTCAGTGCCTTGGGAAGTTTTAAACTGCAGCATAAACTGGATGCAGTTTTTATGTCATGCATGAATGACGACACTTCCAGAAGGACAACATCCCCTGTTATCACACTGCCCTGGAAAAGAGGAATGCCAGCTCTTCCATCAAAAAACAACACCCTGCAGCACAAGATCTTCCCTTAGCTGTATCCCACCTAAGAACTGACCAAGCTTGAACCTGCATTACCTCACAGAAGTTAGCAGTATCACAGCCTGCTAACATGCTCACACTGCCAAAATACCAAGTAAACTACTACTATAAATTGTCTTTTTTCCAGCTTTCACTGATTGCTTTTGAGCTTGGATCCTCAGCTCCAGTGACATCTTCAAAGAGCCCAACTGCTGCAAGGTATTGCACTTACTACTACAACAGACTGGCACTAAAATGGCTGTGAAATCTCACTGCATCAGAATGAGACACAGATATTATAACCCAACATGGAGATGAGAACTGGAATGGACAAACAAGACATGCAAAAGGAATACAGCATTCCCTGATGTTAAAGGGCAGTCACCCAGAGTGTCACCTCTCTTCTCCTTCACAAGTCCCAGACAGATCCAATAGCTGCCTTTAAGATCACTAGTCGCAGAACAAACCAACAGCCAGCGTTTCTAAGTCAGCCCGATTTGCTACATGCAAGGCACAGCCCCATGTTTATATTCTGTACTTTATCCTTGGGTTGGAAGACATAGAGCACAGAGTCTCTGGAATTCTAGATTAAAGCCAGGGGTGACATGGCAGTCTTAAAGCACAGCCATTTTACATGATACACAGAGAATCATGAACCAGGACTCACAAAACCCAGCTCTCTGACACAGCAGCCACCTGAGCCCACTGATGATTCTAAGGAAGAGCACAAAGAGCTGAACCTGCACAAATATTTCAGCAGGTGTACGTGCTGCCCAACTCAAAGCTACAGCCACTGAGGCAGGGATCAGCAGCAAGGTTCACCAGCAGTAATGGCACAGCTACAGTTGTGGGACCAAGGAAGCCTCTGTACTGTAAGAGTCCTGGGTGGGAGAAGCAGCATGACACACACCCAGGCAACACCTGGGATCCAACAGTCTGGTTGGCAGAAACGGTGTGAAGGCTTTGAGGGTTGTCTTTTAACTCAGGTGCTTAATAGTCTATAGACAGTTGTAGTTTCAACAGCACAGATTTCTGCACATCTGTACACTTACATCAGGGACCTGGACCTGTCCACACTGCTGAAAGAAGCTTGACAGTAGAGACAATCTACTAAAAAAGCAGACTGCTACCTAGACTAGGCAGTGAATCAAATTCTGCTTCAGCTTTATGAAGAACAGCCAGGTGACCAGAACACAAACGAGAAAAGCAGAGGTGGGGGTTCCAGGGTGAAACTAGAGAAGAAGGGGTCTAGTCCAACAGAAGCTGCCCACAGTAATCACAAACACTCTCCTCTTCTGGGTCTTTTCAGTGCTCAACAGCTGGGAGCAATCAGAGGTGCAGTCTCTACCCTTTTTAAGAGCTAGGAATGAGCATGTGCACGTCAGAAGCAGGAGAACGTATCTCAGGGTAAATTGAGCAATTCTTGCTGTAGATGCTCCTCAGACTTTGCATCTTGAGAAACCCAAGCTGGAAAGCATAACCTCAGTTATGCTTTCATTAGCTCAGTTTAAGCACTCTCCCTACTATTCCAGGTGTTAACTGCCACTGGGCTAGGAGGAAATCCTAGAAGGAAATTCTTCCTTCCCCCAAAAGCAGTGCCCCACTTACTTGATTACACAAAGAATGCAAGGGTAAGCAAAAGTGACTGGCCAGGAGACTTCAGGAAACATTGCACAGCATAAACATGCCAGACATTGCTTCCTAAAACTGCTTCTACAGTTCTTAAATGATCAGAAGAGCTCTCTTCACACCTGCTGCAGCTTAATCGGTTTAACTGCAGGTGACCAGGCTGTATACAATATTCTGCATTGGTGATAGTGTCTTAGTACTTCCCTTTTTATGCTGAAAATTCCTCACTAAACATATCTGGAAACAGGAATACAGAATGGAGATCACCACAGGGTGCAGGTACAGTGAGCTCTGTCATAACACCCACTATTCACATTCTGTTTGTTGACAGCTCTGCTAGGGCAAGAGGCTGGCCACTCTTGTTTCCCTGTTTTCCTCAGCCCACTGGTTCCATTTGCATTACTAACACACATAAAGCAACAACTTTTATTCCTTCACAGCCCAGTTACCTAAATTTGGTAATTTTTTCTCCTAATATTGAGGCAAACTTAATTGCTCATCAAGGCAAGCGTAACTCAGGCATACCCCTCCTGTGCTGCCCTTTAAACATGGAAGCAGTCACACAGTAAAACCCAAAGAGCTATTGAAAAATTTCTTCAGGTCTCATCTTCACTGCACTGTGCACAAGATAGATGGCAATGGTTGGACAGACCATGCTGTTCCCAACACTGGTCACTTTCCAAGCAGCATTTTTGTTTTTCTCCCTTCTACTGTTACCCTGTGTTCCTCCAGCCTCTTATATCCCTCTCCTATTTTTCTGTAATTGTTTAAAGGTCTTTGGAACAGGGCTTAACCTTTCATTACATGCACAGTAAACTCTTCAGTCTGATTGGGGCTGCAGAATGGCAGTAATACCCTCCAGTTGTGATGGGCATGCTGGAAAGATTACTTGATGTTTATAAAGCTCTTTGAGACCGTTGGATGAAAGTCAAGCTAGTGATGCACAGGATTTATTATTCTATTCAGCACTTCAGTATCCAAGGCTAGCATCTATTCTAGTTGAAAAAGATTTTTACTGTATTGTAAAATGGAAACAAAATGAAATATATACAGTGCATAGTGCTTTATATTTAAGGCACAGGCAGCACAGAAACAGAATTTCATTATTGAAATGGATATAGCTGAAGCTGTTACACACAGTAGGTAAAAGACCAAATTCAGTGACCTCTTATTCCATTTAATCAAAACTGTTAGTATACGGATTTCCAAAGGCCAATGAAAATTTCTGGGTTGTTTTGTTTTTTTTTTTCCTTTTTTCTTGATCAGATATTTCATCAGTTTGTAATAAACCTTTGTAGTCGCTTATGATGTGAATCTCACGCAGACTTGACTAGTGATGAAATTAGAGTGGATGCATGTTTAACAAACAAAACCACAGCTCTTCTGAAATGCTCTGCACATTTTGCCACCAAACTGTAACCATTTAAAAAGGCTGCACTCCCTCTTTCCCAGCACAAGTTTCTGCTCATTTCACAGCATCCCCCACTGCTCTATTTAGACACAGGCCCCTTAGTATGTTTCCCCCTCCTCCACTTCTATGCTTGCTGAGCACAGAGGGCAGATGATGCTGTTTTAATGATGCTAGTTATGCTATGTGTGGTCTTGCTGTTTCTAGGAATAGACATGCTCAGACATCAATTAACATCTAATTGCAGGAATTAATCTTGTTCCTCTGCCTCAGACGCCAGAGAGATCAAACCAAGCCCATTTGCAGTTCTATTTTTAATTTAGTGGAATTATAGTTTTTCCATCCAGTGAAAAGTAATTAAGTGACATGCTGTCCAGAGAATATACAGTTCAGGGATCAGGATGTTTATGAAGAAATGACACAAGCAGGAAGCTTATGCCAAAGTGTCTGTGCCAAAGCAAAAGCATCTTTGTTACTGCAAGTCTTTCCTCTCTCCTTCAGCAAGAAAAAACTAAATCCTATATGGTAAGAGCGAACCTGCAACAGATACCAACTCAGAAACCTATCTGAGCCTGACCCTCTAAAAGGGCTGTGTGAGTTAAGTCAGGAGGCTACACTGGGATTGGGTCACACCACCTCCTTGTATTAAACCTAAAGTGGCTGAGCAAGCATTATATCCACTTAAAATGCAGACTAGTGACCTACATTTCTTACCAAAAGAAACTTTTAGTAAGGACTTTGATAGCCCCTCCAGTTTTCCAAAAGAACTGAACCACTCCTTCCTCATTCCTAGGTTAACTCAGCAAAGTCCTAGGTTGAATGCCAAGGTCACTTGGTGAGACATGTAGCTTCACTCATTTCTACTGGTTGTTATTAGTCCAATTAACCTCTTGGCTCCTCAGCACCAGTGAGTAGATTAGAGTTGATCTCACCTAAGACCATCACCCCTTTGCTTCCTCTTTGTGTCATTTGCCAAACACAGCATGCTTGGTAATGCATACCACCGAACCCCTCCTTTTACTGCCTCCTGCTAAAGGAGGATATAGAACACTCTCACTTCAATGCCAGAAATGCAGCTTAAGGAAAAGGTGCATGTGCAAAGCTTTCTGGCACCTTTACTGTAGGTCACTCCCTGTGTGAGGAGCCCATCTGGAGTGAATGAACATCAGCCAGCCCTGCACCCATAGACACTTCAGAATTCACCAAGAAATAAAAAGGGTGGTGGTGAAGCACCACTGTTCCATCTGTTCCTATAGGCTTTCAAATCCCACTTTCTGACTTTAAAAAAAAGGGATGGTTCCCAGAGCTTTGGCAACCAGACACAGCTTTCCCACAGTGCATTGTAGTCCTAAATGTGACAAGGGTTGGTGGAGATTTCCCACGTCACACCTGATTGAAGAAACTTCTGGTTCCTGTAGAAGGCAGAAGATGCACAAAAACATGACTCAGTTTGGCGAGACTTTCTTAGGAACAGGTCAAATTTACACATGCTTATGTGTGAGTGAGAGGCAGAGACCCGCTGCTTGTAGCAATCTGCAGTGAGAAGAGAAGAAAATCAAACCCACTTATTCAATGCACATCATTAGTTACTTAATTTACATTCCTACCAAGCAGCAATAAACATCCTTCTGCTGCTTCCCTTTCCTCTCCCCCCAGCCTTTCCATTACAAGCTCAGCTGGAGGCAAGGAAGGAGCAGGAGAGGAGGGAAACAGAATCTAATTCCATAAACAAATTCCTAATTCTCAAAATACTGACACATAATGCTGCCACTATGTGTCAACCCTGATTTATAACCTCTGTGCCCCCTGCAGTCCTTACTTATTGCTGACAGTAGAGCTCCAAACTAGCACCACATCTCAAGAACAATTTCACTTGCTTGCCAATTCTTCCGCTACCTTAATCGAGGAGTTTTCCCCTGTTCCTCCTAATTGCATCCCCTCACATTGCTCCTTGCCAACAGTCCACACAATTACAATCCAGTACTTGGCTGAAGCAAGAGAAAGTAATGTGATTAGCAAGAGAACTTCTGAAATAATCCACTCCATACTATTTAATCTTATCATTCAGTAAAAAAAAAAACAACCAACTTTCTTTAGGAGACTGACATTGCAATAAAAAAAGACCACAAATAAAAGTGAACCCTTCCCAGCACAAAGATCTTCATTTTCTGTCCAGGTGAAGCCCTCACAAAACAGATAAAGCAAGGACCATTCTAACTAGACAGTAATTACCTCATTTGAAAATTATCCTGAATTTTCTGGTAAGAAAAAGCACTTGCTATCACCTTGGAAATTTATCCTATGGTATGGAAAAAAAGAAAGAATAAAGAAGTAAAACTCTCCGATAAAGAAAGTAACCTTATTATAAACCCTAAGCACAGAAACAGTAGTTTAAAAAGTAAGCCATGCTCAGACAAAAACATTCTTACCGTCAGAGATCTCATTTCTTTCTTTCTTCACAGACCTCAGAGGCACAGACGCTGACACCCTGACCCAGGAGCAATCTGCTTGCTTCTTCAGAGTAACAGATACACACCTGAGATCAATAGTAACCAACACTTACAGTTAAAGTGGCACAAACATGAGAAAAGAATTCAATTTACTAAACACAACAGTGGTTTGGGGAACACGCCACAGGCACGGAAGTAATGCCAAGGCCCACCAGCACTTCACATAGTATTTCTAAATAACAGCCAAGATTTTACTGAGTAAGAGAAAAGGGTGTTTAGATGAAAGACTGTAGTATCTCATTTCCCACTCAGGTTGCAAAGCAAACCAAAATGTGACTTAACGTTCCTACCTCAGTTTCCCATTTATATAATTATGATACTAATATTCAGACACCTTTTAAAAATATTTTAGTATCTTTAACAAATGCAACATTAATTATATTTATTCATGCTAGTCACTTCTACCATACTTATTAGCTCTACTTGAAGACATCACAGCTTTATTAGACACCAAAATTGCTTCATAAATTTCAATTACATAGTACAAATCATTATTACTATTATTTTATTAAGTCTTGTGTAATTGCCTGTTGTGCATGCAATTACAAAGTTAATATATGTAAATACCACTTTAAAAGTTCCTTCTGTACCTTATAACTGCATACCTAGCCCATGTGTGCACATAATTTTTTTCATTAGCTTTGAAGTCTCCATCCTGAAATTTTCACTGTGATTACACATACTAGTGTGATTTAGACATTAAAACAAGATTTTTGTTTGTGACATTGCTTACTGCCAAAGCAGCTATTTGTGTCATTGAGGGGAAAAAAAAGATCTTACCATCTAGATGTATGCAGAAATATTTGTATTTACAGGAAGTCTTGTTATTTCTTTGTGGCTTTTTTTTTTCTTTTTTTTTTTGTTAAGAGGAAACTAAAGACAGCCACCTAGTTGGGTCTTAGGCATAATTAAGGTATGGAGATCCCAAATTACTAATCAACAGCTTTCACTCAGCTGTTGCCCATTGATGGCAATGATCTGCTTTTATAGAACACCTGAGGACTTAAAATATGCACCTGACAGAAGGCAGCATTCAGGTTTGAGCTTTATTGAAAGAACCATTATAATTGGTAAAATAACTATATGTTCCCTGAGGCAGGGATCAGAACTCTGGACTGCCAGGTAATTGAAGTATTTCATGTGGGAGCTATATTCCCTTTTCCTATGTATTATTTTTTGCACAATGACACAGCTTCAATACCACAGGTAACAAGTATCTGCCTCTCTCCCAGTAAGCTACAGGCTTAGAGATTTCTGGGAGTAGAGGAGCTATGACTTTGAAAGTCATGAGGTTGCAAAGAAAACAATCTCTCACTTTCTGCACCATTTCTCTGACAAGGTGTTATATACCAAGGTGACATCTCTATCACTTCTCCTACAATAAGGATATGTTAAGGAAAAACTAAAAGTTCTCCTCTCTTTGTAGGCATCTCTGCTCAGTAAAGAATTCCAGATGATGTTCCAAGTGTTTCCAAATTCAACATTTGAACTCCAGAGAGAGACAGGATGGATGATAAACCCTTCTGCTCCAAACTCCCTACTGTTCTTTACTGCTCTGTTCTGTGTTCAAAACACTGTTCTGGAATTCATTTTGATATAGCTAGCTTTTCCTGTACCTCAGTCAAGGAGTGCAAGTGCACCAGGGACAGGTAATTAAAAATTAAAGCATTCTGGCATTTAAAGTGCCATAGTTCATTGTGCTGAATTTCTCTGGGTATCTGGCTCTTACAAACTGATGTAATGAAGCTATACTTACTTGCCTTCCTCAAAATTAACAGGCATCTGAAGGTAAACACAGCAAGTTGTTTTTTCAAGGAAAAAGTGGGGGAAAAGGGGTACAAAACTAAATTGATGGAAAGCAGAAAACACCTGTAATATTAAGATATTTCAGGTAAGACTATAGTAGTTTTATCTACACAAGGGTGAGCAGGTCCTGTACAGACCCATATTCTTCCCTGGAGTGTTGCACAAAATGAACACCACCTCAGGAGCCATGACGCATGGTGGTCCCCAAGAATTAGGTGGGAAATTATAAAAACACAATTGGAAAAGCAAGGAAAACAACAGATGAAAACTGAACGAATCACAGGGCATCTCTTGTAAATAACCATAATGACAATGGAATTACTGTCAAATCAAATTATACAAATTACAGATTGTAAACTGTAGCTCCAAAGCAGCCTGATGGATTACTCTAAACGAGAGGCAGGAGAACACCTCCAGCATATCAAGCAGCTCCTCACCCGACAGCTGCTGATCCCGCAGCACAGCCAGGCCCAGGAGCGAGCTGGGGACGAACCACCCCGGAGGCAACTTCATTTACAGCGTGTCATTTACAGGCTACACGTTACTTTTAAATCTTGTTTGTTCCCAGTGTGGTGCAGCCCTTGGGTGCTGGTGCAATTACTCGGCTGGGAAAGCACTGACAAGAATGGCGCGTTCAACAAAGGGCGGAGGCTGTGGCAGGGACACCGGCCTACTGCTAGCGGGGGAATGGGGGGGAGTTTAGATGAAAGACTGCAGTATCCCATTTCCCACTTAAGTTGCAAAGCAAACCAAAATGTGATTTACATCCCCTACCTCGCTTATTTACTCAACAGAGTTCAGGCAACAAGGAGCCCCGCACCGCCCCCTCCTCCGGCCCGGCCCGGCCCGGCCCCGCCTCACCTCAGCCGCGGGGTCGGCGGTCTCCGGCTCCCTCTGCCGGGGCCGCACTAGCGGCAGCGCCGCTGAACTGGCAGCCGCTGTCCGCGGCTTCGCAGCTGCAGCCCCTCAGTGGGCACCGGCCCTCCCACCACCACCACAGCCGCGGCTTCAGGCCTTGGGACGACCATTAAACGGCCGTCGGAGCTGCCTCAAGCAGGGTCTAGGAGCCTGTGGTAGGCGAAGAGTGCAGCTGCCGGCACGAGGCCTGAGGGGCCAGGGCAGGGTGGCCTCTCGGAAGGGGTGGCAGCCTTAGAGCGTCTGCCGGGGGAGGTGGAAGCTCTCGGGGTGCGGCCGCGGGAAGAGGGGCGGGCGCCGGAGCCGTGGGCAAAGAGGAAAGCCGGTGGCGATTTTGGAAATCCTGCGGGAAAGGGGTCGGACCCGTCGTGTGGAGGCCAAAGGAGAGTGCGCTGCTCCGGCCGGAGCTGGCTGACGCGCGGCCTAAGGGAGGAGGGACAGCGCTGTGGGGAGTGGGGTCGCCCCGCGTATCGCGCCTCCGTTGGCAGCGGCTCTCCAGGCCTTTCTGGGCAGGGTCCCAGCTCCGCTGTGAAACTCCGGGACGTGCTCAAGGTCGGGAGATCGCCTCGCCAGGGAGTACCCTTTGGTCCGCCCGGCCGTCGCCTGGTGAAGGTCTTCTAAGAGGAGCTACGGTGTTACGTTTCTCATGGTGATATCTGATGGCAGCAAGATACCTCTCCCTGGGCCAGATAAGGCACCTTTCCTGTAAAAAGTAATCTCATTTGAAATTTGAATGGTCTCCTTCAATAGAATAAGTTGTTTTTTATCGTTTATTCTCTCTGTACAAAACACACCAGATTTGTTGCTAGAGATAAAGCTATAGGCAAAGGACAAGGTTTAACAAAGATATCAAAGGATTTCTCACAAAGCAATGCTCAATATACACTTCACGTAGTTAATACCAAGGAAAGAAATAGATGGTCACTGTAGATCATCCATCTCCAGAGAGAAAAGGACTTCCCACAGCGGGTTTTTATGTAAAATTTCATCTGATGCCCCAAAAGTCCCAGTTGGTTTTTTCAGCTGTATTTCACTGAGTATCATAGAACAAAATAATAAACCCTTAAATACATGATTGGCATTAAGCTCACAATGTCAACCTTAATATGTCACTGTTCCCCATTTGGCTGGGTATGTGGAGATCAGAAAGTATTAAATAGTTTGTAGGTTGCTTTCCCTTCAATTGTTACTTGCCCAGCAGTTCAGCAGCATTTGTTTAGGATACTCTGCAACAAATTATGTGAAAAAATCAAAACCAATGTTGTCTCAGCTTCCATAGCAGTGTAAAGCTCATACTGTAGCTCAGCTAAATCTTCCTTTGAGGTCTTGGTCAGACAAACTGTTACTTAACTCGCCTGATTTTATTTTTTAATAAAATTGTCTTTAAAATGTATGTGGTACATTGGAGGGGACAAGGTGTATGAGGACAGAAACTGCACTGTCAGCCAAATAAGTAGCTAAATGCATACATAAGTAACAAGAGGAAGCAGAAGGCCCTGAAAGATGGGCCCATAAAGATGTGGGAATACCCAGGAGAGCAGTCTTGTAGACAACGCTACAGCTTTGCTCCGAGCCAGCCACCCAGCACAGATGATGTGGAAGAGAAAGCTACCACTGCTCAGGGTAGATGCAGTGGGACTCCAGATACAGGCACAGGCACTTTCAGGGCTAGAAATACTAGTGCTTTACACGGAAGTAGTCAGACAGGTGCTAATTGCAGGTCACAAGGGAAGGGAGAATCAATTCCTACTTGCAATGATGAGCTAGCTCCATGTGGCTGTCCTAGAGGGCTTAGACAGTCTGTCATTTCAGTTCACTAAAAATCTATGGCATTGCTTAGTAATGTCTGAGGCCAATTCAGGGAAATCTGGAATTGTCCCCTCTTCTTCCTTTCCCTTCCCCCACAATGAGAAGGGCAACACTTAGCTTTCCCTAATGCCACGTGTCCAGCAAGTCAAAGATGCTACAAGGGATTTCCAAAGCTTTACAGAATGGGCAGTAAGTAATGTGCCCAGACTGCTTGCTTGTTCATAAGAAGAATTTAAGTGAAGGTGGGGTTGGAGGGAGGGACACTTGCCACAACTGATACATACAGAAGTACATGGACAAAAAATCCCAACATCCATCTTCTGGAAAGTGACACCGTCATGAAAATGTTAAGTCCAAGCTGATGCTGTTATTCCCAAGTGTTTCATTGATTTCTTACATTGCCAAGAACATTATTAACTGCCCAG
Organism: Hemiprocne comata; assembly: GCA_020745705.1. Lineage (NCBI taxonomy): Eukaryota > Metazoa > Chordata > Aves > Apodiformes > Apodidae > Hemiprocne > Hemiprocne comata. The sequence continues at coordinate 43,806,883 of CM036588.1, forward strand.
ATCACTGTGTGCCCTTTGCTTTGTATTTCTCCATTTAAATAGACGGACACTCAGGGAGATATTTTGAAATAAAGGAGCTGTAAATTTAAAGCACTGTTTGATTTTCAGAGGTCCTGAGATTTCTTAACTGGTGATGAAATGAACTGGGGGGGCATTTGCTCAGCACTGCTGAAAACTAGGGTGGCTTTGTTCAGGTAGTGCATACATCTTAAAATAAAAGCCTAGTTTACGCACCCAGGTTGAATATTTTGACCACAGTTTTTATCAAGCATCAGTCTAAGGCCAAGTGTAAGATCAGTGTAGCATGTGGGAAAAAAATCCTTATTTTGTTCTTCACAAATGTTAAGAGGAGCGATTTCGACTCAGCTTTTCTTTCTCAGTCACATATGGAGATTAATGGGTCGGCTCTGTTATGTTCATACTTAGGTGTTCATTAATAGAGTTGTCCCCTTTAGAGTGGGGGAGGGCAGGAGGATTGATTGATAGTTAAAATTTCTGCCACTGGCTCTGGAAAGCACTTTTGTCTGTTCCTTAAGAGAGGAAAACCAATAAAAAGATTTGTTTTACCATGGAAATGCAAAAGGGTCTGTGTGGTACATTAATTTCTCATACAGAAAATACAGAAACTGGTTGCAATTTTTAGTAATTTCCTTAGAAAAGGTAACATCCCCTCTTTTTCCTCATTCAGTTTTCAAATACAGATGTTTCTGAGGAACAGACAACTGCTGGCTCCTGAATAGTTTGTAGTGGGTGTGGTTTGATCAGCTCAGTGAAAACCCCAGAGGATAATCTGGCCCCTGATGCCAACCCATCCCACCACAGCAGGATTGGGTGAACTGTGTGATGAAGCAGAAGAAAGGCTCCATTGATCAAGACTTCTGTAAAATGCACAGGTGAAACCCAATAAGGCAACCCCTAAAGCAGCCTCAGTCCTTATGGTGATACCCGTATGAATTCAATTCTCAAACCACCTGGAACTGATACTATTCCTGGACTTCCATCTTTCAGGATTTCTGAGTACTGTTTCACATTGAAGTTATTACGTGAACAGCAAGCTTTGCTGTGCTTTAATCATCTTGTTTTCAGGGGTTAAGCTCTACATAAGGAAGAGGAACACCTCCCACACCTTTTCTGGCTACATAGTACAGTCCTGTTGAATCTGATAATTATGATTAATATGATGCAGAGGATTATGAATGCAGAAGAGCTAAGTAGAGAGTAAGAACAGAAAATGTTTGAAATGCACTAAAAACATCCAAAATACTTCACAATAGCAGAAATAAGGTAGTCTGTCTGTCCATAAGCAGTCCCATCTTCCAGAAGTCTCCACCCAAATATCAACATTGGAAGCCTTTCTTTGCCAAGAATTCACTCTAGTTAGAGACTGAATCAGAAAACAAAGTCTCCTGCTGCTTTCAACACTCTTCCCAACAAGAAAGAGCATTACAAACATAACAACAGTGTATTTTCAAAGTCATTCCTCTCATGCTAGGAAAACAGTTTTGGAAACACCACCACCTCAGGCCTCCCACCATGTTGGGAACGACATTAGCAAAGAAGCTTTTAGAATAGGAGTGTCTTAATCTCTGCTGAGTGGTGCTGGAGTGTAACCACTCACAAAGGTCTTTCTACCATGCAAGGTCTACTAATAAGGAATTAGATCAGTGTCTCTTGACTCTCACTACACAATGGCTTTTTTAAAAAAGAAAAGTGTAGAAAAATAATTGTTTTAAAAATGCCACATTACAAAACCATCTGACAGATGGCAGCTGACAGGGAATGTGGCTGTTTTGTCCTGATTGACGCACCTGAGGAGCAATGAGCATTCTGCACTTGGGATGGATAGTTAAATCATGCTTATAGCTATCTGCTAATGATTAATTTGTGAGAGCTGATTATATGATATACTAGCTTTTTTTTTTCCAACAGCCATATGACCTCATGGAACAATCCCATCTCAATCTGATTTTAGATTGCAAACATTGCAGTGCTGAGCAGTGACGGCTATGAGTACAGTCCCTCTGCTAAAATACTTTCACACAAAATACTCAGTGAGTAGCTCTGGGTGTGAGATCCACTTACAGAAACTATGATCTGCTCAGAAACAAAATTCAGACTCGGTGGGTAAATAACTTGTTGCAGCTAGCTCGGGTAGATTGGCAGTGGCAGGCTGGGCATTCTGTCGCTGTTCTCTGTACACACAAAAACCACTTGTAAAGGTACGTGCTGCAGATCAACATAACGGACAAGCAGCACGTCAGACATTTTCTTAATAGAAAAAGTGAACGTGGTGCTTTTGTCAACTGCTTCTAGTAGATGACATGAAGCTGTGGGCAGGAAATAGGAAGCTCTACTGGAACAAAGTTTTCTAAAGGGCAAGTCAAGCAAGTGCTTTAAAATTTCTGAAAGAACAAGCCAGCATTTTGCAGGCAAATCTGCTGTCTGAATGGATCTGTTTACCACCTGCCTTATCTCAGAGGCACAGCTGAAATCTTAACAGGGATTTTGAGGAGGGTGAGCTACTTTATGGCTTGTTAAAACCCAGGGTGACTTGGGAATGTGAAATATTTGCTGTAAGACACAGTCATGTCAGTGTCAGGGACTGACATGTAAGAATGCCCTCATTGCTGCCCATAAGCTGGCCAACAATAAGGGCTGGGTGCCTGAGGGGGTGGAATATTACTTGGTGTCACTCTGAGGAAGGGGCTCGAGGAGGATATGGGAAAAAGGGGAATATGTAGAAATCTGAGAAGCTGCAGATGGACAACCAGTCTACATCTATATCAGTGTCACTGTCACATTAGATGGTAACCAAGATAAGATTTACTTATCCAGAACTTTTATAAAGACTTAAAACTTCCAGGCAGGCTGGAGAGAGAACTAATACGGGACTGGGCACAACATGGCACTTTTCTTATTAAAGAAACATGATCAGCCTGTTCCTGGCTGTAGTTCAAAACTGTGGTGGTTTAGAATAATAAACAACTGATAATAGTTCATTATGGAATGGTTAAGGTTGGAAGGGACCTTAAAGATCATCAGGATCCAACCTCCCTGCTGTGAGCAGGGACACCTCACACTAGACCAGGCTGCACAAGGCATCATCCAACCTGGCCTCGAACACCTCCAGGGAGAGGACATCCTCAGGCTCCCTGGACCACCCATTCCAGTGCGTTACTACCCTTACCGTGAATAATTTCTTCCTGATGTCTAACCTAAAGCTACTTTCTTTCAGTTTACAACCATTACCCCTTGTCCTATCACTGCCCTGTCTGGTGAAAAGCTATAAAGCTGTAAGGTCTCCCCAAAGCCTTCTCTTCTCCAGGCTGAATAGCCCCAACTCCCTCAGCCTGTCTTCACAGCAGAGGTGCTCCAGCCCTTTGCTCATCTTTTTGTTCCTCCTCTGGACCCTTTCCAACAGGTCCATATCTTTCCTGTGCTGAGGGCTGCAGAGCTGGATGCAGTATTCCAGGTGAGGTCTCACCAGAGCAGAGGGGCAAGCAGAGTAGAGGGGCATTTGAAACCTGTTTCATGCTGACCACGCCTGACTATGATCTTGATGCACAGGATCTTGCTGTGAGGGCAGCTGGCTACCCAGGAGGGATGATTAGTGACTCCCCACATTACCCTCATGCAGAAAAGGAAAATAACTTATCTGACCTCTGCAGAAAACCTGAAGCCTCCAGCAGCCTTGGCAGCAAGATGAAGTAGATAGTGATCAGTAGGAATCTTGCCACTGGTATCTCTGGTTCACTCCTGCCAGCCCTCAGAGCACACTTGGCTTTTGCACCCTCCAAGGAAGACATACTTTTCTACCTGAATCATCTTTTTGTCATCACAAACAACAAAGCAAACGGTTATTCACTGAAGCTGGGGACTTTTAACCAGGACTTCCCTATTAACATTCATTCTGAATCCTTATCCACAAAGGTGAAATGTTTGGCTCATACTGATTATTGCTTCACGTTAAGTAAAACCATTGATTTTTCATGGAAGGAAAGTACCAGCTGCCCTGGTTTTGCTGGGAAAGAATTATAAAATAGTTTTTCTGTTCAGGGAAACTGTAGTTTTGAGAGGCTGCAGAGTCCAGTTCTGTGAGAACAAAAGAGATAAGATGTGTTGTTTCTGTTTATACCTAGCTTTGGTATGCAGGTTTCTGCAGTGACCAAGGTCCAAGGTAGTTTGGAACTAGGAGGGGAGAAGCCCAGGGCAGCTGACCTGAGCTGGCCCACCAAAGTATTCCATACCATAAAAGTCACCCTCACAATATATGGGGAAGTTTGGGGGATGTTTTTTCTTCTATCATGGCTGCTTTACTGAGAGGGTCCCATTTGTCTTGTCTGTCTTCTTGCACCTGAGACCTACTCCTCCACTTGCTGTGCCCATCATGTTCTCGCTGGAGCTGTCGTGCTCCCAGTGTTGGGCAGTCAGCCTGCACTGCTAGAAGCTCACAGCTCACAACTGCTATCTGGAGTATATCTGAGTATAACTTTGTATCTTATATTAGTATTGGAGCTAATTATTATTCTGTTCATTATTCTTCTTCTACTAAATCTGTTTTCATTTCGTCCCACAGGCCTCCTTTCCTTTTCCTGATTCCCTCTTCTTGGGTGGGGTCAGATGATAGAACAACTGTCTAAACTGCGACACTGGCACAGAGGTATCAATCAAAATCCTAGTCTCTAACCCACAACTGTGTTAGCACGTGGAAACCAGAAGAATGTGTCAAAAGAATCAATGTGCCTTTGCCCTTCATTATATAGTCACAGAGAAGGATTTGCAAGTCTGGATTTCCCTTTTGTGTCTCTGAGGCAGGGCAACAGAACCAAGTTACTCAAATCCCATATTTAAGACAGCAGAAAACTGCTTATAATACTATGCTCTGCCAGTTCTCCAGAGATCTTACAACAGTTCATAATTGCTAATTCAGCCTCAGAAACCCCAGTGAGATAGGCTGGAGCTGTTATGTTCCTTTTGAAATATGAGGAAGCCGAGACAGAGTGAGAGGCTATGACTCATGGAGTATTGCTTCAGGAAGACATTTTAGAAACGAGGAATTGTGCTACATCAGAGCTGACTGGTTCATGAAGGCTCAGCCCCTGTTCTCACTGAACTCCAGAAGAGTGTGACTGCTTAGCTTAATGGTGTTGGTCACACATTGGTAGTTGCCACCACCAGATAAATCAGAGGAAAGTATAAAATTCCAGGGCATAAAATCCCATCATTCCCAGGGCATACACTTACCACTTTTATTAAAAACACTGTGTCCCTCTTGCTTAACTCCTGCATATACCTTATGTTATCAGCTGTACACCTGCCAAGCTTTAACAGGCCAGAGAAGGATGCCTTCTTCCTACAATTTTCTTTATGTCATCTTATGGCACCCTCCTGGAAAACGACTGTGAGGGTCCTTTAGATGGAGAAGCTAGGTCTCAGCTATCCACCTTTCTAGACAAGTGCTATAACTGTGTATTTAAAAAAAAAATTAGAGGCACCATCAGAACCACAACATTGTAATGAATTTATGACTACAGCACTCAGTGATGAATCCAGAGATATTTCTATGAGTTAGGTGTCTGTCCCTGGTGCCTTCTAGATGAGGCCCTACCCCTGTTGTATTTTGTTGCTGTTTCATCACTCTGGGCATTATCATACTGGATATCCTTTAGAAGATAAAATTAAGTCTTCCAGTGGCTTTTTGAGTACCCAGGATTGGACAGGCATTGGAAAAGGAGGCTGGTTTTGCTTTTATTTTCTGCAACTGTAATGTTAGATGTAAGTGCCTGAAGTTGGCCACCTAAAAGTCATTTGCACTAGCTCATCCTGAGGCCAAAGGAGGAAAGAAAATAGTACTCTACATTCATGTGAAACCAGAGTAATTTGTTACTAGGGAAAAAAATCCCACGCTTTTAACTTCACCTTCTGCGTGTTTCCAAGAACATCTAGAACCTGAAAACCATAATATTTTGGATTTTTTGCTTTGTCTGAGAGATATTTAACTCATCACCAACTTAAATCTTCTTAGGGTCCTTTCTACAGCATATATTAAAGGGATGAAAGAATGAAGTACTTATGGGGGAGGGATGCTGGTGTTCAGTTTTCCTTTACCCATTTAGAGAATCAGGATAGACTATTAGTGCTGTTGCACTGAAAATACGGCCCTCCTTCAAAGTCTTCAGAATGACTGAGGAGCTGAGTTTAGTGGTTGGTTACATAGTAATTGTAACGGAATTTTCCTTGATACCTCATTAGCCAAGGAGGAGAATGTTTCAGATAACCACTATCCCCCGCACTTTTCCACCTTCTCCCAGGGAGGTGAATGTATCCAGGAGGGAAATGAAACCTGCTTTGGTTCTTTCTAAATATTTGAGTACCCAGGATTCCCTTCAGGGTTTTTTCATTTAGCTGCCTCTCCTTATGCATATACATTGCAGTCGATCTAAGAAGCTCATTCTATTTTTCTTCTGGAAATACTGGTAGTCATGTATCTGATTTACCATGACTTCAGAAGACAAGCACTTTTCCATGCTCGGCTCAAAACATCTTTGCAATCCATCTGCTTCTCTTGCACCTCCATTTTCTAGTCATTCCAGCCCTGTAGAGCTGTACTTTTCAGAAATTAATGCCACAGACATTACTATACAATCACCTCCCTGTTTTCTGGGATTGGATTATTCAAATTATGCTTTATCTCTAGAATGGCTGCAGAGGTAGTTGGCTCTGATACACTTGATATTATAGCTTAGGTGCAGCAGTGGAGAACATGGGCATAACACTTACAGGCTTGGAAATTATAGAGCTTTTCTGTGTTGCATGGAGCCCCAATTATAAACCTTATCAGATTGAATCATAGAATCATAGAATCATAGGGGTTGGAAGGGACCTCGAAAGATCATCTAGTCCAACCCCCCTGCCAGGCAGGGTCACCTAGAGCACATCACACAGGAACTTGTCCAGGCGGGTTTTGAATGTCTCCAGAGAAGGAGACTCCACAACCTCTCTGGGCAGCCTGTTCCAGTGCTCTGTCACTCTCACAGTTAAAAAGTTTTTTCTGATATTCACCTTGAACCTCCTATGCTCCAATTTGCACCCATTACCCCTTGTCCTATCACTGGTCACCACTGAGAAAAGCTTAACTCCATCTCCCTGACACTCACCCCTTACATATTTGTAAAGATTGATGAGGTCACCCCTCAGTCTCCTCTTCTCCAAGCTAAAGAGACCCAGCTCCTTCAGCCTTTCCTCATAAGGGAGATGTTCCACTCCCTTAATCATCTTTGTGGCTCTGTGTTGGACTCTTTCAAGCAGTTCCCTGTCCTTCTTGAACTGAGGGGCCCAGAACTGGACACAATACTCCAGATGCGGCCTCACCAATGCAGAATAGAGGGGGAGGCCACATGGACTGTCAGGAATAGCGTGCAGGGACAATTTCCAGAGCCACAAGAAGTAAGGTGGAGTACAGCTGTGCACAGCAGCTCTGCGCAAGCTGGATCTGAGCTATTGCCATGCAGAACCACTGTCTCCACACCTGCAGCTCCATGCTCCAGGTTCCAGGGCTTGTTTGTTCAAACCATGATGTAGCTGCACCTAGATCCACTATGCTGGATTAATGAATGCACTCTCTGGAAGACTGGGGAACACAAGTGTGACTGCAAGAGCCAACCTAGCTCCGATATGGCCAGATAAGAAGCTTGACTGAACTCAGACCTACACTGGACACAGACATAGGTGATATTATATCGTGCTCTCAGGTGCACCCAGTAGTACTTTTATAGGCCTCTCATCTCATGAGTTTCCCCATTACCTTTGATAATGGAGATTTTACCACAGGATCTCTCTACTATCTCTTATCCGATAGTATTTATGTATATGGGACGAATAAATGTGACAGCTGAGATCTGCAAATTTGCCAAACAGTGCAACTGCAGCAGCTCAGCACACGTTTCCATTCTTAGTTGAATGCATTTTGCAACAGATTCTAAAGATGAAAAACTGTCCAGATATGACTTTATCAAACATAGCTTCATTCCTGGCTCGTTTGTTGCCTCTGATGCTTCGCTTATTTACACAGAGATAAGATAGGTTCAACCTGGAGTAGTGCCTGCCTTACATTTCCAAGAGGCTAGGGAATGGCCAGGCAGAGTGCCAAGACTGAGGATGCTACTGGAGAGACCACCTGACAAAGAAAAAAATGAACTGGTTTCTCTAGCAGGGGTGCTAAATGAATTAACTGTAGTTTGGAATACATTTGATATGCTTTGGACCTTTCATGTTCAGGAAAAACAACACTTTGGAGAGAAATAACAGTAAATAATTTTTTGGACTAGCTGACTCTGACTACTATTTTTCCACTTCTAGCTCTACTCCCAAGTCCTTGGCTGTCCTTTTTGCCCCATTAGTGTGCATGATTTCCTTCAGACTGAGTTAATAGAAAGCATATTTGCATGCACATTTCATTTCACTTCAGTTTCTCCAAAGCTAAGCTTCTTTGGGATTTTTGGCTTCCTCTATCTGCTTTTTGCCACAGCTTCTCAGTTTTCTCTTTGTTTTGGCTGAGATACAAAATCCCAGATTCTGAGCAACTTTGCTTATTCGAGTTCCACTTTTTGAAAGAACCAGATCAAGTTTTTTGCAGGGAATTTCTACTGGCTGTTTTTAATGCCTCTTCCATCTCTTTCTTAATGTTCTGTACTGCCCTTTTTATTTATTCTAGTTCTCCCCATCTCTTTTTTTCCCACCTATTCTTTCTCACTTTCCCCCTTCTTTCTTTTCCTCCTTCTTTCCAGCTACTCTCCACTGTGGAGAGGAAAGTCCTGTTCTCCTCAGTACTGCAGGGTTTTTCATTTGTCATGTGTTGTATGAAAAGCCTTCCAGCTTTAAAATGCCTTCCACCTTTGGAGTAGAAAAGCATACCTTGTTGTCAGCTGTAATATTTGAATATAGCATGGGATTTTGAATGTTACGCTTCAATTTGACTGTCCTCCACACTGCCTCCTCTTTTTGTGTATCATTCTCCATGATTGCCCTTAACTTCCTGGGAACGTGGGGGTCCATGAGGAGGACACAGTCGTGTTTATTTAGAAGTCCCACTTGAGAGGTGAAATCGACTTCATGGTTTGCTGAGGCTTATAGAAAGTTTTAGAATGATAGAATATGCTGAGTTGGAAGGGACCCATCAGGATCATTGAGCCCAACTCCTGTCCCTGTGTAGGGCACCCCAAGAATCACACCATGTGCCTGAGAGCATCATCCAAACACTTCTTGAGCTCGGGCAGGCTTGGTGCTGTGACCACTTTCCTGGGGAGCTTGTTCCAGTGCTCAACCACCCTCTGAGTGAAAAACCTTTTCCTGATATCTAACCTAAACCTCCCCTGATTCAGCTTCCTGCCATTTCCCCAAGTCCTGTCATTGGTCATTTTGAGGTGGTTATTAGGTGATGAATAATCACAGAATGAATAATCTCCCTAGCCAAATTACTGTCTTGCCCGTAGCATCCAACAGGCTGAGAAAGCAAAGGTATGTACCCAGATTTACCAGACAGGGCATTTCAGGGGTGAGTGTTTAAAATTAAAAGTATGTTTAGGTAAATAGAATTTACAGCAATAAAATGTAAGCCCATAACTTTCCATCTGCAGTCAAATTACAGTCATACAAAATCCCCTCCCTGAGTGCAGGGACCAGTCTGGTAGTCAGAAATGCACATTTATTTTGAGTTGCATCTATCAGATGAGGCTTTACCCTACAGAGAATGTAAACTGTCTTACAGCTATGGATTGTAAATCCCTGACCTGACATTGCAGTGAGGGACACTTGTTTGCTGCTGCCCTGCTACAACCATAAGAAAATGCTTTCTCTTGATCAGAGTAAACAAAATTAAGTCCTACAGATCTAAGACTAGCTGGTGGGTTAGTTAACTTCCTCTCTTCCTGTCATCAAAAGAAGAGTATAGCATTAATAGAGGCCATGAACATGGAGAACAGTGTAATTATTTCAAGTTTGTATTTTTACCAACTGTTAATCATGCCAGCAGTTTCCTCCCACTCTGCTTCATGTGCTGAGCCTCCTCCTTTCCTTTAATCATGAATTAGGGTACTTGTCAAGCAAAAAGACTCTCACAAAGTCCAAGGCTCTTGTGAATTTAGTGATTGCCAGCCCTGACAGCCTTTCAGCTCTGTTTATTTGGTATGTTTTACCAACTCCATTCAAGGAAAAAGTTTGTCACCAAACTGATATTGACATTAGTAATTATATCAATACCATGTTGATCCTTGCTGCTTATATTGTGGGATAGTCCCTCTTTCCTGACACATATTGGTGCCAAAGGGACATCTGCACCAAATACATGCCATAAAATGATTGCCCAAAAGAGCAGTAGTAAGGACCAGAAAGGAGGAGACAAAAACGTGCAGAGCTTAGAATTTATTCTTCTGAGATGCCCTGTTTCACTTGCTGGTTTCTCCTTCCCTCAGCAGTTTTTTTCCCTTAACATAGATGTTCCTTCCCACCCACATGAATTGTAAATCTGATGTCCTAGATTTAATTTAGTTGTGCTGTTTATTGGAAGCACACCAGGCTGAGCATCAGTATTAATAAACAGACTTCTGTAAATGTCTACATTTTTTTCTTTAGTGAAGCCATAAGTCTTGTTTGGTAATCTAAATGTAGAATAGTGAAATATTAAAAACAACTGCTACAATCTCTTTTGCCTCCAGGTATGAATGAAAAAAACCCACCAGCACCCCAAATTAAGTTTCTTATGTGGTTGGAGAGTTGCAGCAAATCTTGAGTAAAGGCCGTCCCAGGATGGAATATACTAGCTGCTTTCTCTAGATTTAAAACTGCAGTAGAAACAGGATACTATGTTTTCTACTGAGAGACCTCAGTTCTATGGTTTCCATTTTCATATGACAGACATTTGGAAAAGTCCCTTAAAATCCATAATCCAGTCTCTGGTATATAAAAATCCACTTCTTTTTCATTTGCTTGCACAGACTTAAGTGCTTTGCCACAGATCTGTCTATTGTTTTGCTACCTTACCTATTCTTTTGTATTTGAAATGAGATTTCAGGTTCCTTGAGACAGGACTCCCATAATGTATTTTGCACTGTAGAGGTGTTTAGAACACACTGAGGTGACTTAAAAAACATATTAAAAAAACCCAGCATAACATGGCAATGATTCTGAATTTTATGGGCCTTCAGTATTGCACATCTCTACCAGTTTTTCCTTCTCATACAAAGGTTTCTGGGTTAGACTTGGAATTAAATATTGTAGGTGGGTGAACTGCAAGCAAAGATTATAAGGATAGTGTTTTTACAATATTTTAGTTCTATTAATCTGCAAGTAGGCTGTCACCCATAGAAGTAAAGACAAATCTCTCCACCCAGCTAAATGACTGGAAGAGCATTTTCACCACAGACATGACTTAAGAACTGAAGTCATTAGCTCAGGAGGCTTTTTATGGGTTTTTTGGGGTATTTAAAGATTCTGTTGTCTTGTGAAAATACCAGCTTCTCAGGAAAGAGGTTGCATGTTCCACCGTTTCCTTCTTTCTCAGACACCTAATTTTGCCATTGCTGGGACTCTGATACTTCCTTCTGATTTTACACGGGGTGTTTTTGCAAACTTTTTCCTGAAATTCTACATTATAGAAACTAATGTTGATTTAACTGTAGAGTTTAATGTTAGACTCTTAACTCACTATGCCTATCTAACCTAGCTAGGCACAAGCAGTCCTCACTTCTATGGTACCCGAGTGGCCAGGCAGAAAATTTCACAACAGTTTTCATTAAGAGTAAATAGAGTAAACCAGAGAGTTGTGCACTTATGAGATCAAAAGTCACTCTCAAACGTGCCTAGAATCCACACTGGCTTTGCCACTCTGTTGATTGCTTTTGCCAGAGTTCATTTTCCAGGTGACAGGGGACAGCAAAAAGCAGAAAGAATTTCTGAGAAATCGCTTCATTCTCAGTCTCTGGGCAGAGACAACAGCAGCACAAACTGACCTTATCTAGCACTGATGAACGTTCCCCATAAATACAAACATTGCAGGAAAGCAGCTGATACTGCAACTTCTTTGGTAAAACTCCATGATTGAGTGTGTCCTACACCAGCACCTATTGTGTAACCTTCCCTGCAGAACTCCAGGATTTACAGGGGTTCACACTGTGCGAGTACATCGTCGAGCACTGATTTATGCAAGGCAGACCTGGAACAGTAGAAACGGTGGGTAAACAGAATATAGTGTCTTTCCTTGGTTTAGCTCTTTTTCAAGGGTTTTTGGTATGTATCTGCTATTTAGCTGAGAGACTTGGGGAGCTGGATCGAAGAAAGCTCTTGTGTGTATGTGGACATCTGCATTTTTTCAAACGTACATGTGCATATATTCATACATCTGTAGCCTGAAGAGTTAGGCAGTTGTAGCTGAACAATCAATATCTAAAACCAGTTGATTATTCTCAGGAAAAACTATGTATTTTTTTTTACATTGTTTTTATTACTCCACTATTCCTGTTTTTATTATCTTAATGCTACTGTGTATCTGATGCTTTGGAGGTACTAATAGAGTACACACACGTTAGACTATGCCTTTTACTGATTTACAGCCTTTGGATACTCACCATCTGCCTGATTTTGACTAACAGGAGGAGGGAGAAAGGAAGAGGACTGGATTTGGGGGTTGAGAGGCGGAACAGAATCGGTTTTTTGTGTATTTTCTTTTTTGAAACCATATGGAAGATAAATAATCCAAAAACAGTTAAGGTAATAAATTTCTCACACTAATGTTTGTTACCATTAATTCATCTTTGTTGATGATATGCATACACTGCACCTCTCAAGATCATGGTGACATCTTTCACAGTTTTGCTTTACAACATTTGATGACATTGTGATAAGACAGTATATGAAAATCCTTTATTACTATGGCTACAAGTAGAAAAGTCTACTGTATTTCTGAATGATAAACATTTAATGCAATAGACCATAATATGCTGTGCTGTGTCACATCTACTAGGAACTGAACAAAGCAGCATCTACTTCGGTCTGGAGGGTGATTTTTTTTCAGCTGTGGTCTCAATTGGCTCTTTTTCAGTACTGGGAACCATTGCATTGGAGCACTGTGGTGTTCCTATCCTGGGAAGTCCCACCTAGTTGGCATTTCTTTGGACTGTTTTAGAATTTGTTGTCAGCAGGACTTGCTGGCTTCACCCTCTCCTGTTGCCTTCTGCAAGATGAGCCTTAAGCAGGACAACGTACTTGTTCTCTCCCACTAAAATCTCTCTCTCCGACCACATCACTATCATGGACATTCCTCCAGTGTGAAAAGGCTGTGAAAAGGCATGGTCTTTAGGAAAAGATAAGTGAGGCAGCAGGACAAGTGCTTTATTATGAACAATATGTTTTAAATTGTGGTTTTTTTCTCTTTTATTAAAAACTTTCTGAGCACCCAGATTTCACTCGGCAGTACCATTAACAACCAAATATTTTCATGTTGCATGGGTGGAACCAGAGTACTGTAATAGCTCAGCAAAGATCCTTGAGCATGTAGCATGTTGTAAATTTGCTGTAGTGGAAGAAAATATTTCTGGTTACTTTAGGGGGAGGGGAGGTCTCTTTACTGTGATTCCCCAGGTTTTGCCATGGAAATCAAGGCATAGCTGCATGTAGCAGGAAGTCAAAGCTGCCCCCTTGCAATAGCTCCTGTCTCTGAGCGCTCCTGTTCAATGTATGATGCCTTCTGTTCACTCTTTGGTGTTTCTACAGCTTTTAGTATTCAGCTGCTCACCTTTAAAAGCCTTCCCCAATTTAACAGAGCCCCTGATGCATCCCTAACTAGGGAGGATAATCAGATGAACCAGGCATGCAACGATGTTCCACTAAGGATAGACTCTGTGGCAACCCTTTGAAAAGCAAAAGGTAAACTCCCACTGGAATACACAAAGATGCTGCAACCATATGAGGATTGTGATGTTGAATTTATGAGAGAAATCAAGAAAAATACATCTCCAGATAAGTCAACATATGACAGGCATTGGCAAGGCTTTGACATTCTTATCTTGGGCTGTGCGTTTCTTACACAGGTCACAGAAAAAAATGCTAATGCCAGGAAAAAAGAAAAAAGAAAGATAAAAGTCTGTGCATGAGTTAAAAGCAGCTCAACATGTGGGCACAGCAAATAACCCATGAAGCAAAATAAGCAGCATAATATATAGCAAACTAATGCTTCTAACACCAGATTGCAGTTCCCCCAGCCTCCAGCCTGGTCTCCTGACCACCACTATTTGCATCATGGAAAAAAAAAAGTAATCAGACCTCATATTGCAGGACAGTCAGTCATTACATGAAGGGATAATAAGAATTTCTTATTGCCTGAATCTTATACCGTGCTGATCACCATGGTTTCTGAAAATGCCACTTTAAACAAAAATTAAACTGTTGCTTTTTTCTCCCGCCCTGCCCCCCTCCTCTTGGGAATTGTTTCCTGATTCTTCATCATCTTCTGTCCAGGACCACTCAACAGGTCACGTATGTTTTAGAGAGCACTTCCCTTCAATGAAAGCATCGAACACCAGTCCCTCCAACAGCAATAAAAAGGATATGACAGAACAACAGATGGGTGACAACATCTATGCTAGGAATAGTTTCCTCTCCTTCTGGAGGCAGATCATACATTCACAAACGGGTCAAATTTGTTTTGTAATGCACCAGTCTATCATTCAGCAAAAGTGAGTTAGCAATTTCCAAGGTAATTCTGTTGTTTCCCTGCCAACAGCTCTGACAGGAGCCCCTGGGGAAATAACCATTAAACAAACATCTGTGTACTTCCTATCTGTCAGCATCTCAACAGCTTCAGAAGTGGGGGCTGACATGAAGGACCTGCCAGCTTTACCAGAGCCGTAAGTCTGAGGCAGCTAACATTAGCAGAAACTGACTCAACAGTGATAAAGACCCAGAGATACACTGAACTGCATCAAGTAGCAAACTCCTATTTTCCTAAATGTATTATGTTCACCTTGATACAATATATGTCAATTTTTACAATAAAAATCTCCCTTGAGAACCTGCTGCAGGATTAGTAGTGTCATCTGTCTGGTGTCATCTGTCTAGTGATGATACATCATATTGTCATCTTGTCAAAATGATTAAGTGAGCTAAAAAAAGCTAAAATTGTAGCACTTTCAAGATAAATAAAATGCACAAAGGGTTCTTTTTGTTTGTCAGCATCTGCTGTGTTTTAGTAATTTGGCTCTGAAGGAGGAGGGAAAAGAAACAACAGAAAGGGGAGGACAGGTAAGGAAAACCATTCATCTTGAGAA
This sequence comes from Hemiprocne comata, assembly GCA_020745705.1. Classification (NCBI taxonomy): domain Eukaryota; kingdom Metazoa; phylum Chordata; class Aves; order Apodiformes; family Apodidae; genus Hemiprocne; species Hemiprocne comata. The sequence continues at coordinate 43,822,200 of CM036588.1, forward strand.
AAATAAGACTGTGATCAGCCCATCAACCTTAAGATTAAAATCACTCAGAAATCAATGGTCAATTTTATTTTCACTTAAGAAAGAAAATAGTAAAGCAACTTGCTACTTTGCGTTCTCAGAAGTAAACTCTACACAACAGCTGTTACCTAATAGTTTCTCCAATATATTCAGGGGAACAGAACACGTTAGTATCTTCCTTGCCATAAAATGGACCAGCCAATGCTTCCAAACTACCCCTGAAATACATCTTCGCATAGCACCTAGCAGAGAATATTGTTTTCAGTTAGATGACTGGTGAAACTACCATCTTATGTCACCTGTAATATTTAGTAAAATCTGGGAGGTGCAGCGAGGAACACTTGTCATGGAGGCAGTACTGTAGTTATCTTAATACAAGCTTGCAATCAAGTTGAAAACATTGTAAATTTTGGATTTAGTTATGACACAAGTGTCTCAATGGAACAAAAGTCAACCATTACATTTGATGTAGGGCTGCCACAGGCAGGGATTTCTTTAAGGCATCTTAGGTTGATGTGCCTACTGCCGTGTCTCGCCCATCACAGCATGGTTGATTTGGCTTGCCTGCTCCTGCAATCAGTGGAGAGAATTAGAGATCATATTCCATACACATAATATAGATACCTACCAACTCCAGCATTTAGTCCACTTCCCACTGACTACATAGTGAGCCAGGATTTGGCAGCCTTGGAAAGCAGATGATCTAAAGTATTTTGTTGTCTCTTGATCTTAGAAACTGTTACAGACACCAATCTTACTTTTAAGATTGGTAAGAGTTAGTTGGTTGATGTGGCCCTGAATATTCATATTTCATCAGGTCCTTTCTGTCTCGTCTCCTTCACACAGGTAGAAAATCTTGCAAGCAGTACAAGAGCATCTCCTTGACTATGGACCATGATAGCCTCAAGGGAAGTGCCAGGCCCTTTAATGAGCTGCTTCATATACGTTTAAGTCTGGCCAAAGGACCATTTTCTGAAGAGGAATAATAAGCCCTCTTCCTCTTTCTTTATCCCTTTGAGAGAAAATCTGAAATGTGTAATAGTTAAGCTTAGAAATCATTGCGTTTAAGTTATGGGGACAGTAATTTCCCTAAACAGCTGCCACTGGGAGCTATTCAGTTACTGGAAAGCAAGAAAGAAAATGCCCAGTAGTACTAGTAAACTTGCTGCTTGTGTTTCTGAGGTTGCCAGTATTAACAAAGACATGAAGGGAATAACAGCATCCTCTTTGAGCAGATGTTTTAATCACCCTAGTAATGTACTGGGATCCCCAAATGCTGGCCCACCACCGAAACAGATTATGTGCAAGTGTGAGAGCAGAAGTTCTTGAACACACCATCAGCCAAACCTGAATCTGGCAAATGCCAGAAGATTACAGGATTTCTTGCTCTAAGTCATGGGTCCTAGCCTAGTTTGAAACAAAAAGAAAGGTCAGTTTAATGGGGAATTTAGATCTCATAAAATATGCAGGATAACTTATGCATATTCTTCTTATTGCTCCCAATTCCAGAAAAGTGGAAAGACCACCAGAGCTTGCTGGCTCTTCTAATTATGGACTAATACGAAACCACAGTTGTACCAAAACTCTCCCCAGTTAGTTTTTAAGACTTCAAAATGACCAGACCTGTATTCAGTGTTCTCTGCCCAAATACTTCTACAGGTCTGCAGTTAGGAACGATGCTTTTGACAAGGCAGCTATCTGTATTTCCTTCCATTTAAATAAAGATTTTCCCCTATATGAGAACATGGAGAAAGAAAATCTTTGTGTAGTAACAATATGCTTTATTTCCCTCTCAGTAGGTTGAACTTCAAAGTCAGAGAACTGAACTGTCACCAGCAGAAAGCCCTCCACGCTGGAGTTACAACAGCACAAAGAGGATGGAAGCTGCCAGGAGCAGGACAAGAAAGCAGTACCATTAAACATATGGAAAAAAGTTACGTGTATATATCAACTTGAAGGCTGTTGACTGGGAATATTTCTATAGCCCTACTGTTATCTCCTGTGTTTTTGCTGAAAAACATTTCTTCTTAAAGCCTGAATTGCAAAGGCAGGTTTTTTTTTATCCTCCTAGTAGGTTTTAGCCTAGACAAAACTATGACAGCATCAAAAGCATAGGTAATTCCTTCCTTCATTGTATTCACTTCCAAGGGTAGCTGTTTCCAACTGATATTATCATTAATAATCAGATAAATATAAATATAACCATGATGTAAGCTTATATATTGGCAGCAAATTCTACTGATGCTATACATCTTAGACCATGGCTAAAAGACCATCAGGATATGTACTCCATTTATATTTATAAAAACTATTTATCCATTTATTAATAGTGAAACTACTAGCTTAAAAATATGTTTAGAAAAAAAGTGTCACCTCCATTACGTGATGCTAAAGTCTGAATGGTGCAAGTAGCAATAAAACTACACTATGTCAGCACCTTAGCAAAAATCTTTCCACCCAGCAGCTGATGCCAGAATCTGATAATGCCATGTGTGAATTAAAACAACTAAGATATTTATGCAGTGGTCTAGCACAGAACACGCAGCATAAAGAACACACCTGTCAGAAATGCATCTATTTGTACCACATTCTCATTTCTCAAAATACAACTCTTAACTGCTCATTTCATTAGACTGTTGGAAAGCCAGACCTTCTGAGATCCTTATAGTGCCATCAGTTTAATACATTGCACTGATGAATTGATATGGACATGTAGAACTGCCCCAGGGAGTGTCAGGTGTGCTTTAAGCAAATTTCTAACAGTCTTACCATGCCTGTCATTGATATATTCAAGTACATTTGTTTGTGCATGATTTCTTCATACACATTGTGCCTAATGAAACCATGAAATTAGGGTGCAAAGTGGTTATTTATAAAAAATAAATACCTCTGAAGAGAGCTCAGACTTGGTCTCATCCAGTTTCCAAGGCAAGCACAATGAGGAGCAACTGCTGCCAGCATCACTTTTACTTTTATATGGTTTTCAAGCACCAATCTTGGAATCTGCAACAAAGCTTACTATCTAATAATAGAACAGTCCACATTTTCAAAGCTCACAAATTATTTGAATCAAATTAGGGATCTCTCATGGGCGATGTGTGTGCATGAACCCAGCTGATTTGCTGGCAACCATTTGTGTACATCAGGTATGCAGAAATATGTGCAAGTCTGCATGACCTACTGGCAATGAAGCCTTTATATTAAATAAGCACAGTTTTGTCCCAACTAATGTTGTTGCCCTGTGCATGAGCTCCAGGCAGTAGGTCACACAATTTGGTAACAACCAAGGCATGAGGCAGTAGCTAAGGTTAGACAGGGGAACGGACACACTGGAGAACGGTTAGCTCTGCAGAAGGACGACCAAACCTCCTTGGTTGTTCCATCGCTATGCTCCCCTGGCTGGGGGGCAAGCTGTTTACCTGCACACAACACGTGCAGGCCCTGAGCAGCAACTCCTGTCTTCTAAAAAACATACCACAAGCACTAGTAAAGGACTATGAAGAAACTGGAGACAGACTAGCTAGTTATTATTATTACTTTTACATATGTAAAAGCATATGTGTGACCCAACAGATCTGAAAGTGTAAAAGCTCCTTCACAGTGCACAGAAGCATGGGTCATCTGTTTCTTCCTCGATAAACGCACAATGGGAAAACCTAGGATGGCTTTTGTAGAGGAAATTATTTATTCCACAAATACATTCAGTGCCTTGAGGAAGTCATTGTGCACGAGGATGCCAGTGATCTAGTTGGTATATTTTATTTAGGTTTACAAAAAGTTTTTGATAACATTCTTCACAGAATCTCACTCTGCTATGGGCTACCATCAGAGACAGGATACCAGAGCAGGCAGATTGTATCACTCAACAAATGCTCCAAGAAACGGAGCTGTCACAGGATATAGAATATCCTCTCATAAAGAAATAACTGAAATCAAATATACCTTTTATGTTCTAATAATACCTCCTCCTGCCAATTTGACTTTATCCCAGAGATGGTGACATTTCAGTGCTAAGCAATACCACTACCTCCCTTATACATCTGCTGTGAATCTTCACATTCAAAACACACAGGGATGCGTTTGGTCAGACAGAGCTACAGAGGCATTTCCACAAGCACATCGATAGCGACCGACCCGTGTCCTCTCTGCAAACCAGAAGGGAACCTGTGCAGCAGTCAAGACTGTTGCTGAGGGGAGTCAAGATCTGTGAATTTAGATTTAGCATGAAGTTCTGAAATCCAAGCAAGGCTTCAAAACATTCTGGCCAATATGCAAGGCTGGTAAGCCAGACAGATAAAGGCCTAATATTCATGAATCAAACACTCAGTGCTCCCATCTTTCATGGCAGTCCAAAGGAAATTCAGTGCCAAATACCTCTGAAAACTCAAGCCTTTTTGGTTCATTTGAAAACAGATTCCCAAGTCGCAAAATATTTGCCCCCTTTTTTGTGTGAAATAAAGTGAAATAGTCATTCATACAGTTCCTTCAGAGACTGCAGTGACACATTTGGGTAGCAACCTATGGCAGCTGATCTCAGCATTCACAGAAGCTGCATGGATGCCCACTGGCCTGAAAGTCGCTGTGAAAATCACCAGTGTTTTCTACGTTGATATTAAAACTGCATCATCCAATGATGATGTATTAACTCACTTCCTTGCCCTGCTGGGAAATCTTCTACTCTTGCATGCAATATGCAAGCAGCACCAGACAGTCTTTACCATTATTTTAACAAAAGTGTAGACAAGCAGTTAAACACAAAACCCCACTTTATTTCTCAAATGACACCCCTCTAATTCTTGAAAAGGTGCATTTCTAATTGTCACTATTTTGAATATATTCTATTTTTTTTTTTTCTGTGAAGTTAAATACTTTAAAGAAAAATCCCCAAAGATATAAATACACAACAGTTTCACTTCATGATTTGTTTTGAGCATTGTCTGGTTCTGCATCCACTCTGGTGAGTTTTGCTGTTCCTTGAAATCCTTAAAGAAATCCAGAGACAGCCTTCCTTGCTATCCAGAACCCTCTGCCTATCACCTGTTAATACACACCATTAATACAATGCTAGAACATGCACTTAATAGCTTGTAGCAGTTTAGTAATTCTTTAACTTACACATATTGTTACTAAGGATATAACTGTGATGCTTCCTTTTCTAGATGCTCATGGAAAACTCCATGTTACAAAATGCCCGCTTGATGATGTGCACGTCTGCTGCTGAAAAGGAAATCAGCACTAACAAGGTCTGCCGGGTTGTTCAATCTACAAAACCAGACAATTCCCAAAGTTATTGGCTGGATCACTGTAGCACAATCTGCAACCATCACTTTACCTGAAACCTATTTAGCCCTGACTGTTGGCAATGCGTATCTGTTGTGGTATAAAATGTTACCAGGGTCATCAGAACATACCATGTGGTGCTTATTCTTGTATGATGAGTGCAGCCCAAATCAATAGCACAGCTCTTGCTAACATCGAGGAATGGAGGTCTGACAATGCTACTTGCCAGTTGTCACAGTAAAGGAGAGGTGAAAATAGTCCAGTGCAGGCAGCATCATGTTCCTTCCAAGAGCTGAGACCAGAAAGTCAAATTGCTTCCTGTACCAAAAGTTGTGCTCCTGGAAAGTCTTTCTTGAAAGAGGGATCAGCATGGGCGGCCTGAATGGGTGTGGCTGTGAATTCATTCCAGTTGCGTGTCTCACTGGGGACAGTATTCCTGAAAATGGAATGAGGGTCTGGCAGGCTGATTTTGCTACATACACATGCACCGAAGGAAAGACTATGATAAAGTCTGAAAACTTCAGCTGAAACTCGTACCTGTTCACAAGAAAGTCTGAGGTAGTTCAGAAACAATCTATGTTTAGGACATGAGAAAGAAGGGATTTAATGGACAGAAGTTTCAAGATACAGTAATTGCTACAAAGAAAGGGAGTATAACCATACAGTTTTAAAGCACTGACAGAAATGAGTGAAAAAGTTAATTAAAAGCTGAACTTCTATTTAGCCTTATATTTAATTTATGGATCTTTGAAGGAACGACATTAACATTTGCTTCAGAGAGAAAACCAAGGATAATAATGAAATTGAGCAAAGTAGAAAGCAAAGAAAATTTTGCAAGATATTGGACAAGGTTAATAGACACAGGCACTGAATTGTAAAGTAATGCTGTACTTCTCAGAATGAGTCCACATCCTCAGTGTGATATTTGAATCTCCAGACAGCTGAAATACCTTCAAACAGGAACGCTGAAAAGTTACAAAGTCTTTTGAGGTTCACTTTTGATGATGCAGTTTATTTAGAAAACACCACTTATGTACAACACAATGAGCAATGCACAACTAATAAACTGAGCATGTATCTGGTGCATCATGGTGACAGAGAAATACTTAAAGTTATATTTAAACTTAACTTAGATAAGCCTGCTCAAAGCCTGACCTACTACTTAAATCAAACGAAAACCTCTTACTGATTTTTCTCTTACATGTAACAAACAGAGTTTAAACAGATTATGGAAGTATAAGCTCCAAAGGGGCTAGTATTTCCCATATCCATAGACATCAAAATGTAAATTTTCCTCACTAGTGCTTGATGACCTAGTGGTAGTTGCCTTTAAAGTTTGATGTGAATGAACTGGAACTAGGATATTTTTATTCAGCATATGACAAAGAGGTAAAAATAAATATGATTTTTAAATCCTTAATATATCACAATTTGGAGGAGAGTTCCAGGGAACACCACAGCAACAGTGATATGATGCTAGGTAGGGAGGAAAAAAGGAGTAAAAAGCAGACTGGGGGAAACATGCAGGAAAAAGCAAGAGCTGTGAGCACTGGAGACACACTGAACTAGCTCAGACCACAAGTATCATATCTTTGTGTTGCTCTTTCTTAAAAACTACTAAAGCCTTGCACCCTATGTTCTCTTCCTCTTTTTTTTTTTTTTTTTGCACTCACATTCAGATGAGTGATAGATTCCTTAACAAAACTCCCTGAATTAGAAAAAAAAAAAAAAAAAGACCATGTAGAAACACATCTTTCCAAATAGTCACTTCAACTGAGGTAACATATTCATTTTCTTAGCTATATATGCACAGATGAACACATTAAAGTCAGTACCAGTCTTTCTCCTAAACTGCTCCTTGAAAATCCAGCTCTCACTGGAAGTGATATGCTTCTAATCTAATCATCTAAGTCCCATAAACCTTGTATTATTGCATAAAAATGTTCCCTCAAAGTAGTTACCTCTCAAGATCAATAAGTGACATCCAAGTCATGCAACACTGTTGCCCCTGTTATTAAAAATGGCACAAACAAACTTATAGGAACAACCCAAAGGGGATCCTGGACTACAGAAAGCAGAACAAACCTGCCCCTGTTCTACAGCAATGAACCTGCCATGACTGTTTTAAAAGCTGTTTTGCAACGTGACAAATCTCTGAGAAATTCCTGTGAAGACACTACTATCTTTTAGCAGCTGAAAATAACTATTATAACAGCTATAGAAGATGTAAAAAAAAACATTTCTGTGGCGTAACTGTGCCTCAAAAGCATAATCTAATTTTTTTATGTAAAGACAAAAAGTTCTTAACATCTATTGTTAAACACAGTTATTGGATTCTAGGTATTGGCCACAGATCACCTAGGGGCTGTGGTTCAGGAGTACAGAGACAACAGATAGGTGATGTAGACCAAAAATTATATGAAGGAAATGTGTCATTCCTGGTAGGTGTGCAAGTTCTCTGCTTCCTCTACAGAAAGAAGCTGTGGTAACTGCGATTCACTTGGATTACATGGCACATAGTTTTAGATGCACAAACCCTCATCTGAACAGCAATACTGCCCAACTTGGTATTTCAGGAGTCATCTGGTATTTGGACACACAGCATTTGCTGTAAGAGACTGTAGAGGTCAGTTTTGTAAATTCCTCAGACTGCATAATATAGACTGAGGTTGTTGATGTGTATCTCCTAGTTTTCAAGAGTCACTAGATAATTCTGAAAACCATGAGAAACTAGGTTACCTTCTTTTAACCGAGGGATGAGTATCTGCACAAAGATAATAGATGTGCCAAGATGATAAATATGAAATAGATGAGTAAAAGTTGCAATGAGGAAAAGTACTTAGATTGCACCAACAGTGCAGCTCTCCTCCTCTTAGATAGCCCGGGGCCTACAATAGCAGCAGGTACTTGAGAGGTGTTTTTACACCTGTGCAGTGTAAGATCTTTAGCCAAAGTAACCCAAACTTCACCTCCCATTACATTTATGTAATGAATCAATTATTTTTTTTTTTTTTCAGAATGCCAAGTTGTATTATTCTATTAGGCTGCAAGAAATGGGAACAGAAGTAATTCTCTGATGTCCAGTTGGGTGATAATGTCTAATGCTGAGGAGCTGATTCTTCACTTCCTTCCACCATTTGTATATATCATGGCAGTTAACCACATACAGTATTGTAAAGCTGGCATGTAGTTGTACTGGCAGTCAGTCTATTGGTCAATGACAGACACCTGCAGTTTCCTTGTATTACACTTACAGTTTTTAATTTGGGCTTTTTTTTATCTAAGAAAAGTTGCAGGGTGACTTTAAAACTATTTTTCTAGTAAGCATTTTCAGACCCATCAAACACAGACCCAGATTCTATCATGGACTACAGGTGGGACTTTGACATCACCTCAGCCAAAGCTTTGGAATAAAAACTTGTGAAGAGCCCAAGAAAAGTCTGCGGGGTTTTTTTGAGCAGTTAACAAAAGTCTTAGGAAGGCTCACTCTGTATATGCTGCAAGAGTATAGCGCACAAGGTAGCTATGAGGAATACAGGTGTGTTCTTTGCACTGCACCCCTGCCTGAGGTGAGCGTTTAACCTGCTCTATTTTACACACCTCACTACAGCCAAACTGCCAATACCTGACAGCTGGGCAAAAGCCAGCTTTGGATCTGCTCACCCACACCTTGCTTAGACACTTGTACTTTTTAAGCAACCACAGTGTCAGCTTTCTGTCGTATCACAATGGGAACTTTCCACACACACACCTGCACAGGATTAGTTTCTTTTTTAGTTTTGGAGCTTTAGCAACTGTTCTAAATTCAAGCTAAATAATTAGCTACTAGCTTAGTTTAACACATATATATATATATGAATATTTAGGTACTCCTAAAACTTGACCCAGGACCTTCATTTCTGCATCCAGAACAGAACAAAGCTTTGTGGAGCTTCTAATATATATCTGAGTGAACGAGTACAACCAACAACGACCACCGGTTCAGACAGAACTAAGGATTCTAACCTAAATACACCATTAACTGAGAGATGGGGATGGGAGCCGGGTCTTGGGCGTCCTCTGGGATCTACAAATTATTTCTGAAGAATGGTTTAGTACTTCCTATGGCAAATTACATCATGACATACAAGCCTAAACATTTACTTTTCAGTACATTAACTCTTACTGGCTCTGATTATTTGCTGACTACTCCAGCCACAAAAACACAATTACCAATGCATTCACTTGTCCATTTGACAGTACACATGTCAAAATACAAAGCAATTAATACTTTCATAGAGTACTGCAATGTACAGCATGTCTACTTTCTGTGAAATCACATCTCATTCCTTATTGAGTATCTCTGAGTGGGCATCACTGTAGAACCAGAGCTACTAACACAGATGTATCAGAGAAGGATGGCATTAACTTTGTCTTCTAATTTTCATGCTGACTCTAGCTGTACAAAACATCACTGAAAAATGAGTAGATGCTTGCATACATTGGTTGGAAAACTTAATTTACTTGGAGTGGAACAATTATAGGTATCTTCTGCTTCCTTTCATGGAAACCAAGTCTCATCAAGTCAGATCCTAAACTGAAAATTCTCTAATTTAATGTTATAATTAGAAAGGATGGAGATGCATTAAATTAATTTGAATTTTTCAGCAATGCTGAAAAAAACAAGAAAAACTGATTTTCATGGGGTAAAGAAGAAAGAAATGGAGCTCTAAAGGAAGAAAACTGCAATGATGAACAGTTCCTTCTCTAACAAAATTGGTGATTACTCCTCTGTATTGTCTTTAACATTAGACTTAGATTAACTTCTCTCATTTTAATTTCATGTCATTTGAACTTGTTTTAGAGCTGACTGGCAATGGCTTGAAAACAGAGCTTCACAATTTTTGCTCACTTCAGAAATTAATTTTCCCTGATAAATCAGTTTTAAGGAGTTGATATTTGACCATACATTTGTGTGAATAAAAAATCTTCTCAATGCACTTGTAGTAAGTTAATTAATTAATGAGACTTTAGAAAGAGCTTTGTTGAGTGCCATATGAGTTGAGCCTATGTCTGAATTCAACTTACGGAAGAAAAACTGAGAAAATGAGGCCTAGGGAATTTAAGGATACTAAAGTACTAAACATAAATAATGGCTCAATATTGACAATACAGTTAGTTCCATTATGTAGAAATCTAACAACAGGTCTGTTTTATAGTTTCTGACAAGAAAGCAATGAACACCTGGTCAGTTCTGCTCTACCCCTGTTGCAAATAAAATATGAGTAAGAGATAACACAGTTCTGAGTAATCACAGTATTTCATTGCTCTGATAAACCCTGATACTAAGCTATAAAAGCACAACTTAATTCCACTGAAAGGGAAAAAAGAAAAAAAGAAAACAAGTATTTTTAGAAGAATATACAAGAACTACACCTGCAGTTGGGAGTCAGTAAATACAGGTAATAATTAGATAGAACACTGACACCAAACCACAAATCAGTTCTGTGTGGTTTCCTCCTTTGTCAATAGTAATACGTTGCTGACACAACGTTTAAGACAGAGACCGATACTAAGGAATACAGATATTAGATGTGTTTGTTGGCTGGTAGTGTTAGAAGACCAAGCAGAGTTTGGGCCCCTTAAACATTTCAACGTTATTTCTTAGAATAAAAAGGTAAAGGATTCCCACTGGAAAATGTGAAGTTCTGGCAAGGCTTGCCTGAAAAGCCTGGGAGCTCTGTTATCACATTGGACTTGCCTCAGTGACAGGTTCAAAGAGTAACTCTAACATTAGAAAATAAAGACTGTGAGAAAGGCCATGTGTGACTGAGAATCAGTCCAATACTAACAATTTCTATTGATCTGTATTAATGGACAATGGAAAGTTGATTTTTGTTTTGATTGATTTTTTTGGAGGGGGGAACTGGAGGGTCTATAAGACCTGACAGTTTTTTCTTGGGAATCTCTCAGATCTCTTCAGATTCTTGGCAGAGAGTGAATGTCATGGGAAATAAATAGACATTTCTGTTCAGCAGTGAGTCACAGGACAAGATAAAAAAGATTTGCAATGGGTTATAGTTTACAAGACTTATTTGTATCATAAAAAATAACTGTGCACATCAAAGATTACAAACTGAAAATCCTGTTCTTTTTCTGAGAGCCTAGACTCAGAACAGCTGGCAGGAACTTTGAAAACCAATTTTTAAACAATCTCTACAATGGTGACTACTAAAGACTAACAGCTAGGAAGTTATGCCCTTTGCTTATCCACAGCTTGAGAAAAGCAAACTTGTTTGATCAAGCTGCAAAGAAATTCCACCACTGATATGGAAGGACTTATCTACCACAGACAAGACATGCTCCATGTATCTCAGTGGTTCCAGCTGGATTATAATCAGAATAGAAAAGCCTTCTGGTTTTAACTAACCCCACAACTTTTTGGACCTACACTTAAACATGAGAGTTGTGTCCCCAGTAGCTGGTCTCAATTCTTTCATGCTCCAAAGGTTTTTAAGCCGTAAGGTAACCAGCACCCCAGTCTAGGTGCTGGCTGACACCAGCAGTATCCTGCCTCAGGACTCCAGAGAGTCTGAGGCAGCTGTGGCACAGGTTACAAGCTGCACACAATGCATCTTCACCGACAGACACTCACAAGGCAGAAGACAGCAGTGGGAAGGGAAGGGGCTGTAGGCAAATGTCAGAACTCCACTGCAATTTAGCAATGAAAAATACTATAACATTGTTGATAAAGTCTAATCAATTTTATTGAAACAAGAAAAAGGAAGCTCTTCTCCTTCGAAGTTTCTACTGATTCATTGCTACCACTTGTTATATTTCTTTCTGTTTCTAGCACAACCAGTATCCAACAGGGAAATTCTTTCAAATTAAGTATTGTGATAAATTAACATACTATTTGCTATGTTGATATAACTCGTTTTATCACTATGGTTATGCAAAGAAAAACCATATTTATCCTACACTAGCTTTGTTTTCTTCTGACAAGGCTATTTGTCACCACAGGAAATTCCAAGTTCATAAAACTGGATAGCTGACATTTCCAATATAATATACTTTGTGAGGGGTAATAAACCTCCTAATTGATTTTGCCAATTACATCTGTGTTTGTCTTAATATAAAATCACTTTATCCCATACTGAAAGACCAAGACAGAGCTCTTTCTAAAAGTCACGTAGATCTGGAGAGTAAGAGACTGCACCATCACCAGCATGGAAACACTCAGAATAAGCAAAGTAGCAGGCAAAGTAATCCAGAAAGACACAGGTGGATACCAAATTCTGTGACTGTAAAGTAAGAGCCAGATCTTTTACAATACAGTGGAAAAGGATAATATTTTATGAAGTTTATGAGAAACGCTTATGCACACACAACCTTTGAATTTTAGCTCTAGACTGCAAAATATTTTTTTTCTTGGGAAAAATTAAGTACCTGCAAATTCTTCTTTTTGTATCCTAAACAACTGCTTGTCAGTGACCAGATGAAGTTTCACTTTTCTACACCAAATGTTTTTGATGATCTGTTGCAATTTTTCTTAGAAATACAGGTAAAAATTAAGTAATTATCTTCAGGAGTGAAAAGATGTTTTTCTTCAAGACAGATGCTTGATTTAGGAATTTCCTTTTTGAGTGTAAGAAATGCAATTTTGTACTTTGAAAAGTCAACTAAGGTCAAGATTAAGATAGCATCCATTAATTAGCATCCATTAATTAGTTTGTTGATATCATGAAAGCTTTTCTTGTCACCCCACTGATGAACAGGGAATTTGCTTCTCAGCAGGTAAACATGTTTGATACTTCCTTAATCTAGTGCACAGCATTTGCTATAGCCAAAAATAAGAGACAAAGTGGAACACAGAGTCAAAACAATTTAGAAAGCGGATTACGAGTTACAAAAGCGTATGAATGAAGAATAACGTTAAAAAATAACATATATTCTGGATTGATGTGCTCCATAGACATTTTCTTTGTTAATGGAAGCCTTCAAGAAACAAATATTTATTTCATATGCCTTCCATTCTGCTCAAGTAATTTTACATTTCCACTGTAGCTCTGCCTTTTATTTCCTTCTGTTCTCCTTGCCTTGGTTAGATTAAAGAGGTAGGGTGTTAATGGGGTATTTGATGAAGATTGAAGACCTATTTTCTCCCCCCTCAGAGATCAGCCTGATTTGAACAAATTGAGGAGAGTGAAGCAGTCTCTTCATGTCCTTGGGAAAAGCCTTTTCCATTTCAGCATTTCCAGCTTTCAGACATGGTCCCCTTTGTTCACAGAGAAAAGGAAAGAAAAGGTGCCAGCACAAGATGGTTCTGAATAACTTCATATAATGTCAGTGGGGCTGCAAAAGCTCCCTTTCAGTCTCCTTTATGGTTGGTGGGCATGTGAACGTGAGGTGGATCCAGGAGGGGAATGCAGGGAACTAGTACTTGCAGCTCGAACAGGGCGAGAAACAACCTGTTGTCCACCAGTCCCCACGTCTGTTGTTGCCATTTCCTTACTACTCTCATCCTTGTGGGTACCGTTTTGTGCTGGGCACTCAAAATGCACACAGTGAAACACCTGGAGAGAACAAAGAATGAAGAAAAGGCAAAAAAATTAAACGCTAGCAAAAGCATGATCAAAGTAAGGTGAAATCTATAGGGAAGTAGACCAGATCAGTGACAAAGTCAAATTAGAGCGTTTCAGCATGAGGTCAAAAACATCTGCCCATGGGTCATGAACATTATAAGATGATACAAGTGGAGCAAGAGAAGGCCTTCAAATTATACCAACCTTTACATATGGCACTAAGAATCAGAAAGCAGGCAGAGATATTTGTAAATTATTTTTCTCCTAGAAAAGTAGCATAAATACCTACTACATGCTATCGGATGACAAGAACAATTATATCCATTGTCTTAAATGTATCTTATGATCTAATTACCTCCTCAAAAGTCTGAATGTTCATACACACTAGAAATGATATTTAAATCATTACCAGTATGATTCTATTTCAAGATTGCCCTCTACTGTAATAGCAATGGTAGCTCTACAGACATATCCTGCAGTATGTAGGAAGGCATTCACCGTGTCCAAGGAGGCTGCTGCTTCATCAGATGAAATATTCAAACAGTGATCATTTCCTGATGTTTCAAAGAATACCTGGGGCCACTGTACATGTGACTATCTTAGAGGACTGCCTGTGTAAGCATTTTTTCCAATTTATTTTCTAGTTTACTTACTCTTGGTTCTACTTGTTTTTGTAGTGCCTGGGAGAAGAAGGGGGAGGAACTCTTTAAAAAATTGTTACAAAACTTCTTTCTACATGATTTCTAATTGCTACAAATTGCACAGCTTTGCCACAAACTAAACAAATCTTTTCTTACACTAATTTAAAATGTGCTATTTTCTCATGCATTGTAGTTTTATAGCTAAAACTTTTTTGCACACTTTTGTGACCTCTTCTGTCATTCTTCTTGCAAGTAGATCATGTCTTTAAAGCTCTTCTCACAAACAAAAGTAAACTCTTATAATCTTAACTGGTCTTTCCCAGACCTTTTCAAGTTAATGAGGGCAAAATCAAATACCATAAAAAAAGACAGGGGTATAATACATATTCATACAAGACTACAGAATATTATATTTTCTATCCTTTCTTCAATACAACTGAAAATCCTAACATTCTTTCAGACCATTCCTGCTCAAGATGTCTGCAGTGACACGTCTGCAATAGCCCCTGGGTCTTTTCTAAGGAGGTAGCTAGTTAATTCAAATTCTGACAACGTTCATGAAATGAATAAAAAACAATTGACATTGTTTTTTTAAAATCCTCATTATATTTTCTTGTGCCTCTCTGTGTAAGAATTCCTGCAGGTTTTTGATACAGATACATAGAGATGCATGTTTATATTTCCATATATACACACATAAAGATGTATCACTGTGTCTTTATATATATATACATATGAACAGATTGTAAATCTACACCTGTACCCACACATGTGCACAAAATGGTTTTTCTCTCCATTTCTTCTATCGAGTTTTTTTCTAAAGGCAAATTCGTTTCTAGAGTGGCATGAATTCTCTCCATCTGTTACAGTTTTTGAGAAGCCAATTTTTGCATTCAGCTCCACTTCTTGAGAAGCCCCTTTTATATCCATCCCACTCCCATGTTTTTTTAAAGTAAAAGCTATTGCAATTTTTCCAGTTGCGCTTATCAGCGTTGGGATTTGCAGAAAAGAACATTATCTCCTCAGTGCACCTGGTTAAGACACTGCTTTCCTTAAAAGGCAGCACAGTCTAATCAACAAAATGGAGATCTCCGAGTCAGAAGATGCCATATTTCTACTGTATCCCACACCAATAGTGTTTCTCATTTAAAACTCTCATACATAGTGGCACATACCTTTTTGAACAGAGTATGGATACCACTGAAGCTTAGCTAAGACTAGTCTATAAAGCCTGAAGTACCCGATTCTGAAGTTAAAACTTTCGTTTTTACCCATCCTTTCATGCTAAATCCTTAATGCTCACCTCAGCATCTGGCACATTAACAAGCCTGTGAATTTGTTTTCGGTTACTCTGCCACTTCAACATTGAGAGAATACAGCTTGTGAAAGAAGCAGAGGACAGAGAAGTACATTTAAGATCATCTACTTCATTGGAACTATGTATTTCAGAACAGTATTACTACAACAAACAATCTTGCATGGGTTTCTTTCAAAAGACATGACAGATGACAGTTCAGCATCATCCTGTGATCAACAAGCATGTTATACTTCTCATGGATATTTTAAGAAAGGTCCAACACACGCAGCAGGAAGGCCAGGAACACATACAGTGGTGCAGTAATTTGTAAGATAAAGCTCTCACATTAGCAACTAGGTGTCCTTTCCAGGTCAGTAATACTGAAGAGGAGTAACAAGATAAAACTTACACAGTCAAAGTATCAGGTGACCTGCCTGACAAATAAATGATGGCAAGGACTAAGGGAAAATAATCCTTTTCTTTATATAAGTAGGATGTCTGGAAGCTCAAGACAACAAAAAGTGACATTTCTATCATGCTCTTCCAAATGCCAGGTCAAAAAACCTGTTAACATCTTGTCTTTCAAAACTTGAAAAACATGGCAAAGGAAAAGACGAGTTTAGAAGATGAAATCATTCACAACATGGAGAAATTTTGTGGGATTTTTTGCAATTCTAAAAATCAACTCTTCCCTTTGGGAAGTATAGATTGTCCTTCAAAGTTCAAAAGCATGTGTTGGTAAAATCGGGAGGGAGTAGTTTTGTAACTATTACAGTAAAACGAATATGCTAATTTGCAGCCATTGGATACAAACAATGCTGTTTGACAATTCTTTCAATGCTTAAGAACCAACAACCCCATATGCTAAAGCTAAATATGATCAGAAATTCTGACTCCTTGAGTTGAGAAACTCTAATTACTAAAATATAATATTGCTATCCAAAGTTCATTGTGAAGTGTGGAAACTATAATGTTTTGAGTTGAACTACATGTGGGGGATGTAGAGACACATGCATACACGCAGGAGCAGCAGCTTTTGGTGACTCTATGTTCTTGTGATGTAACATTCTCATCTCACAAAGACTTCCATATATTCTTAAACTTTCATATTGTAAATTGTTTCACTGAAGTCAACTGTAAAATCTGGACTTCATCTGAGACAATAAACAACTATTACAAATGACAGAAGCACAAGTAAGCAAAAATGATGCTGCACTTGGCCAGTTAGGGCAAAATATATGAATTGAAAAAAGTCTCTTGGTTTGGCCACTACTGGTTAACTGATTAACTGGGTATTAAAATTAACTATAAAAGAATCTTATGCAAATAAGACTCTCTCATAAAGAATGAAATTTTTTTTGTTTTATTAATGAAAAAGTTAATGTAATAAAATCAAGTAATCAGAGAGTGTAGACCTTTCTCTGGTGCACTAAAATGGTATTTTCATCATTCATCAAAATTTAAGGATTAATTTTAAAGGAAACCCACTAGGAACGTTTGATGGCACTGTGGAAAGATCAAAACAATAAACACTTTACTGTACTTTGTCTGTAAAACCCCCAAAATATCCCCTAGACTGGCAACAGCCCTTCAACTGCATAGGGAAGATAACAACACCGTTCACAAATGCTCCAATGAAAAAAGCATTCGTTCTTACTTTGGTAGATTGCCAGAGAAAAAAAAAAAAGCAAGTACATTTCAGAAGACATTATCTATTTAATTCCAAGATATTAAGAACTCTACCGTGGTATATTCATGAAGAATAAAGGTTTTCTTAAAAGTTCCTTACCTCATTAGCTGTGTTGTGAGTTCCAACTATTCTGATAAAAGATGCAGGCTGTTTACCAAAAGTGATTGTTTGCCAGGATCTACAAAAAAAAATCCAGAAAGACATACAAATACTAAACATGGTCACAACAGCTTGCAGTAAAATACACAGAGAATCCACTCAAGTGACGTCATTATCAAGTGCTATTATTACTTAACAGGGCAAATTGAGAATCATTTTTCATCACCTGAATTTCTAGCACTCCTTGTTAATTTTTATTTTTCAGTGCTTTGACTCTGCTTATGTGTTTTAATACATACTTCATAGTAGATAAATAAAAGTAAATGCATCCATCTGTTAACCACTACTGAGAAATCATCAGAGCTTGGTTAAAGATAATTCTAGCTCTAGGGAAAAAAACAAAACACCCAAGCTCTCAAAAACACTTCTTCCACTCTAAGTAGAGCAGTGAAGTGAGAGGAGCCAAGCTTCCCTTGTGTGGGCCAAGATCCTGCCAGTAAATTAGCAATGAGATAAAGCATTCTTCACAGTTTAGCTTGGGAGGATTTCCCCATCCTAACAGAGAGGCACTGGGGAGAAAATACTGTCCCCCTTGAGCAGAAGTATAACTTTTTGGGCTAGACTGAGAACACCAGAGGTAGATTGGGACCACTATAATCTTCCTTCCTCATTCACACTCTTCTGGATCTGTGTGAGGTACAACACCTCAAGCCTGATACACAGCAGGAAAAGGACAACAACTACCATACCTTTGTGCTTACAGAACAAACTGACAGTAAAACAGAAGAAACAAAAAGAATAATAGGAACTAGAGTCTTCTGTTTGATGCCAGTCTTCCACTACATTAGATGAGTACTCGAACATATTAGAATTAAAATTATTTTATATTCATAAAATAGGAAAATTAAGATACAGAATTTAACCTTGCAGCAAAACTATCACAGAAGGCTTCAGAAATAAAATGTTGTTAAGTGTAACCTGATTAACTCACTACAGAAGAAAAACATTGGATAGTTTTCCTGAACGTGTTCAGAATACCTTCAGAAGTGTTCATATAAGAAATAAGGGGCCAAAGAAAAACTGGAATAAAACACCACTTGCTATCAGTAGACTAACCCAAAGCCTGACAGTACAGTGTGGTTCCTGACTATTTGTCAGGCACTTGAATTTTCCCTTAGCAGGAAAACATCATTGTCACAAACAGCATTTGTGTCTAATTTAGTTGACTATTACTTTTATCATCACCACTGTCAGGTTATATTTGCTTAAAGAAGATTATGAGCCAAATCAAGACCTGATTTCAGGTAGTTCACTGGTATTTCTGCATGAAATAATGGATGTAACTAATTACTCATCATAATAGAAAGGTGTGGTCTGTGTCAGACCTCAGAGGGACAGCAGTTATCTATCCAACGGCATGGTTTATTTATATCCCTTGTAAGGGGTGACTATGTCCTTTATTTTAAAGCTCAAGTTGTTTCTTCAAGTTCTAAGTAAAATATAAAATGAGAAAGGACCATTGTGAAATCTGAAAGATTGTTATGATTTAAACATTTTTTTTCCCTGAATGGGAGAACAATTCTTGAGTTTCCTTCTATTACTCTAGTACAGCCAGTCAGTTAATCTTCATGGGCAAATGTCACTTGTTACCTTGCTGTAAAGAGCTCCAAAGAGGAGTGGCTGGGACAATCGGATGATTGCAACACTACTTCTCACAACAAAGAATTGCCATGGTTTGCATTATGCATATGCTTTCACATTTACCTACGTGCACTGTAGAGCCAAGGAGAATGATGATATAAAAAACAGATTTCTCTACTTACTGATTTTAAAAATATTCTAAAGCTAGTTTAAATACAAGAGTTTAGAATTCTAATGAAATTTTTAAGAACAACCTATGCCTTCCTAGCCTCTACGGTAGAGTTTGCGTTCTGTGACAAAAACATATGTTAATTTAGGATCATAGAATAGAATATAAATGGGTCTATATTGATAGTACATCTGAGCACTGGTCAAATACTACAAGAGTTGAGTGCAGATTTTCCAAAAATCCACTGTCTGCTGTATGAAGTGACAAGAAGGAAACTAATGCATCTGCCTGGGGGGACAGCTGAAGAGCATGAAAGATACTGAGAGGCTCAGAAAAAGGCCTCTGAAGAACCTTTTGACAAAGGACTTCTACATCAGTATTGTGTCCAGTTCTGGG
This sequence comes from Hemiprocne comata, assembly GCA_020745705.1. Lineage (NCBI taxonomy): Eukaryota > Metazoa > Chordata > Aves > Apodiformes > Apodidae > Hemiprocne > Hemiprocne comata. The sequence continues at coordinate 43,841,995 of CM036588.1, forward strand.
CCCCTCAGTTCAAGAAGGACAGGGAACTGCTTGAAAGAGTCCAGCGCAGAGCTACAAAGATGATTAAGGGAGTGGAACATCTCCCTTACAAGGAAAGGCTGAAGGAGCTGGGTCTCTTTAGCTTGGAGAAGAGGAGACTGAGGGGTGACCTCATCAATGTTTACAAATATGTAAGGGGTGAGTGTCAGGAAGATGGAGTTAAGCTTTTCTCAGTGGTGACCAGTGATAGGACAAGGGGTAATGGGTGCAAATTGGAGCATAGGAGGTTCAAGGTGAATATCAGAAAAAACTTTTTAACTGTGAGAGTGACAGAGCACTGGAACAGGCTGCCCAGAGAGGTTGTGGAGTCTCCTTTGCTGGAGACATTCAAAACCCGCCTGGATGCGTTCCTATGTGATGTGCTCTAGGTGACCCTGCTCTGGCAGGGAGGGTTGGACTAGATGATCTTTTGAGGTCCCTTCCAACCCCTAGGATTCTATGATTCTATGATCAGCTTCTCCAGGAAGCTTTTAAGCTCTTCCACTTGCCACTGCATTACGAGTCCTTACCTTCTGCTACAGTGCTGTTATTAGGATTGTATTTTAATTACTCTTTCAGTAATATTAAAACATTATAAAATAGCAAAAAAAAAATTCTTACGGATTTGAGACATGAAGGGAGATAGATTTCAATAAATTTGACCCTAAGAACATTTGTTGTTTTGGTATGTGTCCATTTCATTCCTTTACTGTTGGAAAAATGTAAGTAAAAATTATAGACAATTTATAGAAGCATTATTAAAATTCAAGAATATTGCCACTAGAGATGTAGAACTTGATGGGATAATGAGAAAATTAGGTCGCTTAGTTTATTTCCTTAGAAAAAGGAAAAAACAAAGTAGAAAACAAGCCAAATGGATTTGGAAAAAACTCACTTTTGAAATAAGCAAGACAAACCTTCTTTTCTAGGACATTGCCCTGATTGCAACTGTAACAGTACATTTGAGAACATCGATATATACAAAGGAATACCCCTCCAGTACAGATACAATTATACAGCAAAGAGATAATTTATGCAGTGTAGCTAAACCCACATGGGACGAGAGATTACTGACAGAACATTATCAAGGCATATCTGCCCTTTTTTTGCATTTTTTGCTGATATTACACTAATTATGTATCAAGCCATAATGATTGCTCAGTGGTGCTCCTCAATTAAATTAAACATATCATAGGTAAGCCTTACGTTTCTTTTTCATCTTCTTTTACTACTAGTTATCTCTTCTGGTACTATTGTAATAATCTCAGTTTCTCTGTAGAAATTTATTTTGCAAATTATTTTGTAGTCATGCTATGACTATGTGCTTATTTTATACTTTCTACTAGAAGTCTTTCTATCCTCGATGTAACTTTTGATGGTCTTTAGAAAAATTTCCTCCAAACTTTATACATAGCTCTGGTATTGATTCATACATAAGTCACTGTACTCCAGGAATATCAGCATTAAGCATATCTAAAGCACCTCATTTTTGGACTGGGATTAGATACTTCTCTGTAATAGATGCCATTTCACCACCTTTGCTCCCCATATGCCAAGCAAACAAATTTTTTAAGTCGGCAGCAATACTTTCACCTTCTTTACCGAGGACATGGTCATGAAGAAGTTGTTAGAATTTACTTCTCCCATTAACTGACATGTTGTCTTTGGACTTCCTATACTCATTATTCGTGACCCTATAACAAATAGATTTTTCAGGGTTTAACTTTTTTTACATATTCAGGAAGCATTGATCTTTTTTTCTGCTTTCATATCTGTCTTGCTGGTTGCTTCATTTTAGATGTGCCGCTTAATCTGCAGCAGTCCCGGTCACCACTTTTACAACAGAAAAAAAATCACTGCCTTAAGATAAGGTTTACATCTCAGGACGAGCAGCCTACTTAGATTTATACCAGCATCCTGAAGCTGAAAAAACAAGCTGTTTGCCTAGCAAAGGTGTCCTGATACCACAGCTCCATTTTCCAAAAGAAATTAGCCTTGTTACTGTCCTGCGGTGTTTTATTTAACACTTTACATCTCACCTCAGCCACCCGACTTCTAACTCTCTCATTCTGCCTGACTCCCCTAAGGAGACGCAGTAATTGATGATTAGCATTCCAAAGCCATGCTTGCATCCTGTGAGCCTGTCATATTTAATTACATTTTAACTATATTCGTCTTCTATAATAGCCTGAACATAATTTAGATAATTATCTTTTGCTCTCTTATTCTCTGACTCTGCCTGCCTTACTTAGAGCTCCTTGCAATGAAAATCACTTTCTCGGCTCAAACATATAAACAGACTCTTGGGCCAAGTGCTTTCATCTCTCCAACAGCAACAGCTGTCACTGAAAACTCAATGGCTTTGTGCATCCCACAATCTCTTCACCATATTCTATTCAGAGGAAGAAGAAAATAATTAGAAACCCCTTCACTATCCTGTTTCTTCCTGTCTTTTTCTGTACTAGGCTACTGCAAGAAGAATGCAAGAAAAACTGATGAGCAGGTAAATTATAACGATAGCTTGCTATTGCTTAAGCGATCTATAGCTCCAAAAAAGCAGTTCATCTCTTCAAGAATTTAATGGCTTCTCTCAGCATTTGGAATCTTTGCCTAGTTATTTCTATGAAAAGCTGCTATGTTTCTAAAGATTTATCACATATAATAGGATATAAATAGTGACCCTTCCCCATTATTTCCTTCTCTTCCAGAAATAACAAATTAAGAAAGAAGTGGAAGCTTATTGAGGAAGCTTTCTTGAGGTTTTCTAATGAGCCACTGGCACTACAGAGTACTACCACACTGTGGGATCACCAGTAATCACTGATTATAGTTGAACCCAAGTTCAGGCCAAAGATGTAAAAGACAAAAGCAAAAGCTGTTGCATGTAACTAACACTCATCAAGCTATAATAAACATATCATATTCATATTATGGCTTGCTTTTGGCTAAGCAAGTACATTTTGTGTGTGCACGTTGTCTCTCCTCACTTTCCAAGATGACATACAACCTCCATTCTTTGCTCCTCACTCCAAGAGGAAAAACCTGAAAAATGCCTGAAAAATGGCAATTACCAGCAAGTAACCTCCATTTTGTTTTTTAATGTTTGTACACATATGCCTTGCTTGACAGTGACAAAACACTTAGCTTAGTTGGATGTGGCCTTTTTCAACTGTGACTTTTTTTTTAATGAAATACAGCATTAATTATAATGGAATAGTGAGGAGATATTTGTAAAAGCAGATGACAGGAAAAGAAAAGAGGAGTTGTGCTGTCTTTCCGTACATCTGCCTGATGATGGTACTGATGTAAACAAGAGAGTAACTAGCATGTGATGCAGTGAAATAAAAAATTATGTGCACATAAGCAAGCCAACTGAGACTCAAGATTACTATAATATGTTCCGCATGTGTTAGACCCCTTCCTTTACTAACGAGTACCATACTAAACTCTAATATTGAGTACCTACAAAAAATACAGAAGTGTGCACTAAAAATGCTTCAACAGTCATTGTTAATCACTTTTTTTAATAAAATACCAAAAAACGTCTACAGCTGCCTTAGAAATTGTCTATTAAAACTGTGTTTTCCACCATAAAAGTACTAAACAATAAAATGTTAAAGGTGTAATTGAACATACTAATTCAGAGTCAGACTCATAAAGCACAGAAGTCAAACTGGGTAGCTGGCTCAGACACCCCCTTTCCATACAGCCTCCCAAGCCACTGAAGGAGAAGACAAAGCATGGGAAAGAAAATCTTGTGAAGAATCAAAGGTAATCTGCTTTTTGGTTTTTTAATTAAGTGCAGTTCTACCCACGGACAGCACTCTTTCAAAAGGTGAACCATCAAATGTGGAAATGTGGTACTTCTAAGGAAGCACGGAAGGTGTAAGCTAGAAGTAACAGCTTTCTCTCTGCAGCTCTCAGAGACAGAGGCAAAACTCACCTAATAATGCATCTTGTTTATATTTATGTTTTAGTCCATTGATGAGATAGCAAATACACTTTATCCAGACTAATAAGGAATAAAACCCAAAAAGGACCTGAAGTACTACAGGAAGAGATAATAAAAATGTTTAAGAGAAATAAAATCAGAATAATAAATACTAAAAAATCACCTGTCGCAGTATTTATTACATAATGGCTTTATATGTAGACAAGTAAAAATATGTATTCCCACCTTTTGGGAAAAATCCCCTCTAAAGTTTTTATTCCACATGTATTTCCCATAAGGAACAATTAATTCTGAAAGCATTATAACGAAATTTGTAGTAATTTCTGCCTTATGATTTGTCCCTCCCACCAATACAAAGAAAATATCTGTCTCCTGTAAGAACACTTTACTGCTTAAACATTTTACTGCATATTATTTATTGTAGAAACCAAATGTGGGCTTCATAAAGCAGACATATTAGAATAAAAAATAGATTTAATGAAGTCTCTACCAAGTTTCTGACATCTTAATAAAGCTTCTAATGTGAAAGACTCCTTGTCGTAACCCCTGCTTTCACAGCTTCAGTGATGACATTTTTGCTGGTTTAGAAAAAGTATTACATACAGAAAATGTTAGGATACACTCAAATTGAGCAATGATAAAGCTAAATGTAGTAATTTTTCCAACTAAATGTAACTGATTTTCAAACAGAACCACAAGCCAATGTAGGCAAGCAGTAGCATTTTTGTACCAGGTAAGCTGGGCACTCACATGATTTAGCTTGCTCACGTGTTTTTTCAATTACAACACGTCGTCTTTCTGTACTTACAGAAATACAGTTTATATTTAAAAGTTTTTACACCAAATTTAAATTACTAGCAATTTGCTGGTAACTGTCTGGCATAATACCATAAGCCAAACTTCTATGCCACAGCAAGAACTACATGTACCTCCCTGGGGGATAGCAGCGGTGGCAGACAAAGGCTGTGAACTTCAGTTAACTTGACCTGTGAGTTCATCTTACATACTTTTTATGTACACCAGAGCACACATGCAGAAGACAAGGCTGCACAATCCTTGAGGTTGAATTGGTTTTGTTGTGATGACTCATTATCTGCCTCTGATGTTCATGTAGAGAGCAAAGATACGAAAAGCCATCCAACACACTAACATACCCAGTAAAGCAGCTAGTGGGATGATTTCAACTTTGAAGATTTCCTCCCCTCATAATCCCACAACAGATTGTAAGCTATTTTTATTATATAACTTTTCATACTAATGGAATAGTTGATTAACAGCAAATATATAAACAATATTTTTAGGTACAAGACAGAATCATGCTCCCTATTAAGTTCCTTTGTTAGCATGTAGACTAACACTGTATTCATCGCACTTCTCTCTTACATTCCCTCGGCTGTGATTTCCTGGCCCCCTTCTAAGAACTTCACATTTAAAGCAACTGCCTTTCTATTACTGTCGATAACATCTAATTGATATGTCAAACCTCCAAGGAATGCAGTAAATTGAACCACAGCCTCTAAGAACAAAACAGTAAAAAACCACCTCAACCAGGATGTGCCTCCTCATAACAGCAATACAAACATACCGAGGTTTACGAATGGAAGGGAGGAAAACTGTAACCCTTTCTACTACCACATTGGATTACCTATTAACCTCAAGGTCAGAAAAATAAAGCCTTGTGACCTCAGACTGAACCTCACCTAGAAAAGAACCCAAACCTACATCCATGGCTGCATTTGAGACATGAGACTAAAGTGAACTATGCAGAAAAAAACAACAGACACAACTTCTGCTTCTGTTACCGTGTTATAGAACAGAAAAAATGTAGTCCCTCTCCCAATAGTCTCTGATAAATTACATTTTAGTATTTAATTTGTAACTCTGTACCTTAAAAATTTATAGACAAAGAGCTGGGTAAAATTTACAAATATTTTAAAAACAGAGGAAACTTGACTCATGAGGAAAAATCACAAAATAAAGTCAGGCAAAACTTGTTTAAGTAGCAATCAAGGTAACAGGAATAAGGCTGAATGTATAAATATGTAGTTGAAGTGCATAAAATTCATTAAGGAAGAAAAATTGGTTTACAGGGATACAAGAAAAATGATGGAAAGAAATTAGGTAATATGATGCTCAGTACTGGTACTGAGAAAAAAAAATTCTTACTGTGGAAACTCAGCATGACAGAAAAGCAATGAGCAGAATGGAAGCACCATGCCTTCAAGTATATTAAACAAACTGACAGAGCATTATTAAAACAAAAACAAAACAACACACAACAACAAAACACCACATAGTGCAGAAATCCCCAAAGGATGAACCTAAAAGATATAATAATTCTTCCATTTTGTGATTCATGGATATGATCTGTCCTGGTAAAAACATTACTGTGAATAAATCAATGGCTTAATACTGCATATGCAGGATATTTGTAACACTAAAGACCATACCTGTTTTGGACAGGATAAGCAAATGTGTACTTTTCAGAGTTTTAATGAAATTAGATCTTAAATATCAACAATCTAATTAGGGCAAACCTCTAGAAGTGATGTGTTAACATCTGACTGGCCTTCTGATTATACCAGGAGATGTCAACAGTTGATAGGTTTGCCTGTAAGAAAGGGCTACAGGCAAAATAGTAACCTACCATCTAGTTCATGAACATTTAGGTATCTCCTGTTCATTGGATATTAGATGATCTTATGCAACAATGAATTTCGAAGTAAGCAAACATACCTGTAAAGTGACAGTTATAAGTACTAGGCATGCCTTCTTATCTCAGGCAGATAGACATCTATAATTTGGATAACCTTTTTGTAGTAATATTTATTTACAAAGGTGCTCCGTGTGTGTGGGTGCCTGCATGTATGTGGGTATGCACGTGCATGCACACACATTTTCAAAAGAGAGAATATTACAACTTGGTGAAGGCAATCCAATGTACTGCCATAGGATCCTTCCATAACATAAAAGCAGTAATTCATATTGTTGAGTCCTTACCCAGAAGCTGCAAATTTGTTCCTGTGCTGATTAAAAAAAAAACACATCACTTTGCTTAACAGCATGCAAAAGAGGGGTAGTATTCTCCTCCTAGTAAGAAAATCAGGATTTCTGTTACACTGAGCAGAGCTGGCAATAGCTGGCAAAGGCCTCTTAAGATTACAGTCTTTTCCAGAATTGCCTAATGCTGTAGATCAAACTGGGTTTATGGGGAGGAGTATCTAAGTATACTTAGCCTGTATATGCAATCAATCACAGAAAGAGGATGACAGAATTTACAAGTATCTCAGAGAGGCAAGATGCACTGCAGTAAAGCTGAACCACAGAATAAACTTGAAAGAGGAATAAACCTACTAAGAGCAAGTTTTCTTACACTATCAAAGAGCTTCTCCATGGCAAACAACCGAAGGTCAACAGCTTGTCTATTTGAGGCTGACCACTGGAGACAATGTTATTTGTTGTAGGACAGCTCAACAGCCAGGATTCTGACTACAATTTATTTTATAAGACAAATTAAAGTTTACTCATAAAGCAAAATTCAATTCTAGCAAAGCATTATCTTTAAGGTTTAAAAGAGACAGCAATCATTTCCCATAATCTTTACATTTAGCCTGCATTTCCAAAGTAGGGTTATGTACTGATAAAGTATGCAATGTATAACTTGCCATCTTACTGATCTTCTCTAATATTAAAAAGTGACCATAGTACAGCAAGGCAAAATATAGCAACATAGTCATGCTATAGCTCTCAAGGAATACATGCATTTTTTGTACCTCTACACTGCAAGAAGCACTTACAGATCTAGTGTGTTTCTGCAGAAATGGGCTGCTCAGGTACCCATCTCAGTAAAGTATGTGTGAATCTTCCCAATGCATTTGTGAAATATGCATCAAAAAGCCTATTAAATGGTTGAGGTCTCAGAATCACAGAATTGTCACAGTTGGAAAAGACCTCTAAGACCACCATGTCCAACCGTTAACCCCCACTACCCACCCCCCTAAAAAAAAAAAAAAAAAAAAAAGAAAAAAAGTGCCCACTAGAACATGTCCTGAAGTGCACCACCTACATGGTTTTTCAATACCTCCAGGGATGGTGACTCCACCACCCTCCCCCAGGGATGGTAACTTAACCACTTCCCTGGGCAGCCTGTTCCAGTGTTTGATAACCCTTGGAGTGAAGAAATTTTTCCTAATATCCAATCTGGACCTCCCCTGGTGCAACTTGAGGCCGTTTCCTCTCATCCTATCATTGTTTACATGAGAGAAGAGGCCAACACCCATCTCCGTACAACATCCTTTCAGGTAGTTGTAGAAAGCGATTACGTTTCCCCTCTGCCACCTCTTATCCAACCTAAATAATCCCAAATCCCTCAGCCTCTCCTCACAGGACTTGTTCTCCACGCTCTTTCACCAGCTTGATTCCCCTTTTCTGAACTCGCTCTAGCAACTCAATGTCCTTGTAGTGAGGGGCCCAGAACTGCACACAGTACTCAAGGTTCAGCCTCACCAATGCCAAGTACAGGGACATGATCACCTCCATTCTTCTGCTGGTAACACTATTCCTGATACAAGCCAGGATGCTGCTGGCCACCTGGGTACACTGCTGGCTCATATTCAGCTGGGTGTCAACCAGCATCCCCAGGTCCTGTTCCACCAGGCAGCTTTCTAGCCACTCTCACTGAAGCCTGTAGTGTTGCCTGGGGTTGTTGTGACCGAAATGCAGGCCCTGGCACTTGGCTGTGGATTGACAGATTTACCATAAAACACTATGTATGAAAACTATGCAAAAGGCAAGTCTGATTATCCAACCCCTAACTTTGCATTGATGACTTCTAAATTAAATGTTGCCAATGAATGCAAACTTGACAAATCAACTGTGACTGTATGTTAGATTAATATGTTTTTAAAAGTCACAGTCATCAAAACAGGAGGCAAGAAATCTGCAGGAAGGCCATGTCTCAGACAGATAAATGACACCAGCAACCTGTGATGAAAGCACCATGGCACATACTCATGGTGATTTACATGACTTACAAGGTAGCACAAAATCAGTGGCTCTGGCAGTAGCTGGCCTTGCTCAGATTCAGTTGGAATAAGTAGTTGCTAAAATAAAAGAATGGCTAGTGCAGAATATGCAAAAATGAGCACAGCAGCCTGAAACCTGATAGACCAAATCCCATCCCCTTTCACAACACAAAAAACAAATCCCTTCCTGGTCAAACCAAGAATGCTTTATAAATATTGACCCAGGAAGTAAAACAATCAGAAAAAGAATTAATAAATTACCACATTTTGAAGAAAAAAACACATTTAAATGATTTTGTCTATATGATATATTATGAAGTAATAACACATGTATCTATTTATATCATTAGTTTGAAAATGTTTTACTGACCTCCAAAGGGACTCTAATGGCACAGGAGAAAAATTTAATACCTAAACCAAACAGGTAACTTGTACTATAGGTATTACTTGGTATTGCTTAATTTCTCTGAGGCAGAAATGAGCTAACATTCAATTTGATGTCAGAATTACTGTGTTTTCTTCGCTCTCCTCACAGTAATGTGCATGAAGAGGAGCTGAGAACATGGCAGCTGCATGGCAAAATGAAACAAAGCAAAACTTCAACGCATAATGGCTCATGCAGAGCTGCAGTGAAGCAAGTGTAGGGCAAAACATCCAAGGGAGACTAAACCACTGCAGTTTGCAACTCCTTCCTACTCTGTTCTAGGCTCATTCAAAAGATCCATGCATATTTGTGGATGAAAAGCAAACACAAGGAACTGAGGCAGAAGCGGAAAAAAGAAAAGGCAAATTAACAATTTGAAAACCTTGTGATCCTGAATTGCTGTTAAGAAACGTAAGTTAAAAGAAGAAGTTAAAAGAAGTTAAAATAAAAGCTAGCACATGAAGTGTTGGATGCAGAATTTTCACACTTCTGAAAGGTTCCTAATGCTCTGAAATGGAATACAACTCTGGTTTCTCTCTATGAAATCTTAATTCTTTGTGCTTAATAAGGCAGGTCTGTGAAGCTGGAGCCTCTTTCTTCTTTTCCCTTATTAAAATATTTCAAAATGTGAGCATATAAACACATGGAAAAATACGTACTTCAATGCCTCGATTGTTCAGGGCTTTTAAGCTCAATAATTATACAAAATGACCCTTTATATCTGTCTGACTCGCTCCACTAGACATTACTAGCAGCATAATGAACAGATTAATGAGAACCCTCCGTTTATTTTTGTGAAGTGAGACTTGAAGTTGAGCTTAACAATGCAGCAACTTCCCAGACATCTTACTTGACTATATTTCATCTTTGTATTTTAAGAATGTGGCTACACTGAGTTCAACAACTCCAGAGAAGGTATTTGGATTTTACTGAGCTGCTGTGAAATTTGCTTCATGTAAAATAGGATGAACCGTGGTTGAAATAAACTACGAGAACAGTTTAGCTGTGAAATTAACTTCATGTGAAATAGAATGAAGTGTGGCCAAAATACCCTGTTTGACATTGCAGGTACAAGAGCAGTTCCTTTTATCCTGTTCCACCCTGCCACTTGGGAGCTCAGGCATGAGACAGAATTAAGGATTACACAACAATCAGTTAAAATGTTATTTTTGTCATTCTAGGTATTACAGGATAGTAGATGCATGCAATACTGATGGGAAGCAACAGCAAAGGGGATGTGAGAATACAGGCAGTTGGAAAGGCAAGAGGGCTGAGAAATGTTTAAGATGTTTTATTATGAGAGAAAACAGTCCTATGAATATAAGCAAAAAAATGATGAACGAAAATGGATGTGAGGGAATTCTAGAGATGGCATCATAGAACGAAGTGGAGGAACTACAGGAGGAAAAAGCTGCTATGTTTGGGCCCAAACATGCCACATGCAGTTTTGAGGAAAGGTATTCACACACTTCAAATATTACCTCTTTAGCAAAAGAAATAATCAAATCATTACAAAGATTAGCCTGGTTTCACAAAAGTATACTCAGGAAAAAATTTTCAAAATTAATTTTGCCACTAAGATTGTGTAAAGCAGAAGTATTTTCTCACTTGAAGTCCTTAGACAACACAGAAAACACTGTTCTGTATATCTGAAAAGTGGTTTAGAACTAACGGTTAAGTGCATGACCTAGATCTCGGAAGGTGTTCTTTGCCTGTGATTTATTATCAAAGGAAATAGAGCCGTGTCTGAAAACTGGAAGCACTCACAGTGCATCACAGAATAGAAATATGAAACACTGGACAAAAGCAGTAAACCTCAAAGTTGAAAATTATTCTTGAAAAATCAATCAGAAGACAGTTAATAAATTTTGTTAATGAATCTTGCATCCACATCCCAAAGGGCTTTTTATGAGAAAGTACTAATTACATTCATACAAAAACTACAGAAAAAAAATTGAGGGGAACCAAGCTGGGAATTTAGCCAGAGATAGCCACTATATAATAAAAATATAATAAGCAATGGAAATGTGAAATTAAGTTGGAAGTTCTTCAACATTTATCATAACAGCAGTATACTCATAGTAGCAAACAATAAGCAGGAAAAAAAGTTAAAATGCAGTATGTTATAAACCTTCTGAAAATGAAGTCATGCTCTCTGCAAGAAAATCATAAAACAGTCGATACCAACTGCCTTAAACTGCCCGTCAATAAACAATATTTATTGTCTCCCAAATTCTGAGAGTTTTAGACCCTTTTTCCTACTGGGGAACTGAACATGGTATGTCTGTTGCCAACGGGTTTGATCCATTTCACAATAACTACACAGGAGAATTTTAAGATACAATACTGAGCTGATAACCATCATGATAGCGTGTTTCATACTCATATTTCATTTTATTAAAAGTATCATTAACTCCGAGCTCTGACTCTTACTGGCCTTTGGTATCTTCTGTTTTCCATTTGACTTTCAGACTCAGCAAATTCTAACAAGTCCAGGTCTCTATTGTTTGACACCAACATGCTCAAGCCCACTTATCATAAATGTTTTAAAAAATAGAACAGAACATGACTGTTTTTCATTACTGTCATACTGAGTAGAGAAAAACAGCTTACTGTGGAAAAGAAAAAAAAATAGCCTCCATAAAGCATTTGAAAATTGACAATTACACAACCAGTATGCATTAATTGGCTCCCACTTAGGGAAGCTTCCCCTGTGAAAGTAACAGACGTCCAGTTTCTGTCTTCAGCCTTTTAAAACTGGGAAAAGAGGTAAGAAGTAGCCTGTCTAAGCTCCTGGCTTTCAGTATTAGATTATTAATTTACACAAAATACTACATTGAAAATACCATTAAGACAAGCCAAAGCAGCATATTGATAGTTTAAAGGGGAAGTTCATGCTTTAGTAGACTGCCAAAACCAATTTATGCAATTTAAACATGATTTAATTTTCTTTCTCATAATTTTGTTTGCCACTTACTGATCATCAAAGGTGTCTGAGGTCTCTGTTTGCTACCTTTATGGTTCATTCTACTCCTTATGCCAGAGATTCTGCAAAATGATTTGGAGACCCCACAGGACACTTGTTAAGACGACACGCTAATGACTTTCACCAAGAACTGTAACTCCACTGAAAGACTCAGTAGACAGAAAGTCAAGCAGCAAACAGCAAAGGAAACAACTCTTATCCACGTGTCTTTGAAGTGGATAACTGAATCGAGAATATTGTCTTAGAATCACAGAATGGCTAGGGTTGGAAGGGACCTTAAAGATGATCTAGTTCCACTCCCACATATGGGCAAAGGCACCTCCCTCTAGACCATGTTGCTTAAAGCCCCATCTAATCTGGTCTTGAACACTTCCAGGGAGGAGACTGCCACAACTTCCCTGGGCAACCCATTACACTGTCTCACCACCCTCACCCTAAAGAATTTCATCCTGATGTCTAACCTAAATCTACCCTCTTTCAGTTTAAAACTGTTACCTCTTGTCCTATCACTACACGCCCTTGTAAAAAGTTCCTTCCCAGCTTTCCTGTAGGCCCCTTCAGGTACTGGAAGGCCGCTATAAGGCTTCCCTGGATCTTACTAGCAAAGTAAATTTTCTCATTGCACGCGTTCTGTCCATTCAAATGTGGGCCCCTTGAAATTCTCCTAAATTTTAACTACATCCACTTTCATTTGCTACTGCAGTATATTCTTCACAGGAAAGCAAGCAAGTTATTTTTCTGGAGTCTACTGCAGTATATGAAACACAGAACTAATGCCAGAAAGGGTAAACCGGGGATTTCAAGACATTATTATTATATTATATATTATATTATTATTATATTATTTCACATCTGTAAAATTTATAAGAGAAACAGATGCAATTTGCGTTATACTTTTTGGAAAGAATTAATATTTCAGCCTCACACAAATCCACGTACAGTGATTCTCTGTTGACTGTTGTTCCAAGAGGTACTTGTCAAACAGGCAATCAAGCCTATATTGTCAGTCCAGTGACAAGCATCTCGGTCATTCTTTATTTGGAATTAGAACTATCAATTGGTTTAAGAAAGCTATCCACTGCAAATTACTCTTCCATATTAGGAGTATGGTTTTTATCAGCAGACCCAACAACAACAGAAAAGCCAATGGAGAGTAAACATGCCTGATTTCCCCTGACTGAAGCATACACATAAAAATGTCACAATTTTTCTCTTTTTTTGTCTAGGTACTCTGCCAAACTAGAAGCTGCTACCTCCTAAACTTGTATTTACAAAGGTCTAGAGTTAGTAACCTGCAGGTTATGTAATGAACATTCTTTTCACAGTCAAAAAGTTACCTATGTAAGTACTGAACAAAAGGATAAAAAAAAAAAATTCCAGTTCTGACTTCATGCACACAAGTGGAAAAGATTAAACTCACTTGCAGGAAATTTTCGTGCGATCGGCCACCATAGTCCACTGCTGCTGATTTGTTGAAACCTCAATGTAGTAGCTGTAGCTCCGATCATCACAGTCCCAAAGTAGCAACCTAAGTGTGAAGAAGTTGTTGAGTGATTAATAAAACACACATTAAACCAAACCGCTTAAATTTTCCAGTCCTTGTACTCAACAAGGTCTTCACTGTCATCTCAAACTTGAGTGTCTCTATTCTTAGTTTCCTAAGGCCAGTAATAGAGGCTTATAATTAACCATCTTACTAACATTAATCTATTACACTTATCCAATTTTTAATTTATTTGGAAGCCAACATATAGGAACTAATTTACTTGGCATGTGGCATCGCCTGCTTTAAAACTGAATCAAAGATCTGTTTGGAAAAGTCAGTTTAAGAGGGAGAAGAAAAAAGATTCTAATGACTAAAAGGATTGCACTGTCTTCTTAGCTGCACTCTATTTGTTTTTTGTAAATATGTCAGAAATAATAACAACAACAGCAGCAAGTAGGAAAATCAGAATTCCCAATCCTAGTTTCATCATAATATGTGGAAAAAAGCTCTGAGTTATTCACCAAATTGCTAAAAGGACAGAAGAAAGAAAGGAAAAAATAGAGGTCTCACAGACTCATTCCACAGACATTCTAATGGTTATGCAGCTTTTCAGGAAGGGCAGTAAATGGTATCGTGAACAGCCTTCAATTTCCATACTTATCTTATAGAGAGGAAGATCTAAAGCATCAGGGATGTGATTTATCTTAAGTTTATCATTCTCAAAAAACACAACTGGCAAACATTCTATCTATCGTCTCTACTTGTCTCTATATGGGGATTATCTTCCTGTTCTAAGAGATATTTGAAACCTCAACATCATTCCTCAATTTTGTTTAATTTCTAAAGATATAAATTAAAGCAAAACCAAGAACCTTGCCCCTCCTCTCTCCCTCAGTGGATGGAATATGTGCACTTAAAAATGGCCAGTGCAGAATGTCTTCTTTAGCAAAAAACACAAAAAATTCCATCCAACATGGTTGTGAAGCAATATGGAACATCATTTTTTCAATGAAGCATCCACAAATTACAAGAGGGTATTTACACAACCTAAAGGGGAAATGGACTGGCCAGAATAGAGGCAGACACTTCTGCAAATTCTTCTTTAAAAGAAGTTAAATGTTATTAATATTTTGATTAATAGATGTGGTTTTGACTACATGTTATATAAAACCATTGGTTGGTGTTATTCCACTAATTAGCAGGGTACAGTTTAGAAAAAAATAACTGTTGTTCTTATTTTTTTCCCATACAAACTCAATGCTAAATGTGATACCAAAAATCAAAATTTCAAAAATATTTTGTATTTCACTTAGAGCTGACTGTACTGCAATATTCTAAGAGAACAATCCACATGATGTCTGTAATGGAAAATTATGTTCTGCTGCTTTTATTTTTGTTAAAAGTCTTATTCTCTAAACCCTTGCTCAATACACTAATGGAAAATAGATAGATACTCTAGTGCAATATATTGGCTGCTACAAACTGCTGCCATCTCTTGATCCTCAGGTTCCTGTCAAAGTTAGCTAACACTTACTAGATTTACTGCTTAAATCTGACTATTTGTTACAGAAGGAAATGAACCTGTTCTAGTCCAATAACAAAAGCAAAGCTAGCTATCCAAAATAGCTATAACTGCAATGATGACTGAGATGATCATTGTAGGTCCCCTCCAACGGAAATATTCTATTCTAAGTGAGAATAACTAGAGCCATACATACAGAGGACTGTGAAAACCAGGTTAACACAGCTGGGTTCTTTCTCCAGCTGTGAGGAAGAACTTCCAAAGATTCCCATTTTTCCAAGTATAATAGATAAGGATCCACTGACAGTCGACAAAAATAGCTGAGACATATATAAAAAAAGAAACTTGTGCTACACTACAGACATCCCCAGCCACAGTTTTAAGCTGTCTCTTCAATCATCATTCAGAAGAGTGCCCAAGTTTTATATTATGAATTCCCTTCTTCCAGTTCCGAAAGTCTTTTTTGCTTTCAGCTGCTACCTCTGCAAAGAGGAATTTAACTGCAAAAATTACTGATCGAATTTAACATTAAAAAACACAACACTGCTAGAGGGGGAAAATAACCTAACCAGTTGCCGAATGCAGAATCCTTACTCTCACAGAGATGCTGTCCCAAGTAGATCACAGAATCACAGAATGGTAGGGGTTGACCTCTGGAGATCACCTAGTCCAATCCCTCTGCCAGAGCAGGTTCACCTAGAGCAGGCTGCACAGGATTGCATCCAAGTGGGTTTTTAATGTCTCCAGAGGTGGAGACTTCACAACCTCCCTGGGCAGCCTGTTCCAGTGCTCTGTTACCCTCACAGTAAAGTAGTATTTTCTTGCATTTAGGTTAGACCTCCTGTGTATCAGGTTGTGCCCATTACCCCTTGTTCTGTCACTGGACACCATTAAGAAGAGTCTGACCCCATCCTCCCGACACCCACCCTTTAGATATTTAAAAGCACAGATGAGATCCCCCCTCAGCCTCCTTTTCTCTAAGCTGAACAGACCCAGCTCTCTCAGCGTTTACCCATAGGGCAGATCTGGTTTAGCTCTGTATTTCCCATTTTGGAGTCCCAGCATTCAAAGTGAAATCTGGTCTACTGGACAAGCAGATTTACAGTAAACTCCCTAGATGCTCTCTTAACTGGACCCAGCTCATTAGTATTATCAAAAATAAGCTATCAAATTAGCTTTAAGACACTAAAATAAAGCGCTTTTAACAGAAGCCTATTAACAGATATTAATACTGTCTATTAGCAAATTAAAAACTTCAGAGCTAACTTATTGAAAAATAAAACTGGTTGCCTCCAGCATGATGAAAGACTTAAACCCCACACACACCTGAAAACAAAACCACCCAAGTACAACTCCTCTCCTCCTGCTTCATCAGGTCCTCCCCATTTTGCTGGTTCAAAGTCTCCAAATACTGGAGAGACTGACTGAAATACATTTTTCTGTTAAAAATAAAATATTAAAAGACATTTATGGTTTCAAATCCTGGATTTGGTAACTACTAATAACCAACAGATCCTGAATTGATTTAGCATATAAATTTAAACCAAGTCTTCTAAATGATAAAAAGAGGAAAAACTCAAAACATATGCAAATTTGTTTTCTTTTAAAAAGGCTATTAAAATGGAGCTAATTATGCTTTTCAATGGAATTCTTTTCATCATGAGGGCTCAGTGCTGTTTCCTTGATCTATGTTTTCAGCTATGATCAAGAGTTTCATTATCAGAAGCATAGTGGTGACTGCAATTTCAACTAAAAATACTGTAATTAAAACACAACTGGCCTGTCTTTAGACCAAAAGGCTAACAGGATATATGTATTTCTTTTAAGAATGTGTATAATTGCTCTCTCCTAAAACAACCTAGACCAAGTTAAATAGGTATTAAAAAGTGTATGGCTTGGCATTACTGCAAACCAAAAAATGAGTGAACTAAAATTTGCAGAATCTTTCCCAAAGTGACTTTATCATGAATACTAAATGTAGATTTTTGTTTCTTTGGGACTTGTGAAAGAAAATAAAAAGTTATTTCTTCACCTCCTTGCAGTAGCTTTATTTAGGAGAGACTGGGGAGGGAGGCTGACAACAGAATCTATTTGGAATTTATTCTGTGTGAAATACCTTTCTGGATAAGCAGTGAAAAACTTGCAGGTGATTACATGAATATTCACCAGTGCACACTGATCACAAGGGCCACGTTTTATGCCAGATACAGTAATCTCTGAAATACATTCCAGGCAAACTACCAGGCTAAACTTTTGCTGAGAAGCTATGTTTTGCTAAGATGGGTGCTAAGTGACAGGAAGAAGATTCTACTTAAAAAGTCAGAACTACACTCACTGGAAATGCATCTGTTTATAGCAAAATTGCTCATGTTCCTAGGACTTTTTGCATTAGAAAAAAAAAAGGTAAACTAGTTCTTGTTAGTAAATCTTGCCCTCAGGATTGAGAAGGAAAAGCAGAATGAAGCTTTATCCAGCTGACTCCCTGCAACGTCATGAGATTTAAACATATTTCTCATATGACACTTCTGTGGGTATCTAAAGTCTAGGCCTGTTAATTATTTAATATGGTACTCTTGGTTATATCACATATTGAAAATGCCTCTTTTTGTAAAATAAGACTTTTAAAATATGTATAAAATTAAATATTACAGGTGTGAGAAACTGATTATATTGGCTTTGTTACATCAAAAAACGCTATGGTACTTTAACAGTTTTTCCCTAAATGTCATGTGAATGCCTAGGATTGATTGTTCTGCATTTATACAAGCATTTTGTGCTGTCTCTGCTTGCTTTTTATTCCTAGATTTCTGGAAAAAAAATTGTCACAGTTTAGTTTAGACTGTATTATAGCTACGTATACTCAAGGTGTTTGCACCTGACAGGATGATACCTGCTTCCTAAATACTATAAAATGAGTAGTTACCATGTACAGTATAAATATTTGACAGTACTGTGTTCATAAACTACTTACTTAGAGACAACAACAACAAAAAAAGAAACTGAAAAGAAATTAAAACATGAGGTGACACTTGTTGAAAGATGAGGAAAAAGAAAGAAAACCCAAAACCACACAAAAAGAGTATTTTTCTATAATTGTCTTTATATTTTTGCCTCTGGTTTTCTACATGCCCTTTCATTTTCTGCAGATATTTATCTTTCCTTAGTTTTCCTGGAGGAAACCAATCTTTCTTCAGGATCCTATAAGGAAACAGAATTCCTGCATATTTATTATGTGATTATATGATCATTTATTCTGAGTTATTATTTCACTCTCAAGTCAGGCAAGCACAGAAAATGAGCAGCAAAGAAAGAAAAACTTCCCAGGCAGAAGTGGTATGAAAAATTAGAAAGCATAAGAGATGTACATTGTGATGGTATAAGCAAGCAGAAAATATATTAAAGCTAATTGATACCATTTGTTAATTTAGAATTACTCTGAATATGAAGAGCAAAACAGTTGGCTACCATGTATTTATATTAATAATAATTTCTTCAAATAGATTAAACCAGGATAAGTAGTTAATCTATTTTTACAAAGATGCAAACTATTTATATTTATTTTAACTTGAAAACCACTATGGTACAGAAGAAATCTGCCTCCCTCTACCACGTACACTGGAACAAATATTTTGGTTTTTGTTTTCTTTCTGTTTTGGAAATGTATAGGAAAAAACACCCTATGAAGTTATCAGCCAAAGACTGTAGCATAGTAGTATTGTATTTCTCTTCCAGATACATGCAGGGAGAGTTACAGAGAAAGTTATTGTGATATGGCAGTCTTTTCAATAATAAAGTTTTAGCCATTTAAAAGTTAAATTGTGTTTTTTATGTTAAGCACACCAATTGCTGTCTTTCTGTTCCTAGTTGAATATAATAGTTTTTCTGTCGTCGATAAGGGCCTTTTCAGAGAGGAAAAATAGCAAGGTTATTTTGTGTTCAGATAAGAAGCAATGTGTAAAAACTACCTAAAGTAATGTATTTTCTGTTAACTGTTCCAAGGATGTTGTAAGCTGTTCCAAGTAGGAGTGTCAATCAAAGCATAAACCTCTTTAAATAAAAAACAATTTTAATTTCTATAATCTAAAAGACAACATTTAATTACAACTATTTTAAAATAAAATGTTTTCCAGGTCTTTTCTAGTAGAATATACTACTGAGTACAGACTATCATTACCTCTGTTTCTGAATTTCTGAGTAAATTTTAGGATCACAGAATCACAGAATGGTTAGAGTTGGAAGGGACCTTAAAGATCATCGAGTTCCAACCCCCCTGCATGGCCAGGGACACCTCCCACTAGATCAGGCTGCTCAAAGTCCCACCCGGCCTGGCCCTGAACACTTTCAGGGATGGAGCTTCCACAACTTCTCTGGGCAACCTGTTCCAGTGTCTCGCTACCCTCACACTAAAGAATTTCCTCCTGATCTCTAACCTAAATCTCTCCTCCTTCAGTTTAAAACTTACTCCTTGTCCTCTCACTACAAGCCCTTGTAATAAGTCCCTCCCTGACATTTTGATGTTGAATTCAAGAATTCCAAATTTCTATACAAATACCTGATGAAGTATTTGATATTAACAAGGTTTCAACATGGTGTCCCATTGCATTCCTGAATCCAAGATGGGGTGTTACAGTTTAGATGGGTAGAGTACAACATGGGTAAAAATTGGCTAGATGGTTTAGTTCAAGAGGTAGTAATGAACAGTTCATCTACCCAAAGGCTGGATTCAAGAGGAGTTACTCCAGAGTCTGTTCTGGGAGCTATCCTTTTTAATGTCTTTATCAACAATGAAGACAAGAAGGGTGAATGAGGCCTCATCAAGCCTGTAGATGACAGCACACTGTGGGGTCCAACCAATACACTTGAGAGCATGCCTCCCATTCAGGAGGACTGATTGCCAACCTCTGGGAAAACCAAGGGCATGGGCAAAAAGAATCTCATTAAATTCAACACGATCAAAAGGAAAATCCTGTACCTCACAAAGACTAATCCACTGCAGTAGTAAAAGCTACAGCCTGACTGGCTGTGCTAAAAAGGACATAGGAGTCATATAAAACAGAACATGCCATTAGCTGCCTGTGTGACTTCTCAGCAACGAAGGAAGCAGCATATAAAGCTGTAGCAACAGGAACTAAACCAGCAGAACAAGGGGAAGAGAATATTCTCCTTTACTTGAAACTTGCTAGGTCACACCTGGCATTCCACATCCCATTTTGCACCCAAATACAACATGAGTAGATCTGAGCAAGTCCAGCAGAGGACCATCAAGATGATCTGGAGGTTGGAGCACATGCACTGTGCAAGAAACTGAGGAAATTGGCTTGTTCCACCTAAGGCTTGGGGTCAGGGAGGTACCTGACAGCACTTTTCAATCTCTGAGAGCAGGTTATCAAAAAGACCAAGCCAGGCTGTTCACTGAGGTGTACAATGAGAAAAACAAAAAACAAACCAAAAGCCAACAAAAAAAAAGTACACTGTGAGGATAATTAAAATAGCGGAATAGGCAACCCAGACAAGTTGTGGAACCTCCTTCCTTGGAGGTTTTTGAGACCTGACTGCATAAAGCCTTGAGTAGTATGGTCTTTTCTCATATCTGACCCTGCTTTAAGGAACAGGCTGGTTAGATGTCTTCCTTAAGTCCCTTCCAAACTGCATGGTTTTAAGATTCTAAGACAATGAGATGAATTTTGCAGAAAGCATGCACACAAGATATAATCCTGAAACATGAAGCGCTCTGTGCATGCTTGAGTACCGAGAGTTCTTCATACTCAGAATTTAGTTGCCATGGTAACATGTTCTGACTTGGAGGCTCCCTCCACCAGTATTCTGATTTCTATCGACTAAAAGCATCTACTATCCTTTTCCAAAGGCTCGTATATTTACTGTCTCTGACACAAATATAATTAATGGCACATTCACATCTCTGAACTTAAAAATTACTTATTTTAATTCCTAATTATTCATTTAGAATCCAAACCCACAGGTCTAATGACTCACTTTCTGATGGCAGAGCAATTCATGTCAATCTACAGCCCTGGTGTACAGCTAGCCTTAAGGAAATGCTCCTGCAAATTTCTTTCTAGTATGTAGGAGGGAGAGATCAAGGGAGATTCAAGCAAGCAAACAGCAGGAAAACAGGCAATGAATACAGTTCAATCAGTTGTGGAAGATACTCTGTTCAAAAAAATCTCTTGCTTTCATTAAGATGAAATATTAAGACTTTTTGCTCTAATCTATGTTTACATGTCATTTGATTTCTGTACAAGTCACAGATTTTCTGGTGCTAACTGAAGAGACCACTGTCACCATCTTTAGCATTGCACAGTACAGGACACGTTCAGACCCTTGCTTGCCAAAGCTGTAGCTGCCACACAGGGAAACTTCACTGCCCCACTCCAAGAGGCACCTTTCCCTTGGCTGTCTATGATTTGCAACAGATGTGGCTGCAACTTAAAACACTTGTTCTTCTAGGCAGAACATGAAAAGGAAAAGATGATATAGTGCTAGCATTTCTGTCCTTAGGCAATGGAGGTAGTCTTCTCTGTCTAAAGATACCTTAGATGATGATGTTTATTATTGTTGTTTTTTAAGGCAAGCTGTTCATCTTGTTTACACTATACATGCACGCAAGTCAACAAAGAAAGATGATATTCTGACCTTGTATCTCCACAAAGCAATATCATATACATCACTAAATGCCTATTAGTTCTATACTATGTAATCTTCTGCTCAAGAATCAACACTAGCATAGTATTTAATGTAGGAAATTTTTTGCACTGAGTTGAAAAGATGGTATGATTAATCAATTGAAACACACCAGAAAATGGTAAAATAGAAAGACAGAGACTATGAATTGAGAAACTATGCATTTAGTCAATACATTCTTCTCTTACTCCTTCATGTGGCCAAAGCTTCTGCTGCTACTTAAATTTAACTTTGAAGTGGCATGAAAATGATGTAATTACATTTTCAACTACCTCTTTTTTAAGAACTCCAAACTCAAAAGTGTAAAACAGAGTATGGAAAACTGCCCACTATACTTATTCAACTTGTTTCACACAGTGAGAACATCACTGGACTTAAACTACGCGTTACATCTATAGGTAGCACACAGACACAACAGTACTACTGTTAGTTGAGAGATTTGCCTGGATGTCTGATTTTAAACTTTATCTTCAGAGTTTATAACCATTATAACAACGTCACAAACCAAAACCAAAACACAAACCAGAAATTGGCAGTTATAAAAGAGCTTTTAAGTCTTACTTGCTCATCAGTCAGTTTGCAGAGGTGGACAGCACTGAGCTAGGTCCTAGCAATGTCTATTGCAACACAGTCTCTGTTGCCAACCAGTCCCTCTCTTGAGGTTACACAGCCTTTGCTCGCTGGTACTCTAACTTAACAGAAACCTCTCTCTTTTTTCATTGTCACAGAGAATACAAATTAAGTCCCTAACAACATAGCCTAAATTTACAAAGAACGGGAAGCCATTCAGACAAGGTTTTGTATGCCTGATTTTATGAAAGAAAAAAACAATTCCAGTCAGAGAATCTGAAGTCGGCAAGAATATTTTTGGCTTCACCTGTGAACAATCTTGAGCTCCAATGTATTTCCAAAGCTTCTACATTAGGCAAAAGTTTGTTCTTCATATGTATACAGACATTCACTGTAGAAATACCCCAATGAACTTCAATCCAGACCTAAACACATTCATTAATCCAACACTGTAAAGCAATACTCAGGTTACTGTACCCTTATTATACACTTCAAGTAAGAATTGGTATTGATTATGTAGTGAAAAGGAAACCGGGCCAAATTGAGATGATGGCTATCTTCAAAATATGCTTGTTTTCACAATGAGGTGGATATGAGGAACTGCACCTACTCTGACCACAAGTGAGGCTGCAGTTACATTTCTATTTTAATTTAAGCATATACCTTTAATCTTACAATTTATTACTACTATTATTACTCTGAAATGTAATTTTTCTGGAATTGCATTGCAGTATCTTGACATACAATTCACATGTTTAATTTTTAACATGCCCACTACTGAAGTAAGAAGCCAAATGCCAACTACTAAACAAGTCCCCTAATTACCATCGCTTCCAAATGCAAAATATTCTAAAAAAAATAAATAACTGTGCTCAGCAAAAATTTCACTGTTGCCCTTAATTTAGAGAAAAAGAAACCCTCTTACCGTATTGATCCAATCATGTAGGGCTGTGCTAGCTGCACTACAATAGCTCCACTGCCAAGCTGATGGCACGTGTACCCAGAATCCCAATCATAGTTTTTGGTGTCTCCATTCAACAAGGCATTCCGACTGCGACTTACACCCTCAATCACACTGGCACAGTCTGCAATTGTTGCAACGTTTTCAGTGGGAACTGCGGAGTAAAACACAGAGAAGACAGACATACAGTCAGAAAACAGTTCAGCTACCAATTATCTTTATTGCTGACAAAGAACTGGGAAAAAGGAAAAAAGGATGAAAGTATAAGCAACATAAGGAAATTTAACTCTTATTGAATATGAATTATGAAGGAGAATTAAGTGATACAGACAACTTTTACAGCATTGATACCAGAATAGATTGGAAAATTAACAGATGGATTTCTGTCTTGGTGATAAGAAAGCACTCTTTTGATACAAATGTGAAAAATATTAATGTCCAGCAAAACTTTTGAAATTTTCAAACAATTTCTTCCTGTTTTCATGATGAACCACCCACGAAAAAGGAAAAAGGAAAAAGGAAAAAGGAAAAAGGAAAAAGGAAAAAAGGAAAAAGGAAAAAGGAAAAAGGAAAAAGGAAAAAGGAAAAAGGAAAAAGGAAAAAGGAAAAAGGAAAAAGGAAAAAGGAAAAAGGAAAAAGGAAAAAGGAAAAAGGAAAAGAAATAAGTGGGAGATAGTTTAAAGCAGTGATCTGGACTGTGGGAAGACTCAGTATTTGAAACCAGGGTTCGAAGTCTCAAAGCTCAGGTGACTATTCTCAACACCTACCTTGTAGGTACTTCCAGCAATGTCTGACTGTGATTGTAAACTGCACCCCAAAATTTAGAAAAATGTTTTTTAATCCTTACAAAATCGTTCAATACAAGTATTGGACTATAAGAAGGAAGGCGAGGCCAACAGGTCTGCCACAAAAATGGAACAGCAAGTGCAGAAGTTTTTCTCATTCAGTCAAGAGTCTACCACAAAAAAAGAAATTATAATACCCCAACAGCAAAAGAAAAGAAACTACCTAGAATCCATCCTCTTGTAAAAAGGCAGGCCAAAACACAGGATAGTGTTTTTCCTCCAGGAAATAGTGATGACATTATGCAGTACGTCCCTCCGCAACTAATTTAATCAAAGATCTTTTCTGGATAATTTTTTTTTTATCCTCTACACAGCCATAAAAAATGCCAGCATGCAGTAGCCCGCTATGCCAAAGGAAGTCAAAGGTTTTACTGTAGAATATTGAATTTGCCTTCTTTCATTCACCTTTTATGCAGTTATTTGAATATTACAGGGAAAATGAGTAAGTTAGAGAACTCAAAGAATTTTCAAATTAGTAAAACCATTCCAGGGAAAATGATGTCTAGAGGAAGGGATGTTCTGTTGAAAAATGTAAGACTACAATTCTAATTGCACAGGCCAGTGCTAACTCGTAGCTTGTGCGGCAACATCTATAATGAACTCTTCCTTTCACCACTACAACCAGTCTTGCACTCAGAGTACATATCCGACACTGTGGTCCATGTGTCAGCATCATTTAACTTCAATTCTTCCTTTTCCCTGACATATCCAGACCTGAATAGCTTGGAAACTGCTGTTATAAACTGAATTAGATAAAGGATAATGTAGACCTTTACTAGTAATTTTTAGAAGCAGGGGAACATTACATACTCTGCCATAAAAGAGAGTGTAGTATTGTAGTTATTCTTCCTTAGCAAAGGACCTAATTTAGTGTTGGTTTCTAAAAAACCTTCCAAAGAGAGGAATGCTCTTCTTGTATTTACTAAATTCTGGTTAATCTGATTTAAATACAGTGGCTAGTAGTTTCCCCTCTTCCTTTCAATCAAACAGAATTCATAGTATAGTTAGGGCTTGACATAATTTCAGCAATTTCGTCAAAGAGAAAGACAACAGCAGTACCTCTGGGAGAATGCTGTACGAAGGAGGTGTATTTTCTTGACCGTAGAGTATTTTTCCAGTACAGTTTTAGAAGTACTTCAAGACTTATTTTTTTAATTACCTATTATTTCCCTTTAACATTTTATCAAGTATGGTACTTTCAGTTTGTAATTCAGAGATAATCCCAAGCTTTTTGTATGTCACCTTCCAGCAAGATGACAAATGAATATAAAAAGAATCATCTTAAGATGCACTAGTGACGTCCAGCACTTTCAGCCTCCTCAAGTTTTCAAGTATCACAGAATTGTGAGAGTTGGAAGGGTCCTCTAGAGATCATCCAGTCCAACTCCCCTGCTAAAGCAGGATCCCCCAGAGCACATCACTGACAGGAGGGTTCTGAATCCAAGAGGATCCAGGAGGGTTTTCAATAGCTCAAGAGAAGGGGACTCCCAACCTCCCCGGGCAGCCTGTTCCAGTGCTGTGTCACCCTGAGGCCTCCTCAGCCTCCTTTTCTTTAGACTAAATAGCCCCAGTTCCCTCAGCCACTCTTCGTAAGACTTGTTCTCTAGGCCTTTCACCAGCCTAGTTGCTCTTCTCTGCACCTGCTCCAGCACCTCAATGTCTTTTTTGTATTGAGGTGCCCAAAACTGAACGCAGTACTCAAGGTGGGGCCTCACCAGAGCCGAGTACAGGGGGAAGATCACTTCCCGTAGTCCTGCTTGCAACACTATTTCTAATACAAGCCAGGATGCTGACTGGGCCTGATCACCTGGTTGCCCTGTATGTGGTGTGTAATGGCATTCAAGATGATCTGCTCCATGACCTTCCCTGGCATTGAGGTCAGACTGACAGGTCTGTAGTTTCCTGGATCCTCCTTCTGGCATTTCTTGTAGATGGGTGTCACATTTGCCACCCTCCAGTCCACTGGGACTTCCCCAGTTTGCCAAGACTTCTGGTAAATGATGGTAAGGGGCTCAGTGAGCACATCCACCATTTCCTTCAGTACTCTTGGGTGCAATGTTTAAGTGTTGCAACAGGTCCCTGACCATTTCCTCTGATTGAGAAGGCTTCATTCTCTCCCCTATCCTTCCCTATCCTCCAGCTCAGGGAACTGGGTGTCCAGGGAACAATTAGTTCTACTGGTAAAGACTGAGGCAAAGAAGGCATTAAGCACCTCAGCCTTTCTCACCGCATCCAATAAAGGATGGAAATTTTCCCTAGTCCTCCTTTTGTTATTGATGTATTTATAGAAACATTTTTTGTTGTCTTTAATAGCTGTAGCTAGCTTGAGTTCTAGTTGGGCTTTGGCTCTCCTAATTTTCTCCCTGCATAGCCTCACTACATCTTTGTAGTCCTCATGAGAGGCCTGCCCCCTCTTCCAAGGGCCATAAATTCTCCTTCTGTTCCAGCCAAAGCTCTCTGTTCAGCCAGGCCAGTCTTCCTTGCCAACTCATCTTTCAGCACATGGGGACAGCCTGCTACTGCACCTTTAAGACTGTGATCGCAGCATTCCAGTTGTGCCAGTCATCCCACCAGGTTTCTGTGATGGCAGCTATATCATAGTTTTCCTGAAGACAAACTCTATCCCCTCGTCCAGGTCACTGATGAATATGTTGAACAAGACTGGACTGAGTATTGCCCCCTGGGCAACACCACTGGTTACAGGTGTCCAACTTAACCTTGATCCATTGATCACAAATACATGTGTCTCTCTTTACTCTCTCTCTCAATCAAAACAATTAATATGAACAAGGCTGAAAAGTAATGCTCTCTGAACTTTCAAAAATGAAGACTGTCTGTTGAGCCTTTGTTTTTTTTGGGAAAAAGTTAAAAGCACTAATTGTTTTATGTAAACTATACCAAAAATTCTTTCAGCACAGGCTGTATATTAAAAAAAAAAGCTAAGGTTTTGTGTTTCAACTCTGACGAAGGACAACCAATCTGTGTGGTAGTGTAATTTAAAAGAGAGTGGAAAAAATGACTTAGCCAAATTATCTCAATGACAAGGATCAATTTAACAACATTTCCAAATTAACAGTATCTTATACCAAACATTTTTGAAAGCCAGAAAAATTAAAATAAAAAGCCAAAACAAGAACAGTGTAAAAAAAAAATTAGAAATACAGAAGATGCACAACAGTTTCAATTTTCACTAGAAAACAAATGATGGACAGTATAGATGCAAATGCATCACTTTAAGCCCACTACACACTGATAACTTCATTACATTTAATAGTTTTCTGTAATGTATGTATTTAAAATATTGCAACATCTGAAAGTGGCTGAAATACAGCTACATGAAACTTCAGAGCTAGTTGTAAGTCTCCAGCACCCCAAAAAAAAAAAAATTCCATGAAGAGCTAGAATTCTGTGTTTTAAGTATGCAAATGGAGTCAGGAGCATGACCTTAAGAAAAACAACGAACCAGTCAAACCACCATACAACGCCCAGGAAAAAAGCACAAGCTTGTTCCCAAGTAATAATCCAATGCAGTAGAAAGGCAGTTTCTGAAATATCTACTGCACCATCAAATGTACAATCATCTCTGTTTGCTCCTAAAAAACTACTAAACCCACCATATTATTATTCTAGAAATCTCTTGATTCCCTATTAATGAAAAACAACACTCAGAAACTCCCAGATTCTTTTGAGGGAGCAGATGGTAGACAGAAGAAGTGCCTCAATGGGAACAATCTGAATAAAGCAAAGACTAACAGTGCAAACAGAGTACTGCCATCAAAATAAAGTTTGCCTTGGCTTCCTTTTCTTCCCCTCTCCCCTAGCAGTAAGGGAACTTTTTTGAGTATCCATTTCATATAGGCATTAAAGCATCTTCTACATATTGCTGCCATTTGTAGGAAGAGGAAGCTACTGAAATATAGGTTAAAAAAACAAATAAAACATGAAATGTCAAAATCAATGTTCATGATGAGGCTCTATGGCATATTTTGGACACCCGCTGGGCTCTGTAAGGCATTAATCAAACACAATACAGCTCAGTTCATCCAATATTTTACTTCCATGTCCTCTGAGCATTTAGATTGTCCTTCTCACATTTAGATTTCTGCACTAATCCATGACCGTCTAAGATGACGTTACCCTGATCAGTCAAACTCCTTAACAACAGCACAGAAACTGTCTTGCTGTTTTTTTAATATAATTCCGTCGTCCTCCCTACAACAGTTAATTAGAAAGTGACTCTAACTAATTGCAGAGTGCGGAAGGTTCTTCCTCTCTAGGGGGGTCTGCCACTCCCTATTTTGAATGTTCATTATCATCTTTTATATCCGCTTTTATTTATTAAAATTTTATTTATTAAAAATACCATCTGGTAGGGATTCTGCTCTGTGCTGTATTTTCAGCTCTTTTGCTTCTCTTCCTTTTTCCCCTTAGAATTTCTGCTTCAATTTAGCACAATTTGTCACTTGTTTACAAAAACATACTGCCAAAACCAATACTCTTGTTTCTGTTTTGTTTTTTTTTTTCTTTTGTTTTGTTTGTTTTGGTTTTGTTTTTTGTTTTGTTTTTTTAATCCAGCAGCTATCCAGCTTTTACAGTAACCAAGGTTGTAAGAGAAAACAAAGAAGGGATTATAAACACAGAAATTCTTTTTTTCCACTGTTCATACAACAGTTTTGCTCTGACAAATCTGATTTGCTTTAATGGAACAGAAAAGATGTGTTTTAGCAAAGCATACATATTCTGTAAGCAAACAAAAGGAGATGATGATTGAGGTTAAAGGACATCACATAAAAAAATTTATTAAAATATACTTTCTCGTCTCCTGGTTTTATGCTGCACTATGGAGTGATTAACAGCTTGGCAGTATATTTAATTCTAGTAACAGTATTTTTATAAAGGATTGTCATTTTCAAGGCATGGCCTAAGGGCCAGCTATACTTAGGCTGTATTTAGAGATAAAATGGGTATGTTATTCAACTGTCCTTAGAGATCCCCCAGGAGAAAAATGTACCAGGAGTGTGTCGTAGACCTCAGTCATATTTATTTATCTATCACTTCTAATGTGGTTTTGTTTGTTGGTTTTGGTTTTTTTGTTTGTTTGGGGTTTTGGGGGTTTTTTGGGGGTGTTTGTTTGGGTTTTTTTAAATTAACAGAACTGCTAACTGGCTTCCATATCTAAGTGTAAAGTACTCCCTTTAATTTCCCAGTCTGGAAAGGTCAGATTTTGCTTTCTGTCCAACCACTGTAACTTCACTGCCATAGATGGGCTAAGATGGGTGGGAAGAAATTACAGAAAATCCTCAAACAAGTCTGCAACACAGGAAGGAAGAGAACGGAGTAGGCTCCTGCCCCAGCTCACTTACGCAGCTATTAATGAACCTTAATTCAAATTACTAAAATAGAAAGAGACACAGTAGATCTACTGGGTAGTCTTGCTTTATATTAAGTCAGTAATTTAAAGAATTATGGACTTCTGAATATATATTGATACTGTACTCTAGGCGACTGTCAGACAAAGGTTGTCAGCTAAAGTGCCATTACTGCAACACAGTTAATTTTGCTGAACTCTCTTAAGACTCAAAACTATCACCTTGTAAAGAAACTATAAAAAAGAAACTATGCTGGAGCAAATAAATTTTTGCTTTTATACAAAGAAGTGATTTTTTTTCTCTCATGCTGACAGCTGTTAAATGTTCAGCTTTCAATCGCTTCATATTTAACAGTAAAGTTGCATTCCTTCTCTACCTGAACATCTACTGAGCTGACAGTTTCCTCACTAGAAAGCGATGGTTAGAAAAAACAAAGTTGAGAGAAAATAAAATAAAATAAATAAATATATATAAAAATGAGGGATGTCACTGTTGTTCCAGGGTTTGATTTTGTTGTATTAAATAATTAAAAGGATGTTGTGTATTTTGCTTTTGTTATTCTCCACGTGCTTAAAGATTTGTTAAGTCTAATTTTACTCGGTATATGAATTAGCATTGTTTATTTGGTACGTGGTAGAAAATATTAAGTCCACAGGCTTTTTAGTTAATTAATGGTAGAGTCACAAAGTCACATTTCTTCCCTTCCATATATTCTATTTTCTGGAGCTGAAACTTGCTGATGGCATTTCTAAATTTCATTTGACACTTTAATCAATAAATCAATTAAGAAAAGAAAACCAATATTTGTCAATGTCCAGCTGACTGTTTGGGTTACAGTAACTTTAGAGAAGGATGATTTTCCAGTTAATACCTGCTAGAGCTTGTGATTTTTGATCCAATGAATTAGAAAAAGAGCATTCAAGTAATTGGAACTGGCCATATTTTTAATTGCCAACCAAGTGGCTGGCCACAGGGCTCTTTCATTAAACATTCTGCCTGAAGAAGACTT
This sequence comes from Hemiprocne comata, assembly GCA_020745705.1. Lineage (NCBI taxonomy): Eukaryota > Metazoa > Chordata > Aves > Apodiformes > Apodidae > Hemiprocne > Hemiprocne comata. Next base: position 43,872,863 of record CM036588.1, read on the forward strand.
TCAGAAACAGCAATTGTTTCAGATGAGCTCTAGGAAGTATGTATCTTATGTTGCAGCACTGGAAATAGGAAGAAAAAAAAAAAGTAACTGGAACCACACAAACAGATCTCTGTGGAAGAATGGGTGGCAGTACCTACACTGACCAAGTGGCTGTCCTTTCCTGTAGAAAGAGGGAAAAAAAATAAAATCCCTGCAGTTTTTAGATCACCTTCAAATTTTCATAATTTCCTAAGGATATGCTTGCAGCAGAGCTGACTTACATTGCTGGGTAAACCTGTGTGGTTTTAAAGGAAAGCTAACAACTAGAAAAGATAAAAGATAAACAAAATATGTTAGCTTTGTGTGGAGTTGACATTAAACTAGACACAAAAATAGCATCTCTCACTGTTTCCTTGGAGACAGGTAGGGCGCTCTTTCACAAAGCTGAACCACACACTAGGAAACTGATATGACTGGTTTCTCTCTGTTACACATTTAATTTTTTAAAAATAACTGCCAGTAAGTAAAAGACAAGTAAGTGATTATTTAGTAATTTCATTTTTTTCCCCTTTTAAAACAAGTTCTAAGGCACTGAACAGCACATAAATGACGTTTCACAATGATTCATAAGTACTGAACAGCATTTCCCAAAGGGTGACCAAGGACGTCCCAGTGTTCTATACCCACCTCCTCCTCTTCAGTCATTATTCACTGTTCTGCCTTTCATGTGCAATGTACTAGTTACAAGACAGTCTAATAGCCTGAGACAGACCACAGACAAACATAACTTCATGTAAAAGCCTTCCAAAACTGCACTGCCTATGGCCTTAGCCAGCCTCAAAATATGATGGTAGGCTGGTCAGACCTACATGACTGCATAGTCCTTGGCTGCCCCTCAGCACCAAGTACTCATTAACGGACTAAGCGAGGTTAGAAATTTTTTTCCCCTTCAGGAAGAAAAGAGGAATTGGTTCCTATACTTAGGTGGGGAGAAAACTGCAAGACCAACGAAGGCATTGCATACAAGCAGCCCTGTACCCTCTGCTGCAGCTTCCTGCCAATGGGCAGGAAAGAAGCTTTTACAAAACTTCACATCACACTGGGTACTGCTTCTGCCCCAAAGGAGTACGTCTCTTGCATGTGAAAATTTTCATTTGTTTTGGATTCTAGTTTAAATATTTTATGACTAAAGACCATCTGAATTTCAGAAGCAGAAGTTAATTAAAAGCAAACATTATGCTTTTGAGATTTAAAAAGTATTTACATCTCTGCTAAATGAAAGCTGTATCGATCTCGTGACTCTAATATGTAGAACTGTTAAGTTACACACTTGGAGATAATACCATGCCATAAGGAAAATTACATCTCAACTCTAACATCTGCGTTCGGGAATAATTTCATATGATTGAATTGATTTCTGTCACTAACCTCATTCCACAGAATCCCAGAATGTTAGGGGTTGGAAGGGACCTCCGAAGTGTAAACCAACACTAAAACACCAGACGGTGCTAGAAAGAGCATTTCCAGCTACTTTTACTTCAAAACTGCTACTCTACTCCATTGGTAGTCACATGGTTTTTATAGAAGTGGAACTGTGACCGTCCACCTGATGAAGGAAGCCAGACAGTAACATTCTAGCATACAGTGACCATCACAGGTAAGTAAAACAAAGCATGAAATGGTCATATGGTTACTTTGCTGGATCAAAGCCATTGAGAGTATTTTTGAATAGGCAATGCTGATGGCCATAGATTCTGGTGGAACAGCTTTTATGCCCCTGCACGATTTAATGACAGGACTGCTCACAACTCATTCCAAAATCTTTCCATTTGTTCCTTTCTCACCATAAATTCTGCAAGGTCACGTATCCAACTGTTGCTGCCTCATTTACAACTGGAAGATAGTCCACATCCCTCTTTCAATTAACACTTACTGAATTCTTACTCTCTTAATTTTCTATTAATTGTATTGACTACCATCCTTTCAATACAGAAAGCTCTACAAGCCCCTCTTTGCTTATTGTAGATCACTTTAAATGACTTAAACGTACAACAGCTTGATTTATCCACTCTGAATGACAGCATAGTCCCACTGATCACTATGAACAACAATGGATACTTACTATTATGTAGTCCAAACCCTATTTGCCTGTAAGATTCTGCAACTACAACATTTTTTTTCATAAATAGATACATTTTAATAAACGCCTATGAAGTCTCCATCCCTAGATTATCTTTGAAACTCATGATATGCAGAAACAGATCAAGTAGTTTGTCTCACCAAAACACTCACTCAACCACAAAATATCACAGATTATCTGAAAGACAGTAAATTACATTCACTTCCATGAACATACATGGATGCACTACCTTGCCTATTGTTACAACCAAACAATCTGAGTTAACACACACAAAAAAAAGGAAAGCAAGTATGTTGAGTCCTAAATTAAGTTTTTGCTAAATAAGACTGATAATCTTAAATAAAATATATAAAAATATATGCATCATTTTTTGTATGTGGTAACTCTGATTTTGTATGACGTTTTTACAAGTTCATAGCTGGCAGTGCTAAATATGGAATTTAGCTAAAAGGTTTTTATCAAACTCAAAATATCTTTTTTTCCTAACTAGCTAACTGAAGGTAGACATTTTCTTTAAATACAGTTCTTCCTTACAGCTTATTCTATTTTCTTGTCAATAGCAATTGCAATAATACCTGCAAGCTCCCTGAAACAAAAGCAAAACTTTCTGTTTGCATTATGGGACAGCTAGTACGCTTTCATGCTATATAACAAAAATTAGTGAACTGTGATTTGTCAGGCTACTTGTTCTATGCTTCTTTAAAAAAAACTAACATGAAATTACGGAGCAAACCTTATGAGATCAAGTTGTGACCATGCGATGCCTTTGTATAGCACACGGGGAATGGGCTGAAGGAGTTGAGTCACAGTTTTTCACAGCTAAATATTGCAGTTTCCTCAGAAAAAAATATTTAAAGAAATATGTCTTGCTAAAATCTTTCCTCTCATTCTTTTTCAAAACTTTTTTCCCTTCCATCTACTGTAGGGACATACGTGCAATTTAGATACATGTTTAAAACCAACATGAACTCCAAGAATCTTGCTGAAATTCTCCATTTCATGCCAGAAGTAACAAACTGTGGGAAATCCCACACAGACAGCTACTAAAAGGTACACAAAACTCTTTACAATGAATTTCAGGAAGAAAGCACAGAAATCACCCTCTTTGTACTATTAAAAAAATCTATATGAAACCTTACTTTGACATTTTTTACCAGTCAGTATTGTTGGTCTTTTGGGGATTTCTACTTTAAGTAATGCAGTACTATGTAGAGGCACTTAGAATAATACAAGCTGTCCAGAGCCCAGGGGTAACAGAGATGCATCAACGTGGTGTTCTGAAAATAAGGATAGCCAACATCATGTTCTGCCATGGCCAAGCATGTCTATGACCCTTTGAGCAAAAACCAACATGAGGGTTTACTTTCAGCAATTGAAACTAGGCTGCATAAGAGGCCCTAGATGCTCAAATCTAGCCTCACTGCAATAAACAGCTCTGGTTACTCCATCCTTGTCACAGAATTCAGGCTAACCTAGTGTGAGGCAAGAGCAACCATGCTATGACATGCCAAGAAAAACTGGATTAGCAGCATAAAGTGACACAATTATCAGTGGCTTTGTCAGCAGCAGATAATTTAATTTGAACTTTAGCATTCCTGCAGCACCAATAATTAACCCACAGAAATGGAATTTCAAAGAAGTTGTAAGGACTAGCCAACTAATTCTATGCTTGTATTATCATCTACCTCAAGTTAGAGATTTCTGTGTGGAAACAGGAGTAAGAGTGCAGTGACAGCCAGTCTTAAAAGGCAAATGTTTGCAACAGTCCATGCAAAAGGAAAAAATTTATCTCTTACCTATCAGACCTTTCTCAAGAGTAAAGGTCTTGTTCGTGAACATGCATTCAAATGCCACAATATGGAAAACTTTGTTCACTGTGTTGTGAGTTCCAACAATTCGAATATACCTATGGGGAAAAAAAAAAACAACAGCACAAAGTTAAGCGTGACAAACTTACATGCACTAAAATAAAAATGATTCAGTTGGATTATATTGTGCAGACCTGTAAGAACTGACTGTTAAAAAAATAAAATGAGGAATGAAAAGTATAAATTTCACAGCAAACAAGCATCTACTCAGGATGCTGGCTGCAGTACAATTTCAGAAAAAAAAAATTTAAAGATCTGTAAAATCTATCAAAAATCTTTCTGGACTAATTTGCCAAGAAAAGCAAAATGAGGGACCTTCTGGTCCCCAACACTAATAGAAATGTTCTAGTAGTGCAAGTGTGTGCTCATGGAGGCTTTAAATAGTAATAATTTTAAAAAATCCCCTTACCAACTACTTTTCACAAGTAAAGATTTCATACAGCCAGGACAAACCCTACAAAACAGAGAGGCTTCTCTGCAGAAGCCAAACATAAATTCCATTTTAATATGATTGTTTCTAATTCTATTACTGGATATATAGGATATCAATGTCTTTGTTGTTTTATCTTTTATTAATGAGAAAAAAAAGAAAAATCTGAACAGTCAAACATTATGAGACTAAGCTAGTTCTGGCTTTCATTCCTGGTTGTGTAACTTGTATTTCTGGACTCTAATTGAAAATCAAATAGAGCTGCTCTTGAACACCATGACCTATTCACCTTCCGTGTTACACTGAAGGCTTCACGTTCTATCAACAGTCATTAACCTTAATACAGTCTGATTCTCACCTTTTCTGAAGAGATCCAATAGGTCTTACTATAAATGTTGAAAAATACTAAATGGAATATTGTACACCATCTCAGTAAATACCGAACAAGCAATACAGAAAACTACCAAACCCAAAAACATTTCCCCACAAAAAAAGGGGTGACCCACACTGCATAAAGCTTTGCATTAAATGAACTAATTTAAATTAAGAAGTATCAGAATGTACGAATCTTAAGCAATATTCTCAGCTTGTGGTATAAAATAACCTTTCACTTATGTAGTATAATTACAGTTCCAACATAAATGGCCATTCCCCAACATCATCATTTTGGCTTATGGTCTTCATCATACTAAGTTGAAAAGACATACAGATTTCAGTCCTGAGGTTTTTTTTTTAAACAATTTAAAAAAACCTCATAGCTAATGTTCAACCACCTCCTCCACGTCAAGATTTGTATGAAAGAGCTCTTACAAGCAAGCCTCACTGACTCTTGTTACTGATACTCATTTCTCTTTACCATAGATAGAAAAAAAAAGCCTCCTCCTTGAAGTTACAGGAACAGATATATTTGGTCCAGTCTTTTCAGAAATGTGTTTCGGTTTTTTGTTTTGGTTTTGGGGGTGTGGGGGGGGAGGGTTTGTTGTTAATTTACTAGCACAGTATGAACCCTAAATACACAGGCAATGACCAGGATCTGAAAACTGTAAATGCTCTTGTTCTATCCAGCATCAGAGGGCAGAATTCAACTAAACACAGGAATGATCTTGGAACATGTATAAGTGTATGTGGAGGCTCACTTGCCATAGACTCCCTTGTTTCTCTCAGGCAAGGATTAAGTTGTGCTGCTTAGACAAAACATGCTCTAGGCTAACCAACAGAGTATTACTAATGGAGATACGTTGACATACTACAGCTATGCTTCCTTGATTTAAAAAGTTTAAAGAATAAACAAAGTAACCATATTAATAGGAACACAAAAAAACTGCTTCATAATTAGCTTTAAAAGCTAATTTATTGAGAGTTTTTGTGTTACGTGTTGTAACACTAGAGCAAACTTCTTGATTGGTTTTGGGTTTTTTGGTGGTTTCGTTGCTGTTGTTTGGGATTTTTAATATATCAAGAGGGTGAAAGACACACAAGACTCAAATAGTTTGCCATAGGAAAAGCATCTTTATCATAATGCACACTTAGGTTAAACAATGTATCACCCACTCATTAGCAAAGTTCTCTGCTAATAAGTAGAAAGGAACAAAGCTTCTTCTTGTAAGCTAAATAGCCTATCAGTAATTTTGAACAACAGGTGACAATGTTTCACATTACTGGAGAGCTGATTTTTTTGGTAACTTAAAACAAAATCCCATCCATTAAAATAATAATGTATACATTAATCTTCTCATTAAACTAATCTTCTAAAGATTATTTCACTGTTGTAACATTATTGCAAGGTAGAAAGTAATCATATAACTAACCCCATACTTTCTACCCAATACCCATATTTTATTCCTTCCTTATCTCTCTCAAGGTGAAAGATCAGCATCATTTCCTGCCTGAACCTTGCATTCTTCTACTTGGTGGAAATTTAAATAATGTAATCTTCAAAATTACTTTAAACACCCTAACTTCTAAAATCACATTCTCAGATTTTGCATTAAGATTGTAGCTCATTATTCCACTGAATGCCAGATACTAAGGCTACCAAAGCCTGAAACTCTAAAGATAATTTTCATTCAAATAGGGCAGAATTTATGAGGAATGCCCACTACCACTAGGTAAACAAGCTGTATCTACATTTCAGTTATCACCAATGAAGAGTGATATGGCCTGTTTCAGAAGAGTCAGATAAAGACATTGTAAATACTGAAATAACACATCTTAATGAGAAGTACATTAAACAACGGGCTAAAAACAAAGAGTTGGCTCAATACAATACAATAGTGAGGAAAAACTGCAATGTGGACAACTTCAAGATGAGCAATGAAGTAATAATTCTAAGCAAATTCAGAAATTTTAAATGCCTATTACAGCTCATGACATGCTTGAAAATTTGTAAATTTTTCTAAGCAGTTTTCTTTCTGCCAGATGGAATTGCAACCAAGTCATGATTAAAAACAAAAGTATCCTTCAGGCAATCAGATCATGTGCACCATCTCATCATTTTCCTGGAGAGATTAATTAGCTGGAATATAAAAGTACTAATTAATAAAATTACTATGAACAATGCAACTTTGACAAATGCTAAAAATGCATGGAATGTGCTTTATGTGATCACTCAAGTTTTTAAAACATACTGTAGTGGTTTTGGCTGGGACAGAGTTAAATGTGGTAGCTGGAATGGGGCTACCTTTCGGATTTGAGGTGACAACAAAGTTGATAATACAGGGATGTTTTAGTTACTGCTGAGCAGTGCTTGTGCAGCACCAAGGCCTTTTCTGCTTCTCATACTGCCCCACCAGTGAGTAGACTGGAGGTGTCCAAGAAGTTGGGAGGGGACATGGCTGGGACAGCTGACCCCAACTCTCCAAAGGGATTCTCCCTAACAGGAAACAGGGACATTCAAGAGTGATGGCGTTTGTCTTCTCAAGTAAGCATTACACATGAGGGAGTCCTACTTTCTAGGGATGGCCGAACACTTGCCTGCCCATAGGAGGAAGGAAATAAATTCCTTGTTTTGCTTGTGCACACAGCTTCGGCTTTACCTGCTAAACTGTCTTTTTCTCAGCCCACAAGTTTTTCCACTCATCCTTCTGATTCTCCCTCCCATCACACTGTGGGGGATGTGGTGCTGAGTTGCTCACCAGGGTTAACTTACCACATAGTGATGCTGCTTTTGGCTTTGAATGACAGAACAGCAACAGGTAAAAGACTTTGCTAATGGGCCTGCAGTACAGACAACTGAGAATGAAGCACCATAAAATCAAACAGCCTTCTGGTTCCCACAAGCAAATCTACATGGAGTGGCAATAGTATCGTATCTGCTGATAATTAGGTAACATTGACAGAAGTGAGATTAGAGTGTAGGGTCTCTATGCAACTGTCTACAGCAAGCTGCAAAGAAAGTGCTCAGGCCTTCTTTGCATCAAGTGTAGGGAGATTCTTCTGTGAACCTGGGCTACAAAGCTGGGACGCTTTTCTGAAGAACCACTGTGAATACTGGTGCTCGCAATGCCTTTTTAGATAATGATCTATTCTTTAAAGTATTTCCCAAGACAGAGATTGAAGTTCAACTCTTTTTTTTTTTTTAATAGGACTTCAAACCTAAGGAGAGGTCCCTTCCCAGAGGGAGCCAGGCTAGACTGCGACACGGCCATCTCTGCTGCTGTGCTACACATGGCAGACAAGCTGTGAGGCCACTTGCTGAATCAGAGAAAAGTATCCAACAGGTCCTCACTCAGCAACCACAGTTCAAGTCCTATACATTGAATTATTGATTGAATATCCCTACTCCCTCCAAAGGCTTTTGTTATGAAATGACTATAAGACATGATCATGAGGCCAAAGGATACTTAAGAGTGCAGAAGTGAAGAATTTCAGTAACCCTGTCTCTTTCAGAGTCCATGTTTGGAAATTTAACTGCCTTAAGATTTGCTTTCTATTTGCACATTTATACAAAAAAATAAATTTCATACCAAAAAAATTAATCTCTGTTAACTTAGCATTTTCTTTCTTGAAACTAAGGCAATAAGAAACAAGCAGCTGCAGGTATGGATGCGCTGGAGTAACTTCTCCACTCTCTCTATGCTACAACAACAAATCAATCCATACTGAAATGAAAGAAAGCCTTTAACTGCATAATAAAACATTTTATCTTGATTCTTTTAGATGCTTAAAAAATAAGGTCAAACTTTGCATAGTTTTGCAATTACTATTCACTTGTTCAAGTAGTGAGAACAAATGTGTTCAGCTCATTATGATGAGCACTGTTCCCCCACCTCCAACTCTACATGCTTGCAATTATTGTAGTCCTCTGAATTAGACAAAACAGAGGAAACAAGCAAAAGATCGTATTTTTAACTGATGACTTTTCCTGAAATACAATACACGTATCTTTTATGCTGATTAAATTGATGTAAATCTGTGTACTAATTATTTTCAATAGCTACAGAGAGTAATTTTTTTACAAGTGCCTGGCTAGCTTGTCATTAATTAAAAAGGACCACTGACCACACTTACTTGTTTGAAGTACAAGACAATTCAAAAGCTTTGATTGCCACAAGGTGTGTGTGGGGGCAAGTGGGGCTATGGGGGGTGGAGAAATCAGCAGAAAGCAGAATGAACAAAAACCATTAGACCACTTTGATAGTGGGTGACACAAGCTTGGGCAAACTTGATTAAGCTGGGACACAGGAATGATGAAGAATTAACTGTATAATCAAAATCCTGGTGCCAAACTATGAATTTTAATTATATTGCTCACTGAGGAAGAGACATGGCAGACAAAACTGAAAAGGACAGACATTAAAAACGCTACAGGCAGTTTTCCCAGTGAAATTAGACATTGCTCGCTTTCCTGTCAGGAACAAAGCAGCTTTATACAACACAAAGTTACCTATAAATCTTAGTGTGATAGAAGAGTAAAAAACCCACAATTCTAGGGCTAGACTAGCTCCTTTGTCAATGGACTTGAGACTCGGCTGATAGACTAGGGGGAAGACAAAAAACACTGAATGATTCTTTTAAAAAAAAAACACATTGATCACTTTGGGGGTTTTAAAAGTACTTCCCTGGCAGGTGAACAGGACTGCAGCATGAGGATTTTTCCCCTTTAGAAGGTATTTTATTTCGGTTTCTGCCCTGTTTGAGAATAATGGATACTGATAGTGTTTAAATGCTGTAAGAGTTTCATCCACATGTCACAGACTTCTGTAGTCACAGTTAGTCATGTCACACTTGGCCCTGAGACTCCCATGCCAAGAATACCACAAAAGTCTGTATTATTCTTCTTTCTTTTTTTTCCCCACTAACGAGAAAATTATTTTAACTAGAGGGAAACAGGATGTTCTACTGGATCTTGAGAAAATCTTAAACTACTAAAATCTGACTGAACTACCTCGGTTGATTAATTAGGCAGCTACTTGACCATGGTCTCATCCATCCCCTGTTTTTCTCAGGGAATTTCTTCACCTTTACATGAAACTATGACATGGGAAATCTGTTGTGACTACAAATACTAACATTTCTGAACAACTACATTATGTTTTACTTCTGCTCTTTACGTTTGTACAGACAACACATTTAATTAGGATAACAGCTGCAGCTGAGCATACCACTGATTCAGCTGAGGATACCCTGGAGGACTACTAACACCAAAGCTCAGCTGCCTGCATCAGAACGGCACTTAGGACATGTATGTCAAAGCATAAAAATATGCATACTCTACGATCCATTTTAATCCTTCATTATAATAACACCAGTAAGATACAGACAAATTCTGGAATATATTAAGCACAGATTCCAATCTCTTGAGTATACTGAGACAAAAGACTAAGTGAAGTAAAAGAAATTGACTGGTATTTTGCATTGATATCTACTCTAAGTTACTATCAAAGCAACCCAGAACAGCAACAGTGAACTAAAATAAAGAACTAAATCAAATATGTATAAAACAAGCTCTTAAGAACTTGGCATTTCATTTTCCTTTGTGGAACTTTCGGTATGAAACACCAGTGCTAGTACTACATACTTCAAATCTCCTTTAAGTGCTTAGAAACCATTAACATTTACATTCTGATCACTGCCACAGAGATGCATGGGTTACAGCCCAGCAAACAAGGGCATTAGAAGACATTCTGTTTGACTTTTAATGAAAAAGAAAACAGTGCTACTCACCAACCTCTAAACCCCATATATTGACAACTCTGTAGAACGTATAATCCTTCAGAATCACACAGCTGAATCAACAGTCTCATGGCAGAGGGATTAAAAACCCCAAAAAAACAAGAAGGAAAAATCTTTTGCTAGAATGAAATCATGTGGAAAAAACAGTGGATATAAATATATAAAATGAAGTATTAAGCCAGCACTAAATGGAAAGCATTTCTGTCTTTTGACAGAAGACAAGTTTACCTGCACTTAGACAAGGAAGTCTAATAGGCTGGAAGAGAGTACACTTACGTTAGATGTTAGGAATTCTTCAGTGTGAGGGTGGTAAGACACTGGAACAGGTTGCCCAGGGAAGTTGTGGCTGCCCCCTGGAAGTGTTCAAGGCCAGGCTGGATGGGGCTTGGAGAAACCTGATCTAGTGGGAGGTGTCCTGCCCATGGCAGGGGCATTGGAACTAGATGATCTTTAAGGTCCCTTCCAACCCAAGCCTTCCATGATTTAAAACATTTCTGATAAAGCGTTTAGTGTAAATACTTAAGTGGCTTAAATATGAGCCAAGAATGGCTTTGTTAATTGGTTCCTTAACTAAAGATATGATCATACGGTTATTAAAACCCTTGTACTATCCAGTGATTTACAGATGCCCTGCCAACGGCAACTATGTTACTTCCAGGAAACATGAGCTTAAATTCTTCAACAGCAGGAGTAATGTTTGTAGGATTAAAACCCCCAAAAAATCACAAGTAGTGTCCTAGGTTAAGCTAGTGGAATGTCAGTTCTGATTGTTTTTGTGTTCCTTTCTAACATAGTGTCCAACACCTGTTCTGCTGCTGACAACACGTAGCTTAACCAAACTCTTAACTATGATCATTCTTTAGATGCATTTTAGTAATTATTTAGTGAATATTCAGATTCACATGAGAATATGTATCATACACTACAAAATGGAAGAGAAGCCTTGCTGGAAATTTTAAGACATTTTTCATATTGGTGAAAGAAATGGCTGATATGAGACAGACCAGTGAAAGTCTCAAACAGTTATTTCTAAGCTCACTAAGTCCTCTGTTTCATGAGAAAAATCTGACATAGTATCAATTAGCAATATCACCTGCTACACATATATATGGTTGCTACCTCAGTTAATGAAAATCTCTAATCTGCATTGCCTAAACTTTACAGGATATTCAAGATCTAACTGCTAACCACCTCAAGCCTGAACTGAGCTTTAAAATAAAGGCGAAAAGAAATACTGTTTATGGGACTGTTCAGAAATGGACAGTGCAGCAGATTCAATCTTGTGAGCTTTATAGGTCTAGTTATTTATAAATCTAGTTGTATTTTACTGGAAATAATAGATAACATGGCAAAAGATCATAAATTTGGATTACAAGTGGGTTGACATCAACTTGCACAAACACTCCCACACAGCTCAACAGTAGTGAGGTGGTGGAAGAGAAGGGCAGTAACCTCCAGTATCTGTATACAGATAATAAAATCTCCAGTAACTCAAGTTCCTGTGAGAAGTGTGGAATTATGGTTATTTTAAAAATAGAACATTTAAGACAGACAACTACAACATAGAGTATTTCTTGTTCTTGCTGTTTCTCTCTTTTTCTGCTTTTTTGGGGGCGTGATTTGTTTTAGCTGTAGAGCAGAATCACATTCATCATATAATTTGCCACATTTGTCTTTCTGATTTAATAAGCAATCAGAAGAAAAGTTTGATTAACTCAACTGATTACAATGGATATTAGCTCACCTCACAGAAACGCTACCATCAGGCTGGAGCAGTACATTGAGTGCCACAGCCCCAAGAAAATGTTATAATTTTATTAAAACCATTCTTGATCTCCTACAACATGAAAATAACTTATTTGATGTCTATGAACTACACTAAAACCTACGAGCAGTTATGCAGCCCTGCGGAACACAGAAATATGTTTACTGAGCTCCTGAATTCAGGTCTCTGAAACTGGTTCCTTAACCAAAGAACAATTTCATTTAATAACCAGTTATATAGCTTCTTTCATATGGTAAAACATCTCAAAAATTAAACTGTTTTAAATATAATGTCATAAAACCTAAAATCAATTTGGAGGCAATGGAAGAACTGAATAAATGATAACCAGAAAAATAAAGTAAGACTTTTCTCTTAAGTCATCTCTCTTTTATTTTAACTGTAATAGAAAATAAAGTTCTCACCTGTCCAAAATTTCCTCAACACTGAGTGAGCTGCAGTTAGGTTCCCTTCTAGGTAATACTTATTCATCATAGTAAGTAAGCACCTGAAAATTAGCCATGAAGTTTCAATCTGTTGCAACACACTATGTCTAACAGCTGAAATTGCTACGTTTTTCATAAAATGAGAAAAATCATTACAATTCTGGAAATCAGTTTGGTTTTGTGTGCTCTTTGGTTCCCACCTTATCTTTAAGCTCATCCTGTTCTGCACTGGAATAGTTTGCTGCTGATTTCAGCTCAAATGAAAGACAACTGAACATCTTTACCAATCCATGCAGTAAAGCAAGTAAGTCAAACTTTTGCATGTAATTCTACACTAATGTAACTACTTCAACCATTCACCAAAAAAGCTTCCATATTTCTTTCAATATACGCCGCTTAAGCCATGTAAGACAAGCTGGTGCCAGAAGTACCTAAAAAAAGAGAGCTGAATGCAGAAACTGTCTTTCATTATGTCTCAAGACATTAAACAACGTATTTCCACTGAAAAACTAGTAAGTTAGGATGTATTTATTTTCAAACAACGTTTCACCACAGTTACTGGATTTTTCCAGGAAAAATAATGAGTTACAGGTTATCAAACATTATTACCTGTATCAGTGGTGGAAGAATTATCTCACTAGGGTGAACACAGCAATTTGACATTTATACAGCACCTTCGGGTCATGACAGCTTAACCTAACAGGACAGTAACAACACAATATACCCAGACTGTGTCACACCATTGCGAACGAACACCTCTATGGAAAGAATTTTATGAAAGTGACTGAGCATTGATAGAGGGGAACATATTGAGTATTTGTATCAGTAACAACAACAATTTTGCCTTGATCTTCCTTTGTAATACATTTCAAATACTTAACAGACAGCACAGAGCACTGAAAGGCCATGAAAACGCCAGTACTTGCCTGCGCACAAATATTTCTAGCAGTTGCAGGATGACTACTTCTGCAGTGAAGTAAGTTTTATGGCCATGGAAAAAAACCGAGAGTAGTAACTCAGGGTAGTAACTTAGAAGGTTTAATCAACTGTTTAAAGAAAGTAACAAACTCACTACACATAGAAATTGTATTGAAATTGCTGAAAGTTGCAAATTGATCACCTCAGAGCCAAGTTACGACAAAATAAAGGCTGCCTTAATTTTAATAATCTATCTAGGATCCTCTAATGTAATAAACTTACCTTCTCCATAAACATCTGCCTTTTCAGTCCAGAACACATGTAGTACTCAGAAAGGATAAGCCTTCTCCTCTCACCTTAATGCTGTCACTGCAGTATTTCCATTACTCATGAAGGTACTGTATTAGGCCTCAATTCAGGTATATCTTCTTGATATTTTTTCCTCTATCATTACATTTGTTACTATGTTCAGGATGAAAACCACTCCACTATAGCTCTAAATAACTTTTTTTTTAATATATATATAAAAAGAAAATATGAAAGAGATTTTTTTAAGTGCCCTGATTGATCTAAACTCTTGCCATAATACCTCTGATACTACCTTATAAACTTGGGACACACACCTGTTTTCACCTTGATAGCAGCTGGAACAAGTTGGCCCATACAGCACATCTCTAGCACTGACAAACCAGAGCTCCCAAAACAAACCCACGATCTTCAGTTTAATGGGAAGTTGTTGTCTTTCACCTCTGTCTGAGACTGAGTATTGCTGAATTTACTTAGCTAACACTTTAAGATGTGACTCCTCAATGAAAAGTTAAACCACTATACTTGAATCAGAAGTAAAAAAAAGTAGAAGGTGAAAAAAGAAAAAAAGAAAAAAGTCTTTTCAATACTCCCTATCTTACAAGTGAGATAGCAGGAATGAAATTAGCACTTTAGGCTATCAGCTCTATCAACAGTACAGGCTATCAGAAACCTGTAGTTACACATTTGTGTTGGAACAAAAAGTGCTGAGCTTGTGTATTCTCATGCTTGTTTCACCACACCTACCCTTAGGATATCTGATAGCTCTCCAGTGCTACTACCTTGTATCTGGCCTTCCCAAAGTGGCTATGGGCACACACAACTCTCATATTCCAAATCCAATTAGATCATTATAACCTTACACTAGAACAACTGCCAGTGAAATGTATGAACTTGTATCTTCTTCAAGAAGCTTTTTTTCCTCTAAATAAAATGATTCATGCCTCAGAAGTGACAGAATTGCTCTGTGTTAAAGGGTATCTTTTAAAAGAATCTTACCATGCAGTTATGTGAATCTTGATTCTGCAGACATAACCTTCATTAGCATATCAATTCAATTTACCTGAATGTGCTGTATTACCTTTTAAACCATCTACTTCACTTTATTAGGCTTGTAATTTCAACTCAGTACTCCAGCTAAAAGAGAAGTTTATGTATTTTATTCTTATATATTAATGTAGTGAAAACATGTTTCAGGAGGCAGCTCTTCATTGTACTTCAAAGCTTTATTCCTAGCTGTAATTGGTGTCAGTTATGACTAGGAGGCTATTATCAGGCTAATACTATCTTTTCCTCCATATTATTACTATTCTCAGTATAATGACATAAATCTCTGTTTGGAAATAGAAGCAATAAATATTATTTATTGCTGTATTTTCATTAACTAGAAATTTACACGGACTACAGGACTTATTTTTGTCCTTCACGGAGTGGAACCTTTGAACATCACCACTCAGGCTCCCCTGCACATGCCCTTCTGGCCTTCCTTACCTACACCCAAAGTCAAATTTCCATGCTTCATTGTCAGATCTTACTATATCTTCTCTCAGTTCATGCCCACTTCCCTTCACCTTGGCAGCTCCCTTTGTTTTAGTGTTTTCTGTTTCCCTACTAGGTCACGTATCCAGAAGTAGATTATATATTTTATATATTTAGAATAAATCTTGATACACTTCAAATAAAGCGTCCAAATTTCAGTCGAAATCAATAACTAACCCGTGTACTTTTCACCATAAAATATTTAAGAATCCTACTGCTTCCATATTTAAGCAGGTAAACGTGGTATTGATTTATGTAGCTCCTTTCATGTATACCCTATCCACCTATTTCACATCTGATTGTAGAGCTTTCTTGACTTCCTGCAACTCCCAATGGCTCAACTATATCAATCCTAAACTCAAACTTCCTGAGTTTTTTTTTTATTCTTATTTTATATTGCATTTTTTTTATATTACTCCAGAGAAGGCTGGTCAGTGCTTCTACCTGAATACACACAGCTGATTCTCACTATCTCACTTTCAGATCCTTAATGTCAACTCATGAAAGGATGGATAAGCCAAAAGAAGTCAATACTGCCAAAATGCTAGTGAAAGATCCATTTATAGAAGCCTTTTAAACTGGTTTCAGGGAAAAGATTTGAGGAGCGTACTTACTTAGCAAAAATGACTGAAGCAAAAGGAAAAAAAGTCAGTCATTTTAATGCCACAGTACCATGGGTTTTATACCTCACCTTGTGGATTAAAGCACATACAAGTCTTACAAAGAACCCTCAGAATCTCAGTAGCTAAAACCTCCATCCTTACTACTCACCTCCTATTACTATCCACCACAGACAGATTAAAGTTAAAATGTGCATGCCTAACTCATGTTAATCACATCTTCATTTTGTTATACAGACATACCATAGAGACAGGATTTCTGCATGATCAAACTGAATTTAAAATGATGTGTTATACTCAGGGACTCTTAGATTTTCTGATTTTTCCATAAATAAATAAAACAAAATAGTGTGGTTGGAGACATTAGCAAATTTCAGTTCTAGTAATTTTATATAGGTGGAATACTAAAAAAAAATAATTAGCCCAATGTCTGGTTCCATTTTCCATATTTAATGGTCAAGTCCATATACCAACCACTGTGTGAAAACCATACCATTAGATACTGTTTGAAGATCCATGTCTATACATTGCAAGCAATTTGGGCAAAACCCAACAAAATACATAATGGTAAGAAAATATCAATTAGCATAAGAGACTTGACATCTACTTTTGTTGCAGGAGAGTTATTTAGGACAAACAAAAGAACAAAAAAAAAAACCCCAATCAACCCCAAAGCATGATCTTAACCAAGGAAAGAGAAGAAGTAGCAGGAAAAGCAAGGGGGGAGGAAGAGAATATGTAGTGAAAAAACAATAAACATGCAGTTCCATATTATTCTATACTTACCTAATTCCAACACATCTTTTTAAAGGATGTAATATTTGCTTTAAAAGTAATATTTGACCACAAAGAAAAAACTTACAAATATTCTTTCTCCACACAAATGAGATCTGCTTTTACTGTGACACCTGGTAACATCCTTTAAAATATTCACCGTGTTTTGTAAAGAAGAAAAAAACAACCCAAAACCAAACAAACACCTTTCAGCAGAACTGGATATTCCCCTAAGCACAACAACCTCATGTTTGAGTTTACCTGGTTGGAACACACCTGTGCCCCACAGGCCACTTTGGAAAGCATGAAGGTGCTTTACTACACCTCTTTTGTGTAGATTCATTTTATTATAAATAATACACTACTGATGTAGAATGTCAGCATTCTAAAAGGTAAACTCTGTGCATATGCTTTTAGTTCCACACCTACAGCTTCGGTTCTCCACCTCTGTTCCAAAGCAATAATGCTGCACATACATAAACAGAAAAGGAAGTCTACAGTGAATATATAAAATGCAAAAGTATGTTTTATTACACTGCTAAGGGAGAGCACTATAGCTGCACCTGTGCTATTACTGTAGCCATATTTGTTTGGCATTTGTAACGTCAATGAACATGCTTATTCTACACCAAAAAATTCAACCTCATAGTGACACATTCTCATAAATACTAATGCTAAAGGCCTCAGACGCATTTAAATTAGAACTCAAAGTTAAACCTTAATGACTTTTGAAATATTAAGCAATCATCATCAAAAATACATTTTTAGAGGTATTACATACATTTACGCTGTGATGTCCCTTTCCAGAAAGAGACATTCCAGATCTGCACTTCAGTAAAAGGTTTGGACTATAGACCAAACAAAATTCCAATAAAAGACTGAGACTAAAAACCTGGTGAACCCTTTGGCCAGGAAAAAGCAGCCTTGCTTCAGCAAGAAACATTGAGTTCACTCATTTTGGAGAGTGAGTTCATACACAGAGAATACATCTTTCCTTTTGAAAGATAAATATTCCTTTATAAATATTCTGTTATAAACTTCCTTCTATATTTTTACATAAATTATTTTTAGTGCCACAGGATCACAATTAAGCTCTACACCAGCAGACCAGGAGCAGCAAGACCTGTTTAACCTCAGTGTTCTCCACAATACCGAAAATTCACTATATTATTGATAACCAATACAGGCTTATACTCTGTTTTTACTCTATAACAAATTCAGTCTGAAAATTAACATTAACCCTGTCCCATGCTGTATGAGTATGTAGTTAGCAGAAAAAAACAAAGACTTTTCTGCATCAGTGCAGATTAGAATGATGCTACATCCTAAAAGAGGATACATTCAGGATAGAAGTCATTAGCGCTAGCCATCATTAGCATGCTCTCTATGCAGAGGGCAGAAATGCACTAAGTTCTAACAATCACCCTTTGAAGTCCCCACACTTGATATTTAGTTCTGAGGTAGAAGATTCTCTCCATGGTCAACACATTCAAACATCAAGAGAAAGAGTTTCTACAACTGTATCTGAAAGCTAACTGGTGAAGTATCCTGACAGGAGGGAACAGTTATGTCAAAACAGTAGCACATTAAAAAGTGGCATCATAAAAATTTCCACTTCTCCCACCAACTCAGAATATATGATCATATTCACTGGGGTTCCCTAATGAAAATTTAATGGTGTAGATACTTGCACACACACATATATATGTACACACACCTAAAATTACTAAAGAAGCAAGCACAAAGCCAGTTAACAGAATGGACTTGGTGTATTGTAGCTTATGAGCTTCAGATTTCAAAATAAGTCATTTTAACATAGGGCTCCATTACAAAGATCTGATAAAAGATGTTATAAAAACCTGAAAAAGTAGGATTACATGCCTCATGTATTCAAGGGCAAGCATAAGCTAAAGAATGCTCATGTGATTAAGGTTAAAATGACAACATGCAATTGATGGTTAAAGGAACTTTATATAGATACAGTCTCTCTGATGTTTTTGAGGTGGAAAGAAGGGAAGCTTAAGTTCCACAGAAATATGGGTTGATAGAGTAAAACTGAGAATATCAGATACAAAAATAAATCATACTTGGGTATTATTGTTTTGATATTATACTCTTAAAATTTTTTTCAATATTTTTTCTTTGCCTGCAGGGTTTTGGTTGCTTTGTTTGTTTTGTTGTGGTGTTGTTTCTTTTTTTTAATAGCAACATCTTGACTCAGAATGGATCAATCTCCCAAAACAATGCATTAGCAGGAAAGAGGCATAGAGGGGACACACTGGCATTTAATTTAATATCAATAATACTGCCAGGTAACGTCCACATTAACAAAATCTGTAAGTTAAAATACGGAGCAGGTAACTATCTAGTACTTCAATGCAAGTTATTTCCAACTTGCAAAATATTTTAGTTTTGACAAGGCCAAAGCTCTTACAGGAAACAAATTAATTCCCTTTTAAGTATATACACACAAGGCTATAAAACATTTGCCAGAATCACAATAACTTCATTTTATTTAAATTTATAATACATGACAAAATTTCTGAACTTAACAAGAACTATGTATTCTAACTTACTAAGGGTTAGGGCTTTTTTATCCCCCTCAACTGGAATAACTTTATAAAGTTATATACAGCCTATGAGTTTAGTAGCACGAAATACAATAGACAAAGGGGGAAGTTTTCAAGTTCCAGCATCAAATTTCAAAGCAAACTGCCTCCTCCAAATACATACATTACATTGAGAAGAAATCCCAGTCACAGAAGCAGGACCAGAGTTTACCAGATTTAAAGGACAAATGACAGTGATCTTGTCATTCCCAATCTCACACACAAGACAACATGATAATTATTTGATTCTTTTAAACTATATTGGGATGGGGCTTTTTGCCAACCTTAAAATATCAATGTAGCTCTTATTCAATTCAAAGTCTCAGGTCTCTTTTTTTGTTTATAATCCTTGCTCTGCTGAATTTAATTGCCTTGGCAATGCCAGAATACTGCCTGATCCTAATAGGTCAGCATTGATCGCTCTAAACCAATTGGTTCCTTCATTACAAAGAAAATGAAGTAAAGAGAAAAGGCAGGTGTGCTCTCGCGCAGTCCGCTGGACTTCAGCTTCTCTTGCCCTTCTTCTCTCTCATTAACTAGCAACCAATCGATCAGGAACCTGCTCAGAACCCACAAAAACTATTCATCACTTCTGACATGGAATGGTTTTAACAGGTCACTAAAGCAAAGAATATTTGAGGTATCTATCTTTAGCACCTTTAGAGCTCATGTGCTTTTTAAACCGACATCCAAGGGAAAGGAAAATCGAAATGTTATGCTCCTACGTAGTTCTAGGCTAAACCTTGAATCCAAAATAAAATCTCTGCTTATTTGCCCAAGACAAGAAGCTGTAGTATAGGATACCTAATTTTAAACACTATTTATTGTGAAGAACTTCGATGGATAAAGACCACAGCTGGGAGAAAGAGCACAGATGGCCCCCCTTCCAGCTCATTCTCTCCTGCACTTCCATGGTCTTCAGTTGAACAAATCCAAAATGCCAGTAGATGGTCATCCTAAAGTTTTACACAGAATTTCTACCTCTACCTTTTAAAATATTTGAACACTGCCTGTTCTTCCAACCATTTTGTATCACTTTTTCCTGATAGTCTGTTTCCTATCAAGCTCCACACTTATCTGTCCATACAATTGCAACTGACCCTCTTTACCTCATTTGCCAAAAATTCATAACTGTTCAAATTACTCTTAAAATTATTTTTCTTTAAAAGTTATTTGTACTGATTAGTTTTTACTCTAGTCAGTTATTCATGTTGTTTCTTCTCTTTCTGATTGTAAATTCTGCAAAATCTGCCTTCTGGTTATGCTTTGTTCACTAGAACAAGTTTGTAATTTCACATTACTATCAGTTCAAAGTACTGCCACCATCAAGGCAATTCAGAAGAAATCAAAGCAATACTGTTATAAATACATAATCAGGAACAAGACCTTAGAAAGGGAAAAAACCCACAAACAAAAGACCTCAAGAAGAGAACTAAACAGAGCATGAAGGAACAAGAAACAAACAAAGGGAAGAGGCAGCAGACAACAAATAAACTGGGTGAAGAAACAAAGGAGAGTGGTACTGCTTTGATTAGGAAAAAGAAAATTCTAATGAAAGATATTGCAAAAAAAAAATTTAACTTACTTCTACTAAAATAAGCAGAAAAGAGAATGAGAACCAATATGTCACTTTATGGCACTTTACATCCAGAATCAGCTTGCCTTCTGCTCCTGTTTTTCACCCTCTTCACTTATCCCTTCTCTTTTTAAACCTCTGAAGCAAAAGTCCTCTGCATCATTCAAAGGCCATGATTTCTGAAAATATTATATTCCTATTCAGGAACACAGTCTCCTGTGAAGCAAAACAATTTACCAATACAGTATACTATATAAAGAGCTATTCACACCACCTAAGTTAGCAACTTGGATCCTACCTGAGCTCCAGAGGGTGATTCAAGTTGCCCAAGTCCAGCTGGGTTAGCCTTTGTCATTGAATCACACACTCATATTCATGAGTAGGTATCTAACTTGGAAAGAAATTTGATGATTACACCTGCTGTGGCTATTCAGCAACACATAAACAGTCACACAGATGTCAAAAGAGAAATATGAACATGGTCAACAACTATTCAAAAGACTGTATGATGGGGGAACTTAGCTGATCTTTCCCATAAACTTTGTCTTATGAGTACAAGAATAGAGTAAGTCTGTTTTTCCTCTGATGTGTGTCACAGACTTAATTGGTTTTGACACATGCAAACTCCACATTAGGTTTATCCAAAATTGAGGTATTTACAAAGCCTTTGGCCTGGCCCTTCTGAAGAGAGATCCTATAATGTCTGCTAATATTTAGGCCTTTTCCAGTTAAGGCATTAACAGAACCTTTTTGCTATATTTGGTGTCTGTCAGCATAGACTTAATTTCTTTCTGGAATCAGTTACATACACTGTAAGTGTGCTTCACCGAACTATGTCCCCACAAAGAGTAATCAAAAAATCATAGTTTATATACTATAGAGCTAGATTAATTCATAGATCCTGTGAATCACTTCCAACTCATGATATATGTGCTGACAACCAGAATGCAGAAGAAACAGCAGTTTTTAAGAAACGCTACTGTACTGACCCTAAGGTCATCATGCTGCTTTTACACAAACTACTGATTTGAGTCTAAAAATCAGAGTCCAGAAGTCACAGAAAAAAAGTTTAAATGAGAATTTAAGATTTAGTCCATCCCTCTTGTCACACTGTCACAAAGAAAGATCAAACCACATTTATTAGACTCTAGACAGATAAATATCTAATTCCTTGCTAAAATTCTCCACTTATGAAGCTTTCACAGCCTTCACAGACAAGTGTTCCTTAGTGCCAAATCCAACTTTTCGTTGCTTCAATTTATGCCTATTACTTGTCTTATTCCTTATGAGGATGAAGAATATATTCACTTCTTGTTTTGTACAAGTTTTTTTACCCCTCCCTTGAGGGGTTTTTCACGCCTCTCTTCTCTAAACCTATCAGTTGCAAGTTTGTCCATCTTTTCTGTGCTGGTTCTTCATGTTTCCTTCCAGATTCTTCTTCTTGAAGTATCAAATAGTAATTTCCTCAATGGTTCAGAATTAGCAATTCAGATATAACTGAACTGAATGAATGAGGCTGATTCATATTACAAGCTATACTCCTGTACATATATTCAAAAACTTTTTTTGCAACAGCTGATACTTCAGTCCTGTGACCATCTTTGCATTCACTAAAAATTGCAGATTCTTCTGATGCTGAGGTGCTGTTCAGCTATTTGCTCCTCACTGTCATTCTTTAAGTTATATTTTCCCGCAAAAGTACAGATTCTTCCACTTGTTCTTAAGAAATTGCATTCTATTTTATGCAGACTGTCTCTCCAATTTGTCAAGGTATTTTTAAATTCTAATTTTGTCCTTTCACATAACTGCACCTCCTCTAACAGTTTCATGCTATCCTCAAATGTAAGGCAATATTGTGGGGTTTTTTTACTATCCAAAACATTATGCATATACTGTATAGTATGGAACACAAGACCCCCAAAAAATCCCACTTCTTGTAACTTTCCATTTCCATGTAACTGTGATTACAACAGGTGCTGCTCCAGTTTCATCCACTTTACTACATTTTCATTTAGACCACGTTTCCCTTGCTTTCATACCGAAATACCACATTAGTGTCAAAAGCTTTACTAAAGAGAAAATATAACATACACTGATTTATTTCTTATCCATGCCCTGTTTTTCTGCCTCCCAAGGAAACTAAATTGACTATCTGTTTTTGACAAATCCTGTTTAGCTGGCAGTAATTACTTTATCTTCTAGTGCCTACAAACAATTTGGTTCAATTACTTCCTCCAATATTTTCCTGGAAACTGAAGTTGTGCTGTATAACGCAATTCCTCAGCTCCCTCTTTTTGTTCCTTTTTAAAATGGGAAAAGAACAAACTTGGTGCCTGTTTTCCATGAATTCATGAAGTCAGTTACTTTTCCAAGCTAAAAGGTAGAAGGTCCAATTATGAGTTCAAAAGCTCTTTTCTGAGGATTAGAAAGCATATATAAATATATAGCATATTTATATAAATAAGTAAAATGGTAATTAGAATATAAATTACAGGTACTGGCAGAACAACTTTATTTCTTGTTCTACAATGACTAATGATTAACTGCAAGTATTACCACCAAGAAGTTAGGGGCTTACATATTGCAAATTTTCAAGGACTGTATCTGATAGTTTAGGTTCAGCTTATTAGTTACATTTCCCAATTTGCATAAAATGTTATGAATGATAGACCAAGTACTTCCTCCTTCCTAACATGATTACTGCTCCTTTCAGCTTTATGGTAAAATACATACAGAATTTCGAAATTAACTTTTGCACATCATGAAATTATGCATAGTATAAAAGGAAACAATCTTCAAAATGGAAGTGGAAAATTATGCCTTATTATTAATATTCTATAAGTAAAACAAAAGTATATAGAAAACATTTGGCAACATTCAGTTTTTAAGTAAGCCTTTCTGTGAGAATATTCAGCCCTAGTGGTAAAAAGTGACTGTAAACCATAGCTCTGTTCTCTAATATAATATGATGCAGTAGCATCCTTAATGATACACTGAGGGCCTTTCAGAGACCTCTACTTGAAGGCAGAGGAGGGGGAAAGACCTTAAATGAGACACTGTCATAGTCTAATCTAACCTCCTTACAGAAAGAACTTAGATACGTCTTCTCTCCTTCTCCCTCTCCCTAACTACAAAATGTAGGTCTCCCCACTATTTACATTAAGTAAAAGACAAGAAGAAATCCCACAGCTTTCCAGCTTCTTGAGAAAATTCCACTCCAGAGAGAAACCTCTGCAAATGAGAGCTCATCTCACCAGAAAAGCACAGAAACTACTGTTCAACACAGACCATGACGGAAGTTTTACAACTTCGAAAAACAAGCCCACCTTGTTTTTTAATTAAGTGACTGACATCACTAAAAATGTAATCTGATCTGCTGGTATATGCAAAGTGTCCATAAGAAATATCCATTGTTTTCTAACAAGAATTTGTCTAAGTGCTCTAGAAAACTGTCTTTCAAAGTCTGTTTCATCATACCATAGATGAAGGTTAAAATAAAATTAATTAAAAAATTAAGAGGTTAAATTATTTTACAAGGTTTTACTCTAAATGTCAATTGGGTGGTGGAAAGCATAAACCAAACGAAGGCAACTAGCTCTGCCTTGTTCTTCCACTGTACATAAAAGAAAAAAAATAATGTTGAAGGAAAATGATGTGGAGTTTCTTTTTATTTATTTGAAATAACTGTTTTATAACATGCCTAAATGGGAAGTAACGAGGTATAGTCTACTACATTTGTCGGTTCCATGCAAATACCTGCTTGTTATTTATACTGTTGTTTCAAAATTCAGGGGTCCAAGGTAAGTGAGTAAAAAGAAATTCAGATGTGTCAATAACAGCTCCTTATATGCTTTGCAAGAGAGAGCTGAGATATGCCTTCCCACTTTAACAAGTGTAAAAAACATTTTAAAACTGGCAACCACGTCAGTAACACCAGCCTATGTGTTGGAAAAAGATCAGTGTATTTCATGATTGCATTCTTAGATTATTTAGATGCAGTAATCTTTGCATAAAAGAACAAAACTCAGAAACCTGTGAGACAAGTTATTTTCCTAGTATCCCTGAAAATCTATTCTCTGATTAGATTGATTCTTACAGTCCTGCTGGGGCAGCCGAAGTTAGTGCCCCCCAACCAGAAGTTACAGGCTCTTCACATGAAGCCATTTTCCTCTGCATTAGAAGAGCTGCAGTACACATGATTGCACCTTGGTAGAGACAACTACACTCTGCCAAGAGAGGCAGTAAATAAGAAATTTATCAGAAACTCATTAGACAAGAAGACAATAATGCACATACACCTGTTTAATGTATGGGTGTAAAGTAAGAAAAGCTGTGTTTCCTCCTTTAGACATACTAGGCATTTCCTGACAAGAATAGCTTCACAAAAGAAAACAGAGACTAGATAAAATCCACTAAGATAAATCCACTATGGAAAAAAGCTGAGTATTTTAATAAGTTTAATTTTAATAATTATTACATCATCCTTTGATACCATAATCAGGTAACAGAAGAATAAGCAGTATTTTGCAAGACAGATTAATTATCAGCTCTTCTTCTTAAAAGTTATTTTGCATTCTCTTTTGCTCCACATGATACCCAAATATTAAAAGAAACCAACAAAACATATAATGATTTAAAAAAATTATTTCAAAACTTTTCAGTCTGAAAAAACAGAATGTGAAATTAGAATTATTAGTTAAATTGTGGGGAGATGTCTATCTTCTGAGCTCATGACCTCAAAGATACCTCAAGTTTTCCTCTTGACACTGAATGATGGGCCTGGCCAGATAAATTGTTTGGATTTTTTTTTTAGATATTCTACTCCTCCTAATGAGGAAGGATGTTAGGTCACAAACAGTAGCAGAACAATAGTGTAAGTTTTCAAAGATGACAGGAGAAAGAGGAATAGTTTCATATTCCACTCAAATGAAGTGTATAACCTCAATTTAGGATCATAGAATCACTTAGGTTGGAAAAGACCTTCAAGATCAACGAGTCCAACCATTAACCCTATTCTGCCAAGTCCAGCACTAAGCCATATCCTCAAGCGCTGTATCTAGACAACCTTTAAACACATCCAGGGATGGTGACTCAACCACCTCCCTGGGCAGCCTGTTCCAATGTCTGACAACCCTTAGAGTGAAAAAGTTCTTCCTAATGTCTAGTCTAAACCTCTCCTGGCACAGCTTGAGGCCACTTCCTTGTGTTCTATCACCAGTTACTTGAGAGAAGAGACCAGTGCCTACCTCTATACAGCATCCTTTCAGGTAGCTGAAGAGGGCAATGAGGTCTCCCCTCAGCCTCCTTTTCTTCAGACTAAATAGCCCCAGTAAATATATTGTATATAAATGAAATTATGTACCAATAACTGTGCATCACACTGAACAAGTATTAAGATAAGTCTTAAAAAATATTTAAGAACATTTAAGTTATTAGGTTTTGAATATCATATCCCTCAAAAGTAGCCATATGTACGAGTTTCTATATATGCCCATATATTCTACACATGCCTACACAAGATTATTATATTGGAACAAGCACGACACTGGTATATGTGTTACAAGCAAAGCAGAACAGAGAAAGGAAAGCGACTGCACAGCTACAGTGGGCATTGCTCTCCACCTGGTCATCTGGAGTGGGAAGGAACAGAGGGCAGAGGCTTCCAGGCAGGTCTGCAAGAAGCAAACTAAGCCCGTACAACTTTGCATCAAACATGGCAGAAAAAGATTAAAAACCAGAGACTAGAGAACGTTTATCCATTATATTACTCCCCCCACCCTGCCATTTTCTTAATTTATAACTGCGCTGTAATTTTAAGCTTTATTTGAACTCCCAAAGCAAACACGAATGTCTGTCCTTCTCTGTAGTAGTATACTTCACTGTAAGAAATTAAGTCCACACATTGTTTAACAACATCTTTCCTTTGTCAACAGGCTCTTCAAACTGTAATGTTACAGTAACAGTTCTCTAGCTTCAAGGTTTTATCTTCCTTCATTTCAAACAGACTGTTAATAAAGTTTAGTACCTAGAGTTTCAAAGACTGAAAATAGCCTTATCCCGTTGAGGAATTTATGGGATCTATTTTTCATGTCATTACAAGACAAGAACACTGAAATGAAAGTTAAGGTTCTGTTCCATAGGTAAGTTTCATCCTGGGATCATACTTTCTTTTGTAGAAAATCTCTTCGCTAAGAATTCAACTAAAAGAGCAACACACATCTACTCATTATATTATTCTGCTAATGGTTCATTCTCTGTTTTTAATACATATACATTTTTCTGTCAGTAGCTTGCTGTTTCCCTGTGAAATACAGATGAGCTCTTGCCTTTGAACACAGCTTACCAGTTGACAATCCAGCTAACAAAGTTAAAATGCAAGACTGTCTTGACTCAAGTCATCAAACTCTGAGACATTCAATGCACTCTGGACATTACAGAAGGGTTCCAACTATCAAAGCTTCAGTGACTAACTTCTTTGCTGACTTAAGAAAAAAAAAAGAAAAAAAAAGGAAGCAAAAGAGAGCAAACATTACAAAAAATACAAAAATAAAAAATGCTGTGAAAAATCAGCTATAATTGGTTCTTTTTCTCTGCCTCATTGACATTTTTATGTTATGGATGAACAAGAGATGGCAATTCAACAAACATATTTTTTTAAAAAAAAAAATCTTTCTTCTTGAAGGCAGCATTACCTCCCTTTCACTTAATATCTCGATCAAAACATGCAAAGTACATCAATTAAGCATATCTGAAAATAAAAAAAAAAATGAACAAATTAACACCTGAGAGCCACTTTGATATAGGCTGCTTGACAAAAAGAAGCTTCAAAGCTGCAGCTTTGACACTTTCTGATTTCACGTAACATCAACAATTTTCACGTAAAAAAATATAACTCCACAAAATTCGTTATATTTACTTTACTACTCTATTGAGTATATTTCTAAGACTTTCTCTGCTACTGCTCCCATCACCCACCACCTTAAAGAAAAGGTATCAGTAGCAGATTCGGTATTCTCTTGCTAGTTACAATATTGCCCTTCTCTTTGTAACAGATTCTAGTTTTGGTAAAAGACCAGGTGACAACCAATTCAACCTTCGCCTACCTCAAAGATTAATCTATTCTGCCCATTACAATACTATCTTACTGATACTGTGTCTGCAAGAAAAAAAATCAGAGCTAACAAAACTCGTTCTGCAGCTTTCAGTCACAGAACTTCATCTCCACAAATAACATTTCCAAAGAGTACATTATTTTTTTCCTAATACAGTAGGAAAGAAGCAGGTGGACAGGCAGATTTTTCCAATCAAACTTGTCCGTCAGTATTAAGGCATTTGAGACACTTGATGTATTTCCAGATGCAACAAAACATGGTTTCCAAACTCATTCAATGGGATGTTATCATTCAGACTATCACTATGCTTATTTTATCTCCAAGAGATAAAGACCAAGACCAATCACCTCCTTATCACACTGACCTCGACTGGGGGTCAGTTTTGGTGATGACATAAATGATCATGCTCTAACAGCCTCAGACACTGTTGACTTGGTAGGAATGGCAATGACTAATATGTTGGCCTCTCAGAGAAAGAAGATAAGGGTTAAAAACCAAGATGCAAAGAACACACCAGCATCACAACCAGACTTAGAGAAGTAAGACAGCTACAAACCTTGTGCAGTAAGTGTAACTGCCTAACTTAGCATAAGTACTTACATCAGTTTTATTTTTAAGTTAAAACGGTACCTTCTGGCAAGAGACAGTTATAAAGTCTATTTTCAATTAAATTCTCTATTCACTGCATTGTTTGAAACAGGAAAATCACATGGAAATAATATTTTTCACAGAATACATTTGATTCTGAAAGTATCAACATCAATTTAAAACCCACAAGAAAACGCCTTAAACCTATCCTTTCAGGAAAAATGCAGGACTTGTTAAACTGATGTGTCTTTTTCTGAAGGAACTGGATACTCCAGCAGATATAGCAAGTCTGCAACACGCATAAAAAAAACCCCAAATTCACCACATCTTATATCATACATATATACTTTTCTGCTCTCTTAATGTCAGCTATATAATACAACAAACTTTTACTATTCAAAGTGTAAAGCTTAAAAATGTGTTAAAGGACACATCAATATTCACATTGCTAACAAAAATTTCCAATGAAATATACTGCTATGAATCTTTACAGCGTAAACTTTCCATTTACAAGGAATTTAGGAAAACTAAAATTAAACTTCTGAAACAGAATCAAGCATCCTTTGTTTGCTATCACATTAGCCTGGCCAGCACAACAATACTTAAGAACAGATCTGTGGTATGGTCATATCAGTATTATAAAAAACATAAAACCAAAACACACCTCTAAGCAGCATGTCTACACCAGGGAAGAACGTTAGAATGGGTGTAACTGCACCAGCAAAATATTGTTATGAAATCAGTATAATATATAGCAGGAAAACAGTATTTCCTTTACAAGGGTTTGATGGTAGTATATTTATATTGCAAACTGAAGATCCAAACAAGCCACTAAAATTTGTTTGGAGGGTTAAGCAAGAGCAATCGAGGGCTACTTGATTTCCGCAATGCAAAATCATCCTGGTGATTTAAGATCCTTAACTAATATATACCCCTCTCTCACACTTCACATTGCTTCACCCTGCAGTCCCCCTCCTGAAGCATTCCCATGCCTGTGTAGCCAGAGCTGGAGCTTTTTATACCCCTCAAAGGTTAACTTTACTATACCATATCCCACAAAGTACAATATGTTACAGCACATGAAATCTGTGCCAGAAAGAGAAAATCCTGCTTACAAGAGTCACACTACAGTGAACTGGTACTGCTGAATTTCTACCAGGAAAAAAATTAAAGAAAACAAAAGCATAGGAATTGGTAAGATTCCCAAAAGCAAATATTTTCTTTCGCTGTTATATTTAAGATCTATAGCTACCTGTCATTTAACTCAATTTTTAATAATTTTCCAGTGGACCTATACTCAGTTTTCCTCTTCTCTTGCACTGAAGTGTTGGCAATAGTGGAACCTGCTAATATACTGCTCTTATTTGCCTGTCATTCATGTTGAGATTTAAATAACAAAAACTACAGGTATTGGCAATGTTATCTCACCTTATTTGCTGTTTCTTCTGACTCAACAGATGCACAGTGGGCTCTTCCAGTATGTCATGTTTTATGAAAGCTAACTTAAGCCATGACAAATTATCAGGTAGCATCTTTATTGTGCAAACCATGTATAAAGCTGGTCTAAAGCTGTGAAAAAGTAACTTCTGCTATCCTTAGTGCCACCTTAGTCTGCAAACAAAGGTGAACAGAGGTGTTAAATCTCTGCATTACACAAGAGTCCAGCATCCTTACCTGAAAAAATTCCTGTGCATCTCCACACACCTCTGAGTATTCAACTAAAACTCTTCCCTATGTCCCACACCCCATGGGCTATGTATATGCCCCAATTCCCCACTCCTGCCCCTCTGAGTTATTAATTTGCCTTCCTCCACAGAGACTCTAGTGCTTCCACTTCTTCTCAATGCCCCTCCTTAAGACACATGATCCACGTCCTTCAACCATTTGCTTCTATGCTAAGATGGTTAATGCAGTACTTTAAAGGTTAGAGCTCTGAGTTAATTCTCATCTTTTCTCCTACGTTTATTGATGTTTATTCCTCTCTAGAATCAGTAGGAGACTGTGTGTGTCTATACATACGAAGCTTAGGCTCCTAGAAGTATAAGCTTGGTGGTAGGAATGTTCTAGACCATCACCTAGAGAATAGGGTATTAGCTGTTGCTTTAACTTGTGTAAAAATTTTCACAGAAAAATCCAAGATGGAAAGTGATTCAAAATCCAGAAAAAACTCCAGTAGCATAGCCAAAGCTAAGCTAATATTAGCATAAAACTGTGCCAGTATGATTCTCCCCCACTTATTTCCCTTTTAAAAGCATTTATAGCTGTTCTGAAAAGCATCAGTTCAACAAGATCAGCTAAAATATCAGTGGGCAACAATTCAAAATCCACAGTGAAAAGAAATTTAAGTCATATTTAGTTACATGATTCATTGCTGTTGCTTCAATATGCAATGAACAAGGCAGTAAATTGGAAAACAATGTCTACAATTCGTTCTGCTATTTTTTTTTTAGATAAGTTTACAAGAAGAAAAAAGTTACACCTTTTAGTTCCACTGAAATTTGAAAAACATTTACAGTAAGGTTTTATCCCTTTTACTAAGTGCCTTGTAAAGTAAAAAAAGCACATCAGTTGCAGGGTTTAGAAAATTGTATGGCATCTGCATAGAATAAAATACCTAATAAAACACCTAAAATAGCAATAGTTTTATTTTTAACTAGATGAAGTCTGGAGTATTTAATGTAGAATCCTCTTAGTAATATCAACTAATTTCCTTTATATATGCTCTTCATCTCCTTTATCATGATATTCCATACAGCACCTGGGGAGTCATAACATTAGACATACACATGCTCACAAAAAAAAATAATCAGTAAATACCACATTCTCAACTATGCTTTAATTTCAACATATTTTTAAAATTGAACAGTCTTTACCAGCCAGTTAAGACTGTCATATATCTAATGCTACAAAAAGCAAGATTTTTCTCTACCCAGAAGAGATAAATTGATGCTTGCACTTGTGATTTTGAGCCTACTAAGTTAGCTAAGTTTATCCCAAGAGGACGGCCATTCATCTGTCAAAACCTGATGTACACTCCCTGGTTCCTCACAGTAAAACATAATACAAGTCAGCAAATGATGTAGGCATACAGTTGGAGCTGAGACATTCAGGCTGGTACATTAAAAAAAAAATATTTAAGACTGACTGCAGGGCACCCGCTCCGTTGCTGCTGAGGACAAAAGTACAAAGGAGAAGAGAAATAAACCTAAAGGAAAGAAGCAAGTAGCATGTTTTCGGCATTTGAATGCTGCATTGTTGAACTGGGCAGAATTCTGATGTGCTGTCCAAAAGCTCAAGTAAAGCAGGGTCTTTCTCAAGCGCCCATCAAGTGCTCCCCAGTATTTGAAGCCTAAGATCAAGAGAAGCTGGGTAAAGAACATGAAATGGCAATTACAGTAAATGAAATACTGTACTATAAAATATAAATTTAAGGAGCCAAAGTAAAGTTAGACGCTATATTGATTTTGGCATTTCTAAATATCCAATTACTGAATTTTCAACTTCACAGAGAAAATTTATACTGCCAACTCAACAGTAATTTCTGAATTTTAAAGCCAATACATAGGTCTATCATATGGTATAATACTAGCATCCATGCAGGCGACAACAACATACACACTCAAAGAAGTCTTGTTAACTAAAAGCAACTAAACAGCAGCAGATACTCATTCTCCATTCTGATCAGCAGTACCAGGTGAGTGGGACACATAGCAAATTTCACAGACATTTGCTGTCAACAGAGGAAAAACATCTGCAAAGCCAAGTAAGAATCCCTGTGAAAATCAAGTACCTTGTTACTCACAGTTTTGCCAAAAGAGCAAAGAAAGGGAGGGCAGAAAGGGACCACAACAGCAACTTGCCTACAGGCACTACAGGCTACAGTTTAAAAGCATTTTGATTGGGCAGGTTTCTAGAAACAAAATTTTTGGGGAAAATGCATTTCCAAAACTTTTCATCCATCCCATCCTCTCTGTCATCCATGAAAAAATGCCAACACATCCTGGGAAAAAGAACATAGGTCCTCTAGTGCCATAAATTTTTGAGATGAATGAGAATTCATGCAACTGTTATTTATGGCATTAGTCACTGTAACAAAAACCACAAGGGAAGGGAGATGAAGAAAGAGAAGCAAATTTCAGGTTGAACTAAGTAACCCACAGCAAGCAGAATTTCCCTTGTTATCATTCAAGTCAGAAGAATCCAAAAGGTTTTCCTCTTTATTTCAATGGGTTCAAGGATGCAATATACAACCTAAGTACCAGCACTTCTTGTATACCTGGGAAAAAACCTCCCATTTGACAGACTTCCCACTTAAACTATTCCTGTCACATTATGCAGCAAGTGACTAATTTTTTCTTTTGGCACTGTATACACAATGTTAACTCTTACACTTTTATGGAAATATATGAATACACCTACAATCACACCCACTCAGAATACAGTTACACTGTTTCCATAAAGCAGGCTCATGAGATGAACCTGGACTACACAAAGCAAAAGCAGTTGTATTTCACTTGCAAACAGATGAGCAGGATGGAAGTACCCATGACTTGCCTATCCTGAATGCTTCAGAAACTTGTCTTAGAAAACAAGTTTTTTTACTGCTATTCGTATGAAGTTATATTGTACTGCAAGATGAGAAAGAAAATACATAAGGAGGAGAGTATGGTTAACAAGAAGTACTCCACCAGCTTCTCAACCTACAATACATAATTTGTATAAAATAAAAATTAAAAAAAGGCTTTAAGGCAGAGTTCAAGGCCATTACATTGGTCCAGGGAAAATGTCTTCTAGATGTCTACTGGAAGCTTAACTTACAAAAACCTGTAAGCAACACTTCTGTAGTTCTTGCTGATCACATAATGAAAAAAAAGGGAGAAAATGTATGTAAAATAGAGCTGCCAGGTGTTTGGGGTAGAAGGCCCTAAATTCAGGGCAGCTTGGTGTTTTTCCAGGACCACATAGAACATCTTGACAGAGCTCCTCCTAAATAATTCCCAACTCAGGGGGTTATTTTTTACTTCAATCCTAACATGTACATAATACAAGTTTTTTTCTGACTCCCTCTTTTAAGACAATCCTGGGAAGCTAGATTCCTCCTTCCTAACTTTCATAACTTCTTCCTTCCTAAGCTCCTTATTTCTCTTCCTCCAATTTCCCCAATGTAAAACTGGATGATATTTAAGTCTCTGCATTTTTTTTAATTATTTTTTTTAATTATTTTTTTTTCTTTTTCTTATTTTATTACTAAATATTTTCTTTCAAAGTTTGGGAAACAATATGCCCTCAAACACCTAGGAACAGAAGAGAAAGGCAGCAATTAAAAGATAAATATGCCCATCTCCTATCTTATTTCCAGGAATAACTACAAAATTGTCTGACACAAACACAAATTTCAAAATATAAGCTTTTACTTAAAAGCAGAGAAAATAACAATGTTTCACAATGACACACATTTAATGTTTCAATTACAAACAAAACAAAACCAACAAAAAAACCACCAGAAATAAATGCTTAAACAACTAATGGTCAACTCATGCTCACCTGACCAAGAAAAGTAAAAACTGAATTTAATTAAGGTACAGTTCCTTGAAAAGGAAATTCCAACCACGGCTACTCTTTGCTTTTCAGCTACTTCTGTAACACACATAGTTTGGGGGGGCGAAAGGAAAAGCCAGTATTTTCTCCAACTCTCTTGCTATTCAACAGAGTTACTATTAAATTTAAGAACAAAGAGCTCTACCTTTAAGCTCGGGAAAGAAACCCAAATCAAAACCAGAATTAATACAGCAGTCTAACCATCTGACAGAGTTAAAGTAGTTTAATACAAAGCACAGTAATAGGGACCAACAGTTACAGCGTGGATTCTATTCTAATGACCATAGACAAGCGCACTGCCAAAATACATTAATTTTCAGAATAGCGTTACAGGAACATTTCACCAAAAAATATTTCATTTGAACTTTCTGTAGACTGAATACTATTTGAAACAAGCATGTTAGCTTCATAGATATTTTCTTTTCCTTACATTCAAATTATCATAGTGTCACTGTTAATTATCTCATAATCAGGTGACTCAACGTTCTACTGCTGAATTCTGAATTAACCATGTCATTCCCATCATTTCTCATCTGGTAGCTTCAAAATAAAAACAGTTGAGCTCATCTAGCAACTTCTCTACCATCTGAAAGGGGAGGTCCTACTCTATTTCCAATTTTATTATTTCAAGCTTCCCACCACATTTTCTACTTCCAGCCAAGGAGTTACACCTCTTTCCTTGCAATGCTTCTGGTGCTTATCAGCTCAACTCACTAGGAAGCAGAAAACTACCCTGTCGTGGATCAGTGACTTGACACTGTTCATGCAGAGGCCAGACATGCACCAGAGCCAGCAAAGTGGAGAAAGGTGACTATGTTCATCCAAGAATGGAGAAAAAGACCTCCCATTCTTCTCAGCCTTCCCAATATCCAGCTAAGTGTTGTACTTGCACACACAGGTAACTCATCCTATGAAGCAATTAGTCTCCTGAATTGCTTTAAAGTAGTAGGAAACAAAAATTTCCTCACTACTGAGAAGAATTACTCTAACAGTGAGCATCTCAGGAGACTGAGTGAGGAGACACTATTCACATTACCAACTTTGAGCACTTCTTCTCACAGCATTGCTTTGAAGCAGGGAATGAACAGAACTCATACAGTGAAGCTGGGGGTACTTAGGTACCTAAATGATAAATGACATACTTGAAATCACATCAGGCACGTAAAGCAGTGAACT